>BTPP01000001.1:2820832-4218748 GCA_037102815.1 Neurospora intermedia | reverse complement strand
ATACTTCGCCCGTATCTTTGAGCTGACCGAGGGGATTGGCTTCCCGCGCGGGAGCGACGACGCCTGTCAGAACGGGGTTTGCCGTCCCTCAATCCCAGACCCTGGACATTTTGAAATTCGATAACACCCGTCAGGCTACCATGACTTCCCGTACGGTCCGTCCGCGCAGCATGATCTGATCCAGCATCTTCGATAGATTCCGGGCAAAAGGCGAAGTGGCTCTTCGAGTATTCGTTTGCAGCCGTAACTGAGCGGCCATCTTCGGACCCAGTCTTTTGTTTCTTGAGAGGCGGGCCTGTAGCTCGCGGTTGTGAGTCGAGGGTATCGATAGCTTTCCAAGGGGTAACCAGACTTTTCTATTTGGTGAGACAGTTAGAGAAAGCCGCCTCGCAAAAACTGCGGTCGCCTCTTACCATTCTGTTGAATAAGTCCGCCATTTTGACTGCTCCATCTAGGGACTCCTTGGATCTTTTTTGCCTCCCAACAATCAGCGCCTAATTACCAAGACAGAAAAGGCTCGGGCCCATACCCATAATCGGGGAATGAATGTTGGGTGGTGTGAAAATCGTCTCGAGGCTGTCTGCAGTTCCCAAGCTGGTCAGCCGGCCTGCGCGTCACTGGAGGAGGGTTGATCGGAGAGACGTCGGTCGGTGGGATGGATCGTACTTTTCCGGTGCTTGCGCATTCTGTCTTTTCGACAAACGGACAGCAAATGTCGATTTTGCCCTCTTGGCGTCCCCCGTACCTGCTACGGCTGCGGCAGTCGGGGTTGTCGGACTGGGAGACAAATTTTGACTTGTAGACGAACGACGGGCGAGATCTCTGTAAAGTTGCGAATTGTGGATGTTTTAGCTGTGGGGCGCTCGTCTGAACTTGTAGCGGTAGCGGCGCAAACCTCAAGGGCGCTGTGGGCTGGCCGGGGGGTTCTTAGGCCTGGAACACGCACATGCTCGGCAAGAATACCTCTTTTTCCCTGGGGGATGGGATTGTCATTTGCGCCAACGCACCTTGATTGAGCCAGCTTGGAAGATCTAGGAGATTCACACCTGCGCTGCGAGGGAAATCAGAGTAGAGGTACTTGGTGATGCGCTTTGTTATGCTGTCCAGGGTTTGTTCGAGCAGGCGGCTCACAGCGATTCGAGAGCCTGGAAAGTGACGGGATCAGAGGTAGTACGGGGTCTGCTGGTTAGAGACGGAACAGGTATGGTATCACGAGGTATTCGATAATTTACCCGCTTTTGGTCGGATTCTTGTCCTGCGCAAGTCGATATTCAAACTGAAGTTGACAGTAGAGGTACTGTAACGGAGTTCGCGATTGAGCCACGGTGTACACCTCAGCTACTGCAGCAAAAGTCAAAGTGCCACTCCAGTCATCGATAACTTCCTCCCGTCTTTGCTGTTTGGATGGATGTTATGACCTCACAGGAGAGAAAGCGCAACGGGCAATCTGGATTGTACTGTAGCTGCCGTCCAGGGCCCCTGCCTGCCTGCCTGTCTGCCTGCCGCGAACAAAGCAATTTTACCGTATTAGCGTACACTACATTGATATTTATTGATCAATCAACCACGGCAGCATGATGTTGCCCGGCATTTTGACGTGACATTGGCACCTCACTTTCGCTTGTTTCTCTTCAGCCCTGCATCCGTCAACTGCATGGCTCCGATGCCTGTATGTAGTGTACGTTTCATCCAGCCTTATCGCCATGCCGTTTCTTAGGTTGCTGTCGTTGTCTGGGTCTTTAGCCCACTTTCGAGACTTTCTCCTCACATCCTACTCATTCCCTTGTGTACACTTCACGAGAAGCCCATGGCTTGCTCCCACCATTGGGAAAGCCCCCTCTTCTCCATGGCAGCAGCGAACTCCTTCACTGTTGCCACCTCGAACAGCCCCGCTGGATCATTAAACTGGGCCGACTTGGTCTCTATTAGAGCAGGCTTCGAAGCCAGATGGAAGTCCTTGTATCTCAGTCTCTGGTTACGATTTCGCATCATTATCATCAGGATTACTGCCCTCCTACATCCGGATACTCAAACGCAACAAGCTAGGTAAAGGACTGACTTGGACGGTGGACACCCACCCCTTGACGGCTTCCTCGCTACCTTTGCAATACATGATGCCAGGACAACCCCCGCTTCGGAGGAGCGCATAGCAGTCCAACTGGCCGGCCGCTTTTCGGAGGTGCGCGACCTTTTTGCGGGAGGTGATGTGGTGAGTCCGGATCAGAGCATGAAATAAATCCATTGATGATTATGAAAGTCAAGGACAAAGAAGGGAAAAAATAGGCGTATAAAGAAAGATAAATACGGACAAGACCACACTTTTGTCCAAGTGGGCATTACACGCAAGTACTTTCATTATTCAAGGCTGCACAATCTCAGGTATTCATTCATCATGCACGTGTTTACGCGCCATGGACCCACTCCTGGTTACAACCCTTGAACGCGGTCGCCCATGTATTTGATTCTGTCCCTCCACACTTCTCCTTCCTGGATGGAGGTCATCGCGGGGCAGTGACTGTGCTGACGGAAACACAAGGCCAATTGTAACCCAAGTGGTTGCCATTGAAGCCTAGAAATTGAACTGAACAATCTTCACATGGACACGTCGACCGACCTTTCTCTTTCCTTCCATCCAGTGTCACACCAACTGCGAATTACCATATATAAAAGTCATATTATCTTTACCACCGTCCTTCTTCGTTACGGACATGATCCAGCGAACGCTTCTCCAAAAAAATTTCTCAACAGACCGCGGTGACCTCCTTTTCGGATCGTCTTTGCATGGCGCCGATGCCCTCTGCCGACGTTGCATGCTCTCACTTACTTCTTGACACGCTTTCTCTGTGAAGCAGCTTACCACCTACGATGCCCTTCCTTTTCTCGTACGTGTGCGACCTCCTGCAGGCGTTGGACGACAACCAACGCGCAAAGTCTGGCCTAAAGACTACTGCCAAAATCATCGAGGACTGGTTCGCCAAACACCGCTCACTTATTGACCGCGACGACCACAACGATACAGCACTTCTTTCCACCCTGTTTCCCGAAAAGAGAACCGACAGGGTCTTCAGGTATGGCCCGGGAAGGTTGGAACGCATCATCGGAAGGGGGCTGGTACTGGGAGTGACCCGAAGGGAAGAACTTGGGAGACATGCAGACGCTCAATGGCGCATGGATCTCGCCGAATGTGTTGAACGTATTCTGAGGGACACGGTAAGTGTTGCGAATCTACATGCCAGATTCGATGGTTGCAGTTCTGAACAACGGCAGGATCATGACGATCTTATCTCGGAAACATGGAACTGACGTTGATATAGCCCAATCCTGATCCCATCAGACCAGTTACCGTTGAGGAGATCGACAACCTTCTTCACGACATCGCTTCGCACTGTCACTTTAGCTCCCCTGCAGT
Organism: Neurospora intermedia; assembly: GCA_037102815.1. Taxonomy (NCBI): domain Eukaryota; kingdom Fungi; phylum Ascomycota; class Sordariomycetes; order Sordariales; family Sordariaceae; genus Neurospora; species Neurospora intermedia. The sequence continues at coordinate 4,215,339 of BTPP01000001.1, read as the reverse complement.
GCGCAGCTCACCTCCCAGTTCAACCTCTGTAAGCCGAGAGAAGGCACTTGGAGATATCTATACGAGATTCTCCCCTCGAGATGCCAAGTGGTTCACGCGACTATTCTTGAAGAACTACCGGCCCGTCATTCTTGACCCGCAACTCGTATATCGTAATTACCATCCTCGATTGCCCTTGATAGTCAAAGTGCGGGATGACTTTGTGGATGCTGGCCGCATACTGGCGAGCCACAGACAGGAACGAACGGTTACTGGGAGGGACGAATTTGCCAAACACCTGAAACCCAGATTGGGTGTCAAAGTTGGCCGTCAACCATGGTTCCAGGCAAGAAGCATCAAGCATTGCTTGCAGATGGACTACGGTAGGATGAGCTGCGAGGAGAAGTACGACGGCGAGTATTGCCAGGTACATATCGACATCAGTAAGGGCTACGACTGTATACAAATATTCTCCAAGAGTGGAAAGGATAGCACACAAGACCGGAAAGCTCTACATGAGTGGGTACCTCTTTAGCACGTTGAACGGACACCGCTGATATAAACTAGTGCCATCCGAAAATCACTCAATCTACACCAGCCATCATGTCCTCTCAAAAAGGGATGCATCTTGGAGGGAGAGCTACTGGTATATAGCGACAAGGTTTGTTCAAAATACTCGGGCAAAACGTGTTCAAGTCACTAATCCACTCGCTCCAGGAAGAAAAAATATTGGACTTCTACAAAATCCGAAAGCATGTATCCAGGTCCGGTGCGTTCCTTAGCACGGAACAGGACTCACAGTAAGAACCCAACTGCACATACTTTTTTTTAGATGATCATTGCTGACTTGACGTAGACGAAACCCTTGGGAACATTTGATGATCGTTTACTATGACATTCTCCTTGTTGATGACGAGTCGCTCTTGGCTGTTAAACACTCGGAGAGAATGCAGCGTCTCCAAGAAATAGTGACAGAGATCAAAGGACGGTCGATGTTGGTCCAGCGGCAGATCATCGACTGCAGCCGACCATCCGCGGAATCAGATCTACGGCGTGCGTTTGCGACGTGCATCACCAACCGTGGAGAAGGCCTGGTACTCAAACCCGACGCTACATACTTCAACTTTGATACGTCGGTGGGATACTCTGGCAGCATAGCAATTAAACTCAAGAAGGAGTATATCCGACGGTTTGGGGATGTGGGTGATTTTGCTGTGGTCGGTGCTCGTTACGACCCGACCAAAGCAAAGTCCTTCGACTTTCATAACATCAAGTGGACGCACTTTTACATTGCGTGTCTGGGCAATAAGGAAGAGGTGGTGCGCTTCGGAGCAGTTCCCGATTTCGTTGTTACAAACGTGGTGGAACTGAATGAAACGCAAATGCGTGCTTTTATGACGGCCATCCAACCAGTCGCCGTGGATCCGCAAGACAATACTGCATTTTCGTTGAGGATCGAGGACGGGGTCGACGGCAAAAAGACACCAACAACAGTCTTTAAAGTACCCCCAGTGTTCGACATAAGGTGTTTCTCTTTCGACAGACCCGGCAATACTGGATTCTGGACCCCGAGGTTCCCGATGGTAAACAAGATACACTGTGACAGAACTTATCTTGACGTTCTGTCTTTTTCAGAGTTGCAAACAATGGCAATTCAGGGGACACAAAAGCCCCTAGGCGAAGAAAGCCAGGAGCTGTTGGAGTGGATCGGACGTCTGGAACAGGCTGATCCCAAAACAAGAGGCATCGAGATCCAGACCCAAACCACCGCCTCGACAAGCCAAGCCCCGTCGACACCTAACAGGTCGTCATGCCCGGACGCTCTACCACCTTCGTCTCCATCCTCCTCCCTCAAATGTCGCTCAGTTGGCAGGGACTCGTTCACATCGTCAGCTTCGGTGGCCATCGCTATCAGATCACCGACAAAGACCAAAGATCGACCTCGTCTTCTGCCCACAGTGGTTGAATCTCCGCAGAGGTCAACTAACGAACTTTCAACGGTGACTAGAGGGGAAAAGCGACCTCATAGTTCATCCACTAAACTAGAATGTGACATTAGCAAGATCCGAAAACACAACAACCCAGAAGGCCAGAACGACGTGTCCACATCCCGAAGGGAGACCATATCCTCATCAGTTGTTCAGCGAGAGCCTCTCATGGTCATCGAGACTGCCTCGCCACGACGCAATCCCAACCCTCGCTCGGCCGCTCCTCCTCGACTCATAGGCGCGAACTCCATGTACCAGCCCACTACCCTAGACATGGAGCACCGCCGGAGTACGAACCCCCGGGGACGGGTCTCTCTTCCTCACTCGATGTCATTAGGCATTACCTCTCGTGACTTTACGTTCACTGTACCCCAACCTACAGCCCGGCCTCACGTTAGCTCTCCCCCCACCGCAATCGAAGCACTGACAAGAAGCAAGTGCGGCTACCTCGGCGATGCATGCACAATTGCCAATATCTCCTTCATGCTCTCCCCTTGCATCGCCGACTACCTCTGGGTAACAGAGGACTTGCTCGGTTACCACGGGATTACCGAGTATGCACGCGATCCCAAGGAGTGGGTAGTGGCGCAATCCATTTTCCCCGCAGACACACCCACCATAACGCCCACGACAGCGGCAACAACCGCCACGGAAGCCATGGTCCTCAACAGCTCAGCACCAACACCCACCCCCTCATGCACCCCTGGTGGGACCAAGCGGAAGAAAAAGATCATACTCGTGGACCGCAGAAGAAAGGAGGCCAACAAGGTGTTCCTCCAGAGTGTCAGGGATGCAGGCTTAAGACATCGAAACGGCGAGCCGAGACATGTCTCGGTGTATGATTGGAGGGTTTTGGAGGAGTTGAAGGAGGAGGAAGAGAAGTGTAGGGAGAGTGGCGAGTGGGACAGGGTTAGATTTGATATCAGGAGGAGCGGGAGTATTTGGAGAAAGTACTGGGTTGGGTTGACTTGATTTCTTTTCTGTGTGTGGGAGGGGGAAGGTGTTGCATTGGGAGATACCCGGAGGAGGGAGTTGTTATTTCTTGGGTTAGTTGGGTATGAATAGGAGAGGATAGATCATATCATTTCTGGGAGAAGGTGAAGACCGTATTGATATCCGGTGAGGAGTTTGATATCTGCATTACTTTTCTGGGTTGGACCTCTGTGGCATCATACCTGGTAGTTTCTTGTCATTAAGAGGTGTCCTGGCCCCATCTATTATGCCAACTCAACCCATCACTCCTTCTTCTCATCCTCATACAACTTTAAATAACTCGCCTGCAGTCTATAAATCGCACATCAAAACCTGTTAGCAAGTGACACACACATCCAAACCAAAACAGAAAGTAAGAAAAAAAAAGAAAAAAAAAAAAAGAAAAAAAAACATACCTCATATTCAAATGCTCATCAGCAGTCAACATCTTCCTCTCCCCATTAATCACCCCCTTCCCATTCTGCTGCTCCTCCCCAAACGCTCTCACCCTCTCACTAGGCACCGGCTCCAACTTCGTCGTCCCCACCGGATGACAGAAATAAGCAATACTATACCTCTCTTCCCCTCCCGTCTCTCCCTCCACCACCGTAGTACTACTACTTCCTGCTGTTGCCCCCGGGAAAACCACCCGATGAACCGTGCTTCTCAACAACCCATTAGTCCAATCACTCAACAAATCGCCGATATTCACCAGAATCGGCGGAGCCGGATCCGTTTCCGTGCCTGGCGGGCACACGGGCACAGGCACCCAGGTTCCTTGGTGGGTCTGGATCTCCAAGCCTGCTTGCCCCTTTAGCCTGAACAGGAGCGTCATACTTCCGTAATCGGAGTGAGCACCCGCTCGAACATTGTCCCCATTTTCTTCTTCTGCACCCCCAGCTATGGAGGACGGGGCAGGAGGGGGGTAATAAAGTAAGCGGAGGATGGTGCCGGATGCGCCGTTTTCGCGCAGGTGAGCGGAGGTGAAGAAGTCGGGAGGGGAGACGGAGAGGCCCTGCCCCAAGAGGGTGTTGAGGCGGAGAGAGAGGTGGTGGCAGAGGGTGTGGAAGCGGGAGATGAAAGGTTCAGAGGAGCGGATGGTGGGGGGGATGGGTTGTTGGAGGTTACCATCCTGTTGGGAGGGTTCGCCGAAGTTGAAGGCCCTGGAGAAGAGGGGGGTTTTGTCTGTCAGCTGTTGGGACAAGGGGGAGTGGTGGATGGATGGATGGATGGTTGGGGGTATGGGGGTATGTGGTTTTTAGATGGGTTGGTTTACTTACTCTTTGAAATCGCCGACCTGAGTTAGGAGAGGGTGGTTAGTGAGGGAGTGAATGAGTGAGTAATCACGAGTGAGCAGACTTACACGCTGGTTCTTGGGATCGAGAGTCTCGTAGTGCATGGCTGACCACTGAAAATCATGTTGTATGGTTAGAATAGAGCGTTGGTTGTGTGGTTAATGCTTTCAACTTACACCTCGATTGTTCTTTTGGATGGTGCATGCTTGCTTCTCCTCGACGGGCGTCTCCTTGAACAGCTTCCTGGCCTGGTTGGATTTGTTTTATCATTAGGGTTTTTCTTTCTTTCTCGCAAGCAAGGGAACGAGATAATAGTGGGAATACCAATTCGAAGGCAGCATCGACGTCCTCGACGGGAATATCTCTGCCCGTGTTCTTTATATAGATGAAGCCATGCTCGATAGCGGCCTCGACCAGCTCCTTGGCCACTTGGGCCTGGTCTTGGTTGTCATCGGAGATGTCGATGACGGGAATCTTTGCAACGCCGGCCATGATCGGGACGGGATTTGGCAGTTCTGGGAATGTGGATGTTTTGAGGAGAGTGAGTGTTGAGAAGAAGAGAAGTCTATTCGTTGTGCTTGTTTTGTCGTAGAAACCCCTCCTCTTGGATACACAAACGGTGGTGCTACCTCCTACAGCTACAGCTACCTAACTTATCCAGCCCCAGTTAGGCATGCCCCTCCTCCGGGCTCATAGTTCATCTTTGCTGATAAGAAAGAACACACCAACTGACGATGGTGGATGAAGATGGACTTGGAAATTAAATGGTCTATTTCTGTAAATCTCGGTTTCGCAAGAGACATCCGATCATGTTTCGAGGCAGTACGTCGAATACCGTAGGTATACATGGACCGGACATGTGGCTCCGAAGGACGTGCAAGTGCGGCATCACGACATGTGCCCACTGCATGATGCCGAATGCTTAAACATCTAGTCTTTGGGGGAAAAGCTCAGACCATTTTAAAGGTGGGTCGCAGCACCTTGGCGTCGCGACAGATAACCGCGTTAGGTTCACGGCAGTGCCCTGGTCACCCTTTGATGTGGAGGCCAAGGGTCCGGGGTCGAAACGTCACTGACCGCGATGAGCGACGGGCGGGCGACGGGCGAAGGCTCACCCACTGCACACACACGGCTCGATCGCCAGAAGCAGGCATCGACACCTGCGACACTCGGCAACACCCAATTTTTGCCGGCCAAAACAGGACGCGACGATGCACCACACGGGGCTTTCGACCGCCCACACAATTTGACGATGATGGTCCCAAATTGCGAGAATTAGGGGGCACACGCCCTCAACGAACAACCAACAAAGTCTCGATGACTTGATGATGCTGGAGATTGGAAAAAATCAGATGGAAAAAGCATCCATGGCCGGCCCAGGTACATTTACCTTTATTCCATCCGTCCCGTCAGGTATCCCGTTGTCAGGTCACGGTCACCACACGGCGGCACAAACCTGGAAGGGGAAGCTGCTAGCATCATGTCGGTTGAAATGTATTTTCTTTCTCCGTGTTCCTCTCGTTCTCGCCAACTCCTTGCTGCTCTGCTTGTGCCTCCCCCATTTCCTCAGCTATGCCAATCCCTTCATCCCTTTCCGTCTCCTCCTCCCGCCACCACTCCCACCACCACTGCACTCCTCCCTCGCAATTTCTTCGTCTGCCCACCAAGCAAGTCATGATTTGTTTGCATCGCCATCTCCCTCACCACGTGCCTCTGTGAATCAACGCACGCTTCGGCCATTTCTGCGCCATCGGCAAAAGGCATCATCGTCAGCCTAGTCGAATCAGTACTCTAGACAGAATAATCGCGAGATTCATTCATCCCCTCCTTCCATATCGCGCATCAACTCCAACTGGTTGCTGCCCGTTTCCTGCGATTTCCCTGCGATTTCCCTGCGCGCGCGCCCAGATTCTGCGGTCGGACTCTGCAGCCCCATCACAAGGGAACTACAAACGGGTCATCGCCAACCAAAGCCTCCATTGCGTGTCCTGCGACTTCCCCCGGGCGCTTGCTGTCTTGCCTCTTCGTCATACCCGCCGTACCTCAAGCATTCGTCAGCAGGGTCAGACCGAATAGCTCCGACGGGCAAACCGATTTCCAATACAGCAACCTGCGACCCGAGAGCCACCCGCGCTCTCCCTGCTAGATAAAAGCCATGGCCGCCTCACCCAGCTCTCGTGCTGCCTCTCCTGCACTGTCAGATGTCGACACTCCCAGTTCCCCCGCCCACCAACCTGGGAAGTCTTCGCACACTGCCGCCAGCGTAACCGAGGACAACGACGCTACCATGGCTGCCACCCCCGAGCCAAGCGAGTCCAGGCTGCCTCGTGGGAAAAGAGGCCGTGGCCGCGATGATGGATCAGGGACCAACGTCATTGGGAAGATCCGGCATCTGAAAAAGGAGGACGGAGAACCGCTCTGGCGAAAGGACATTCAGTACGACTTCCTCAAGGCCGTGTTCGACAACGAGCAAAAGGTTTTCACCAACAGCTACGAACCCGACAAGATTGGCAAGCAGTGCTTTGCCGATCTCTACATCGACACAATGTCGAGGAGTAGCAAGACATCAAAAGTCCTTCGCGACAAGCTGCTTAGTGATCGTGATGCCGCGAAAGGAATGGCCATGGTGTGTCTCCTCGTCAACATTGGTCGCATGAACACGACACTCAACTGTAAGTCTTCTCGAGGGTCATCCGCCTTGCTCTTCTTTGTTGCTAACAATTCCCCCCGCAGTCTTTCCCGAAATGCGTGCACAACTCCGTACATACCACGCCATTCCTTCGCTCCAGGCCCAGCAAGACCCCCATGCGTACAAGCAACTACAGGACGCACCCCGTCTCAAATCTATTCTGAAAGGAGGCGCCGAAGACAGGGATGAGCCCAACTCCATCGACGCCATCAAGGCGCGTGCCACCCACGTACCCAGGACAAATCCCGTCAACCTCTTGTTCGTCATCTGCCAACAGGCTAGCAAGATTGCCGAGCTGCATTTCCCGCCTGGTCGAGAGTTCCATGACTTGATCATGAAGACCAACTATTCCAGCACCAGCCGCGCTCGTGCCTTTCTATGGCTCATGTGGTTCTACCTTGAATCTGACTTTACTGAGGAGGGCTGCGATGAGAACCCCTTCGGGGCAGGTGTCGACTACGGTCTTGACGTTGCAAACCAAGGCGTACCGCGCTTGATAGAGATGACGAAAGAAGAAGAGGAAGCCGAGAATAAGGATCCCGACGAAGAAATCAAGTTCGGCTTGGACAAGCAAAAGATGCGAGCCAAGATCATTGAGGCAGATCAGCAGTTCATGGTCGAGAGCCAAACTAGAAAGGGTGGCAGAGGCCGTGGCTTCCCTGCTGGTGATGAGATCGGTCCCACAACTGGCATTCTTCCCCGAATCAGGCCTTCCAAGGTTGATAGCGACCTGGACAGCGTCAGATCTACTCCGCCGCCTAGGGCTCTGGTCGGTAGGCATCCTGCCGCTTTTCCACAGACTACTAACCGTAGGGGTGGCAACTCCCTAAAATATCAGATCTTCGAAGGCTCGTCGCCAGCTGGTGGGCAGATGCTCGAAGGTGTTGTGCACAGAAAACCTCGTCCACCAACCGCTCATCAGCTTGCCGTCGAACGCAATAGGTCCCAACGTGTGGAGTGGATTCTCGACAGAGGACTCACGCGAAGCCATCATCGTAGTCGCAAGCAGCGTCGCGTCGATGGCTCCATCATCCGTGTGGTCAACAGGCTTGACAAAGCCAAGGAATGGGCTGATTTCAGCGATAGCGAGGACGAGGAGACTGTTAACTATAATAAGCAGGCTCTCCTCGCAGGGGCCGTGAACTACACCGGATTCGGAGAGAACTACCCCTTCCGCGAGAAAGGCTACGTTGGTCTCTGCCAGCTCAAAGACGAAGATGATGACTTTGGAGAGGAATTCGCCTCGTACTCGGCCTCCCTAAGGCGCGCCCAGCGCCGACTCAGCCGGTGGGAGGAGTCCAATGATCCGGACCTCGGCGTTATCAGGCCGATCAAGCGACCAAAGCTCACTAATGGAGATGCCAACGGCGATGGTGAAGGCCACGGTGACGAAGACGACGGGGAGGGTTCGCCGTCCAAGCACGACATCGATCCGGCGGAAACTGAGGACGAGGCCGAAATTATGGAGCGTAATGCCCGTCGCCGTGCTTACGTCCCCACCAACAAGCCGGTAATTCTTCGTACCGGCAAGACAAACGGCATCCAGAGACAGGATACCGCTGATTCCCATGATGCCGATACGCCCATGGACGATGTCGATGATTTGGATGACGATGACAAGGCACTACTTGGCCTAGGCGACGGTGAAGGCGAAGGTGATGATGTTGAGGATGACGCCGATGGTAACGAGGATGGTGAACGGGACGCCGAGGACCAGGAAGACCTGGACGACCTTGACAAGACATTGCTAGGCATGGACGGTGATTCAGAATCAGAGTAGAGTCATACTCGGGAGATCACCCATAAAGATACTGCCGATCGAACTTTAGATACCTCCCTACACGGCCGAAACAATGATGACGGACCCAGGCCGACCTGTCTGAATGGCAAGTTGGATTGTCCGGTCTGTTCACGCATTGGCTATCCATATTCGCCTTCAAGCGACATCTGTCCTGAGCACATCTGGATTGCGCCCAGGATAATGCTATCAAGTATGGCATTCTTCTCTGTCAGATGTTCTAAATGCCATTCGCGAACAAGATATGGCTAAGGCGACATATGTTCTTTGTACATCTGGGTTTGCTCATTACAATGCTACCAAGTATCACTTGGTTCTGTGTTTACACTGCAAAAAGCCCTTCGCGTACCCGTCGGACATGCGTGATCATGGTACACGATGCCTGGAAACACAACGGGCAGAAGCATTCAGGACAGGGTGTTCCAACTGCTCCTGACTTGGCGAAACAAGACTTTCACAAGGAATGAAGAGCGATACCTACCTTCTCGGCTTAGCCACTACCTACATATGGCAACAACAATAATACGGCTCGCATTGGCACTTGTTTTTCTTGTACAACAATCACTACTGTCATCAGAATCAGTAGGTTGAGTTTCACGGTTGCATAGAGTTCTATGAAGTGTCTTTTCTGGGCGGCAACAATGGCTCGTTTAAAAGGGATAACGGACGGAGGATTAGGTATCACATGTTCAAACTAGAGAGGAATATTCAAGCAATAAATGAATCAATCTGATAGATGAAAGGATGAAGCATGCGCATTACTTAGTGGTAGTGACTTGGGTAGTCTTATGCCTACTTCAAGAGACAGTAAAAAAGATGTTACATAGAGATTAAACTGGAGTTCAAGCCGCAAAGATGGTAGCCGCTAGGGCTAGAAGCACCTCTTGAACAGTCCAGCCCAGCCAATGAACAAGAGTAATTCGCATACGAGTAAAAGTCTTCTAGGTTGTCCAAGTCTACATACAACCTATCTGAATATTGTAGACAAATAAAGAAAGGGATCCAAGATGGGACTTTGGTCAAACCTTTACTGTCAAATGTCAATCAATGATGATGACCCCTTTCAGTAGTACTCTCAAACATACGGTTTCTTCTTCTTCTTCTTCTTCTTCACAAACTGACCTTGTTGGAGATCACATAATTCATTTCCATCCACCATCACCTCACCTCACCTCACCGCAGTCAGCTCATCAACTACTTAGTCACCCCACCCAACCCCTCACGCAGCCAGGACCTTTCACAAACCATTACCCAAAGCACGACGACTAGATGAAATAACAGGTCAACACTATTATTCCATATCATCATGACCCTCTTTTGTACACAGTACTCAAACGCTAAAAAAAAAAAAAACAATTATGCAATCCCTCCCCTATCCAGAAACCCAAATGAAAAAAAAGCAAAAACTACCACACCTGCTCCTGCTCCTATTCTTCTCTCCTATGCCCATTATTCCCATTACCCCCCTGTGTCGGCGCCGGCGCACCCACCAACCACCCCACGCCCGACACCAACGTGCCCATGGCCGCTTCTCTCAGTTGATCTCTCTTTCTTACTCTTCCCCCCTGTTGATTACCTTCCTCGCCTCCTCCAGTTCCGTCGCTATAAAAGCTATTGGTCATCCCCCCACCGGCACCGGCGGTAGACGTACTACTACTACCTCTACTACCCGGCCTCTCACTGCTAAGGCTATTCCTACCAGCAGCAGCAGCATTTGTAGTAGTAGTAGTATTGGAGGGGGAGGAGGAGGAGGTGGAGGTGGAGGTGAACCCACCAACTAGACCGCCTACACTACCGCTTAGTCCACCAGCTACACCACCCAGATGACCACCGAGGCCGCCGGCGACGCGCTGCAGAGAGGACAGAGCTGAAAGGTTCTTTTGCGCGGAGAGGACCGAGGCGCGGGAGAGGTCGAAGAGGGACATGGGTGCTTCTTCTGTTTGTTTATTATGCCTCAGCTGCTGCTGCTGACGAGAATTTGATGATGATGATGATTTGGCTGAGCGAGCAGCAGCCGCGGCGGCGCTTGATCCTCCACTATTCCCAATGCCTGTAGCTGGGGAGATATGTTTTTGCCTAGTACCACCACCACCACCAGGTGGTGTACCAAACGCCCCTGGCACCCGTTGCCCACCATGCATCGAGTCCCCTGCTGCATCCCACGCGTCTTCAGCTTCTTCTTCGGCTTTGAGCGCGGCATCGAGTTCCTCTTCTGCTCTTCGGAATGCATTGAGGATCTCTTGCAGTGTGGGTGTGGGGGCGATGCGTAAAGCTGTGGAGAGACATTCGATGCGCTGCTCGAGATGGCGGATCTCTGGGTTGGCGGAGGCGTTGGTGCCGAGGTGGGTGGGCCGGACGGTGCGGCTGGTGCGTCGGTACTTGCCTGCTTGGAGGGCGGCTTTCCAGGAGTAGTCGTCTTCAATGACGATTGATGAGGGGGTACAGGATCTGTTCCTGGAGGACGGTGGGGAGGAGAGCCGGTTGAGGATGTAGGAGTAGGCGGTCTCAAAGTCGTCTTCGGTCAGGGCGGCGTCGATGCACATGGCGGTTATACGGCGCTCGGCGGTTAGCCGCTGCTTTTCTTCCTCCTCGGGAGAGATGGTTGCGGTCGTGTAGCTGCTGTGTTGCTGTTTTGATGCTGAAGTTTTGGTGGTGGTTGTTAGTCCGGCTTTCACCATGCCGGCTCCAATGTCGAGGAGGTCATGAAGTCGGGTGTAACTCTTGGGGTTCTGTTCAAGAATTCTGTCGATGATAGAGATGGGGTCGGCGTGAACTCGTAGAACGACTGGTGTGAAGGGCTCGCCTTGTTTTAGAACTAGGCGGAATTCACTGAGGGCATGCGTGGCTTGGAGAAGAGCCTCGATCTTTTGGGCAACGGGATCGGACTTTGAGATTGTGTTGGGGAATGCTTTGATACTGTTCTTGGAGTTAGTATGATTCGTACAACCTCATGGACGCTAGGAAACTCACATGTCATCACACTTCTTCAGCCCACCCCTTGTGCGGTTGGGATTGGAGGCGTTGTCGTAAGCAGTCATGGCTGTAGAGAAAACGGCATCTTTCAGCACCTTTTCGTCCAAAGGCCGTTCTACCGAATCTTCATAAATCGACTTTGCCAGAGCGTAACGAGTGTTAGTGAGCAAAGCCTTGAGGAACTCAACCTCCAAAAACTCCTTCTTAAGCTGGCTGAAGATGCCCTTGGGCCTTGAGTCGGTGGCACCCCAGGCATCTTCAGCACCCCAATCACGAAGCCACAGTATCTCATCGCGGGCTTTCATCCAGAACTTGTCGTCCGTCTTTGGTCCCTGGTTAGCCAAAGCATGAATGAGCTTGAGGGCTTCCGCTTTTTGCTCCCGCTCATCCTGCAACAGTGCGAGCTCACCCACCCTCCTAAGGGTGCATGGAGACCCAGCTCTGGTGAGGATGAAGGCACTTATTATTAGGGCTTGGCAAAAAGCAGTTGACGTCTCCGTTGGCCACGTAAGAAGGTTTGATGAGTCTAAGAGGTCATTGCGCAAGTAGATCGCGTTCTTTGGCGAGGCCACTATGCCATCAACCTGCTCGGCAAGGGGTGCTAACAAGCCCACCGCAGTCTGCAGTGGTGGAAGAGGGTCCTGGTTGGTGACGATGACAGCCCTGTTAAGAATCGCGTAAGCCCCCTCCAGTGCCTCAACTGATGCATTCGATATCAGATATGTAGATGCCAGAGCAGCTTGAGCGTACGTCCAGTCGAGATGGCGTCGTTGTTCGTCGTTCAGTTGGGTTTCCTCTCGTCCTCCTAGAATCCCCCCCAAATCCACAGATTGGGGGCCCTCCCACTGGTCGAATGCATTGGCCGCCACTCTCCAGTTTTTCGAGGCATTCGAAGTGAGCCAACGCAACACCTGATTCCATCCCGGGCAAGGGTCCTCACCCGTATCGGTACCTCTGGGCGTCAATTCCTCAGCAGAACCAGATTCCTGACCATTGTTATTCCAACGCTTCCTATCCAGTATCCAAGGCGCGATCATGCCCTTCAGGTCCCGACCGATCTGACCATAATCCTCCTCCCGAGCGCCTGTCTGCGACAACAAGACGTTTGCTATCGTCCTTTCAGGCAACCTCTGGAATGCCGCCAGCGTGTACGGAATCGGTTCGTTAGGGTAATATTCGCAGTTGCGCCGCAGAAGCGGCAGTATTGTCGAGAGCAAAAGTGACCTGATTGCGGGAGAATGATCCAAGAATGGCGCCAACAGAGCCGGTAGCTCAGTGAGTAATCCAGCCTCTTCATCCACCTTGTAGGACCTGCGCAATAGGAACAGAGATGTTGTATCGTCGGCGGCGACCTCTGCCGTGGATGGAGCCTCGGGGGAGGACAGGGGTAGCAGCCGGAGCTTCTTGACCTTCTTGATAGCTTCCTCTTCGGTAAGCGACTCGACCGAAGAAACGTCGAGTTCATGCTTTTGCTCGTTTTCGGTGGAATCAAGTTGCGATTCTGGAAAGTCTCCACGTTCGATATGTTCGATTAGGGTGACGTAGTCGTTCGATCGCAAAGTCTCGGGAAGGTATGTGAGCAGTATGCGTAGAAGTAGTTCTTTGCGAAGAACGGAGCCATGGTGGGCGGCGAGCGAGGTCAAGCTATCGATGTCGGCCTTGACAGCAAGGTGCACGGCGAGCAGCACAAGCTTAGGGGGAGAGAGGAAGAGGGCCATTGTGTCGCGGCGTCTTCGTTTGGAGGGATGCGATGCTTAGAGTCGATTGGGCGTTGAGATGCCTTCAGACTTCATGGCTAGTGGTGCCCCTGGAAAACTATTGTAGTGGTATATTAAACTGGATTTTCCTTCTTAGAACTAGGTCTTGGTCAATAGAGGTATTCGTGTGTCGCGGTATACAGAGAGTGGGATAAGTGTGAGGAGGAAATGTGTGGATTCTGGAACATTGTTGATGAACACATTGCCTGCAGCGCAACAACAGCTCCCCCGTCACTTTAGGTAGCCTCCACTTGCAGTGACAACCCCAGGCCGGGGCCCTGGAGCTTCTTAGTGGTCCCCCCGCCAGTGCCTGCCGCCAAAAGCTCAGCTCTAAAGCCCTGGTCCTTACTGTGTAAGAGCTCCCGCCAAGCTAGAGGTGCTTAGCTGCCCCTCTGGTCTCAGCTGCGAAATCTGAGGACAACTGTGGCTTTCCATACACTCATGTCATGAAAGTGTGGCTCACCACTTTCAAAATCCCACAGTGAACCGGTAATACCAGCCACATCTTAACCTGAAGCTTGCCGTGGTGGATCGCATCGATTCGACCGAGCAGTTCAACCTCACGCCCCGTCGCCGTTGCCGCCGTCGTCGAGGAGACCAGCGAAGAGACCCGCATCACGACCGAAGCTCATCCACTTTCAACGCGAGTCACGACTCAGGTCCTCCCTCCCCCGCAATTTACAACCCGCCGAGCCGACACCCAGCGCAGCGCATACATACAAACAGCCCGCCATGTCGTCCGGCTATGGCATGAACGGGGGTATGTTATTGATTTACCTATTCCCACAATTCTATCAATTTGAACAGTCAGTTGGAAACGGCGTGCAATCGAACTTTATGCTTTGTCGCCAAACCGATGCGATTATGTCGCCCGCTGTACATATATATCATCAATGTGAACCTGGAATGCTAATGAAATGTCCTTGTCATTGCTTGACAACTACCAGGTCCATCCCGGTGCTTTCCCTTTTGGCAAGAAGTGCTCGCCTGCTACGTGGTCAACAGCAACGAGGAGGACGCGTCGGGCAGAAAGAAGTGCTCGCCGATGCTGGAGGATTACTACGAGTGCTTGCACCACAAGAAGGAGGTCCGTACAGTAACTACATCAACCCCGAATCATCACCATCCAAACCTCCTGGAAACCATACATACATACGATGCTCCACGCGGAGGAGGGGATTAAAGATCCACATACACCAAAAGAGACAGTGTCCCTCGTCACTAACACTTAATGATATCATCTTCTCCCGTCACAACAGGCCGCCAGAGTCCAAGCCCTCCAAGCTGCCTATCGCAAAGCCGAAGCAGAAGGCGGATACAAGGCCAACCCACCGACGGCCGGACAGATACGCAACTTGGGAATCTTGGGTAAGGAGGAGGATTCCAGGGCGGTGTTGGGATCGAAATAAGGGCATGGCACTGCATTGTTGATGATGATACGCACATACTGCTAGGGATACGGTACTAGAACTATTACAACAGCACGGCACCGCACGAGCGAGCCGGAGGGAAAACAGAACCAATTTTTTTGACGCCTCTCGATTTACGGAGTCCTGAATGTTACCAATGCTGGAAGATTGGGACAACGAGGCAACGATGTTAAGTGCGGTTTTGCTGATGTCAGACCTTAGTACAAGAAGTAATTGCTCGAACATCAGCCTACTACCATAATCATTGCGCTTGCTTGTGTATAATTACCTTGTATACCAATCAACTCCTACGCTATGCGGCTGAAATGCGAGCCTCTGAAAAAGTACCGATGGAAAGAGAACGACTAGGGGGTATAGATAGAGGTAATGCGCAACCTACAACTCCTTTCCCAACCTTGACTTACTTGAAACGATGAATGACAAAGCCCAGATAGCTTCGTAATCAAGCTAAGGATGGTAAAAATGGCAGATTCAAATCCAGTTGCCCACAATTTCCGAACGGACTTCCTTCTTCTCCAGACTCTCCGAACCCTCCGAAGACTTCTTCAGAACACCCCCAAGCCGGCCAATGCGTGCCGAGGTGCTGGGAGAAGGGCTCCATAAACGTCTTGCGATATTCACCTGTTTCCTTTCAGCAGGCGAAGGTGTTCGGCTCATCCACTCCGCTTCCGACAACTTGATTCTCGTAACCCGGGACAGGTCTTGCTCGGATCTGTAGCAGGGAGGCAAAGCTTGCGTTGACAATTTCCGACCCGACTCTGTGTGAGAAGCTCGGGCGCCATCTTCCTTTTGAGGGGTGAGGGTGAAACACTCGAGGCCGAGAACGTAACTGCTGCCGGTTGTTGGTAGATACCGGCCAGGTGATGAAGCTATGTTTGGGTAGTATTCACTGGTTGAGGCTGGCGATGTCGCGTAATCTGACATGGAAACGTCCTCGAGTGTCTCCGATCTTGGGTCCTCTTTGTCCGGAGTGCCGGAAAGGGTGGGTTCATGTTGTGGAGCGGCCCGCGCTACGCCGATCTCAAAAGCATCATCATCGTCAAAGGCTCCATCGTCGACGAGTTTCTTAAGCGAAGGGGTTAGAGATGGACAACCCGACACGGCAGAAGATGTGGAAGCACGCCGTGACACGACGCCCGGCTCTTCGCGTGGGAGTTCTGGTAAGGGTCGCTGGAGATACGAGTCGCGATAAGCATCTCGGAGTGCTTTGCTTGGCTGAGGGATGTTCTCGGAGAGCGAAGACAGAGGGAACACAATCGGAGGGCTTCCAAGAGAGTAGTTGGGTTGGTTCCGTCTGTCACCGTGGACTTTGCTTCCTTCAAAGATTGACTCTTCGTCACCATTGTCATCGTTCGTGACCAGTGTCGCTTGACTATCGTCTGCTTGGCGCAGCATGTCTTCGGTAAACTCCATTGTCGTGCTGCGGCTTAGTGCGTTGGTAGAGGTAGATCGTACAAACTTAAACTCCCTCTGGGGTATCAGGTTCAGCTGCTCAAGGCTATCCCACGAGCGGTAGTGGAATCTGAATGTCGCAAAGGGCGAGTCCCTAGCATCGATGAGATGCCAATGATAGAAGCAGGCATGCTGAGGCTGGTCCATAAGGCCGATACTGGGGGAACTATGACATTGATCAGCCTTCCGCCACACGACAGGGTTTCTATGCTGCAGTCACCTACGCGATGCCATAGTTCTTCTGGGGGTGAAAGTCCTCCACTTTCGGTGCCCGAGCCTTTCTGTCTTGTGCTCGGAAAACCTTGACTTCAATCAGGCCACCGTCTTCAGCAGGGGATCTGGTTTCTTGGCCCGGAAGGAACACGAAATTGCGACACTCGAGACCTGCTTGTCCGTTGTAGCTTGGGCCTGGTGCCCACAGTGACTTGACAACGTTGCCATGCTGTCTCTCGGTTGGATTGATGCCCCATGAGGTGATCGCTCGGCCGTTCAAGAATAACTTGAAGAAGACATATTTGCAGGGTGGAGGAGGGAGAACGTTGATGTTGTATGTAATCGCAAAGCAGTGACCTATAAACGTACGGACAGTTAACACGCTGGACATGGCCAGTCGGAAGAAGATGTAGTACCTGGAACGGACGGTATATACGTCGCAATCGTGGGGCCAGCTTTGCGTGTAGATAGGGATTCCTGCTTTGTTGAACTGCCATGAGAACTGATCAAGCGGGCAGATGACCCCTCGGGATGCGGAAACTCGGGGATATGCTCGTTGGATGGATCGGTCACGAGAGAGATCTCAATTCCTCGTAGGCACGGCATCGTGAAAGATAATGATTGTAGAGTAGGTGGTGGTTCCGTAGAGGCCGGATGCGGTCGGAGTTAAAGATATACTCTAGACAGACATGTCTTGCTGGCGTGAAGGTGCCCTGTCTGGCGCACGCACAAGGATATCGGTCTCGATGCGCTGTCGAGAGCGTAATTGAAGGGCAGGTCGGGCGTCTCGAGACCTTTGGATGGTTCGTTGCTTTCTGCACTCGTCGAACTTGAACGAGAAAATCCCATTCACGATCGATTCCGGGCGCGGGGTGAGTGACGGTTTGGGAATGGGAAGGTGCATATGTCAACCTCGAATCCCCATTCACCTGAAAGTGGAGGTTGGGATTCGGTCCCGAACCCAGACTGAAGGTTTTCGTTTGGTAGAAATGCCGTCACGTTGTTTCCGTTTACATCCTTCAGTTTTCTCCCCGCGAGCCTTGGTCGTCGCCATCTAATCAACTCCTCGTCGGTGAGTTGAAGTAGTGCAAATCACCACCACTTCTCGAATAGGATTCTGTCGCGCCCCATGCCCAGCCCATCATTGGAGACCAATTTCTCTACCATTTCATCAGTCATGGTAGGAACACCGCAAACGTATACCACTGCTGAGTCTCTGTCATCCCCAACAGCTGATGCAATATCGGATAGTGATATTCTTCTGTTGGCGAACTTCACTTCAAATCCATGGCAGTTCACCATGCCATCCTCCATATTGGAAACAGCATTCCTTTGCTGGGTGTCAAGGGGTCGTGTAAGAAATAACCGAAACGTCCCCCTAACCATTCTTTCTGCGAAGAGCCAGGCAAGCCTCTCCAAAAACAGCATCTTCGTTACATCTCTCGGTGGCCCGGGGTCCTTCATAGAATAAAGCATTGTCACTTCACAAATGTCAGACACTTTTCCATGCTTCACGTCATCCGCAATGGCGGTGACAATACTCATCAAGGGGTTGATGCCGACACCACCAGCCACAAGTACAACCTTGCGAAGTGACGAGACATCGATGCCGGCCGGCGGCCAGACAAAGCTACCTCCAACGCGGACCTTGACTTCAGCGTTCATGACTACCGGGACAGGCTGCCAGAGCCAAGCAGCTGGTGGATTATCTGGCGACTTCTGGATAGCCAGTTCAAGATAGGCCTGTGGTGCCTGGCCATCTAGTCCCTGTTGCGCAACTGCAGCCGAGGGCGCAGAGGTTATGGTAAAACCTCCGGCCTTGGACACGGTCGGAACATAGACATCGAGCCATTGGCCCGCAGAGAACTGGGTAACGAATGAGCACTCTGCTGGGAGTGAAGGTGATCGATCCTTTGAGTGATGCTTACTTGGATTGTCGTCTGGTTGGGGATCATGAACCGAAATACTCTAATGGAATCGTTGACTTGGTTGACGTGTTGGATGATAACGGTATGCAGTGCCTACACACGTGTCAGTTGCGGTGCAGCTGTGCAGCTATTCACAAGTCTTGGGTGAACAACCTCATGACGGGGTTCCTTTGCAGTTCTTTCCAGATGGCTTTCTTTCGACATCTTCTAGAACAGAGAACGTCGTACTGTTGCAAGTTTGAGGAGTCTATATGAGACTGGACGTCCGGCCTCCTGAAATCTTTTCAGCTACCATGCAGACGAATCATTGCATGCATCGATGACGAACAAGAATGTCGTCGTCTATGGGTGGAAGTGGTAGATGCAAGCAGGGTTAGGGTGTATTGAATGACGCTAAACATCATCCTTCGACCCCACCTGGCCTGCCGCTTAAAGGGATTCGTCACGCACCATCTGTTTATTTGGCTTCTTCAATTGACTTCACCCATCTCATCACAACAGCGTCTTCAACCGGATCTCGATGCGCAATCTGGAAAATCGGTCTACCTCCACTCGAAAGCACGTGGCAGCCATGTTGCGTCCCTGGCCCTGAAAATGGCGACAGTTATCGTGAATTCGTGGGGCTGTCTCCACAAGCTCTCGGTGATATCCAGGTCCTAACATCATGTTTTGAGATGTGCTGGAGAAGCTGGCTCTTCTGGGACTTATACTTTTGTTGACAAGAAATTGCAGATCACACAAGCTGTTTTATCAGAAAGTTAAAGACAACAGCACGGGTATCGTGACTTACAATCGACGTTACGTTGTCTCTTCCACCACTCTGTCTCAGATCAACAAGACATCCCCGACATGTGTAAGGTAGGCTGCTATGGCTCACGGCAGTCTTCTCGGGTACAACTAGGTATTTCAGCGAATAACCTATCTGAGTTGGTTCCGTCATCACCATCGTTGTGATCATATCGACTGCCCTGAATGGGTCTTGCAAACGGCTGGCTTGGCACCTTGGACAACGCCAGGCCCCAGATGGGTTACCTTGTCATCCCCCATTCAACGAAGGACTTCCTCGGCTTTCTGCTAGGCTACCCTGAAGTTTCAAGTTACCCTGCAGCCGCACCCTGAGCCTAGGATCGGGATATTACCCCCCCTACAAGATTTACGTCAGTCCCGCCAGAGCACTGCCGGGGTAAATCAGGCTTGGCGACACCACCACTTCTAAGGTCGTCTCACCTCCAAGGTCACACATACACTACACAGCAGGTTCTTGTGCCCGGGCCGTTCAACATAGCCAGGGCAGCAGAGCTTCAGAGCCGTCACAGCCGATACCCATGGAACAAAGGCAGCTTTGTCAAGGTAGCCAGCCACTGAAGACAAGATGCCAAGTCTGATGGAATAGGGCTGGGCCGCAGGGCAGGCCACTCCAGCTGCCTTGCACTGAGTGAAGGGGGCACTCTGTGTCAAGCAGGAAGGGGACACTGGGGGCTCGGAATGACGTCGCAGGGCTGCTTTCCCATGTGGGATGGCATCACACGCCAAGAACCGGAAACATGTTGGACACTTTCCGTCTATGATTGGCTGTCATCGTCCCTTCACTCGCATCGTCCATTCACTGGCATCGTCCATTCAGTATACCAGAGCTTCTTTAAATCAGCCTTGGTCACCCACCGTCTCGCAGTCGAATTCTCCTCCTTCCTGTGATTTACATACCAGCAAGCAACTTCGAGTCCTTTGTATACGTGGAGGACGATACCTCTATACACCAAACGCCTTCAACTTGCCTGCTTCCCTTCGCTCAAGGTACCTCAGCTATCACGACTCAACCACACCATCACAATGGCGAGGACAGGCTTCTTCCACCACTTCGGCACCTTCCTGCTACTAGTAGCAACGGTGCTTCTTATCGTCACCTGCATTTCTGCACCTGTCGTCAATGACATCTCGATCATGAAAGTCGATTTCGCAAGACTACACGTGGGTGGTTTCAAGAGGGTAACTTTTGGTACCTTTGGCTGGTGCGAGATTGCCGATGGCCAAGCGTGAGTTGCCTTTCTTACGATATCTGGATATGCATCATACTAACCTTCGAACAGTGACTCCTGCTCTTCCTCCCATGTCGGCTATAACCCCGCCAACGTAATGCGCATGATCGAGGGTACCTCCTTCTCCAACTACGCTGAGAGAACCACCAAGGCACTCACCAAGGCCATGATCCTGCACCCCATCGCCTGCGGTCTCAACTTCATCGCCTTCCTCCTCGCCCTCGGCGCCGGCCTCGTCGGCTCTTTTCTCGCCTCGCTGGTTGCCGCTCTGGCTTTCATCGTCACCGTCGTCATCATGATCATCGACTTTGTCACTTTCAGCATCATCAAGTCGAACGTCAACGACGACGACAGCGGCTCTCGCGCGCACTGGGGCTCCGCTGCCTGGACCACTCTGGCTGCCGCCATCTGCTCACTGCTAGGCATGATCATTCTCTTCATCACCTGCTGCTCGGCTAGAATCCACAAGAGGAGGAACAGGGACCTCGAGCCTAAGAACGACTACGGGGTTGCCGCTGCTCCTCCTCGCCGCAGGAGGTGGTTCTAAGTCACTGATTGTGACCAAGATGAACAACAGTCAAAAGACCAGTATTTGGTGTTTTCAACAGACAAAAGCAAGAACGAAAACACATTAATGAGCAACTTGTGATATCAGTCTGGTGTTTGGGATGATTTTATTGGAGGAAACGATTTTTGATCAGGAATGATACCAAGCTTTAAGGCGTTCTTTTGTTATTTACTTCAAGGGCGGCTGAGCGATCGATTGTAATATGTTTATGAATGAATGATGAATTATAATTCTTTTCTTTTCTTTGCACCTTTGCATCTTAACCATTGAAGCGTTGTGTGCGACTTGCTACAGTTGAGTGTCGCCGGACTTACATCAGCAATCGTAGCACCGTCTAATCGATGACTTTCCTAATTGGGCGATGAATTACTCCACCAAATTTTGTTTCGTAATCCGACGACAATCAATGAGGGTGGGGGACCATACTGTCCCCTCAACATCATCGATCCCACATATCCGTCTCTTGAACAACATTAAGCTGATTTTCGCAACTTACCTCCAAACCTCTCACAATCAACCTTGGAACAATTTCATTCCATCCTTCAACATCTATCTACCTTACAATCATCACCACACAGCATGCCCCACCAACCCCAACCCCCCCTCCTCATCACCACACAATAATCCTTAACCCCTCCGAATCTCAACCCCAACTATCACCAGGATAAAATATCAACAACAACAAAATGTTTTTCACCAAATCCCGCCTCCACCGTATAACAGTCCACAACCTCCACCACTTCCTCTCCCCTCACCTCCTCCTCTCCGAAATCTCCGGCTCCCTCGGGGACCTAGGCACCCTCCTCCCCCTCCTCCTCGCCCTCTCCCTCCAAGGCTCCATCGACCTCCCCTCCACTTTACTCTTCTCCGGCCTATTCAACATCCTGACAGGACTGGTATTTGGCGTCCCGCTACCGGTTCAACCGATGAAAGCGATTGCTGCTGCTTCTCTTCAGCAGCAGGGAAATGCAGACTTGGAAACGACGGTAGCGGCGGGCGCGTGGGTGGGCTTTGCTGTGCTACTGCTGGGCGGGACGGGAGGACTGAAGAGGGTGATGAGGTGGGTGCCGGGGGCGGTGGTGAGGGGGGTGCAAGTGGGAGCGGGGATGAGTTTGGTGGTGGCGGCGGGGGGTGGGATGGTTAGGCCTTTGGGGTGGTTGTGGACGACGCCCGAAGAAGAAAACGAAAATGAGCATGGGGGAGGCTTAGGAGAGTGGTTGGATAGTAGGGCGTTGGCGGTGTTGGCTTTTGGTGGGTTGGTTGTTACGTTGGGGCAGCAGCAGCAGCAGCAGCAGCAGTCTGGAGAGAAGCCTCAAGAAAGGAGGAGGAGGAAGAGGAGCAGGATGCCGGTACAGGTGCCGTACGCGTTGGTGTTATTTTTGGTTGGGATTGTGTTTGCTGTAGTGAGAGTTTCTCTCTCCAAGGATTCTCCTCGGTCACCACCACCGCCACCGTACGATCAACCGGAAAACTCGGCTCCCTGGTCATGGATCTGGAACCCCCTTAACCACATCTACCCCGAAGTCTTTCGCTCGCTGCTTAACCCGCAAGCGTTAAGCATGGCAATCGCTCAACTCCCACTAACGACACTCAACTCGATCATCGCCGCTTCAGCACTCGCTTCCGACCTCTTCCCTCCGGACTCCTACCCCGAGCTATATGCTGATGATGAATCATCTGACCCACCACCCCTATCTCCATCGCCCTCGGTATCCTCTTCATCACTATCATCGGCCTCAGAAAACCCGAAACCCCTCCTCTCCTCTCCCATAACCTCAGAAGAAGAAGGTCCAGTCCCCCTAACCCCCCTCTCCCTCTCCATCTCGGCTATGAACCTCCTCTCCGCCCCGTTTGGGTGCATGCCCCTCTGCCACGGCTCCGGCGGACTCGCCGCTCAACACCGCTTCGGCGCACGGAGCGGGACCTCCATCATCTTGCTAGGTCTCACAAAATTCCTACTTGGACTGTTCTTTCCTGGCCCAGGACTGCTGCGGTTGTTGGACAAGTTTCCCAAAGCGTTTTTGGGGGTCATGGTTTTGGGTGCGGGGGTGGAGTTAGCGAGGGTGGGTGTAAGAAATGTGGAAGGAGGAGAAGAGCAGGATAGGATGGTGATGTTGATGACTGCGGGGACGATTTTGGCGTTTAGGAATGATGGGGTTGGGTTTTTGGCGGGGATGGGGTGTTATGGCGGGTTTAGGGTTGCTGCGTGGATGGGGGGTGGTGGGACGGAGAAGGGGAGAGGAGGGGAACAGGGGCTGTTGGGGGAGGAGGAGGAGGTGGAGGAGGAACAGGAGGGGAGAGTTGATGAGGAGAGTCCGCTTTTGAGGTGAGATATTGGATAGGTATTGCGGTGGTGGTGATGCGGATGGTTGGGAATTCCAGGTTTGGTTTGCGCTGATTTGATGCCCTTATTTTACATTAGGATTATTTCGTGTTCGAACTGATTTGTCAAGGCTGCCTAGGTATATGTAGCCCTTGAACATCTATATACTTACATTAGGATACACTCCCATTCCACTCCTATTTGTCCTAATCTTCTACACTCACCATCTACACAATACTCCCCGGTGCATGAGGCGGCGCATTCCATCCCCGACTCTTGAACCTTTCCTCTTTCTCTCCCCCCTCCCACTCCTTTCTACCCCTACCATAATGCCCACTTTCAAACTTCTTCACCCGCCTCAACAACCAAAAGTTATACACCCCAAGCAACACCACCGACACAACCATCAAAACCGTTTCCACCACCATCGCCATCACTGCCGGAAAACACCACCCCCCTTCATGCTGCGCATACACACTCACCAAAGTAGCCAACACACCCGCGAGTCCGTTCAAAAACAGAGGCATATACAATCTATTGATCAACCAAACATAATTTCTCCGCCACCGAATGCCGAGCCAGAGGCAACCCAGGATGCCGAAGGCCATGCAACCTAGACTGACAGCGAACCACGGTTCCATGGGATACACGACGACGGATCCACAAGGGGTATGAAAGGATCCGGTAACGATAATAAACGCAACGAGAAGGAGCCAGGTAAAACACGAAATGAGGATGTTATGCAGACGGGGGATCTTGTCAAGGGCGAGAAGCATTTGCATGTAGGGCGTGTTGAGGCGCATCGATTGGCGCTGGTGATGACGGCAGGGACCACCTGGAGTCGTCGACGGGACGGGACGGGGATGGGTGTACGGAGCGGGGGAGCCTTTGATGGGGTTTCTCATGGAGGCCGGGGCGTCGCCGGTAGATGGAGTTTGTGAGGGTACTACTCTGAGCGGTCGTGGTAGAGAGGGAGTGTCCTTCCGGGGAACGGGTGGTCGAAGTAAAGTGTCTTTCGGGGGAACAGGTGGTGCTGCGGTCAAGGGCCTCGTGCTTGAGACACTAACTGCTGTGCTTGATGCCGGATAATGGGATGGTGTTGATATCTCGGGTGCGGAATAGGAGGGACTTGTGGAATCAATCCTGGGAAAGAGGCTGAGTCTAGAAGTTTGGCGATGCATAAGAGGAACGGGGGAGCTTCGTGACCGGCCTTGAGGGCGAGCTGTCTCGACAGGCCTGGAAATTGATACTGAGAGAGGCGGTGGCTTTAGGTAGCCTAAGTCTTGATGGTTGTGGAAGGCATCGAAAAAGGTGCCGGTACGGGGAGAAAGACGTGGACTTGTTGGCTTGTTGCGTGGTTGAGCTCCTGTAGACCACTCCTCCCGTCGTAGTGCCGGCTGGGAAGCGACATTTCGAACAGTTGAGGAGAACCTTTCTTGGTGTCTTTTAGGTGCTGTGTTGCTATAGCTTTCGACTATCTCGTCATATACCGAGGATGATCGAGAGTTGTCATGTCTGGCCTGGGATAGTTGTGTTATTGGAGAATCTCTTTGCCTTGTTTCGTGTTCAAAGCCACACATGGCATGCGCGATGTGTGTCTGCGGGCGAAGAATTTGGGTATCCATTTCGAGGGCAGCCAAGGGTTGAAAGCACCAGGTGATGGTCATACACATAGTCCATGTCAGAAAACATAGAGCCGATAACACACGCACACACACACACACACTTATATATATGAACATGACACTATTCACTGGATGTCCTATGGCGCCGTAACAAGAAGATTTGGAAGTATCAGAAGTTGCACTTGCAACGTCAGTCTCACCAGTGCTGAACAAGCGGCGCAGTGAATACGCAGATGTCAACATTGTGGTGTTGACATTTCTTAAACAGGCCAATACAACCTAGGGGCTATGCGACTCTACAGAATGCGTAGTGGGGGGACTGATATTTTCCGACGTGAACGAGTGACGGAGCTGAGAGTAAAGAGTTGTATGATTTGACGAGGCACATCGTTAAGGGGAGTTTGGGTGGTGTCTTTCAAACGCAGGCTTCCATGCAAGCTCAGCTTCCCACTTGGTTGAGGCTGGATTGGGGGTGGCACGGCGAACTGGTGATGATGGTGACCATGGTTGCAACCCTTGGGCTTTCATCAGGTTCAAGCCGGTGTGGCTAGCACGTTTTCGCTTGCGCGCAACAGTGGCGCTGACAAGACCATGCAAGGCACTTGCCGCCTTCCTCCTTGCAGTCTGTTTGCAAGATAGCCGCTCGGATATTTTTGTACCTAGTACAGTAGTTGAAGAATAGCTAAAGACACAGAGATGACGGAGGTTGTGGTCGGTTCTCGACGAGTGTCGGACCCGGAACGGAAGTCACGGAGGATGGGCCGATCATCACAACGGTCCAGTCCTTGGTGGAGCCGGGGAGGGGCCGAAGGCACTGTTCAATACTATACAAGGTGATGAAGCCCGGGTATGATGTGTGAATAGAACTGATCACTTCAAGTTCATGAAGACAGGCTAGTAGTAGGTAGTTACCAATTAACAAAACACAGAGTGAGAGAGTATAGGAAACCGGGTGACAACCTTTGACTCTTCAAAAATCAAGAAGGAGGAAGTGAATGTCCAAATACCAGAATCGATCTACATGGTGTACACTACAATACAGTAGGAAAGCGTCAGTGAGAGTTTGCGTTCAAAAGTGGAGAATTGTGAAAAGAACGATGGAGCTCAGGTGGCCGACGCTGCAACGGTGCGGGGATCCCGTGGTTCGATTAGCCAATCACAAATCCTGCCTGCTTCCTGTACGACTTCAAAAAAAGTTTGGACTCCACAGCAAGCAAGGGTGGAAGGTCAGCCTTTTTTTTTTTTCCCAAGAAAGTTACCTACCTACGCCAAACCGCAGGACGGACACTCCGCAATCCAGAAGCACTGGCACCTGCAATTGCAGCGCAATCGTGACAGGCTCAACACCTTCTGAATCCGCTGGGGGAACTGAAGGGACATGTACGCAGTATCTCTACATATGGGACTGTCCTTACACCCGATTCGCCAGTCTGTCATTGACTGACGCTCTTTTGTCCCACTTTGCTCACTTTGAACCAGGAAGGCAGAAAGAGTAGTCGACACAAGGCTGGACTATCACAAGGAAGTGGAAGATTGTACCTACCTACCTACCCATCTTTCGTCACGTAGAGAAAGACGACCTCGAGAGAGCGAGAGCGAGGGACGCGCTACGGCTTGCGAATTGCCGGCGCATTACATAGCACAAGGTCCCGTCCAGCATTGGTACCTACTGTACGCGGACACTTCCCCGTCCAGTCGCAGTTGCAGTCGGCTTGTCCAACCTGGGTGGGTGTGTGCTAGCAGCGGTCCCGTCTCCGGCTCCAGTCCCCGTCCCGCCAACAGCAATCTTTCCCGTCCGTCATTCCATCTTCCGCCCTGGGCGCATTTTGATCCCTCTCCGTCACCCATCGCATTGCGAACTGGCAGATTGGCACACCTCGGAGCCGGCCTCGACCAGGGCACCACTACCACCACCTCGCGCTGTAGGCGAAGGAGCTTGTCATGTCGGAGCAAGCGATGACTTCGTCCGCACCCTCAGGCGCCGAGAGCGCTCAACCGCAACCGCAGCCGCAGATTCAACAACAACAACAGCAGCAGCAGCAACATCAAGAACCGAAACAACAGCCACCACCACCTCCACCACCTCCTCCTCCTTCTTCTCCTCCTCCTCCTCCTCCTCCTCCTCCGCCTCCTCCACCACCACCTCCACCACAGCCAGAGCCCCAGCCGGCACCCCCTCCACCAGATACTACCCCGTCCCAGTCGCAACCGCAGCAGTCATTACTACAACCACAGCCACAGGTCCTCGATGCTCCTGCTCACAAGCTCGATTCCGTTGCCCTCGAAAACGGCATCAGCTATACCCTCAACTCGCCCCCACGACCGGCCATCTCTCCCCTAACCGATCCAGTTCCCGACCCTCGTACTCGCGAACCTTCTGTACAACCCCTTGAAAGCGAGCTCGAAACGAATAATGCCGCCGACCAGCCCACGACGAATGGAAATGCGCACTCCAACCCAGCGAATCGACCGAACACAAACCTTAAAGGTGGCAGGGACACCCCGCAGGTCACGGGCGTCGGGGCAACTGCAGGTGCAGCAGTAGGAGGAGCAGCAACAACAACCGTAGCAGGAAATTCTACAAATTCCACCTCACACTTCTCAGGTCTCGCAATGGACGGAACTCCAATAGCTCCCTTCAACACTCAAGCCCCCTCAGCGGTCGACGGTATGGCCAACATGGATTTCCCTTCTTCCACCATGGATCTCTTACAGTCCCAGAGTGGCCATATTCTCATGAGCTTCCTCCAGTCGCTCTCTGTAACCACCCAGCAACAACAGCTACAGCAGATACCTCCCCTCCCGCCAAATACCGTCCGTCCGTCGCAGGTCTCGTTGGCCCAGATGCAGCTCGATCAAGCCAATGCCACGCATCTGCCACATGTAACAACCCAGGGGGGAATCCAGCCACCGGCCGCCGCCGCCGCTGCAGCCGACGCTTCGCTCGAGTCCTTTGCCAGACTGGAATTTGCCGACGGTGTCTTCCAAATGACAACCTATGCCCTCATCATCGGTCGTGACCAACGTGCCTGGAGGTTAGCAAAGAAAGAGGAGCGTCGTGCCGAGCAATACCAGCGACTGAAAGACGAGTACGAAGCTCAGGGTTTAACCCCACCGGCTCCCCCTTCTGAAGACGCTCGACGATTTTCAAAGTCATATATTAGTGAGGAGGGCGGCATGTTGGGTCCCGAGTCGGATGATGAGGAAGATGAGGAGGGACGCCCGTCAGATAACCGGGCCCCGAAGAAGCGGAAGATGAACGGCGGTGTTTCTTTACCTGTGGATTCGTTCGGTGAAGTGGAGAGCAGTCTGATGTCTGCTGACCAGACTGTTGATGATGGAAAGGGTACTGTGTCAAACAGGCAATACGTCTCGCATACCCCAGGAGCCGCGGCTGTTAATCTCAGCGCTCTCCGACCCTCTCCACACCACACACCTTTCCTGGGCATTCATTCTCCGGGTCCCAACATTGCTGCCAAGACCAAGGCTATCTCCAGAGAACATCTGAAGATTCAGTTCAACTCCCAGGCTGGCGTCTTTGAAGCCATTCCTCTGCACAAGAACGGCTTCTTCTGTGAAGATGTCCACTACAGTCACGACAAGGTGGTTCTCAAAAGCGGAGACCGTCTTCAAGTCAAGGATGTCGAGTTTGTCTTTATCATCAATGGTGTAGCTGAAGGCAAGACCGGTGCTGAAGAGTATGAACCAGAAGAGACACCCGCGAGGAGATATTCAGAAGGCGGAAAGGAGATGAGTTTCGATTTTGAAAGCATTCACGACGTCGACAGGCGTAGCACCAGTCCTGAAGACAATGAGGTGCCCATGTCCGTCGATCCTGACCGAGACGACAGCCAAAGTGAGCTATCAGAACCTCCTGACGAAGATATTCTTCTGCCCGACGCGCCGGATCATGTCATGGAAACGGTTGAGAAGGAAGAGGCCGAAGAAGATGACGACGATGAAGCCCGGTCTCAGTCTCAGTCTGTGAAACCTGAGCCAAGGCCAGAATTCCCCGACATGTCCAGCGTACCACTTATGGACCCTCCCAAGAAACGAGGTCCCGGAAGACCGCCCAAGAACGGCATCATGTCTAAGAGGGAAGAGCGACTTCGGAAAAAGCAGGCCATGGAGCTCGCTAAAAAGAACCAACCGCCTCAGCCGCCTGGCGAGCCGCCCATCAAGCGCAAGGTCGGTCGGCCGAGGAAACATCCCCTTCCTGAGGATGCCCCGGATAGACCTGAGAAGCGCAAGTATAAACCGCGCAAGAAGAATGGAGAAGAGGGCGATGCCTCTGACGCCGAAAAAACCATCAAGGAGAAGCGGCGCGAGAAACCCAAGACGCCTCCGCTCGAGCTGCGCAGGGAGGACTATACCGAGGAACAGCTGCAGAAGCCAAACAAGAACTACGGCGTCCTGATCGACGAAGTTTTGTCTGCCGCACCGGACGGGCTCACACTCAAGCAAATCTACAAACGCATCCAGCTGAAGTATCCCTTCTATTACTTCAACGTGGATACCAAAGGGTGGGAAAGCAGTGTCCGGCACAACCTTATTGGGAACGATGCGTTCAAGAAGAACGAGGAGACTCACCTCTGGAGCCGCGTCCCCGGAATCGATATTGATGCTGGAAAGAAGCGCAAGGCACCCTCCCCTGACCACGCCTCCTCCTTACATAACTTCGGCCAGCATTACGCACCGCAACCCATGCCTCCTCATCCTGGCATGTACCACGGAGAGCACGGGGTCCAACAAAGCTATCATCCAGGTACGGTGGGCCAACGACCGAGTTATGTCACTACCGGACAGCCAGGAGCCAGCCAGCATCCGCCTCAGCATCTTCAAACTCCCCAGCCCGGCGTTCCACCTCAGCAGCCTCCCCGGCCAGCCTACCAGGCTGCTCCTCAAACAAGTCCACCAGCACAGGCCCAAGTGTATGGTACGCCGCCGACCGCAGCACGCCAAATGTCAGGTACACCAGCCGCGACATACTCGTCGCCTTACGTACCAAGACCTCCCATGCCTACTGTTGCGGCACAGTCTGGTGCCACTCCCCACAGCATGGCCAGGCAGCATTCTCTCCCAGTCAGCGGTCCAAGTCAGGCAAACGGTGTCCCACGGGTCAATCCACCACCAGCTACTGCAAATTCCGGAGTACCGGTTGCCGGCGGGCCTAGGCCGGCTCAGCAAGCTGCGCCAACAGCGAATACTACGGCGCCAGTGCGGCTCAATCCAGTTATCGCGCCAGAGCTCATCTCGTGGCTTGAGAGCTTCAAGGTAACGGTTGAAAAGCTGGAATACATCCAGAAGACGTCAAAGTTTCCGCAGATCCTTGCCATGTCTGTCATCAACCGTGGGTTGAAGTTAACCACGAAAAGCATGATACCTGATGAGGAATCACTGGAGTTGGTTGTGCTCCGTGTCTTTGAGGAGCGGATTCAAGGCACCAGCCACAAGTCGCTTGATCCAGATTTGCTGCAGACTCTACTCACCTTCAAGGCCACTATGGTGAGCACTTTGGAGGCCAAACTGGACTCACAGAAGGCCGAGTGCTTGGTTCTCTCAGCTATCGATCAAGTTCTCGGTCTGGCTGACAAGACCATTACGCGAGGAACGGAGTCTGAGATGCGGGAGTTCAATAACGCTGAAAAGGTTTTGATTCCTGCTATCAGAATGAAAGTGGCAGAATGGCAACGGAAACAGGTAGCCGCAACACCAGCAGCACCAGTTCATGCGACAGCAACGCCAGGCGCACTACCCGCAAACCACCATACAATGGCCCCTGCGACAGCTCCTGGCGCGGCTCAAAGAATCACTACACCGAGCGCGACTCAGCGAGCCAACCCGCCGGGCGGCAATGCTTCAGCAGTGCCCCGGACCATCACGGCCGCAGCTCCCGCTTCCACTCCGGCCCCATTGCTTCCTAGGGCTGCACCCATCTCCGGGCACCCTATCACACCCTCAACGGTTAACAACACGAACGCCACAATGGGAGCTCGACCTGTGCCCGCCGCTGTCCCGGGACCCCAATCAGGTGTTCACGCGGGGGCTGCTATGGGAGTCACTGCCCCTGTCTCTAGAAGCCCGCCTGTCACTCATGGTGTTGTTACTGCAGCTCCCACTACCATACCCCGGAGCAATCTGGCTGCCTCTGTCCCAACAGGCTCGATGGCACAACAAACTTATTCCGGGGCACCAGTGGGGTCAGGTAATGCGTCTATCTCCAGAGCTCCTCCTTCCACTGCGGCTCCGACTGCGCCGACGTCTGTCCCGCCGGTGTCTTCCGCCGTTCGTCCAATGTCCTACGTGCCAACCGGCCCTCCGGGCTTGACAGCGCCTCCCACAGCTTCCTCGGGAGCGAGTGCCGGGTACGCTAGACCTGCCAATGCTTCCACAATGCCAGCGCCCGCCTCTGGACAGACGGCGATGACATCGGCTATCCCTCAAAGTGTACCTTCTCCAAGACCTTCGTCTTTGACAACTGGTCCAATGGGAGGTTCTGCAATTGCCGCTGCCTCAACCTCAAGGCCTGCATCTGGGGTCTATAATCCTCCAGCATCATCACTTGCGCCTTCCACCCATAAGAGTATGCCATCAGCAGTTCCTACAACTGTTCCTGGAGCCGGTTCATCAACTGTAAATAGCCCTGCGGCGACTTCTTTGCCGCCATCAGCTCCTCGATATGGCCCGCCCAACAACGCCACATCGACGACTCCAGCAGCAGCTATCCCTCGAGCTCCTTTACCAGCCGCTTCATCAGTGTCTGCTCCAGTCACCGGTCAGCCATCAATCTCTGCACCGGCATCGGTACCCACACCGCCGACAAGTGTAGCCTATCAAGGAGCTCAGCCACTCTCTCAGTCAGTCGGTCCAGCTCCAGCTAACTCTAGCTCTATTGGGGCTACTCCGGCTGCTACGGTTCCCTCTTCGGCGCCTGCTGCCTCGGCTCCTGTCACTTACCCAGTTCCCCAACAAGCTTCTGCTGCTGCTGCTGCTGCTGCTCGGCTTCCTGTCACTTCAGCTCCTGCTGCACATACGATTGCTCAGTCGGTTGCTCAGCCGGTCGCCCGGCCGGTTACCCCATCCCCTGTCCAGTCGGTTGCACAGCATGTGACTTCTAGTCAGGCTTCCACCACGGCTGTTCATCCAGTCGCCCAGTCGCTTCCTCGGCCTGTTAGTTCCAATCCTACTTCAGCTGCTCCGGTGGCAGCTGTCGGTACGGCTCAAGTTGCTTCAGCGCCTACTGTTACACAGCCAGCTCCTCACCGGCCTCTCTCATCAGTTTCTCAGTCGCTTCCTCAGTCGGTTCCTCACGCAGCTCACCAGACTCCCCACTCAGCTTCTCGGCCAGTTCCTCAGTCAGTTCCCCAGTCGGTCCCCCAGGCAACTCCTCAGGCTGTATCCCGGCCGAGCACTTCAGCTCTTACCCCAACTGCCCAACCAGGCCCAGTTTCTCCAGCTGTTTCTGGGTCTGGAGTCCCAGCTCCATCTGCCGCTCAGTCCGTTGCTCCGGCTCCGGTTAGCTCCACTCCGGTCCCAGCTGCGACCGTAGTTCCGGCACCCACGGTAGCTGCTGCTTCAGCTCCTACTCGCGTTACAGCAGCACCTGCTGCATTGTCTGCGGCTACGAATCCCGCTCCTGTTCCCAGTCAACCTCAACACCAACCAACGGGTCAGGCTCCAGCACAGCAGCAGAGACCACCAGCACAGGCTCAGGCCCCGGCTACACCGATTATTACCTCTGCGGCACCTCCCCGGCCTCCTACTCTAGCTCCTCCACCTCCTCCACCTCCTCCGCCGCCTAGTGTAGCTCCTCCGCCTCCGCCGCCTACTGAAGATCCACCTTCACCACCACCACCTCCTCCTCCTCCTCCGGCTGAAGCGCCTCCCCCGCCGCCACCAACTCCTCTTATGCCGACTTCGGCAAGCAGTGCTTCTTAGCAATGGGTCTCTAGGTAACAGAAGGATGCATGTGTTATTTCTTTTTGTTGTTTTTTGGGGGAGTGTGTAGCCAAGGACACTAAGCATGGTTTCCGAAAGATGAAGAATGAAGAATGAAGGACAATAAGGGATATGAAGGGGTTGTTGGCATCTGTCATTGTGATCATGTAGCGTTCTTTTAGCATACGCATGGAACACTCGCGGGGAGGCGTTAT
The DNA here is from genome assembly GCA_037102815.1 of Neurospora intermedia. NCBI lineage: Eukaryota > Fungi > Ascomycota > Sordariomycetes > Sordariales > Sordariaceae > Neurospora > Neurospora intermedia. The sequence continues at coordinate 4,182,160 of BTPP01000001.1, read as the reverse complement.
TGTGTCGCTTAGTGCATTGATACCACAGAAGGAATGGAAATTGGAACGGAAATGGATTTTATCATTTATCATGGAGGAGTCATTGGTACACACTTGATATTCGTTACTTTTTCTCATTTTCCTATTGCTCGTTTCTGTGATCAGAAGCATGGACAAACACACAGATGTGATTGGGATTATTAAACAAATCGTGAGAAGTAACTCGTGGGATATATCGGGAATAATGAACTTATGCTGTGGTATGGTTAAGTGTGGTATGATGTCGGACGCTATGTTAGACAAAACAAACGCAAAAGGACCGGAACCACAATAACGGAGGCTATGAAAAGAGGAGAGCTAGATAAAATTCGGTACCGAGGTGTTAAAAGGGGGGATTCACGCTTATAGATGTCTATTATTATCATTCCGTCATGATTCTCATGCAAACCACGCACAGTTTTTCGTTCTTGTCACGTAGAACAAGTCAACCCAAGAAGTACTGGCTCAACTTTTACGAAATGTTCAACCAGGAAAACATAGTGTAGGACTCTGCAGTACCCAACCGTAGGTCATCAAAATCACATCACGTCTGGAAGCATTCATTATTGTAGTCAATATGGGAATGAATTCCAACTATTCATATTCTTCTTCTTCTTCTTCGTCTTTCTCTTCTTCATCTCCATCTCCTAGCTAGATATATTCAAGTCTAGACATCTCATCTGTCTGTCTTCCTTGCACACACACCCACACAACACAAAGACATGTACACATATCCTCCTCATTCCATTCCATTCCACATTGCTCCGTCGCTCCGTCCATTCGCTCCCATTCGCAAAACCAAAAAAAAACCAAAATTCAACAAACAACATTCAAGAATTATGTTGATAAAAAAACAACAAAAAAAGGTAGGTATCCCAACAATATCAACCGCAAACCAAAAAAAAAGAGCAAACCACCCTCGCGATATGTGCAAAGGTCCTTTATCTTATACACTCACTCACTCACTCACTCACTCACTCACTCTCAAACTCCCCAGTTTTGGATTTGCATTATGCTTTGATGCTTTAAAGAGCAAACAAAGCAGTAACAACACCAGCAACCATGGCCAAACCGACACTCAAGGCGTTCTTGTTCTTGCCTCCTGCACCAGCGGTCATCACGGGCGCATCCCCAGTAGCGGTAGCGAGAGAGGGAGGCTGGGCGATCGATAGGCTATAAGGGGAGGAAGAGCTATCAGAAGGAATGCCGGTGTTGGACATGAGAGGAGCGGAGAAAGTGCTGTCGAGAGCGCCGTTGTTGTTGCCGGGGAGAGTGACGGTGGGGAGGGGGCCGGTGGCGACGGGAGGGATGGAGGCGGAGCCGGAGCCGTTGTCGTTGCCAGAGCCAGAGCCAGAGCCAGAGCCAGAGCCAGAGCCAGAGCCAGGAGTGCTTCCGGAGGGGATGGGGACCTCACCGGAGCCGGAGCCGGAGCCGGTGGCCACAGGAGGAACACCGCCATTGCCGTTGTTAGAGCCGCTGGGAACAGCAGGGACACCGTTACCGCCGCCGCCGGGAGCGTTGGTGGGAGCGGGGTGCTGGGTGACGGGGCAGACGGTGGTGGAGATGGCAATGACGGAGGTGACGACGCGAGCAGGGCAGTTGGTCACGGTAGCAGCGCAGGAGGTGATGGTGTAGTAGCTGGTCGCGTAGACGGTGGAGGTGGTCCACTGCTGGGGAGCAGTGATGGTGCTGTTGGGGAAGAGGCCGCCGACGCCAGCGGAAGAGTTGCCGTGGTGGAAACCGGCGGAAGGACCACCACTGGGAACAGAAGTGATCATGGGAGAACTGCCGGTCTCGGTGGCACTACCACCGGGAACGAAAATGCCAGAGTAATCGTCGCCCTCACCCTCGTCCTCATCATCGCAGTCGGGAATGCCGTTAGTCCCAGTAGGGAGAGCCGCGGCAGAGGTGGCGGTGATAGAGATTACGTCGGAGCCGGAGGCAACAACGGAGGTGGAGGCAATGTTGCTGAAGATTTTGGTGCCGGAAACGACAACCTCGGGGCCGCGGACGGCGGAAGCGGAAGCGGAAACAACGGCAGAGCTAGAAGAAACAACGTCGGAGCTGGAAGCGGCCGAGCTAGAGACGACAGAGACGAAGCTGGAGGTAACGGTAGAGCTGATGGCGGAAGAAGTAGAGATGGCGGAAGAAGTGGTGCTCGAAGAGATGGCAGACGAAGTGGTGGAAGGAAGGGCCTGCTGGAGCTGGTAGACGTCGATGTACTTGATCTTCCAGTAGACATCCTCGAAATCCTGGGGGTTGTTGGAGACATATGCGTCGCAAGTCTTGGCCTTGGCAGCGCACCTGGGATCATTACCGAACTGCGGTCCAGCAGCATCACCGCAGAAGTTGATGTTGAGGATGAAACGGAGGTCCTTGAAACCCCTCTCAACATCGCAGGTCGTGCTGGTAACCGACATGTGCGGCTTACCCCAGGTCGTGGGGTCGGGAGTTCCGTTCTCGATGTCGGCGGGCTCGGTGGCCCAGCTCCAGACACTGAGATGTTCGTCGGTCCATTCGAAAGCATCTAAAAGTGATGATATTAGCACAGTTCTCAATCCCTAAAGTTAGAAAGACGAGTTTACTCACAAACACCACCCTCGGGGTTGCCCCATTGGCCTGTACTCTCCATCACACCACAGCCCTGGTTGACCCACTGGCCTAGAGCGGAGTTGTCGCAGTTGGAGGTCTGGGTAATCTCAGTGTGTGTATCAGGGGCGAGCAGGCACTCGCCAACCTTATCAGGCTTCCCGGTGTGGTAGGTAATCATGTTTCGATCGGACAGTGACCACATCTCGTAAATGTCGACTTCACCGTCCTCGGGCCAGTTGTCGCCGACCATCCAGAAAGCGGGCCAAGCACCACATACAGGCTTGGGGAAGTGGCTGAACTTGGCAATAAACAGACCGTTGTTGTATGTGGCGGTACTCTCGAGACGGACACTCTTACGTCCGGCGACACCGGAAGACGTGCTATCGACACCAATGCGGACATCATCGCCTTCGGTCTTGAACAAACCCGAGGACACTGCCGCATCCTTGCCCAGGTATTTGACAAACCCACTGTTAGGATCCTTCGTCTTCTCATCGTGGCCACCCTATATTTCAAGATATCGTCAGCAATATTCCTGTCATGTGTGTAATCGTCTCATAGGTTCTTACCTCAAAGAAATTGAACTTGTCGGCAAAGTTAGCCGAGTTATAAGACTCGGACAGCTGATAGGTCTTGCCGGAGGCAGGAGAGCTAAGGGCAGAAACACCAAAGGTATAAGCCAGGGCAACAGCACCCAGCTTGAACATAGACGGAGCCATAACCGTCCAAAAGAGTGACACAGTGATTACTGAAAAAATGAGTGGACTTGACGTACGATACGTCAGAGGACGAGCAAAAAGAAATGCTCTGAGAATAGAGTAGCTACTGAAGCAGCAAAGAGAGATAGTCTTGGCTGATGGGGCACCAAAAGAAGAGAAGAAAAAGATCATCCATCTTGGGGGGGCTTTGGGCTTTTTGACGTTCTGACACGCGCGGTTGTACGTTCTTACCCATCACATTGGAGGGTTGGGAGGGCACATCTAGCCGAGCGGGACCTAGGAACCGAGAGGTCCTCCCCAGGCCTGTTGAGGCTGATACGGTGGACCAACATGGGGCATCGCTAACCGGAGATTCGTGCTGAAAAGGGCAACACTGAGGTGGATGGTCCAGACTCGGGGTAGTATTGTCAGGGGTAAGCTACGGATCCGCCCACGGTACCTGGGAGCATATCGGCGGGTCATATAGGCCTGTTGAGGGATGGCGCTGCATTGTCGTCAGTTTTTACAACGAAAGCGTCGTCAGTCAGACCCTGGATGGCCCTTTTGCCGTGAATGGCTAAGCTGGTGGACAGAAGAGAGCACAGGCGAGCAGGCAACAGCAAGATGCCAAGAGAAACATCATGGTCGACACGGGCCCTCTTTTCAGAAGACGAGGCCGGCTTCCCTTGACGGTCATTCATGCCTGGACGGTGGCTCGGCAGGTTCTGTTAGAGATATGATGCCGTCTCGCTCATCTTTTTTCTCTTGAGTTTCAAGACCAGGAGATCTTTTCCAGATGGATGGCCACCATGCAGTGAATGCATGTCAGACTTTCTCGTGCCTTGATTGGTTAGCCGGCGTTCCTAGAAGGGAAGAGGAGGAGGGCCGGGAGTGGACAGGAAGCTAGGGAACAGGGTCTCATGGAGGGGGAGGCCGAAAGGCACAAGCAAAAGTTGCCCTTGTCCCATTGGCTGTTCTGGGATAAGCTTTGATATGTGTATGTGAGTGCCAGCACCTCATCACCAACTGGCGGCGCCGAGAAAAGGGGAGAATGCAACAGTACAGTGGTGAGTGAGTGCTCAGTCATCGAGAATACATAGTACACTACCGGTAGTAGTGTGGTGCCATTTTGGGTACTGTACAATGGCCATGTGGGTAGGTATGGATCGTATGGGACTTGACCTAGGTGAACCTGGGGCATCGAGAGAAGGAAGGGAGTCCCGGATTCACAGCTCGCTCTCGGGGAGGCGCAGTCAAGATTGGAACGACGGAAGAAGAGTTCAGGACTTGTGAGCAAGGTCTGGAGTGAAGTCCTTAATTCGTTTTGGTGAGGGTCCAGGGGCATCTCGGCGGTCCTGGTGAGTCTCGCCAACGGCGCCCACTGCTACATTAGTGTACGAGCGTAGCCCCACTAACGCCCGGTGGGCCCATCAATAAAATGATTGTTAAGTGGAAGGTTCTCAAGGAGAAGTCAATGCAACGCATTGAAAGTGATGAGTGAAAATGTTTGTGTTGAAAAATGACTTCCACTCTGCTGCTCGGTGATATCGGGGTCTTTGCATGTGAATGTTGATCACTGCCTCCCCAAGACCATCATCTACAAGAAGAGCCGCAACCGGTACATACGCGCCAAAGCTGTTAAAGTTGTTCGCTTATCACAGTCGATCACCAAGGCGACCGGGTAGCCATGATGAACCGAACGCTGGAGATGTTGCAGATCCGGCATCGCGTTTCATGGACTTGTGAAGGAAGAGGGGGGGAGTGCCGGAAAGTGGGAGCTGACCTAATCCATACTGTACCTCCATGGGACCATCTGCCCGGGGACAAACAGCGGCCCGGAGGGGAAAGAGGGTTGCAGCGGCAACAACGCCGCCTGGGCCCGGCATCACCTAGGAGGAGGCACTCAGTGGCGTTCAGGGGTGTTCCTTACTGGGTGTTTGTTTACGCCGACACAGCTAGCCGAAATCAACGTCAGCCAGCCATCAACCACCACCCTCCAAATGGTAACAGAGATCCAAAAGAAAACACATCACCTAACCATACCTTACCTATCACGAACACGGAGGATATGGCCGATATTACCGACACTACTTAGGTATCCAAAGGCTCTCCACCGTGACGACTTTGGACTGATAACGACTATAGGAAATTACTACCTATACACTATTGGCTGACAGGTCCCTGTTATTAGCCCGTTGTGCCGGGACCGAATGCGACCCCCCTTTGCACTACAGCACCTCGTGCATCCATAATTAGCTCCGGATAGATTACGTGTTGACTCTATTGGAGTTGAGTACGAAGGTGACGGCGTGGACCGGAAAGGTTCATCAACTTCTCACCTCGCAGTTCCTCCGCCATAAACACCGGCGAACAATATTGGTTTAGTATCGTGGAGACTACATATCAAATACTCCTAACCCTCACGCACTGACTGATTCAGGTGAACAGCCGCCAACAGACACCTTGTCGGGACCAAGGGATGCAGGTCCATGCCATCGCGGGGCCGTCAGGTAAAAACGTGCCTACGGAGATGATGTATCTCTGCAGAAGGAGATCGTTCGCGAGTAAAGAGGCCATCCCGCGTGGAAGGGTGCCGCCTCTGGGACAAGAAGGAACCACTTACCCCAGGGAAAGCAGCTGTCGACAAAAGTCAACCTGGAAGCCAAATGTCTGATCGGAATTCTGGTAACTACAAGAAACTTATGTTTGAACCTGGCCTTCAGTCTTTCAACCGCTTTCTTTCAACAATTCTGACGGCCCCCTCACTGTTTTTCCCTCGATATAACGAATTTCCTCGAGGCAGGCAAGTCATTTTCCACCAAAACCAAAAGAGACCAAGCAAACTCACGTTCACACGAAGCACTTGAACTCTGGTTCGTCTTTTATGTTTTTTTTTTTTTTTTTTTTAAAAAAAAAAAGATTACCTGATTATCCGATCTAGACTAGTCGTTCCCTTTCATCTTCATACTCCTCCTCCTCTTTCGACCATTAACAATTATCACACTCGCCCCAATATCCAATCCAAAAGCAGCACGAACAACCCATTCATATCCCTCCTTCACAATAAGCAGAAACAGAAACAAAAAAAAAAAAAAACCCCCAGACGTTTAGTTCTCTCCCATACCATTATTCCATCATCATCCAACTCGGCAAAGAAACTCAAAGAAACCAAAACACAACTCCACCGACAATCATCAACCCCGCCGTAGCAGTCTTCATCTTCATCTTCTGCGCACCAGCCGTCACCACAGGCGGCGGCGAGACACCAACAGGTGAGGCAGCCGACGTCTCGCTTGCCGGAGGTGTGTATGTGGTGGGCACAACAACAACAGGCGGGCTTAAAGGAGGCGTGGGAACGACAACAACAGGCGGAGCCGGAGCCGGAACCTGAGTTGTCAGAGTAGTGGGAACCGGCACCGGCACCGGCACCGGAACCTTGGTAGGCAAGGTGGTAACCGTAACCGGAGCAGCGGTAGCGGTGACAGTATCGGTTTCGCAATCGGTGGAAGTCTCCACCCACTTGGTCTTGTGACTAGGCCAAGGCTTCTTGGTCCAGGGGCCGGGATGGGGAGCGCGGGTCGGGGCGGCGGAGGCGGAGGCAGAGGCGGATGCAGATGCGGATGCGGAAGCGGAGGCCGAAGCAGTGGTGGTCCACTCTGGCCAAGGGCCGTGGGACTTGGTCCAGTGGTGGTGGTCCCATGTTTTAGAAGAGGCGGAGGCGGTGGTGGAGGGTTGGCGGGTGGTGGGTGGCGGGAGGGTAGGGGCGCTGTTGGTATTGGTGTTGGTACCGGTGTTGGTGTTGGTGTTGGAGGCAGTGGTAGTACCCGTAGTGGTGGCCGTAGTAGTGGCAGTGGTAGTACCCGTAGTAGAGCCAGCACCAGTGGCCGAAGTAGAGGCAGTGGGTGGAGGAATCGTTGGGCCAAGGGTGTTAGTCCTGGGGAAGTAAGGGGTACACTCATCAGGCGCCAAGTTAAACGGGGCCGGGACAGCGTAGACGCGGCAGTTCTTCTGGCAGGCGGCATTGCCGCTGACGGCGGAAGACTCCCAGCAGGTGGCTTGACCGTCGTTGCCAGCGGGGACTGCTCCAACCAGCATCTGTCGTTTCTCATGTTAGCTGATTGAGGTACCTAGGCACGGGGGGTGTGGTGCAGGTGACACTTACAGCGTTGCAGTTCACTCTATCAAGAGCAAAGGTCCCGTCGCATTGAACGATGTAAGGGCCGGAACAGTAGGAGGCGTTGGGAATGGTGCATCTGGCTCGATCTTCGGCGTCGATATAAAGTCCCTGAGCGCTGACGAAAGTAGCCGAGGCCACCAGTGAGGCGAGGGTAGTGAACGCCTTCATTTTGGCCGAATAATCCTGACTTTTCTCTTGGGAGTTGAGGTGCTTCAGAAGAGTACAAACTCAAGTGATGTTTAGAAGGAAGACAACAGCCAACAAGCGAGTGATGTTGACGAGATAGGCAGATCGGGAGCAGTAGCGAGCTGGGTCAGACAAGCATATGGCAGTAAAGGTCAAGATGATGAGGAACCTGATGTGTCGATGAAGAAGGGGAAGTCCAAAGTCGGAGAACAAGATCACCCCTTTATAAGAGGGAACTTTTCCTCTCGAAGACCACTCTAGCTAGACATGGGCCCCAACGAGAGAGCGAGAGCTCCCAGGAATGGACGGCCATGGCTAGGTGCTATGATTGACGAAGACGGCATATGGAAAATCCTCGATGGTCCTCCCCCCGTTTCCGAACGTCCAGTCAGCCACTGGCACGACCTCGAGAACAAAGCCTTCAGTATCGTATATAGCGAGCACTCAGTCGGGGTCTTGCACGGCATAGCATGACAACGTTACATACCCGAGGCAAGAGGAGCAAGTAGGTAGGTAGCTAGGTATGTATGTACGCAATAGGCAGTACTACTGTCTTGAAAAATCTCTGCAAACAAAGGGCCAAGTACTTGTACACTCTTGACAACTACCTCTACCCTACCAGCACATTGTACGTGCGGACAGACGATTCCTAACCCGGCACTTTACCTGACTGACCTCGACCGAACCGAGCTGAACGATTTTTTTTCGTTCTTTCGATGCTAGAGCGTCAGGCTGGAGGGAGGCCGTTCACAACTCGTTAGCGAAACAATCAGCATGCCCTGAAGAAGAAGAGGAAGAGGTCGCCGTTTACGGAGGAGGGTCCATGTTTACAAGAATGTAGAAATCAAAATTCGATTAAGCTCTGTGGGGTCTGGTTAGAAAGGTAAGTAGTTCTAGACCATGTTTTCTTTGCTCCCGGCAGTCAAGAGTCAAGAGCGGGCGGCGGCCGTCTGGAGTGTATCATATGCCTCTGGTCACTTAACTATAGTGCTGCGTTCCTCAAGTACCTATTTTTCTTACCAGAACCGGTGCTCGACTGTAAAAAGTCATGAATGCTATATGGCTGTCTGCGGTCTTCGGGCATAAATCGTTGAAGTTGCTGACGGTTTTCGTCTGAAACTGGGTGATATTCGTGATGCTATCGTCGAGTGTCTTGCAATATCTTTCCGTCCTCGTCCTCGAATCTTTTTTTTGACCGCAATCGGAGCATGACACTAGACATTGCTACTACTACTATTGTCATAACTCTGTGTACATAGAGGTACTATCAGCTATTTACCACGAATGGGTATGTTCATGTTAGTTGATTGGAATGTGCTTGTTACCATTGCAGGACTTAAGACCCAAAAGCAACTAAAAATACCAACCAACGGCAGCGGCTTGGTCTTGGTCTTGGTCTTAGTTATGGGCGGCGCGCTCGGTTGCTCGGCACTCGCCGAAAACGGCCCGCGAAGGCATCAATCAACATGCCGATGACGTTGGTACGTACATACCTACCTACGGTCCGCAAACGGACTGACTGACTTACTGACTTTGGGACTTTTCCGCTGGAGTTGTCCCTCTTTCGCAACGCACGCACCCGTACATATTCAATAGTTGAGCTCCTTTCTACTTGACATTTTCTTCACACGTGTAGTTGAGTAGAGACGGCCTCTTCCTTAGGATTATCTGATTTCCGAGTGGGGATTTTTCATCTTTTCTTCCTCAATTCAGCAAGAACAACATTTCTCTGTGATAACTGGGTGGGATCTTGCTACCTATGTATGGAAGGTCGCTACGTACAATGTGCCTACGAAAATGGGATCAGTGTCCAATTCTCTTCTTGTCACCTCACATCCATCCACACACTAAGAGAGTTCGGTCCATTTATAAGCGCTCGAACCCATGTTTCCTAATCACCTGATGTGAAGGATATCGTAACTAGGTGTGAACCCGAGAAAAAGAAGAAGAAGAAAAGTATGCGACGACACTTGAAAGGAAAAATATCAGACAAAATCATTTTCAAAATCATCAATTGAAAAAGAAACTTCAGAGTTACCTAGATTAATGTGAATGGGTCGGTGCATTTCATGCCCCAACCCTCCCTCCCTCTTCCCCCTTCTTAATCATGTCATTACATGTCGTGTCGTTGTCCATTTCCTTATACATAAATATGATTTGGTGCCACCTAGAACTCGTCGGTCGAAAACCCTCAAATACCCCTCCCCTCCCTCCTCTCTATCAACGTTTCATTCATGATTCATCATAAATCTGATAACTGCCATCACAAGGAAAAGAAAAAAAATGTCTTCTTAATCACCCGTGCTACCGTCATTCATCGCTTGAACCAAAAGAGAGAGAGAGAGAAAAAAAAAATTAAGAAAAAGAAATTTGAGAGAAACAACAAGAAATCATACAAGGATATATATATAAGGTATGTAAACGTTTAAAAATCACAGCCCGCCCGCCCGCCCGCCCGCCCGCCCGCCCAGTTCTTTCCTTGTGCTTGGTAGATTGCAAGTAAGTGGTGTTCTTGGTTTTGTCGTCGCTTCCCCTGCACCTAGTAGGTAAGCGCGCTGAACGGCTAAGGAAAATGCATGCATGGAAAGGAGCGAGCTACAAGACAACAGATCAAAAAAAGTGGTATATGTAGCCAAGTTTTGTGAAATCGAACTCCGCCCTTTGAAAACAAAACGGAAAGACATGCCCGAGGGGGAAAAAAAAAAAAGCAAAAAAAGAAAAAAAAAAAGGAATGTTGCCGTTTTGGATGATGAATGTTGACACTATGTGTATGTGGACGTGTATGAGTGTAGGTGTCTTCGTTCGTGGTTTCATCAGGTCATACTCTCATTGCCGTGTTCTCTTCTTGTTGATTCAGTTGTTTCGTTTCGTACCGCGTAACAAATTTCGTAATTGTAACCATGATCCTTCTTCTTTTGGTACCTTCATGATCAACATGATTCTATGACCTCTTGTCTTCTTTTTTTATCGTGGCGTTGGTGGTTCTTTTTTGTCAGCTCTGGTGACGGCTTCATGCAATTGTGTTTCTCATGCCCAATCATTTCCAAAATCTTGAACAAAAAATCAGATAGGTGACCCCCTTCCTAACCTAGGCGGCGACCCCCTGACAGCAGGCGGTGACTGTCTCTGTCCCTGCTGCTGCGGCTGAGGCTGACCCTGACTCATCGCAAAAATCTCTCTCCCTGTATCATGCTTGATCACCTCCCCCAACCCGTCCCTGACCACTCTTGGGTGACTGATCGTCTTCCGCATCTCATCCCTCTTCCTCTCCTTCCGCTTCTCGCTCATCCTCCGCACAATGTTGACCTTTTCGTTCAAGACAGGTATAATCTTCTCACTAAGACTGCCGCGTCTTTTCATGGGCGGTGGTGCAGGCGCGGCCGTAGTAGTAATGGGTGGGGATACAGAGTGGCCGGTCGCAAAGGTGGATACAGACGAGGGGGTTAGGGGTGGCGCTGCTGACATGGCAGCAGCGGGAGGAGGTGGTCGTTGTTGGCGCTGGAAGAGAGCACCGTAGTTTCGACGGACGCGGGGCGGGTAGAAGCGTGGGTTTTCGGATGACATAGAGGGCCGAGTTGAGCTTGAGTCGGGCGAGATGGATGGTCGAGGAGGTGCTTCGGTAGAGGTTGACGGTCGGGATGTATCCGATGGCGAGGAGATGGACGGTCTGGTAGGTCTTTCGGATGAGATGGATGGCCGTGCCATGGACTGTGCCATAGACTCGAGGCTTTGCCGGATCTTCATGACCCGCAGGTTACCGCTCGGCGTGCGTCGGATGGTCCGCTTGTCCCGTTCGGGCATGTCGCCGCTGTCTGTTGAGTATGTGGCGTCGTACTTTGAGCCGTTGCGCAGGGGCATGATGGCGAATGCCTTCTTCATCCGCTGGCTCAAGCTCCGCTTGGGCACCAGACCGGGCCGCTGGGGACGGTTGTCGATGGGCGGGTAGTCCCAGTGCTCCTCGTCTTCACTTCCGCTGTCGGAGAAATCAGACTGGTAGGATGGCCGCCATTCGGGATGCAGTTTATCTGGCTCGACGGGGGCGTCATCGGCCGTGAAGGACCTCTTCAGGTGGGGTCTCTTCAACCTACCGCTGCTGCCACCATCTGACTCGTAGTTTTTGGTGTACTTTGACAAGGAAAATGTGCGAGTAAGGAAACCCGGACGAGTGCCAGTGGTCTCGGAGGTTCGGCGGCGGCTCAGCTTCCGGCGGAGCATGGCGAATCCGCTCTCGGGTTTGGGCTCCTCTGACTCGGGCATGTCATCGTAGAAATTCCCAAGCTCCTTCTGCCTTTCCGTAGTAGGTGTCAGGCCAGAAGGCGTTGCCGGGATGAAGTTGATGGCCGGTGGCGGTTTGGGGGGTGCTCTCGGGTTCCTCAAGGGGGAGAAATTGTCATCTTCCCTCGAGAGGTCCTGTGGCGGTGTTAGGGGGTTTCCTTCGGCATCTGTTGCGGCAATGGCGGGGGTGGCCGTTGGAGGAGACCTCTGACGATCCAACGACGAGGCCTTGGACGGCTTGGTCGAGTTGTCTACAAGCATCACAGACGTGTTCTGATGCTGGTGCATGACTATCGCCCTTGCTTCGGACACTTCGGCATGTGAGGCGCCCGTCTCTACAGAGGCTTGCGAGAAAGGTGTGTGTTGGACGGAATTCCTCTTGTTGTATTCGTAACTATGACGAGGACCTCCATCATCATTGTGATCAGCAGGAAAGCTACGCGGTGTTCGCGGGTCACTGTTGTCAAAGTTGCTTGACTGGATTGAAGGAGAGAACTTGATATTGATGGTTCCAGATTGGCGTCGCTCTGGCTCCAATTCATTTCCGTCAACCGTCCTGCGGTAGTGTCTGGAGGTATTTACCGGCTTCGGAGGCGGTCGCTTTTCCCTCTGCAGTCTCTCCACTGCCCGTTCAACCGTCTGCGAAGCCTTGTGTTGCTCATAAAGCGCGTCATGAGCTCGGAGGCTTTCGGCCGTGAGAGAGCCGGTCCTCGACACGTTGCGACTGGTAGGAGCGGAAAGAGATGATGACCGTCTAGGAATATACGGCGGAAAATCGGCCGTTCGCGGGTCGCCGGCTCGAGATCTGTCAGACTCAGAAATGGTCCGGCTGCGCCGCGGCTGGTCCATATATATGTCTATCGTAAAGTTGCTTGCGGACGCATATGATCGTCCAACGGAGCTCAGACTCTGGCTTCGCCGCGATCTCCGACTGCTCATTGAACGGAGAGAAGGAGGTCTTCCGTTGGACTTGAGAGAGGTTCGACGCTCTGGGACAATCACCACAGGAATTGACCCAGTTTTCCACACATCCCTTCGGGCTTTCCGGCTCGAGATCGAAGTGGTGGAAAAATAGCTTTCGCGAGGGGCGGCACCCGACTTTGGTTCTGGCGGTGGTGGTCGACGTTGAAACACGTTTGATGCCGGAACCAAAGCCGGAGCCGGAGTAGAAGCAAAAGAAGTGGTTGACGGAGCAAGATCGGAAACGGAATCTCGCAGAGACAGGATAGGTTTGCGTACGTGTCGGAGAGTGTTACGTCGCTGAGAACCGGTGTCATCACCGACGACTATTGTGCCCATAATTGTGGATGTGCTGGACTGGTTCGAGGTCGTAGAAAAGCGCCGTGTGTCCCCGCTCGTGGATGGCTCTGAGAGAGGGAGGCCCCGTTGCTGTTCCTCGAGGTTTATGGCGCGTAGAGGCAATACTCTCGTTGTCGCATTGGTTGTTGGTGTAACTGTCGTGGTGGTCGGGGGTCCCATAAACACCGAGTTGCGGTCCTTGGTTATATTCGAGCTGGGTGTAGCACGTCGCCTGCTGACAATCACATTCCTTTCCAAGTTTTCGTCCCATTCCTCTTCCACGTCTTCATCAGAATTCAGGTTCCCTCCCTGCATTTCCTCGCCGCCCCACCCGCCGTCGTACGCGTCTCGCCCAAGCTGAACTTCCCTCTCTGTTGCTGGCGTTAATCCATCTCCGACGCTTGAATTTACCCCGATATCAATGCCCAAACCTACAGTCTGCGGTTGCAACTTTGCTCCTCTGTTAGCCTGACGAATGGTACTTTGCGACGTTCTTCTCGACGATATCTCGGGCCGCACAGTATCTTCATTTCCTGGAGTGATAGGGACTTCAGGTGCTGTTTTAAAGGATTCCGATCTTGAGTCTACCGTTGTCGCATTGGACGGCATCCGACCACCGACAGCGAGCCGTGGCCGGGGCCGGGACTGGGCCTGGGCCGGGGCCTGAGTTTGGACCTGCAGCTGGGGCCTGGTAGGCCGTCTGGGTGGTTCTGTAACGGGCGGAGGGATTCTTTCTGGAGTCAGATTCGGAGTTGGCGGAGTACGTTGGTTCGGTGGCGTGTTCGGGAGACGTGGCTCAACATGCTGGACATTATCGGTGCTTTGCAGAAGCGGACTGCCCGAGTTTGTTGGGCTTGACTGGTCTATCGACTTCATCGACTTGGCCGACGACGAGGCACGTGAATGGGCAGGCGGCGTCGGCGGCGGTTCGGGGCCGGCTGGTCGATGTCTTGACCGCCGTAGCTGGGTAGGCCGCGAAGGCCGAGCGGGACTTGAGCTTCGCGAACCAGTCGACGACGCTGTACCCGGACGGGGCAAAACCTTGTGCCTTCTGAAGATGCGCTGTGGGCTTTCCGTTCCATCCGCATTTCGGATCATGACATAGTCGGCTTCAGAGTGAACCATATTGGGCAACACCGGCCCAGCATCAACATTCCCTCTCATGACAACTCAAAAGGAAAGTGAGGCGAGTCTTGAAGATGTAACGAGTTGAATGTAACTTTTTCTTCCTTTCTGTCTCTTCTTCTTCTTCTTCTGCTGCTGCTTCAGTGTCAAGATCCAAGCCAGGGCGCGCGCATGTTGTGTGTGTATGTGTAACTACAGGTGTGGACTTGGTAAGGCCTCGAATAACTGGGAGACGTTTGCTTCTCGGGCCCCCTCCGGAAACGAAGACCCTTGAGGCTCAGCAGCAATGCCGAGTGGCTACTACCTCTGTAAGTCGGCGTCGGGTACCTTGCGTTGGGTACGGGCCTTTCTGAAACACAGACAAGTGGCTCTGATGAAAACCTTCCCGGCTGGTTTGTGCTGGCAGGCTGGGCGCAGGAGAGACCGGCACGACTTGGGAGACTGGGGATGCTGGTGAGTGGTAGAAACAAGCAGTGGCCGCAGTTTCATGACCGGCCTTTTTGGTGCAAAGCCGGTGGAGGCAACGGCTCCCGTCACCAATCGCGCCGTCAACAGCGGTGGGCAGTGGGAGCAGCGGCAGTATGTAGCAGCAAGCAAGCACTCAACGGGACTCGATGGGGAGAAGACTCCACGAGACAAGCTAGACCCTCTGTGCTATCAGGTCCCGGCGCATGGTTCAAAGGGGGAGGAAAACAAATAGGCTCGATTCCAGCCTCTTGAGTGGGGCGGGTCCGTCCTATGAATGGTATACAAGATCTGGTGTCTGATTGCTGCGTTTCGAATTCGCGGAACGGCAGACAGGTCGGCGATGGGTGGCAAAGTGTTGTTGTGGCTCGTCGTGGTCGAAGCAATGGATGGACTCGAAACTCGGGAGATGTGGAAAAGGGAAAGGGCAGGGCACGCTGGCTTGTTTGAATGTTTGGCAGTGAATGGGCCTCGATGGTTTGAATGGCCTGGATGGATGGATGCGCTTCTTCGCTGGGCCCAGGCTGGATGGCGATGAGGCGGCTTGATGGTCGATGATTGGCTGGGAATATGACGCAGCAGGAAATACGAATAGGGATGGGGGATATGGAAATGGAAATAGCCACAGCAAACTCGATCTGGACTTGTGTTTATTTTTTCTCGCTGGACGGGTCTGACGGGTCTTTCTGCAGGTCGCGAGATGGAGCAGCTGTCTAGAGCACGCAGTCTAAACTGGCAAGACGTTGTATGACTGGCACAGCTGGCAGAATGGATCCAGATCATGAAAATCAGACAGTGATAACTCGATGCGAGTCGTTGACCGTACTTTGGGTTTCCTGTGATGCTGACCCTGGTTGCCTGGCTAACGCTGTTTTCTCGGGTAGTTAGACGGGAACTGAATCGTTGTTGGAGCTATCGTCGTTACGTGGTTTGAGTTGCCAAGAGGATGGAACGATGATGATTTGGAAGACAGATGGAAGAGAAACAAAGAGGCAAAAACAATGACTTGCACATGGGGAATTTCGTAGGGCGATCAGAGACCCTGGTCCGGGTCTTTCAGTTCCTTTCGTTACTTTACAAGCAGGGAAATGGTTCCGTCAGTCTGCCGCCCCAGATTCCAGATTCCCCGTCCATCGAGCAGCGGCACCACTTTACCACATGCAAAGTGCCTGAACTTCCTGTGAGGTACGCATGTATACAGAAATGACAATCCAACCTCGAGAATGGAACAAGAGTTGTCAGTCAGTCACAGTGGCACCCCCTTTTGGTGCAACGGTGGATGCCCGGAGACGGATGGACAGATAGATGGTGGACCACTGCATGTTCCATCCGTGCCATCCACACGGGCATGGGATGGGATGGGACGAAAGCGCCCGTCTACGGTGCCGTCTCCCCTCGTCTCCTCTTCCGTCAGTCAGTCCTCTTGTTCTTCTTCTTTGCGGCGTCCCGTCGCGCCTCAACAAAAACTGTTTGGCACCTGCGCCTCCCCCTTTTCCTCCTGCTGCTTGTGTGTGCATCTGTACCATTTTCTGTTGAAATTCATCATCATCATCATCCTCTTAGGTTCTCCGTTCCCCAGCCTCCTCAGACCTCGGTTCGGTGCTGGCCGTCCGGGTCATGTAGTGCCGCCCTCACCGTCGTCGAGCTAGGTCGGCTCCTCGAGCTAGTACCATACTATACTACTGCGGTATGTAGCTTGATGGCCTTCCATCTTTGACTAGGGCTCTTCAGGTACCAGATGGATGAAAGTCGGGGTATGTAAAGACTACTGAAGTCTGAAACGAAACCTTTGTCGAATCAAACCACCCCAGTGGAGGTAGCCCCCACAGCCCCTCCCGTCGGTCTGTGCGCAGTCGGAAGTACACATTGATGTACCTGTAATGGTCGGCAGGCAACCTACAACCCGACCGCTATAAACCTCCGGTTCAAAAAGGTAAAACACCACTGACAAACCCAAACCCAAAACTAAAACCAAAACCAAAACCAGAACCCAGCTGCCCATCGGCCAGACCGTCGGGTTGCCTTGCAGGCTAGGTACCTAAGCAATCAGGAGGCTCATGGCGACCGATTCGATTCGATGCCGTGAGACGCAATGAGCCCGACCATGTCCCGGCCAAGGTGAACAGCCCCCCGGAACAAAGGTCCAGACCGGGGCGGAGCACCTTACATCGATACCCGACCTGCCGGTTTTCCATCTTTTACCATGCCATGATCGCGACGACCAAGGCAAACCGCGGCGACAGCGGCATCGACAACAACCATCAAAACGGCGCTGGAAGCCATACATACCTCTCAGAGCCCTCCCAGTGCTCCAGTCTAGTGAGACAATGACTGCGTCTTCAGCTGGCACAGTCCTCCCTCAGACACCCACCTGCACGCGTAGTGTAGAGATGATGCAGATCATGGGCAACGAATGAGATATCAACTCCCATGTTCGACTCCGTTCAGATGCTGCTGCTGCTGAGGATTTCCTGGACTGGTGTTGCAAAGGAAGAAGCTCCGAGAGGTCAACAAAAGACGAGTGACATGAAGGTGGGCTGAGGTGGGGTAAATAATCAAGGAAGGGCCCGAGCCCGGTGGAGGTGTTGGCAGAGTGGTGACGCCGTTTGTTTGGGTTGCCCTCCAAGTCCCAGCTACACTACAACCTAGCCAACCTCCAATCCATCAGCAGCACCTCATCTCACAACCATTTCCCATTGCTCCCGCTACGAGCTCACGAGATGTCGAATGTCACCAGTTCGAAAAGAAATGGGTCCTCCTGATGGCTGGCTGGGAAACAATCGTGGCTCCGTGGTTCTTCGGTTCATCCCATCCGACACCCTCCTCCTTCGCTGTCCCATTCTCATGGTACACCTGCACGACATTGCACAGACACACCAACGCCAACGACACCACGACACCATCTCAGCTCTGTCAGCCCTTGGCTTGGATCTCAGCTTCCCCGAAACTTCTTGCCGCCTTCTCCCGGTGTCGTCTAGTGTCAAGTGGCACCATGACACTTGAAAATGTGTGCTGCTACACCCGCTCTCGAGTGCTCATATCGGATTGTGTCGTTACCTGTGTAAGACGCATGATCTGATGTTGTTAACGTCTCTGCTTTTGTTGGTCGCCGTTCGACTTTTAGACATCGCCTGGAGTTTAAACAGTCATGATCCAGACGCCGTTAACAAGGCCTATCTGGCTCGCGCCACATCAGATCGGTGCAGTCTGCTTGAACGTGTCGATGGCCTCGAGATAGGGCATGGCGAGCGCCCAATGTCTCCTCGTCAGCGAACTTGGCCAGTCAAATATAAAAAATCCTGCCAGTCATGATTTGTTAGTAGCAACATGAAACGCGTAGTGTAATATGCTTTTGACAATGAGTGCTCTCCAAAGCTTCAAACACATTGATAACATCTTTCATAAAATGCCGGTTCTGCGATTGTGGCGATCGAGGGTTCCATGTTCTGGCGCTGTGGTTGCGATAAGACGATGAAACACAGTACCAAGATCTCAGTAAAAGTGTTAGCAACATTAACTGCCAAAGTATCAAGATCCCGCCTGTTCTGTTAGCACACTATCTCACTCTATCCAAGTATGCCCAAAATGGACATGAAATGACATCTCCTGCAGAATTGCAGAGGTCCTTCGATTCACATATCTCCAAAGATGAGGGAGGAACCAAATCAACGGGAACTCGCATCTCCGGTAGATAGCTTCTTGCCCTTATCTCAACCCCGCAGTCATCAAGACGCAGCTACGATGCTAAAGCTCAGCCTACGACTGGATATCTCGTCATCCATCATGCCGTTCCACGAGATTTTGACTTGGAATATCTACGATCGGTGACTGCTGCACCTCATCCCGAGATTTCCATCAATGATACCAATGAACTCGCATGTCGGCGTGGGAGTGACCTACCTATGCTCGTCGACGACGAGCTTGCAATTGGCCCAGTATCTCAATACATCTGGCTCTTATCTATTGCGTATCACGTCCCTCCCACTTACGACGACTCTGCTTCCTCATCCTCGAGTTGTGTTTTACATAACAAGAACATGTGCATCGCATTGTACGCCTTGATCTCCCGCAACAAGCTCGATCGCATGAACGGACTTGGACATGTTTTCCCGTTGGACGATCGACAAGCTACCCTATCAATAACGAGACGTCGAGCGCGAACCTCCCATTCGAGATAAGTGAAGCTCTGGATGGTGGATAATGCAAACAAGACATAGTTCTACGCGATGTCTCGCTGCTGCAGAGAGGAACGGGATCTACCATGCTGCTTGACCCAATCTATGGCGATAGAGGGCTTCCATCGAGACACTGCGGGAAATTTCGATAAAAGCTCATGGTGCCAACCCCCTTTCAGACCTCAAGACTGCCACTTGCCTCTCGTCTGTCGTTAGGACTCATCATCAGCAAACTCGCACAAAATGTTGCGCCCAGCCTTCATCATCTCTTGCCTTGCTGCTGTTGCGGCAGCACATGGTGACCATGATCAGAAGGTCGTCGCTGGTCCTCATCAAGGATTGTGGTACAACACGTTGCCGGGGGATGGAGGCACTCAGGTATGCTTCGCACTCGAACAAAACACAGCGATGTTTAGAAGTTGAGACTGATGCTCTCTCAACAGGCAGACTCCGTCTTCTCTGGCATCTCGACCTTTGGCCGTCTCCCATACCTACCATGTCTAGCCAGCAAAGATATCAACTACGACATAGCTTTCATTGGTGAGTAACCAGCCCCAGATCTAGACCCAAGACACACTATGGCAACTAACCGTCTTCGTAAAGGCGCCCCCTTCGACACCGGCACTTCGTATAGACCTGGCGCTCGCTTCGGTCCATCGGGAATCCGTCAAGGGTCTCGTCGACTAAACCTCTAGTACGCCGCCCCCTTCCTACAACTAAACCACATCACCATATGCAATAGACACTGACCTTCCCTCTCCCTCCCTTCACAGCGGCGGCTACAACGTCCCCCTAGCCACCAACCCCTTTAACAGCTGGGCCACCATCATCGACTGCGGCGACATCCCCGTGACCTCGTATGACAACACCTTCGCCCTCTCGCAAATCGAACGAGGCCACCACTCCATCCTTTCCCGCAAACCCACCACCGATTCCGCTTTGCCCGGTCCTTCCCTCCAGGGCAAAACCCTCCCACGCGTGATCACCTTGGGAGGCGACCACACCATCACGCTCCCCCTTTTACGGTCCATCAACCGGTCCTACGGCCCCGTTTCCGTCATCCACTTCGACAGCCACCTCGACAGCTGGCGACCCAAAGTGTTTGGAGGGTCTCCTTCGGAAGTCGCGTCGGTGAATCACGGGACTTATTTCTACCATGCGGCGCAGGAGGGACTGTTAAGAAATGATAGTAATATCCATGCGGGGATCCGGACGACACTCAGTGGCCCAAGCGATTATGAGAATGATGGGTATTGCGGGTTTGAAATTGTGGAGGCGAGGGAGATCGATACGATTGGGACGGAGGGAATCATCAAGAAGATTAGGGAGAGGGTGGGTACGGAGAAGCCGGTTTATTTGAGCTTGGATATCGACACGTTGGATCCTGCTTGTGAGTTCTCTTTTTTCATCTTTTTCTGCCTATTCCTCTTTACTAGTCTGGTCTGTTTAATTGTGGGAAGTGAAGCTAATAACTGAACGTTGTGTACGGCAGTTGCGCCAGCTACAGGTACCCCTGAGACTGGCGGGTGGTCGACTCGAGAGCTTAGGACGATTTTGAGAGGGCTGGAGGGAATCAATATCATTGCTGCTGATATTGTTGAGGTTGCAGTAAGTTCCCCTCTTCCAGTTGTCTCCTATTGTTTCGAAGACTCATTGACCGGTTCTTTCACCTTTAGCCTGCCTACGATACCAACGCCGAGCACACGACCATGGCGGCAGCCGATGCGTTGTATGAGATCATGAGTATCATGGTTAAGAGAGGACCGCTCAGCGTAACCAGTGCGCCGCACGATCTTTAAAGTGTTGGCAGATGATGGACAGCCGAACACGAACAAATCGCCGACCAACGCATTATGGAGTGCGGTTCTGCGCTTGGAGATGGCGAAATCAGGGGATGTGGTGAAAGCAAGGTTAGGCACCGACAACCTTCCATTATCATATAGAGCGAGCTTCTATGGATGGATCCAAGTGATTTATCGAATGCCGATATATGATGATTTTCCAATTCCTTTTTCAAGTGTCCCTTCGATCCATGTCTCGGACTTTAAGTTACTATATCCTCCAGATTTTGACGGTAGACCAGGTGCTACATGTAACAAACTTTGGTCATTTCCCAATGAGCTTTTCTGACAACAAAGTATCAACAAGTACGAAAAGAAAGCATCCAAGTAATCCAACCCCAAACAT
The DNA here is from genome assembly GCA_037102815.1 of Neurospora intermedia. Taxonomy (NCBI): domain Eukaryota; kingdom Fungi; phylum Ascomycota; class Sordariomycetes; order Sordariales; family Sordariaceae; genus Neurospora; species Neurospora intermedia. The sequence continues at coordinate 4,160,963 of BTPP01000001.1, read as the reverse complement.
CCGCTCCACCACCTCATACATCTCCTCTCCACCCACCACGCCAGCACAAACACCACCACCGCTTGCAAGTACATTAGTACTCCAGTCAGAACTTTTTAAGAAGATGCTTCTTGACTTGTGAGTCAAACGGCTTGAACGGTGTATTCAAGGATGTCCAGCTCATTGAGTGTCTACGCTCCACACCACACTACACCACAAGTACATACACAGCCGGATATCTGCGCGCGCAGAATGCGGCTCACGAGAAGCGACACAAAAAAAACGGCATCCTACTGTTACCATGCCATGCCATTGGCATGCTCCAAGAACTTCAAGTTTGTTCGCGTGTCTAGGTTGATAGGTGGCCGTTGTGCACGGAATCTCACATCGTTTGAGAGTGACTGTAGATGACTAGATGCAGCATACGCCAAGCTGTGACATGATTGAGGAGGATGGATGATGATTGGTGTTGATGGATGTAAACTATGATGGGAACTGCTCCTGCGTCAACAACCGTATATTGATTCTTCTTCTCCTTTGTTCTTCTCTTTTTTTTCTTAGGAATGCCACCATAGTAGCGTGGTCGGCGTCAAGACTGGCCGTCCTGGGAGGCAGGAGCGATTGTGACAGACTGCAGTAAAAACAACTTGAAGACGCTCTTGCTCAGATGACTCTTGGAAAACTTCCACTTCCGTTGCAGCATTGAAGCTTTTCTGAGTAGCTGAATACAGACACGACCTAGTTGATGATACTTACCTAAGTTACAGAAGTTCATAGGCATGTTCAAAGTTCTGGCGATGGACGAACTTGGAGTATTTCAGCTTCGCTTACAGTTGAGGCTACTACTCCAATCGCCTGAGCACACCACAACACCAAACCCTCAGCATCACAACAATTACTTTGGCAAATTCTCTGGGCCGCGCACTGATGATTGAATAGCTCATACCAATTTTCAAGACCCCACAGTCGTTCGATTTCAATGACCAATCCACAGGTTCGCTGATCGAACCAAAGAAGCGAGTGGACTTTTTGAAACGAAACATGGGCTGGGGAGAGTTACTGCCCCGCGGTAGGTTGCGAGCCGAGGTACGAAAAAGTCTCCGCCATCCAGGTACAAAGTATCCCGTGACGACAAGGCGGTATAAGTCCATCATCAAAGACGGCGCAACAACAGTAACAACAACAACGACTTCGGTTAGAGATTAGTCTGGATAGTACTTAAGCTGCTTAACCGGTTGGTTAACGATAGACGTGTCATTCCACGACAACTCACAACACTTCTCACTCATCCTTTCTTTGAAAGATAGACTGACAGACCACACACACACTTACACTCCGTAATCATGTCGTCGTCGTCGTCGTCAACTTCCGGTTCGCAGCAACAACCACCGCCCATTATCCTATATCACTACCCGTTCTCGCCCTATGCCAAACGGATAGTCTGGTACCTTCACCTACGTGGCATTCCGTACACCCAATGCGTAAGTTCAGTTCCATTCCATCACCAGCGGATGTAAAGTCGCGAAACTCCCAAGTCTACGTACTCCTATTGCCTTGCCATATCACTCTCACTCTCACATCACACACACATCCACTTACTTACTTACTTACTCACACACTACCACAGCTCCAACCAATGATCCTCCCCCGCCCCGACCTCTCCTCCCTCCTGGGCATCAAGTACCGCCGCATCCCCCTCCTCTCCATCGGCCGGGACGTCTACCTCGACACACGCCTGATCCTCTCCAAGCTCGAGGATCTCGATCTTCCTTCCTCCTTTTTGAACCCCCCCAAGCTCTCCGCCGCCCCCGGCACCGACGCCCTCGCCCTCCAGAACTTACTCTCGCACTACTCCATCGACGGCGGTCTCTTCAGCCGGGCCGCGCAGCTTTTGTTTTCTCTCGATAACCCCTTGCTGCGCGACCCCCAATTTTTGGCTGATCGCGCCGAGTTCGTCGCGGGAGGAGGAGGAGGGGGCAACCCCAAGTTTTCAAGGGAGGAGATGGCAGCCTTGGGTCCCGAGGCGCTCGCGGACCTCAGGGATTACTGCCACATGCTGGAGACGACGGTGCTAGCGGACGGGCGGGATTGGATTTTGAAGAACACTACTGACACTGACAACAACAAGCCAGGGCTGGCGGATATCGAAGCTGTGTTTGTGCTGCACTGGGTCATGAGTTTACCCGGGGCGTTGCCCAAGGAGCAGTTTAACGAGGACAAGTTCCCGAGAGTGTGGAAGTGGGTTGAGAGGTTTCGGGTGGCTGTTGGGGAGACGACTACCCCCACACCCACACAGACAGTTGCTCAGGTGAAGGGAGATGGTAACAGCAGCAAGGTCGCAACGGTCAAGGGGGATAAGGCACGGGATTTGATCTTGGGCGCGGGGTGGAATGAGGATTCAGAAAAGAAGGAGGTGGAGGCCGGAGAGGCGATTGTGCAGTTCCATGGCCTGAAGAAGGGGATGTTGGTGGAGGTGTGGCCGACGGACAGCGGGTCGGCGCCGGCTCATAGGGATGTTGGACGGTTGGTGATGCTGGATTCCAGGGAGGTGGTGATTGAGAATGAGAAGGGCGTGAGGGTGCATGCGCCTAGGCATGGGTTCCGGGTGAAGCCATCTTCACAGGCGGTTGCGAGCAGCTTGTGAAGTTCTTTCCAAAGTGCTTGGAGTCCACCATAGATTTGAAGCAGTTCATGAATGATGCTAGTTGTTCTGGTTGGTCAAAATGATCAAATCATGGATGGCTTGAAAGTCATCGGTTTTGAGGAAGGCGCTCGGAGCCCTGTCGTGGACTTTTGAAGCTCTATCCTAATGGACATGGTCAGTGAGGCCAATAGGCCAAGTACGTTGTGAACGATGAGCTGGGTTAGTGTTCTTGCCTTAGTACAGGTGGTATAGCACTAGAGGTTAAGTGATCAAGAAATGTCAATGATCTCTTCTCATCTCTATGGCTGCGATCGAAACGTACTTGGACCTACGAAATCCGTTTGTGACAACACAAGCTACGACAGACAATGGGTAAATGGTATGCCTGACGTTGCCAAAAATGGAGATTAGTAGGTACAACACCCAGGAGCAGAGTGCTTTGGAACTCCAAGAAATTCGGCTATGGGGCGTAACCGCTAGGATCAACCCGTCACCACCGAGACCTGCAGCAAAATGTTCAGCCCTAATGATTACCTCTAACGGCAAGTGGTCTTTAGTCTCGAACGGCCTTCTTTGATTGACGACGGCGGGCCTCAGCTTGCTGCCTCACACTGTCTTGAATGTGATGTTTGATGTTATCTCCCAGCATCTCCGAAAGCAACGACCTCGAGTTGACTGCCAGGAGCTTTCAACTTTCGGCAGGGCCACGAACGGCCTGCCGCAAGTTCGTTGGCTTCGTGCTCGTGTTACCTCAAAAGGTCTTTGGCGCCATTTTGACCGCTATCATTTGTTTGTGCGGCTATGGCAAGTAGTTAGTGAAGTTCAACCGTCGCTCAGACGCGAGAACGCTCGCAACGAAATCGCAGAATGATACTGCCGTCAACGATGCGATTTGGCGTCAACAAGCCAAAGAGCCTCTGCATGTCCATCATGAGCTCGTGGTAGGCTTCCAACCTTTGTGCTGCAGTTTAGTCTTGCGCTTCTGGGGCATGAAACGGAAGCCGAGGGAAGATGGAGAGATCGACAGCGGCCAACAGCACCTGCAGAGCACTATTGTTTGTGCGGCTGGATTTCCCCTTTTCCCCTTCCCCCGCACTCTCGGTCGGTGACTTCACTATACGGTACGGCACGGTGCCAACATCGGGGAGCCGGCCTCCGTCTCCAGCGGCGCGTCCATCCCCGCACCGGACAGAGGGCGGAGAAGATGACGAAATCGGCACCCTCTACCAAGCGCTGCAACCCTCAAGGCTGGAAGATGATGAGAAGAAGGGCTGCTCGGGTTGTGTGTGTCTGGATTCCCATAACTACCGTGACCGCCCAAAAGGTCGACTTCGGAGGCTTATGCCCAAAGAAGGCATTTCTCCCACTGTTTTTTTTTTCCCATTTCGTGTTGGCGTCTCTATTTCCTACTGTGTGGCTGTGGTTGTTGGAGTTAGTTTTAGGTGCTATCAGAGAAGGTGGTTCGAAATGGGAAGCTGATTCGCCCGGGGACTTAGTGTACACTATTCCAGGGGTTGATCATGGTGAATCTTCAGTACCGGCTCGGCGTACTTGTCGTACTGCTCTCGAAGTTGTCGACCCGTTGGTTCGTGTACACGACCCTGAACCAGTAATTTTCCAAGAGCTGTTGACCAATCCTTCATCGCCAGAGGCGAGCAGCAAGGAGACGCCACGGTGCGGGATCCAGATCTTTCCAATCACCAAGCAGAGGCCATGATAAATGACCAATTATTCGAGAGGAGGCTCGTTCAGTAACGGCGCGACAAAGCAAGAGTCAAGATCTGTCAAGAAATCGTGGATGGGCGTCTTGTGTGTTCATGTTCTTGGGAGCGTTTGGTCTTGCGGTTGTGCGCCAGTGCTGGCCTTGTGGGACGCAGGAAACAAAGTGAAGACAAGAAGCCAATGGAGTGTCTTGTGGAAGCCTCTTTGCTCCAAAGTCGTGGTCGCGCGGGCCAAGTGGCGCCCCTTGGTGCGTCCATGCAGTGCAAGCGTGCATGCCCAATTTCTACACTACCTAAGTAGAGGTATGCAAGTGCGTCATAGGGGGGACAGGGGGTCTAACCTAACGGGTTATACTGCGTAGTCACGGGGGTACGCGAAAGCCAGAGTACCTACTGCGGTATGTAGGGGATGAAAAAAAAAGAAAAAAAATGGAAAAAAAAGGGGTTGACTGCCAGACTGTATGGTTGACTGAACTGAGCAGAGCACTACACCCAAATCAGTTTCATCCCCCCCCCAATAATGACCCAACCGTGAACGGTACGGGAATGAATGCTATTCCACAGGGCTGGCTGCTTACGAACAGCGCAGGGCGCGAAATTTCCCGATGACCGCGCCAAAATCCGATAACAACTGCGGACCTCCCGTCTGTATGGAGCACCCGAGTCCACTTTGGTGATGATATTCATAGTATATTTTCCCAGAGCCGCGCGACGGATCTGTTCATCCGTCCAAACTTGGATTTCAGCCTGGCGAATAGGCGACGGCGAGGCGAAGAGAGACAGAACGGGGATCACGGCAACTGGCAGCTTGCCTAGGCCAGTTGTTGTTCAGTTGTTGTCGTGGTTGTTGTTGCTGGCAGAAGGAATTGGAGTTGGAGAGTTGCAAAGCAGTGGTAAAGAATTGGGAACTTTTCAACACCGTGCGAATTCGCCGGCTAAGAAGGCCGACCTCATTCAGTTTTTCTAAGACCACTCACCAACTGAATTCCATCATCATTTTGTGTCGCCCACCGTTACGTCATTGATGCCAATGAAGTCGGACGAAACCAGCGCCACCCCTGTTCCTCTTGCTGGAAATCTGACAATGAACGCCTACGTACTGGAATAGGGCACGGTGAAATCGACCGATCGAGCACAGAATGGAATGCTTCTGACGATCGCTAATTGAGTACATGAGACGTGCTGCAGCGTACTATCAGAGTGTATAGTTTGTGAAGCATTGGACGTTAGTTGGCTGCTTTGTCGAGGTGTCTTGAGCGCACTGTGAATCCGAATCGTCCTGATCTGGCCTGACAAGACAACAAGCGTGGGCAAACGAAACAGGGCGTGCTGGGTTGGCTTGGAAAATAAGGAGCGGCAAGAGAGAGAATGGGGAGGGCCGTAAATAAGAGATAAGTTGTCAAAAATGCGAGCCCTAAAAAAAAACACAATAATGTTGGAAAGAGATTGCGCGCCAGTCTAGCGTCTGACGCAATGTCCCCTTTCGCGTGACAAGTTTGGGGTGTCCGGGAGCAACCTACAGCACCGACAGGGCCTCGTGAGGAAGAAAGCGGACGGCATAAATGTTTGTGGTTGTGAACTTGAAGGGTGGGAATGATAGAGATGCGACGGAGGTCGGTGATTGGGCAAAAGGTGAAAGCAGTTTGCCACCGATGTCCCACTTTTTCAAACCTTCTCGTCCTGCTCACTCCGCGACATACCGTGTGGTGTGGTAGCCGTCGTCCATGCAAGCCATGAGACGGGGCCCAGAGCGGTGAGGTTAGGGTTCCTGATTATCAGTGATTCGAGACCACTGGCTGTTGACACGCGAGCGGCTATATCGTGATCGTTTCTTTGTTCAAAAAGGTCGAGACTACTTCCCACAATGTCCATCATTGCTGTCCATGTGACCGGCTTTGTAACCCAAAACTGCGAACTACAACTTCGTCCCGGAGATATGTATACATGCTTCACACAGTGATGAGTGAAGGGGATTGTCCTCACAACGGGCACCCGTAAGTGGGTGTGGTGTTTTGTGGAAGAGGCACAAAAGTTGCTAGCAATCTGCTCCCGGCGGTCGTGTGTCGGTTGAAACCATCAAGAAGCATATGGCAATCATTCTGCCGTCGGGCGAGTCAAGCACACAGGGGTCCCGCTGAAGGCTTTGGGCTGGCTCGCGCTCCGGGACAAGATTGATAACACCCGACGGAGTTCATATTTTGACCCGGCATCCAGCGAGAAGCTGGGCGGCTTTAACGCCAGAACCATGACCAGAACCGGGTGATCATTGAGCATTGAAAATATTCAAGTTCGTTGATGTGCGATGTATTTGGTTGACTTTAGTGTTTTGAGTGGTGGTATTCGGGTGTCATCAATTTTTGTCGTGGGCGAGGTTGCGTGTTTTCCGTTCTGGTCTGCAAGCGCACGATGCAACTTGAGCGCCTGAAGCTCGTGTACGGTGGATCTGATACCTCAAAGCACCGTGTTGAAAAGATTGCCCCATGCTCAGATCCGTGTCGCCGGTTGGGGAGCATCACCGGAGTTAGGGGGACTCGGTACATGTATCCAGGTCCTGACAATGTTTGTGCATCCCAAAACCCGGAACCGTGCAAAAACCACGACCCTCCAACCGCTTTCCTCGACAGCAGACGTCTGCTCTGTTTCGACCACAAAGGGGCCTTATTTGAGTGATTTGCTGGATCCAAAATCGTACATGCAAGATTCTTTGCAGCTTTCTATGTCAAAAAGCCTGGAAAGGAACGAGAAGTTCGAACGAAAGATGAAACCTACCTGTAGAGGCACTTCTATGCACTGAGAATTTACGAGCTCTGACCAGGTTTTTTTTGGGGGGGTTTATTTCTGCCCAAATGGGAAAAAAAGTGCCAACATTGTAACTCGGAACATTTACCACCTAGTTAGGAGCCATCGGCCGACATCTCCCATCTCTTGCGGCTTTTCTTATGATCAATGCCTGTGGTGGAACTCAAAGATGTAAAGAACGATGCAGCGTAAACAAAGTATGAAACAGTTTCCAACAATTTACCTAGGAAAGACAGGTCGGGCAATTGGCAAAATAACGACACGCCTGCCATGGCAGACCTACCGCAATTGTGTGCCCTGGTTGACTTCCAAGGCATATCCCTGTTCACCCACGACTTGAGAGACATTTTGCCCACCTCAACGGTTTGGAACGCAAATGTCTCAATCAATATGCGCTGCCGGTTTGCGATTGCAGATGTACATACCAGCATCCTCTTGTTGTCGCAAAAAACAAAGACGAAGAACCAAACTTAACTGCTGTCGGGTTTTGGGAGGATTCATCACAAGAGCCATGCTCTCGGGACTTCCTGGAAGCCTTCCATCATATACTCGTCAGACATCAATCCTCGACTGTGTGCGCAGAGGTATGCTGACCCAAGCAGTCTTCAGGCAGGCCGAATCCATTCCAAAGTCGACAAATTACTCCATTCATGCACTGCCGTAGTGTACACATTCTAAAGCCGACAGCACATGGCTAGCTTTGAGCTGAGACAAAACACTTCAAGAATATATCCAGATGAAAAGGGAAAGAGACAAGATTAGGTAACCTATGGAATTACCCAGTTTATCCGGCCTGTTAGGCAAGTTGATCCCGTTTGTCGAGATGGAAGAATCACTGCAATAGATGGGAAATAACACCGAAGTCAATACATACTTCGAGGTACAGTTCAGTCTTTCAGCTTGAGACTGTGCTTGCTGGTACTACCGTGGAGTGTGTCCCACTCAGATCCCGGTCGGTGGTTGTTTCTTGGAGCCTCCTGTTTGGCTGTCTCGACACAAGAACCATTTTCTAAGTCTGCAGCCTCCACGGGGTTGACAGTGCGCAAAATGCCGGCCCATTTCACACCTTTCTGACGGGTATCCATCCCATCCACCATCCACTTTTCCCTCCCACCAACCGAGTTTTGTGCGGTTTCTTTCCTAGCCCCAAAGATAGCGTTCCGAGCTGCCAAAACTGAAGCCCCTTCTATTCTCGCCTTGACGGAATTCTTTTTGGGATTCTCTTGTGGTCCCGTCAAGTTCTCTTTTCCTTGTCGCGCGCTTACTTTCACCCCCCAAACCGAGAAGGGGAAAAAAAACAGACCCCTTGGCCTTTGTTTAGTAATGCCTCCAACCGGCGAACAGGGGGTCGGGTATCTTCAAGCCGGCGCTCAGTCCTCGGTCGTGGCCCTCTTCTGGCTGCCCTGATTGGCACCTGGCAACTAGCCACTCAGTGCTTACTCACTGGGCCTTGGACGGGGAGCGGGCCCCATCATTTTTATTTCCCTTGCGCCATCTCTTTTCCCACGTCATACCTGACGTCTGTCCCAAGTCCTGACCTTCGACTTTTCTCCTTCCACACACACACATACGAAACACCTTGTTGCGAGGAACTACGTAAGGTATTTACGATCCCCGATACTAGCAACGCAGCCGCGAGGCGGACAGGACGCTGCATTACGAACATAGCGTGCAGCCCTTCTACCTACACTTTCTCTCTTGCGCCTTTGTGACCTCATAGTCGTCCGCAACTTTCCCTTCCCACCCCGTCGTGTCCCTCTGGCCTCTGGTCGCTCGCATCCGCACCCGCACCCGCTGCAGCACGAAGGCGCCGCAAGTTTTGGATTGACATCATGGGGTCGTCTACTGGAGCCGCTGGCCGAGGTGAGTCCAAATCACCCAAGCAATCCAACAAGACATCCCCACCGCGACAAGGTGAGTAGAGTCGCTTCTTCCCTGTCACGACCGTCATCATCTATTCCCGTCGTCGAGCACCCTGTCATCCCGTCTGCTATCGCGTTACGTCCCTGCAGAGGGAGGATAGAGAGAGAGAGAGAAAGAGTCAACGGCTCGCACCGTATATCAAGAGAGACAACGTTGCCAACTCAATTTTTGCACATCTAGATGGCCACCCCGAATCGAAGCATGAACCTCCCCTGAAGCCATCCGAGTCGACGACCAATGCCGAACCAGCCAAACCACTCGCGCCTCCGCCCCGTCCCGCTGCGCAACAACAGTCCACGAACAGCCCTTCCGACTACTTCTCGCAGAACCCCATCAGCGGCTCCCTGAGCCTGGAGCCGAACCCATTTGAGCAATCCTTCGGCGGCGCCCCCGAGACTCCCGGCGGTACTAAGCTCCCGCCCGTCGCCGCCCTAGCGTCCCCATCATCCATCTTGCCTCCTGGCTCAACACCTTTCCCCTGGGGCGGTAGCAACTCGTTGCGATCCGGCCCATTGAGTCCGGCAATGCTGTCGGGCCCAACGACCTCTGATTATTTTGGCGACCACATTCGCGGAGGTTTCCCAACGCCAAACGAATCGTCGCTCAGAACAGGATTGACGCCTGGTGGTAGCGGGTCTATGTTCCCTGCCCCGAGTCCTAACTCGACTCTCTTTGCACAGCTTGCCGGCCCTGCTGCCACGCCTGGAACCATCGACTTTCACCGGACCGCCATCAGTGCCGCTGCCGCCAAGGCCCAAGCTCAGGCGCAGGCCCAACAACAAGCAGCACAGCAGCAGCATCAACAACAATCGCAACCGCCATCGATTACGTCACAACCCGCCTCCGATCTCCCCAATGGCATTCCGCCTCTGAAGCCTGAGACGAAGCCACCGACTGGACCCTTTGACCCGCATGATAACGACGCGGCAAATGGTCTTTTCATGTTAGCACAGGGACGAAACGCATCTCAGCCACCAAGCCAATCATATAACGTGGTGTCGGCACCTCCTCCACCTCCATCAAGCCACCCGCACACTGTGCCGGCTCCTCCTGTGCAACCAGTTAACACGTCACCACAAATGAATGGAAACGTATCTATCGCAGGAAGCTCAGCACGTGGTGTCAGTGAAGTTAGCATCGGGTCAGACGACAGTGAATTTGCCAGGCCTAATACCCGTGGCAAAGGGAAGCGTAACTCTACAAGCGCAGCGACGACGGGTTCCCGTCGCAAGGCTGAAGAAACTCCGGCCAAGACTCCGGCCAATAAAAAGACCAAGACAAACGGATCTGTTTCTTCACTCAACGGTATGGACTACTCAGGCTCGGAAGACGAGTCGAAGCCAGGCAAGGATGACGGAACGGGCTCAAAGTCCAAGATGACGGAAGAAGAAAAGCGCAAGAACTTCCTGGAGCGGAACAGGTATGTGACATTCGTCATGTTGGCCATCGGAAAACACTTGATACTAACGGTTTGTAGGGTTGCCGCTCTGAAATGTCGGCAGCGTAAGAAACAGTGGCTCGCTAACCTCCAGCAAAAGGTGGAGATGTTCAGTTCAGAGAATGACGCCCTTACTGCAACAATAACACAGCTTCGGGAAGAAGTGGTCAATCTCAAGACACTTTTGCTCGCACACAAGGACTGTCCAGTGACGCAACAGCAAGGTCTCCATGGCGCGTTCATGCAGCAAGCCATCGAGCCATTTAGTCACCAAATGAACCCCTACGGTATGGGAGCAGGCATACCTAATCAGCCCGTCGGCATGCCGCCGAATGTTGCTCCTCGCCGATTCTCATAGCGAGGGGATTCGGAGGTTGAGACAATATTGGATGATGAAATAGGCAACGATTCTCGACAAGGAGGGTCGTCTTCTTAACCTACTTGACCTTTCGGATGTCACCCACGTTGACGATAATTACCATCCAACCTCAACTGGGTCCGACCATTCGCGGGCTGTCCTTTCTGTTAATAACATTGGGCGGCGTGCAAAACGGGGGGCGCGACATTCTTACGACGTTCGGATTCTAGAGACTGCACCATAAGCAACAAAGGACAGTCATTTCCATTCTCTGCATTGTATGAGTTCAAGCCAGTAGGCATCTTGCTAGCCAAGTTCATGGAAACCGAAGGGTGGCTAAGGGTCTCCTGAACCGGTGCAGCACCATTACCTCTGGCCTTTAGTCTGTGTATCTATGTGGTGTCTTGAGGGCATACAAAACCGGCGTCACTGGTGTTTAGGGCTGCTTTTCTGTTAGCTTTTCTTTTCTTTTTTTCTTTTTGGTGTGGTAGGAGAGGAAGAACCTGGACACGGCTGGATAGGAAGGAGGGCGGGAGGAGGAAGGCAATTTGGTGAGGCGTTTTTCCTTCAAAGCGATTTGGTAAAGCGGTTATCAAGCGGAAGACAAGGGCGTGAGTTCGGGGTCTGCTTGCTCTCTTAATTCTGGTCACGGCGAAGACCACAAGAAGCCGCAAGTTTAGTAATCCTGGATTGATGCCCCTTGTCTCAACCGGGAACCGATTATTATCCTTTGTTTATATGGCGTGTACATCATTGGCGTTTGCCGTGAGGCGCCTCTCACGATACGAGCAGGTTCATTATGACGGTGTATTTTCAGGCAACGGTTAGCTAGCAGCTGGTAGGCAACAAGGGAAACTGGCATGGAAATTTCAAGGCGCATACATACTGAGACGCTTGGTAATTGTGATGATGACGGATTGAATCATCTTGCGAGATACGAGACAAGAGAAATATGACAACCATACAATAATCAATCCCTGGGCTTGTGATGGGAAAAAGAAGACCGCACGAATGACTGCTTGAAGTCCGAATTTGTATGGAAGATCGTCATCGAAATCAAAGCAATCTGTAGAGCCGTCTTACATGACAAGATGATCGATACATCCTACGGATACGGGCTAATGTTGAGGCACGTAGCACAACCCGGAAGACGAAAGGGCAGGCAAGACAGGCGACGGTATTTGCTGGATCGGTCATGCCCGAGGCACCACGAGAAGAATCATTTTGCTGGAAGTACGGCAATGAGCGTATTGCAATTATTCGCGGCAGTACTTAGTTTCTGGCGTCCATCAGGGGGATAGTTCGGGGCAGTGGCGTCGGACAGAAGCTTTCAAACAAACGGATGCATTAAAGGATATTCTAAGCGCGATATTACGAATAAACGAGCATGTCAACGTCTGCTATCTCGAAGATTAAAAATGAACCACAAATGGAGGAAGGGTGGTCGTGAGTATGTGTATGGACAGTTGAGCCTCGATCTGAATGAAGATTGATCTGAGTGAGCGGAAGTCAGAGGACGATAGCGTCAGGCGGGCCACCAGACGTATTAGCTGCCAAGAGCTGGACATTATAACCCAGCCAATGGTGTCTGTTGTCAGACGAAGCGAGAGAATGAATTGATGAGTTGTCAAATGCACTATTTTTCAGCCTCGCAGGATGTGGGGTAGCAGTGAAGAAAGAAAGAGCACTGGGATTGAGTATGCGGGATGTGGTCCAAGCGTTTCTTGGAACAGCCTGCCCGCGATAAACAAACCAACGAAAGGGTCGCAACTTCGGTCGCGCCCGGCGCCCAAGAACACGTTCAGACCTGCGATCGATGCTTTGCAGCACAGCGACAAAACTGAATGCCCAGGACGGCGGCGATACGACGATACGACCAATTGCACAATACCAGCATACCTTAGACGAATTACCCGATTTCAGTCATTTTTGGTAACGCCTGATCCTCATCGCATCCCCGCATCGCGACACACACTTGACCGACCGGTCCAACTGCTCCCCCAGGTTCAGTTCCAGATCCAAAGCCCGCCCGAATTGACGCGTCCGTGACCCGTGCTCCGTGGCCCGCTTGCCCACCCAGCCGCCGCCCAGGCCCCCTGGTTCCGTCAGATCGCCATTTGGCACCATTTCTCAAGTTGGGGAGGAGGAGACGCGCTCCGTTCACGTCGGTTTGGCTCGGTCGCAACCCAACATCAACATCACCATCACGATTAATATCCACCGCCGTTCAACTTACGATAGAATCTGCGAAGCAACCCTCGACCTTCTCAAACCTCCCGGCCTTCTCTTCAGCTCCGACTCATTCAGTTCATGTACTTTAAAACCCGCCATCCATGACGACTGTCGTACGGACCCGTCAGCCGCTACAAATCCTGAGCATGAGCAGCAACCAGAGGCGCAGCAAACGCCTTGCGGGTAAGCTGCAATCCGTCCTTCGATCCAATGCCATTTATGTGATTGTTCGGCCTTCTGGGAGATTCAAACATGAAAGCTGACATCAAACCCGAAACGTGACGCAGCCGAATATGACGAGCAAGACGGCGATTTCCTCTTCACACGCGGCTCAAAGAGAGCCAGAACCACATTAATAGCTCCAGCGTCTACGTTAGAGGACGCCGAGAATGAACCAGTGGTGATATCTGTGCCTGCGAAAAAGCCCGTCGGCAGGCCCCCAAAGAATAGCGCAAGGAAGCGCGCATCATCCCCTGTGCAAGAGTCGTCTCCGCCGCCACCACCAGCCGCACAACAGCAGCAGATCTCCGGACCGATACCGAGGAGGACGTCGAAACGAAAATCAAATGGTGCTGCTGCTGCTCCTGTGCCTCCACCCGCACCCGCGCCTTCAGCAGCGGCATCCGCCGTGAATGAGGAGGATGCTGCTCCTAAAAGGAGGGGTCGCCGGAAAGGCCTTCCACCAAAACAACAGAAGAATGACGAGGTACGGCGACCAGTAAACGGCATGCGCGCGGTACCAGAACCGGAGGACGAGGGGGAGGAGGACGAGGATGGGCCAAATCTCGTTGGGGCGACGCCAATGGACATCGACGACACAAGGGATGTGAGGACCAAGGGCCGAAAAGGAGCAGGAGGACGAGGAGGAGGGAGAGGAAGCTCTTCAGAGCCACAGCAAATTGTACTACCACTCAGCGACACGCCAATCATCAACCGGAACAAAGAAATGCGGAAGAAGGGCGGTGCAAGCGGCAGTCGGCGGAGCAGTCTAGGGATGAGGGGAAGGCGAGCGAGTTCCTTGATCGAGAACGGGCATAGTGCGATACCGCATCGCGAGGTCGACCCGTCCGAATTCTACAAGCATATCGAAGCCGAGGGGCTGAGCGAGCCAAGGCGGATGAGGCAGCTCTTGACGTGGTGCGGCGAAAGGGCTCTTAGTGAGAAGCCACCGCATGGGAGTCATGGGTCTAGTGCAATTCTTGGAGGTAAGGAGCAGAACAAGGTTTCTTGAAGCTGGGTGCGCGTAGGGCAATGATTGCTGACGGTGTTTACAGCGCGTGCGATACAAGACCAACTGCTCAAGGATTTTGGAGCGAGGTCAGAATTCTCGGATTGGTTTGCTAGAGAGGAAGCATCGAAGCCCCCCGTGGTGCTACAACCAAACCCGCGAAATCTCGAGCACGATGCCAAGATTGCCGAACTCGAAGCGAAGATCAAAAGGTACGGAGTTTTCTTCGCTGACACCCACCTGTTGATAACTTCCTTGTTAACCATCCCGCAAACAGGCTAAAAGAAGAGAAAAAAGCCTGGCAAGCCCTGGCCAAACCTCTCCCAGACCTCGAACCGCTATACCCCGACTCCGACCCAAGCAAAGCACCACTACCCGAACCGTCACTTCTCGACGCCGAAGAAGCCAAAATCCTCGCCTCACTGATTGAGCCCGACACAGCCTTCAGCTCCTTCCGTCGTCGGACGCGATCCCGCCTGCAGAATGTGCAGTCCTCGCTCGAGTTCAAGATCGACCATCTGGCCGATAGCGTGCACAAGCTCGACATGCGGGTCTCGACGGCGGGCCGCGAGGCGGATCAGGTGCTTATGCTGAGCGCGGCCCGGCTGAAGGAGCGGGAGGAGAGGGAGAAGGGAAGGGTGGGAACGAGGGATTTGCCGACTATTGAGGTGTTAAGGAGTTTGGGGAGGATATTGCCTGCTGAAGGGGGTTGATTGAGTCTGGGTAAATGCAGAGGAATCAAAACGGGAGTTCTTCCACGTTTGGCGGATACCCTTTTTTCTTTTTCTCGTTTCTATGTGTTGTTCTTATTCAATGACCTCGGCGATAATTCCTTCGGGACCAGGAGTAAGGGCGGCAAGGGCGGGGAGATTTGGTTTTGAAGGCATTTGCGATGGCGTTCAAAGAACGCATGGGGGTACCATTGGGCTTGCAGTTTTGGCATTCAGGTCGGGCGGGAGTAGGGAAGAGCATTGAATTGAAAGCGTTCTTAGGGGCGTGTGTGGTCTGACCCAGCATTTGCCGTCCCCGTGGCGTGGTACCCAATATCATGTCTTCTCCCATATAGTACATCAACAACCACATTATGGACAGTCTAAAGTGACTGTTCGTGTTTTGCTTTCAGCGGCTCAACCTTTGGCCCCAGTTCGACATCTAACGTTGTGTTAATACGTACTGGCTTTGGTATGTTATGTTGCCGGAGCCCATGAAGTGACGAAGAGAGAGCAAAGCTGAGCGAGGCTGATACCTCGAGGCCAGCTCGTTCCTCGCAAACCATAGATATAGATATTCCGTCCTACGCCTCATAGGTAAAGCCCACACACATGCTTGATATACTTGCCTCATCCTTGTATCCAGAATCTACCTGTAGTCCATCTTTTGGTGACCCATATAGTGGTACACAACTGTACTGAAATACAATATCGTACACTCCCCTTCTTGTGCTCCTTCTCCTCCTCGCCCTCCTCACCTGTAGTTGGGCTCAGCTTAACTCAGCTCACAGGCATTTGACTAGGCCATTTCGTCACGTCCACGCCCACGTCCAAGAGCCTCCCCCATCTCACTTTTCACCTTTCCCATGTTCCACATCTTGGGTTGGGTTGGGCCCATCCATCCATGTACTCTTTGCCGGCGCCGACGATTTCACTTATACTCCTCCAACCTCGGCATGAACGCCATCCCCCCCTTACTGCCCATCCCCTTTTCCTTGACATGCGTCCTCAACAATTCCAAAATCTCACTGCCCTTCCACCGAGCCGGGACCGGGCGGTACGCCGGCTTGAAGGTGCCGACTGTCTGTGCCCACTCGCCCGCGCGCGGGTTAGGCGGCAATTGTTCCTTCTTCTGTTCTGACAAAGCCTCCTGTTGAAGATGTTGGTTCTCCTGGCCGGGCAAGGGGGGTTCTTGAGTAGCCCAGTAGTAAATGTCCCAGTCGTTTTCGTCAAGAAACAAGTCGTATTGCTTGAGTTGTTCGGGCGTCATGGAGCCGAGGTGGGAGGCGGCGAAGGTGGAGAGGATCAGGTCGGATTCGAGAGTGCCGCGTTTGCGAGATTGGTCTAGAGGAGGAGGAAAAAGAGGAAGGGGAGTTAGTTTAGTTGGAGTTTACATGTAGATGAAGGAAGATAAGGGTAGCGAAGGGAGAGATGTTCGAACGTACAAAGAAGACGCGCCCGCATGGTGGCGGGGTCCTCGCCGACTCTCCGCAGCGGCTCGATCTTGAAGGTGGCGCCTTGCAGTTCGCCGACGTCGAGGTCCTTCTTTGGCTGGGAATCTGTGCTGTCGTTGCTGGCCGATCGCGCAAAGGCAATGACGTATCTGCTGGCGACGGAGGCGGGGCGCACAGCGGCAGCGCGCGCAAAGGTGGCGGCCGCGGGCCGGAGGGCGCGAAGAGAGGAAGCCATTGTTGCGACGATTTGTCTAGGTTGCTTTTGCCGAACCGACTGAAGACGGACTGTTGTAGCCGAAATAGAGCGACGGACAAGGTTAGGTGTGTAAATCGCTCGGATGGAGCGGATAGTGTGGAGAGGGTGCCTTTGCCGCGAACTACCTAGGTAACTGCTCCGGCTTATAAATGAGGATGTCGAAGTGATGGGAATTAGGTGTTGTAGGATTCAGTTCGGGGCCGATTACAGACGCTACAA
The DNA here is from genome assembly GCA_037102815.1 of Neurospora intermedia. Classification (NCBI taxonomy): domain Eukaryota; kingdom Fungi; phylum Ascomycota; class Sordariomycetes; order Sordariales; family Sordariaceae; genus Neurospora; species Neurospora intermedia. The sequence goes on along the minus strand of BTPP01000001.1, from coordinate 4,144,002 downwards.
TACCCCGTCCCTTACACTAGTTCGGCGGGCTTGGCAAGTGATCATACAATGGGGGCCGAGGCCGAAAAATTGTTGCCGGTTCCGGTTCATCCCTCCGCTTCTCCGTCATCAATCCATTGACGTCGCCACCGTCTCCAGCACCTCTATCGCCAATTGCTTATGTTTCGACTCATCACCACAACAACGCCCACAAGGTCTTTTGGATGCGACTTCTCTTGGTATGCACAGGGCACATTTTCGCTCCCAAAGAGTCGCGTCTTGAACCTCAAAAGTAGACGGCTCACTCAGCATGCAGTCAATTTTCCTTTTTACTCCATAACTTTTTGGCTGAAATACATTACCGTATATAGTTACACCAGAAATCTCCAACCTATTGTATGCCATTCGCTCGCCTGCGTTGCGTGTAGTAAAGAGTTCATAAAACCTCCCGCCCGTCGTTACCATGAAGCCGTATAATAAATAAGGTAGTTTGGACAGTGGTAGTTGTGGGTCATCATCGTAGGGTGCGCCCAGCCCATTAAATAAGATGCTTAGATCTAAGCACACTCATGTTAGTCACTGAGGCCATTCGCTCCGCTAGGTGGGAAAACGAACCTGAAGTACGCCCTGAGGTACATAATCTGCCACCCCCAAAGAGCAATGAGGAGGAAAGTGGTGGCCATGCCAAACCACTTGACACGGTTGTTGGTGCTCTCATTGGTATCACGGAGCTTCTGCTCACGAGCGCGCAAGTAATCCATCTCGTTAACAACCTCGCCGACCAGCTCCTCAATACGGCGCAGATCGGTTTCGAGTGGCTTAAGCTTCTCGGTGGCCTGGATGGCGGACCAGTCCTTGGCATCGGCACCAATGTCGATATCGAGCTCGACGTGGCGGCGGGGGTTCTCGACATACTTGGCTGATCATCGCAATCTTGTCAGTTTCCCCTTCGAGCTTATGCTGGTTGTTTTGCTTATTTCCGTCATGGCCAAGGGATGTACGTACAACCAGTAAGGTAGTTCTCAAAGCACACGTCGAAGGCCGCGTCGTGATGCGAGGTGAAGACGATGCGCTGCTCGCCAGCAATATCCTTGGCCTTGCCGTACTCGTTTCCGTGGCTATCGGAGATCTGTGTCGCGTCCAAAGTCAGACTCGTCCATGTAATTGACCGCCCCATAACCCATCCCCTAGCCCCTTTAACTTGCACCCAGGAGGGAGAGCACCTACGTGCATGTTGACGTTCATGCCATCGCCCTTATATCCGTCAAGCGTAGCGGTTACAACCACCAATGTGTCCTTGTTGACAAAGTTCCGTATGCATCGTCGCTGGTTGCTGTGGTGTGAAGAGGTAGCCTCAAGGTCGAACTTGAGAGCTTGCGCGGCACCGGCGAGCAGCAGGAAGCCGCTCAGCAGCGACTTTAGGGATGCCATGATCGCTGACTGATAGGATGATCTAGAACGTGGGACGGTGGCCGGGAAAAAAGTTCGAAAGTATCGTCGAGTTGTCAACACAGTCCGGCGAAGCTATGCAGTGAGTGACCTGGTCGTATCGCGGAAGGTGGGCTGTCTGTATTAATGGGAATAGCTCCGCGACTTGGATCTAGGGGAAATCTGGCGGCTTCTCTTTGGGCAGGCAACTTAAGGACAGCTGAGACAGGTCTGGAGCATGTCCACAACGGCTTGACAGCAGGAAGTGCCCTTGTTGTGCCAATCAGCAGCCGCGAACCGGTCAGGGCCCAGGGGAGCTCTTTTTTGGGGAAGCCTTTGAGGATCCACTCTTGCCAAGCACCTCAAGGACCAATTTGGTCCCGCTTTGGTCATCGCGTCCCATTGTGTGTGTCCAGTGCACTTCAGCCTTGCAAACCTTCTTTTGTCTTCGTCGTTGTCGCGCGCCGTATCATTGTTGCCATCCAACTTGCGACTTTCTCCGAGGGCAGCGACAGAGACTTCGAATACTCTCGACTTGAAAGGATTCGCGACCACAATCTACCAAAATGCCAAAATGTGAGTACTGCTTGGACCGCTTATCTTCAACTCGATGCTGACGACATCTTGTACAGTCTTTTGCGACTACTGCGATGTGTACCTCACGCACGATTCCATGAGCGTCCGCAAGGCGCACAACAGCGGTCGTAACCATCTACGGAACGTTGTTGACTACTACCAACGTATGGCACAACCAGCCCCCAATCCACCATTTCCGACTTCACCGCATAACTAATGCGATTTTGTTTTGCAGAGATTGGTCACGAAAAGGCCCAGTCCGTTATCGATTCCATTACCTCCTCGTACGCCGCCGAAGGCCAAGCCCACGCCAATCCCATGCTCCCGCAGAACCAACCCGGCGGAGTCCCTCCCGGCCTCGGCTTCCCACCCCCGGGCGCCGGCGTCCCCCCCTTCCCGCCTTTCCCTGGCGGCATGCCTCCTCCGTTCCCAGGCATGCCCGGTGGCGCGCCGGTGCCCCCTCCCGGAGCCTTTGGTGCCCCAGGCGTGCCCGGCGGAATTCCTCCTCCGGGAGCGCCAGGAGCTCGCGGAATGCCTCCAATGCCCCCATTCCCTGGTATGCCTGGTGCTCCTGCTGGTATACCTGGTGTACCACCTCCGATGCCCGGTCCTGGTGGTCTGCCATTCCCTCCCCCAGGAGGTCTGCCCTTCCCCCCACCTGGAGCAGGAAACTTCCCCTTCCCCCCTCCCGGTGCGCCAGGTGCGTTTCCCGGTATGCCGCCGTTTGGCGCCCCTGGTCAAGGGCCTCCGGGTGCCGACAAGAGGTGAAGTAGTTTGGTGTACGATGAGAGTAGCTTGAGAAAGGGCACGACAACAACATAGCAACCCGGGTCAGGCCGCCAAAACGAGCATAATATTCACGGCTTTCAGTTTCGGATTTCATTCAATTGGTGTTTACAATTGGGTTTCATTTTCTCGGAACACGATACCAAGATTCTACGGCGGCGCTGAAGGCGTTATTCTTTTAAAACAAAATCGGGTTAGGTCAGTTCAGAAGGGAGGAAAATCCTAGCACGGGTCGCATAGCCTGGTTGAAGGCCATCCTTGCTCGAATATTTCAGCTATACAGCAACCGGCGAGCCACCCCGGTTTGCTTCAATCCGACACAAGGACATACGATGAGTGGACTAAGTCGCTCTGGCCTGTCATTGATACTGGAAAGGAAAGGCTCTTGAAAGTTACAGAGTGTGGTAGGTATGCTGCTTTTGCTCCTGATGAAGCCCGCCACGATTCTTTTTTACCCAAGCTGTTCAGTCATACATTCATTTGACTGACAATCGGCTGAGCTAAAATGATGCGCAGGTGTCTGGTAAGGCGACAGAGTGGCATCCGTGCATACCAAACCATGATCAAGGGATCATTTCCCTGAAGTCTACCAAAGTCTACATGAGAAGCGAACATCATAGAAGTAGCACATTCAAAAATCCAAACAACTTGTAACTTGCATTCTAAGATTCATGATCAATCAGTAAAGGAAGTCCGCTGTCTAGATCAACTCTAACCTTTTATCCTCCTAAAATTTCCCATCTCCATCGTTTCAACAACATCTAAACCGGCACTCATCACCCCCTCCCCTCTTAAACCCTCCTAACAAACCCAACCTCCTCCTCCCACCACCCTTGAAAAACCCTCAGTCTCTCCGTCCGTTCCCTCATCAGCTCCCTCCCCACGTCCGTCTTCGCCAAGTCCACCAACCTCACCAGCTTCTCGTCCACATGCTCCATACTCCCAGCCATGTCCCTCCCCGTCTTGGCTCCGCCGAACGTGAACATGCGTCCCAACCCGACCGCGCCGACGGCGTCCAGTCGGTCCGCGTCCTGTACCACCGCTAGCTCTGGGTGCTGCTCAATGAGCGAGTTGATGAAACCTGGGTTGGCCGGATTCTTGGTCTCGGTGCTGTAGGAGACGTTGAGGCAGATGGTTTGGATCTTGGAGGCGAGGGGGGCTGGGCAGGAAAATGATGTGAGGAGGGTAGCGATGAGGGTGGTGGGGTCTTCTGACTCTTTCAAGTATCTTGTACCCCAATATGTTAGCAAGGTTTTGGGTAAGTCTGCGAATTGAGCCGCACTGAAAGGTGAGATCAACGTTGGACATAAGGTTCAGATTGGAGCGAGAATTAGGCATGTGAGGCTGAGAGGAAGGAGAAGAAGAAGAAGAAGAAGAAGACAAGAAAGAAACTGACTTCTTGTCGCCGACGTCATGTAAGAGGGCTGCAAGGTGGATGGTGCGAAGATCGAGTGAGTCCTTGTTGGCGGACTTGGCGTAGATGTAGTGCGACAGCCCGACGACACGCTCGATGTGGCTCCAGTCGTGGGACGCGTCGTAATTGCTCATGTAGTTTTTGACGTAGGCCGTGACGGCTTGGACTAGGGGATCATCTTTGAAGGTGTCCATGTTGTACGGTGAAACTTCGAGTGAGTGATCGAGTATGTCTGAGAATCAAAAAGTTGAATTGGATGAAGTCTATCACTACGGAGTTGGATAAAATTTTGAGAACATTTTATAGCCATATTGATGCTTAGGAAGTTGTTTACGATAAATTACGATCAGTACAGTGAACTTTCAACAAACAACAAAAAGGAAGAGAACTATGTTCTGAAGTCCATGGCTGCCTGCTGTTGCCTAGATGCCTTTCTGTGGTTGGTTGGTTGGGAAAAGCAGCGCTGTTACCGAAACACGGAGCGGTTATATTCGGCCGGTGTACCGAAGCAATACCCCGAATCAAAGCGGGGCCAATGCCGGGTGGGTATCGCTTCGTTTATGTTTAGGCCGGTCCGCATCGCCGGTGCCGTCGGTATCGGGCGATATAGAACATATCACGAATAGTCAATAAGGTATGTTTCATTCTTCTCCAAGCTGCTTATTCTCTGGTATGATGAGCTTCTACCGACCAGCAAATGAACAATGAGAGGCATAAATTGCTGTCATCCTGCAAGGTGCATGTACGGTTGAAGCATAAAAAAACGGCAATGGTATCAACTATCAAGAGAGAACGGGATGTTTATTAGAGAAAACAGGTAATGTTGGAGGCTCGATATAAACTGGCATTCATGAATATCAGTGCTATGGATACTACCTATGACCAGGTGGATTATTAGATCGAAATGGAATTCCCAAGGGTTCTCCGACCCCGCCTGTAGAGCTCCTCTCCCGTGGGCCGGGGCCGTACCGGTGCCATTCGGGTGGGGTACCCTACTAGAATAGTAAGCACTCACGACGGGACCTCCCAACCGCACTTCCTCCGCTAATAACAACGTCCGCGGTACAACGCCACCGAGTGTCCAAGTGATCTTTGTGTTTCAAGTAATTGAGTTCTAGCCTTCATCAGTTGATCTCATCTTCAAAATTTCTCATCTCTCCATTGTTTTCCATATTCCACTTAAAACCTCCCATCATCTCTTCTCAGTCACTTTTAGCTCCCTCCGTCCATACCTCCCAGGCCGTGAAACTCCTCCTTCCCTATCCCCAACGCCCACCACCTACCCTTGATCCGAACACACCAAACCCATACACTTCAAGCAAGCCCTTACCAGAGGAACAACGTCAACAATAGCAACCACCGCAACAATGTCTCAAACCGCCGCCAACTCCGGCGGCATCTCCAGCGATGGCCTACCTCCCGTCTCTCCTATCTCCTTCAAAACCATTCCCATGGCCGGTCTCCTCGTCGACGTCTACGGCCTCGACGAGCTTCCCGCCAGCGTATCTCGCGTCTCCTGTCTATGGCTGCACCACCAGCGAACGCGGAACAAGGACCACATGCGGGAGATCGCGGCTCGGTGTGTCGGTGCTTGGAACGAAACAACTGAAAATGAGAAGAAGGATAGGGGGTTGATCGCCTTGGCATACGACCAGCGCAACCACGGGACGAGATTGGTGCATGATCCGGCGAACGGAGCGTGGAGAGAGGGAAACAAGACGCATGCGCAGGATATGTTGGGGGGTATTGTGGGGATGGTGGGAGACCAGACGGTTTTGTTGTGAGTTTTGTCGTCGATGTGACCGACCGGGTGTGTAAGTTGGAACTGTGACTGATGAGATTATTTTTTTTTTCACTAGGGATGTCGTGGAGTCGTACCTCTTCCATGATAGCGGAGAGGAAGAAGGACAGCAGAGAAAGGTGATTGACCACCACCTTGCTCTGGGCATCTCCCTCGGAGGACACAGCGTGTGGCAACTCATGTTTGCGGACCCGAGAGTGCGCGCTGGTGTGGCGGTTATTGGATGTCCTGATTTTATGAGTAAGTTTGTTATTACATTCTTCTCCGTTCTGGAAATACCATAGCAACTAACCACCTGATAGACCTCATCACCGACCGTGCCCGTCTCTCCAAACTATCAACTTACTCTGCCGACACCGGCGCCGCCACCTTTCTGGGGAGCAAAGACTTCCCTCCTTCCCTGGTCACGGCCGCTTGCAAGACAGACCCGAAGGGAATCCTGTTTGGCACTACTCCCATTCCCTCATCCTCCTCGTCACCGGGTTCTTCCTCTCCCAGCACAACAGACGAGGATGAACGGCAAAGACGGCAAATCCTTCTTGAACGTCTGCAAGGAAAGCAGTTCCTTCTTTGCAACGGCGCAGAAGACAAACTCGTACCCCCTCGGTGCGGTGAGGCGTTCACAAGGTGGTTCAAGGAGGCCGCGGATAAGTATAAGGAGGCGAGAATCTCGGTGGATGAGAGGACTTATGCGGGAGTTGGGCACACCTTCAGCGTAGGCATGGTCAAGGATGCGGTTGAATGGGTGATGGAGGTGGTTCAGAACGCTGATGCGGATATAGTCGCTCAAGCGAAAAATGGAAAGTCGAAGATCTGAAGTCACTGATTAGGAGAGAGGACATCACCTGTCGAGACCAAGAGAATGGCTGCGCTGCCAGATCAGCCAACCCTGCCTTCTTACTGGACTCGCAATGTGGGAAGGCAGCGATGGACATGTAGAAAATGTGTGCACTGGGTGTAGACAGAGGTCGTCGTGACAATGGACAGCAAGGAGGAGTTCAAGGCCGCAAAGGAAGGAGGGCATTCCCAGAGGTTGAGTCCAGGCAGAACTTGTACATGAACCTCGGGCCTCAGGCCCTTGAAGTGATCTTTTCCTCTCCTCATCAGAATCAAAAATTCTACCAGATCTTTGAGTCCCCCACTTGCTTTACATAATTATCTGTAGAATCACCATTCCACAGATTTATAGACCACACAATCATGACGCCATCTCTCACCTCGCCCAAGGCCTTGGCTTCTCCCCATCAACCAGCACTTCGCTCCCATCTTCCAAAATCCTCGTCTCAACTCCGCTATGCCTCCTTTCCTCCTCACTGAAAAACAACCGCTGATCCACCCCCCAACAATTCCTCGCCCTCCTCTTCCCAGCCAACTCCTCCCCCACCCCATGCGGATCCTCAGCCCATTGTCCCAAAGCCAACTGCACCCCTTGCATAGCTTCCTTCTTCTCGTTCGACTCCTTATTATCCCTTTCAACATCTCCATCTCCACCAACTCCAGGCGGATTAATACCCACAAACCTCACCCTTCCTTCCAACTCCACCGAGGAGGAGTTCAACCCGAAAATGGCAGCGCAGTGCCCGTCCACCAGCCGATTCCGCTTGAAGGCGTGGCTGACGATGGTGATGCGCTCCGGCCAGGCGTGCTGAGGGTGCTGAGGGTGGACGACGCGCCAATAGTGGATGAGGGAAAAGAGGATGTTGTAGTAGGAGTCCAGGGCGCGTTCTTCCAGAAAGATACGGTTCGAAAAGGGGGCAGCAGCAGTGGAAGGGCCGGAAGAAGAAGAAGAAGGCGAAAGGTCGAAGAAGGAGTTGGCGAGGGCTAGGTTGTAGTAACTTTGGGCTTCGGAGAGGCGCGTTTCGGGGCGGGTTGGGCCGCTTTTTTTTTTTTTTCGTGTGGAACTTAGTCAGGTCATGTTGCAGACAGACGGAGGTCGAAAAGTGTGGGGGGAAGGGGGAGGACGAACCCAGAGAACATCAACACTGCGCGGTCATCTTTTGCGAGTTCTTCAAGGCCTGCTTTGATGTGGGCAATAAACGTGGGCGTTTCGCCCTTTTTGTAAGGCTCAATGAGCCATTCGGATTCGTCCCAGCCGTTTTCTGGGCCGCCGAGCCAGATGGCGTGGCCGCAGACGATGATGAGGTGGTTTGGTGGTGGTGATGACATGGTGATGGTGACGGTGAATGTGAGATTAAGGAAGAGAATGGATCTACTGGCGAGATTGACCGCCTTTTTCTGATAAATGACTGATCATGTGATTCTTTTTTTGGCTTGGGGCAGACGCAGTAGACATTTGCAAAGTGATGAGGAAACGGGTGGAAAAACATTAGTTGATTTATTCAGGGGGTTGTAAAAAGCCCCCTTTTCAATCAAAACAAACACCAGCCCGGAAATTTTGATATCCTGTTTTCTCAGCTGACCACACCTAACGCCTTTTGGTCAGATTCCGCCTCACGCATGAGACGTAGGACACTGGAGACCAGGTACAAACTTCCAGCAATAACAATCGGCTTATCTCCCGCAGCCTTGGATGCCCATTCCAGGGCAGCTCGTACATCATCTCCCGAATCGTGCGTATTTTGAGTATCAACGCCATAACGGATTGCCTGGTTAATCAAGTTGGACGGGTCCTCGGCTTTAACCCACGGCATTCCATCCACTGGCCCAAACTGCACAGCCGTGACCTGATCACTCGGCTGTATGATATGGGACATAATACTGTCCACATCTTTGCCCTTGGAAGCGGCCAGCACCCAAGTAATTGATCGACTGCGCGAGCGGTAGTGCTTGTTGACATACTCAGCCAAAACTTCGGCCGACTGGCTATTGTGGGCTCCGTCCAGCAGAGCCTCTTGATGCCGCCCGATGATGGGAAAGAGATCAATTCTTTGCAGACGACCGGGCCATTGCAGCTGCTTAACGATGGGCAGGAGACGGCTCATCGAGTGGTCAAAATCCGGACACGCTAAGCGAAAGGCCAACAACGCGCACGCCAGATTCTGAACTTGATGCGGCTCGTAGCCTTCTTGGGTGAGAACCTGCACCAGGGCGGAATCTGATGAGGGATAGTGCAGCTCTACGTCGCCGACCTCCTTCGCATGGTCTTGAATCACTTTCAAGACCGAAGACTCGTTGCTGTCATCGACGACACAGGGAACGCCGGAGCGGATGATGCCTGCTTTTTGCAGTGCGATCTCCTCAACCGTGTTTCCTAGGAAGGACTGGTGATCAAGACCAATTTTTGCGATGACGGTAACGGACTTGTGCTTCAAGATGTTGGTAGCGTCCAGCTTCCCGCCGAGACCAACCTCGATTACGCCATACTCAACTTTCAGACGGTGAAAGATCTCAAAGGCGGTCGCAGCAAGGAGCTCGAACTCGGTGGCCCCGATCTTCTCGTCCTGATCCCGTTGCTTGACCAAGCCCTCGACTTGACGGAATATCGTCTCGGAGACGGGCTTCTCATTGATAGTGATGCAGTCCCAGCGGTCGATGAGATGGGGTGAGGTGAACCTCGCACACGAGACCCCGCTGGCACTGAGCATAGCCGAGAGATAGGCGCATATTGAGCCCTTGCCGTTGGTGCCGGCAACGTGGATGGCCTTCCAGGTCTGCGGCGTGTGCTGAAGAAGACGCCCGATGCGGGCCAGTCCGAGATCGATCATGGCGATGGTGAACTACACACAGAGTAACCTGTGAAGGTGATTGGTGGCGATGCGGACAGTCCCGTCATCACTCTCTTCGTCGAAGAAGCAGAAGCTCGGCGCAGCGAGCAGCCAAAAGGGAAGCTGTGGATACTGCAGTGGCCCATCAGCGGCGGGGGGATGCTTATGGCGGGGCGTAGAAAGTCGATCTGCGTGGGCAGGAAGCGAGTCAAGGAGGACCCCTGATTCATTTATCCTAGCTGAGTGGGATAGGAAGTCGCAATTTTCTTTACGATGCATAATTCGAAGACGAAATCTTTCCAATTAAACGGTCTAAACGCATGGGATCTTGTAAACGCATGGTTTTCTTGCTGACATGCAGTCAGACCGAAATGTCTCAGCGCACTAAGCCCTACCATATCGCCCTGGGGCCATGGGGCTCCAATGGGGCATGTTGCAACCTGGGGAGAAGATCCGCCCAGCCGCTTCATCTCTCCGCCCGTCCTGTCAAAACTGCAATCCCCTGAAGCCTGCAATCCCGTCCTCTCCCCTTCCGTTCGCGCGTTGAGGTTCCGATCAAACCAAACCAGACTGAATCATCCGCCGCCACCACCGCTATCCGCAAACCCCACGACCGCCAACTCCCGTCGGGCAAGGATTCCACAACAGAGGCCGGCGCGCATTCTTTATCGCAACGTCAAGATTCCTTGACCATTGACGAGCCCCCGCCATCACCAACCGTCACGCTCGTTTATACTATCTTCCCTTACTTCCAGCGTCGCTCTATCGCTAAATCCCAAGCGGACCGTCTGTCGCGACATCGCGACTCAAGTTAACACCATGGGTCTCCGGTAAGAACACCGCGTCAGGGCGTTTCGCGTCTGCGCTTATCCCCCCTTTGCCATATGTATCCACCGCGATTTCGTCACTTTCATCTGTCGCACATGCTCGATATCACGGTGCTTTCCATCAAACCGATGATGCGCCCCATCAGGGCAACCGATCCAGTCGCATTCCCCTATTCCACTCTGTAGGCTTGCGCTGACCTGCCCCCGTCCTCCCAATCAGATTGTACCAAGCGCCTGTCGAGTCCGACATCCAATCGAAGTCGGCGGCGGACAAGAACTCTGCCGAAGCTCGATCCTCCATCAGACGCAGCCGCCTTCAAAACTCCGAACGAGTGCAGCAACGCCGACGTCGCCTCGCTATCACCGCTGCTATCAACAGTGGCAATGCCGCTGCTGCTGCTGGTCACAACCATGACAACCTCAGACGCCGATCCCCTCCAGCCGAACGATCAAGCGGTTCCAACAGCGATAGTAACAGCAACAATGCGCCAAACAATGCGGAATCTAGTCGCGACACCACGCGTGACGGACCTAGTCGTATAGGTGGTATGCTCGATGACCAGGTCATTGCCTTGTTTGGCAGGCGGTTGGCTCACCTGCATTCACTGTCCCAGTACCCAGGAGCCCTAACTGACGATGAGGATCCCGAACCCAACCCTTTCCTCGCGCATATGACCGCGGAACCACCTTTTGCACACATGGCCGTTGAACCTGGCTTTCTATCTCGTAGAGTGCCACCACCGCCACCACCGCCCGTAGAACCTCGTACATCGTCTCAGATGAATCGGGGCCCACCTACCCCGGTATGCGCGCATCCTTTTTCTTTTTCCTCCTACACACCGTCTGAGCCAACCGGATAGCAACCGAATAGCAAGAACTAACAATTAGCAGATCCGAGAACGCGCAGCTTTGCGCCGCATCAGGGATCGGACTGCGGACCGGGCCTCGTCTCTCTATGGCACATGGGGTAATCCTTACCCTAGGCCTGACGCAATTTCAGGTCGCCGCCGAGGTGAGCAGGCACCGTCTGTTGACGCGCCGCAAGTGGATGGTTTGGGAGATCGCATGCGGAGTTTCAGTCCCGAGGATCTCAGTCCCGAGGATCGCACTCCCAGGGATCGCAGTCCCGAGCGCGACCACGTCTGGGACATTTTCACGACCACCCTGACGCCAGACCCGCTAACGCCCAGCTCTGGCTCTTCGTATGCTTCCGTTTCGGCATCTGCGGTTGCCTCGCAGAATGCGGCGGCACCCTCTGTTGGGACTTCTGTCACCGTCCCGGATGCGCCCGTAGAAGTTGCAGAAGCGGAACCTCCGTGTGAGTCGGGAGGTGAAAATTCCGACACGGAAGGTGATGAGGAGGACGAGCTGGACGTGAACCCGCTTACTCGTTTTCCTCTAGCTCCCAGCTTGAACAGCATTCGAAGGTCGTATGCGGATGTTACCCGCAATGACAGCAGTGATGATTCTCTGGAGATCTTGGGCGGTATGGGAGGCCTGCAGCGCATCGTGCGCAATCTTGCTACGCGCGAGGATGTCCCCGATGAGTGGTGGGCTGAGGCTGGGCTCAGCCGGATGCTTTCACGGGGTGCATCTGGAAACTGAGCACAGTTACTTCAGTGTCTGTGTGGGTGTTTTGAACTCATGGCATTTGCTCTCAGGAGCAAAATATCTCTTGTGCAGTTAGTGATGCACACTTGATTCCTTGGATTTTCTCTTCTTTTCTTCTTTTTTTCTCTTGTCCTTTGGCGCATACGGTGAGCGGCGTCATGGTTTATTTGGGTCTCCTTTTTCCTTGCCCACTTATCGTCCTTATCATCATCATGTGACCGTTCATGATCTCATCTTCTAATTCCATCAAATTGGATGAAAAGAAAGTTACCTGATAGGAAGACTTTGATGGAACATTTTATGACTGGGAGCGACCAGGTTAGACAGCAGCGTTGAAGCAGCGCTGTGCTGATGTACTACATGATTTCCCGGTACAAATTGAGCAGATGGCTTCCAACGGACTGGGGAACCAAAAATAAAAAGCAAAACAGCAATAGATGGTACTGGTTGACGAATGTCATAGGAAATCCCAAAGATGAATTCTTGTGGTTTATATCACTCGAGACTGCTCGTAGAGGTTATGCCAGGCCATGTTACAGATCAAGGGTCTGTGATCACAATATCCTACTTTTGGTTGGTACTACTTACAGAATGTCTGACATAGGGAAACGATCTCGACAAAACATGTGCGAAATTGTTCAAGAGGTTCCAAACTGAAACACAAAGAAACACCAGTGCCATGTGTGAAGCTCTTTTAGATGTGCTGGCGGTGGATGATAAGCAGGTATCCAGCAGAGGCACTATGTATGTCGGTGATGGCGATTTCCCGCTATGTATGTACTGTAGCTCTATACACTACGTAGCTGCACCTCCGCACTACTAGAGCAGCTGCATGCAAGTTAGAATTGATCCCTACACTACTTCATGCAGGCTCTCTAAAGTGGACTGCGTGACTGGATAGAACTGTCTACCGCCGGAAGCAGGTGAAGGTGAAGATGAGTGTCGTCGCATTGGCGCGGAAAACCCGAGTCGACGGGAAGAATGCGAGGATGGGATCCTGTCATTTCTCTTTTTGTGATGAGCGACCTGACACTCAGGTTGAAATAAATGCCTAGGCCCAGCGCATACATACATGCTAAACAGTGACCCACTCTTTTTCATTCAGCTGTTGCAGTGTTCTCGAGGCGTCCAAGACATCCAGGGCTGCACTGCAGCGTTCGACACTTACAACATTTCCGTTACATACCTCAACCAGCTCTCTGCTGTGGTGGATGTGTGAATGCTTGGTCGTTTCAGCGCAAACAGTTCCAACCCGACCTAATCATACATTCCACTTCGTTAAGTACCTACGTTTTCCCCTTCTCTAGGGTAAGTAGGTAGAGGTAGCTTCCTTCCTCTGCTCTTTCTCTTTTCAAACCGTTCCGCCAACCACCCAATACCGGATGAACTCCCACGTCAAGAAACAAGGATATCAAGGTACCTTTCGCCTAGTACTTTTACCCCGCGGTACGCCATCTCGAACGATCTGACACACGACAGCAACAAGCGACCAGCGCCCAGCATTCAAGAACCACAACATCAACAACAATAGCATCCAGCATCTGGTGGCTAACGGCGATGCCCACTTAATCTTCCAGAGCGCCAGCAATTGCACAAGGGAACCATCTTCGTCTTGTCTCGCTGGACCTTCGACATTGTTCTAAGCGCCTTCATATATCGGTACCTCTGCTTTTCCGTCTAGCTTTCGAACGCTGTCAACGTCTAGTCACAGAGTTTCGCATAGACAACAAAAAACACGAAACGCCGGCCGTATCGAGCAAGCGTTCACGCTAGTCGCCAAAACATTTGGCTGTACACTCCGAGTCATCAGCTTCCACTCCACGGATTTCCTCCCGTCGCGCTTTTCAACATTCTCTCGGCTCCATACCCCACACGGACCCGATCTTGTTTTCGCATCGACATTTCCGGCGCATCATCACATCCGTAGCAGGGCACCCAACACCGACGCCCACTTCCATTTTACTACATCTTGGGCCGACCGGCGACCAGCCCGGGTTTCCTTACTGCGAATCACAACAGAAAAGCGGACCCCTCCTCCATTCCTGGGCCTGGATTGGGAATGGGATACATCACGCTACTACCCCGTCGATATCCACCCACCCTATATAAGGTCTCTCGGCAAGAACCCTTGAATAGCCAGCCAGCCAGCTTCGGCTCTCTCGCAGAATCTCCAGGTCCCCGGGCCCCTCCGTACACATATCTGCCTACCGGCGGCAACCCCAAAATTTCGGACATATTGACCTCTGCCGAGAGAGGGTAAACAAAAGTGGGGGGAGTTTTTGACTGGATCGGTAAAGCCTCCCGGACCGGGGCCGCAGGCATGGCGCCGAACCCGCCGGGCTCCTTCTCCACCGAGCGCTCGTATCATGGCGGGAACGGCAAGGCAGCAGCAGTCGTGGCTACCAAAGTGCCGGGGACACCGCGTCGGGAGGCTGGCGGCCATGGCCGAGAAAAGGCGGTCCAAGATCCCGGCCTAAAGGACTATGTACGTCGTTCTTCCTCTCTCCCTCTTATTTTCCCCTGGTGTCCCGTTTGAGTGATCCGCCGTAAATATTGTGTGGCATGTCGTATGTGAATGGTTCTGAAGCTCAGTCAGATCTCTGTTTCATTCAAGTTCTACCTTCTAGCCGTAGCAGAAGGGTCGTAACGAGGTGGCTCGTACCTTACCTACATTGCTGACACATGCACCTCTCGGCATGCTCAGTGGCTTGCATGAGTCTGATTCCTTTGTTCAGCAGCACCGGCATGGGGCCACAGTGGCCCCGACTTATCAATCAATCAATCAATCAATCAAACGATATCACACTCAGTTCTTATGAGACATGGCTGACCTAAGACCACAAACGTGGGTGTTTAGCGACTCGGTGACTGCATCGGGAAAGGAGCCTTTGGGTCGGTCTACAAGGCCTTCAACTGGGGAACCGGCGAGGCCGTGGCCGTCAAGCAAATCAAGCTCGTCGACGTACCAAAAAGCGAACTTCGGATGATCGAGGTGAGTTGGTTTGCTAATTTCCAAGATACATCCGATTGCTTCAAGCTGACATTGCGTAGGCCGAAATCGATCTCTTGAAAAATCTTCATGTAAGCGGAGACGGCAGCTCTTTACTGAAGTGTAAAGTACTAATATCAGTTAGCATGACAATATTGTCAAGTACATAGGTTTCGTGAAAACGGCGGATTGCCTGAACATTATCCTCGAGTAAGTAGGTTCCTTGAGCTGGGAAGAGACACTGAGAATACTAACACGAGTTGGACAGGTACTGCGAAAATGGCTCGCTGCATTCGATATGTAAAGCCTATGGCAAGTTCCCAGAAAATCTTGTCGGTGTGTACATGACCCAGGTCCTTCAGGGGCTGCAGTATCTGCACGACCAGGGTGTCATCCATCGAGATATCAAAGGTGCCAATATTTTGACTACCAAGGATGGTACCGTCAAGTTAGCAGACTTTGGCGTGTCAACCAGCACTCTAGCAGGCCCAGATAAGGAGGCGCAAGTAGTAGGGACGCCCTACTGGATGGCCCCCGAGATTATTCAGCTGTCCGGCGCTACCTCTGCCTCGGATATCTGGAGCGTCGGATGTACGGTTATTGAGCTTTTACAAGGAAAGCCTCCATATCATCACCTGGCTGCGATGCCGGCTCTTTTTGCTATTGTTAACGATGACCACCCGCCGCTTCCTGAAGGAGTCTCTCCGGTTTGTCTCTCCTTGTTCTCAAGCTGCGTGGATCTAATATGCTGACCACGAGAATAGGCTGCTCGTGACTTCTTAATGCAGTGTTTTCAGAAGGACCCTAATCTCAGAGTATCGGCGAAAAAGCTTTTAAGACATTCGTGGATTCAAGGCTGCCGGAGGAGTGATGCGCCGATATCAAAAGCACCATCAAACTTTATTCAAGCCGTTGAAGAAGTCAAGCAATGGAACAAGGCGCTCAAGTCATCGGAAGCCACCCCTAGAACATCGATTGGTTCAGATCACGGAAATCCTTCCACGCAGAATAGGAATGCTTCTGGCCAACATCGTCCAAATCTCTCTATTTCGACAAAGGTGCCCCCACAGCAAGCGAAGCCGAAGGCGAATGCAGAGGTCTTTAGGTCTCCGGCGGTAGAAGCTGGTGCGTATCAGAAAATTAGGACGTGAAAGTGTAAGCTAACAGATTGTGACAGATGATGATAACTGGGACAATGACTTTGCCACTGCAATTTCACCTAGTGCGCTTCACCTCCCTCACATCAAAGGCCAGGATAATTTTGGAGGACTACTTTCCAGCGATCGGCTCAAAGCGTTTGCGTCCATCGACAGCTCGCGGGAAGATACAGAGAATTGGGACGAAGACTTTGGCGGAGAATTTGAGCAGACGATTCGTCCCTTGCCGAAACGGTCAGATAGGGTGTCCGATTCCAAGTCTTCTCAGCAAGGACATAGGCGGCAAAGGAGCAGCAAAACCACGATTTCAAGCGTCTCCCAGACTAAGTCCCCTGTGAGGACGCAGTTCGGAAACAAGTTTGAACTTCCACCCCGTCCCGAATCAATTTATCGTGAGCAGTCTACCGAGGACTACTCTGATCTCTTTGGCGATACGGACTCTGTCTTCAATAGCCGGCTTAATGTTGCTGTCAAGGTAAACCTTCCCTCTCCCTCTTTATCGCCTGATCCCTGTCGCCAATTTGCTGACCGTCTTGCTTTTGTAGGACGCCCCGCAACTATTTCACCCTTCGGATCTCACCAGTTTACCGCGCTCTACGGCATCACCTGTTAATGGCACCAGCACGCGGAGACAGTCAGCTTCCGCGCGGCCACCATCAGCCCCTGAGAAGCCCGCCGTCAGAAGGACAAGAATGACAGTAGAGATCACAAAGTTTGCTGAAGACGAGGGTGACGAGGACTTTTCGGACATTTTCGGGGCCGAACCGGAAAGCTTCACAAAGCCGCCCAAGAGCGATGAGGGATCAGAAGATGGCCAGCAACTCATGCTCCTTTCCAAGTTGTCCAACAATTCTTGGCTTGGGGACGACGAAGATGAAGACGACCCCTTTGCGATGATGGATCCAGGCTGGGATGAGATGGATCTCGAGGCCAATATTGCTCGTGATAGACATGCTAGGTTGGCCGAGAAGGTGGAAGAGAGGGTGAAGTCTTTGAAGCCGACGGAGAGTGAGGATATACTTGCTGATCTGGCTGAAGACTTGCTCAATCTTCTATGGGAAAACAGTGAGGTCAAGGATCTCATCATCAGTGCCCATGGGTTGCTACCGATCCTGGAGATCTTGGAGCCCTGCACAGTGAAGAGTCGTCAGCACATGATCTTGCAGCTGCTGAAGATCGTCAATGCGGTAGGTGCCAATATCAATGCTCATATGTGAAAACTTGTATGGCTGTCCGAATACTGACTGCGAGCAGATCATATTGGATGACGTCGAGCTGCAAGAGAACTTGTGTTTCGTTGGCGGTATCCCTATCATCACCAAGTTCGCTGCTCGGCAGTATTCGAACGAAATCCGCTTGGAGGCCGCAGCCTTTGTTCGACAAATGTACCAGACTTCTACCTTGACCCTGCAAATGTTCGTCAGTGCAGGCGGTCTCAATGTCTTGGTAGAGTTTCTGGATGAAGACTATGACATGTCGCCAGACCTTGTTCTTATCGGCGTGAATGGCATTTGGAACGTCTTTGAGCTTCAGGTAAGCCTTGTTCTTCAGCAAATGTCTTGACGTCAAGAAATCGTGCTGATTGTCACTCTAGGGCCCGACCCCAAAGAACGACTTTTG
The DNA here is from genome assembly GCA_037102815.1 of Neurospora intermedia. Lineage (NCBI taxonomy): Eukaryota > Fungi > Ascomycota > Sordariomycetes > Sordariales > Sordariaceae > Neurospora > Neurospora intermedia. The sequence goes on along the minus strand of BTPP01000001.1, from coordinate 4,126,149 downwards.
CCGCATATTCTCGCGAAGCAAAATCTTGGACCCATTAGCTGCAGTGTTGCACAAGGTCTTGGATGAAGATGATAGGGACGAGCTGTCTGAGCTGATTGAAGCTCGCATCGTCAACATCTTTTATCTTTTCTCCCAAGCTGAGAACTATGTGAAGGAAGTCGTTTCCGAGCGCTTTGTACTCAAAAGTATGTACCCCTTATCATTATACTGCCGGGTCAGTTGCTAATAATCACCGCTCAATATAGCTGTCCTAAAGGACCTCAGGCGGATGACACCTGCTCACCAAATCACTATGCTCAAGTTCATCAAGAACTTATCCATGCTGTCAACCACGTTAGAGTCATTACATTCCGCCGATGCCATTGACTACTTGATCGACGTCTTGAGCAACTCAATGAAGAGAGGGCAGCAGCATTTCCGCGAGATCTCCAATCAAGTGCTCAACACCATGTTTAACCTATGCCGACTCAGCAAGGAGCGCCAGGAATACGCTGCCAGCAATGGTATCATTCCACTGTTGCTCAAGATCATGAAGACTGATCGGCCGCCCAAGGAATTCGTCCTCCCTATTCTCTGCGACATGGCGCACTCGGGTAGCAAGGGCCGAAGATATCTGTGGCAGAACAATGGGCTAGAATTCTACGTTTCGCTCTTGGCAGATCAGTATTGGCAAGTCACCGCGCTGGATGCGATCTTTGTTTGGCTAGAAAAGGAGACGGCCAAGGTTGAACACCATTTGCTCGACGGCAACTTTACCACGGCCATCACGTCTTGCTTTAATACTAACAAAGCAAATGCTTTCGACGCCAACCTTCTCGAACCGCTTCTGAAGCTTGTACGACTTAGTCCCTCTGTGGCAGCATCACTTGCCAAGGCGGAGATGTATGCTGGCATTGCCCAGAAACTGAGCCACAAGAAGGCCGTTGTGCGCCTCAACTTGCTCCGTCTCGTGCGCAGTATCATGGACGGCTGCGAAGTCAACAACACACCCATGGCGACCCTGGCTACTTCGACTGCGGGCCGTGCGCTGCGTGTTCTCTTTGACGATATACAAATACTGGCAGATAAGGATCCAGCAGTATTGGTGCGTAACTTGGCATCGGAGATCGTTAGGAGCCACATCGACATCGATCTACAACACGACGTAGCAGCCTTGGGCGCACTGAACATGGGTGCTGGGCCCTCGGCCATCCCCAATCCGCTCAACAACCTGAGTTCTGGACCACGCTCGCGGTCTGGCCCCCGGCGCAATACTAGTTATACACCGCCAGGCTTACATGCCAGCATGTCCATGCCGCCTACACCCACGCACGGTCACCGAGCCTCGCATTCGTCTTCGGCCGCATACATCGAAGTAGCATCAACGCCGAAACGCTCCGGAATTTCCCTAGCCCAGGAGCGTGAAGCGATGTATCGGCCGCACAGCAGAGACGGCGGCGTCCCGCTGATCAATATCCCACGCCGAGTTAGCCAAGACACCTCAGCGGGCACTCCTTCGTTGTCCTCATCCATGGGCTCGGCCGGTGGCTTAGCGACACCCTCAAGGATGCGACTGCCCCGCATGTCCATGACGCAGTATAGTTCTCCTAGACCGAGTCTATCATCTGCCGCCACGGCGCCTGGAGCGGTCTCAGCGACGGGCATGGGGATAGGTAACTCAAGCATAGCAAGCAGTCGCGCCGAGCGTGAGCGGGAGCGGAGCGAAAGTTCGCTGAGTAACCATAACAAGGAGAACTACGGGCGGATAAGGTCCGGATCATCAGTTGCGGGTCCCGAGGCGAGGATTCTCGGAGGAGGAGGGCTGTACTCGGTCTCGCCGACAGGGAGTGCAGTGAGCTTGTCCAGCAGTTTCCAAGGTAGTGGAGGCGGAGGAAGTGAGGGGTTCTCACGCAGCTACGGAGCGAGAGAGTCATCGTTCTCTGTTATGGGTGGTAGTGCAGGCGCCGGAAACGCTAAACGCAGAAGTCGAGCGCCTAGTTCGGACATGAGGTGGTCGTAGGACGGTCATCCTCTGTTGCCGAATAGTAAGCAGACAACTGTTATTGGTGATGGCTCTGGGTCTGGCGATAACGAAAGGCAGCGTCTTGGTAGTGCTCGTGGGACTGGGAGCGAGGCGGGAGTCTCTACTTCTTCGTCTACGGCGCCGAGTACACCTACTAGTAGCAGTGGCAGGATTGTGGGTGGGAAGAGTGAAGTTCCGCTTAGTGCTTGCGGGAAAAAGACTGCTGGTGGTAATATCGCTTCGGGTGGTAGTAGAGAGGGCGTTGTTCGCCCTAGTTCTTCTGGCGCTGGCAGTGGTGGTGGTGGTGATGGTGGTCTTCAGCATGGTCAGGTTAGACAAACCAGACGGGGGTTATTATTGTCTGGTCGAACGAATTCGTATCCTGTTCCCGCTTCGGCGGTTAGAGATGATAGGAGAAGAAGATAAAATAGTGTTATGGATGAAGGAACGAATATGACCACTCACCGAAAGAAAAAGGGGAAAGAGGAAGAGGACGGACGGAGGCGTTTCTTTGCTCATTTTTATTGTGCAGGACATTTTTACAGGGCATGTACTTCGTCCAAGATCGTTAGAAGACCTTCACAAGAAGTAGAAGTATCTGTATTTGGGGATTGGTAGATATATCATCATGGGAGCTACGAAGACCTTTCGATGGATGATGGGTAGATATGATCTGCCAGTCAAGCAGACGGGATGTCTAGGTACGTCTGTGCATAGGTACGGGTGCCTGGGTAGCGTATGTACAAATGCAGGGACGTCCCGAGCGTTTTATATATCTTGCATCTTGCGCAGATATTGGAGAACGAGTGCACGAGCGCTTTCATCAGCAGATGCCCCCTCACAGTGACGGGATGGTGGTGACATTTCTTATTGATGGGAAGTTCAGCTCAGTTCAGTTCGATGCCAGGTGTTTTCATATCCCTTTGTCCACCCACAACATTCAAGATAGCTTAGATCATTTAAACTCCTTTGTTCATAACATTGCCCCATCTATCAGTCATTAATTTGGGAGGCTCTGATAGGTACCCAACCTCCCAATCCGGCGCGACGACGGCGACACACGTACATCCCTCGGTTCGACCCAGCCTTAGCCCCTTCGCAATCGCGAAATCGCCTTTGAACGCAGACAATTCAAGATGATCCGACGAAGCGTATACATCACGGGACTAGCAGTTTTTCTCGCCGGTGAGTCCTCGTCTCTCTCTCATCTCATCTCGTCTGACCCGGTCTTTCTTTCTGCCCGCCCGCCCTTGAGGAATCAAGTAGCTGACGAAACCACAACCTACTCTTTTACACCCACCCCACCCCCAACAACAGTGACAACAATGACTTTAACCTCCATCCTGCTTCCCCGATGGATTACTTGCTCCGTTGGTCCCTCCTCCCAGACCCAAACCTCTCACAACCGGCTTGGCCACCACCACAAACACTGGTACCACATCATCATCCACGACCACAACTCACCTGCACCTGTCCATGTGGCGGCGGCGGCCTCCTCCGGCGGCGGCGGATTCCACGATTACATCGGCCTTCACCAGCGATGTCAGACTCAGACGCCTGTCGTCGACAACGAAGTGCTGCAAGTGGTCCGGGACTATAATTACTATAATCCCAGCGACAGCGCGGCGAAATCCGCTTCTTCTTTCGCCCCCATCAAAGACAAGGACGACGACAAACATGCCAAACACGCCAAACAACAACAGACCGAACAGGAGGAAGAGGAAGAATTAGAATGTATCCCCTTCCCCGATCCCCGATTCTGCTCCGGTGGTCCTCCTTCCTCTCCTTCCTCTCCTTCCTCTCCTTCCTCTCCTTCCTCTCCTTCCTCTCCTTCCTCTCCTCCCTCTCCTCCCCCCGATGAGACCAATAATCCCTCCAAACCCAACCCCATTCCCGGTCCCGACCCTATTGATCCCTCCAAACCCCAACCCCCCGGCCCCGGCCCCGATACCCCGGACCCGAACCCAAACCCCAGCAGCAGCAGCAGCAGCAGCCATAGCCATAGCCATCAACAACAACAAGAGGAGCAGCAGCGCAGATTCTTTTGCAACATGTGGAAGTCCACGGCCTTTTTGATGAATCTTTTCGTGGTTCTGGAAGTCGCGACGCTGGTGGGGTTTGTGGTTTTGTTGGTGTTGGGTGATGGTGGTGGTGGTGGGCATGGGCATGGGCATCATCAGGACGTACTGCGAAGGAGGATGAGGAGGAGGGGAAGTGGGGGGAGTAGGGGGAGTGGACGAGGAGGGCAAGGAGGGGAAGGAGGGCAAGGAGGGCGAGGAGGGGAGGAAAGTTTACTTGGTGGGCAAGCTGGTGGGCAACAAGAACAAGGTGGAACAAATGAACAAGGTGGAACAAATGAACGAGGCGGACAAGATGTACAAGGTGGGCAAGGTGGGCAAGGTGGGCAAGGTGGGCAAGGTGGGCAAGGTGGACAAGGTGGACAGAATGGAGAGAATGGACCAAATGGACCAACTGGACCAAATAAACAAGGTAGGAGACGGAGGAGGCTCGGCTTGAGGATCTTGAGAGACAAAGGAGAAAGGTGGAAGGTGTTGGCTTGGATGATGGGGGCTGTGGGGGTGGGTTTGGCGATGGCGGGGGGTTTGGTGGTGAGTTCTCCTATTTCTTTATTTCCTTTTTTTTCGTTTTTCTTCCTTTTTCTTTCCTTCTTATTTTCTTTGCTCTTCGGTAGGATGATAGGGGTGGCAGTAGTAAAGGTGGTGATGCGGTTGAGGATCATGACGGAATACATACGTGGACAAGAGAATTTGACGGTTGCCCCGGGTGACGGCCGGGATGTTTGGATAAATGATGGGGATGCTCGCTGCCCCTTGTCGTTTTCAGGGTACGGGGTACAGAGGCAGAAACAGAGGCTAACATTCGCTCGCTAAACTGGCGAGCTGCTTGCTTGCATAGGCCTACCTCTTCCATCACGATGATCAGTTTAACCGAATCCCGGGGTACCGGCTGGGGGCCTCTTGGTATCTTTGCATGTTTGGAGCGCTGCTTTCGATGGCGTGTATGGCTGGGTTGGTAGCTTCTGCTTTTTTATTACCATTTGAGGACGCTTTGGTGGTGCCCTTTGAGGATGAGTGTGATGAGGATTCGGAGGATGATGACAATGGTCGTCAGAGAGAGAGGGAAAGAATACCCTTGCTTGGATAAGTCAAGTCAAAGTTAAGGTTGGGCTAGTGCTGGTGCTGTTTTGTTGTGATAGGAAACGGGTTCATGTCCGAGCGTCACTCAAGGCTAATAACGATAGTTCGGAGGGCGCTAACTGTAGGCAATCTCAACTCTTTACGCGCTGAGGATGCCGGCTACCGTCAGACAGAGTCCATGGGAATATGTGTCCATTCATCTCAAGTCCGGAACACCGACACCTTGGAGGTCATGGTCGATCAAGGAATTCGGGATTTGGCCGACCAAATAGGGGTATGCATAATCCACTTGCCGAAAGAAATCTAATGAATGGCTCGGAGCAAGTGAGCCACTTTGAAAATGCCGAAAGATGGGTACTTGAGCCTTGAAAGCTTGGTTAAGCCGGCAATACAACGATCCCACAGTCGTGGTATAGCATTGCTCTCGGATTCCGAGAATGTATGTGTATGTTCGCACTACGTGGCTCCCGTTGTCAGGGAAGCAGAAGTCCATGCTCCCGTCGTTCTCGCAAAGAATCGACTGAGGAATCGAGTGACTGTGGGCAATTAACCCGGGACCTGATACGCTAGCCCGAATCCACAGGATATGGAGACACCCCAGGGCGACAGCTCTGAGCTCACTATGTACTGACTGGAATGTTGTGTTCAATTCCAAAGAACACAATATTTTGATATCTTGTCAACAAATGGACCTGACTTCGGGATGACTTCAGTGCCCCTTGCAATCGTGGTAGCTCCGTAGGCCCGATGTGAGCTGCAGTCAGCAATCCCGGTCCCGCCCATCCTCCCCAGATCACGCACTCTGTGTGTGCTGTGTGGTGCCGTGCCTCTGTGCCCCTGGATCGGAGAGCTAACAACAGTTCGTCGGGTCTCGGAAGTGGATGCCAGGTCAACAGGGGTTCTTCAGGTCCCATCTTTACGAACTCTCCGTTCGGCTTCCTTGTTCCTGGGTGGTCTTTTTGTTGTGCTGCTTCTGCTCACATCACCATCTTTTTCACACACACACACACTCTCTTTCGTTCATCACACTCCGAAGGAGATTGTTGGTGACAGTGATACACCCTCCCAGCTTGGAGCTTTTACCAACTTTGCTTGGACATCCAGTAAGATTAACTTTTCTCTCATACGTCCGATCGCCTGTACCGGGGTTCGCGCCAAGGTTGGGATGCGCGCGTTGGATCTTATACAGCTCTTAGCCTGTCTTTTCCATCGTCCCCATGTTTAATCCCCAATAGCGTTTCGTGATCGGGCAATCCAGGTTGCTGTTCTTTTTGTTGGACTTGTTTCTCACCGCCCGTGACTTTAGGCGCCGGTCTTACTTGTCCAGTCCCATCATTTTCATACAAGGACAACGCACCATCGTCGTTGGGTGGTGCGCCAGAAATCTCCCTTTTTCTCTTTTTCACAATGTCGTCGTCAAGGTACTCGCTACGGCAAACTCCACGGTATGTGTAACACAAACCCCCCTTGGTGTGCTTCCTCCCCCCGGCTTCAATCCAATCAAGAACCACGTTGCGCGAGACGTATGTAGTAAGATCCATCATCTTCGCGTGGGAGTTCATCCCAACTTTTTCGTGGCATATGCGCCTAGAGACGCGACTGCGTCTGTGCTCGGAAGATGGCGCAGGGAGACCAAAGGCGCGCTCCAGTGCCTCAGGGGCGCATTTGACACTGCGTGGAAGGATCTTGGAGAAACGCAGAAAAGGTTGGAGATGTTGCTGCTCCAAGGAGAAGCCCGGTGGTGGCGGGTAGTGCAGCGTCCGGAACACACTTTCCTGCATCTTCCCACGGGCCAGACTTTTGGGCCACCATGTCACTTTCTCAACAACACCATTTTCCCTGCTCCCGGGGCCATGCGAGGCCGCCTCCTGAGTCCAGTGCGGATTGCTGACATTCCATGACAGCAAGAAGGAACTCTTTCAGGGCATGGTGGAGACCCCTGTACGCCGCAACACCCGTCGCAGCAAGTCCCAAGTCCCAGAGTCCTCCGACGGTGAATCGAGCGCCTCGGCCACCGAGACGACCGTGTCGAAACAGACGGCATCGGCCAAGGCAAAGAACGATACCCTCCGGAAGCGCAACTTGAAGACTACCGGCAAGTTCTTCGAGCACATCGACGAAGAAGAAAACACGATGCAGCCCACGCCGCCCTACACATCCTCGGACGAGCCCGATGTCGAGAACGCCCCTCTGCTGAGCGGAAACGCGAGCAGCAGCCGCAGCAGTCTCGATGCCAACGGCGGCAAGCCCGGGGCAGAGAAGCTCATCGACGGCTGGAGGCCCGGCATGGACCCCAAGATCGACACCTCGGGCCACTTTGAGTTTGGCGGTTCGTTGGGCACCGGCGCCATGATGATCTTCTTTCCCATCCTCATGTGGTACATGTGGATTGGCGCGACCCAATACAACGGCGGCATCCCCAGCCGCGAGCCCGGCCAGAGCTGGGCCGACTTTGCCGCCCACCTTGTCGACCTCGTCTACACCAAGGCTTTCCCCCACGCCAAAGCGTGGCTGTGGTACTGGACCTTTCTCATCTTCGAGGGCGCCTTCTACTGCCTCATGCCCGGCGTCACCGCCTACGGCAAGCCTCTCCCCCACGAGGGCGGCAAGATGCTCAAGTACCACTGCTCGGCCTACGTCTCCTTCTACGTCACCTTCGCCATCGCCGGCGTCCTCCACTTCACCGGCATCTTCCCCCTGTACCAGATCATCGACGAGTTCGGCCCGCTGCTCTCGGTCGCCATCATCTCGGGCTTCCTCGTCAGCATCGTCGCCTACGTCTCGGCCTTTGTCCGCGGCGCCACGCACCGCATGACGGGCCACCACGTCTACGACTTCTTCATGGGCGCCGAGCTGAACCCGCGCATGTTTGGCGTTCTCGACTTCAAGATGTTCTTCGAAGTGCGCCTGCCGTGGTACATCTTGCTCCTGCTCTCTCTGGGCGCCGCTGCCCGCCAGTGGGACCGGTACGGCTACGTCTCGGGCGAAGTCGGTTTCCTGGTGATGGCGCACTACCTGTACGCCAACGCTTGCTCCAAGGGCGAGGAGCTGATCGTGACGACGTGGGATATGTACTACGAGAAGTGGGGTTTCATGCTGATCTTCTGGAACCTGGCTGGCGTCCCGCTTTCGTACTGCCACTGCACCATCTTTTTGGCCAGCCACCACCCGGACGAGTACCGGTGGAACCGTTTCGCGCTCGTCGGCCTCTACGTCTCTTATCTCTTCGTCTACTGGGTTTGGGATACGTGCAACAGCCAGAAGAACCGGTTCCGCGCCCAGGAGCGCGGCAAGCTGCTCTACCGCAAGACCTTCCCCCAACTGCCCTGGCAGACGGTCAAGAACCCGCAGAAGATCGAGACCGAGACGGGCGACAGCATTTTGGTCGACGGTTGGTACGGCCTCGCCCGCAAGGTGCATTACACCTGCGACGCCTACTTTGCTATTTGCTGGGGCTTGATTACCGGCTTCAGCAGCCCCTTCCCTTGGTTCTACCCCGTCTTCTTCTGCTGCATGATTGCTCATCGCGCGTGGCGTGACATTACTCGCTGCCGCGAGAAGTATGGTGATGCTTGGAAGGAGTATGAGAGGAGGGTGCCTTATCTTTTCATTCCGGTAAGTTCTTTTTCTAGTTTTTTTTTTTTTTTTTTCTTCTTCTTCTTCTTCTTCTTCTTCGTTCCCCCTCCATCCGTCACTCTTGTTGGGGATAAAGACAATATGACTGACTTTGGTTCCCTCTAGTACGTCATTTGAAAACCGACTTACCGTATTACCCCTGGCTCTCCCATACATATATCAGTGTGTAATAGGGTCCTCGCCTAGCGGAGCCGCCGAGTCTATAGACCCTTGGAAAGCACTCCTTGGGGACGCTTAGATAGAGAAAGAAGAAGAAGAGAACCAAGACTTATATGAAATGATCAAAGTACACTCTCATAATCAAAAGAGAAAAAGATGTTGAAGATGAACAGCTAACGCAGAGGAATAAATGAAGAGAGAAGAAAGAGACGGTTTCACATACCTACGATGTACCATAGTATTAATAGCGTGATGAGATGAGAGAGAGGCAAAAGGAAAAGGACTACTACGCATGGGGGGAGTACGGTTGCAATTGCGATGCATCGTCGGCGAGCGAGCAAGCGATGGGAAAGCATTCCTCTTACCTTAACCTACCTACCTACTATCAACCTAATCGTAATAAGAATCAAAAATGTGCAAACACAATCACACCCCGTACTCGGAAGTGAACTCTAGTAGTGTGTTGATGCGGCTTCCTAGTCTACTACCTATGCCAGTCTATCAGGTGGAATAACAAGGACACGAACGAGACAGAAAGGTAACGCACAATGACCAAGCAAGCACAACTTCTTTCCCTTCACATTCATAAGAAATAGAGCATGCATTGCAACACAACCCCAACCTACAACAAAGTCTTTTACCGCTCATCCCGCCCTTCATCCTTCCTTCATGCGTGCCTCCTTCTCTCCCTTCGTCCCTGTCTATGGTGATCAGAGTCGAAATACAAACTCTTTACAGGAAAGCAAAAAAACAAAAAAACAAAAAGCAACCAGCCGTATAAAAGTGAGATGTAATGCTTTGCGTTTGACCACACCGTAATTGTGACAATTGTACACATGTGACATGCTTTCCATAATAAACGCAATGCCCGTTGAGGAACTCCGCGAGTGACGCCTTTCCCCTTCCGAAAGATATGCGCCAGCTCTCCTGTGTTTTCATAGTCTTCCCCTCTCTCTCTCTCTGTTATCGTTGTGTTTTCCTCCCGACTTCAGCTTCCAGCCCGGAAGTGCCGCCCACCGTGTCATCCACCAAAACAAGAAGAAAGCCCTTGTTTTGCGTAGGTAGCCGGCTGAGCGATAAATGGGAAGAGCTGAAGGATATGTGCGGTGAGGATATGAGGATCCATTCGTGTTCTTAAATCATTCGTTGTTTAGGTTCCAGGTATGGGGCTCTATGTAGTTCGTGTGCACGTGCTTGTCACACCCATACCAGTGGGGAGACCTAGACCGAGGTCTTTTGGTATTCAGGCATCTAGCATGAGGTGTTGAGCGTGGCCTTGGAGTTCATCAAAAGAGCAACGATCAAACCATAAAGACCTAGAAAACGGGTTAGTCGTCATGGGGATGGAAGGCCAGTATCACAAAGGACTTACCCAAGACTTCGGCGAAAATGAGAATAAGAATCATGCCGACGAAGAGTCTGGGTTGTTGAGCAGTTCCACGGACACCAGCATCACCGACAATACCAATCGCAAAACCAGCAGCGAGACCAGCAAGACCGACGGCGAGACCAGCACCGAGTTGGATGAAGCCAGTGTAGAGAGCGTAGTGGTCCTGTGTGAGAGCATCGGAAATCAATACGGAGACGACGAGACCGTAGATACCGATGATACCAGCCATAATGACGGGAACGATGTCTGAAGAAGAAGCCAAGTCAGCATATTGGTTTACGATACCACGGCAGAGCTCAGCTTGACTCTTGGAGAATTCGACATACTCTTGACGATGAGGTCAGGGCGGAGGACACCCATGGCAGCGATACCAACACCAGACTTGGCAGTACCGTACGAGGCACCAAGGCAGGTGAAGACGATGGCTGCTGTGCAGCCCATGGCACCGAAGAAGGGCTATCCAAACACATCGTGTTAGCTATATACGGACGTTGTCTGGGCCAGCCTGCATTGGCGATTCGGTGGCGGATGTTCAAAGAACGTTGACGCTGCCGCCAAGGTTCGTGAACAGAGCGGGGAGGGTACTAACCGCGTAAACAGGGCTATGTGACAAAACATTGTTAGCTCATTTGGTCTTGTATAGGTAGCTAGCTGTGGGCTATATTATTGAAACCGATGTATATATTGTGTTTGGTGATGCCCAAACGGCACGCAGCCTAGGTGTGGATTGGAGCTTGGGCGAGCTCGCCGCGGGCCTCCGACTCCTCTTCCTCCTCCGACTCCTCCATCATACACGGACCGGGGTGGGTGCAAATGACCTACCAGAGATCGGACATTGTGGATGTGTTGTCGCGCGAAGCTGTATCAATAAGTTGGATATGGAATGAATTGGAGATTGCCGTGCGGAACGTGCAGTGCTGGTGTGGGATGAGGCGTGTTGTTGGGAAGAGTCGGGACTCGCGACAGTGATGGGGTTACGGTTCGATGGGGTTGAGTTGGTGACGGATCGAGTGGTGTCAACTGTGTTGCTGGCTGGCAGGCTGGGAACGAGGTGTTTCCAGGTTGGTGCTTGACTGGCACTGCTGGGGCGCTGGGGCGAGCATCATATTCCTGCCGCCAATCAGGTAGCGCTTGCGAAGGCGGCTGCAGTTACGTAATCCGGAAGCGGACCAACCCAAGGCCGCAGAGGTCACTGCAGCCCGCCCGGGCAGCAGGTGCAGCGAGGGAGTGCAGGCCCCGAGTGCAGTGCTGAATGTCAGTGCAACTGAATGCAGCGACAGCAGCTTCGGGGTGACCACGGCAGACAGTGGCTGTCAGCAATTGTGGCTGACCTAGTTGTGGCTGGTGATGAAATTTTCCAGTCTGAAACTGAGTCGGCTGCTGGGGTCAAGCAGCCGCGCGCAGTCAATTCGTTATCGCCGTTTTTTTTTCTCCAGCGAAAACGGTCCACCTTCAACCACTTTTTCGCCCATCTCCGAGCAGTTGAACTCCCCAGGGCGAGCACAACGCAGTGAACCCTGGTGTCTAATTTTTCCAATCAATCATCCAAACAACAAACACTCCTATCAAAATGTCTGGTCAAAACGAATCTGCTGCCTGGCCCAAGGCCGAGGACGGTGCTCTCGTCCAGGAGCTCCTCGACTGCGTCCAGCAGGCCAGCCACTACAGACAGCTCAAGAAGGGTGCCAACGAGGCCACCAAGTCGTATGTGCACCTCCAACTTCGCCTACGGCTTTCTGTCCATCGACATGCAACTAACATACACGATAGGGTCTCTCGCGGTACCAGCGAGTTGGTCATCCTCGCTGCTGATACTCAGCCTCTGAGCATCGTTCTTCACATTCCTCTGCGTACGTCTATACCCAACCTAGGGAAAGCCCACTGACTAGACGAGAACTCTGACTAACGGGTTTACAGTCTGCGAGGACAAGAACGTCCCTTACGTCTACGTTCCTTCCAAGACCGCTCTTGGCCGTGCCTGCGGTGTCTCCCGCTCGGTCATTGCCGTCTCTCTCACCTCCAACGAGGCTTCTGATCTCAACTCCAAGATCCGTGCCCTCCGTGACAAGGTTGAGCGTCTCGCTATGTAAGCGCAGCACTAGTTGGAAAGAATATAGTGGAATAGGAGAATTTTGTGTGTTAGATTGGTAATACCCCGGGTCCCGTACTAGCTGGAAGGCAGTCACGGCGACTATAGCGGGACAAAAAAAATTGGAAAACGTTCAAACTGCACTAATGGCTTGAACGTCGATGACCTTGTTCATGTGGGACTGCAGTGGTGAGACTGCGTCTGGTGTTTGGCCACCGCGCCGGTGATACCTATGGTACAATACTATGTAGTCAACTTTACAGCACGACCTCGAGATTCTAGGGTTTGGGTTACGGGTGGGTGTAAAACTTGTGGTCGTTCGCGACACGTCAAAGAGTCCCTTGCTGGCCAGAACCATGAAAGTGGGGGTCTGGAGTCAACCATCAGACTAAACCCCCCTGGCTGGAAAGAGAGGAAATGACGTCGGGTTCCATGCGACGCGCATGTGTGCCCCACGCCCTGTCAGGACTCGACATCATTGGCACCAGTCACTTAGGTTTTCGACTCAATGACTTGAGCGAGGGATGACCCAGGAACTGCCCGAACCCAGGGCGGCTGTAGAGGTATCCAACCCAAACCGACGGGACAGTGATCCCGTTCCTCTTTTCTCCAAACCTCCATTCGAAATATCCCAGACCCTCCCTCCTATCTCGAGTTTCATCCCAAGTTTCGGCTGAAAGACAACTTAACCCAAGTTCCAAATCCTTCTATTCGATACGTCGCTTCTTCTCGACAATCGACCTCCTGCGCATCGCTCCCTTTTTAGCTGTGTTTGGGTATCCGAGTTCAACCTTGTACAGAATCACACAAGGACCTAAGAAAGCGGCGAGTACCAACTTCATGGGTAGAAGCATAACCGAATAAAAATGCCGGGTCTCGCGCGAAAGGTGCTGATATGCGCCGCTGTTGACGGCCTTGTTCTACAACCTCTCCACTCCAAGAAAGATCAGCAACGCACTTCACCTCTGATCAAGATCAAGTACGGCACTGCCTCGGTGTCGCAAACTTCGAGAGATTCGGTACCTGAACTATCGAGCCCCGACTCCTCCTTCGAAGCTTTTGGAATTGTTGGTCAGTCTTTGCGTACCTAGCTCGGGGACCCTTTGCGACGTTGTGACTGATTCCTTACAGGTATCCTTACCGTCTTCCGATACAGCTACCTCATCTCTATTACCGGCCGCCAGCAAGTCGCCCAGATTCGCGGTCAACCCATCTATGTCGTAACCGAAGTCGCCCTTACGCCGTGTACTTCGCAGAACGATGCCGCCGAGGCAGTGGCCAAGACTGCGCTAGCCATCAGCAACCGTGAGGCAGCTCACTCGGACGATGATACAGCGAGCGAGGATGACGCCCCGCGAGATTCCGGGAGCAACGATGAGGCTATCGACGATGTCCTGGATCACACAGAGGGAGAGGATTCGTCAGGAGAAACAGGCCCCAGCGCCATATCGCGTAGCAGTATCGCACAGGATGTCATCACACGTCGTGGAAGCTATGGTCGTTTTGCAAAAAGCTGGTTTAGTCGCTCAGGTTGGACTATGGATCAAAAGAGGAATATGGGCCTCAGCGCAGAACAACTTGAAAGGGCCAATGCCAGCAAAACTGAGGCCAAGAAGGGCTCGGATGCTGCAAAGCATGTCCCTCGCAAGTTTCCCTTGCCAAGTGACGCCGTCGAGGATGATTCGGCTGCAGTGAGCCTGTTGCCAAAGCTGTTACGGACCACCCAAATCCTGTTTGGCTCGAGTCGCACTTTTTACTTCTCGTACGACTACGATATCACCCGTAGCGCAGCCAACCCGGCGCCTCCTTCTACGCCCCTCATACCGCTGGTTAACCATGTCGACCCCACATTCTTCTGGAACAAAAACGTCATGCAGCCTTTCATCGACGCTGGTGTGGACTCCCTGACTCTACCCCTTATGCAGGGTTTTGTAGGTCAGCGTACCTTCACTGTCGATAGTAATCCGCCGCAGGTCGACGATGCTGCTAAGGATTCACTCGAGCTCAAGGACATGGATTGTGACAACAAAGCTGCGGCCAGTCCAGCTTCCACCAATGCGGGAGTCGGCTCTGAAGAAACCCACCCCACGGAGAAAAGGTTTGACATCACGGTAATTTCCAGAAGGTCGACTAAAAGAGCAGGATTGCGTTACCTCCGTCGCGGTATTGACGAGGGTGGCAATGTTGCCAATTGTGTGGAATCCGAGCAAATCCTGTCACCTGCTGAAGGAACATCCGTCCCTAATGCCAAGATCTACTCCTTTGTTCAGATTAGGGGAAGCTTCCCTCTGTTCTTCTCCCAGTCTCCCTATTCATTGAAGCCCGCACCAGTACTACAGCATTCACCCGACACCAACTATGCGGCACTGAAGAAGCATTTCGAATGGCTCAGGCAGAAGTACGGATTGGTACAGTGCGTCAACCTCGTGGAAAAGCATGGTGTTGAGGCGCCAATAGGACAGCGATACGAGGACAATATTAAGCGACTCAACGAGGAAGAGTCAAGGCCTGAGGATGAACAAATCGCTTTCGAGTGGTTTGACTTCCATCATGTCTGTCGCGGGATGAAGTTTGAAAACGTGTCTGTTCTCTTGGACATTTTGGGGCCCAGACTTGAGAAATGGGGAAGCACAGTCGTGGTAAATGACGAGGTCGAAACCCAACAGCTCGGTGCTTTCAGAACCAACTGTATGGACTGTCTTGACCGCACCAATGTTTGCCAAAGCTCTTTTGCCAAATACATGCTGGACATGCAGCTCAAGGAGCTGGGCTTCGACATGAACCTGCAAAAGGATCAGGAGAACGCTTGGTTCAACACTCTTTGGGCGGACAACGGAGATGCAATCTCGAAGCAGTATGCCTCCACGGGCGCAATGAAGGGTGACTATACGCGGACTCGCAAGAGAAACTATCGCGGAGCTTTGACCGATGCAGGGCTATCTGTGACTCGGTTGTTCAATGGGTATGTTACAGGTTTTAAAGTCATGACACCAAGGAGACATACTGACTGCCCTGTGCTAGCATGTTCAACGATTTCTTCCTCCAGACAACGATCGATTTTCTCCTGGGCAATGTGACCTCCCTAGTTTTTGCGGAGTTCGAGGCCAACATGATGACCAAGGATCCCGCAATATCGATGGAGAAACTGCGGGAGCAGGCCATCGAACTTTCGCACAAGCGCGTCATTGCGGATGAGTCCGAAGAGTTCATCGGTGGCTGGACTCTCTTGACACCAAATGTGCCCGATACTGTCCGCTCTTCTTCATTCGAAGAAGCAGTCCTTTTGCTCACTGATAAGGCCCTGTATCTGTGTAGGTTCGACTGGAACCTCGACAAGGTATCCTCGTTCGAACGCGTCGACTTGGCCCACGTTACGAAGATCAAGTTTGGCACGTACATCACATCGACGATCTCAGCAGCCCAGGTCGATGAGATGCGTAACGTAGGACTCATTGTCGAGTACAACCCTGGCGTTACAGACATCACCCGAGTCAACACGCGGTCACTAACTACCTCGGTGTCTGATGCATCCAAGATGGGCCGTGAGCCTACCTCTGGTATCGATGCCGCAGAACAGGAACCTCAAGCGGCGAAGGAAGCTGCTGCTGCTGCTGCTGCTACTGCCTCCGAAGAAAAGCCGGCACCTGTCGCAGCACCGATAGCTGGCATTGCTGAGGGCATCGCCGGGTTCTTCGCTCCCCGTGCTCAAGAACCACAGGCACGCAAGATTGCTCTCAAGGCGCTGCATAGCATCACTTCGGCGGCTGATCCCATGGCCAAGAGTAAAGAAGATGAGCCTGGGGCGATCACGAGACTCTCCGAAATGCAGCAAGTCATTCTTATTGCCTCCGAGATCGAGAGACTTGCGATTAGGAGCCAGCCTAAGCTTCAGGCCAAGAAGGACGAGGAGTCCGGACTGATCGAGAAGGGGGATATCATCTCTCTAGCTGATGCGAAGAAGAATACCGGGTTGCTGGAGCAACTGGGGCATTCTCTCAAGAAGATGGTCTGGGCTTAACGACGTACGGTATAGTATTGGCCCATGGGTTGTTAGCGATGGTGTTGGAGATTGACGAGGTCGTGATGAAGCATACATACACTAATTGTACCGGATACCTCTTTCTTCTTTTTTCTTTTTCGTTGTTGCGAGAAGGAAGGGTTCTGTGAAGGATATCCAGTTCACGAAGACACGGGCAGAATAATTAGATATCATAACATTCCAACACAATAATCCTATGAAACTCCCTGAGTGCCGACCATTGAGTTAACCACCAGTACTTTTCCTTCCAAATACATTCCCATTTTCTCATACACTGACCGGCCCATCTCACCAGCCCCATCACTCCTCATCACTCCCCTCACTACCCTCCCCCCCTTCTTCTTCTTCCTCCTCCTCCTCAGGCGCATTCTCATCCACCAATCGATACAAATGCAACTGATACCTCATATTCTCCAACCCAATCGGATAATCCAGTCCCAGTTCACCCCCTCTCCCCTCCGCCAACCTAAACCAACTCGACTTTCTCGTCTCCAATTTCCTCCACTTCCTACCCTCCACCACCGCCGTTGCTCTACCGTGTTTGTCAGCGGCCAAAAGCACCCGATCCAGAAGCCACGCCATCGGGTATCTCTTCTCTTCTTTTCCCAGCGTCGTCTCCGAGTAGGAGCCCGGGCTATCGACGACCAACAGGAGCGATCCGAGAGAAAGGGAGGCGGTCAAGTCCAAAAGGAAACGCGTGGTTTTGCCGATGCCCGAGGAGGTGAAGAGTTCGTTGAGGGTGAAGAGTAATGTCACCAATGTTGGCACTTCCTTCTTGTCCGCCGCCAACAGGCCGAGAAAGCCTTCCTTGCCCAGGTCGAGCGCGTCATGCTGGAAAAAGGTGGACGAGATCCGCGAGGCGGGGGTCAGGAGCGGGACGTTGGCGGCCTTGGCTGCGGCGCTGGCGTATTTGGAGATGGGAGGGGTGGAGGTTAGGGAGGTTTGCAGAGCGGATAGGAGGGGGGCGTAGGGGGCGGAGTCGAGGAGGGTTATGGATCCTGATAGAGGAGCGGGGGAAGAGGACTGGGAAGAGGAAGATTGTTGTTGGTTGAGGAAGGAACCGAGGGCGACGAGCTCGGCTGGACCGCCGCCTATGCTTAGGATGTTGAGTTTGGGAGTTGTTGTTCTTCTTTGAGGAGGGGAGAGGGAAAGGTTGGCGGTTTGGGAGGCAAGAGATTCTTCTTCTTCTGTGTTGTCTTTTGTTGGTGCTTTGGTTTCTTCTTCTTCTTGCTGTTTTTGTTCACCTCCTTCTGGGGTAACCTCGGTCTCCTCCTCCTCCTCTTCAACAATGATAGAATCCAAATGTCTCCTAATTCCACCCAAGATGGAAGAATAGCACAACGCCCTCGTGGGACTCCAGCGAGCGGCATACACGGCCAAGTAGTCGGGATCACCAAACGCCTTTGCGAATTCGCGCTCATAGAGGGCTTGCTTCACGGCCTGGAGAGTGGAGGTGAAAGTGTCGGAAAAGAGGACATCGGAGAAAGTATCTCTAAAGATGTTGAGGATGATTTGCTGGTGTTTCTTGTCGAGCACCGGAAAAGGCTCGTATTTTTCGTCTTCAACTTCCTCCTTGATCGACTCCTGCTGTTGATTGGCCTGCTGCGGTCGTCTCTGTTGGTTGTTGTTGTTGCGGTTGAGATTGCATTTTCGGGATCTGTGGGATGAGGGTCTACGAGATCCTCCGCCGTGATTGCCTTTACCATTGCCTTTGGCGGCACAATTTCCATGAACCATTTTCAGTAAGCGTCATCGACTCCTTTTTGAGAATGTTGTTATGGTTGATATGACCTCTAGTTTTTCACACGTTCGAATTTGGCAACCCTCGCTTGAAGTGTAAGTTTGTTGATATCTCCATATCAAATGCCGGCGGCATCGACGAGTGCAGCTACCGTGCATTCTAGTTTGCAGGAACTACCTAGTGTACCTCCCCTCTAACTAACCCCGCCAAGATTACCTGTTTATCTTATCGGCAAACAATCTTATCGTTACCCTAACCCTGAGACATGTTCCCTCTGCCCCTCTGACGTAGTTACATACCCTTTTTGTTGACCCCGATGACGCAGGGACCTCCACTGAGTCGGGCGCATTCGACACCGCACAGAGCGATGGAGCAGGGTCCCGTCCTTTTCTCTCTCTCTATCTGATTGAGACGTGCCCGATAATATGCAAGGCGTGGCAAGACGGACTAGTCTAGTCTGGGCTGAAGAACAGGAACTCTCATTCCGCTCGTTATGTCCGTGGGGGAGCAGAACCTCGTGGAGACGGGATCCATACTTATTGAGGGTTCAATTGCTTGATAAATCCGAAGCCCCAACAAGCGGCCAATCATTGTCCTTCGAGCCAAGGGTGCCGCCGTTCTCGCAGCCTTTTGACGGCGATATCGCCTACGACGATCGGTGAGGGATCTGGATGAAAGAACAGACCACGAAAATTGAACTTGGATATTGGTCCTCGACTCATGGGATGGAAGATCTGATACGGGATGAGGATTTGTCGTACCTGCTTTCATTGCGCAAGGGACGTGTGGGTGATCTCAACTCCATCAAATGCATGGCTTATCCCGACTTACAACGCAGCCGAGCGCTGCCATACAGTAACCGCTTCTGGAAAACAATGTGGAATTTGTCAGGCACCTGGAACGGCATGGCTTCTGTGGCTTTGATCGGTCCATGTTCCGGCCACCGAAGGTTCCCGTCTCATACCGGAAGCACCGGTTCTCCAAGGTAACAAAGCGAGGTCTGAGAGCGATCGAGACAGTTCGCCGCTTGGGATTGAAGAGTGTGTGCTTGGACCCAGTTGTTGCGGATGGCGGATGGCACGGGAAACAGAAATGGCAAGGGCGACAATGGCAAGAGTCGGAGGTTACATCCCAGCGTCCCTTTCTTATCGCGGCAAAGTTGCCCGCCATTCAGTCGAGATCTCCGGCTTTTACCCCGGTGAGTGGCACTCTTAAGTGACGCAAGCGATTATCAAAAAGGAAAAAAAAAAAGTAACCCACCAAAGCGCTTCAGAGCTGTTATAGACCACTGAGCGCCGATGCTAGGGAGAAGCATTATGTATCCATTTCGGTCTAGTGTACACTAACACTCTTGGGACGAAACGGTCCAAAGAAGGCAAAGTTCCAATGTAGATTGTTGGTTTTACAGTCGAAACCCAAACAAACAAAAATGAGGTAAAAGTTCAGTTGATAGTATTTCGAAAAGCCAGGGGACCCTGATGTCGTCCTAGCTGATGCATCGTAGCTCGATTCCAGGGCTTCGGGGCCTGTCTCGGGCCTGCCTGTCAAAGTTGGATCTGAATTCGCCGGGTAAACTGGCGGACTCCACTAAATAGCACATCCGAGCGAACCAGATCAGCCGAAAGCGTGCAGCACGGCACCCGGCCAGAAATGGGTGGGTTTCAGGTGGGCACTGTTCATGGCGAACCGTGAGCGTTGCTGACAGTAAGTTGGTAATGAAGCCGACAAGAGGGCGGTGGTGGTGATAGTGATGATGATGATGATGCTTGATGATATTGAGGATAGAGGCTTCAAAGTATGTATTTGGGATTCTGTACTCCCGCCTAGAAGTAAAGAAGCGACAAAAATACCTCGTGCAGTGGTACCTCACCAGACAGCCAAGTCCTACCTCTGGAAGTAGTTCCGGTGAATTACTAACACCTACCCCACCACCGGTTCAACAAGTGTCGAATAATCTTCCACCTGGATGAACGCTCGACTGCTCGTCCTTGGATCTGACCCCCAACGTTCTCTCCGTTAGCCTGTGGTGTCCCAGGTGTCCCTGCCAGGTGCTCGTCTGAAACGGTTTAAACTTGACCCCGCCTCCCAGTTCCTGTCTTTATCTTCTCTTCTTGTCTTCTGCTTCTGCAAATTCTCTTCCTTGATACCCTTCTCCCATCCCATATTCGACATCTTTGTCCAGAATCGCAAACATGTCGTCCTTCACCGAGACTGATCAGCTCGCCATCAACACCATCCGTGTGTTGGCTGTAAGTAATACCCTTGGCACTCTGTTTTGCGCCCTCGGTGTTCTCCAAAAATCCCAACAAAGCAGTCTTGCAATTCCCCGCGCCTCGTCATGGGGAGCAGCGAGATTTACCCCACCAAGAGTTATCATCGCAAGAACCAGTTTCTCGAGCCTCAACCATGGGCTACGGGCTTGCGATGTGAACATTGGAAACATGAAGGGATCCTCACTACGATATGAAGCATTCATGCTGACAGCTTTCCTGATCAGGCCGATGCCACCGCGCATGCCAACTCCGGTCACCCTGGTGCCCCCATGTAAGTTACGCCGACATCTCAGCTCAAGTGGAAGCTGCGTGCTTCTTCCCAGCGTAGGGTAATATTTACTGACATCTTTTCTAGGGGCATGGCTCCCGTTGCCCACGTTCTTTTCAACCGTTTCATGAACTTCAACCCCAAGAACCCCAAGTGGCTCAACCGTGACCGCTTCGTTCTCTCGTAAGTGCAAATTGCCCCGCACCGAAAACGGAGCTCAGCGAGCCCCATGGGACGAAGCATTTGACTAAAACGCCTGCCTCTTTTCCTAGTAACGGCCACGCCTGCATGCTCCAGTATGCTCTCCTCCACCTTTACGGCTATGCCCTCACCATCGACGACCTCAAGGCTTTCCGCGTAAGTGCCCACTCTTTCTTGGCAGAAGGATACACAAGGCTGACACAGCACCGCGCAAACAGCGTATCGACAGCATCACCCCCGGTCACCCCGAGGCCCACGACACCCCCGGCGTTGAGGTCACCACTGGTCCTCTTGGCCAGGGTATCTCCAACGCCGTTGGTCTTGCCATTGCTCAGGCTCACACTGCTGCCGTCTTCAACAAGCCCGGCTACGACCTTGTTAACAACTACACATACTGCTTCCTTGGTGATGGTTGCTTGATGGAGGGTGTTTCCGCTGAGGCTTGCTCTCTGGCTGGTCACCTCCAGCTTGGCAACCTCATTGCCATCTGGGATGACAACAGGATCACCATTGACGGTGACACCAACCAGGCCTTCACCGAGGACGTTCTCAAGCGCTACGAGTCCTACGGCTGGCACATCGTCACCGTCTTGGATGGCGACAACAACCTCGACTTGATCGCTGATGCTATCCAGAAGGCCAAGGAGGTCACTGACAAGCCTACCCTCATCCAGCTCAAGACCACCATTGGTTTCGGCTCCAAGAAGCAGGGCACCCACGATGTCCACGGCTCGCCCCTCAAGGCCGACGATATCAAGCAGCTCAAGGAGAAGTTCGGCTTCAACCCTGAGGAGAGCTTCGCCGTTCCCCAGGAGGTCTATGACCTTTGCCACAAGGCTTCCGCCAAGGGTGCTGCTAAGGAGGAGGAGTGGAACCAGCTCTTCGCCAAGTACGCTGAGGAGTTCAAGGCTGAGCACGACGATCTCATCCGTCGCCAGAAGGGCGAGCTCGCTGAGGGCTGGGAGAAGCACCTCCCCGTCTACACCCCCGCCGACCCCGCTGTCGCTTCCCGTAAGCTTTCCGAGAATGTCCTCAACAAGATCTTCGAGGCTGTTCCCGAGCTTGTTGGTGGTTCCGCCGATTTGACCGGCTCCAACCTTACCAGGTGGAAGGGTGCCATCGACTTCCAGCCTCCCGCCACTGGTCTTGGTACCTACGCCGGCCGTTACTTCCGCTTCGGTGTTCGTGAGCACGGTATGGGTGCCATCATGAACGGTATGGCCGCCTATGGTACTCTCATCCCCTATGGTGGTACCTTCCTCAACTTCGTCTCCTACGCTGCTGGCGCCGTCCGTCTCTCGGCCCTTTCTCAGGTCCGCGCTATCTGGGTTGCCACCCACGATTCGATCGGTCTTGGCGAGGACGGCCCTACTCACCAGCCTATTGAGACCCTGGCCCACTTCCGTGCCCTCCCCAACTGCATGGTCTGGCGTCCTGCCGATGGCAACGAGACCAGCGCTGCCTACTACGTCGCCCTTACCTCCAAGCACACCCCCAGCATCCTCGCTCTCTCTCGCCAGAACCTTCCCCAGCTTGAGGGTTCCACCATCGAGAAGGCCATCAAGGGTGGCTACGTCCTCCACGAGGTTGAGGGTGCCGACGTCACTCTTATCTCCACCGGTTCCGAGGTCTGCATCGCCATTGATGCCGTCAAGGAGCTCAAGGAGAAGCACAACATCAAGGCTCGTGTCGTCTCTATGCCCTGCATGGAGGTCTTCGATGCTCAGCCCAAGGACTACCGCCTCAGCGTTCTTCCCGACGGCATCCCCTCTCTGTCTATTGAGGTCATGAGCACCATGGGCTGGGAGAAGTACTCTCACGAGCAGTTCGGTCTCAACCGCTTCGGTGCCTCCGGTGCCTACCTTGATGTTTACAAGGCAAGTATTCCCCCTCCAATTCCGTCTTTGTTTTTAAGGGCGTGTTTGCTAACACTTTTGCGATTTACAGAAGTTCGAGTTCACCCCCGAGGGCATTGCCAAGCGCGCCATCGCTACCATCGACTTCTGGAAGGATGTCCCCAACATCCGCTCTCCTATCAACAGGGCTTTCCAGCAGCTCATCTAAGGAAAAAAAAAAGTATCGTTTCGGGGGTAATGGATGGGAGGAAAGGATCGGGAAATCTTGGTTCGGATTTATAAATAAGGCAATATTAAGAGCGCGGGCGACATTCTATCAGGAAAGAATATCAGTCCATGCTTTAAGAGGGTCAGGAGGGGCAACAAAAGCCGCCGCCCTCATGAGACGAGTGTTATGAAAATAGAATCCATTTAAAGTTCACATAGCGTTATGTTAAAGTATCGCAGTTCGCTGATCCCGCGGGACAAGCAGACGCGCAAGGTATCTTGTTTGATGCTTTGGTGTCAACAGTCATGGTTACACGCTTCTGGTGAGGTCAGTTTTATCGTGGTGTTTGGTGCCGTGACAATGAGAACCCCTGTGGCTCGCTACTTACATACGACACCCCTGCCGGTCGATGTTACTGGCGGCAACCAGATGCCAGCTGGCCGCTCAAGGCACTGTTGCAGCTCCCTAGCATGTTGCCCGCGATGCGATAGCTTGGGCGCCCCAGGAAGCGACAACAACCACCAATCCAACGACAACCTGACCTGCGCTGTCCTGTTCTATCCATTCCGAAGCCCGTCCATTTATAGTGACGGTTGACATCAATCAAAATCTCCAAAATTACTTCCAAGCTAGTTGAATTCTGGCGGAACTGCTTCTGTCATTAGCAATTACCAGCAACAACATAGAGCTAGCTAATCATGACGGACGAAGACAAGGCCAAGGCCGAGAAGGTCGCCGCCGCTAAGAAGAGGGTATAGTACCTTGCTTGGCTATGTGTGACACTTCGAGGTTTAGCCCACATGTACTGACAATCACTCCTTCAGCTCGAAGCACTGAAGAAGCAGAAAGCCAAGAAGGCTGGCGGCGCATCCAAGAAAGAGGAGAAGAAGGAAGACAACCCGCCAGCATCTGAAGAAGTCCCTGCCGAGACTCCTTCGAGCCCCAAAGATTCAGTGAACGAGACCGAAGAACAACCATCCGAAGAAGTCACATCCCCGACAGCTGGCGAACTGACAGCCGAGGAGCCCGCGGCGACTGATACAACCATCGCTGAAGAGGAGGAGGAGAAGGCCGAATCACCGGCTCCTTTGCAAACACCAACACTCTCCTCTCTCGCCGAACAATCGCGAGCCCGGTCAACTTCCTTCCGCAATGCCGCCATCTCGGGCGCCCCCGGCCCGCTGTCCCCCAGCTTCCTCAGCCCAGAAGGCGAGACCGCCCCTGACATCTACCGCAAGCACGTCAGTCGCATAGAAGAGCTAGAGAAGGAAAACAAGCGACTGGCCAAGGAAGCCGCCGACGCAGAGAAGCGGTGGCAGAAGGCCGAGGAGGAGCTAGCAGATTTCCGCGAGGCGGAAGATGGCAAACAAGGCGGGGAGGGGGCCGAGAACGTGGAGAAGCTTAAGAACGAGCTGGCCGCGCTGCAGCGCCAGAACACACAGCTGCAATCGCAACTAGCGCGTGCAGGCGGAAACGGAGCCGGAGGCGGCGCCCACGGCCGCTCGCCGTCCATCTCGGTGGGCGGTGCCGGGTCACCGTCGGCTGCGACAGCGCAGCTCGAAGCGCAACTGCAGAGCAAGTCGGCGACGATCGAGACGATGGAGCTGGAGATGTCCAGGCTGCGCGCGCAGGTGGAGAAGCTGTCCGCTTCGGCGTCGGGGCCGTCCGAGCAGATTGCGGCGCTGGAGGAAAAGCTGGCGAGGGCGGAGAAGGCGGCCGGGCTGGCGCAGCAGGAGCTGGCGGATTTGAAGCAGAATTTGGATAGAGTGTCGAAGGAGGCGGTCAAGGAGGGGTCGCAGCGCGCGTCGGCGGAGACGAAGGTACGGACGCTGGAAAAGGAGGTGGAGGAGGCGAATAAAGCCAAGGACGAGTTGGCGAAGAAGGCGGAGGCGCTGGAGAAGAAGGTCGCTACGCTTACGGCGTTGCACAAGGAGCAGGATGGCAGGACACAGGCTCTCAGGAAGGATAAGGAACTTGTGGATAAGGAGGTGGCCGAGTTGAAGCAGACGGTTGAGAAGCTGGAAGAGGAGAACCTGAAGCTACGGAAAAAAGACGCTCGGGAAGGCGGCGGTGTAGAGGAAGGTCTGGATGAGCTTGAGGAGGAGGGCCGTCTCAAGCTAGAGAAGCGTATCAGAGAGCTTGAAGCTGAGAACACCGATCTCAGGAGGGGCATCTGGCATGAGAAGAGGAAGGAGCTGCAAGTCGGGCCTGAGGCGTTCGAGACTGTCGACCTCGGCGGTGGACTGCACTCGTCTGCGCACGGTCACCAGCACCACAAGAGCCGGGGTGGGCTGGGTGACTTCTTTACGAGTGGCCTTAATGCGCTCACCGGCGCCGCGGGTGGAAGTGATCATCATCATAGCCACGGCGGTGCTCTTGATGAGCTGCTCGAGGATGATGACATGGAGTTTGATGAGGAAGCATTCCGTCGTGCACATGAGGAGGAACAGAAGAAGAGACTTGAGCGAATCAAGGAGCTCAAGAGGGCGCTGAAGAACTGGGACGGCTGGAGGCTCGACTTGGTGGAGAATAGGCGGGGTGGTGGTGAGGGTATTGGTGAGATATTCGAGGTCTGAATAGGAGGGGCCGGGTCTGCGGTCATTTACTCTGGAATATCAATTTCCTAGCCTTTGTATGATGCAGGCTGTGAATAGAGAACACTCCTATCGTAATGTACTATGCAAGATTCGTGTTGTACAGATAGCAGCGATTCCAAGGATGTAATATTTGCTCGGCCGTCTGTCTTCTTCTTCTTCTTCTTCTTCTTCTTCTTCTTCTTCTTCTTCTTCTTCTTCTTCTTCTTTTTTGCAAGTCTCGAGTAAGACTATCTTTCCGCCATCGCATAGTGTCATCTTTTCCATCAGACCGTCTTCTCTCAACCCCTCTTCAAGGCAAGCGTCCCTCTCTCTAACCTTCCTTTTTTAAGACTACATCACAGGCCTTACCTGCTAGTTCCCTCATTCATCCTGCTCCGTTCTTGCCTGTGTTCATATTATCTGTCTTCCAGCGCATCCTCTCCTCCTCCTCCTCAACGCGACTACGCAGCTACCCAAAAAATCGGGTCTCCTGAGCTGATTTCTCCGACATCATTGCTTTCGGGATCGAGCAACGCATGTCTGCCCCTACGGACGTTCCCAACTTCTTACATCTACCTAGCCGTAACAAGGGAAGAGGGCGGGTACTTGGTAGGAAGGTGGAGGTTGATGTATAGGTAATTATAGAAGGCTCCTCCTTTCCCAAGAAAGAGCTACCGCTAGTGTAGAAGGAAGCTGTTGTGAAAGGGCATCATGCGATGGCTGTCAAGGAAGGAACATGATGCCAGAGATAGGCCGGACGAAAGGTTGGAAGTCTGTAGGCTGCAATGCATTGTGTATATGAACCCAGCCCCCCCTCCTCAAAACACACTTCAAGTTGTTGGTTCCATTTGCTCGTCACAAGAATCATCAAATGACCGATTTGCTTTTTTTGGCCATTACTCATATGCCTTATATTCACTTTTTCGAATTCTCTGACGGCTTTTTTTTTCCCCACCAAGATCGCAAATTCTCTGGCTTGAAGCACTTTGCGAGCTTGCTCTGGCGAGGTCTCATTTACACTACAACTGGGTTTGTATGTTGTCCCTCCAAGGCGTCAAAGGTCTACGTCAGTGAAGAAAGAAGTCCTATTCATTTCATTCGGTGAGTTTTCCCCAGAATCGATGCATCTATCGTCCATCAATTTGGTTTATGTCATTATGCGGTTTCTAGGAAAGGTACCTAGCTGTCTGTCGCTAACACCATGAGATAGGGCAGAGCTGTGAAACTACATTGACATTAGGAGGGGTTGAACAAGCTCTTTCTTCGTCTTCCGCCTATCGGTACACGGTTCATCTTGAAGGGCACCGTGCAATTCACATAAGTTTCTCGCATCCATTCGAGGCAAAATGAACCCTGCCAACAATGTAGCTGAATCTCTACGTCGTCTCGAAGAAGAGGTGGAGCAACGACAAAGTATTCTACGTCTCATCAACCTACCCGACAAGACGGCCGAGAAAAGCTACACCGAGAAAGCCCAACTCCTAAATGGACTTCATGCCATTCAACAACTGGAATTACTCGAAAGCGAGTTGCTAGGCAACTTTTCCATCGATCAGTTTGGCAGAATTCAGGTTCACACTCCCGACTCGTTGTGCAAAAGCTTCGCGAGGGAGTTCATACATGTCAGAAAAGTAAGAGAAGCCCGGTCAATCTTGATGTCGCTTGTGAAGGAGCTCCTCCGCGATATCAAGGAAATCTGGGGTGCAGAAGGTCCCAGATACCCCGAGAATTTCCCGTGGTTCGCGCTCTTATGGGGTGTCCAGGAGCTTGGTAATTCCGACCATCCCATCCCGGAGAACGTATTGGATAACACTGCAGAAATTATTGACACTTTCTGCCACAAAATACAAGGAATGAAAGTGCTTGCACACAAGACGTTGCTTGAAATAACATTATTAGAAATCAGGAGTGTGAGGATCGATGACATTTGTCATGCCTTTGGGTTACGTGAAGATGATTGGCGAACCATAGAGGCTCATCTTTTACGAGGCGACCGACCTAGTCTGGAGACATTTGTTGAGGGGAGGATTTCTCTATCGGGGAAGCTTGAAAAGTTTCTTCAGACTGCTTCTCGCGTTCGTAGCATTCTCGAAAATGACCGTGTGTTGTTTATATTTGGCTTCAATCCCGAGCTATCATGAAGCTGGGAGTTATGTTGGACTGGCAAGATCAGTATGCCTTTGCTACGAGAAGTGTCGTTTCCGCTTTGAGAATTATCTGCTCAGAACGAAGCATCTTAGCTGCCACTATCCGGCAGTGTTCGTGTATTTATAAGATCATCGGTACAGGCAGACAATGGGAGGAACTACATACGTAGCACGAGATTTGGAAACAAGACCAAGTCTACCAAACTTGAGGTGTGCAGCCAATACTCGTTGGTGCTCACTGTTGATGGAGAGGATCAGAGGGAGTGGGTTGGTTGATTATGTTAACCAACGCGGTTCACGACCGTGACCCACGGTTCAACACTGCAGCAAAGCCCACCAAAATCCATAAGCCCCATTGCACCTTCCAGGTGTTAAGATCGATGACACGGGGTTTCCCGTGAGGAAACCACGAGGCACACGATGGGACCCGTTGAGAGACCGTTGAGGGAAGCAGCTACCTCTGGGCATGAGCTGCATATAAGGCCCGTCAACGGAGCCTTCAGCTCCCTCAACCGTTAGAGAATCAACATCATCACATTCATCATCCATCGGGTGCTACGCTGGTCCACGTATCAATCGAAGCTTGGTCGATCAATGTCAGCGTTGAAGACGAAGCATTATAATTATTAGACGCTCCAGGGGTGCAAACGTCTTGTTTCTCGTTCATCCCAACTTTGCTATCTCGTCTGAAGGTGTACTATAAAAGGACCTCTTCTTCCTCGGCCCGGAACTCAAACTTCTCTCCCTTTCCAACGACCATCTCGAACTTTGGTTCTCGCCAAGGTAGCCTCAATTGGCCAAAGCAGTCCCCTTCGCTACCTACACTAGCCTTGCCAAGGCCATTTTGTTCTCACAAGCCTGGTAATCTCGAGCCACTCATTTTTGCAGCTTCGGTAGCAGGCGACGGGAACCTGATTACCACGACACACTCAGTCCTCAGACCTTCGACCCTGTGACTACCCCAGCCTTAATCCTCGTTCGAGAAAATACGGAAGGCATATCGCGCCGTAGGACTGCATTTCAGTGACATATTCTATCATCGGTAAGTATTTTCTCTTTCGCCTTCGTTTCTTCTCCCATTCGTCGGGTCAAGTTCACCCTCGGTAACGTTTCGCGACCAAATTTTGCGAGCGATATCAGATTTGACTCAGACTATAGTAGATAAAAGTTATACTGTTGGAAGTCCGTACCTTGGGTCGTCCATTCACTGGCCTTGCCCATTCACTGGCACTCCCTTCCTGGGTATTTAGGCTGCCCTGGTTTCCGTTTCTCCTCTTCCGTTAGACAACTCCAACCAAGCCTTTTCTTCGTTGTCGCTTTTCCAGCCTCCAACATATACCTTCCCCACGGCTGAACTCTTGCGCAGAGCAGTATAGGATCGGTTTGGTTTTATACTACGTGCTCTTGACTCATACCGTCACCATGTCGACCTCGTCACAGCATGGTGCTTCTCAGAAGCGTAAGCGTGACGCAGCACAAGACTCCGAAATCCAGGACATCGACGACGCGAGGAAGAGAATCCATGGTCTGACGCGGATCTTGGAGGAACCTGACTCAAGCTGTATCTCAGACGAAGCAATTCTTTTCAACGCCACCAGCGCCATTGAATTCATGGACGATTTCAAAAAACTTGTAACTGCGACGGACATTTCCATCTCCAATCCCGGGGACATCCTCAACGACATTGGGATGGACGCTTTTGGCCGCCTTTTCATTACGAGGTGGAAACAATCAGATCACACTTACCACAGCATTTTTCGCAACATTTCTTATGTCATCGGCAATAAGCGGGATGCGCTGAAAGCCACTAAGGAGCTTCTTGGTCAAGTTTACAAATTGCCTGGGATTAGTCCATGCATCAGCAGTGTATGGGACTTGGTGGCATTCTCACACACAGCCGCCGAAAAGAACATGCAGAATGTGAATTTCCGGGAGTTTGATGAGCTTTGTGATGAAGCCGTGGAAAAGCTCGAGCAGAAAATCTCAGACGTTGAGCGTATGATTAAGTTCTACTCAGAGTTAAGCATCAGGGATGCTTGGACGGTAGACGCACTGAAGAGCACCTCAGTCTTCGAGGTACTTCAGTTAAGGCCCGATGATGTGAAGGCACTGAACGACCTCTCCAGTGTTCAAGAGATCGCTGCTTTTCTCAAAAAGAAGCTAGAGCCTTTCAAAAAGCTTCATGGGCTGATTGAAGCTCTTCAAATGGGGCTCCCTGGGTGTTGACCGTATTTGACGGCAAAGCAACCAGGAAGTTTACCTGCCACTGGAACTACCGAAAGTGATATTGTTGGACTTCCAGATTCGATCATCGATATCCATATCGGTTCACCAAGCAACACACGGACACTCAAATTCCGCGGCCTATAAACAGGCAACAGCATATTACCCAAACCCAATCCTCATGGTCACTTACTTCTAGTTTCCCCCGGCCTGTTTTTTCTTTCTTCTTCATTCATACCCGTTGGTGTCTATCCCAACATTATCAGCGACCAAGTCTGATATAACACACTCTTTTTTTTTTCCCCAGCTCAGCTGTCGACATGACACGAAAGTCTGATTCAACCAACCCAGCCCTTCCTTTATCCAGCTCAGCTGACGACAGTATACGTACATCATCATAGTCATCGGGGCACCTTTCGGGCAACAGACACAGGAAGATGCGGGGCGGACCTTACAGAACCATCACATCTCGGTTATAGAAGATGCAGCGGCCTGGAATTCTTTGAATACTCGGCTATTTACATAACGAACCCGGAGATATGATTGAGTGGTTGATATTTGAGGCAAGCTATCTTCGCAGTAGTTGGGCTGGGGTTTTCGCAGATAGCTAGTAGGCAGATAGTCAGTCAGCTACGTCAATAATCTGATTTTGTCCATCAGCTTTGCGAATTAAGCGCCCCTTCGTATTTTCATTGCTGTGTATCATGGTGGCCTCAGTGCCCAAAAGAAAAAAAAGGAACAATGCCATGCCAAGTCCGCATGATACACGACATAGCAATCATACATCATCACCTGGTAGACGAATTGAGAACGTGTATAAACAGATAGTCAACATTTAAAATATCAAAACGGAAAGATATGGGTGATTTGACCTTCACTCAAGCAATCCCCTGCTGCAACAAGCCATTCATTTCCATGAACGTCAACACGGCAGGCAGTGCTGCCTCGCTATTCATGGCATGGCATGGAAATAGGTACCTATCTGTATATGAAACCAAAAAGAACAGCCGTATGTCGACTCATATCAAATTCGTAACATGCTCGGTTTAATAAAAACACACAACAGTAATATATCAAGACGGTGCGGCCCCAGCACCAAACAACTCCGCACCCGGCCTCCTCGCCCTCGCCACATCCTTTGCACCACCATCCACCTCCGCACCAGTCGCGGTCGCGGTCGCGCCAGCAAGCGGTTCGCTCTTCTCCTCAGTCAAAAGCGGAATGTTATCCAAACTACTTGTGCTCGAACCCGAACTGTCATTGCTGTCACTGTTGTTGGTGTTGTTGTTCTTGGTCGGCTCACCAAGCCTCTTGTTCTCCTCCTCCTGCGCTCCGGCATGCGGCGTCAACGTCGGGCTATGCACCATGCCGTCAGGGCTATGCTGCCACTTTGCCACCTCGGCCTTCATGGCCTCGAGCTCCTTCTGGAAGCGCTTGCCGAACACGTCGATGTAGTAGGTAGACCCGTTGTACACGGACCATGTAAACACGCCCATGAGAAAGACGGCCGACAGCCAGCGGTAGTAGAACCAGAGCGGGCAGGGCAGCATGGTCAGGACCGCGTACGTGTACTGGATCAGCATAAAGGCCGGCTCCTGCAGGGAGTCGGGTAGGTTCAAGATCGCCTTGCCCAGCCAGTTCTTGGAGTACGACTTGCGCAGCCAGGTGAACGAGGTGGGGCGGCCGGCAGCGATCTTGTCACGGCGCCGGACCGTGATGAAGAAGTAGTACGCGAGCTGCCAGATGGCGTACGGAATCGTGGACCAGGCCAGCATGGAGATGACGTTGGCGTAGGCGGTCGGGGAGCCGGGCGGAGAGGTCTTGATGGTCCAGATGGCCGGGAAGCGCTTGCGCTGCTCGTCTGGGTCGAGGAGGTGCACGATGCAGTGCAGGGTGGCGCACGGCATGATGTGGATGAAGAGCGAGGTGACCTTGTCGAGACTGTGGAAGACCAGGGAGTTGCGCCACATGATGATGGCTATGGCATTGTTGCCAAAGGCCAAGCAATAGACGGCGGTGAAGAGGCGCTTCGAGCCGGGGAACACCCACAGGCTGAGGAGCAGGAGGAAGTTGACAAAGTAACAGAGGTCAGCAAGGAAGTAGTGGTAGCCTTGCTTGTGGTAGCGGTAGAAGCGTATGGGCATGAAATAGAGGATCTGAACAGTGTACCAGATATGGAACCATTCGGGGAACGCGCCGATCAAGTAGCCGCTGATAAAGATGTTCATGACGCCAAAGATGAAGGCTACTTTCTCGCGGAGAGTGATGACCTTGGTGTCGTTCCAGCGCTTTCCTAGCTTATCAACGTTGACGCGCATCCGCTTTTTGTATCGCTCCAGCTGCTCCTCGGCCGTGGGGACCCGTTTGCGCCATTCGTCCACCATGCGCTCTCGAGCGATGGCACTCTTTTCTTTCAGGGCCTCGCCGGACTTGCGCATCTTCTCCGTTCGGGCGTGGATGCCTCTTTGCAATTTCTCCAGCTGCTGCGGGAGCGCAAAATTATCGAGAAGGTCGAGAACAGTCAAGCGATCGAGAGGGGGGAAGACATCCCACTCGTCGTGAAGAGTGCTGCTTATGCTGCCCGAAAACGACGAGTTCCTCGATAAGACTGCTGGACTTTTCGGGGTCGTTACATCGAGAGTTGGGGTATTCGGATCATGTTCTCCGGGCGAAGAGTTCAGGGGCGGTGTTGAGGGGGTGTCTGGGGTCAAGATGGCCTCGCCATCAGTAGATGGTGCGCCTTCTGACTTGTGGCTCAGTCCCGACACCGGGAGACTGATCTCCGGTTCCGCCAGATCGGCCATGCTTGGTGGTGATTCGTGTTCTATATGTTCTTGCTCAAATGTTGTTGCTCAAAATACGACAATATTATCCAAATGGGTGATATAGAAGGAATAGGGTTTCTGTGGAGGGGCAATGGGTCAGATTAAATCCGCAGAGACATGATGGCCATCGCAGGGAAAGAGGGGATGTTCATGTTTGATATGTACTAGTCGCAACCCCTCGCGTGGTGGAGATTTACTTACACAGCCTTCAAATGGCGACGTCAATAGATGGAGAATGCTTGTAGGTACAATAGTGTAATTGGCAGAAGTGAAAGCGGCAGCAAATGCTTTTGGGGTCGAGGGGATGTCGTAGCTATTTCTAGATGATCAAATGTGGAGCACCAAGGGCGAGACGAGATGATTGTCGTCAAGATTGGGCTGCAGCGCGTTGCAAAAGTTGTGTTGTGTTTCCGGCAGCATGCGGGCAGTGGCGGGTCGGGGATTCTTGTTGGCTCCCGTCAAACAGCTTTGCAGGGAAAAGAAGAGACGGGATGCACCGGGAAAATGACATATGCACACGTGAATTATGGTGATATCGCTGCAGATAGTGTAGACTTCACGATACCTTACCTACTGAACTCGGCGTGGAGGATAGATAAGAGACTTGGATAAGATGGATACACGTGGTCTGAATTTGATCAGATTAAAGGCTGGGGAGAGGGGGAGATGGGTACAAAGTAGATGATAAAAAAAAAAAGATCGGACCACGTGTGACTCGCAATGTCTCGGATTTGAAGCTGGAAAAAAGAGAAGGACTTGTGACGACTGACGACGACGGCGTGTTAGTGTCGTTGGTGCAAGGTCTCCAATGACGGTGTATGGATGCAGGTTCTCCCAGCATGTGATGCAAGCAGGCCTAACATTGGCAGAGAATGCGACCATTGGCGCGCTGACGTTATGGCTGCAGATTGTAGTGTATCAGAACTTAGAACCCCGGAAAACTGCCACAATCTGTCATGTCAATCAAGCCATTTACGCCACATCTTGGTCGTTTTGCTGTCAACCGATGAGAGTCTGACTGAACTCTATCGAGCACAGAAGGTCCTTGTCAAGAGATTCAAGAATGGAGATCCGGAACATTGAAAGCTTGATTTCGTTCTTTATTTCGTAAGGCTGGAAAGACCCGTAGCATCCTTGGCTGGGGAATACAAGTTCCACAAAGGCAGGTCCAGAACATCGCTGCCTCTTCATGCTCGCCGGTTAGGTGTCCTAAAGCAACGATAGATTTATGAGCAAAACAAACAAAAGAAACCACATGTGATGCGAATACAACCTCTACCGAGTAAGGTATCCTCGTGTTGTTCTCAAACCGTCTGGGACTTGATCTCCTTCAGCTTCCTGTGGTGTAATACTCAAAAAGACAACAAGGTGGACATGGCTACTTGTAAGTCATGGGGTATAACCCTAACCCCTGATCCCGTTCCAGCCGGCTTTTCCTGCCGCCGTTAAAGCGTGGGCGCACAGCTCGAATGAACTCAAGCGTTGGATGGTCCAAGCGCCCATCTGTCTGTCCTTCAATCGCTCCGAGTGCCTGTGCAGCACTCCCCCACCTCCTGCAGGATGCGACAGATGCTCTACCTTGGCGACTGGACCTACCCTGGGCAAATTATTGGGGAAACGAAGTCGCGACACTGGATTCACCTGGTCGACTGCCGCTACCGCGCGCCCACATCTGCCTGCGATTACAAGCTTGGTTGCGATTCCAACCCATCGCACCACCCTCGACCTCAGTTGACGCGCCTTTTGATGTTCCCCGATCGCGCCGTCACCGCGGATTCATGTTGGAGCGCGTCGAGTCTCCATTTCTAGCGAGTATCGTCAGCGCTAGCTCAACAACACTATAACCAGTATTCCCATTCGCATACCTTCGGCGCGTCCTCCTGCAGGACATCAACAACCGCAAACATGGGCAAGCTCATCCGTCTCGAGCTTTTCAGTAGGTCTTGAATTCTGCTCCGAACCACGACACCTTGGTCGCGAGCGTGCCGAAACTCACCCTGTGTGCCGTAAACCAGACTTCAAGTCCTACAAGGGCCACCACACCCTCCTGTTCGGCGACTCCTACTTCACCTCCATCATCGGTCCCAATGGTTCGGGCAAGTCAAATTCGTAAGTTGCACCGGGTTGCGGTCGATGGGGACTG
Organism: Neurospora intermedia; assembly: GCA_037102815.1. Lineage (NCBI taxonomy): Eukaryota > Fungi > Ascomycota > Sordariomycetes > Sordariales > Sordariaceae > Neurospora > Neurospora intermedia. The sequence continues at coordinate 4,091,215 of BTPP01000001.1, read as the reverse complement.
CTTTCATATTGACTGACGGACGCGCGCGTTGCTAGGATGGATGCCATCTCCTTCGTCCTGGGCATCAAATCGTCACACCTCCGATCGACCCATCTCCGAGACCTGGTCTACCGTGGCCGTGTTATGAAAACCTCGAAAATCCAAGAAGATGGCACCGCTGCCCCCGCTACTAACGGCGTCAATGGGCACGAAGACGGCGAAGACGAAGATCCTTCCCAACGGTCATCGAGGAACGACCCCAAGACGGCTTGGGTCATGGCCGTCTACGAAGACGATGCTGGCGACGAGCAACGGTGGAAGCGAACCATTACAAATAGTGGATCCAGCGAGTACCGCATCAACGATAGAGTGGTCACCGCCCAGCAATACAACGATGCGCTTGAGGCTGAAAATATCCTGATCAAGGCGCGCAACTTCCTGGTTTTCCAGGGAGACGTTGAAGCCATTGCCTCGCAGTCGCCTCAAGATCTTACACGCTTGATCGAACAGATATCCGGAAGTCTTGAATACAAGGCCGATTATGAGAAGTTGCAGGCCGAGGTCGAGCAGGCTGCTGAAAACCAGAATTTCCAGCTGCACCGGAGAAGAGGCATCAACTCGGAAATCAAGCAGTATCAGGAACAAAAGAAAGAGGCCGAAAACTTCCAACGGAAAACCGAGGAACGAGATGAGGCCGTCATTACCCATATCCTGTGGAAGCTATATCACTTTCAAAAGGTCATGGACGAGTCTAGCGCGCAAATCCAGGAGCACCAGGAAAACCTTAAAGAGTTCCGTCGGAATGTGGAAGCCTTTGAAAACAAACTGGATGCTGCTCGTAAGGAGCAGGCTACAGTAGGACGTGAGGTGGGCAAGGTTGAGAGGAACATCAAGGCCAAGGAAAAGGACATTGAAGACAAGGAAAACAGTCTTGTGCCAATCGACGAAAAGATTGCACAAAGCACCCAAGATATGAGTATGCTACGGAAGCGCATTGTCGACGTGAAAAAGGACCGCGACAGCCAAGCATCTAGCATCTCCAAATTGCAAAAGGACCTTGCCACCGTGGAGAAAGCGCAGCAGCAGTTCGAAAAACAATGGGCCGAAACACTCAAGAAGCAAGGCAAGGAGCTTAGTGATGAGGACCGCAAGGAATATACGAGTCTTCAAGCCGAAGCTATGAAGAAAACTGCCGACAACCGGGCCAAGCTGGCCAACCTCACGCGCCAGCTCAAGAGTGACGAGGTCACCGTCAACAGCCTGAAAGGGAAAATCGACAACTTTGAGGCCGCTATCGAAAAGCTGCAGACCGAGGTTCAGTCGATCAAGGATAGAAAAGACGCCAGCCAGGATGCGGTACAACAACTCCGAAGCGATATCGCCGCCAAGAAGAAAGAGTATAACAAACTCCAGTCTGAGCGCGTAAGGATAAACCAGACCAGAACCGCCCAGGAGGAGAAGCTGCGGGAAATCCTTCGCAAGCTGGAGGATGCGGAATCTGGCCGGCGTCAGAATGAGAAGGAGACAAGATTGAGGAACATGATCAGCGACCTCAGGCGCATCTACCCAGGTGTCCGAGGCCGGGTTGGAGATCTTTGCAAACCCAAACAGAAAAAATTTGACGAGGCGGTCATCACAGCCCTTGGACGTGACTTCGATGCAGTTGTGGTGGACACCGAAAAGGTGGGGATGGACTGCGTGCAGTATCTCAAGGAGCAGCGATTTCCTCCCTTGACGTTTATTCCGCTCGACAACATCAAGGTCAACAGCTCAGTTTCGGCAGTTAAGGGCATTTCCGGAGCACGACTGACCATTGATACAATTGACTTTGATCCTTCGCTCGAGCGTGCCATCAGCTACGCTTGTGGTGGATCTGTCGTCTGCGACAATCTCCATATCGCAAAGGATATTGTATACGGTAGAAAGATCCAGGTCAAGGCTGTCACACTGGAAGGTTTCGTAATTCACAAGGCTGGTACCATGACTGGTGGCCGTTTGCCTAATGAGAAGGGCGGCAAGCGTCGGTTTGAGGAACATGACATCCAAAATCTGCAACGGATGGCACAGTCATTGAAAGACGAGGTGGCAGCTTTGGCGCAGTCTGGGCGACGAACCGCCAAGGAGGATGCTTTGTTGGTCGAATTCACGGCGCTTGAACAACGCCTCAAGATTCAGGAAGGTGAACTGGCCGCCTTTGAGAAGAACCTGAAGAGCAAACAGAAAGAGCTCGATCATCAGGAGCGGCAGCTGGACGACTACGAGCCCAAGTATGAGGAAAAGCACGGCGAGCTGGAACGGACGCGGGCAACGGTACAGAAGTTCGAAAAGGCCATCTCAGACGTCGAGGATAAGATCTTTAAAGATTTCTGCAAGAGACTGGGCTACGAGAACGTCCGTGCCTACGAAGCCCAGCAGGGCACTTTGGAACAAGAAGCTGCTCAGAAGCGGCAAGACTTTGATATCCAAAAACAACGCATCCAGAGCAACATCACATGGGAAACGTCACAGCACACGGCGACCAGCGACAGGATACACTCACTAGAACGGACCCTACAACGGCATGAACGAGATCTCGATACATACCAACAAGAGAAAGCATCGATCGAAGAGGAACTGGCGGAAGACCGGGAGGCGCTCGAGGAGCTTGAGCAGAGTCTAGAAGAGCTCAAGGTCTCCCACGCAGAAAAGACCAAGAAGGTTCAGGAGGCCAAGCAAGACCTACAGAGGAGGAGCAGGGACATAGAAGTCAGGTTGAAGGAGATCAGCAATCTGGAGGCTACAGTTCAGCAGAGTAGTGCTCAAAAGCTTGCCCTGCTCAGGAGATGCAAGCTTGAGCAGATCCAGATTCCTCTTCAACAAGGCTCTCTCGACGACATTCCAAACGAGGACATGTTACTTCAGAAGGACCAGGATGCCATGGATGTTGATGGCGAGGATGAAGACCAGGAAGCCGAGCTTCTCGAAGCTGCCATGGACGACTACGGTGTCGAAATCAACTACGACAACCTCGATGACGCACTACTCCAAGACCCGAACGACGAAGTCGAGGAGAAGCTGCAAGAAAAGATCTCGGCCCTCACCGCCGAGATCGAGAAGCTCAACCCCAACATGCGCGCCATCGAGCGTCTCGAGTCGGTCAAGTCGCGCCTCGAGTCCACGGAAAAGGACTTTGAGGACTCGCGCGCCGCCCTCAAGGCGGCACGGGATGCCTTCAACCAGGTCAAGGACAAGCGGTTCGAGCTCTTCAACAAGGCCTTCACGCACATTCAGGAGCAGATCACGCACGTGTACAAGGACCTCACACGCTCAGACGCCTATCCGCTCGGTGGGCAGGCGTACCTGGATATCGAGGAGGACACGGATACGCCCTACCTGTCGGGCATCAAGTACCACGCCATGCCGCCGCTCAAGCGGTTCCGCGACATGGAGCACCTGTCGGGCGGTGAGAAAACCATGGCGGCGCTGGCGCTGCTCTTTGCAATCCACAGTTACCAGCCGTCGCCCTTTTTCGTGCTGGACGAGGTGGACGCGGCGCTGGATAATGCCAATGTGGAGAAGATCAAGAAGTACATCCGCGAGCATGCGGGTCCTGGAATGCAGTTTATCGTCATCAGTCTCAAGGCTGGGCTGTTTCAGGATAGCGAGAGCTTGGTGGGCGTTTATCGCGATCAGGACGTGAATAGCTCCAAGACTTTGACGTTGGATGTGAGTTTCTTCCCCCCTTGTTGTTGTTGCTGACCAATTTGAGGATCGTATACTAACACGGATTATCACTACAGCTTCGCAAGTACAACTAAGTAGTCATTGGTAGTGGAGGACTCCGTGTAATGTCATGTCATGTATGGCCTCCCGTTAGGCGGCGGGGTGATGGTTATGTGTGTGAAGTGGGTGAAACCACTTCAGGCGGGCGGGCTGTGTGAACAAATCGATCGGAAGGAGTTCAAAGGAAGGTACCGTCAATCAAGTATACTTAAAGGGTAGCTCAACTGCATAATGGTTTCAAGTATAGATGTGCTTTCTCGCGCTTTTAGTCTGTTCCTTTTAATGACCCCCCCTTGCCTCCCATCCTCATTTTGTGGTATCTTTTTGCTTGTGTTCAGGTATGTGCTGCATTCGTTTATGTACAAATTGGGAGTGCTCAAGGGATAGAAGCAAAGCAATGACGAGTCCTTCTGTCTCCAAAGTATGAGCTTCAAACCTCGAGTTCCACTTCCTTCTCTATATAATTTATGAAGTTTTCCTTGCATGCGAAGGAAGTAACCATGCTCACTCGGTGGATTTTTCCCCCCTACCCCAATTCCCGGATGCTTCAGATCTCTTAATGTTTAAAGGAGCAGTAGCTGTTCCCACGTGTGTCTCATATCCCTCTTTGACGCATGCTTGGTTGCGTTTCCTAGCTGTGCGTACCATACCCAATCGTATCTGCTGTAAAACCAATCTGATGTAGTTGTGGTTTCGTACGGTTATTTTTGCGTCCAAGGACCGCATGAGGCGATTCTATGGCCAACCTCATATCACAGTAGCCATCGTTATCATAGGGTGATCGATGATGTTCCCGCCAATGCATGTTAAAGTTCGTGTCTTTCGCTAGGCTCCTTAGAGCCTTTCATTCCCGTTCTTTTCTCCCCTTGATTTGTGCCAGACCTCTGTTTATTCTGCTCACATGACATCCTCAAACTCGAGATCGTCCTCCTCCTCATCGCCGCCCTCCATCTTGAAGCTCATAGGCATGTGCTCTTCATCCTTCACAGAGATATCGCCCTGGATCTCCATCTTGACCTTCTTAGCTGGAGGTTCATCCTTAACCGCCGCTTCATCCTTGACCGCCGACGCCGAATCAAGCAGCGACGCAGCAGCCGGACCACTGCCCTTGAACCCGCCCGTCGTCGGTACCGAGCTGGACGTGATCCATTCCGGCAGCGCATTCTGCCTCAGCAGCTCCTCCTGCCTCTTCCTCGCCGCCTCCGCCTGCTCCGCATCGTCATCGCCCGTCGAGATGATCACCTGCATCGTCTTGGGGCCCGTGTTGGCCAAACCCTTGACGGCGCTCGGCTTGTGCAGCGCCGTGTCCACCGGCACGCTAGGCGCCACCTCGTGCGTCTCCAGTCTAACGATGGGCCTGGCATTCGCCAGTGCCAGGTCAAAGTTGCACTCGGGTATGACCACCTTGTCGACCTCCTGCAGCATATCCGTCATGAACTTGAACTGGTTGTTCATCCTCGACAGCTGCTGATGCCCGGGGGCCTCGCGCTCTTTGGCCTGCTCCAGCACGGCGCCGCATCGTTGACAGGTGAACCCGCGCGAGGAGACCGAGTCGAGAACCTCCATCTGGCTCCACTGCGCTTCACAGCCCACGCGCGGGCACACGTACTCCTTGTTTTCCTCGGACGGCTTGGCGATCCCTTGCATGTCCTTGTCGGTCTTGTACACCCGCCACTTGATGGCGTCGATGGTCTGGCGGTAGTCGATGTAGTAGTACGTCTTGTTTTGCGGGCGCGTCTTGCCCGCCTGGAGCTCGGGTCGCGTGTGCACGACCAGGAAGCGGGCGTCGCGGAGGCCGGCGCACGCTTTGTGGAGGTCTTTGTTGCCTAGCTTCATCAGGTGACCGAGGTCGTCGTCGCGGAGACACGAGTGCTGGACCAGGGCGTCGATGATCAGGATCTCTTGCGTGCTGTAGAAGGCGCGCATGACGCAGCGGATAAGGGTTTTAGCGATATCCATGTTTGGCGACTGGTGGCCCCGTTGCGGGTGCGCTCCCTCTTCTTGTTATATTTCCTTCCAATGGTGGTGGGTGGGTGTGCGATGTATGTTGGTTGAACAATGGGTGAGCTGCTGTTATTGGGTGACGAGGGGTGACCAGCGCTGGGAGTGACAGTATGGGACGAAGGTCGACGAAAAACAGCCACCCGGCCGGCGGCGTTGGGATATGTGGTGATGGTGAACGGAAAAGAAGGATGCCCGGGCCTGCGATGTCACGGCTTCTGATATTACAGGAATGAAGTCGAAGGATTGCCAGTCCAGCGAAAGATTTGCAGTCACAGTCCGTAAAAAGAAAGGCCGGTCGTCTGAGAACCTCGAGTCTTATAATCTGCCCAAGTTACGTTGATGGTTGAGGCACTAGAATATAGGCCCGTGGGCACAAATGAATGACGCCGGTTGATGATGAATCAAAAGTCGAAGTAAAGTGAAGTGAAGGTTGAGGTTGAACCTTGAGGCGGGTCTTGTTCCCGCTCTCCCCTAACAGCGCCAAGCAATGCTAGTGAACGGTCCCGCAGCACTACATCAAATGCCCGTTACGGTCCTGGCATGCGAGTGGTACGTCCCTGGGATTTCACATCCAGACATTCAGTATCTGCGGCAGCGTGGTCTGACTCAACAAGATTGAATATATATATGATTGGAAGTTGTATTGATGATAGACTCTGTTGGCTTATTAAAAACGCAAGTTCAATGGAAAAGGCGGCGGCGATGTCATGTAACAGATTTGTAAAATACGCACACATACATGAAGTTTCTCGAACAGCGCATGGACCGCCTCCACCGGTACGTACTGTTAAGCACAGTGCGCAACTGTGCACGTCTTTCCAGTCCGTTCAGTTAAGTTACCTGCACCCGCTTCTCTTCTTGATGCTTTCAGTTCGAAACTCGAGATTTGAACCAATTCATTTCGTCATGTGCGGTCCCCAAGCCAAACAACCAGAGCCCCAAAACGTCGAAACTTATTGCAAACACCATACCCTCCCAACTGGAAATTTGACCTTGATCGGTGGCTTCACGATCTTTGCTTTCATCTCTTTGTGTGGCTACCATTAATCTCTCCTCATCCCATCTTCAAGTTGTGCGCATGGTTGACGCAAGGTACAAAGTTCGATGCACGTCACGGGCTGGCATCGATTCAGACTACAGATATCAAACCTGGGATTGCTGGCTATCCTGTTCTAGACCTTGGTGTTGATTCGGTATTTATCAGCCGTTCTTTGCTGTCATTTTTTTGGATATTGCGGGGTGTGGTCTTCGGCAGCCCAACAACCCTTCACCATTCCGAGCTCTTTGGACATCGCTGTTGAATAATGCCGACCTATTTGGATATTGATTCTGTCGACATTTGGCGACAATGACACTGGACTTCCCCGTCATCTTTCTGCTTCCCACTAATCTCGGGGCGGACGAGCTCCACGAGTTGGAGGAACAAATACCAACCCTCACATATGACATCAATGAGGCCGAAGTCATCCTAGGAAACGTGCACCGGAAACAACGGGTCTTATTCGAGCTTAGGAAACACAGACTTGTAACAGAAGAGATACCGACAACGGAGACAGACGAACCTACGTCTCCCAGCCCGAAGCGAAGGAGGTTCCAGACACCGGGTTCCGTTATCACAGAAGACTCTGACACTGCCTCAGATGGCGACTTTCATCCTCTCCTTACCCAGTCAACTCAGTCGACTCTTAAAGCAGCCCCCACAACTGTCAAGGTGGTCAAGCTCGCCTGGTTTACCGAGTCTCTCAAAGCCGGGACAGTTCTCCCCATAGACGACTATACCTTATACAGAGGCCGGAAACAGCAGAGCAAACCCGCCAAGCCGCAGCAAGCATCACAAGCAAAGGCCGCGAATATCATCCAACGAGCCCTAGCAGACCCGAAGCCTTCTTCCCATGGCTCACGGCCTGGATCTTCTCACAGCACTACCAGCCACGGTCGACGCGATCACTTCATCACCAAGGCCCCGGCATTGCTTCATATGACCACTTCAGAACATGAAGTAGAGCTGCCCCCTATCCCTGCCTACCTGCACACCACCTATGCATGCCAGCGTCCTGCACCCACGCATCCACCCAACGAGCCCTTCATCGAGGAGCTCATGAAAATCAGAACAGCTAGGACGCTGCTAGGCGACAAGATTGGAGTGCGCGCTTATTCCAGCGCCATAGCCGCTCTCATCTCCTACCCCTACCCTCTCCAGAGCGCCTTTGAAGTAGCGAGACTACCAGGCTGCGGCCTCAAGATCGCCCAGCTGTACCAAGAGTTCCGAGAACAAGGCGAGCTACAGGAGGCCAAGGAAGATGAGTCCGACCCCCGGCTGGCCGTCCTCAAGCTCTTCCACGAGATCTGGGGCGTCGCCGAGACCACTGCCCGCGAGTTCTACAACAAAGGCTGGCGCGACCTCGACGACATTGTTGAATACGGCTGGGACACCCTGACGCGCGTCCAACAGATTGGCGTCAAGTACTACGATGAGTTCCAGCAGAAGATAGCCCGGGCCGAGGTCGAGTCTATCTCCAACATCATCCTCGAGCATGCCAACAAGATCCACCCGGGATTTCAAATGGTCATCGTAGGCGGGTACCGCCGCGGCAAGCTGGCGAGCGGCGACGTGGACGTTGTCCTGAGTCACCCGGACAAGGCCGCAACCCGGGGTTTTGTTGAGCAGATCGTAGTGGCACTGGAACAGTCAAATTACATCACGCACACGCTGATCCTGAGCACGGCCAACACCGAGCGCGGGCAGGAGCCTGTGGCCTGGAAGGGGAACGAGAAGAAGAAGAGCGGGACGGGGTTTGACACGCTGGATAAGGCGCTCGTGGTGTGGCAGGATCCGCACTGGACGACGAAGACGGGCGAGAAAAAGAATCCGAATCCGCACATGAGGGTCGATATCATCATCAGTCCGTGGAAGACGGCCGGGTGTGCCGTGTTGGGTTGGACGAGCGGGACGACTTTTCAGCGGGATCTGAGGAGGTATTGCAAGAAGGAAAGGTCGCTCAAGTTTGATAGCAGTGGGATCCGGAGTAGGGCTGATGGGACTTGGGTCGATTTTGAGAGCGGGCCGAACGGTGAGCCGGCGCCGGATATGCTCACGGCGGAGAGACGGGTGTTTGAAGGGTTGGGACTGGAGTGGCGGCCGCCAGAGGAGAGGTGTACTGGTTGATCGAAATCGGGGAAACTACTAGAGCTGTTGATGCTGTATACCTAGCCTTCGACCTGGTTACATAATGCTATAACTCAACCAAAGGGGTCTTCTTTTGTAGGGCTGAAATGATGTAATCCCTCTGACAGATATCGCTGTCTGGGATGGTTGGCTGCGAGTTGTCTTTTCAGCGCTGTGCCGTACCCGGAGATCTGGATGGCCTGCTGGAATCGCCCGCTTCCCGTTCAGTGTTCAGGGGGCAATGGAATTAGGGAGGTTGCGGGTAACGGTTATGCAAACCATGAAACTGTCTTTAGATGCATCGTATGTCAGACATGTTGCCTTCAACTGTTTGGTTGATCTCGCAACTGAAGTATCGGGTGGGAGATATGAGACCATAATTGACAAGACACATTGAAACACGCACGCATGATCGGCGATGAGAAGAGTGTACGATTTTGAAGAATGGAATGATATCCTCGTAACCGTCGGACAAGGAAACAAGTCACAGCAGTCGGTCGGTCGGTCGGGGTAACAAACCTTCCATTTAACGGAATAGGTGCACAAATTGTACCGTGTCCTTTCTGCCACCGGGGTGATGCAGAGTCCGAGGTCACACATGATTGGTCAATGGCTAGCGTTGGCCGTTGGAAGCAGCTGGAAACTCCACAGATGACCTCGTCTTGATGAGGGTTCATCATAGCATACGGTTTGACTAATCAAGTTCGGTTGCTACGAGTGAACTTCTAATATAACTGGAGAGGAAAGAAGGTTTCAAATAGACTGAGAGGAACTATTTAAACATTCAGGAGATATACGTGAGTGAGTGATCTTTCCCTCCTTCCCTCCTTTCGTAGAGCATCATCTTGATTGACTTGTCAAATCATACAACACTACTTGCCTTTGCTTACTCTCCTTTTCCATCAGCTTCACAACTTTGACGAACCAACTATACATCACACCAACAAGCAAAAAATGACTATCATCTTGACTCTCCCCGACGAGTACGGGTAAGTTAACATCACCATGATTCTTCAAATTACTTTCCCTTATAATCTCATACTAACTCATCATCCTCTACCAGCTACGTCCTCTTAGCCACCGTCTCCACCTTCTTCGCCAACAGCTTTCACTCCATCAACACTGGCATCCAGCGCAAAGCCGCGGGCATCAAGTATCCCGCCGCCTACGCCCCTCAGGAGGTGGCCGAGAAGGATCCCAAGGCTTTTGCCTTTAACTGCGGTACATATGTCCTCTTTATCATATCTCTCCCCTTTCCCTTTCTTTTTTTTTCCTTTCCTTCAAACTTAGGTACATACCCTTGTTAATGAAAGCTAACATTCAATCTCCCCCCGCCATCAAAAAAGCCCAACGTGCCCACGCCAACTTCACCGAAAACCTCACCCCCGCCATCGGCTCCATGCTCATTGCGGGACTCAAGTACCCCGTGCTCGCCGGCGCCCTGGGCGGTCTGTGGAGCGTGACCAGGGTATTATACACCATTGGCTACACCAAGAAAGGACCGCAGGGCCGCACCAAGTTCGGCATCGTCAGCTCGTTGAGCTTGTTGGCGCTCAAGTTGATGGCGGCGTATACGGCTGTGCAAATTGCTTTCCATTAATTGGAGCTGGAGGGTTAGGGGTGTGCGAGAGTGGTAAGAAAGGAAAACTAGTGAGTGGCTTGAAGTAGATAAAAATGGCAACATAAGATAGGGGTGAAATCGTCAAATGACCAGGAAATGCAACAGTTTTCAGCCATATTGTGAATAATCAACCACTCAGTCCACCATTGTAAGTGTCTGTGTGTCTCATTTGAAGGGGTATGTAATCTCTTATGAACAGAGCCATTATCGACCTCGGTCTTCATCAAGTGCTTCGTCAATGGAAGGCATAACCGTAAAATAAGTGGTATGCCGTAACCACAAATGGACACCCATTACTCGTCTCATCCAGTTTCGTCATGCTGATCACCATCCTTTCCACTGTCGTTACCATAATCTCAAGGCATCTCACTAACATTCCGCCTCTCAGGCATCTCATGAACAACGTGATGGGGCGGGAGCTCATAAGCCTGCTGATGTTGGTATCCAGCCGCGTCGTACCCACGACCATCAGTGTAAGGCGCCTCGCCGCCGCCAGCAGGATAAGGTTCGTAACCCCCCGGCTGCCATTTGACTTCCTGTACCTGTTGTGGTTGTTCTTGTTGTTCTTGTTGTTGTGGTTGTTGTCCCTGCGGCGATTGTGGCTGCTGCTGCTGCTGGACTTGCTGCTCCTCATTCTCCAATAGGCCCTTTTTCTTGGTACGTCTTCGAGCGAGGAAATAGCCCAGTGCAATTCCCGCGGCAATGGCTGCCACACCGCCTACTACGCCGCCAGCGATGGCTCCTGCATTGCTGCTACTCTTGCTCCCAGTGTTGCTAGAGGGAGCTTTCGAGCCTGAGGGAGATGGTGAGGAGGAGTTGGTGGGAGTCGAGGGCGAGGAGGCGTCGCTGTTGTTGGTGGCTTTGAAGTTTTGGTTCGCAAAGACGGACTCTAGTTGGCTGTTGGTGAAGCCGGACTCGGGTTTTCTGCCTCTGTTTTTCGATGCAAGGTGGGACTGGTTAGTGATTATTCTGATTTGTTTGGGTGTTGGTCTTTTTTTGAAGGAAATTGAAGGTTACTTACTTGTCGTTATAGTAAGACTGAATCGCAGAGGCAGGCGAGTACGAGGTTTGGTTCGCTTTGTAAGTATCTGTGATCTTTAAAGTAGCAAGATCAAACACCGCGACGCCCTGTGGGAATGGATCGGTAGTCGTGAAAACGCCCTTATACAATGTTATGGGCCCTTCTCTCGTAGTGTCGACGCCTCCGATTGTTATAATTTGACCACCGCCGACCGCGTTGCAGCTGAGGGAGTGTCTGGGATTCCGCGCTGTGTAGGGCGCTTTGGTCCAGTAAAACCCAGGCAGGGTGAGCACGTAGGCATCGTCGAAGGGTACGGATGCGCCGCCCAAATGACCACCCCAGCCGGCATAGATGAGGATCTCGTAGGTCTGGTTGTCCGATGCCACTCCTGCCATACAGTATTCCTGCCTTGGTGCGGGGGGAGTGCCTGATGTGCTTTGTTCGAACCAAGCCCTGCTGTCAATGTCGAAGATTCGTGCTGTGTCCAGGGAAATGCGCTTGTCGTCGTTGTTGTCTGTATTCATTTTCGCGATGAGACCTCCCACAGAAACGAGGATGCCCTTTTTGCCAAAGTTGGGAACGTAAAGCATGCTTCCAAATTGCTCCGACCCCTGTGTGGAAGCAAGATTAACGGTTTCGTTGGTGAGCTTCTTCGACGCAAAGTCGTACGTAAGAAGGCTGCTCATCGGTGCCTCGGTGAGATCCGACGCATTGGTACCGAACCTCTCATAGCCTGTTGATCGAGGTCAGCTTCACAGATCTCCTACAAAGAAGTCTCCAAGACCGCTGATAGTAAGCTTGCGTACCTCCGAGGAAGTAGCCAAAACCATTGCCACTGGCTGTTTTGCCTTTGTACGGTCTCGGCTGTTCCGTAAACGTCTTGTCTGCAGTGTTGTTCAGGTTTTGCCAGGTTCCGCTTCCTGTGCCATCCGGCTTGAATGACCATAGGCCTTGAGGCTGATCGGCGTTATCTCCAAAATTTGACTTGGTGCCGGCGAATCCCGTGTATAAGACACCATCCGTCTCGTCTACCCAAAGCCCTCCGCCAGCGAGGTTGGCGGCACCGGACGGTTTGGATGTTGAGTCGAACCGAACTGAATCACTTGTCCAGTCCTGGGACAGATCGATAGAAAGCAGGGAGTTCGCTACGGAAGAGTTAGGATATACCTTGATTTCGACAATTAGTGCGTGGAGAGTCTTACAGTATTGAAAGGTGATGTCAGTACCGCTGTAGTACGAGACCTCACCACCGTCAATGTACACGCGCCCGTTTAAAACCGCGGCTTTGGTTCGATTAGCCAGATGGTCATGATGCACTGAAAAAGAGGCAAGAACAGCAATGCTCACACGATTGATAGCCTCTGCGCAGAAATGTCGAGGGACTGATAGCACCGTTAACCTGTCGTGGAAGGACGGTTGATTCATCTGCCTTGGGTAGGGTGGTAGTGGTAGCCGCCTGGCGAATCCACGGCTGTATTACACAGCACAAAAGGGGAGTCGACCTCCTGACCATGATGACTGATTTCACAGGGCAACAAGAGAGAGAAGAGAAGAATGGGAGAGGAGGAAGAAATTTCTGAGCAATATGCTACGCGTGTCAGCTTTCTACCCACGAAAAGGACTAGCCCCCCTGAAGCGCCATCGAGACATGGTGGTAGGCCATGATCCTATAGGATCCGACTGTAATTATAAACGAGGTCGGGAGAGGTGAGCCACGGTAATATCCCCGTGGACTGTCAATGGTGCCTGTTGACTGCTACCTGGCGGCTGCTCGGCCCCTTTCGCATCTTAGCGTACCCAAGGGTTGCATCAAGTCAGCACTACAGTAGGAGATAAGGCTGATCCCTACTCGTCGAGTAACAAGTGAAAGTGAGCCTGCTTTCAACAGAGAAGGTGATCACCGGAGAGCGGGCGTTGGTGCGATGCAGCACAGCCGCGAATTGACCATCTGCTGGCTTGACTGACTGAGCCAGCGAGCGAGCGAGTGTTTGGCTGAGTTCCCCCGCGACGGATGGATTCTTCAGGATAACCCAACGGTAACACAAAAAAGTATTTTGGTCATGCTCGACACAGTGGGCTGAAACAGGATGGGGCGAACAGGGTACGGTTCTTGAAGAACAACACCAAATGCTGGCATGGTGGTAGGATCGACACAAGACCGAGCATTAGGACAAAGATGCGAGCAGGCTAATCAGAGCTAGCCAAGACTCAACGGCCAGCCGGCCACAGGTCGGAATCATGGCTGGAGCCCAAGGGTAACGGAATCAAAGCTTGACGTCTCCCGAGGCGTCGAAGTGTGAGGGCGAGCATACGATGATGAGTACCTAGGTTCCAATTTCCATGTCGACATGTCGCGATTCGCCAATGATGTTTTTCATTCATGATCCAACGCCGCGGGAAGATCACTGCACCGGGAAAACACTTATGTAGTACATCCGACAATTTCGTGCTGACGGACGGGAACAAAGGTTGCAACTTGCAGCTTGGAGATGCAGTTTACCACGGCGGCCGCGGTGGCACGGTTAGGTGGGTGGTGATTGGCGTCAGCTCGTCGGCTACCTGCCAGCTGGCAAGCAGCCTCCCGTCGTCTGTCAGCAGAGCTGCCCCCTGCCTTTCGATGGAGGGGAACGAGGTACCTGTCCTTTTCAACAACTGGAGGGGAGCAAATGACAACAGAGCCGCAAATCAGAAATTGATGTCGCCTGTTGCAGTCGGCTTCCATTGCAGTAGAAGCGATTGGGATATTTCTGAACATATCTATCCCATCACCTTGTCGCAAACGACTTGACCGATTGCAGAAGAGCAGCGCGTCGTCAACTCTGTGATCTTGAGAGCAAGGCTTCCTGGACGGCAGTCAACATTTTAAAGTGGACCTTGAATTTTCAGGAGCGTCGAAAAAGAGGTTCTTCAGTTCAGTTGTTGCATCTTCCTGGCGACACACACCACAACTGGGATCCCGTCCGTACCTTATTGCCTCCCCCCGCGCGGTATGTATGTACTCGCACGGAGCCCGCTTTTCCCCCTAGCTTCCACATCTAGCCTCAGGTCCCGCCTGCCGCAAGACAGCTGCTGTGTGGACTGTGTGGTGGACGGTGGATGTCTCGAGTGTCTCGTGCGTTCCAGGTCTCGGAGCTAATGACACCTTGCACGTAGCCGCCCGACGACGTTGCCCGTTGCCCGCCGCCCGCCCCGTACCTATCTCTGGAGCTGCCACCGCGTAGACGACGGATCATCCACATTAATTCCCTTAATCTTCTAATCCAACAAACCGCCGACACCACCATCACCCCTCTCCAGCTGTTCCTCTCTATCCCCGACTGCGACCATCGACCGAGGACGCCGCCGTCGACATCAACATGGATTACGAAGCCCTCAAGGAGCAATGGGGCGAGGTCGAGGACCGTGATGGCGTCCGTCTGAGCTGGAATGTCTTCCCCAGCACCCGCATGGTCAGTTCCGCTCTTTCGCATACTTGCTACTTCGCGTAACCCCTTTATCGCTGACCCTTTCTCCAGGAAGCTTCCAGACTTGTCGTCCCCATCGGCGCCCTTTATACCCCTCTCAAGGAGAAGCCCGACACGCCTCTGCTGCAGTTCGACCCCGTCAGTTGCAAGCAGCCCTGCCGCTCCGTGTTAAACCCCTACTGGTGAGACTTCTTCGTCGCCCCGACTTGTCGCGCCTCATTGCTGATACCCTCGCCCAGTCAAGTCGATGTGCGCGCCCGCCTGTGGATCTGCCCCTTCTGTCTCTCGAGGAATCCTCTCCCGCCACACTACAAGGACATTACCGCAAATGCGATTCCACCCGAGCTGCACCCTTCCAACACTACCATCGAGTACAGGCTCTCGCGGCCCGCCCCCGCCCCTCCGATCTTCCTCTATGTCGTCGATACGTGCCAGGAGGAGGACAGCTTGGCTGCTCTCAAGGAGTCGCTCATCATGAGCTTGAGCCTGTTGCCCGAGCACGCCCTTGTCGGTCTGATTACATACGGCACCATGGCCCAGGTCCACGAGATTGGCTACACCGAGTGCCCCAAATCATATGTTTTCCGCGGTAACAAGGAGTACGCGGCCAAGCAAGTCCAGGAGATGCTTGGGCTCGTACAACCTGCTATGCGTCCGGGCATGCCTATGCAACAGCCTGGCAGGCCCTTCCCGGCCGGCCCTGCCTCAAGATTCTTGCTTCCGGTCTCTCAGGCCGAGTTCCAGTTGACCAAGGCCATTGAGCAGCTCCAGAAGGATCCCTGGCCTGTTGCCGGTAACCTCAGAGCCTTGCGCTGCACCGGTGTTGCATTGTCCGTAGCTGTTGGCCTGCTCGAAACGTCGTTCCAGAATGCCGGTGGTCGCATTATGCTCTTTGCGGGTGGTCCGGCCACTGAGGGACCTGGCATGGTTGTTGGTCCCGAGCTGAGGGAACCCATCCGCTCCCATCACGATATCGATCGCGACAACATCAAGTACTACAAGAAGGCACTCAAGGTACGTTTATCTTCAAGTTGTGGTGCAGGAAACAGTCTGTGTCATGCTAACATTTGCTATAGTTCTACGACAACCTCGCTAAGCGAACTGCGCACAACGGCCACACTATCGACATTTTTGCCGGCTGTCTTGATCAAGTTGGTCTGCTTGAAATGAAGGGCCTATGCAACTCGACGGGTGGCCACATGATTTTGACGGACAGCTTCACCTCATCCATGTTCAAGCAGTCATTCGTCCGCATTTTCGAAAAGGACGCGGATGACAATCTGCTGATGGGCTTCAATGCGGTCTTGGAAGTACTGACAACGAAGGAACTCAAGGTTACTGGGTTGATTGGTCATGCCGTCTCTCTCAACAAAAAATCTACGTCCGTTGGCGAAACCGAGTGCGGCATAGGTAACACTTGCACGTGGAAGATGTGCGGTATCGACCCCAGCTCCAGCTACGGTATCTACTTCGAAATCGCCAACCAAGGCGGCCCGTCCCAGAACATGCAGAGTCCTCAAAAGGGAATGATGCAATTCTTGACTTATTACCAGCACTCGTCTGGCCACTTCCACCTTCGGGTGACCACCATTGCCCGAAACCTCAGCGGCCCTGCCGGAGACCCGGCCATCGCGCAGTCATTTGACCAGGAGGCAGCAGCCGTGCTTATGTCGCGTATTGCTGTTTTCAAGGCGGAGGTTGACGATGGCCCTGATGTGCTCCGGTGGGTTGACCGCATGCTCATCAGGCTCTGCGCCAGATTTGCCGATTACCGCAAGGACGACCCGTCATCGTTCCGCTTGGAGAAGAACTTCACGCTATACCCACAGTTCATGTTCCACTTGCGTAGGAGTCAGTTCTTGCAAGTCTTTAACAACTCTCCCGATGAGACCGCATTCTATCGGCACGTTCTCAACCATGAGGATGTTAGTAACTCGCTCATCATGATTCAACCAACGCTCGACTCGTACACCTTCGACCAAGAAGGCGGTGTCCCCGTTCTGCTCGACTCTACCTCCATTCAGCCTACCCACATTCTTCTGCTCGATACCTTCTTCCACATTTTGATCTTCCATGGTGAGACGATCGCGGAATGGAGAAAGGCCGGCTACCAAGACCAAGAGGGATACGAGAACTTTGCTGCGCTATTGGAGCAGCCCAAGGAAGATGCAAGGGTAAGTTGTCTCCTGTTTATCTCTGATCGAATTATGTTGGGGCTTTTTTTCTGACTGTGTACAGGATCTCATTACCGACCGTTTCCCTCTCCCTCGTTTCATTGTTTGCGACCAGGGCGGTTCCCAAGCTCGTTTCCTGCTTTCCAAGCTTAACCCTTCCACTACCCATACATCAGGTGCTGGCGCCTATGGCGGTGTTGGAGCTCAGAGCGCCCAGACTATCTTCACCGACGATGTTTCTCTCCAGACCTTTATGGAGCATCTCATGAAGCTTGCCGTGAGTGGAACCAACTAAATGTGAGGGCAGTGGACAGGCCGAGTGAGAGGCTGGAAGTGAGTGATGAAGTTAAATGCAAGCCCCGGAAACGGTGGACGACTTTGTTGGAATTGTCTAGCGTTAGTTTTATGTGGACTTATACGAGCACACAAATAGATCACATCATTAATATGAATCCAGTGTGCTGTTTTTGCTGATCTCCGGGTCCATTTGGAGTTTTGCCACTGATGGGATGTCGTTGTGGTCCTCTGGGCGGCAGACTGGAGGCCTTGGCCTTCTGTCCTCATCAGACTCAGGGGGTTTGTTTTGCCTAGTTTGGCAGGTGTTGGCAGGCGAACGTCGCGGTTGCAGCACAGCGCTAAGTAACGGACCATGAACCGGGCTAGATTGAGTTGTGGCTGAAAGCGGTTATTTTGTGGCTGGTGCCCCGCCAAAAGCACCAGCCACACACTGCCAAAATCTTAGGGCAGGCAGGTCCAGATCCCACAATTGGGATTTTTTCGATTTCGTTGTTGTCTTGGATCCTCGGTACGGTCTCCTCCTTCCCACGAACACCATCCAAGTGCATCTTGACAATCACCAGCCGTCACCATGCGTAAGTTCTGGCCCTACTATTTGCCTGTCATCGACCGAGTTCTCAAAACTGACAATATGCCCAATTTGCAGCTCCCAAGTTTGATCCTAATGAGGTGAAGGTTATGTAAGAACACACCCGACGATCCGTCGCTCGAGGCGACTCGATGCGACACGATACGCGCGACGAATACGAATCATAGACATACTGACGGGCGGTTTCTGTGTGCAGCACCCTCCGGGCTACCGGTGGTGAGGTTGGTGCCTCGTCGGCTCTTGCCCCCAAGATCGGTCCTCTTGGTCTCTCCCCCAAGAAGGTCGGCGAAGATATCGCCAAGGCTACTGGTGACTGGGTACGAAATTCTGGCTCTCTATCCGACTTTACATGAACGACGCCATGAGCGAAACGAAGGGGGAATACAGTTCTGACAAAGCGATTTTCAACGAATACAGAAGGGTCTCCGCGTGACCGTCAAGCTCACCATCCAGAACCGTCAGGCGGCCGTCTCCGTCGTCCCTACCGCCTCCGCGCTCGTCATCCGTGCGCTCAAGGAGCCCCCCAGGGACCGCAAGAAGGAGAAGAACATCAAGCACAACAAGTCTGTTTCGTTTGATGAGATCGTCGAGATCGCCCGCACCATGCGCTTCAAGTCCTTCTCCAAGGAGCTTAAGGGCACCGTCCTCGAGGTCCTCGGTACCGCTTTCTCCGTCGGCTGCCAGGTTGACGGCAAGAGCCCCAAGGCCGTCCAGGAGGCTATCCACGCCGGCGAGATCGATGGTACGTTGCTCTCCCATTGCGCTTCATACGCTGCCATGATGGGCGCGTCTTGCGCTTGTCTCCTCTGGCTTTGGTCTTGAGCGCGCCTGCTGACTTGTTACAGTTCCCGAGGAGTAAATGTCGGCCAAAAAAGGTCAAATTGGGATTCTTGGCATGTGTTTAGGAGTTCAGGGCTTGCTTTACGATCAGGCCTGCCAAACGACGGCAAATCAAAGATCACCAAAGACGATTTGAAGGCCGAGCCGTCGTGTTCCTCGCCGCTATGATGTGTGCACTTGTATACAGCCGTCCATTGCGACATTTGGGCTTGGTATCTAGGTTTGCGAGACACTCGAGGAATAAGCGCAGCGCCGAACCCCTACTCATTGCCTCCATCCGTTCCCCCCTTTGATTTGATGTGTGATGTGTTTCTGCCCCCCCTCCCCCACCAACTGACTATGCAGTCCCTGAAGTTCACCCGAGTTTGACCTTTTCTCTATGGTCACTCCCGGTTTTTCTTTTTTCAATTCAGGAAGATTAAAGGTCCTATTACTCACCACGGGTTCCGTTGGCTATTGCTGTGGAAGGTCGAGGTCCATCATTTAGGTCTACATCTCCCCTCTCGCCCTTGTCTGTCGCCTTGTCGATCGATTCACTCCATCCACGATGATTGCTTCAGCAAACGATTATGTCGAAACCGAGATAGCAAAATACAAGATTGTTTCAGAGAATCATGGGCCCCATGTATGTTGCTGTGACAATGAGACAAGTCGGATCTTGCTACGATGGAAATGGCAATCGTACGTTTATGATGATGGACTGGGTTGATGCTATGACCTCTGTTCAACATTAAGACTGCCACAGGAATTGCTCGTCTTTGCAAGCTTCGGTGCCTTATCGGGGGATAGACAGCCATAGACCGTCCCGTTGGACTGCTGTGCACTCTAAGTCGGTTCTGTTGTCGATAAAGCGGCTCTCACCCCAACTGAACTTTGTTTCATGTCTCTTGTCCAACATCTATACACCATGGCATGTCATCAACACTTTCAGAAGCTTTCCGTCGTCCTTTGAGCACCCTTTTCACTCACTACATACCCTTAGTCTCGTTTTTACAAACCACCCCTGTTTGACAAGTACGGAAGAGATGAGGAAGTGCTGTTCTAGAAGCCAACAATTCTTCTAACAAATAGGAGTAGGTATGTTGAAGTTGAGTATTCAGATACTTCCACCATCGTACGCCCATCAAACTGTTTGCTGTCACTCCAACATCACCTTTTAAGAACACCACTCTCTTTTCGCTGTCCACGAATCGTTTAATTCGATCCAAGGTTTACCCGGCCATTTCAGCTCATTTGATTCCACTGATCAGACATCCATTAATCGGTTTGTCAATTCCAATATCAAACGCTTTTATCAGCTCAGTTCATATCTTAAGTAAGCAAAGTGATGCCATGTAGAGTTAGTTGCAAACGTGAGTTAGCTGCGCTCATCCGTTGATTTGTTGCAGTCTATCTGACACCGCCGGCCAGGAAAGGGTTGGGTAGGTAGGTAATATGATGTGGAAAAGGCTCTCAAGTGTTGACGGTAGCTGTGGTTGTTGTTGTTGTTGTTGTTGTTGTTGTTGTTGTTGTTGTTGTTGTTGTTGTTGTTGTTGTTGTTGTTGTTGTTGTTGGACACTCGTGATTTATACGCTTGCTTGCTTGGTTAATTGAAAGGACCTAAGGAGGGAGGGAAGATAAGAAAGACGAGTAGTGAAGGTGATAATTGATATTTGTGAGTGACTGATGTCATTCAAACTTTGATGGATAGGTAGAGGATAGAGGCAGAGAGCTGAGGGTAGAGGTAGTGAATGCATTATAGCGTGTGTTAGCAACGGCAATTCCCGTCCAAAAGACGGAAGTACTGAGAGATGGTTCTTGTGGATGTCATCATCACACAACTTTTATGAAGACCTTCTTTTGGGCTCTGGAAATATCATCCGTATAAGTAGATAGCTAAAGTTCTGTCTAGGTCTTCTTTTTTATCTTTCTTTTTTTTTTTTTTTTTTTTTTTTTTTATGCTGACTTTGAGGAATGAAATTGGTCTGTTTCATCCACGCTTCCTCTTTCGTACACTGTCTATGATCAAGACGTTTCGGTCTTCGTCCATATGAATCTCAATAATGTGCGTCGATATGTTTCGTTTTGGATCATAATCTATTTTACCCCACCGCTGGTAAGAACATATAATCCAGATTCGTCAGAACTTTGGGGCATTAATGGCGACGATAGAGTAAGTGGCTTGACCGTCCACTTGTCCTGGTGTTTTCGATTGCCCGCTTTGCGGCTGTGTGATACCAGCCTGTGAGAACCCGGATCACACATTGTGTGAGTGGATATACATATGTGTGCGCAGCAGCATATTTCCATCTATGGGCAGTACATACTCGGTAGCGATGTATGTCGGCAGGTGAGTGTGGACATCGCTGTGCTATGCAGGTAAGATCAAGTTGGCGTGTCCTATTTACAACTGTTTGGTGCTTGCTGCTTTGGTACTGGTTACAGTACGAAGTTTTCGACGGTACAGCATTGTGAGTGGTCTCAAAGCTGTACGGCACGTAAAAGCTTCGGTGGTCCGCCCTGTATCACGAAACGTTCCTGAGAGATGAGGTGAGAAGAAGTACCTAAGCTTACCATGTTCCAAACAGGGAAAAATAAACTCGGAAAAGAGAAGCGAAATACACCGAGAGCCCTGAACTGTCCACATGTGTTGAACATCTTTAAACGGCCAGCTCATCAGGCAACTTCGGATGAATCGTGGTAAAAGCGACGATTGATCGCTCGGAACTCGTTCAGCTGGTCAGGGAAGTGCTCGTGAATTGAAAGTACCTGTTGATGTCAGCGATCCACCCGATTGAGGAGGTGATATGGCAGGTGGATTAGTTTCTTGTCAAAATGAAATGGCGGCCGCAACGGGATACTTGCGAAGCTATCTCATGTCACAAGCTTGTCCGCCTGTGTAAAGATCCGACTTGGCTCTTCATCTGCGCCTCGTGTATATACTACGTGTGTGACATGAGTCGGTTGCGCGTCCGCTGAATAGGACCCTGGGCTCTTGGCCACCGTTGGCTGGCTGCAGCCCAGGACACCGCCGGGTCCGGGTTATGTGACCGGACCACCCTTTCTTGCCAAACCCACCAAGATCTAACCAGAAAGGTGGGGGAGGAGGGAGGGGTATCTTAAGGCCTGAGACAGCTAAGCTCGCCTTTTTGGTTGTTTGAACAGGATAATGTTTCTTTCGCGGCGGCTTATTTTCAAGGCATCTTTTCGGAAGAAGCAGCGAAGCAGAAGCAAGTTTGGGTGCGGTGAAAGCAACTCAACTGACAATGGCAGTAATGGGAATAAGCAAGCATGACTCCAACCAAGTCATTCGATAATGGGCAATGAAAAAGAGAAACGAATGTGATAAGACGTGCTGCACCATCTCTAGCATGTTGACTTTTTTTTCCCCATGGCTCCATCCATTAAGCATATTCATTCAGGGCGCCAAGGGGTGAGCTCATTTACAGACTGCCGAGGTGCCGAGAAAGATCTAGCGTTGTGATGGAAGTGGTGGGCTAGCCTGTCCAATGTCGATGACGGGGAGGAGGAAGAAGATGCAGGTTTCTGGGAGGATGTGAGAGCTTTGCCCGCTGCTTCGATCCTAATCTACTCCCCTGTTCCCGGTCCGCATTGTGCTGATGACAATCAGAGGCAGGAGGGGTTGGGTAGCTTTGGAGGGGAGAGAGAAAGGACCCTTTTAGTCTCATCAAGGACCGGTGTTCACGGCTTCACGCCCGTAGGGTTATTTGGGATTGCTTCTGCTCATGTCGTGCTAGTTGTACCTACGAGAGCAGAAGAGATACATGCCTCTTCTTGTAGTCGCTTCTGGGTAGTGGGCGCAGTTGCTGGGCGGGCGAGGCCACCGATGGAGAGGCAAATCAGACGGAGTGACGAGATGCAGAGTGCAACCCTGTATCCCACCCCATGCTGCCTGTTGGAAGGCTGCATACGTCTCGCATGGCGCTCTATTGGTGACGGCTTTCCCGTTGCTGATGCTGAAATGATTGATGGTGGTGGTACAGGATGTGAAGGTGCTTCGACTCTGTCCGCGTGTACATACGTGGGTAGTGATGTCTGTGTGCCTTGTGCATTTATCGTCCTTGGTTATCTGTCAAAGAATCGCGACCATTTACTGTAGCATTTGAACTCGACAGTACCTACCTCTACTCTAGAGGTAGTGTTGAGAGGAAGTGGAATATGGACGTACATAACAGGTAGGTAAGGTAGGTACGCTCGGAATGCTCATATGAATTGACATGTCGCAGTTACCGTTCCTGACCCGCTAATTACCACCTAGCGTCCCCCACGCCCTCTAGTCGCAGCGAGGTTAGGTCGTTCCCACGCAGGGGCACTAGGAGCACGCCAAAACGGGGGGGCTAAGTGGAAAGCGACAGGGGTGCAACAGCAGGGCCCCCGGGCTGATACCCAGGCAGGAGGGTTCCGTGTGGTTCCGTCGGTAGGCCGCAGGTGCGAATGTGCACCGCCTGCCGCCCCCGGTGTCTTTTGGTGCCCCTGCCTTTTGGTCGCTCTTGGTGCCTTTTTGTTTCGGCTGCTTGACCTGGATCGAATATCAGTTGGCTCTTGCCGCGTAGGAGGTAGGTATAAGGTAGGGCAGACACGGCAGGCACATGGACACCGGGCGTAGTACCTACCTAGAGGTATGTAGTCCTTCCAATCTTCCATTGTGGTGTAGTGTAATGCAGTGGAGTAAGTAGGTGGTGTAGGGGAACTCGTCCTTACCAGCTCCAACTACAACTCGCACCTCAACAACATTTCTTCTGCTGCAACAAACCTAGAGGTAACCGATCTTCAAACCGCTTCCTCCCCGCCTGCAATCGCCTCCACCCGATTCCTTTTCAGTACTCGCTTTCAAGCCGCTGTACATTACATTGCAGGAAATTCGCTGTCTAACGAACCGCAGTCAGTGTCGGCCGCAAGTGACCTGCAGTACACTACACAATTCGACACACAGTAAACGCGCGTTAGACATTCGGATTTCGGTCCAGATTGCTCCACCTTCCGGCGCTACTTCTACATTTCGAGTCCGGAGTCCCGCCGAGTTCGAGCCCCGTCCTCGTCGTCTCCATTTATACATATTTGGACGTCGCCGCCGCCGCCGTCAGACCTGATTCACATTTGTTCGCTCCCGCTCGCCGAAGGTCCCCGCACCCGCACCCATATCCGCACCGCACTCAGACCGTCAATTCGCGTTAAGAACCTCACGCCCTACTCGGCGCTATCTTTGTCTGTATCTCTCGGCCTTTGGTACGAGCGCGCAAGGCGCTGGAACTGACAATCGGCGCTGGTTGATTGGCCAAGATTGCTGGTTATTTGGCCATCGCGGATCATCACAGAATTTTGCTTTAAAACCCCCAACGTGCGGGGCCGCTCTTGACAGGAGTTTTGACAAGCGAAAAGTTGAGGAAAAGGAAGACAGGACTTGGGGCCAAACGGAACAGGAACTCCTCAGTATCACCACGGGTATCAGATGATAACGGGTCTTGCGCCTGGTCCGACGGATTCGTTGACGTGCGAGTGCTGGATGGCCGCTCGTTAAATCCCCATCACCAACATTATCAGGATGCGTTGACCGGCGAGCAACCAAGTATTCGGCCTGATCCAACTCGACAGGCAAGCTCTTTGCCAGCTCAACTTCTCGTCACTCCTTTCTGATCTCGCGTGTTTTCCATGAATCGATCACCTGCTTAACCCGGAGTTCTATACCCATCCTTGGACTTGTTTTCGTTCTCCATCTTCTTCGATATCGCGCTTGCAACTTACTTACCAATCCTGATCAGCGTTCGCAAAGGTTTAAACGCGTTTGGTCTGGCCATTGTTAGATGATACAATGACACATCTGGTCCAGATGCACCATATGGTGCCGCCATCGTTCAACCACCGCGCCTCGTTTCAAGCACAACATGGGCATGGCCATGGGCCTTCGCACGGACAAGACTACTTCACTTACCATCAGGGCTTTTCGCACTACCAAGAGGGGCATCAACCAGGCCACCAACAAAGCCACCAACCGCCGTCGAACCTCCATGACCATCATGTCAGCAACTTGAACGTGACACCCCGGCTGTTCCCTTCTCGCAGCACCCAGCCGACCTTGCATCGCATCACGACCACCTTTCACCGACCCCACGGACCAGACCACAGCGCCGAACACTCACTTCGACGAAAAACTCCGAGAGGAACTATCGATAATGGTTACGATGGCTCACTGACACACCTGGCATCCGGGCCGCCTCCCTTGAAGCAGATGGCCCTTCCGGGCCCATCAAGGCTCTTTTCCGGCACTGTCGATCAGGGACTCTCTGGCTCGTCTGCGTCAAGCAATCTTCAGCATTCCGTACCCGCCGGTTCTTGGCCGTATCCTGCCCCACTGACCTCAGGAAACCTCGCTTCGGCTACCGAGACACTTTCGCTCAAGTCGGGCTCCGTGACACCGCTGGGCTGGGGAGCTGGTCCCTCAAACGTGGGGCAAGGTTTTGGTGCAGCAGATAGTAACCTCCTTGCGCTGCCCATCCCCCAGTTTGGTCATCATACCGTGTCCAATCTGCAACCACTTCTGGGGCCTGGCTATCACACCCAGTCCATGACTCCAGGAGTGTACAGTCCCGCGGCGCTCCCACAACCTGCGGTGCACAGAGAAGGTGCCTATCCTGACTTTCGAAACTCGTTCAATCTAGGGAATCATTACACGCAAACAGGTGCGGTCGTTGACAGCGCTTTCGTTCCGCCGAACTCGGCTATCCAGCAGTGTCTTCCTCAAGTCTATGGGCCGGGTCACGCACACTCGCTCAGGTTGCCATTCTCAGCTTACCCCCTCGATGATGGCTTCTCACGCTATAATCAGGCACATTTCACGCCACATGCCACATATGTCGGCGGTAACAATCCGTATATGAACTCAAAACCAGGCGGGAGCTTACAACAAGGCATTGGGGAGCCCTCGTCGCCAGTTCACTTCAAAGACCGGGCATTACATTTAGCCCACAAAACATATAACGATCTAGTCCTGTATTTAAATCACCTACATCGTTGCGAACCGACTAAGCCTGGAAGTGGGCACCGGATTGCCTATCCAAGACCGCCCAGGACACTTACTTTTTCGATTCCCCAATCCTCTGCCCCTTCCACGCGTCCAGGCGCAACCGATGGCCACCCCCAGCACTCGAACCAAAATGACGCTGCCTCGCGGCCTCTGAGTTATACGTCCGGCCACTCTAATCTTCACTCACTTTATCTTGACAACCTCAACAGCCATCTAAAGCCTGGCTCACAAGGGCACTATTATCAGCCCAAGCTGCCTAAGCGTTCATTTGAGCTCAACTCGCCCATTGGTGCAGCAAAGACTGCCTTGGATGTGTTGTCAAACCTGTGTGAGCAGAGTGGATGGAAGTGGGTGGATGGTATGTTGCTTGGCGGGTGCCTTCATTACGCTCTCGAGCGTTACGATCAGGCACTCGAGTGGTTTAAACGGGTGCTCAGCATTGACGAAAGCCATGTTGAAGCCATTTCCCACACGGCAGCAACACTTTACTCCATGAACAGATCTGATGAAGCCGAGCACCACTGGATGCAAGCCGTGAAGAAACGACCGAGCTATTTGGAGGCGGTGGAGAGCTTGGTGAATATGCTAATTTATAGGCACAAGAGTCCAGAAGCGGTCAAGGTGATCGACTTCGTTCAGCGCTCTTTGAGGATGTCCAGTCCTGGTTCAGCGCATGATCAAGTCAGTGAGACTGGGAGCGAAACAGACACAACATCGACGGCAACCATCAGAGAACCTAGCCCTGACCCGTTTCTGCATGATGGGGATAAAACCGATAGCCCCGAGACATTCTTTGCCTTCACTGCGGAGAACAGCAGGCAACCAGGCTTTGGTTCGAGTGGCTATGCTATTCCCGGGAGCGAGAATGGGCGGATGATCAGCATTATTCATGCCAAAGGGAACATCCTCTACTCCCTGAAGAACATAGATGGCGCATCCAAAGCTTTCGAGGAGGCTGTTTTAGTTAGTGCCGGAAGACAGGTCAAGGGACTCCAGTCACTCATCCGCCTGATACAAAGTGTCCTCAATCCAGGGAATGGTGGGATGGTATCGCTGCAGAATCCGACGAGAAAGAATCTATCTGCACCGCTATTGCTCCCTCCTGAGAGAGCAAAACACACTGCCAAGCTCGTTTTTGCGGCTAGCGGTGGGCACCTCCCTGGACTTCAATACGTTGTATCGAGTAGTCAGAGGAGGTCGGCCGTATCAACGACAAGCAACGCTCTGCTTTCACTGGCCAAAATCTTGCAAGATGCCATGTCCAATGGAGGTTCTGGTACAGGCGTCCCACAGCAATCACCCAGTGTTGGTGATATTCTGGCTCTTTACTACTTGTCTCTTTCTCTCCAGGAAAGTCCATCCACAGCTAATAACGTGGGGATTCTTCTTGCGAGCGTCCAACTCACGGCATCACAACAGGTGTCTGTCCCAGATGCCTCTACGGCGGCACCGATCCCTGGAATTGTACCTGGGAGTGGGCTTGCTCTAGCGCTGGCTTATTACCAGTACGGACTCACGTTGGATCCGAAGCATGTACATCTCCATACGAACCTGGGCAGTCTCCTCAAGGATATCGGCCAACTCGATCTAGCCATCTCCATGTACGAGAAGGCAGTGGCTTGTGATGGCACTTTTGACATTGCCTTAACGAATCTTGCAAATGCGGTCAAGGATAGGGGTCGCACTAACGACGCCATCATCTACTACAAGCGGGCCGTGACCTCTAACCCGGATTTCGCTGAAGCAGTCTGCGGGCTTTCTACTGCTCTCAACTCGGTGTGCGACTGGCGGGGCCGTGGCGGAGTTCTGCTTGCCAACGGGAGGTACGATCGGTGGCATGTTGGTGAAGATGGAATGCTAGAAGACGTAACGAAACAGGGCAGGGGAAGCGGCCTCATGCAGCGCGTGGTTGACATTGTTGCCCAGCAGCTGAAGGAAGCGTCTGCCTGGGGTTGCGGTGTCTTGCAAGAACAATCCGCTATGCAGTTGATGGCTTATCTCAAGACTGCCAGGGCTGCCATCGCTGATGGTACACTGGACCTAGATGCGGAGTTGCAGAAATGGTCTGGTAAACCATGGGAAGGTTCCCGGGTGTTACGGCTAATCGAACGAGCTACAAAAGCGACCGTGCGGCGTTGGTATCGTGATAGGTACATCAACGGTCAAGAGTCGGCTTCTGGATACGCTCGGCCAAGGGTTCCCGGCACTCTCACGGTTCCAACCGCGCCAACAGTCCTACCATTCCACACCTTCACATGTCCTCTCACAGCCAAGGATGTCCGAATGATCTCTCAGAGGAATGCGCTTAGGATCTCGTGTTCCACCCTCAGATCTTCCTGGATCCCCGCCACGGTATATGAACCTCCGAAACCACCAAGTCCACAACTCAATATAGGCTATATATCTTCCGATTTCAACAACCATCCTTTGGCACACTTGATGCAATCTGTCTTTGGATTCCACGACAAGACACGGGTGAGGGCTTTCTGTTATGCGACTACGGCCAGCGATAAGTCGATTCACCGCCAACAAATCGAGCGCGAGGCACCAGTTTTCCAAGATGTGAGCACCTGGTCATCCGACCGGCTGGTACAGCAGATTGTTGCAGATGGAATTCATATCCTGGTGAACCTTAACGGCTATACCAGAGGAGCTCGCAACGAGGTCTTCGCAGCACGACCTGCACCGATTCAAATGGCCTTTATGGGATTTGCAGGGACACTGGGGGCTGAGTGGTGCGACTATCTGCTCGCAGATACGACATCAGTGCCACCATCAACATTGCGTCCACACCGTGACAACCTAAGTCTGGAGGATGTATTCCGCGATGAAGCTGATGCCGAGGCCGACGATTGGGTATACTCGGAGAATCTCATATATTGCAAGGACACATTCTTCTGCTGCGATCACAAACAGTCTGCCGATGGTTCGGATGAGAGAGGGATGACGTGGGAAGAGGAACAGAGGAGGCGATGGAATATGCGCAAGATGCTGTTCCCCAACCTCCCAGACGACAGGATCATCCTCGGTAACTTCAACCAACTCTACAAGGTACGTTTCCTCAAATTTTCAAGGGAATTTGCATGTGCAGCTCCGATGACTAACCCCCTTGTACAACAGATCGATCCTACTACGTTTCGAACCTGGCTTCGCATACTAGCACATGTTCCCAAAGCTGTCTTGTGGCTTCTGCGGTTCCCCGAGCTGGGCGAAAACAACCTCCGCCGGACGGCAAAGCTCTGGGCAGGTGAGGAAGTCGCCAGTCGCATCATCTTTACCGACGTGGCTCCCAAGCAGCAGCACATTGCCCGCGCCCGCGTGTGCGACCTCTTCCTCGACACACCCGAGTGCAACGCACATACGACGGCCGCCGACGTCCTGTGGTCGAGTACACCGCTGCTGACCCTGCCGCGGTACGAGTACAAGATGTGTTCGCGCATGGCGGCGTCGATTCTCAAGGGAGCGTTGCCGAAGAGTGAGGCGGGAAGACAGGCGGCTGAGGATCTGATTGCTGGCGACGATTATGAATACGAGAACAGGGCTATCAAGCTTGCGAATGGGTTGACGTACGAGTTGGTTGTGGATGGGTTTTCTATGCCAGGGTATAATGGTGCTGGTGGTGCTGGTGGTGGTCACGGCGGTTACAGAGCTAGTTACTATGGTAAACCGGTCGGAAGACTCGCCGAGCTGAGGAAATTGCTGTGGGAGAGCAAGTGGACTTGTGCGTTGTTTGATACGCGGAGATGGGTCAGGGACTTGGAGGATGCATATGAACAAGCGTGGCAGAGGTGGGTTGACGGCGTTGGTGGGGATATCTATCTCTGAGGGCTGGGTAAAGGGCCACTTATTGCCAGTTCCATCATCTTTTAGTAAGACTAGATTCTCACGTTTCTTCCTTTCTGCTTTTGTCGTAGCTAGGCGGGAAATATCAAGTTAGATCTGACGGAGTTATGGGGGGAGGAAAGCCATTTGCGCACAATTTGCGCAAATTTCAAATTAAGCGATTGCTTTTCTTTCTCATTTTTGGTGGCATGGGAAGACACAGCGCTAGCTGGGCTGTTTGCGGACAAATGATTCAATGCTCAGTACGATGACAGTTTTTGACAGCCATCATTACGATGGATATGTTGCCAATATAGTTAGCCGAGGATTTCATTGGCTCCCCAGTTTGACTTTCTGAGTGTATAACGGGCATGCTGCTCCTTTTCACATAACATTGTCTGCAATCTCTTGTGAACCTTTTATGCATTTGCTTCTCTGCCCATTGGTATTCGTTGCTACCTATCAAAAGTAAAAGTGTGTGTCTGATAGTTGCGGCCTGTCGGGCACTCGTGTTGATCTCGAGACAGCAAATACTGTCTATATACCAAGGGGTAGGCTTAGTTCCCTGCCACTCTGCTTCATAACCGAACTGGCAAGTTCTGTAAAAGGCCAATGACGATAGCGAGTAAAGGAGGAGATGGTCACTCGATGATGATGAGAAATAGGTAAATACCTAGCATGTACAGAATAAAGTGAAACTCAGAGGCAGAGAGCGTAGGTAGGTAAACTGTTTAAGATGATGTCCGGAAATCGCACTCCGAGGTGGTAACCCATCGATCATTGTGGAAGTGGCTGGTTCTTTCCTCTAGTGAAAATATGCCAACGTAAATGAAGTGAACCGGTCAGGAAAAGCGGACGATTGATACCACGGAATAATATGCGTGTTCAGAATTCGTTTTCAAGAGTTAGCGAACGGACATTAGAGAGGGCCGGGGGATCAGTGAGTGTTAAGTTTAAACTTGCAACTCTTTTTTCTTTCTTTTTATTTCAGCTGAAACTCCTTGGTAATTAGTTCGCCAAAGTCCAAGTCATTCATTCAAGCTCGTTTTAGTTGCGTCCCGAACCAGTCGGCCGGTACAGCAAGTGAGCCCTTTTTACTCCAACTTGTACCTCTATCCAGTTGTAAGTACATAACTCAGATGTCAAAAGGGCATCGTGGCTAGAGGTAAGTACCAGTGCAGTAAGTGAGTGATTTAGTTCGGTTCTCACCGCTGTGCACTGCACCAGCAGAGACGAGGGCACTTGGAACTTGAAGCCCGCCGCGGTCTAAAGTTTGGTAATTGGTTCCGTCCTTACATTTTGCGTCAGCCAGACTTGGTGTGATAATGATGGGCCATACCGCACGAATTGCCACGGGTGCGTGGTGATAAGTGAGTGAACTCAATAAGGGAACAAAAGCCGAGTGTCTTGTAAGTGGAAGCCTTGAAGGGAAACCCGGGTATTCCAAGTTCATCCATCCTTCTATGGCACCCCGCCGCCGTTGTAGCCTGATCTTGCACCTACTACTGCGTACCTAGAGGTAGCATCATCACCTTCACTTATTCAATCGAAACCAATGCTTGGTCGGCACTCGTCAGTTGGGTTCAGTGCGGCACCAAGCAGCGTAATGAACAAAAGTCAAATACTTGGAGGACTGGCATCTGAAGACGAACCTGCTATGCTGCAAGTCATTCATTGACTCATTGACACTCAGGTTTCTTTCCCTGGATATCGTCCTTGTGTGTCCATTGTGACCACTGCACTCTGAAGCTTTGAGGGATGGACTCAGCTGTTGACCGCGGCGGTTCAATTCAAGTTGCTTGAGTTCTTCCAAGGCCCGCCGCAGTAACATGGAACTAACGAAGTTGGAGGAGGGTTGACATCAGCAATCGGTCGGCAACTCCCTCCGGCCACCACGGCACTTCAGTGCCAGCACTCTGGCACTTGCCCTTTCGAATTCTTATTCAGTCCAGTCTGCAGTGACATGGTTACGGTTGTCTTACACGCCGTGGCGAATGGTTGAAGACCCGTCCACCGCACCCGCAACTGTTCATGTGATAGCCTAGCGAGACTGCAGCATCTATGGGACGCGCGGAACAAACTGAAGAGTGAGGCCTATGGTCGCTCTTTCTTTCCTCAGAAACCGTTATGTGCTCATATCGAAGGTAGAGCAACCGTTCTTTCCCTGCCGCAACAGTTGTGCCTTCCTCAGCCGGCCGGGCGCTTAGCAACCGCCAACAACCAAACCTTCAAGCTCAGCTTCCGACATTCACTCAGTCTCACACGCAAGGTCCTCAGCTTGCCAAGTTCGTTTCGGGCTCGGGCTCGCTCGGCATTCTCTCGCTCTTTCCGTCTTTGCATCTATCTGCCTCCGCTGGGTTGATACCTATGAGGGGCCAGAACCTGAAAGAACTTAAACGGACTAACCCATAATTTACAAAGATCAACCTACTGGCGTAATCATCCATGCCCACCAAGGGCAGGCCAGGAATTACCAAGTATGCCGCCGTCCGCCTGCGTTCTGGACCTTCAGTTTTCACACTTCACTTTCTACTGTATGTGGTCCACTGGTAGCAGCTGTCACTCAGTAAACGCACTGCACTCCCCACAGATGTCAACCCTCCTGCCCGTTATGCTATCGGAGTGTCATCCTCCTCCCTCCTTCTGTTCGGCCCACTGACATGAGTGAGTCGCTCCGCAAATACGAGACAAGCACTTACTTAGCCCAAAGTGGTCAGGCCAGGGACAGTATTACTACCATACAAGTAGGTAGGTACACTCTGCGCAAACTCTACCTCTAGGTACCTCTACCTACCTTGGGAGCCACGGTGGGCGACGAGGCAAAGAATACCGACGGTGACATCCACGGCCACCTGGTCCATCCGGCTCTAACGTAGGTAGTGATCGGGGGAGAGTTGTAACGCCTTCCGGAGATGATGGATGGATGGGAGCATCAAACCTATCGTAGTAAATGAAGCAAGGTTGGTTGGTAGGTAGGTAGAGGTGTACACTATGCAGCCGTCTTGACATACATCACAAAGAGGCTGTGGCCACTTGATTAGAACGGTTAGGTTGGGGCTGACTGACATAAACGGGTAAGGGGGAGGGGGAGAGAAAACCAACAGCAATGTTCCCTGACCCTTCGCCTTCACCCTCCCCGCTTCCGCTCTTATGCTCCTTCCCTCCTCCTGGGTATCACACTATCCCAGTCATTCCGGATGTCGGATGTTGCTTCCTTGCCTATGTCTCGCTCATTACAGACTTTGGTGTAAAACAAAACCTTGATTAATCTTTAGTTCACAACCGTTGCGCCCGAACTTCATCCGTTCTCTCTTTCCCAGCATGAATCTTCTCAGCCGCCCTTCTTTCTTTGTGGGGCCTACGGCCTGTATCAACGGTAGGTACCCACCATTATGATGATCATATAATATTCATCCAGCCTGGCCCTGTATTGCTGGCTGGGATGGGCTTACTTCATGGTTACTACTAAAGTTATGCATTGCTTGTCGTTGCTCACGAATGGCATCCATTTTCCAGAAAGTGCAATTTCCCTCATTGATCTGGTCTGACCAATCCCAACGCTCATACACACATTTTCGGGACGTGATTGCCTTCCTTTCGAACTAAACTAATTAACTAACTAACCAGATTCCGAGCCTTCGATTAGACCCAGAAACTGAGAGATGGCTGAGATGGCGTCGAGTGGAGGACTTACAAAGTTTCAGCCATAAACCATCCATTGGGCAAAGACTCATGTAGCTCCTCGTCACATCTTCCCGCTTTGAAATCAAAATAATGTGTTGGGGTTCCTCTTCGTAGCCATCCGTCCATGAAAGCAAGACCGTTTTTGATACGCATTGTGTGCGCCATCGCCTTTCCGTATGGTACATTAGTCCCGGTTTAACACATCTCGTCTGAACAGAGTCAGTTCCGTCGGTACGTCTCAAGCATCCACTACCGGTTGTCACCTTTCATGTAAGTACCGCAATAGTTAGGTGAGCGGGAAGGCACAGTCCAAGTGGACTAGTACGGCAGTCGGAAACCAACCGAGCCCAGCAACATCAAGGTCGTTGACCAGGCTCCCTGCTTCATCAACATCTCCTAAGCGAATACTCGTCTGAATTCTTGCTATATTCTAGCAAGTTTGCTAGGCCGCACGTCAGGAAGCAGTGAGTAGGACCGGGTCCGGCACAACGGACAAGTGCGTTGGCATCCATATCCTTCCCCTCCTCTACACATCTCTTGCATTGATACCCTGGTCATGTCTCAGTTTTGAGGCATCTCTCGGCGATAGTGGCAATAGAAGAAGGATCAATGTCCAGTGGGCTCTCACACAATAAGAAGGGTCGAAGATCTGGACTCCGGCCGGGGACCAGGGAACGAAGAAGAAAGGTTGCGGCATGAGCTGTGGGTGCTTGGCCGGGCGGGGGTCGGGGCCGCGACAAGAAAATGGGATTCGAGATGACCTTGATGCAGGCCACGCGCTGACTTGATGCCTTTCTGGGCATGTTGCAGCAAGACTTTTGATCAGGTCGCCGACCAACCTACATCCCTCTGCTTCATTATCAGCCCTGGAACTGCAAGTTGATTGTGGGTCTGCAGGACGTACAACGTAAGCCACAGAAGTGCCTGGTGTCTCTGTATCTGTTCGACCGTATACGGAGTTTTCCGTATTCTGGCACCGACTCTCTCATCGGTGATCATCTCGACAGTGCCAGCAGCTGCCAAAGGCTTCCACTAAGCTTGATCTTCGCCCTTCAAGTGGGTCAGCCAACACGTTAAAAAGACAGTAGCATTGCATCTCCTCCCTTGATGTTAGGTCGTACTAATGGCAGGACTTCCTTCGCCGTGCAGAGGATCCTTCTGGATGAACTGGGCAATATCTGGCCATCGAAAAACGCTTTTAGCCCAGCTAACGGACTGCGTTTAGGCGTTTAATAAAGCGCCGATTCCATTGAGTGTCTCGGAAATGCGGATGTAGCGCATAGGATAGAGACCCCGTTTACCAACAAGCCGGATGAAAAACTAGGCAAATGGAAGCTGCCGTGATGGCATTGTCTTGAATGTCTGACAGCCACTATTCTGAAGTAGGAAGGAAAAGCAGAGTCGAAATGTAGCGTTGATTGTTGACGCTTCCTTAGTCGAGTGGATCCATGATGTGCCATCAAGAGCATGGCAATGAGGCGGATCTTGC
Organism: Neurospora intermedia; assembly: GCA_037102815.1. Classification (NCBI taxonomy): domain Eukaryota; kingdom Fungi; phylum Ascomycota; class Sordariomycetes; order Sordariales; family Sordariaceae; genus Neurospora; species Neurospora intermedia. Next base: position 4,056,282 of record BTPP01000001.1, on the reverse strand, counting down.
CAATGATGTGCGTAAGCTAAGGTAGTCGATAAGAGGCCTATGGGGAACGGTAGTGTCTCAGTTCAAGTTCGAAACGGGGACTCGAGTCCCAGCCACAATGAATGTGTGAACGCCTTTCATGCCATCTTGCATAGAGCACGTCGAGGAGGCTCTGGGTTTGAGCTGGACAGGGGTTTGGGCATTACAGGCATCCAATCACTGACAGAAACGGTCCGCGGAGAGTCTCGTTGGTGAAGGTCATACCGCTAGCCAAGCGTATCAATATTCGTGCGACCGCTCCTGCCTCCGGACTGACAGGGTGGGAGGTCTCTCATAAAATTATCTTGCTGATAGGGTAGGGGGATTCGCATGGAGATAAACCTTGTGTTCAGTGTGGAATTGAACACCCACCAGCTAACTGAAGTTCGATTTCATCTTCGACTCGTACATTCGATTGAGGCTTTCGGGTACGGTGGGTGAAACATGATCAGCCACTATTCCGTGTTGGTCAATCTTGTTTTCACTACCACTGTTGGTTTCGAGAACTAGGGAGTTATATTCACCTATGGTTACAGTACAGTCCCCTGAAACTGCATGCATATAGGATTGTAGACACTACGGGGGAGCGCTATGTATGTGTATGCGGAAAGGGGTGCTGCCTTCTGGTGGGAGACAGGCAGTTGTGGCCGCGCCTACAATCATGATGTAAGTGTACACTAAGTACTGTAAAGAAATCTTAGCATATAAACAATGTACATATGCAATTGCTGGAGTATGCGCTCAGGGGTTTAACACTGTACACTACTTCCAACATGGTGCTGCCGTATTCCAAGGTTACATTTGCATCTCGCTCCTGCCCCACACTTCGCAACCTCATCGTCAAGAAGGTTTAGCGGAAGACCAGGGTGACCGTCAAAACGACTGGGGGAAAACCGTTGCAGTCAATGACGGGGAAGCCCCATGAAGAGGAGCAGGCATACCCCCAAAACGCTATTGTTGAGGTTTCAGGGAACTGTCTCCACCGGTACTGCATACACAATACCTATACAGTATAAACCCCTGAAAGTGCAACCACCCCCAAGTGCAAAAACCCCCCAAAGTACAAAAGAATTGGGTAGCCGGAATTGTTTTCCCATATTAAACCTGCAAACTGCAAAGTGCAAAGACTCTAGCCCGGATTTGCACCTACAGGGGTCCGATTTTGGTGGGAGAGAACACTTATACCCGGTTACCGAGGATTCAAGGCCCCACTTTTTAGTATAGCCGAGCATCTTCTAGTGGCCGGAGGGGGCCTCATGGTCTGTGCACCAGATCCCCCAACTGCAAACACCCAGAAAGTGCAAATCTTTTTGCCCGCCCGGATTAGTTGCAGATTCAGGGGTTTATACTGTACAGCGACATGTCTTGTCAGCTTTCGGTGTGTTTTGGTAGCTTATATTGCATCTGATGCGGGATGTAACTTGTTTATCCCATCATCTTGCTGAGATTCACTTGCCTCTATGACTTGCTGCTCTCTTTTTCCAGTGAAGCGCAATGTAGTAGCCAGTCGACACCGTACTAGGATGATAATGGCTGAAGTAACGTGCCCAGGCGACAAGGGTGATGAAGATCTTCCTATTTGGGAACGAGGGCGCCAAAGCTTCAGCTGGACGCTCGCTAGAAATCGCCAGGCAAGGTTTAGAGAGGCAGGGCGCCCGGGTTGGACGGTACGCGACGGTAGGGATCGATGGGCGGGCAAGGATTTCGACAAGGGGGCTACGGCAACAGTCAAGGAACGCCACCTGGAAGATCTTCCTGCCATAATTGGACGCCTCTTGACCCGAAGCTGTGTGACAACGGTTTTTTGCGTCAACGCTAAAGAGTTTGGCGGACGGATCGCTCCCCTTCTTGGGTCTCAGGTCGCCGAGTCGGGCTTTAGCCACATGGTATGAGGGAGGGTGGTGCCCGAGCCGCTGGCACGCAGCCGTATCTGTACCAGTTTTGTCAGTGTGGCTGACTTGGTTCCGTTTGGACCGTTTTCCCGGACTACTGGTAGGTTCGGGTTCCGAGGAGGGGGAAGGAAGCCCGTGGCTGTGGAGTAGCGTAATGGCGCCGGCGACTCGGCGACTGTTGCGAGCCTTGGACTGTAGTGGGAAGACAATACACTAGAGTAGAATAGACTCGTTCGAAAGACGGTCAGTGCACGTGTACTAGTGGTGCCGTGCCCAAGTCCGTCCGGGAATTGACCCGTGGTAGTGTAGTGGGGTGAATGACTTGACCTTTTTGCCCGGTTCTCGTCTCGCGCAATCCCCAGTTTTCAAGCATGCCGATAGTATTCCATGCGCTGGAGCTGCAACTTCCAACGCTCCGTCCGTCAGCATGTTAGCGACATCCAATGTTGGGGACGCACCACCTAAGCACGTCTAAGCACCCGCTCGCTCCTCGGCATCTCATGGCTTGGATGGAGACGTGTGGAGCGATTATTCGCTGGCCTGGCCGATTCAGTCCAGCATGTCCAGGTGTGGTAGTTGTCCGAAGGCTCAGCAGGATCGCGACCATCCGGTATTCGGTGCAAGTTGCAGCCAAGAACTGGGTGCTTTCGTCGACACGGAATCATTCCATCGTTGTTCCGCCATCTTGGCGGCCTTGGATCGAAACTAGTGTGGTTTGTGTGCGTTTGCTCCCTCTAGTGTACCGTCGTCGTTATCTGCAGGTTGCGTCTGTGCCGGGGTCATCGTGGATATATTGCAAGGCATGACGACAAGGTGATCGCGGGCAGATGAAATTGGAGACGGAACGAAGTTCTTGAAGTCGTCCAACCACTTCTCCCAAGCAGACCTGGAGCTGACGGATGGCGGGATGATGATCTGTATGGACAGTGGGGCAGTAGACGAGACGCAAACCATTGTTGTATCGGAATGCGGCTGCAAGTCATTTTTGTTCACTGCATCGACGACGGACTTGGAATGCCCGTCAGACTGTGCCCTGCCCCGTCCTACTACTATGTAGGTACAGTAAGTATCCTCAGTGTGCCCCGTGTCCACCATCGAACTGGGCCGGTCTGGTCCCAGTCTACTACACTAGAGCGAATTGACCCGAGTCCTCAGGCTACTACCATTCGACTGGGAAGGAGTAACTGGAGCTGGGTTATAAAGTGGTAGGTACTGCTAGAAACATGAAGTGATTTGCTAGATTACACCTGTTTCACTGGCTGCAGTGAGATTGACCACAGTGATGCACTTGGTAAACAAGGAAGGGACGACTTGTCCCATATGCCATGGTAGTAAGTGGAAGTCATGAGTGAGGTAGAAAGATAGTCGATATTATAGGGAAGGTAAATTCCATATTGACCGGCCCCTTCCCGACGAGTCGGAACCACTGCGGGGTAAGGGCACAACAACTTCCATCACGTTGAACAAATCGAAGAGGAAGCTTGACTCCGTCGGGAGCTCAAGGCAGCCGTGATTGCTTCAGTGGGTGGCTACAAATTTGGTCAACGTTCAACGCACCGCGGGGTGTTTGTTGCGTTTCAGCTACCATAATGTGAGCGGGAGTACAATCGATCGTATGTGTACAATATAGGGCCGTTGAAGATGGTGGAGATGGGTTGCTGCTCAACCCGCTTAGTAAAGGGCTAAACTTGCCCTGAAAATGTAGTGTACGGCATTGGGATAACCACAGTACATAGGATTCTCATGTCTCAGGTTGAAAGCCACGCACCGGAGATATAGCCATGTCGAGGACTGCAAACATGTCTCCTCCGGCGCCGGCTTCGTTATACGCGCCTGGGACTGTATTATCTTCACACCACGGCGCGGGTTCGGGTTACTCCGTCCGGACATCGCTCCCAATCACCATGTAAAATCTGTTCGCTTGTTCGTCCCTTTTTCGTCCGATTTCTGTCGGTACAGTATGCATCCAAGCGTTACGATCTCTGGCTCACTGACTGAGACACTGCCTACATACTGTGCGTCAACCGTTGAGCTTGGTGAGATGGACACGCCGTTGTGTCCTCCGAACCCCTGCTCCGATGCATTTAACCGGTCGGGAACCCAAGTTACTGGATCGCTAAGATCCCGTCCGTCACGCTGTAATGATGACCTTTTAAAGCCACTGCTCACACAACCCTGGAGCTAATCAATCCTGTCCAGATTTAGCAACAAGCGGACGGGAAAACAGCGGAATCTCCCTCTCAAGCCGAGGCACGGAACTCGCAACATACTCAGACCCGGGCTTGGGAGACCTGTAGTTTACATCACAATACTGCTATGTTTGTTGATTTGGTTCTTTTGAGTTTAGTAAGATGTGGCCTTTTTCCTACCAACAAACAAACAAACTAGGGCTGGATGGTAAAGAAGCCAAACACCGGTACCCTATGTGCAAAGGCCTACTTGGTGCAAGGGGAATAGCCTGGCCGAATTGTTTGCATTGCCTATCAGGGCACACGACTATAATGTCAAGATCGGTGCGATGGGTTAGCGATTCCCTTCATGTAACTCAATTTTACTCGAGTGCTTGGCCTGTCAGCGTTTACCCTGCCATCTGTTTTCTTTCCTTTTTTTCCCCCTCTCTTGGAATTGGACCGAGCTGTCCACCGCCAGTTCGGTCTCGGCCAAGGAGAAAGGGTTAACTTGACTATTAGCAGAGGGAATCACGGCGTCAAGCATATCCGTCCTTGGGCGTGTTTGAAAGAGGACATGCAAGATAATCTGCGGCAGCAAATCCCGGCCCTCTATACCGTGCTGTGGTTGCGAGCCGAAAGAACCCCTTGTCAGGTACCGAGCACGAGCCACCACAGGCAAAACTTCGTAGCTTTGTATAGGGCACTGTATATACGATAGCGCTGTATAGTCAGGTAGATACCGCACTATTGGCATATTAGGTGCAACCGACAGTTTGGGTGGGCGATGGACTGGACGGATCACAGACGCGGAGCGGATCGGTGTGGATGGGGCCGAGTTCAAGATTTTCAAGTGAGCGCTCCCGAGTTCATTGAATGCCTCGATCGGGTTGGTTTTGGCGATCCTGCCTTCCCTGCTATTCTTGCTGTTGTGTTCCTGTTGAGGTATCGACACCGTAGGTAGGTAAGGGTTCCTTTTGGTTTCCCGGTCCTGAACTGGGTTTTCTGCGATCGCTGAGTTGGGACTGGACAATCGGACAGCGTCTGGTCGTCACTCGAGGTCCCAGGCAGCACACAAGCTTCGGCTTTGGCAGTTCCCGGGAACGCCATGGTCAGGGTTTGTGCTGGACGGATGTGCTAGCAGTCAATCTTATTGGATCGAGCGAGTTGAGGGCTCGGACATCAGGATACGACCAAGTGCTACCTACCTCTTCGCAGCAGACACATAACTAGGCACACGCAAATTGTTGGACGCAGATTGACACTGGTTGGTCACTTTACTGCGGATTCATTGATCGAACAGACGGGAAAGGGTAGAATCAATCTTGCGCGTAGGTTCGTCGATCCAGGGAAAAGGCGTGGCTTGTCTTGGGATTCATGGTGGCCGCGACCGGAAAGGGCGCTGTGAATAGAAGGCTTGGAAAGACCACAGGGCAGTGATTCGGTTGGCTGCCAACGAGGCACAACTGGCTGCCCGGTCTGGACAACTTGACCGTCCAGCCAATCAGACCCATGCAGCACTAACAATTCAACAAAGTGCACGGGCTCCGGATTTGGACACTTGAGGTTTCTTACGTGCCTCTTACCTCTTGGCCAACTCACCCCTTCCTGGTCGCTTCGACAAATTTTCAATCAAGTAGTAAGTGAGATGAGTTGAAGGCTCTGACTGTCGATTCTTTTCCCCCTTTCGACATATGCCACCTCACCTCAATCCAGGGGCAGCTCGAATACGTGCATTCGAAAACCTCCTCGACGCACGGATATCAGTTCCATTGGCATGGCAATTAACTCCCTTGTACACACAAAGCTGCGCCAGGGGCATGCTGTCAAGCAGAACTGGGTCAGCATTCCCCCCCTGCCTGAGCGCACTCACCGTTTTCATTACAGGCTACCCCGATAGACGTCATGGCCTGACCGTTTTGGTCTTTGCTCGATTTCCGTAACCGGTACCGACTGCGCTAAAGGTGGGTATCCCAGTGCTTTCAGGTTGCATTAGCTTACAGTAGCATATCAGACAAGGGGCCGTCCTTGGACTCAGACATCGAATTAGGTTAAGGAAGCCACTGGCATTTTTTTAAATGGCACCTGTCGTTTCGACACAGCCCGCAAGGTATTTACACAGTCTTGTCGACCGGAAGTAGATACATAGTGACGAGGAACGGCCAGTGCAAGTATACTTGGTACCTCGCCAGGCTCAGATGAGGCGTTCACGGTATCCTTCTTCCTGGGAAGTAGCTTGTTCATGCGAGCCATCGGCTAGGTGTACATACTGAGTAGTACGCTACGAGCTGGGCTATACGAATACTAGACAAGATAAACGATTTGTAAGGGGCTGAGAAGTGGACTGCCTGGTATGCGGAATCCCACCTCGTACTATGTACACCAATCGACCCCTGGCTGAGACGCGCACCAGAAGTGGAAATCCGTTCTTCCAAACGGGGGGAGCTCCAGTCATGGACTTGCACTTGGGTACCTGCAAGTGAAATACTAGGCTAGCCGATATCCAGCAGGCTAGTACATCCATGACATTTCGGGCCTGCGCCTTACTTTCTTCTTCCTCGCATCCCGTCATCTACTAGCGTCCGTCGGTGGCATTAGACCGTCTGAGAACATCATCCCACACACCTTCAGATCGGCCAGTCATCTTATAAACCTCGTTCCCTTCTAACTACTTTATCTTCCCCCCCATCCCCAACCTGCATTCCCGTACCACCTTCAACCACCCATCTCTACCATCAAACATCTATTACAATCATCGACATCCACCACGACTCGACATCAACAAAGCTCCATTGAAGGATAACATCATTAGTCTTCAAGACAATCAAGACCAAAACCGTCGTTCACCTTATCGACATTTTCGATCATCATGTCTAACATGCCCGACCAACGGAGAGGTCCTTGGTCAGCAGGGGAGGATCAGCGACTCATCAAGTTGGTCAAGGACCTAGGACCGGGAAACTGGGTCAACGTTGCCCGCATTCTCGGAACCAGAACCCCCAAGCAGTGCCGAGAGCGATGGCACCAAAACCTGAAGCCAGGGCTGAACCACGGACCTATGACACAGGAAGAGGCCGCTATCATCGTTAGAGAGGTAGATCTGAAGGGGCCTCGTTGGGCAGACATCGCCAGGAAGCTCCAGGGCCGCAGCGACAACGCAGTCAAGAACTATTGGAACGGCCTCAACAACCGCAAAAAGAACCAGCTCAGGAGACAGAGTGCACCAAGACGCGTTTCTGCCTCCGATGTTCTAAGAAATAGCCCAGGTCAACTGCCGAGAGCGCACATGCAGCGCCCCATCAGATATCCTCAGGACATCTACACGGGATCTAGGAGGCCATCCAGTCCCAGCAGCTTCAAGGACAGCCTTCATCACCGCGTCCATGAGTCCATCGAGTGGTTCCCTTCTAGGCCACAGCAGCAGCAGCAACAGCAACAGCAACAGGCTCGGTGCACTACACCCTTCACATCTTTTTTTCCTCCATCACATGCCTTCCCCGCTACCGATGGATATCAAGATGGAAGCGATTGCGCAAATGGAAACACTCTGCGGCTCTTGACACCGCCCACATCAAGGCGACTTGCCCCGTTCAGCACCTTGCCCTCTCCTACTACCTCATCCTCCGGAGACTTGGATGAGTTTGATCGCCGACAGCTAGCAGCTTTCGCACCACCTGCGGCCTACCGTCGTCCCAGTCTTCCTTTCCCTCAGCAATCATCATCAATGGGATACCTCCCTTCTACCACCGAGTACCTTCCCACGGCACCTAGCTCGCCTATTGCCTTGATTCAACGAGACGAGAAAAACCATGCCAGGATTCCTGTCACAAGCCTCCTGTGCTCTTGAACAGGCGGAATAAGATACCAAATATCTCCCATCTACGAAGATCATAATAACCCGAAAGCCGAAGGCTAGCTGGGGCGTGTCGAACTGGTCATACTCAAATATGGTAAGTTTTCCTGATGACGATACCTTCTCAAACACACATGACGCTAACATAGTACATCAGACCAGAACAGCGTACAGCATCAATCCTGAGCTTGGTGAAATCACCACACTCATCTCGTCCTATCAAAATAAAGGGACTGCAACTATCCTTATAGTGTAATCATAAGCAGACAGAAGGAACTGAAAATTGGGTTGGGCATGGCGGATGGATAGAAATACGTCATTCACGCCCCGGGCTACCTACAATCAAGTAGTCCGTCGGTGGTTTTTGGTTCTTCTTTCCTCTTTTCTTGTATCAAGGATCGGATGGTCTGAGGAGCGGATGGGCAGACGGAAGAGGTCATTTTTTTTTACTGTTGAGATACCCCCCACAACAGCAGATGCTTTGCGGCACGCTGTTTTCCAAAAATCAAAGAAATATTAATCGGTGAAATCAAATTACAGTGGCAATCTGGCCTTGCTTGTTACTACCTTGTGCCTACCTATGTCCAACAGTAGAAAGTGAACATGAATGCGAGTCGATGTAGCCGATGAGCTACAATCGTTACCAGCATACAAGAAAATGCCCGTTCCTTACACGAACTAGGATACCTAAAGTAGAGAAAGATGTCGTCGTGTTATACGAGACCCTCCTCCCCCTCTTCCCGGGTTCAGTGTTCCAATATTCAGATTGAGGTTGTGCAACCATTGAACTTCTAAATCACTAAGTTTAGATCACACACACACACACAAACTGAACACAACAAATCGGTTGCCTCTTAATTTAATTTCTCCCCCCACCTCCCTTCCGCCTTTTGTATGGTTTTGTTTTTTGGCGCTTTGCTTTTAGTGCATAGGTCTGTCTAGGCCTTTTCTTCTACAACAAGGAAGGCTTCTTCTTCTTCCATGTCTTCCATAGCACAACATTTAATTTCCGATCCTTCTTTTTTTCAATTTGTATGAGACATATTATTCACGGTAGGCAGAAAATGTTTTGTTTCTCTCGGGTTTCACTTCCCGTTTTCCCGTTTTCCCGATACATAGTGTAGTCAGAAAAGGGTAAAGTTTGACCGAGGATGACCCACGCGGGCGGACAACTTTACACAAGTCACCAACAACGATACCTAACAATAGTGGCACACCGATGCTTCAAAATTTCATAAAAAAAATATAAAGAAAAAAAAACGACAAATATTGAAAATGGGCCATGCGAACTCGAGATAACTTAATTGAAGGCAGCTTTGCATGTTTGGTGTTGGTAATAGAAACTTGACGCAATTCCCAAAGGGGGGAGGGGCCGAATAATCTGGATGGAGTCCATATGAAGAGGGTCCGGTCCACGAGGACTGGAGTCGGGAATAAAAAGGGAAGGGAGAGATGGGAGCGGAAGGAGCGGACACTAAGTATTAGGCACTGGCAACGGTGAAGCTAGTTTCAGTTTCTCGGTTCTTCTAAATACAATTACATACAAGACGTTTAAATATAATTACTACGTACTCGTTTTCGCAATGCGGGAGAAATACTAGTGTAGGCTTAGGCACCAGCGCGAGACCTTTTACACCGGCGATGTTGGAGATGTTTTAGTGTTTTGTGGGTGATGCACAGCGGCCAATTGCATGCCGCAAGTCGTCTACGGGGTTATATTATGGCATTCTTCTTTTTTAGAAGGTGGTTCGGAATGTGGTTTCTGTGGTTCCTGTGCTTGGTGGTTTTGTGTGTGGTCTGCGAGACTGTAGAGCTGCAAAATGAAGAACCAACACAACCCCCGATAATAATAAAAAATTGCATCAGATGGATGAGCGACCGGGATCATGGGCCCAGAGACATGAAAAAAAAAAAATCTCTGAAGGGGTTCAGCTCACCCACTCGGCTTTACAAAAACTAAGCATGATAGACAACGACGGGGTAGCTGAAGGGTAACACTTGGTTGCATAGATTTCGGTCGATCGGCTTACTTGGGCGAGCGAGCATCCCCTTTGACGGTGCGAATTTATCATTTTCAACGCATCATCCCCACGGGTAAGTACCAACTAAACTTCGTCAACGAGGCCTGTCAGCTAAGCACTTTCACCTATAGCACTAGTAAACACTACCAAGGCTGGGGCGGTTGAGGGATTTGCTTACATACCTCAAAATCTAGGCAGCTATAAAAGGGAGCCACCGATTGGCTGAAAACCGATCACCCCACGAAATGATACATCTGCACCGTTGGAGGGATAGGCGAGATTGAACGAGGGGTTATGGCAATGGGGGATGGAGATGGACATGGAGATGGGGGATGGGCCCGGGCAAGTTGAGGTTCAGTTGCCCGTGAGATGATGCCCGAATAAAGAGGGGCAGCTACGGCCTGAACGGTGCCGGAAAATGTCGCCGGGATAGCGCTGCGAAAAAAGGTTGCCGGTTAGTAATTACTAGTGATCGATAGAAACGGAAAGTATCCCATTTTTTCCATTCTATTACATTTTCAGTAATTACCGCTAAAACAGTGGTCTGTGCCACAGTCCGTGCACTCCTCACCTCACCCCCATACTGGGCCAGTATGACTGGGCTCAATTAGGCTCAACTGGGCCATTTCTATACCGTTCATTATATCGATTAGCACTCTACTCTCCTCTTACAACCAACTTCAACCCAATTATTACTATGCCCCCTTAATGAAACGCTAGGAATAAAGCTATATTTAGAGAGTTCACGCTACAGGATGAACCCGGTTGCGCGATTGTAACCGCCCAGTACAATTACTATAATAATCGCTAAGCGAACAATATTACTCGCTTGTACCACTATTTCAATAACTATTAATAGTACTAGGTATACTATATTTGCTAATAAGTTGAATATTGTAAGGATATCCGCCAATACGTAGTTATATTTAATAGAGCCTAAAAGAAGAGGATTAATCAATACGCAGCTGAAGCTATATTCTTTAACGGTCGACCTTTTAACCTCCTTAATTTATTACCTATACGGGCGTTCCTTTATACCTTTACCCCTTATTATACTCCCCTTAATACTAGCGTATTAGTAAATAAATAGCTCCCCGTTATATACTAAGAAATAAAACAATAGATTAGGATCCAGTATATTAATACTACTAATTATATTAATATTTTTTTTAATAAATTAAATAATTATAATAGTAAGCGTATTATTAACGTATTATTCTCCAGTACTATAGATCAAACCTCATTCTTCTAAGTGAACCGCTATACCGACGCTACTGAGTATACTATAATAAATCTCGCTAACTTCGTCTCTAGTATTTATAACGAAATAACTAATAACCCCACTAAAATTAATAATTTTATTACTAATATATATACTACCGCTAGGAAATTAATATAGGAGTTAATTACTAGGCGTTTTAAGACCGTATTTATAATACTATACGATTCTCACTCGCTTTAATTACTAATAAAAGACTTACTTACTATATTACTATTTTATATATTAAGTTAATAAGTAGTTAATATTATAAATTTCTTTCGTACTTTTAAATTGCAATTAATTCGCTTTCGTAAATTAATAATAATATACTATAATAAACTTATTTCAATCCTTATAAAGTTTATTAGAAAGAACCCCTTATTATTTTATTTATATTATTAATTAACTAAATTAGTATAATTACCCGATAGGGGTTATAATATAAATCTATATAATTGATACTACGAATTCAACCCGCATTGCGTACCTTTGCTCGAACTATACGTTAATATAACGGCTAATATTAAAAACCCCCTCACGCACAACCACTTACCCCCGACGCGCCTATACTAAATAAACCCGTATAATTATAATACGTACTTAATACTATTGAGAACGTCCACTTCTAGTACGGTCTAATTAACCTTAAGAGGTTTATAAAGCTACTTTATAAAGCCCAATTAATATTAAAAACGGATAAAGCTACGGTCGGTTATATTATCCCTCGATAAATCTCAATATAGGAAGTATAGTAAACCGAACGCCCTTCCTTTTAAATTAATAATTAATATAAATTTGAACGGTTATATATATAGAGAAAATAACGGTAATTAACCCCGTTGAACTAATTAGGCTTCCTTTTACTATTAAGTACTATAATAAATGTAATAAGATTAGTTCAACCCCCTATTACTAACCTTATTCCTATAATTATCGACTTTATTCGGCTATATATTTATACTTTATACAACGTTATAGAATAACGGTTTATTAAGGACTTTATATACTTCTATATCCGATAAACTCTATATACCCCTAACCAACGTATTTAGGATTACTAGAATCTTAATCCTAAAACGTAGTAGAGTATTATTAAGGATAATAGCTCTATTATTACTATAATAATTATTAGGGTATTCAATACACTAACTAACAATATACCTTATAAACGAGCCTTCTCTACTATAAACTTTTTAGAAAACGTAAAGTGTAACCGCCTTACTACCAACAAAATAGATATAGCCTTATTTATTTATATAAACGGCAAGAAACTTAAAAACCTCTATTAATCCTTTACCGGACTATCTCCCATACAGAGGGACGAGCTCTTATTGGATATTGAAGAACAATTATATAATTATATATACGACAACGATTAAAATAACCGGGCATAGGAGGAGTAAGTTAGAGAGAGTAGACGAGGGTATTTATAAAGAGGGTAGTTATTAAATACACAGATTCTATACGTAAAGACTCGATTTACAGTATCTCAACGTAAAAAGCTCGATTTCTAGCATTTTCAGCAAAAAATCCGATTTTCTGGTGCGACCAGTAAAATGCTAGTAAAATATGGGTCTACGCACGGCCACGTACGAATCGCCATTTTTTCCTTTCAGAAACAGTTATTACAGTTATTACTGGGACCCTGTTATTACTGATGGATCACTAGTAATTACCTAGTTAGCAACACCAAGAGGAAGTTACTCAAAAATATCGACATGAAGATCCGAGTTTATGAAGGGGAACTTGGTGATTTCTCCTCGTAAATAACCATCGGGTTTATGGACGAAGTCGAAGTTCGGAGATAGTATACCGTAGATCACACTGTGCAGCTACCTTCGATTTTGAAGATGTGGCTACATAGATCACACTACATACTGCGTACTATGTAGAAGAAAGGCAATGAAAGTTCCGAGTCTAAGCAAGCTTTCCATACCGACACAGAAAGTCGGTGGTACGTAGTGATTTTTTTTTTTTTTTTTTTTCCTTTTTTTGTTCCCTTTTTTTCCTTTTTTGTGTGTTTGCCTTCCAGAGCTTGTTGTTACCTGTCCTCTCGCCTGTTCATAATGGTGGTATCCTAGCTCGGTTTAGTGCGGAAGTTCGCAAACGTGTCAGCGGCAACACATCCGGCAGGAACAAGTTAAACCGTCATCATGCGCGGCCGTTGGCAAAGGAAGTTGAATAGGTTTGAGTTTTAGTGCATTGTCGTGCACAAAACCCCAAAACCCAAGAATGAGGTGTGTGGGTAAAAGGGGGCATGACGGGACCGTAGATCTCTCCCCACAATTTGCAACGGTGTTCCAGTTGGTGGTTTCGCTGTGGTGTGGACTTGAAAGAGCTTCTTCTTTCATTTCCCTTTGATTTTAGTCTCGATCTCTACATCGCTGGAGAAGGCGTCCGGATCGGAACTCCGTAGTTGGAGCCATATTGTGGGACTATCGACTATGGTGTATACATACTATTCGTGGTTTATCGTGGGACTTGTATGAATCGCCTCGTGGAGATGGTGCCCTTGTTCACGATGCACATGGGAGCAATGCGTGACGTACATGTCGATGCTGATGTTGATGCCTCGATGCCTGCACCAATATTCAACAGTTGCCATCCATTCACTCTCTGTGACACCATGGAATCTAGGAGTCTCATACAAGAGACGGGGAACTGCACGGATGCATGAGAGATTGAACGGGTAAGAGCAAGGAGGGAACAGCGATCAGCTCGCTTGATGCGACTGTTACGGTTAGGTTTGCGACCCTCTTCAAGACCTTGGGGGTTACTGCCCGCCCATGCCGTTGCGGTGGAAGGCCGGCCAGTGTCTTCGAGAGCGCATACTACCTTACTTCACCATGCAGCAGAGGTCCCCGACCGCACGCAGTCAGCCCCCTGTGCAAGCAGACTGTGGCACCGGCGCCAGCGCCGTACCGGCGGATCGGCTCCCTTTGTGGCTAGGGTCCAGACTCGACAGGGTTGCAACGCAGACATCAAAGCGTCACCCAGTGATCGACGCACTAATAGCCAACTTTCCAGTTTTGGAAGAACCGTTTTGCCGCTCTTCTCTCTTGGGGGACCTCATTTCCCCTTCGCTGAACCGTTTTCTGAACCGTTGGTCTGTGAACCCTTTTCTTCACAACACAGTGATACAGCCCTTGTCCAACCCAGAGTCAACCCAAGCGGATTCCGAATTTCCTTACGCGAGTGTCTTTGTCTTATTGGCGGTCGACTTGCAAAAGCTCGACAACGTTCAGACGTTGACAGCAACATCGAACATTCCAGCATCGCATCATCTTCCCACCATTTGAGTACCAGTAGCAGTAGCCCTGCCTACTTCAGGCTCTCGATGTTTGGTACTGAATCAAGAATTGACCAGCACTCCATAGGACGAGTAAAGGCAGCACTGACTGGATCCCGTGCTGCCAGCAGATATACAAATACATGATCGAAACCGACCTTAAAGACACCCAGAGAGGTGACGGCTGAGGCAAAGAGGAGAGGGTGGGGGACAGGGGCATGATAGGGTCGAAATGTCATGACTTTTGGGGAGGAATAAAACTGTCGTATTAAGAGCCAGGATCCAGCCCTCGTCGACAGCCGCAAGGTGGTGGTTGAGGTGGGACAAGATGAACGAGGCACGACCCGCCCGGGGGGTGGTGACGCCCCAACCCACGAAGCGGGGATCAAGTGCAACGTCGGGAACGCCAGGTCGGCGACCTCGCGCAACGTCGACATCACCCAATGCAAATGCAATGTAAATATTGCATTTGCTATTCTCGGCGCTCCTGCACCATGTACGCCCTGTTCCCCTTGTTCTGCCGACGGCATAACCATTCTCTCAGCATCTTGGTCACTAATTCGACGGATTACGCATTTTCTTCGCAAGTGTACCTGTATATTTACGCAGGATGCCGTTTTCCCCAAAGACGAGAACCTAACCCATTTCAAACCATATCTATCCATGCAAGATTACACCTTCAGATCCGGCCGACGTGACACGAGAGCGGCCTTTTGGGTCCTCCAAGCCTTGGATTTTCTCCATTGGTTCATCGACCCGATGTCGTTCATGCCACTGGGTGACTGACTGACTGGATGGCTGGAACCTGACCTTTCTTTGCGCTTTCAACGACCACCGCGGCAAGTCCAGTAAAGCCTGCCGAATCATGGGTAGTCCCAACGGTGACGGCTACTTACTAGCTTGTGCCCAGCAAGGCACATACAAATGAGAGCGTTTTGTTCGTTTTCACCATCAACAACAAGACATTTTTAACAAACTGTCCGAGCTCCCCGAGCGGGTTTGAAAGCCGGAGAGGTACTTACCCTTGCTGCCATGTGCGTCGCACGAAGAGAGCGCCTCCGTTCTTGCAGCAGCAATCACAGTCTCACCTTAAACACAGTGTCGCTGCCCCTCTCTCATCCTCTCCCTTCTTCCCCTTGTCTTGGGATGACCTCCCCGCACCCACCACAAACTTGCTACTAGGTATACACGTACCTCTGCAGATGTCGCAGTAACAGTGAAAATCTCGTGATACTTTCGTAGTATAAAAGGGTTTATGGTCGACATTACCATAGGTAGACCGAATATCAGCGTACGTGGGAAATACGAAGTTTAGGATGTAGGCAAAACCGAGATCTTCAATATGAGATGTCATCGGCTGGGCCGCCCTACATTTTTTTTTGGTGGGGTGGGTACCTGTAAGTTTTCGGTGGGTGCAGGGAGGTAAACCCTTCTTCTTCTCAAAAGAAGAGAAAACGGACCGAAAAGCAGGCTCTCACCGTTATTGACCGTGGCACCCTTGCGACCAGGTATCCCGTCCCACACTAGAAGTGGTGATCCCCACAATTGGCATGGGCCCGGAGATCAGATGAGGGCCCCTGCAAAAGGCCAATACCAGACAAAACGGTGCACCACATGTCGACAACGCTTTTCAGGAGATCCATTCGGTGCAGCAAACCCACTCTCGCGCATAGGAGATTCAGCAGGACAAGGGGCTGACAAGGGACAGCCTCCGTCCTTTTGACCGTCTTTGCTGGGCGAGGGGTCTTGATGTGTACCACAACGTGCGCTTGGTTCCCCGCCGGTGCCCGGCGGACTGCTTGGCACGCAGCGATCACCGGGCCATGCTTGGGGCTCGTCTCGCTGGCCAACAGCCCAGGGTGCCCAGGCTTTCCCCAGAACCCAGGCCCGATGTGTTTCGGTATGAGGCGTCCGTTACGAGACTGCCGAAGAGCGGCGCCTATCTCGTCATCTGCCAGGTTTCAGTTCGCGGATCTGGATGTATCCGAAGGAGGATCCCCGATAGGGATTGGTCGAGAATGGGCCTTTTCCGACCTGACCTATCGTGAACCCTTGCCTTGGTCCACAAAGGGGTCCTCACCTGTGCCCCCAGCTACCGAGCTACTGGATATTCCAACAGCCTCGTCGCCGAGAGTAATGGAACTAAAAAACGAACGAACCCCCAACAACGACCCAATAACAACGGTAAAGTCCACACCTCCATCACCCGGGTGGAGGTGGAGATGCTGATTTGATATCCAACAATGATGGATCGGGGAGATCCATAAAACAGGATACAATGATCTTACCTTACATAGTACACTAGAATCTCATCCACAAACACTTCGTCATCGGTTGCTAGTGCAATGTCGGTGAAAGTGGGATGAGACATTCACCGGAATTCCCCTTTATTATTATCGTTTTATTCCAACGATCCGTTTCCCATCGCCGGCAACAGTCGGGACATATCCGCAATTCACGCATGGGGAAAACAATGTCCATCACAGTTCAACGTTACACTCCTGCCGAGTCCAACAAACCACTTAAAGAGAAATATCATATTGTACGAGAGGAAGATCACTCACCGGCACTGAAGCCGACTCGGCAGCTGGCATTAATAACATTGGCACGGTAGCTACTGGCTGGCAACTGCGCAAGTGGTCGTCGGCGATACTATGTACATAGTAGGCATCATACGCACACAATACCAAACAAGCAGCCACTCAGCCAGTCGATGGCCGCAAACTTTGTGTTACTGAATCTGTCTCAATACTTGACTTTAGTGTTTGTTGGTGTTCCGGCTGTAAATAAGCGTCAATCATAGTCGCACCAACAGAGATCCAGTGGGACTCCGTGTGCTGTGCTTGTACTATGGTGACAATAACAATGATTCCTTTTGTGTGTTGTCTCGCAAAGCCTGCAAGTCAACCACCAGCCATCAAACATCATTTCAGGAAAGTCGTGAACAGCGCCAAACAACAACCAACCACATTTGCGTTGTTGTGGCAGAGTCGCGCGGCAAACCACTACTACAATTCACTGCACTGACTGAGTCACACACAGTATTTGATTGAAAGTGCAAGCTCGCAGTAACATATCCCCTTGTGGTGTAGTTGGATATCACGTTCGGCTGTAATTGTATGATTGTATACCGAAAGGTCACCGGCTCGATTCCGGTCGAGGGGAACATTCTTTTTTCTTTTTTCCTTTTCTCCCTCTCTGCTTTTCCGCCTTTTCCGTTCTTTCCGCCTTTTCCGTTCTCCCACCTTTCTCTTACAATTCCTTTTTTTTTTTCTTCTTTTTTTCCTTCTTTGGTTTCCTCTTTGTCTGGGCGTTTTGCTTTTGCCCTCATTCCGGGTTTTGAACACAGTGTTTGTTTTCTTTCCTTTTTTTTGGCTCTCTTATTTCATTCCCTTTTTTTACTTTTTCGAACCTTCTAACCACGCACTATGTACCACACCCTCGTTCCATCGGACTTCCACCCATTCATTGTTTCTCCGTTTTATTTTGCGATCTCACTTACAGACAGACCTTGGTATGTCGAGATCTACGGTCTCCGTCCGATCCCCTGGCCCAGGTCCTTGGGATCATTCATATGGTAATTTCAGATGCATGTGTGCAAAGTGCACTGCACTGTACCTACGTACCAAGAACCAAAGAAAATATGACCGTTTCGTGAACGTCTATCCTGTGTACGCAGTACATAGTAGTGTAGTCATCCTTGCTGCCATCATCATTACTGCGTACATAGTAGGTACTATGTGCACATGATGGCATCTTTACTTCCTTTACCCACTCTGTCTGTCATTGCCTGTAAAGTCTCATGCTGGGTAGTGTACATACATACCTACCCGGTACACTTACGTAGGTAGTAATAGCCAATA
Source organism: Neurospora intermedia (assembly GCA_037102815.1). Classification (NCBI taxonomy): domain Eukaryota; kingdom Fungi; phylum Ascomycota; class Sordariomycetes; order Sordariales; family Sordariaceae; genus Neurospora; species Neurospora intermedia. The sequence continues at coordinate 4,037,917 of BTPP01000001.1, read as the reverse complement.
GCTACGCATATTACTTCCACCATCACTTGAATATTTTTCTTCTCTTCGGTCCCGAGACTGTGGTTGTGGCTTGAGTTAACGAAATCCATTCTCCTCCTTCCTCTTTCTTCCGGGGTTAAGTATTCCTCTCATCTACTATGTACATAGTACCAAGGGGCCACTCAATGGGCTATTAGCATATAAACGGGGTACCGACTTGCAACATAAACTTCAGGCTGCCGACTACAACTGACTGACTGTCGGATACCTACTCGACATTAAGTGAAAGTGGTGAGTAAGTGAGTGTCTCTCAATCACTGTGCAGAACACAAGGAAAAGATAGGTTTTTCAATCACCGTGCAGAACACAAGGAAAATAAAGATTAATTGTGAGGAGACCCAAAGTTACTCCGGACACTCCCTATACTGATACATAACCAGTGTTTTGCTCCATAGGTGGTGAGCCCGTTTTCGTCTGTTCACTTGACTAGAGTCTTGACGGGCTACGAGGAATGAATGTGTGAACGGAACTTCATTTTAGAGGAGTAAGGTTGAAGTATAGTCAGGAGTGGTGAGGTGGGATGCTTCCACTGTTATTTTTTTTTTTTTTTTTTTTTTTTTTTTTTCCCCTGCATTGGAGATTGTAAAGATGCCTCTGCCTCTACCTCAGCTACACCACATACGAGAATTTACATCAGCTACGTCTCCATAACGTGTGACGCCTCAAGAAGTCATACATAACAAGACGGAGAAGCCCCTGAGTCGTGTCCACAGTACACTAACCAAATATCGACTTCCCACTCATGGACTTATTCGCAGGTTGATCTGCTCCAAGACTGACTGCTTGGTGGCCCCGTAAACAGTGTGAAGTCCTCTCCGGTGAAGTCAAGAGGTAGGCAAGTACATTTACCTACGCTTTAAACGCTGATACTCCCTCCATATCGCACATCGAAACCCAGACAAGTTCGCCACTCCATTTGTTCACATTTACAAAAGAGTGTCAGGTTTTCATTCACCTACATAGTAGATGCTACGGCGTGGACTGTGAATATTACACGTCCTTTTGCCACCGGGCCGTTCAAAGGTACATACGTACTGCGTAGAGGGAGAGAGAGAGTGTGTGTGGGTAGTCAGTCATGAGAGATCACCAGTTTCTGCTTTCCTCGAGTATTGGATCTGAACGTTTTAGCTTGAAGTAATAGGGATTGGTGATACCTACACTAGAACACTACTACTGTGGTAGTTGTTCCGCTATCTATACAAGTTAGTGTGGAGCATCAACCAAGGGGCGAGATAGGCGTTCGTATCGCCTTAACCATGAGTGTGTGCTATCACGAGTTTCGCCGGCCCATTCCACTGGTCCCATTGTGAAATCCGTCGACAGTCTTGCCTTGAGGAGACCTGGTCCGTGAGTAGTGTAGTCCCAGCAGACCGACCGACCCCCGATCTTGATCCGAAGGTAAGCCTATGATGTCCACAACGTGTGTGACTCTAGGCTCTAGCCCCAACACCCAAACACCCTTGATCCATCATGAGAACGGACCCCAAGGTCCATTGGCAATTTCTAGTAAAGATCACCTATCCCAGTGATCTCCAGTGACCTATTCGGTGGACCTGTTCCCCATTGTCAGTTGCCACCTCCTTCCTTTTACTGTTAATCCTTTCCTCCGTGCCCCCCCCTCCTGATCCATTCCTCAAACGCCCTCATTACAAAACACGACAAATCAGACCCCATAATCCCCACAAACCCAACAGCCCTCTCCCAGCCCCAGGTCCTATCCCAGAAGAAAGGTTCAACGGCTAGCCGGCATCTTGTGAGATCCTGATCGGCTCAATCTGGAAAGTCACACACACGAACGGTGACTAGTGTAGTTCTTCACCAGAGCCACTTTACCTTTTCAAGCGTGTGCACGTCCAAAGGGGAGTTACCGTTTGTAGCGATCGCCGTCTTGGCTGCAATTTCTCAAACTTTTCTGCTTGTGTACCGAATTTGCGAGCTTGCACCACTATGGCCAGCAGCAGCTCCTGCCAAGTCACACTATAGACCAATCAAATCAATGGATTCTAACCATTTTTTGTTCTCATGCTCGAAGTTCCAGAAGAAACATAAGGGGTGACCTTGCTTCTGGCAGAACCGTTTGGAAGTTTGGGGACATCCTCTGGGTAAACCAACAACCACCCCATGTCAGCCAAGTACTGAAAACTCCAGACCTGTCATGGAACAGTTGGAGCCGACCAGGGCAAGCGGCTCAGCGCAGATCCCCATGTGTCCATTCGGTAAACTTTGGTACCGTTGCTGAGACGTGATTCTTGTTCATCCGAGACTTTGTTGTGTCTTTGTCTCTCTTCTCTACCGCATGGACGGGACTCTTCCCACTGCCAGGCTGTGACTGTTTCTGCTGCTGCTGCTGCTGCTGCTGCTGCAACAGCTGCTCAAACTTGTCCTTGATAGGACTTATATTCCCAACCCTATTCTGCTGCTGGTGGGAGGTAGTCCGGGGAGGTATCGCCGGTCCTGATCCGAATCCAGGTCCCAGTCTCGGGCTTGTGGTCGTCGTCATCGTCGAATTGTATTGGTAGTAGGTAGTGCTGGTCATTTCTCCGAGCTCGTAATTTCCGCTGCCAATGTCTTCGCCGCCGACGCTTGTCTCGTAGTGGCTGGGTTGGTCGACTTGAACTGCAGAGGAGGTGGAGGCCGCTGCCGCTGCCGTTCTGCTGCTGCGCTTTCCTAGCCAAATCACCGAGCCGGTGGAGTTAGATGGAGTGAGGCCTGTGAGATTACCTGAACCCACAGAAGTACTAGTGAAGGTTGTTGTCGAATCTTCTTCGGCGGGGCGTGTTGATGATAGGTTGGCCATGGATCCTTCCGCCGTTGGGTGCACCGTTGACGTTGAGTTACGGTCGGGCGAGTCGATACCATTCGTACCGGCTGGTGGTTGCGTTTCACTCCGACCCTCATGCTGTCTGTGTGTGTTCGTAAAGCCATAACAGTCTTGAAAGAGGTGTTGGCAATGCTCTGAAGCAGCACTGGTCGTTCCCAGCACCTCAGCCTCGCCCTCGATATACGAAAAGATGCGCCGCCGTCGTGGATTTACGGCCGTGGATACGTCCCCCGTTTCGATTACGAGATTGTTGATATTGCGCCTTTGAGACAAGCTACGGCTTGCCTCCTGTGAGGCTGTACTCGCAGTGGAGCTACTGGATGTAGAGGGACTGTATAATGGGCCGTTTACGGAGACCACATGCTGATTTTGACTCGATCGAGGGCCACTGTGCGGCTTTGTGGGCGAGGGAGATGTTGGCGATGATGAGTCAACGAGAATTTCTTCTACACAAGGAGGAGGGGTATCCATAGATGGTTGTAATTGTGACCTACGCCACCGCTTGTCCTCCACCGCTCGTTTCTTCACCATCTGACTGATGCGAGCATCATTGTCCACCGGAAGGATTCTCAGGGAGCTCTCTGGGAAGCCGCCAAAAAAGAAAAGTCAGTAGATTGCATCGATTATTGTCAGAATGTACCCAACGACGTTCCGTACCTCTGATCTCATAGTGTGTTCTGTCTCTGGTCTTCTCACCCCCAACGCGCTCGTCCACCACCTTGTCCCCATCATCATCGCTCTCTCCTGCTGCAAAGAAACGGTTAACACCACTCCACCAACTCTTCACAATCTTGCACACCCTCATCGACTGATTCGCCCAACATACCTTGATCCCGATTAGCGGTAGTACTCATCCTCTTCAACTTCGCCTGGAACCTTTTGCTCCCTGACCGATCAATGAGCGTATCCTGTCTCGCCATCGTAACACTTGCTAGGCCATCCTTGCTCTCCTTAGCGAGCACGACTTCAAGTCGCTTGATCTCGGCCTTGTAGCCGTCCTCTCGCTGAATCCACTCTTCGCTGATTCCTCGGAACTGCTCCAGTTCCTTCTCTCGAAGGTTCTTGAGCTCAGCTAGCTCTTGTTCTAAGGCTTGCAACCGCTTTGTAAGGTGTGCGAAGCCCTCGAGTACGTTGTGAACAAGCGAGTTATATCTTTCGCACAAGTAGATTCATTAGTAACTTCCTCATCATGCCGAACTAGAAAGAGAAAGAGGTGACCTACTGGACAGGAAGAGGAGTCATCGAATCCCCCTTCGTCATCATAACCGCTTGCAACGTCTCCGCCATCTGCATCAAATTGGGGTTATGCCAGGGGCTCTCCCTAGCGGCATTCCGCCTCAGTCCTCCCAGCCAGTCATCCTCATCATCCCCATTCGTTGCGCTCCAATTTCTAAGCGGCAAGGCACTCAACGATGGTGCCGGTGCTGCCGCAGCACTCGGCGTCAGCGGCCGGAAGAAGGTAAAGCGGCTGATGCTGCCACCGCTTCCCTCACGAGGTCGCCCGGAAGAGAACGAGGGTGACGATGGGGCGGTGGCCGAGGGCGAATCTGCTCCATTCCCACTTGCTCCGAGATTAAGCAAACTTGAAACCCGTTGGAAAGTAGCTGACGGCCTCGACCTCAACAATCGGCTACTGCTGCTAATAACATTGCTATCGCTTGGCGATTTCTGATGAGGCAGTGATGGTCGACGTAAGCTTGCCGTTGAAGCTCCCGAGGAGAAAACACCCGCTGTGGGAGTTTTGGGCGGCAGTGGTCCAGACCCGCTGGTGTTGCCCCCGAATGCTGTTCCCCCGCTCCCGCTCCCGCTCCCCACGTTGCTGACTACGTGGATGCCACCGTCATTGTTATGGTGTTTGCTGGTTGACGCGGGATGGGATAAAGGCAAGGCATTCTCGTTACCGTCGATAGTCGTTACACTTGTGACAGAGCTATCCTCCGATGTAGAAGTGATGGCGGGCTGCGGTTGTTGCTTGGCAGGTTGCGCGCGAGACTGCTGGAATCTACGCAACCAGCTGGTGCTGTCGGCCATCCCGCTCGCTACGTACGTTTTGTGATATCGGCTGCTGACCGAACGTAAACTCTGGCGGAACTCCTCTGAGCGGATGGATAGGTAGTTACCTCGAATTTGCGCGCCGCCGTTCTCTCACCACTTAAGGTTAGTCTAGCAGCTTAACATCGATTTGTCGGGCACAGAGGCGAGAGCGAATGAAAGCGTCAAGTGTTACCGAGTTTTGAGTGACCTAAATGTGCCACACTTGGCGGGGTAGAGCGACGGGCTGGTCGATATGATTTGGATGCGGTATGCGGTTGAGCTGAGAAGGTTCGTTGGCAATCAATCAGAATCCGATGGAAAGCGGGATGCAGACAGGGTTTGGTTCAACAGAGCTCAGCTTCCACTTGATGCCAGTATCGGGCTGTTCGGGTTAAATCAGTCGCCAACCGCACTCGCCGGCAGCCATGAAGACATGGATTACTTCCTTCAGATGAAAGCGAATGCATGAGTGAATGGATTGCCCTTGCCTAGCAATCTGAAACTGCGCTCCTTACTTTCGGCTTTGTTGGGCTCCTTGCTCTCTCCTCATTCCACAAAGCTGCTGCGGACATGACGGATAGTACTACTGTGTGGCCAAGATTGTTTCATGAACCATGTCGCCTTCCCAACTATGTTCACAAACATCTCATTGCTGCAATCATTAACACGAATTTACAACATCTATGCGCGGAGTGACTTGTGAAGTCGTTCATCACTAGTGATCTTCCCGACCTAGCGGGTCAGCGTCAATATCTTCTTTCCAGTCTTGTTGGGTTCATACAATATACCAGCCTGTAACTGCTCGACTGCATCGTCCAGACTTAATCGCAAATAGGGGGAAAGTCGGGCATGAGCGGCATAAACCGACTGACGTAACGCGGGATCGATGATAAGGCCAAATGAGCACACTGCCTTGATGAGCATCTTGCTCTTGTCCCTTCCCTAGGAGTATCAACGGTCCGGCTCCCTTCAACTATGTAGGTCGCAAGCATGAATTCATCCTTTTTTTCGCCGAGATGCCGTCGTCTAATAGAACATATCCTCAGCTCTTCGCCTCCTCTGCCCTCTACCCTCCAATTTCTCAGCAAACAATTCTTTTCCTGCGTTGGTTCCTGTTCCGCTGAACTTCTCCGGGAATAGTTCTTTTACCGTCGTGCTTGTCGTCCCTGTCCCCTTGATCCTGAACCCTTGGTCGGTGCTAATGTTCTTGGTCGCCAGACCACGGATGCTAAAACCCCCGGCGGATGTCGTTGTTGTCGTTGTCCGCGTAATTCGATCTGCTAATTTAGCTATATACGTCGTTAATCATGGATTCATCAAAATGTTTCGTTTTTTTTTTTTTTTTTTTTTAGTTGAGTCGAGCGTTTGTCATCTGTTGCGTTTGGACGTATCTCATGTGGCGGGCACGCGCAATCGTGCCTTGACAGTCGCCGCATCACCGCACTACTTCGCCAAGAAGGAGAGCCTTTACTTGCGAGAGGAAACGTTCCTCTCTAGGTTCGCAAGCGTAGAAAAGACCGTGTTACCCCGCAAGGAGAAGCCCTCCTGCTTGACAAAGTGTTGCGATGCTGTTGCTTCCGCTGTGGCTGTTGTGAGTGATGTTGTTAAAGAAATGTCGAACATACCGCTTGCCAACTTTCCGACGTCCTCCTCCACTTGATCCATCATTGCCCTGCTGCCAATAGTTGAAGATGCCTTGGTAGGGAAGAGTTCTTTGGGCTTGTTGGCTTTTGAGGGGAAAAGCTCCTTAGTGGTGTTGTCGTCTCTGCTTCGATCTCTGGGAGATTCCGTCTTGGCCAGACGCTCCTTGATCGCCCGACCCTTCTCCCGGCTGCGTAGCGAAGCAGCATCCCTGTATCTGTTGTCTCTCTCGGCGTCTAAATCCATCCGTGCGTCACTATCACGATCTCGTAGAGGTGATGCTGATCGATTGCGCTGGCGTGGCGATCTGGAGCGGCGGCGGTCAGGGAAGAGCTCCTTTTCTCGGTTCTGTCGCGAGTACGACCTCAGTCTGTTAGATTCGGTCGAGAAATTGCTGGAAACCGAGCCACGCCGAGACCGCGACCGAGGACGTGTCGAAGCAGGCCTTGTAATGCGCTTGCCTAGCGCTGTCGAGTCGTCATCGTAAAGATTGACGTCGAATGGCTCACCCTCCTCTTCCTCAAGTTCTCTGCGGCGGTCGTTTCGGTCGTTCCTGTAGTTTTTCCTGCCCCGTGGGCCATCATCGCGGTCCCTGTACCTCCGGTCTCTGAACTCGCCACGCCTCTTTCGCTCCTCTGGGTCGTACTCTGGATGTAAAAGGTAGAAACGGCTGCGGGCCGCAGCACCGACGACTTTCCTGTCTCCCTGGACGGCGAAGCGGATAAACAAAGCGCTATCTGGTTTTGCCGAGAAGCCCTTGGCGGGGACTTCTTCCAGTGGCGGTAGTGCTGTTGGGTCGGCAATAGCGACCGATGCGAGAGCAACGAGAACCTCCTGGGCGATAGCCTCGGACCTGAAGACAAGGTTTGCATTGGTGTCATCAATCCACTCCACCCTGTCGAGTTGGGTCAATCCACAGTGCTCGGCAACGTAGCCTTTGACTTGCTCAGGGTTGAACGTGTCAAGACCGCGAACGTGGACTTTCGTAGGGACAAGTGCCTTGTCGGACTGAGCATGGTCGCCGTTGCCGTTAACATTGTCGGGACCGTCATCGTCGATCTCGCCGGGTTCCTGTAGACCATAATAATTGATAAGTGACTTGTCTTGGCTCAGCTGAGCCGAAAAGGTAGGGACTGGTGACAGCGCAAACCTGTTCCTCGCCCGTGATAATGTCGTGCGTGTATGCCTCAGGTATCTGGGGGATGTCTTGAACGTCATGGACGTCGTCCACGTCCATCTCAATATCTAAGTCCATGACTGCAGACTGAGTGGGGTTATGTGATGTCAATGGCGATGGTAGACAGTTGTATTCCGCGTCCGGGCGCAAGACAGCGGTAACTGGATGTTCGCGATTGCTGCCGGTTTGTTGATTGGCAGAAAGACAGTCGGAGTACTGGGAGCAGTGGAAGGTCCGCGAGATCAATACTAGTTGTAGGCTTGACTAAATTGCGGTCATTGCGGGCAAATTGTGTAGCGGAAGGATGCGTGTGATCTGTCGTCGCGATTGTGGGAAGTGGAAAGGGTTGAAGTTGGCTTTGTCGTCGGTGGATAGGTGAATTGGATCGAGTAGCCCAGCCAGGCACGGCTGGCACGTCTGGGTCCGCTTGTTTGCTAGGGTGCTTTGGGACCCACAAACGCCCTATCGATAAGACAAGGTTCCACCCTCCCCAACTCGCGTGCCCCCCCGGGCCCGTTGCGGTAGGGCAGAAAGTGGAGCAGTTTGTCTTGACCAGTTGAGGTTTCCACTTGGCATCGGTGAATGGGATTTGTTGTTGTTGTTGTTATATATAACGTCTACTTCCGCCTCCCTAAGGGCATGAGACGTGCGACAACATCGGTGGATGGGAAATAGGTAGAGGTATCAGGTGACAAAAGTGCAGCAACACCGTAAACTTCACTTACTTATTCTCATCCAATTCGGTACAGCCACCAAAAACCCAACGGCTTCGTCTGAAAACACAAGGACGGGATGCAACGGATCAAATACATTATCTTTATATAGAGGTACAAAGCTGCTACACTATGTTCCACTAGCGTAAAGTACACGAACATCGGGATCTAGCCCCAGGGACCACAGCATCAACACCCCGATACGTACTTCGAGAAAGCATACAATGCCAGACACAGTCCCTAAAGTCCTGAATTGGGGCTTGTTCGCCAAGGGAGCATTGCCTCACTGAGTGAGGTCGGTCGAACTACTATTGAAGAATTTGCAGTTTGAACGACGAGTGTGTGTTACAAGCGAACCGTGTCGATTGTGAGACAAAGTCTTGACCGCCCTTTTCCTTTTCGAATACTGCCGGATATACCCTTTTTCTCGGTTTTTTTCATGAAGTTTTTATTTCTTTATTTATGTATCAATTTCTTTTCTCTCTCCTACTCTATCAGCCGTCTACAAGCTCTTTTCCCGAACCCTCATCGAAATGACACACGCCTCGCCCGTCGTTTGATAGCAGTGTCATCAACAGCTATGCAATTCGTTTGCACTCCGAAGGAACTTTGGAAACAACTTCCAAGTTGTATTGATACATTCCTCATTTTGTCATCATGATTGCCATCATCGTCGTCACGCGCCTGCCTTTTCCTAGCTAATCGCCCCGAAAGATTTGTGTTAGAACCTGAAGTTATCTGGGTTCGAACCAAAGTATCACCGAAGATATGCAGCTTAACAGAATGCAAATGAAATCACCGACACACACACAACATCTATAGGATGAATGCTGGATAGGTGACCGTGTGAACCTTGTTACAAGATTACCCCTTCTCGACCCGGAATTCGAAAAACATGGCCATCAAGTATATGAGCATACGCCCCAGTTTGCCCGTCTCAATCAAACGCCTGTTGTTGACAAATGTCGACATATGCCCTCCTTCTTTCCTTACATGACTATCTGGGCACACTGAGTCGAGAAGCCGATGATATTGTTATACCGCCCTGATCCCAGCGCCCATCACTACTTATCGAGCCCAGATGCAAAGCGTACATTTTCTTCCAGTCATGCCGTTTCAACGCGCCTTCGCAGCTCCAGGATGGAGCCGGAAGGTGGTGCTGGGCAAGTCCGCTTTACTCGGGTCGCTTCGCCGTCGACTGGAGGAGCGGCTGCCCCAAAGCTATTGGATCGAGACATTTCTGCCCGAGATCGTTTGAGGGAGGATGGCGGCGCCAAAGAAGGCAATACCGAAGTGATCTCACCGGCAGCGGGCCGTTCCCTGTCGTCAACGGCCATGTCGCCATCGAAAGGATCCGTGTCGAGCATCGGGTCATATGCCCACGCGGCTTCGAGGCCTTCCATGAATACAGGAGCATGCCTCAGCGTGTGCCACGAAATGGTGTCGTGCCGCATAGCAATGTATAGCGAGTCGATCATGCCACTCGAGTCGCAAACGGCACAGTTCTTGCGGAGGAAGTCGTGGTCGTAGCTGGAGTCGACTAGGGAAGCTTCAAGTTGACGCAGCATCGGAAGGCCCTGGAGTGGCTCGGCGTCGCAGAGTTTGGCTTGAAGGGGCATCCACGGACGGCCTCTCAGGAACATGCCGAACGCCTTCTCAACGGCCTTGACAAATGACGAAGCGTCCCTCCCATGAATAGCTACCATTTGGTGGAGACCCCGTGATAGACATCGTTGGTACGCGTTGGTATTCCTCTCGAACGGCATGGGCACACGGGCATGGGGAAGCAGCGAAATATGAACGGTCCAGGCACCCGTCGACCGGGCAGAGAGCGGGGGTGTTCTCGTGGCGTGGGAGATCAGAGTCCCGTCGAGCGCGGATCCTGCTCGATATGCTCGGACGGGCGGCCGCCCTACTTGCGAGTGGCCGTGAATGTCGATGGGATTTGCGCCACCGCCTAAAAGGCCTAAAGGGCCTGCAGGAAAGTTTGGGCGAGACATGTCAGATGTGGACCTTCTTCGGGGGTGATGTCCGTTAAGTTTGGCCAGATGGTCGTCTTCCTCTGCGTCCCGTGCGTCCTGCGAGTCCTCCAGCTCTTCCATCGTCTCAGCAATATTCTCGATCCGTTCCTCGAGGCTTATATCGGCGTCCCTGAGTTCCAGCTGTCCTGCCTGTAACTTGTCAAGCTGCTCATCATGGGCCCTCAACCTCTCGCACACTTCACGCAGTTGCTCGTCCTGATGTTGAGTCTTGCGCTCTAGTTGTTCGATTGACCGCCAGCTGATGCTGACATTCCGGTAGGTCCCTTTGATCTGTTCACTGAACTCTTCCCTACTCTTCTCCAAGGTTTCCTCCACGTCTGTCAACCTGCTGACGATACCTCTGGTCTTCTTCATATCGTGCTCCACATTGGACAACCTGCTGACAACATCTTCAGCAATACCTCTAGCAACCTGCTCCTCAAGTTGCTGGATACGCCTCTTTAGCAGTTCGAGTTGGTCACCGGGTAACGAGTCTGGCTCTTTCTGATGGTAGCAGGCCAGATGACCACACTGGCAGGTCGCACCCGGAATGCCTTTCTGGCGAGAGAAGCCGACGCAGGCACATCGGTGGCCCTTGATTTCTGGTACGCACAAAATGTATCGACAATGGCCCTTGGGCATCGTGGTTTCGTCCACTGGGTTGTTGACCGGCGCCTGGAGCGGCGATGGGGACGACTTGGCTGACATGCCCGTCAACTTCCCCGGAACGACTGTCGCCCCGTCGACCTCCTGACTCCAACAACGCCCTTCCTTCGCAGGGTTAAGGTGAATGAGAACGGTGGAAGGATCGCGTGACGTAGTGTACAAATGACGCCCAAGGGTGGTGGTACCGGCTCACGTCAGTAAGTAAGGTGAGTAAGGTAGGTAGATAGATAGGTACTGTTCGTGGTGATTACTATCGAGGCTCACACATGGCAACGAATTGCTGATGGGAGAATCGTCGGAGGTCCATGGAATGGTAGATAAACAAAAAGGATGTTGGACATTCACAGTCCAACTTGATGAGAAAGAGTCAGGGGTCTCTCGGTACTTTAGCGAAACAAGTGGAAACTGTGGGGAGGTTCAGTGTGGGTTGATGACGGAAGTCAAGAGGAGCCGTTGGGCTTTCGAGCGGCTCCTAATGAGGTATGTATATCACCGGCCGGGGACAAGATCGCTGGGTAGGGCGCCTGTGGATTGGTCGACAAGTCCTAACGGCTGGGGTGTGCCCGAAGGGGTCAAAACAAGGCAGCCAGGGGGGAGAGGATGATCCAGGAACCGGCGATAAAGGGTGACCTGTGAAGCGGTGGGGGCTGGCTAGCTGGTCCCTCTTGTCGACGGAATTCTGGCACAATCTGACACAATCTGGTGCAATCTGGCACAAGCCTAATCTGGCGGTGGACCTGGATGTCGTGAGAGGGGGAGGTCTGATAGGGAGGAAAGGGTGCAGCAAGTATCGTGGATCTTGATATGCCCAGCGAGGTTGCTACTTGATGAGGGGCCCGCCCTGGGCGTAGCGATGGGATGCTGAACGTTTGCTTTTCGTTCCGTGGCGCCGATAACGCCTGGTGTGAATCTGATGGTACGTACGTGGGCGTGAGGTGTACGCAGGGGACGGATGGACAAAACGGCCAACAAGATAGATCAAAGAGATCAGCGCTTGCGTGGTGGTGGGGACAACCTGTAGACTCAGATATGATGGTCGAAGGCAGCAAAGGAGCCTGAGTCGGTAGTGGGATGATTGGATTTGAATTCCCGACACTATTTGTCCTGACAATTGGCTCGTGGTCCTTTTCACTGGTTGTGTTGTTGTAGAATGACGGGATGGGAGAGACATCGACTGAGATGGAAGGAGGAGGGAGATAGCGGCGTGCACGCCCACCTCGCAGGGAAGATTCGAATGAGGGAGATAGTAGGTAGGTTGCGACAACGGGACCAGGGTCTTGAGGTTGGTAGGCGTGAGACGGGTTGACGGCATGAACGAGGTACCAATAATGCAGCAGCTCCGGCCACGGCGTTGTTCTAGCTTTTGGTTACTATAAATCAAAGTCTGGCGGGTTAAAATCCGGAAACCTCAACGGCGTCCGAGTACTCTACATAAGGCCTCCGTACGTAGAGGTAGCTGTAGACTCGATCCAAATACCGCGGCCTTCTTCCCGATGGAATCAAGTCTCTAGTGTAAAGTCCCGCGTAAAGGTGGGAGGGGGCCTCGGGGGGGCTTTGGGGGTAAAGCTATGATGGCGATGATGTTCGGGACTTGATATCCGTCGGTAAGCCTGGATACAGTTTCACCCCGTGGGGAGAATGGAGGGATTGTAGCCCTACTGACACCAGTCTACCCACCACGCCGGCGTTGTTGGAGGAGCTGTGGCGCTAGGTACAACGGCCACCGACGACCAGCCCACATCACCACGACGAGATGAACAGGTACTTGGCCAAGGTACCTAGAGGTACCTACCTACCTACAATCTGCATCTGCAGTCCTTGTCAGAACATTGCCGTTCCTGGCATTGCCCCCCTCCCCTCGGGGCGTCGAGGCGTGTTGTTGCCGACTGAAATGGAAGGGTTACAATCCATTACCTCTCCGGAAGGGCAGGTACGCAGCGCAGGTATTGAAACATCGATTTGGAGTCAGGTTCCAAAGGGGAGCCAGGCCGTTGTCGTGGCCGAGTTGTGACTGCCCCGGTGGGGCCAGGGTGGGAGGAAGGATGTGGATGAACACCGCGGCGCTGAGGGAGGAAAGTGGAGGGGAATCGGCAGGGAAGGAAGCGGGGGTTTTGCGGGTGGATGATTCTAACGACCGGGGTTCCAGCAGGGATGGCCACCCGCGAAGCCATCAAGGTCATGGTGTACCTGATCTGTGCGCTCTTGGGGACCTGCCCACGCCTCCTCCCCTCCACTGGCCAACCACAAGTCCCCGTGCTGCGACTTTATCAAAAGAGAGTGAGTGACACTCGACGACACGCACAAAGCGAAGCCACATGGATGACGAGGAACAGGACTGTGGGGGTCAAGATAAGCGCATTTCCGGCTGGCGTGCGGCCAGACCCTGAACAACCTCTCTCTCACACAGTTTCCAGGGACTTTTTGAGACTCTGCCGGATGCTGGAATATCTCCCATTCGACAATTTGCCTTTGCTTTTTTCTCCCATGTACGACGGACTCCCACTGACTTGATTCGAACAAGGTATTTGCACGCCATTCCTCCCGTCCTTTCTTGACCATCCCATACCTGGAGGACACAGAACCCACCGGACTGGCCGGAAAAAAAAAATAGAAAAAAAAAGTTCACAATCTCGAATCTGCTGCAGGACGCCGACAGTCGATGTGCCGGTGCGTCTGCGGCACAGCAATCCGGAGATATCTATAGAGAGCTACCACCCGCGTACCTAGCTGTGTTCCATCCCAAAAAGCGATCGACAACCTGTCTTTCCCCTTGGCAGGCAAGAGGCATTAAAAGACGCATCTCAGTCGAGACAAGGTACGCTCTAACGCCTTTCACCGCCTGTCGCACGGCATCGTCATCGTCGTTGATTCATGATTTTGCAAGGAATCTTTGACGGCGTCGTAGTACATCTTTGTCTTTTTCTTTTTTTCCTTTTTTTTTTTTTTTTCCTTCGGTTGGACTGCCGCACGAGACGGACGGTACGCCACGTTATCAAGGCTCAAGCCTATTGGACATCTCAACCTTGTAAGTCGTATCGGGCGAGTATCGCGATATTGGGGCTGAATGCTGTCAGAGTGTCTAGACTGCCCAACACGGCTGCACATGGCAAATGATGGGATATGGCTTCGAGGCTTGAGCTCGGCTACAGATAACTGTCATCTTGGAGAGCCTTGTTTGTTGTCAGTTTCCAGACAGAACCCAAGGACAGGAACACTCGTAGGATTAACAGGCCGACCGGCCGCTCCTTTCACGTCAGACTTGCGAACGAATAACGTGCTGACGCGGCGGGCTGTGATGCTGCACAACCACAAACTGTCTTGACTGCTTGACAAGGCCTTGCCCGAGACCATTGGGGTGGCCAGCGCAGAGATTGACCAATAAATCTCTTATCTAAGAGCCTGTGTGAGAGGAATAACATGACTATGGAAAGCCAAAGCCCACAACACCACGCAACCACACACGGGATGAAATCTCGCTAGGCTGTGACATGACCACGACTGTGACACCCGGCTACTACACCCATATCATACCATGGATGGACGGTCACACGGCCAAATTTGCGTAGTAGGTGAATGTTTATCAGGGCTTGCTATGTGTTAACAGAGTGCTACCTCACCAGTGCTCATAAGAGATCAAAGCTCCTTGACGATAAATATTTTGTGACCGACACGAACGGGATCGCTTTCGTTTCCGTTGCGGTGTATCTAGGCGCTTTTCCATCTGCGTTTTTCGAAGACGTGTATTTCCAAGTTGATATTCTGCCTTCACTGCATCTTCCTCGGCATGAAAGATGTCTGAACTTGGACGCGGTGGTTGTTAGTCCCTGTGTGCTATCACTAAAGTCTCACTTCGTTATGTCGGATTTATCCCCACGCTTTACGAGCAAATCACGTACATCGTCCGCTGTGTCTGAATGCTACGTTTGAGTGCCGGCCTGCAGGTACTTCCTGAGGTGTGTATGTCCGCAAAGCGTGGGGATAAATCCGACTTGGAATCTTGCTGATCGCCACGGATGGACAGTCCGGGTTGGTTGATGAATGCAGACTCGAAAGCGGAAGAAGACTGACTGACGGACTGTCTACCATCCTTTCTCTATCTGGGCAACTGGCCTACCTGACAAGTTACACCATCCACCCACTACCCAAAACATCTCACCGGCAACACCGGTGAGACGCCATACCAAGCCCTTGGTAATTCAGGGGCCAATATATCGCCACCAACACCCATCCATTATTTCAACCGTGAATGGTGCCACTCACACCTTTTCTCTTTCACAACCATTGAGATTATCAGCACTCTTGCCGTACCATGACAGGAGGCGACGAGCTTTTAAGAAGTGGAAATCAGGGTCGAAAGCCGACGTTATGGTTGCTAGTGTGAAACTAAACACCCTATTAGGTAATAAGTGAGTAATACTGTTGCACTGTCCGATTTCCCCGTTCGCAGAATTTCTCGACATTCCGTTATCGCCGTGGGGGGGAAGAGATGGAAATCAAAGGCCAAAAAAAAAGAGAAACTCTACTCGCACGTTGAAGAAACTCTATTCGCACGTAGATCTACCCTCCTCCCCCATACCTAACCCTAACCCTCTCAACCCCCAGACCGACCCGTACCCATCTAGCACGTACCGCGCCCGCCAAGCTCCTAGATTTCAACTTATTATACCTATCTAGGGGTCGTACTAGCCACCCTCGTACTATACTAGCCACTACCCAACCAGTCTAACTTAGCGATTATTTTAGTATATACCTCGTTGCATTACTTCCTCTACTAAACTACCTATTATTACCCTTATTACCTTCAATTAATCTACTATATCGTATATTACTAATTATCGCTAAATTAATAAAGTATTATTATTCTATCGACAGTACGGATTAATCTATTACTTTTTAATATATTTCCCTAACTAACTGTAATATAAATAGCCGATATAGCAACCCCCCAGCCGACGGGCGCGTACGACTATAGCGCAGGTAATTACCCTAATTAAACTTAAATAATCGACCTCTCCCTTATCGATCTTAAATTAAAACCCCTAATAAATATTACCCTAATCGAGCCTACCTCTACCTAACTAGAGCCTATAGAGATTAATAGTAATAACCCTAATAATAATAATAATAGTAACAGTATTTATAACGAGCCTTATCCCTTCTTTATAACTTAGTATAATAACTTTAATAACTTCGCTAAAATAGTTAAAGAGTAGAGTAAAGAGTAGGGCGGTTATTAATTCGTTAAATTATACTCTACTAACCTTATTAAAGTAATAGGGGAATCCCTAGATTACCCTACCTTACTGTACTATAGCTTAGACTAGCTATAACAGCCCAGATTAGCTAGGCTACTAGAGGCTTCCTTGCCGTGCCGTGCCGTGCCCAGTCTAGGCATCCAGACTGCCGTGCCCGGGCCACCTTGTGGCCCGTGCTCTGGCTCTCTGGTTCTCAGTAGTGTATATCTACTGCGTGCAGACGGCTGGCTGGAAGCCTTCCTCTTTCTTACAACATCTTCTCTTTTACCTTCTATACTACGAATCGCTCCTAGCCAACGTGGTATCTGGAAGCAATGGTCCTTACTGTGTGACCAACCATATTATCTATCCCCGTATCAAGTGGTAGCTGCAATTAAACGTTCAGTGGCCGCTCGATTCAAACTATACTATACTATCGACCGATTGATCGCGAGCGCATTGCTTGAGCGACCTTAGCTCGAGCGATCTTCGTCGACCGACATTATCACTAGGCGCAACGCGGGGCATTATTACCTGCTTCACTACCAGCGACGACGACGACGACCTTCAGTCAAGTTATCCACTAGAACCGATAACGATAGCCGTTGTTACTAGTTATTAGCCTCTCTTCCACAGATTGCTCGTTGCGAGATAGTATTGTGGACTGTGGATTTTTCCTCACCCCGCCAAAGCAGTCACTCAAGCGCGCCGACCGACCGCGAGCCAGACTCTCACTATTAAGACAATTAAGCTTCTCGACCGCTCTCGTCGAGCTAAGCTTCCCTTTATACCTTACGATTCTTCTTGATTTACATCTTTATTGGCGACGAAGATACGGGCGTCGCGTGAATTACGAAGTCAACTAAGCGCTTCCTTTCAAGAACTATGACTTTTACTATATCTCCCGAGGTTGCCGCCCTTTTAAGAAATCTCCTACGACTTCTAGTCTTTCCAGATCCTTTTCTTGAAGAGGTATCTCCCAGTCTACTATACTACGACTTTCATCGATAAGAATGGGGTTCTTACTCTGTAGTTCCTATCGATTAGTATCGTTAACTTTGTGAGGATAATAAGCTTCCTGATAACGTGCTTCTCTTTCGAGAACTATCTACCTTATTCTACTAGCCCCCCTCGCCTCCAGCTCTTTCGATCTCAGCGGTCCAGACGGTCTTTTCAATCGCGCCAGACTCTATTAGCGTTCACGATGATGACTACATCGTCGTCCCCAAGAAGGCAGTCTGTGCCGCTAAGCAATAGTTTCGAGCTGCCCGTGAAGCGCTCCGTGCCCTCGATCCCTACGTGAGGGCTTCAGATTCAAGACTCTCAACCGTCTCCCTGTCTCCCGCCGAGACTAAGATTAAGTCTGGTGATGGTTTTAAGACCCCTATTAAGAAGTCAGCTTCTGAGTCGCCGTCTCCCCAGCCTACTGCTGAGCATACGTGCCGCAAATGTAAGGCAGTGTTTCGCTCGAGAAATGCCCTTTTTGACTACATCTACTCGAATACGTGCAAGCCCAGCAATCTAGAGCCTACTACTTAGAAGCCTAGTATTTAAGAGCCTAGACCGGCTACCCCTAGCTTGAAGCGCTCAAATCTGCAGTCTTTTATTATTACCGATAATGATACCCCAGTCAATCTGAGCACTCTAGCCCACTAGAGCGCTCTAGTTACTTAGATTGCCAGCCTACGTTTCGCTTCCTCGACAACTACAACTACGAAGGCGCCTACTTTTTGTACCCCGAGTGCCTCTGATTTATACGGCCTGTTTACCCTAGTTAAGAGTCGGCCGGTTTTGCGGCGTGGGAATGAATTTCCTATCTTATGGGAATTTGACTATTTGCCTCCCTTGGATGATTCGTCTCCCTTTGCTTTAATACTAGTCAAGATTCGGCCGGTCTTACGAGTCGCTAATGAATCCCCTATCCTGTGGGAATTTATATACAATATCCCAATAGAGCCGCCCACCCCTCTTTCTCTAAGTAGTAGCCCAGCGACTATTGCAGTTAAGTATAAAGAGGGTAGTCAACTCTCTACCCCCAACGGTTGCTATGGTAATGTAGTACCTTATAATTGCCGTGCTTGCCGCTAGAGCTTTGCTTTACGAAACCTTCTTTTCAACCACCTTCGAGGTTACAACTATTGCCGCCCTCAAAAGACCAGTCCCTTAAAGTCTTTTAAGATAAAGAATACTAGTTGGCGTAGTAGCAAGACGATCTAGATGGACTACGGTGTATTTGGAAATGTGATTAGTAAGCTTACTGCCGTAGCTTTTGTAGCTTGAGCGTTACTCCCCCTCCCTCCCTCTCCCTTCTTCATTGTTTATTTACTTAGCAACGAGGTCGTTGCTCCCTCTTTCTCGTGTGCGGGCAGCCAAGCAGTTCTCAACGATAATACCGATATTACTAGTCAATACAGCTGTCACCCCCTTTTTGCCAGTCCTTTATAATTCGGACAATATAGCTGTCACTCCCGTTGCTAGCTCTGATAGCCGTGTCAATTCGGACAATACAGTTGTTACTCCCGTTGCTAGCTCTGACAGCCGTGTTAACTCCTTTGTTAGCTCCCTGAAGCTCGTGCCAGCCAGTGCCAGCCAGAGCCCCCGTTTACACCCCTTTTTTTCTTTCTTTCTTTCTATTTATCCACAGAACCAGCGTTCTCTATAGTAATAGTACTTTTGAGTGCCTCTCTCGAGTGCCAACTACTTTCTCGAGTGCTAGTTACCCTCTCGAGTGCTAGTCACCCTCTTGAGTGCCTAGCTCCCTTTTAGATTCCCAGTAGGGATTGGCCTTCCTTCGCTGTCATCTAGCTTCCCGGAACTCATCGGCACTCCCCGGACCTCGACCGTTTTTACTACTGCAATGCTGGTGCATCCTGATGCGCCCCGGAGTATTCCGGATGGATAGATGAATCGGAGGAGACCTAGAACTTGTCGGAGAAGACCTGGACGGCCAGGCCCATCGAGGACGATGGTTTCTTTCTGTGTGAGCCGGCATTTGATAGGGGAATCCTTGGATTACCTTACCTTATTGTACTATAGCTTAGACTAGCTGTGATAGCCCAGATTAGCTGGGCTACTAGAGGCTTCCTTGCCGTGCCGTGCCGTGCCCAGTCTAGGTATTCAGATTGCCGTGCCCGGGCTACCTTGTGGCCCGTGCTCTGGCTCTCTGGTTCTCAGTAGTGTATATCTACTGCGTGTAGACGGCTGGCTGGAAGCCTTCCTTCCTTCTTACAACATCCTTCTTTTTGCCTTCTGATACTACTGCTTCCTCGTGAACTGTACGGTATCTGGGCAATGTCGTTATTTTAACTAACCTCCCGTATCATAAAGACTTTAATTATACTATTATCGACTTTATTTATATTATTAATAGAATCCGTCCCTCTATTATATATAGTAGATCTATATTAACCGCCAAACGGGGATATCCTTAAAGGGGAATTACTAAGGTACTAAAAACGAATTTTAGAAGGTAGACCTTCGAAGTTAGGGAGGGATATACTATTTATAGCTATACTACTAATATTATAATATAAATTCGTAGGGTTTTTAAAATAGAATATAAGACCTTCGTCTCCTAATACTTCTACCGCCCTATTATAAAGAACCGTAAGATTGTAGAAGATTTGCGCAATTAATTCCCGGATTTCCAATTTATAATTAAATAATTCGAGAACCTTCAATATATATTTAAACGAGAAGTTAATAACGGTTATAATCCCTTCTAATTTACTATAAAGCTATTTATAGAGAAGGGGGTCTATTTTAAAGTTAATTGGGCAAATACCTTTAAATAAAGTAAACCGACTACCCTCTTCTAGAGTAATCTATAGGGAGAGTAAATATAGAAGGAAAATCCCTAGGTCCAAATATATAATAATATATATAAAATAAATAATAAAGGCCTAACCTTTTTCTAAATTATTAGTATAACTAGTACTAAATACACTTTTAATTACGGATTTAGCTTTATTAATAACGAGAGATAAGAGGGATTTAATTAATTAATAAACTAAATTAATATTCGTTATAAAGCTATTAACGCTACTACCCTATTAATTATAATAATTGACTATAATATAGTAATAAAGTTAACTATTAAATAAGTCTATCCCTAAACTTAATCCTAACTTTATATTTTTTACGTTAATAAAAATATAGTATTATATATTAAACGAAAGTAGAATAAAAAGGCAGCTATCTAAATTAGTAATATTTAAACCGCTATTAGTATAATACAAATATAATAAAAAATATCGGTATTAATACAATTAGTAGCCTAACCGACCGTTTAATTAATTTAATTAATTTAGCCTAATAATATAGTAAGTTTAGAGGAGTTTAATAAAGAAGATTAAAAAATAATTAACCGCCTTAATTAATTAGTAAATAATTTAAATATTTTAGAAACGCTCCTTAATATTATAAAGTATTTACAATCTAAACTTTATACTTTCTAGAAATATATATACTATATATATACTATTAAAATTTTTAATACCGTTTGGAAGAGGCTTTACAACTTCTTTACGTAATAAATAGTAATTATTACATATTTAAAAGAGACGTATATAATATTAAAGGAGGAGTAAGCTATTTATTATATTAATAAGAGGATAAACTTTAACTACCGTACTATATTGTTAATTGAATTAGCGAATTATAATTTGAAGAGTTTCGTTGTTAGTAGTAAGTACTATTAATCCCTATATTACCCCCTGATAGGGAAATTCCTGGATTTCTATATCCTTACTGTATTATAGCCTTTACTAGCTGTAATAGCCCAAATTAGCTGGGCTGCCGTGGAGGCTTCCTTACTGTACCTAGTCTGGGCATCCAGACTGCCGTGCCCGGGCCACTCTGTGGCCCGTGCTCTGGCTCTAACACAGTATATTCTTTCTATACAGACGGCTGGCTGGAAGCCTTCCTCTTTCTTAGAACAACTTCTCTTTTACCTTCTATACTACAAATCGCTTCTAGCTAACGTAGTATCTAGAAGCAATAGTCCTTACTGTGTAACCAACTATTATTATCATACCCCGTATTACCCCCTATATATTTTATAATATACTAATTATTTTTCTAATTATAAGTAATAACCTAATTATTTACGCCGTTATATAGAATTTTAGTTTACTTACTATAATAAAGTATAAAATCGATGAGAAAGTTAAGAAGGAGATAAAACTTACTAAAAAAAACTATTTTAATATCGCTTAATTAAATAATATACTTAATTAAATATATTAGATTACGTTTAATAAAATTACAATATAATACTATATTATATTAGGTACTATTTTAATAATATAGAACCTAATCCCTAATAAATTAAAATTATATACGGGCAAATTTATTAAATAATTTAGTTTATTATATTTATACTCTTTATTCTTTAGCTTTCTTACCCGACTATTATTATTAAAGTTCAATAAACTAAATTTTTACCTATACTAATAACTATAGAGAACTATATTTAACGAGGATGAATATTTAAAATATTACAATTTTAACTGTATTAAAAACCTTCGCAGTCGCCCTCATAATATAATGCCCTTCGCTAGCGACCCTTATATTCCCCAATTAATTACACTAATTAATATTTAAACGCCCCCTCTATCGACCGCACTAACTCAACTCCAAGCGGTAATATTATAAAATTAAGGACAATCTCGCATTTAACCTACCTATAACTACTAGCCTAGAATAAACTATAATCCTACAATATTAATACAAATAGCGCTGTTAATTTAACGAAATATATTTAATTAAGAGGGTATAAATTTAGAGGTAGAGGATATAGTAGACGTTTAACCCCCTACTCTATTATAAAGGGAATGAAGCCGCCTGTAAAACTCTATATAAAGAAAGGGTAGAGGAGGGAAAGGAGGTAACTCTATATAAAATAAAGGAAGCTATACTATTAGTACTACTAGTATAATAAGAGGAGGAAGTACGCTAGCTAATACTTAAGTTAGTACTC
The DNA here is from genome assembly GCA_037102815.1 of Neurospora intermedia. Lineage (NCBI taxonomy): Eukaryota > Fungi > Ascomycota > Sordariomycetes > Sordariales > Sordariaceae > Neurospora > Neurospora intermedia. The sequence goes on along the minus strand of BTPP01000001.1, from coordinate 4,015,591 downwards.
AAGCCTAGTAAGGGAAACTCGTTAGTAGTTAGAATATTCAATTATATAGTAGAAATTAAATAGATTATAAATATATAGATTAATATAAATTAAATACGACCGATTAATCGCTCAATTGATCGCTTAATTGAGCGACTCAATTGAGTGCGACGTACGACTGTACTGCTAAATGCCCTGTAAAGTGCGCTGTAAAGTGCGCTATAAAATACCATATAAATGACTAGTTTGGAGTCTGCGCTTAGCATGGCTCGTAAGAATAAAATACCCAGATTTCTGGGCGAAATTTATAAAAGAATACATTTGAGATGTTGGGGGTTGAGAGGGTTAGGGTTGGGTATGGGGGAGGAGGGTAGATCCACGTGCGAATAGAGTTTCTTCAACGTGCGAGTAGAGCTTCTCAAAAAAAAAGCCCATCTTGAACATTAGGTTGGATAGGTACGCGCCTATTCCAACCTCGGTTTGCCGCAGGATCGGCGGAAGATATTTTCCGCAAAAAGAAAAGAAAATGAAAAAGAAATAAACAGAAAAGAAACCAGGAAGAAAAAAAGAGAAAACCGATTCAAGCCAGGGGATGCCAAAAGAAGAAGGAGTTTCATCGACTTCCATCTCGGCTGCCGCTAACCACTGCACCAAAATCTCCAGAGCGCCCAAGAAAGGAAGAAGAAGAAGGCTTTTACCTAGAAATTTGTGTAACAACATCATACCCGCCCAGAGGGCCCTGGACAGTCCAAACAGTAGGGGTATGTACCTCTAATCAGCCACATAGCTATGTAGTGTACTTGTTGATTGTGGATTTCCATCCCGTATTATTGCTTCTAAGTATACTGAACTTACACTACTCACTCATATAACGGAGATACTTCACAATACATAGGCCATGTTAGAAGTATGAGCTAATCTATTTGGTATGATTCTGTATATCTATGTAGCCAGGCTAGAACCACATGCGTAAGGTGTAGCTTTCCCTGAAAAAGCACCTCTATTTAGGTAGGAATAAGTATACCTAGTCGCTATATCTACTGTAGAGTATACAGCTGTGGAGGTCGCCTCATATGTATTTTCAATATGCTTTATTTTTGTCTATCATTCCCACTAATACCAAATCGCTGAAAAGTACCAGTTGGTGACACTTTACTTGTTGAAGGGATCGTTGAGTATGTGGAACGATGGCAGCCGTAGTTGAGGGTTGCTCCATAAAAAGAAGTAGAGAAGCCTGTTCTGTAGAAATATGCCCGCTGTGTTGATTCAGCAAGAGATCGCATGGTATGTGTTTTAGACGACCCACGGAAGAAGCCTCCCTTAATGAAAATGGTTGTTTTGTTGTAGCGCGACTTAGGTACCTACCTATGCTTGCTGGATTTTTTCGACATCCTTCTGTCTCTTTTATTATGGTCTTCGTGCATCCCATCTGTAATGCTTATTGCTTGAATTTCTGAGCAGAAGTCATAGGATCGAGGATAAACTTTAAGCAGAGAACACGTTGTGTAACAAAAGGCAACATGGCCAAACGTGAAAAGGGCAATCAGCCCTATGCCTGGTCCCTGATGATCATTTTCTTATACTCCCTACCCATATATCGGCATCCACACTGAGAAATAAATCCCGGACGCCTGGGTACCAGGACTCAAGACCGGTGAGTACAGACGTGAAGACGGAATTGGCTGGGAATATGGCGTTGTAAGTAAGATGAAGCTTGCATGAGAGATGGCGAGATGTCAGATTCCTGGATCGATAGGTGTTCACAGTCAAGGACTGTGAAAAAGGTACCCTTGAGAGCGAAACCCAAAACTTCATGGTCTCTATATCTTGTCATTCCTTGATGCGATGGAAAACCAAGTGATGTCTCAAGGCCGCCATGTACTTATTTATGCCTGCCTACCTACCCAGCTATTGTGTTGAACGGGCAACAAAGACATGCTATATCTCAGCCACCTCAAATTCTGCATATAGCGGGGGATGACAGAAGTGAAGTAAGACAGGTCTGTTGTAGCCACGCTAGCAATCACATGGATGACGGGAACACCCGCTGGCCGGATCCCGAATAATGAAGTTGTCATCGGCATACTTGCCCATTCTGGTGGTTACCCTTCCGCAAAAGCAACATCATCAACCTGTCGACCATCAGTGTCTGGTTAGTTTTTAGTCACCCGGGTGGGTTGCGAGCATGACCAACACCATTGAATGGAAGGTGTGTTAATATCCGGGGGAACCCGGCGTCCTGTCGTTGCTTTTTGTCGTCGATAAACGGCACATCACATAGGTATGCGTCCGAAAAGGGAGCTTGTTGTAATGTGAGCGCCAAGGGGATCCAGATTCCAACGCCCGGTGCACTAACGCTGCATGTCGTGCGCAATGTAGGTAGATGTAATGGAAAGCATAATCAAGATATCGTGATTTTGTACTCTCCATGTCTCGTGTTCCGACATCTATAGTTAATCCATTCCGCCGGGCAGGGAGATTACATAGTTGTCATCGAGTAGTGTAAGCCCAGCAGCGTGGGGTTCGGCTCGTCTCGAGCCTTGTCATCTATCTACCTACCTAAATAGCAAGAATCTAGCGGAAGATGGGGGGAGTGTCTGCCTGTATACTTATGACACACATTTTTTTTTTTTAAAAAAAAAGACATTCGAGTCCCATGTGACCTGTAACAGTGCACCGCTCCAAGAGGATGAAGAAAAAAATAGTAAGTAGTGTAGATAAGTTTGAGCTGTTATGTTTTGAAGTGACCAGCCAAAGCCAGGAGTCGGGCAACCCTCCTTCTGTGTAACTGACACGAGTGCACGCACGCACCATGAACAACCAACCGTTGTCTGGTGTTGCGCTTGTCGCGGATTTTTCTCTTTTGTCGCAATATCGGAGCGGATAGAGACAACCGAAAGCTGAGAGATAAAGAGAGTTCCATTACATGATGTATCCCGGCCCTGCCTTTCTATGCGATGGAAGCCCGCTTGCCTTGAATCTTATCGGTGGCAGGCATGCCATAACACATATCGATGTGTGCCGCACTAGCCGTCCAAGGAAAAAGTTGGGCGTCAAAGCGGCAAAGGCGTGATTTCGAGGTTTATGGTGCAATGCGTTGACCATGTTTGAATTTTTCTGAAAATGATGGATGAAGACTCGCTGTGTCGGGTGCGTCGTTAATAGAGATTCGATGTCGAGCACTGATGGTGTCGAGCAGTTCACGTGCTCCAGGGTAGATATGGTTTAAATCAGTGGACCATTGGAGGTCGAAATGGCAGCCGGTGTCGCGGTGGAAGTTGGAAATGACCGTGGTGTATACGACGGAAAAGAAGAGGGAACCGAACATGAGACGTCAGGACAGGGGGAATAGAGCGAGATGACACAATCCAACGGATTTCCAATGTGATAATTGCGAGAGAAGTCATGAAGGTCACCTAGCTACGATACCTAACTGTGTTTTGAGTAGCTAATCTAGGGTTCAAGTATGCGTTTATCCGTTCATCTCGTACAACCCCTAAGTACCGGCGACATCTGCAGATGCGGCGGGGTTAGCGACATGTCGGTGCGATCCACAGGGGAGTCGCCCGGGGCCGGGCTGGCCGGACGCCAGTCTTGCAGCCCTACGTTATCGACAACAGACGGGGAGATAAGATAAAAAAAAAGATGGGGTTTACGGTCCGTGCGAATGCACGCCCGGTTATCGCTGGCTAGCGTTCCGCGAACCGCCCGAACCTTTGCGACAAGACGACGGAGAGGCTCAAAAAGAAGAAATTGCCAGTCCGCTTTGCGCCCAATAATATCTCACTGCCGATATTAATCGAGCCAGCTAGGGATTTCCGTCCCCTCAGAAACAGCCTTCACAATGGCCTCCCAACCACCAGCGGAAAGTCCCGCCCCGGCGCCGGCGGCGACGACCCCAGAAACCCCCGAGATCATACCCTCAGCCGAGAACCACTACGGCACGCCCAACCTTTTGCACAACTCCGCCATCATCGTTTCCGTTCTCGCGCCCATTGGTCTTCTTCTTCCCGGTCGCGGACGCGGCCAGTTCTCCGTGCAAAACGCTATTCTAGGTTCGGGCACCTTCTGGGGCTTCAACCAGCTCTCGTTCGACTACACGGGCAAGTCGATCTATCAGCGGTCCAACGAGAAGTGGGCCAAGGTGCTGTCTACCGGCGACGCGTTGCCGGAACAGGCCAAGAAGAACAAGGCCTTGATTGAGGCCGAGAGGGCGAGGAGGAAGCTTGCGCAGGAGCAGCAAGACCGAAAAGACAAGCATGAGAAGGATGGGGGAGTGTTGACTAAGATTTGGATGGGTGATGAGAAGGAAGGGTGGAAGGAGAAGAGGTTGGAGGAGGAGAAGAAGGCGCTGGAGAGTGGAAAGGGGTACGGGAGCTTGATCATGGATCAGATCTGGGAGGTTTGGAATCAGGAGGGCAAGGGTAAGAAGAAGGATGAGAAGGGAAAGGATGGTGATGATACCCCGAAGAAGGAGTAAGAGGCGCAGGAGGAAGGGAGAAGAGGATGTTGGATTACCGTCTGAGATGAGCGCCCCTGGATACGGGTTGAGGACGCGGATGAGCAATGATTACTGCATACCTACTACATTCGACAACGGGCAAACCGTCGCCACTGAGGGTGCCTGCTTGTGAAGGAAAGAACGTCACGTTGTACAAATATGTTCCAAAATAAAAACCGGCGAGGTTAAAGTATAGGACTGGACGTATTTGTTGGACTACGTGAGACTGATGCCTTCTCCCTCCTAAAGGTACACGGAGAGGACAAGTGAGGTGGGAATATTAATATGTACAATACGTGATATCTCATACAAAAACAATAAGCAGACACCCGGCGATGTGATAGGACGCTAGGGTATATTCGAGGACATACACTGTTCTGCTACCGCAAATTCACTGGATTTGTGACACAGTCGAGTGCAGCCATAACCGGTTGTTTGGTGACAACCAGCATCCAGGTAGGTATCTCTATAACGATCAACACCCCCATCCAGATGCTTGTTGTTTGGATTCGTTGCCGCTGCTCTGTTTTCTTTTGTTCTTTATGTTCTCAGCTCAGCCATTCTGGCTTTCAGCTATCCGTTCACTAGAAGCTTCCTCCTTTGCTGAAATTCCCATCAAGCGATTCCACCCTGTGTAAGTAGAACGTCCTTTCCCATATTAGATGGTTTCGGAATCAAGTAGGCAGTTCTGTGCCATCTTACACTTCAATCGCCAGGAACAGCCGTAGTCGATAGCATCTCTTCATCTCCAGCTCGCACATTCACATGCCGGCTAGTTTGCGTTTTTCTTCGCCTTCTTCGCCATCTTCCTCAGAAACTTTTGATGCTCGCGCGCCATCCGCTCTTTCTTCCTCTTTTCCCGGTCCTTTTCCGCCTTAATCCTATTATGCAACCACACCTCGCATTTGGCATCGATCTGTGGATGCGGCTTTGTGTCGCCGACTGGGATGCCCATCTTCTTCTGCAGACCCTCTTTGAACCGCAGTAGGAGCTTCATCCGCCGCCGCTCTATTCCAGACAGCTTCTCATGATCGTCCCATTCGGCTTCATCGTCCATTTCGTCTTCCCATTCGTCCGGGTTCTCGGCCGTTTCTTCTGGTGAGTTGTTTTCTTGAGGCACTTTTGGCGGCTGGACAGCGTTTGGTTGTGCATGTGTCGGAACCTCCCGTCGAGTCTTGACCGGCACCACCTCCTCTTCCCATTCGGCGTTCTTGCGTTGCGCCATTGATGCCTTCAATTTCTCCAACTTTTCTTCCTGTTCCAAGTCCTGTTCCCGAGCCTTCTCAGCGCCCTGCGATGCCATGAATATCCTTGCCTCCTTGGCCTCCCGTCTGATGTCTCTTTTCAGCGCCCTGACAGCCCGTGACTCCTTTGCTTGGTGGTGGCCGTCCTTCTCTTTCAACTCCTGCCAGCGCGCAATCGCTTCCTTTGCAGTGCGGGGTGTAAGTTCAGATCGCTCAGGGTCAATGGCGGATGTGATATCGGGACGTCCAGCGGCGTGCCGCATGCGAATTTCCTGTTCCAGGAGGGCAATGTTGCGGGCAGTCTTTCTGTTTCTTCTAGCATCGGCTTTGGCCGTGCCGTGACGTGCAATACTCTCCTCTCTTTTCTTGAGCCATGGCTTCTTGGGCTTCTCCTGCTTTGGTGACAGTATCCTCGAGAACTCATCTTCCTTGTCATGAAAATCGGTGCCATCCGTTGAGTAAGCCTCTCTGGTCTGCTTGGAGCGATCGCGTTTCTCTAGGCTTCTGGGCTTCTCAATCTGATCTTGGAAATAATCTTGAAGGAAGCTCGATTCCCTGGACTGATCTACAGAGTAAGTTCTCGAGCGAGAAAGCGGTTGATGTGGTGAGATGGGTGGCCGAAAGGCGATGTGAGATGATGGTGTAGCCCATAGTGAGGGTCGGCGGACGAAGGCACCCTTTAGGGCGCGTATTGCTGACATGGTAGGTTAAACCCAGCCGTTTCGGTGACAGTGATAGATAATCGAGTCAGCACGAGGTACAGTGAGGTAACTTGTTAAGGGCAGGTTGTTCTAAATCCATGCACTCTTGACGAGACGCAGGTCGATACTTGGAGGTAAACAGCGGAGTGGAGAATATGAAGTTATCAATACCTTACCTAACGGGACTTGACTGAAACACTGTTACATGAGCTTCCACTCGGCGTGTTTTTTCTATTGGAACCATGCACATTCCGTACGGGGAGGAGGGGGGTAGAAGTTGCCATCAATTGGCCGTCCTCAATGTTAAAACCGTTATTTAACTGTAAGAATGGAAATGACGCTGGAAATTACAGATGTTTGAACATTGAGACGTCTATACGTAAATAATGGTCAAATGACGGTTGTCATTTTCGGACGTTTGAGAAGTCTTAGACGTTAAACCTCAAAACTAAGAGGCTCCTTCCCTCAAAAGAAAAAGCACTTTCTTATCTATAAGCATTAACTTCGAATGCCTTCTTCTAGATAGAAGTACTCTTTTGGCCAAGTTGTTTCGCGTGCAGATAGAAATCAATCTTTTATACTACTCAAGTCCCGTGTTCGAATCCTGACCATGTGATTTTCATAATGTTCCAACCAAGAAGATGCATTACCGCTAAGATGCATCACCACCAAGAAGAAGAAGATAAGGAAAAAGAAAATAAGAAAGGAAAGAAAAGGAAGAAAAGGAAGAAGCACTAAAAAGGTGCACTATTCTTTTGCCTATCCTTTTAGCTACCCTTTAACGTTTGGTTTTTTTCAGACGTTTGCATTTTCGGACGTTTGGCGGGGTTTTGTCATTGGCCTGTGTAAACGTTTTTCAATTTTCGTATAGGACTTGGATTATTTCCTGGTATATAAACGTCTGAAAGTTTCAATGGTCATTTTATGGTCAATTGACGGCAACTTCTACCCCCCTCCTTCCAGTACGGTTTTACCCATTTAACTGCCCCGCAATCCAAGTCGGTCCGGACCCGTTCCGTCCCGTCTTGAGTGCCTGCCCCTGTGGCTTTGAAGCGAGTTGATCTGCATGCGCCGCCCCGTTCCACGCGCATGCACTGCCATCGATGTCCTGATGAGCTCACGGGTGACTGGGCTCAGCTCTTCAGCTACAACCATACACGACACTTGCTCGTGGTCTGGAGCCTGTCAGATTCGTCATCTCTTTTGGAGGTTATTCTTTTTTCAACCGCATTTGTTCTCTTGACCGTCACTTGAGACTTCCAACTCTCCTTATCTTTATGTTCTAAGCCAGTTCTTCTTGTCTCGTATAACTGAAACTGTTATTCGACTCTTCAGTCATCGCTCGACGGCATTCAATTCCCTGATCGGTAACAATTACCTCTAACATTGCGTACCAAACGGCATTCTGCATTGCGGCTCGGAATTGATTTATTCGCCGTCCCGAAACAAACGCACTGCCGGCATCTTGCATTTTACCATCTCGAACACAGTAACAACCTCCAACGCCGCCCTCATCTTTGAGCCCGGAAGGTTAGGTTGTTGTTGGGTCCATCAGCTGCTGGAACCATACGAACACGCCCGGGCTGAACCGGCTGGATCCCGAGTCCCCGACCCAACCGCAGTTCCAACGCAGTGGACCAGAAGGACCAACTAGCGAACAAGTGCCTGGAAACGACGCTAAAGAGAGATCCCGAACCCGGTCACTGCCAAAACACGCCCACCTCAGGTCCACCTGCCTCACCTCGTCCGATTTACTAATTTCAACCTCGGGCTGACTAGCACGTCCTCGATTTCTGCTGCCTCTCTACCTCAAGATCGCCAGTCGCTCCTTCATCATCAAACCTCGCTTCGTTAGGTATTCCTGCCTCCACGCTAGCGCCACCCGGAGGCTGCCGCCGTTTGCGTTTTCGAAACCGGTCCGCGACGCATCCACTTTCACTGTTTCTGGGAATGCGATCAATCTCCCCGTCTGCGGGTTAGACAACTTGTAGCAGACGAACATCGGGACATCTGCCCCGCGACGTCCCATATACACCTCTGAGCACGCTGAACCGACGGCGACACTCTCAACAGGCAAGGGCGACGACGCCACCGCGAGACAAACATGAACGACCATGAATACTACAGCCGAAAGCCGCTACCCATACCTGGCCAGGCAACGAGCTACCAGGGCGGCGGTGCCAGTCATTATAATCAAAATCATGGCCAGGGGCCACAAGCGAATTTCCAATCGCCCTTCGATACCGTCTTTGATGATCACGTCTATCCCGCATCTTCACATCAGTCCGGTGCTTCTTCAAGCCAACAACATCTAAATAGTCAGCACTACCAAGACACGGCCTACCACGGCCCAACCCGCGTTCCCTCCGAGGAAGATATGGCTCACAGTTATCCCACAGATGACATCCCTTTGGAGGACCGCAGCGGCGGCAGAAACAAGAACAATGACCCCGAGATGCAAGATCACGTCTATGATGCGGCCCAACCACAGCAAAAGAAGTCACGTAGCGGCCGTGTTAGTGTAGGGCAACTGGGAATGCTCGGCTCGAATGCGAAGAGGATACCCTTTGTTGTTTACTTTTTTACCACCGTCCAGGTAGCCGTGTTTATCGCTGAACTGGTCAAGAACGGTATGGCCCAACCAACCAAGAAACCCTTTTACTGGCTTCACTGACTCATGAAATCATCGCGCATCTAGGCATGGCTACGGGATCACCTATCATGATTAAGCCCCAGTTTAACCCCTTCATCGGTCCTTCCAGCTACATGCTCATCAACATGGGCGCCCGCTGGGATCCGTGCATGCACGCCATTCCGGGCGTCCAAAACGCAACACAGCCCATCAGCTGGCCCTGTCCGAACACGACGACATACGACGTCAATTCTCCGACTATGAAATGTACTCTTTCCGATCTGTGTGGCTTCGGCGGCGTCCCCGAGCCCTGGTACAATGGGACCGCGACCATGGAAAGCGTTCCCGAACCTAACCAGTGGTGGCGCTTTATCACCCCGATGTTCCTCCACGCCGGAGTCATCCACATCGGCTTCAATATGCTTCTCCAGATGACGATCGGAAAGGAGATGGAGCGGTCCATCGGTTCGATCCGCTTCTTTATTGTCTACGTCAGCGCTGGAATCTTTGGGTTCGTGATGGGCGGAAACTTTGCCGCCAACGGCATGCAGACGACGGGTGCATCGGGCGCCCTTTTCGGTATTATTGCTCTCTTGCTGCTGGATTTGCTTTATTCGTGGCGGGACCGTAAGAGCCCATGGAAGGACCTATTATTTATCGGTCTCGACATTGTCATCTCCTTCGTGCTCGGTCTACTTCCGGGCTTGGACAACTTTGCCCACATTGGCGGCTTCTTGGCCGGTCTTGCGTTGGGAATCTGTGTTTTGCAATCGCCAAACGCACTCCGTCGACGGATCGGCGACGAACCACCTTACTCGCAGGTTGTCGACACTAACGGCTTCCTGAGGCAAGGGGCACCGCCTTCCTTCTTCAGCAATCCTGTCGGGTTCTTTAAGGGTCGGAAGCCGCTATGGTGGGTTTGGTGGCTTGTCAGGGCGGCTTTCTTGACTCTTACTGTCGTCATCTTCATCTTGCTGCTCAATAACTTCTATGTGGATCATAAGGAGTGCAGCTGGTGCAAGTATTTGAGTTGTTTGGTGAGTTCTTTCGTCCGCTCCCTGTACAACGAAGATGAAAACTGACCTTCACTCCTTCTCTCATAGCCCGTCAAAAACTGGTGCGAAGACGGAAACTTACAGATTACGACGCAAGATGTCTCTCCGAACAAGCTGAAGCGCGACCTTATTTTTGCTGCTGACTTGGAACCGCTTCCGAGGTTGCAAGCATATTTTGCATAAGCAAAGTATCTCTTTGAAGCTCACATTAATGACTCTTTGAATCATTTTTTGATGGAGGGCGGCAAGAATACCGATGCTTTCCCATTTTCTGCTTTATTGTTACCTGTGCTTTTTCTGCAGAGAGTTTTGAAAACACGAGGCTACGTTCCTGCCAACGTACAGAAGGGAGTAGTGGTTTTAAATTCACCTCTGGAATACTTGCATAGCATTGGCGTTGATGGGATGAGAATACAAACAAATTCGTTCTTTGGTTCAGCAAATTGATTGGGAACTGGTGGTTGCTTTGAGGGGACAGATGATGCTCTCAAACCCTCGCTTGGATTGCCAAAGTTATGTGAAAAGAACGGCATCTGGAAACCAAATCAAAACTATAATGATAGTAGTAATTATCTTACAGAAGAGGTGGTCTTCGGCGAGATAACTTTAGCCAGACATGCCTCCATCTGACGGTGACAAACTTCGAGGGACCGTACTAATAATTTCTTGTGCGACCCTCTTTCAAGTTCTTTTTTGTTCAACTGCTAGAGTTTTTTCAGTGGTCAGGTTCGTTCAACCCAGCAGACCTAGGTGAAAAAAGAAAGAGACTACATACCACTTGTGGCAAAGATCGCAAGTCGTGTTGCCTCACCAGTAGAGAACAGAGAGAGACGAATTGAGTATTAAAATACCGGCACAGCCAAAGAGAGAAACAAACAAAGACAGCATGGTAACTCGGTCTATCAAACGGGCGGTTTAAGGGAAATCTATCAACGCGATGCTTCAATTCAAAATGCTTTTTGCTTCTCCTAGTGGTGGTGGTACAGAGTGATATGTGATGGGGGATGAGAGCATTTACAAGGTTCTCCTTACATCTCCATCTCACGTGCTTGCTTTTGTTCTTTTTTTACAGCATGGCGACCTCATGCTCCTTCTTCTTCTTCTTCCTCCTTACAACTTATTCGGACTTCTCCTGGGCCTTTTCCTCGGACTTTTCCTCGGACTGTTGTTGTTGTTCCACAGCAGCCTCAGGTTGGTCATCAGACTTTTCTTCAGAAAAAGCTGCAACATCCACCTCCGCATCGCCCTCCTCAGCCCCCTCCACCTCCTCCACCGGCAAACTCCCATCATCTTCCTCCACCTCCTCCGGGCTCAGCTCAATGGTGCCAGTCTCAACATTCTCCGCTTCCTGCCCATACCACCGGTACGACATACCCTCCTCCTTACCCTCGCCAAAGACCGATTCCCAATCAAGCGGCTTGTCCATACCATACACGTGCACTGGCCTGGTCTTCCCAAGCTCAATCTCCTTCTTGCGATGCATGCGGCCCTTGCGCGTATACTTGTGCAGCGCGCCCTGGAACATCTCATACCAGGCCTTGTCGCGGTCCTCCTGGTCGTCGAGCGTCTTGCACCGCCGCTGGATGACCATCTTGTAGATATTCTCGGCCCGCAGGGCCGGCATGTCCTCGAGCGAGTACTCGACCTCCCACTTGTCGGTGCGGCGCAGGTGCTCGGGGCGCTCGACGTACTCGCCATTGACCTTGTTGCGAATGGTCAGGATCATGCCGAGGAGTTCGGGCTTGGTCTCGGGGAGAATGGAGTTGTCGTTGGTCTTGGTGTGCACGGTCTCGTCAAGGGAGGCGATTTCGTCTTCGGGGTTTTGCGTCTTGGATGTGACGGAGGCGTCTGTGGAGGCGGCGGTCTGCTCACCACCTTCTGTGATCTCGCCGGTTTCGGTGGTGGTGTCCCGCGACTTGGAGATGAGCTCTGACAAAATGGTCTCGAATTTGCGGAGCTTGGAGTCATCTGCCGCCGCCGCAGACACATCGTCTTCGGCTTTGCCCTTGACGACTTCACTGCGGTCTGCTTTGACTTGGCTGGCGAGGCGAAGGACCAAATCCTTCAACGTGGGTTCCTCCTCAGCCTCAGCCGCCTGACCATTCTCGACCTTGACTTCTGTAGCCTCCTCAGCAGAGACGGCAGACGCAGACTCCTCGGCTGCGTTATCAGCCGCGGACTCGTCAGCCTTGCCCGACTCAGCGCTCATGAGAGCCTCAAGCAGCTCATCTAGATAACGGCGCGCCTCCTCAGGGGCGCTGGCTTCGAGCAAGCCACTCGAGCGAAGGGCCTGCTCAATAGCTTCGCGGACTGAGGTGACGCCGTGCTCCTCGTTTTCGAGGGCCTCCTCGACCTTGACTACCATGTCCTCCCAGACGTCCGCTGTGGTGACCTCTTCACGCGCTTCAGGTTCACCGACAGATTCCTCGGTCGCTTCCTCCACGGCCTCCTCAGTTGTCTTTTCATTGGCAACACCTTCTCCCTTCTCTTCCTTCGGCTCCAGGCCCATCATGTCGCGCTCAAACTTCTCAATGATCTTCTTGTTGGCTCCCTGGATCTTCTCAATCTCATCTGGCGTGACTGGCTTGGCAAAGATGTACATGAGCGGTGGGTCAGTTGGCCTTGTCTCAATGTGAAGGCGCAACGACTGCTCTGGCCACTTTGCGGTAGCCCTGTTCAGAATCTTGTTGAGCAGATGGAGACTGAGCTTGAACTCCTTGCCACCGAGGCTGGTGTCACGGGTGCCGTGCAAGGCATAGTCCATTTCGGTAAGCGGAATGTATTGGAAGCCGAAGATCCGCTGGGTGTTGTGGAAGGCAACGAAGATACCGTCCATACGGCCCATGCGGACCTGGAGGGAGTACTTGAGGAAAGCAGAACGGATCATGTCGAAGTATTCGCGCTCAAACGATTCCCAGTTACCGTTCCGGTGGCGGAGCTCGTATCCCAAGCCCTTTTGGAACCCCTTGGCGTCCATGCGGATAGAAATGACGGCTCTGGTCTTGAGATCGAACATGCCGGTGCCCGGAATTCTGGGATCGTAGGCATCGAGCTGTGACCGCATCATGAAGTCTCCTAACTTGGTGTAATGGTATGACTCGGGGCTGTCACGTTCCTCCTCGGTAAGCTGGTGAGACTTGGTTTTGCGATACTTTTCGAAGTCTTCCTTGGGCAACGTGAGAAGCTTTTCCATGGACTTTCCAAGCATGCTCAGGACGTTTGCTGTGTCGAATTCCTTGTCCGCATCGATCGCATATACACCATCCTTCCAGTGAAGGAAGGCAGCCGAAGGGGCGCGCATAATCCTGGTAAAGTTTGTCGAATCGGCCCTAAATGACTGAGACATCATGCCGGTGGTAATGGGTCGCCAGGAGGACAAAAGATAATGGAAATGCGCTAGTGTCGAGGTCATACTCGACGTAGAACCCGTGTACTTCTTCTTCGCTTCCCGTGCGATGTCGATAAGGGTGGTATCCTTCGAAGAGGTGATATATTGCTTGAGTGCGTTGAAATCGAACTCCTGAATCGGCATGATACGCGCAAGATAGGGGTCGAAATTCCATACCCGAGACCTAGGATCCTGCATGTGGTAGACTCCAGGGTTGAAAAGGGCTCTGTCCAAGCCATAAGACAAACCTGGCACAGGAGGTTGCTCTTTGTGGACCGGTATCATTTTGATCAAATCGGGATCAACCCGTCGCACGTGGAGCTTCCTTCCCGGAGGTGGCCATTGTAAATCTTCAGGTGAGCGAGGCTTTGGTTCGGCCGAAGTCTCTTTTGTCTGTTTCTTTGTGGTCGCCGCCGACGTATCCGGTGCTGGAGTTATAGCTGCTGCGGCCGTTGTTTTTTCCAAGGGCTTCAGTTTACCGTTGGTCTGCAATCTTCTTATCAAACTCTTCGGTTCCGTGGGTTTTGTCTCTGTTGACTTTTGCTTCTTCTTCTTGCCAGGTTTAGACTTGTCCTTGCCCGCCTCCGATCCTACGCTCTCCTGCTCGGCACGCAGCTCCTTTTCAAGCACCTTCCGTAGTACCGCCGTAGCTCGTTGCATCAGTTTGGGATCACTGGCAACAGCAGCAGGGGAACTGCTTGGCTTCGGCTTTGACTTCTTCGCCTGCTTTCCCTTTTTCTTGGAGTCTCCCTCTGCCGCTTCTGGTGTGCCATCTTGAGCGCCATCTGTCGTTGTGGGTTCAAGCGCTTCTGGTGTTGTTGTCGTTGCTTGTTCTTGCTGCCCAGCGTTCAGGCTTCCTGCCTCGAGGTCCTTCAAGAAGTTGGTCAACGGCTGTGTATTGGGCGCCCCGCCTCGCCTTTTAGTGGTTTTACCCCTAAGAGCCCGTGGGTGTAGGCGCTGCTTGCCCGGTGGTGCAGGCTTGAAGTCGTTATCTTTCAGTTCGGGAGCGTTAGCGGGTGAGCTCGGCTTGTCTGGCTGCTCAGTCGAGTAGAGCCTAGCAGGATTGTAGAGAGGGGCGGGCCTCGGGTGAGCATTCGAAATTAGGGTGAGACATGACGTGCGGAGAATGTGCGGCTTGATCGTGCGGCGCGTCTTGCTGGTCAGTTGCAACATCTCTGCGACTTCGGGTCGGCGTTTGCGACTGAAATCGAGAATCCGGACTGGGTCGTGCTTCGAGTGGTCACTCTACGAAGCGAGCGAGTCTCGAATTGCTGTAAAGTAATCTCGCCCAACACTGCCAGCACAAAGTCCTCCACGTCCAAGGATAAAGGAGGGGGTGAGCGGACAGACAAGAAAACGAAAAAAAGAATGGCTTGGTTGCCGGTTTCTCGGAGGGGCCGGTCAACTTGGGGGAGGCAAAACAACGACAATCTTCACACTACGGAACTATGTTTACTATCGTTATCGGTCTCGTCTCTACCTGGATTTATTTTTTTGCTGGGGTTTATTGTCCACTAGCGCCGCTCCATTCGGTGGAGCCTGCTGTCATTTATTTATGGGGCATCTCAGTGCCCCACAAAATACCTCTACTCAATTCCAGGTCGTCACGTCCTGACATTTAGCCGTCACGAAATCCAGCTCCGGGTTTTTGCATGTACTGTGTGTATAGTATGAAGATTCTCCATGCCTTGATCAACTACAGAAATATATGCCTGGGTATCGTTTTGCAAATGCATACTCCTCCATGCCCATTAGATAATACCCCTCTAATGGTTTCTCGTCGGATCATGCTCCAGTTACTCCGATCGATCTAAGAATTGACAGATCGCTTACATGCACCATACCCCGTCGACAAGAAACTCCAACCGGTGCGCCCCACATCGCTAGAACACATAACGCTACCGAATACAATGTAAAGCCAACCCTACCCCCTCACCACCAAGATACCTCCAAGCTTTCATTCCACCTGTGTTCGAAGACGGGCCTCGTTGGCCAGCCGAATCCCCTCTTCCCGTGTCTTTTCTGCCTCTTCCTTGAGCCCTTGTTGCTCGAGAGACTGTGCGAGCATACCTTCGGCCACGCTCATCCACAAAAGATTTCCGCTCTTCTTTGCCTGTGCCGTGCCTGCTCTTGCGCTTTTTAGCGCCTGTTCTCCAACGACATTTTCGAAGAGCTTGTTACGCATAATGTTCAACGCGATCGACAGGAAATGTGTGTTGCTGGTGTTTTGCGCGCCGTTGAGCGATAGCTTCATGTGCTGCTTGACCTGGTTGATCGGCAGCGGCGGATCCAGCGTAATGGAGGCGAGCACCAGGTTGTATGTAATCCTGATATCCAGATCAGGATTATCCTCACAGAGCGGCCGTAGAAAATCCAGGAGATGTGCGGTTTCTCCATCATTTCTTTGTGCTGGCGCTTGCATGATCCAGATCCGATTCAGCGCAGCTAGGATGCATAGTTCCGAAATGATGTGGCTCGTGTTACTTTGCGGTAGTCCACTCCGGTCCATTGCGAATCTCGGGTCTTTCCAGATCACAAGTGCTTCCTCAAGTCTGCAGGTTCCTTGTTTGAAGACTCCGGTCAGGTAAAGAGTCAGCACATTCAAGAACCCTTCTGGCTGTTGCGCCGTACCCAGCGCGTCGAGACACGCCTTCACCTTCCGCCAGTCCGAAAGAGTGGCGGCTTGCAGTCCAACCAGGACTTGAGCATAGTTGCTTACACCCTTTGCCCACTGGGCATGCGCGAGAGCATCCGGAAGCGGTTTCGGTCCAGAGCCCAAGTTCTTGTCTGAGTAACAGGTTAGCAAAACCGAATGAAAAACCGGTGCTCACTAATGCATACCTTCCAACAACCGCACAGCTTCTGTCCAGATTGTCGAGCTTCTTCCCAAGGTCGTAGATTTGTAAAGTGCCACTATGCCGTTGAATATGTACCTGCGTAAAGATCAGTATTCAAGTGTACCTACTTGTCAAATACCGATTCACTTACGCCATTGCGAACGACCCTTGTTTTCCCAGAGCTGATAACACCAAGTAATCGAAGGCGCCATCCCCACGCCGGAGGACGGCCTCTGTATCGCGGCTGAGTGTCGGAGCAGCGTCGTTAACAACGCGTCTTATGGGAAGAAGAAGCTCATGCGAAACTGAGGACCAGCTTGGAAGGTTGCGCAGTTCCTCTAACTTGCTCTGAAGGACGCTCAGCTTTTGAGCAGCATCTCTGTGAGACTTTTGCCGAAGGCTGCAAGCAAGATCGAGCAACAGCAGAAGGACGTCGAGCTGAGGAAGGTGAGCAGCATCATCAAATTGCAGTTTCTGTGCCTGGGCAATACAATTTTGAACACGGTTGATCCAGTCATCCTTCATCGTGTTGAGATGAGACAGTCCTTCCAGGAGCATTACCATGACAAACATAGCCTTCTCGTCCCTTGTTGTCGCAATCGACGCCATCCGGCGCAAGTTTTCCAGCGCATGGTGGTCAGCAGCAGTTCCTGACTGAATATGGAACGCAGCTTTCAGAAAGCGAAACGCATAGACCCATGGTGCGTGTTTGTACATAGTAGCATCCATGATATGGGTATCAAGTGACTTGAACGCTGCTCTCGGATTGCGTTGAAAAAGAGTCTTCATTAAGAGAAACTGCGAGCAGTATTTGAGGTCGATGAAACGATGCTGTTATTTAGAGTCAGCCCTAACCCATCTTCAGACATTTGCTGCCCACTGTCCTCGAGTGACATACCTTTTCGCAGACCAAAATGCCCCTGGTAAGAGCAGTTTCGGCCTCCATAATATTGGTGGTTTCCTCTATGAGAACACTGGCGTATCTAAGACAAAGTCTAGCTTCGAGACGCGGCCACAGCTTGTTGGAGTTCATGGCGACTTCAAGACAGCCCAAGCCCGTCGCTACCATCTTATGGTATTCTTTGACCTCAGTATCTGACATTGACCTCGCAATTCCGGAGGCTGCAGCGTGTGCTTTGGCGAAGCAGTCTTCGGCCACACATAGCAACAGTGGCAGCGTCTCGACATGGCCGGTTCTTTGCGCCGAAGCAGATGATTTCGCGACAGAAGGGGGCCGTCCTGGTCCGCGTGGCGTAGCCCTTTCAGCAGGTGTCGGTTGGGGTTGTAGGAGCCTCTCATCTGGCCTATGGCCGTTCGGCCGAGAGATCGGCTGATGCAACTGTTGTGTCTGTACATGCGGGGAGCTCTGGGGTTGTGAAGATTGAGAGTATGGTTGTTGTCGTGCCTGTTGTTGGTGATGTTGATTATGTGTATTTCGCTGCTGCTGCTGCTGCTGCTGCTGCTGCTGCTGCTTTTGGTATTGCCGCTGCTGTTGGTCATGCTGATTTGTTGTCTGTCGAATCTGTTGCAGCGGTATTTGCTGATTGTGCCGTGAAATTTGAGGCAGAGGTAACTGAGGACTTGGCAAGGTCATCGAATGAGGTGCTGGTAGGATGCGATTTGTTTGTACAGGCGGAACATATTGCTTTTGGAGGAAGGAAGGATCGACGAATTGAACGGGCGCCGTCGTCGTTTGCGGGGTATGGGCGAACGACGTGGTAGGCTTGGAGCTATAATTCGACAGGTTGACCGGGTTATTGGAATTAAAGGTCGGTTGCGCCTGGGGATAGGCTGACTGCGCGTACGGGACCTGTGGTTGCTGACTATGTTGAGATTGTTGAAGATACTGAGGGTGCCCATTCTGGTAGCCATTTATGTATTGCTGCTGGTGGTGCTGATGGTGATACCCGGCAACGGGCTGAAAGGCTTGTTGAGCTTGTTGAGCTTGCTGCTGTTGCGGTTGCTGATTCTGATTCTGTGAAGGGTAAATGCCATATGGCTGCCCCGAGGGCATCGCATCGTAATTTGTCATGGCATTTGTCAATTGGAGTGTGGTCTCTGTCTATTCGGGTCGCGGCGGGCGTAGACAAGTTCGTGCATCGGCGGTAGGAACTGCGCGCTATCGGTGTCAGATTACTCAGATACTGGGCGAATGTGACAGATGACGGTCGCTAGGAGCGTAGCATGGTCAAGGTTTGTTTAAAGAAAGGATTTGACAGAGGCGACGAAAGTTTTCAAAGTGTCTGTGATGTTGGCAGGAGGAAGAGCAGCTTGCTTCCACTGCAGTTGATGTCTGCGTGGTTGCTACTGCCGTGTCTGACTGTTAGCGCGCTGCCGCCGCGGCAAGGACAGTCCATGCGTCCACAGACGCTAGGCTTCTACTGATTGGCGCCCGATGACGGGTATTGTGTGGCCCACAATACATAGCAGGCAGGGCAGGCATCACCAGAATCCGCATTCGCTGGGCGGGCTGCAGGTCCGACGGGAAGACAGGGCAGGGGACGGACATCGACTGGATGCAACAAGGAATGCCGAGTTTCCCACTCGTACCACTCGCTGTCCTCCCGACTGTTTGGGGCCCATCAGGGCATGATGCTGTGGAGACGGAAACGAAGATGGGATGGAACCGGACTAGACTTTCGAACCTTGGGAGCTCACCCGCGCCGTGGTCTGAAAAGGCACGAGTCAATAGGCTGGGGAGTCCGTCTTGAGGCGCGATATGTTGAATTGAAGGCTGAAATCCTAAGTTAACATCAAGTAAAGTAGTTCCAAGCCGCGAATTGTTGTCATCGTCATCAACATCGTGATAACGGTATTAGGGGGAGGGGCAGCGCCAGGTCAAGAACCGCCGCCAAAAGATCCAGTTGACTTTGCTGTCATCTCTTTGTACCTCGGCACTTTCCAGTCGATATAAATAGAAGTTTGTCTGTCGGCCATCCACGAGCTTTTGATATTCTTCCCTTTAACATACCTACTCTTTCAGCTCTTATCCTCCTCACAATTTCCTCTTCAACACTTGCACGGGTAGGCCGGATCAACGGTCGTTTAGGCGTAATCATGGACTGGTTCGGTCGCGCCAAGATCTCTTTCACCCACCACACATCACCACTTACACTCCAGCAAAAGGATGGCACGACAACCGATTTACTCAAGGTCTGCGAACAGGCCACTCCGCCATGCCAACTGAACCCGCTTCTGTTCAACGGACATGTCCAGACCATGTGGACTGTGGTTAAGGAGCATGGTCCCCAGATCTACTATCGTCGGAAGATCTTCGATTCAGACCACAAGCTCTACGCCGGCACCTTCACTGTCGATTTTGTGACCGAGCCGCACCAGGACTTTGAAGAGAAACTGCCTCCTAGGACCGCTTACTTCTCTGAACAAGATTTCGCCAACCTACCTTCGGATGACAGCAAGCCTATGCTTATCGTGCTCCACGGTTTGTCCGGAGGCTCGCATGAAATCTATCTCCGTCACGCCATTTTGCCTCTTGTTGAGAGTGGCAAGTGGGAAATTTGCGTGGTCAATTCTCGTGGATGCGCCAACAGCGCCGTTACAAGCGGTCTCTTTTTCAATGCCAGGGCCACATGGGATATTCGACAAGTTGTGAAATGGGCCAGACAGAAGTTTCCCAACCGTCCCCTTTTTGGCGTTGGTTTCTCTTTGGGTGCCAACATTTTGACAAATGTAGGTAACCTGAACCGTCAACGTAGGCAACTTTTTCGAACCTCCACTAATGTGTCCGATATAGTATGTCGGAGAGGAAGGAGAGGGTTGTCTGCTGAAGGGTGCAGTTGCGGTTGGAAACCCGTTCAACCTAGATGTCACCAACAGAGCTTTACGGCGAACTCACTTGGGAAGACTTTACCAACGAGTGATGGGAAGTAAGTTCAATCAACTAATTTCATACTGCTTAACAAAGGTGCTGACTCACACGTCATTTTGCAGCCAACATGAAGAAGCTGGTTGCGAACCACAAGGAGACGGTGCTCAAGTACACCAACCTTGACTATGACAGGATACAGAACATCACCTACCTGAACGAGTTTGATCGTGAAGTGCAGACCGTAACCTGGGGCTACCCCACCGAGGACGCCTACTACCGCGATGCTTCCTCATGTGACGCTGTTCTAGGCATCAGGATTCCCTTCATGGCCCTCTCTGCTGCTGATGATCCGGTAGGCATATCTTATCCTTTTCCGTCAAGAGTGCAGTTTGGAAACCCCCATGAGCGTTGAGCTGACACATCACTAGATCGCTGTTGAGGAAGCCATTCCCTACCAAGAGATCAAGCAGAATCCCTACACGGTTCTTTGCCTCACGTCTCTCGGTGGTCATCTTTCGTGGTTCGAGCTTGGTGGCGGGCGATGGCATACTCGTCCTGTGAGTTTCTTTTTGCTTCACCTTCCGGTTGCTTTTTGCTGATTTGTTGTCTAGATCTGCAACTTCTTGAACAAGATGGCTTTCGACATTGACTTGGACGCCATCAAGCCTGATGCTTGTGACAAGTTCGATAGCCAGTTCAGAACTCACTTCGACCCTGTGCAGCGAAAGTTGCAGATTGTCGATCTGAATCAATAGATGGTGGTGGAATGAACACTTGCAAAATCGAAGACTGTAGATAGATTAGCTATAGAGATAGGTCCGTCAGTTGGGCCTAAAGGGTTTAGACGCGCTTCGGGGCACATTGGGGCTGCACATAGACTTAGATTGTTGCTTTCGACTTGGGTACAGGTCCGAACGTACGTTCATTGATGGTTTATACGAGCCACGAGCTACACCATCCTGACGGTTTCGCCGAATAACATCCACCGACTCATGAGAAAGAGGCTGGACCAAGGCTGGCGTGCCCAATTGGTATCTTTAATTTCCACACACAAAATCAGTCAGAACTTTTCCCCCAGCCAAGCCATCCTACCCGCCGCCAGACTTTGATTGATATAAACGCCCAGACGCCATACATGCGAAGAAAAAAATGCTTGGTGTAGGTATTACACGACAAACTTCCACCCTTCCTGTCTTCATTCTCCCAGCCCATTCCCAGGAGGATCCTTCACAGCTCCCAGCATCCTTGCTTGATTATTTATTCGGGAGCAGCGAAGGATACCGACTTCTTCTTTTTCGACTTGACGGCTTTCGTGCCTGCGGACGAGAGCTCCTTGACATCTCTGGAGTCGTCGTCGTCGTCGCCCTTGCCACCGCCCGATTGCTTGCTGCGCTTACGCTTCTTGCGCAGCGAGTCCTTGGTCTCTTCAAGTCTGGCCTTGCGCTCGGCCTCCTTCTTCTCGGCTTCAGCGCGTCTCGCCTCGCGGATCTCCTCCATTTGTCGCGCCTTGATCATCTTGGACTCGATCTGGCCCTCCTTTTCCGCTTGTACGATGGCTAGGATAGTGGCCATGCTCTCCTGTACAAAGGGGGAAAACATGTCAGTTACTTGATGCTTTCCGGTCTCGAAACCTAGCAAAAAAAAAAAAAAAAAAAAACCCCAATATGACCCCAGACGCTAACAAAAGAGAGCTTACCTTGTCATCAACAAACACCTTGCCCTTCTTCTTTCCCTTTGGCTTGGTCACACCAACGGGGGTGATCATGTTGAGTTCCGGAATCGCAAGCTCCTTTTCGCTGTAGGTCTTCTTCTTCTTTTTCCTGGCAATAAGCTCCTGGATGTTCGGTCGGCCCTTGTTGGCGGTCACGAGAGTGTGAGCTTTGCCCTTCGGCTTTCCCTTGGACTTGAGCACTCCATCGTTCCTCGACCTCTCTGCATCTTTGCTGCCCTTGATGCCAGATTTGTTCGCGGCGTGCTTGTTCTTTATCGTCTTTGTCGGCGCCATTGCTACTTGTGGTTGATTCGTTGATATGGTCGCAAGAAATCAACGATAGATGGAATGGTGGTTCGGGATATGGATGGGTGGATGGAGTACGAATACTCTCGAATGTATCATGTACGCTGTCGCTTCAATTCGGTCGACTTCTGGGGAAAAATTTGGGACCGGAATTGGTCCCTGCCTTATCTTATCGCTGCCCGTTAACCCAAGGTACCTACCTAGATAGAGCTTGAATAGCACTGTATCAATGCCTGGGTGAGCGCGGTTACGGGGCAGTGGGGTCTGTCAGCTCGCCGTGGGGCTGCCTTGAAATCTCTAATTGGCAGCTGGGGATCGGCAGGCGAGCAGGAAAGTCTAGTTCCCTTCTAGTGTAAGCGCGGGGTTGGCAGCACTACGGTATTCCATATCGATTGCCTATCGGTGCGTTCCCTCACTGGTGGCGCTCCGAAATCGCCAAAATTTCCAAGATCACCTGTATTGTCGCCATCCTTACATCGCAATTGATCCCATTGCCGTGGTGATATTTCCAAGAGTCTACGGTCCTCAGAAGTCTCAGACGCCCTATTCAGACAAAATGAGCACCGAACAGCCCGCGCCCCGCTGGGCCGCCTTTGCTCGCGACACCAACGAGACCAAGATCCAAATCGCACTCAACCTTGATGGCGGCGCATTCCCTCCCGAGACCGACGCCCGCTTGAACGTCAGTATCGCCGACGGCCATGCCACTCAGGCTAGCAAATCGCAAACCATCAGCGTCAATACCGGCATTGGCTTCCTTGACCACATGCTCCATGCGCTTGCCAAGCATGCCGGCTGGAGTCTTGCGCTTGCTTGCAAGGGCGACCTTCACAGTTAGTAGACATCTTTGGCTTGGGCGCAAAAGTCCTCGTGGAACAACATTCAGAACTCTGGATTGACTTAATCCCTCTCATAGTCGACGACCACCACACTGCCGAAGACGTCTGCATCGCTCTTGGTTACGCCTTCGCCAAGGCTCTCGGCACACCCACCGGCCTCGCGCGCTTCGGATCCGCATACTGCCCTCTCGACGAGGCCCTCAGCCGTGCCGTCGTCGATCTGTCGAACCGTCCCTTTGCCGTTGTCGACCTCGGTCTCAAGCGTGAGAAGATTGGCGATCTCAGCACCGAGATGATCCCCCACTGTATCCATAGCTTTGCCGGGGCTGCCCGCATCACCGTGCACGTCGACTGCCTCCGCGGCGACAACGACCACCACAGAGCTGAGAGCGCATTCAAGGCGCTTGCGGTTGCCACGAGGCAGGCTACTAGCCGGGTGGCGGGTCGCGAGGGTGAAGTTCCTAGCACCAAGGGAACGCTCAGCGTATAAAGAAGTGGGAAGGGAGTTAGTTATAGGTTTGGATATAGAAGTGCAATGATACCATGTAATGTCGTTTACCGTGGTACTTTGCGCGCATGTTCGGCTGCCATCATTCTGCCATAGCGACGGGCGTAGAGTTGAGGTGTGAAGAATGGAAAACCAGATACATCTTCCGAATTGGCGAATGTGTATATACCTGGGGAATTTACCCCTGATGCAGGTTGTTGACAAAGTTCCCCTTTCGGAAAGTCGGACGGACGCTGGCTCCACAGCGGACAATAGAACGGGGATCGAGGGGAAAGTGGAAGCGCAAGAAAATCCCTAGAAAACCGAAATAATACGGAACCTCGCACGACCCAGTCGTTCATGTGACGTACTTTACTTTTTCCTCCTCTTGGTGATTTCTATACCCAAAAGACACTATACTACACCGAATCCTCACGCTGATAACGTCTGTAATCAAACAAAGACAAATAACGTCACGTTCAGCTTGTCAGGAAGACAAAATCGGCAGCAAAACCATCTCTATCAGTTGCATCCACCGGCAACGACTCACTCCACATCTCATACGTTCCGGGAGACGGCCTTCCGAGAGTGAATCACCAAACCACCTCAAACCGACCTTTATACAACTAAACCAACAAGGCCGAACGAAACAAATTCAAACAAGAACTGTCAGGCTCTCAACGACCCCCAAATCCCTCCCAAACACCATCACCCCAGGAAGTCCCTCATTATCAATTCACACACACTGCCTCCGCCCACGCCATATACCTCTCTTCCTCTCTCTCAAGTACAAACACACAGAACACCAAAAAAAATGTCCAGGCCACTCGACGTAAACACCAGGAAGCACGAAGAGGCCAACCAAGCCTCATGGGAAGCATGCAAGGGCGCCTTGTCCGGAGCCTTCAAGTGGGGTGTGGCCTCGGCGATGTTGGGCGGACTTGGATACGCCGTGTCTCCGATGTATAGGGGGTTTACTATTCAGTTCAAGGTGTATGTATTCTCTTTTTTCTTTCCTTCCTTCCTTCCTTCTTTCCTTCTTTCCTTCTTTCCTTCTTTCCTTCTTTCCTTCTTTCCTTCTTTCCTTCTTTCCTTCTTTCCTTCTTTCCTTCTTTCCTTCTTTCCTTCTTTCCTTCTTTCCTTCTTTCTTCATGTTTTCTGTTGTCTATCAATTTATCCTCTGTTTTCGTCTTCCGTTGCATGTTATGGTTTGTTCTGTTACTTAACTAGTATTTGCTTTGGATCGCGAGTGAGATGCCATGTGACTTTTGACTAGGTGACCCAAGAGAGGGGGAACAGTTACTGATGAAATGAGTATTGCAGATACATACAAATGTCTGGTATGGTACTGGGCGGTATGCTGGAGGCGGATCATCGGATCCGCGAGTACGAGAAAACCATGAGGATGAGGAGGAGGATAGCGGCAGATCAGGCTATGTGGAAGCAGTTTGAGGAGACGTATGGGAAGGATGAAGATGATGAGTGAGTAAGTGAGTGAGTGAGGGATGGCAGTGGGGTCAGTCAGGCTCTGCTGAGAGTTCTGTGGCTCTTGGACTGTTTGGGTCGGAGGATCGATCGGGGTTTCGTGGAAAATGAAACGGTTGGCATTTTCTTCTCTTTTCTCTCTTCTCTCCAATTGTTCACTTCTTACTTTGTTTTATGAACAACCTCTGATACCGGCACAACTACAGCCCACTAAACGTCATATCCGGCGTGTACATGATATTCGTTATTTCAACTACTTCCTCATTTCTCGTAACCCAATCAGTCGTTCCAGGTATCATCTTCATCATCATTACTATCCGTAATGGCCTCCATAACCACTTACAATGGGTAAGGGAGCCTGTCGTACCCACAACCGATGGCGCTCCACCCGACAGGGACCCTCTCGAAGTCAGGGAAACTGTGTTCCCTAGGCCTGTTGATACCCTCAAACCCAAACCAAGTCGACGGTGAAGGTGCGCCGCCGTCGACCGGAGTGGTACTGGAAATCAGTATTTGTCAGCGTAGCTCACGAATCACTGGTGTATCGAAGCGTCTAGGAAGGAGAAAGAAAGAAAGAGGCAACTCACTCGCAGATATTCATGATACCCGCATCAAAATACTCAACGTATCCCATCGAGATCAACCATTTTCCAGCCCCGACATCGTTTTTGGCGCAGGGCAGTGAGTGGAACTCGGCGAACTTGTAGTCCTGTCCATCGGGAATGCGGGCGTTGACATTGCAGGGCACCTCTGTATCGTCCCGCGAGTCCCAGATGGCAAAGCTGAGCTCAACCGAGTGCGTGGTATCATTCCAGTGACGAGAAAAGCCTGTCACAGACCACCAGGGGCCCTGGTCTACCCATTCGTCGCCGTCGCCGTTGCCGTTGCCGTTACCGTGACCATGTCCATTCCCATGGCCCTTGCCGCCGCCGTTGCCATGGTCACCCTTCTTGTTGCCGTGCTTGGTAACCTCAAGGAGCCCGCCTGGGGCGCGGACCTCGCTGATGGGGTTGGCGAGGGTAGTCGGGAGGCCCGACAGAAGGGCGTAAAGAAGGACGGTTTGAAGCTGCATCGTTGGTGCTTTCCTGTTGGTTTGGTCTGAGCCGGAAAGATGATGGAGTTTGGGGGTTAGTCGTTGCGGACGTTAGAAAGATGGTGATTGTGATGCTGAGATGCTGTGTTACTCTTCTTCTTCTTCTTCTTCTTCTTCCATGCAGGAACCCGTTGTCCATTTATACATTTCGACTCTCCCTTATTTCTTAGTTTCTGTCAACGTTGTTTCCCGCCTTCCATAGATTTGGCTTTATTTTTTGCCATCGCAACCTAAGCCTGTGGCGGGATAACGATTTGTTGGTGGTGGTGTCGTCAACGTCGGACCATTAGACCGAGACTAGAGATCCTTCGTATTGTCCAGGTCGCATAACCATTGTAGGTGTTGATATGGCAAACGCGCAGTAGCAGAGTGCGAGAAGCTAGAAAAGGAAAAAAAAAAAAGAAGACAGGGTTCATGTGAGAAGAAAGACAATGCGCTTTCCCGCCCATCGCAGATGAAAAGGGGGAATGAGGCTTGATGGCTTTCTGACTGTCTTTGAGCCTCATCTGAAGCCAGTTCGCCAGCGGTACGTTGTAGCTCCAACACTCTTCCGACAGTTTCAATTCCAGCGCGTTTCTCCAGGTTGAAGAACGATGATTTCCTCATCGCGAACTCCCACAATTCAGGACTTCTTAGAGAGTACCGTGAACTGAAAGATATTGGACAACCGAGACTGTAAAGTCGTTAGTTAGCTTGTACAATCTGATAGATCATGGCCAAGTAACAGATTTTGGCATCCAGCCAATGGTGTTTGAGAATTGAAGTGATTTGGAAAATTCGCACAGTAGTGAAGGTGAGGATGAAAGCTTCTTGGAGCTCACCGACATACCGGGACCGGCAGCTTATGGCCTTCAAAACCATAATCTTTGCGCTTTTGATTGGTTTGAAACCGGTTGAGTGCTGTCTTGTGGCCGACTTATCCCTTATGGCGAACTACCGAACTCAACTATGCCCCGCGCTGCACATTTGTAGAGTCTTTTGGCTCTTTTGCCCTCACGGTCTCATGATATCACCAAGGAGAGACGGAGGGGGGGGGGGGGGGGCTGGTGCTTGCTACTGTGGCAGCTAGCGCTAGAAGCGTAAATAAATACCACATAGGCAAAATGCGAGTTTCTCGACCTTCTTCAGACCTTTCCGTACTTGTCGCTGCTGTACACGGTTGGCACCTTAGGGACCAGATAAGGCTGAACTATGCCATGTCCCTGGAATTGTCATTCAAGTTGTTGATAACAAGCGCCAGGTGCCTTTAGATGCCCTGGCTATTCAATTTGTAAGCCTCCGGAGGAGCTCGATTCGGTGACAGGCAGAACATGTGCTATGTCAAGAACCATACGTAGACGTGACCCGCGACTCGAGCATTCAAAGCTCATGAAAGTGCAAATAACTGACCCGGTCAGTAAGTAGTGTTACCGCAACTGTTTGGGGACAGCTGACAACCTGAAGGCCTCGTCTAAAGCATTTTATCTAAGTGATGGCTGTGCCTAGGGCTGAGACCTCTCTGCCGAGGCTTCTGTTCCTCGAGGGTGCAGAAAACAGATAAAGATGGGGGCCGAAACTGTTCGACTTGCGTAGGTTCCTCATGGTGTACAAAGGAAGTGTTTTGCGGCACGGGTCTGGCAGTGTTGCACTACGTAGACAAGCTGTCCGAGGAACCAACGGGATCAGACAGAGAGGTTTTTACAGACGGCTGCCGCAGAAAATGCAACGTCAACTACGCGGATGTCAAGCCGGTCGTTACTGTTGCTGATCTCCCTTGTCTCCTTCCCTATATTGAACACAACCCGGCGACTTAGCAGGGTCGGTTAAGCATTGTGCCCATCGCGTAATGCATTTTCTCGTATCATATTGAGGGTGAACCAGACAGCCGGGAAATACTCGGAAACCAAATACTCTTAAAGATGACTGGCGAGAACTGGCGAGTGTTGGGTGCCGATTAATACTGCATTCTGCGTGTAGTCCGGCGCGAACACCTGCTGTCTTTCGAGGATCGAACATGAGGTAAACAGGCTGAGTTGGTCATGTCGTTGGACCTTCATGCATTCATCCTCTTCCTTCATAGCATGCCGACTGGCAGACGAGGAAATTTGGATAAGGCTGCTGTGAACCCGAAGAGGAGTCACTGAGTTATCGAAGAGTAACAGCCAATCTTGCCAGATGCTGCAGCCCGGACAATCAGCAGTCTCTACGTTTTACAGGTACAGACACTTCTGTATTCCCTGATCATTTGAGACTGGCAACCGAGGTCCTCAAAAGATGGGCGCACCCAGAAAGGCCCGGTGGAGGCGGCCAGATGCGTTGCAACCTCAATAGTGACACATATCGGGCCGTACATATTGCATGGTGATATGATGGGGCAGACGGGCCTCCTAGGATGAAAATGGAAGTTATGTAGGAACGATGGGGAGAGTCAGAGGGTTTCGCAAGAGTCGCAGAAAAGAGACCGAAAAGAGAGGGGGCAGGGAAGAAGAAAAAGAGACAGGCCAACATGCCAGGATCATTGGGGTCGCCAGTTCGGCCCCCCACACGGCCACTGCTGACAGCCTGACGGTCCTGTAGTGTACACGCCTGATTGATCGGCACGAAGGGTGTCGGGAGGGAGGGGAAGCTCGGGGTAAAACATGGGAGGGCATTCCGGGAACGGAGAAGCTAGTAGTGTTGGTCTTCCGTTCTGACAAGTGCTTGCTGTCGGTATCGGCCTCGGCTTCAATTCTGTCACGCAAAAAACATCAGCGGGACGGAAATGGTAAATCAGCCATGGACGGGAGGGGATGATCAGCAACGGGAGCGCTAGGGACAACGGTCGTTTTAGTTGTGCCGCCCGCGCCCATGTGGATTCGTTTCGACTTTTCATAGAAGGCCGACAGGTCATTTCACCATTGTGATGTCCCCGGATGGTTGTGCGCTTCACTTCTTCCTTCAAAAGGATTCCGTATCCATGATCGTCTTCCGAGATTTGGCTGTCATCTGGGAAAACGAAAAGGTAAAGTGCCGAACTGTTACTCGCTGTTGAGCCCAGGGTCAGATCTTCAGCCCTCAACTCCATTGGACGGTGGTGGCTAGAGATCTGGAGGTGGTTCGTGCGTGTGTCGCTTGCAGCTCGAGCTCCAGGTCGTCAAGGTCGGGTCCATTAAGATTAGGCCCTGATCGGCTCGCTGCACAGCTGGGACGTGCAGAAATATTTCGCTACATTTCGATGCGCTGGCGCCCAGTACGCTAGTACTTATACTACTTTTAACGTAGTAACCGTACTGGAGCCGTACTGGGATGACCGTATTAGTGCTTGATTAACCAAATTTGTTGTTATTAACCGTATCTAGTATAGTTAATGCCCAGAAATTTACACCGCTTTCAGAAAGAGGGGTTAACCTTATTATCGTTATTCGTAATATTATAAATAAAATAAATAATACTAATAATCGACCAAATAACTAGATATCCCCGAAATAGCCTTACAACTTCTATTAGAGGGTATTAATTTATTCTAACTCTATACCTAACCCCTAACGCTAGGTTTAGTAGAGGAAGATATACTATTAGAGCCTATCTAGAATATCTTTAATAACCCGGTACCTATTGGCTATAATAATAATTAGCCGCCTTCCTTCCCCTTTCTAATTATTATACCCGCCTAATTAGTAAATAAGGCCGGTTAAAAACCGGTACTAGATCCTCCCGCTATTAAAATTATTAATATTAAAAATACTCCTCCTTTAATTCAATTGGCGCTAGTTAGAAGGAAGCGGATAATTAAATTAGTAGTTAGGAAATTAGTAGTAAAGAAAATTAGAAAGAAGGCGCCGGTCCCGGTACTAAATAGTATTAGAATTATAAAATTTACTGCCTAGAAGACTACTACCTTTATAGTTTAGTTATTATATTACAAAGGAGAGGGCTAGTTTAATAATATATACTAAAAGGATTATAGTAAGGCGTAGGATTACTTTATTAATATATATAACGAAACGTAGCTAGGTTAATAATAGGACTTTACTTATATAAAGAGTAAATAAAATATAGAAAAGTAGTAGTATATTATATAGTAGATTCTTTTTACTAAATATTCTAATACCGGTATTAACCTAAATACTTATTTGCCTATTATTTCTAACGAATATTAGGAGAGTTTCGTTAAGTATTATAGTACTAAAACGTATAGTATTGACTAGGTTCGCTACTAACCCTTTAGTAATATTGAAATATATAAGGGAATCTTTTTTAAATCGAAGGGTACTAGGTTTAATATCGCTAAACCGAGCGAAATACAGCAAAAAGAGGGGTCTATAATTAGAATTAATTATAAAAACGAAAATGAATTAGATAATAACTTACTTAACGAAGTCGAAGTAGGGGGTAAAGCGAAGTAGGATAATAAAAATAATAACGGCGGTAACGATTCTAGTAATAGGAATAAAGATAATAAAGAGGAAAATAACAGCGGTAATAAATCTAAACTGTTTATTATATTAAAACAGATCGCAGTATTGCAAGTAGTAAGAATGATTAATAGTAGCTAAAGGATGACTAAAGTATAATAATACTACTTTAATACTAATTTAAATAAAACTCCCGCTAATTAAATTATTACATTCGTAAATATAAATAGGGGTAAAGGGGGTAAAAAGCAGTTGGATATTATAATACTAGGGAGTTCGATAGAGAAAGCAATAATCTTATTATAAGCCCCTAAACTTCCTAGTACGGCCGACGTTAGTATTATAATTAATAATTTATAAGCGCGCTTTACTAGTAAAATAATAAAATTAAAAATAATAATATATATTAATTATTTTATAAATAATCTACTAATTGCAATAATATAAATAAAGTTGGGTAAAGGTATGAAAAGTACGTATATAGATAGATAGAAGCGAAGGATCTAGAAAAATGTAGTACTAATTAGAAAATTAGATAATTTACAATTATTTTACTAGAATTATAGAAGTAAACACCCTTTTTTTTTTTATTAGTAAAATCTCACCAAAATTAAACACTCGATTTTATACAAATAACTCGATATTACTCAAATAATTCAATTTTATACAAATAACTCGATTTTACATAACTTTACTCAAATAATTCGATTTTATACAACTTTACTCAAATAATTCAATTTTACACACAATAATCTCAACACCCCTCCTCTCGCCTCCTCTCGCCTCCTCTCCCCTCTATTCTACCTTTTATAAATTAATTACTATTACTTTGTTACAGGGTTAGCCTGTGTGCCTTGTGCCTGGTGCTAGCGTATAGTAGCTTTTAAGACTGCCGTACGCTATTATCACTGCCGGCAAGCCGGCTATTGCCGGTAGCTGATTGGTTAGAACGTTGCTTGCCGCGGGTCTGCCAGACCGTTGTTGGCCGCCTTTATAAGGCTAGCCTTCCGGGTACTCGGCTATATATTTCTCTTCCTTTCTCCTTCGTATAATTACGTATATTTATATCTACTATCTACCCTTTACTTGTAATAATTAATTGTACTTTTTAACTATTATATTTATAGTGTAAAACCTTTCTTTTTATTGTGCAATTAATTTCTAGTATTAGTGCGCGCGTGTGTAGGAGTTGCCTCGATTTACGAGTTGCCGAATTTAGTACCCTAAATATTAATAATTATAGTTATAATAGTTATAATTCTAGTCCCGCTCCCTTTATTTAGTAAATAAGGGTAGGTACTCTTTATTTAAGGGATAAGAGACTGCTTCGTACAATTATCCTTTTTTATATTTAACGACGAGAGTAGCGATTATATGTCCTTCTCTCCCGTTAGTAGTATTGATGATTTTATTAACTTTGGTACCCCTTTTAGAAGTATACTATTTAATTTGAACGATATTTACAAAGTATTTAATAAAATTATTAGTATTACCGACGTTACTATTTATTAAGCTACGCTCATTGAATTCCTCCCTTTAATAGTAATTAATAATCTTCTTATTAGTATTAGCAATAATAAGGAAAAGAAGGTTGTTCCTTATATTTATTTTAATATAGTTAATATTATTATTTAAAATCCGGCTTTCCGTTTGATTGTTGTTCTATTTGGCCGTTTTTATTATAACGACCTTATTTAATATAAGGATATTACTATTAACTTCGAATATAGCGAGGACGAATTGAAGATTGTCCGTATAGTAGTTATTAAGGTTTAAGACGATTTTAATTAGAAGAATTTCGACTATTTTAATTTAATAGCCGAATTTAACGCCCTCTAAAAAAAATTCAATAATTTTATTATAAATTATACTACGTTTAAGTCTTATAGCGTTAACGTTAGGTCCTTATATAATAATTTTATTAAAGTATCCAGTACCGGTACTAATAAAATATCGTCTTTGAAATAGATTGTAGAGAATCCGCCGATTTTTACTAGTAAGGAGAACGTTAGCGCCGTTTGTAGGTACGAGATCTTTAAAGTATAGTGCTTTTATATTTAATCTTAATAGAAGTGCGACCCCTTTTTCTATATTAACGAGGACGTTAAGATTATATGTACTACTATATTTTTGGGTCTTAAGATTCTATCCGGTATTT
Organism: Neurospora intermedia; assembly: GCA_037102815.1. Classification (NCBI taxonomy): domain Eukaryota; kingdom Fungi; phylum Ascomycota; class Sordariomycetes; order Sordariales; family Sordariaceae; genus Neurospora; species Neurospora intermedia. The sequence continues at coordinate 3,982,973 of BTPP01000001.1, read as the reverse complement.
AGGATAATCTGGATATTATTTAGAACGGAGGAGATACGGATTTCTAGTGTTAGAAGACGGGCGCCGAATTTATAGAATATTTAGTTACCCGTTTTTAGAACGTTAATTTGAAGATGGACGTTGGTTATTGCTTTAAGGAGTTTTTTATAAAGAATATATCTTTTACGGAATTTGAATTGGAATTTATTAATTTAATAAATTTCTATAGTTTTAATAATTCTATAAAGGTCTATTACCTATGTAATAAGATTAATAAGTACTTCCGTAATACTTTCGTATATTACGACCTTCCTAAGGCCGACGATTTTAAGAAATAGTTTGCGATTTACTATATAGTCGCTAATAATTTGGAGGATATTAACTATTACTATAAGATAAATACCTATATCTTCGGTAATAGTACCCCCGCCGGTAGAAGTTTTAGTAGTACTAATACTAATACGGGTAGCGTTAATTCTCATACTACCGATAATATTCTTATTAGCTAGGGTAGTAATAAAATAGACTTCGATATAGTTAACCTTACCGTTTTTATTTATAAAAATATTTTCAATTAGTATACTTACAAAGGTAAATACCGTCGTTGTAATAGTAATAGTTATATTACCCGCAATTACTTTACTTTAATTAATTATAACTCTTAAAATCCTTAATATAATAAGGGGAAGAAGAATAAAGGTAGAGGAAGAGGTAAGGGTCGTTATAATAGAGAGGAAGTCCGTACTACTGAAGCTGTACCTACTACCACCGCCGCCGCTACCCTAATTACTACCGCCGCTACCGCTATAGCCGGTAATAAGTATTATAATAAGCCGGAAAACGTTTAGCTTTTATACCTAATTGTGTATAGAGGCCTTTCTTATTGTTATTATAGAGACGAGTTTTAAATTTTTTAAAGTTAGAGGATTTGGAGGAGGTTAGGATATAATTGTTAAATAGTTCTACTTCCCTAAATTTAATATTCTTATTTTTTTACGTTATAATTAAATTGTATAAAGTTTATTGTATTACCTTTATTAATTCTAGCTATTCTATATTTATTTTTATCGATTGCTCTTTCATTATTAAATATAACCTCCTTTATTTCTGCCTCTATTAGGTAAAGAAGCTCGTCCTCGCTAATAGAGTAATTAAAGGCATTATTTCTAAAGGGGTAATAATTAAACTCTATATCGGGTACTATACCGAAATAATTACCTTCCTAATCTATAATATTTCGAAGAACTACCTAATTATTTTAGGATTCCTATAAATATAATATTATAAGTTAGAAATTAATTACAATTAGTACGGGGTACATTTTATTAGCCCGGTATATAAAGGACGCTATCTGCCTATTAATTTCCCTAAAGATTAATTAGAAGTATTAAGAGCCCTTACTAACCGGATTTCGGCTACGGTTATCTATAGTAAAGTCGCTCTAACTCTTTAGCCGTCCCTGAAATACGTTGTAATTAGAGAGGTAACAGTACTAATAATAGTAATAATTTTAGGGAACGGGGCTATTAATTTTATTTAAGTAGAATTACTATTATTACCGCTACCACTACTATTATTTATAGCGGAGGAGGTCGTTACGGTTTTACCCGTTAGCCGGACCGATTATCGACCTATTTCGCCCCCCGTTAAAGTACTAATAATTAATAGGGCCGGATCCAAGGTTAGTATTACTAATACGGCTACTCTTTTAATTAAAATAAAGAGCTTAGTACACTACAATCCTTATATCCGTTTTAACGGCTAGCGCGTTTCTATAGGTATAAAGCACCCCCGCGCCGGTTGCTACCGTAACTTCGATACAAACTTTTCTATTAAATTAAGTAATATTAGGGAACTTAATACGGCTACTTTCAATTTCGTTTACGAATTTTAGTAGTTGTAGCCGTACGTTACGAACTATATTGAGTTTAAGAGGTTGGTTACTGCAATGGAAGTCCGGAATATAGATTTAATTGAAGAGATAATTATAAATATTATGGCCGGCTATAGTTAATAATATAAGGAAAGTTTCCCTCCCTAATTCTACCCTTTTATTAACGATTTAATTAGTATTTATTTATTTGAAGAATCCCGGGAAGTAGCGGTTTTAATTAAAGTAATTTATTTAACCAGCAATTTCGATTAGAATGCGCTATTTTGCAAGGAGACGATCCGGCGGGTATATTTAATTAAAATTTCTAATAAAGATACGAAGAAGTTCCTCGATAAGGCCGACTACCCGATTAAAACGAAAAACGAAATTATTACTATCCTAAAAAAAATAGGGGGATAGCGTTATATTAACGAAGTAGTAGCCTTCCTCCTATTTTTAATTAAAGAAGTCCCGCTTAACCGATTATATAATTATAAAATTAAATTTTAATTAAGAATAACCCCCCCTAATATAAAATTATATTATATATTTCTAGTCGAAGTTAATATTATTAAGAAATAAATTAATAATAATTTGAGAAAGAGTTTTATCCGTCCGTTATAATTAATAGCTACCTTCTTTATCCTTTTAATAAAGAAGCCGGGCGGCGGTATTTATATTTGCATTAATTACTAGGGCGTTAATAATATAATATTAAAATTGCATTACTTACTACTATTAATTAAGGAGATATTCGACGCTATTTACTATACGAAGATTTTTATTAAGTTTAATATTATTACTGCTTTTAATAGGATCCGTATAAAGGAGGGATACGAATGGTTTATTGCGTTTATAACCCGTTTCGGCCTCTACGAATCTATTATTTGCCTATTCGGCCTTTAGGGCGCCCTAGGGACTTTCTAGAATTATATTAATAACGTCCTATACAATATCCTTAACGTATATATAATAGTATATTTTAATAACGTCCTAATTTATTTAAATAATAAAATAAATTATAAGAATTATATTAGGGAGGTCCTCTAGCGGATAATCTAAGTAGGGCTATAAATCGATATTAATAAGTGCGAATTCTACGTTATAAAAATAAAATATTTGGGTTTAATTATTATACTAGGAGGATTTGAAATAGACCCCGATAAAGTCTCCGTTATTATAATTTAGGAAGTTTTAGAAATTAAGAGAGCGTTGTAACGCTTTTTAAGTTTCGTTAATTTCTACCAACGGTTTATTAAATACTTTTTAATTATTATTAGCCCGTTATATAAATTAATAAAGAAGTCGGCCGATTGGTAGTAGATTAATTAATACTAAAAGTCCTTTAAGGCCCTTAAAAAGGCTTTTAATAGTAGCTTAGTACTTCGAATTTACAATTGGTCTAAATAGACCGTCGTTAAAATAGACGCTTCGAATTAGGTTTACGGTAGTATTCTATCCTAATATAACGAGAAGGGAGTTTTATATCCGGTTACTTATTTTAACTAGCGATATTCTTCGGCCGAATATAATTATAATATTTATAATAAAGAATTATTTACTATTATTAAAACCTTCGAAGAATAGCGCCCTAAGTTAGAAGGTACCTAAGAACCGTTCGAAGTCCTTACCGACTATAAAAGCTTAAAGACTTTTATAATTAATAAATAATTTACTCCTTATTATATATATTAATTTTAATTCCTCTTCCGTTTTAATTTTATAATTAAATATTACCCTAAATTATTATAAGTACGTCCCGACGTATTAAGTAGAAAGTTAGAAGACTTACTTAAGGATAAAGTTAACGAGAAGTTACTAGTTAGGAATAAAGTCTTATTCGATTATAATATCTTTATTAATAGAGTATTCGTTTTAGAGGACGGAGGTAAGGAGGTCGATATTAATACCGAATATATTTACAATCTAGAGGTATTAAATAAGAAGTTAATAGATAATTTAGTAGTAGAAGGTTACGAAAAATCGATAATATTTTAGGATATTATTATATACCTTTTAGACCCTAATTATCGAATATAGTTTAAAAAAGTTAAAGATTATATAAAACGAATCCCTTTCACTAAATGCCGAATAATTTAAGGACGAATATACTTTTATAGTACTATCTTCGTCGACCCTACTAATACGGAATTTTATTTTTCATTTCTCCAATATATTTACAATTCGCTAGCCGCCGGTTACCCGGGTCGTAAAAAGACCTATTCGCTACTATTACGATCCTTCTTTTAATTAAGAATATATATTACGGTCCGGTTGTATTATAAAGCTTATTTAATATACACTAAGTCTAAACTATTATAATACGCCCCCTATAGTTTTTTAAAATTATTGGCGGTACTATTCGTACTATAGAAGGATATTTCGGTCGACTACGTTACCCTACTTACGTTTTATTTGCATTATAAATAAGAATTTAAATACGTCGTTGTTATCGTCGATTGGTTTACTAAGATACGGTATTATATCCCTATTGTAGGTTTAATAGCGGAAGAATTAGTAGAGCGCTTTATAGAAAGGGTTTATAGTATTTACAATCTACTAAACTCTATTATCTCTAACCGTAGTACTTAATTTATTTTATAATTCTAGAGAGCCTTATTATTATAGTTAGAGATTACTCTTAAACCCTCCTCTACTTTCTACCCTACTATTAATAGTTAAATTAAATATATTAATACTAAAATAGAAAAATATTTTCGCCTCTATATTAATTAGGTATAGGATAATTAGGTAAATTAATTACTAATTATAAAGTTCGCTAGGAATAACCTAATTTTTAAAATTACCGGTATCTCCCCCTTCTTTACTAATTACGGTTTTTACCCCCGTATAGGTATCGAACCTGCTAACCTATACCTACTAAAAATATTAGTAGTATAATAAGTTAAATATTTTAAAGCTAATAAAGTAGCTAACCGATTTAAATAAATTTTAAATTTCGTTATAAATTAAATATAGTAAGCCTAATAGTATTATAAGGATAATATAAACGTCCAACGGATTAATATACTAAGATATAAGGAAGGAGATAGAGTCCTCTTTAATATTAAGAATTTTAATATTAGCCGTCCCTATATTAAGCTTATACCCCTCTTTAAAGGACCGTTCGAAATCCTTAAAGCGGATAGTTATCGAATTACGCTCAAACTCCCAATTAATATAAAGTATAGCCCAACGTTCTATATTAGTAAGGTTAAACCGTAGGACGAAGAGGGTCTTCTAGGATAAATAAACGTAGAAGAATAGAACGTTCGTACTAACTATAGTTAAATTATAAGGAAGACTAATAATAGGAAGGATTTTATAAAATATAAGTTTGAGAGGATCGATAGGTATTGGAAGAATAATAAGGGTCGTTAGGAATACTTCGTCGTTTAAGTACCCCTATATACGCCGTTATAGCAGCCGCGCACCGATATATTTATAGCCCCCGATATTGTACGGGCTTTCTATAACGGATACCCGGAAGTATTATACCTACCGGCTTAGACGGCGGCGGAAAAAAGGCGGAAGGAAGAAGAAAAGGAAAAGGAGGCAGAGTAGGAGGCTCTAGCTCCGCGGCGGAGGTTACAACAACAATTACCGACGGCGGTAAAGGCTTTTCGAGAGCGGACCGTTCGTTTAATAGGGATTTCTATTATTTTATATAATATTAATTAATTATATAGCTTTTTTTAGTCCGGGGAAGTATTATAGGGTTAGCCTATATACCTTGTGCCTAGTGCTAGCGTACAGCAGCTTCTAAAACTGCCGTACACTGTTATTACTACCGGCAAGCCGGCTATTGCCGGCAACTGATTAGTTAGAACGCTGCCTGCCGTGGGTCTGCCAGACCGTCGTCGGCCGCCTTTATAAGGCTAGCCTTCCGGGTACTCGGCTGTATACTTCTCTTCCTTTCTCCTTCGTGCAATTACGTATATTCATATCTACCATCTACCCTTTGCCCGTGATATACTTATTTATTAACTAAGCTACGTTATAACAAATATTATTAAAATAAATACCCCTTACTACCTTACTCGCTCGCCAGCGCACCCTTCTTATTATCTTCTCTTCTATTAGCGTTAATACTCTTACTTCCTTCCTCAAATACGTAATAATAAAATTATAAAGCCCGGTTACTATATATATAATTTAAACTTACTTCTTTATAAAATACTTAATAAATATAATTTATATAATCTTCTACCTTCTCTTTACGAGACTAAAGACTTACTCGACAATAATACGGATACGAACGTAACGTAAATTATATAACTCTTTTACTATTTCGGGTAGTTTATCCGCATTTCTCCAATTTTATAAATAATATTTAACGTTCAAGTAGGGAATTATAATCTTTGGCCGGGTCCCAAACCCCGCATCCGTTATATAATATCGCAATTCTAATATACAAAAAAATCTCCCGAATATATAAACATATAGCGAAACATTATTCAAAGACCCCTCCGCGCCCGCTAGTATATATATAAAAGTATAATCGAATTTTATAGTAGCAAAGACGTTCTATATAAAGTTACCTTTTCGATTACAATATCTCTATTATTACTATAGCGGTACGTAAGCGGCAATATAAGTCCCGTCGATAGCGCCGATATAGCTATTAAAAGAATTGAGTGTAGGGTCCAATTTAATATTAGGGTCTAGATAATCGTCTTCTAGTAACCTTATATACTCTTGATAGATGTCACGGCACGGCTGGACAGGCTCCCAGAGCACTGGGCAAGGGGGTGCACCATGGCACATCGGATGGAATGAGGATCATATTCTTATCGATAGACCTTACGGATCGGGAAGGCGGCGACGCCCGGCAGAATCCGACTTATATGTCGGATTCCCATTACCAGCGTTTACCTACTTTCTCCTTCCTTCTTTACACTTAATATTACTTTGATTTGTGGCTTCTAATCTTGTTGTCTCATTACTCGTAGGATCACGCTTTCACATAATATTAAGTATCATCCTTTCTTTAACCGGGGACGGTAATAAATATCCTAATTGAACTACGAATACTTAGATACGGATCTGTTATAAAGACGAATAAAGTAAAGGCTCAACCCTATCGATCTAATATTATAGCGAAAGAGATTTAGCCTGGGAATGTAGGCGGTAACGATGGTGCTAATACAATTTGGCCTACTTCTTACTCGAAATTAAAAACCCCCTACCAGCCCGCTAAACGAGTTAAACGGTCCGTTAGGCCTTTAAACTAGTAATAAGAATCCTAATCTCCTTATTATACCGGAATAGACGACGAGATAGAGGATTCGATATATTACTTCGAATAAGAATGGTCCCTACTCGAGGAACATCTGGACTTCAACCGAAAGTTGGACGAAGGTAATAATTCGCCTCCTCCGGAGATAAATCTGTTACTAGCCCTAGAGATAGCCAAGAGAAGACCCCTCTTTGTACTACGACAATTCTAGTTCAAAGAGAAGACAAAACCGTCTGTAAGCAATACGCCTTCATTATCTAAGAAGGGGAAAGCCGCAATGCAAAGTCTTTACCCACCATCCAAACCGGCTACTTATACTGTTAGTTTTAATTTAGACCCCTCTCAAAATAAATGTTATAAAACCCCTGCAATTCAAATTAGACGGAAGTCCCTCAGCGCTTACAACCTGCCTCAACCCCCTCCTATTGAAGAAGGGGACGACGTAAAAAATTCCGGTACGACCTTATTAGAAGAGATGTATAATACTTTCATTGAAGAAATCCACCCTATCGCTTCAAACCCTAAGTACTATTATACCCTTTAGGAAGTATATAAGGACGTAACGGAACAGTATAAAGCGTTGAGCGAAGCTTACTAAGTCGTAGGGCTAGCTACTATACGTTTCCAACCTCTTACGGAAGTAGGTAAAGAATCCGTTGTTATTAAAACGCTAAGCGGGGAAATTAATATAACTCAGTTTGACATCGCCTACAATAAGGACCCCGAGGGTATATAGTAGGAGATTCGCACCCGTACCCTACTAGTCCAGGCCTACGCTAACCTCGTTAACGATCTAATTAATATATTTTAGAAGGTTGACGACGATATCCGACGGGTCGACTTATAGGCGGTATACTTCGCTAGGTAAGTAACCGATACCGCTAACGGACAAGACAATAGTGAAATAGTAGCGTTGAAAGAATAAAAATAACTCCTTCAAAATACGCTCGCTTCGCTAATACGAACAAACGGTACGCCTGCCGCATAAGCCCGCGAGGGGGCGTCGGCTTCCGAGATAGACCCCGTTGGTACGTAGCGTTCTAGTACGCTACATACCGACGGTAGCGAACAAGAAGAAAACGCGATAGAACCTCCCCCTATCTACTTATAGCGAGCGGAGGCATACGGACGTAACGACCCCCCGCCCGGAGACGAGCCCTTATTTAGCGACGAGGATAACGCGCCTTATTATAGAAACTATTACGAACGCAACCACCGGCGCTCTAAAAATCCCGAATATCACTACAGCGCAACCCCTATAGCTAGTATTAAAAATGCGGCGCGCCGAATACGGCCTACTAAATATAAGACACCCAAAGTCGATATTCCCACCTTTAGTAATAATACTACTAATAAAGTATCTTTTAAAGCCTAGTACTTCTAAATAAAGTATAAACTCTGTATTAACGCTAATTATTTTATAAATAAGTAAGCTAGAATAAACGAGGTAATAAGCCGTCTAGGAGGGACCGTGGCCGACAGCATCCTACTCTACTTTAATAACGCTTACCCCAATCCTATCGAAATAGTAGAGGACCTCTTAGTACACTTATAATACAATTACTATAACTATAATTTAATAGAAAAGGCAGTATAGGAGTTTGAAGGTTTGTAGATAAAAACTACAAACCGGTTCTAAAATTTTAAAGTAATATTCATCCGACTAACCGGACAAAGCTATATCCCGAAGGAACTCTAAAAGAGGGACCTATATCGTAAAGTAATTAAAGTTTTAAGAATAGCGGGAGAGACTACCTACTTCAATCCTTATAAGAGTTTCAATTAATACACACGGTTACTTCAATTGTTACGCGAAGATATACTTTATAAATAATAACAATAGAGAATAATAGAGTGAGCAACCGGTTGCTGGATAGAGTAATAGTGTATAACGATTAACGATAGTCTTATTAAAGGAAGCTGAAGATAAGACTTATTGCAAGCTTCAACCTAGGACTTCGTATATGATTTTATTGAATATAAGTAAGATAGATGTAAGGTTGGTATAATATAAATTAATAATCCGTTAACCTTGATAGAGGTTAACGGGACGAGTACTTTTATATAATAAATTATACGTTCTAACGAGTAGCTACTATAATAAGATAGAGTATTTAGGTATCTACTAAGAATGCCCTATAACATCTCCCCCTCGATAAAAGGAGAAGAGTGCTCGCTATTTACGCAATGTTGTTAAGTCTAACTATATATATGAAAGATCTGGTTATTTATTAGAGTTTTTATTTATTTGCTTATGTCTAAATTAGCTAGTAGATATAAAAACGTGCGTCTACCCGAATAAAATATATAGTTCGATAATTTAGTACCGATCCCTTAGTAATTATATCCGCGACGAGGTAAGCGATCGTTAAATTTATCCTCCTCTATCTTATTATTCTCGTCTATGTAATATATATTTTAACGGGATTATTTGCGTCTTAGTGGAGAGTCCTTTTACTCTTAGTCGGTAGGAAGGTAATTGTAGCGAGGAGAGTAGGTAGAAGATAAAGTATCGAAGCGAGAGCCCGAGCGAGTTGATATAGTATAAAGTTTATTAAATAATCCGGTTAAATTGGGTATAAGCTGAGGCGAAAGGTTGCTAAAACGAATACTACGAGGAGTAGCGATATTAGGAAGAGTATTAGGTATACGAGTTCTATTAGTAGACGAAGTAGCGGGATAGCGTTAAATACGAAACTTTTACGCTTTTTTAAATTTAGTACGAAGGGATATTAATTCTACCTATATTATTTATATAATTCTTCCCTAATATTCGTTAGAAGCCGCTAATACTATAGTCTGCTTCTCCGAAGCACTCATTAATATTCCTTTAATTTCTTTATAAGAAATAAAATTAATAAATATTATAAGTTCTTTACCAACTTTAATAGTATAATTAATTACCTTCTTAATTATAGGAAGTTTATTTAAGGCTAATTTGGCGGGTGCTATTTAAGTGCGGTAAAGATAGCCAAATTTGCTTAGTAAATTACTAATTTGCTTAGGAAGTTTAGTATTATAATTAGAATACTAGATAGCGAATAATATCGCCTTCGAGGGGATACAATTGGTAAAATTAGTATTACTATTATATTTCTTATTAAAGGTAAGGTTAAGAATTGCCTTAATATTACGAATTAGCTTGTATTACGAAAAAGAGTAATTACTGGCGAATTATCTCTTATATTCCTCCTTATTCTCTATATATATTTTAACAATCTTTTCGATTTCCGTACGCAATTCTTAGTCGACCTCGACGCTAAAATTAATACAATTTTTATTATAGTTAGCGAGGGTATTAGCGAGGGTCGGATATATTTTTTCTTTATTATTATTCTTACTAGTAGTAGTTGAGCGGGATTATACAATTCGGGTTGGAGTTTTACGTACCTTTCTCGGAATTATTTTAGTAGTTAGGGTTTTAATATAAGATAGGATAGAGGCCGGTCTGGCCCTTAATTATAAAACTTTACGAATTTTATTAGTTAATTAAATGATTTCCCTATATTCTTGAATTTTAGAGAAGTCGAAGTCGCTACTCCTAATAATACGGCCGTTAGGGTAAACTATATAGAGAGCCGGTGGGAAGCGCGTTTAGAGGCGTTCGCTAGTAGTAACGAACTCCTTTATATATTTTCTTCCGAAGATAGCGTTATTAAATTTAATTATTATTATATAAATTAAGTTGAATTCTCTATTAGAATGCGACTTTTAGATTTGGGTATTGTTAAAACTAGTAATAGCGTTAGATACCTATTCCTATTAGGGTCTATAGTAATTATTAGGAATTAAGTCCTTAGGTAGTCTATTTAATAAGAGTATAGGTATAAGGTAAGTAAAATTACCTTTAAGGGAATGTAAAATTGCTATATTTAAATCGATTAATTTATTTATACGATTAATAATATTATATAAAATGGAGTATAGCTTATTCTTGTATAATATAAAGAGATAATTGGCGGTTAAGATTAGTACTATACGTTTACTATTGTCCGCCTTTTTGGGGTTGTATATTAGAACGCCCTAAGTAGTACCGAAAGACTTAGGGAGGCGAGTAAGCGGATTGTAGGGGGTACGATTTTAATTAAAATTATTAAACGTATTAATAATATATTTATAATAGATATAATTAAAGAATTGTCCGAGCGGGATTGTATTTATTTGTTCGATAAGGTCGGCTATAAAATTGGGTAGTATAATATATATATTATTAATTCTTAAATTAATAATCTTGTTAGGAATATTATTAATAGTATAACGGCTGAGGTATTTTACTATATTAGCTAATATACCGAACCGGGGGTTATATTCGAGCAATTACGGGGCGAATTACCGGTTTATAGTAAGATTACGTAGGTTACCGTTGCAGTTAGAACTATTAATCCAATCGTTAAGGGTAGCGATCGTATCGTTGACTAGCGGCGGGGATTCTATATTAACGTCGGCTATTTTAATATACTAAAGTTATAATTAGCAAATATAAAATAAGGTAGATTAATAAATAACGATTAGTTTAATAAAATTATTATATAACGAGAGCCATAGTAGAGTTAAGCGTTATAGGGATAGGGTAGGTAGTAGTAAGGTTATTAGGGTAAGAAAGAGAGAGGGTAAGAGTAGTTGGATAATTTTAACTTCTTTTGAAAGTTGTATATACGTACTAAGACTCTTCCTCTATAAGTGCCTACCTACTGGGGCTATTTATTATATATAACCGTAATTGCCATTACCTTTATACGACTATATGTATTTACCTAGTTGAAATGGAAAATATTTTAATTGAAGTTGTAAGTAGTGTACGGTATATTATTTTGTATATTATTAATATTAGGCTTACTTCCGCTTAGGCGTGCTTTTGAGTAGAATTTTAGAAATTTTGATAGAAAGTTATAGAAAATATAACTTTCTACGAAAATGCTTAACGAAAAAGAAAATAAAATGTAAAATAAAGGAAAAAACTCTCAAATTCTTATAGTTTCCGGTAACCTCCCCCTCTTTTAGCGAAAAAATAGTTACTTTCTTTATTTATTTTAACGATGCCTTTATAGGATTGTATTGCTAATATACTAAATTACCCTTCTACGATTGCTTTTGAACGGTAATTCTAATAGATATTCTATATTAAAGTCCCTTATTAATTCCTTCAAATTCTTTATAAATTTACTATATAGTTCTTATATATTATTTTTATTTTAGTACCTAATTTATTTAATTAAATATTATATATTTAATGGTCCTTGACTTTTAGTTATAAGATTTTTAACTTCCTATTCCTCTTAACCGTTAACTTTAATTAGTAACGGTAGTAGAACCTTGCGATTAAAAGGATTGGGACCCTACGCTAGCTTGTAAAAATATATTATAGAGATAATAGGATAGGTGTACTAAGTACTAAGCAAATCGAATTTGTAAATTAGTAGGCTAATTTTCTTAAAAATTTAATAGGGGCCTATTCTCTCTACTAACTACTTCTTTTTTAAACTTTTAAGTAAATAATAACTTTTATTTAAACGTAAGTAAACTTTATTATTTATATTGAACGTTATTGGAGAATATTTAGAATTATATTGTTCTTTAGTAGCTATTCTAGCCCGATTAATAAGCTCTACGGCTTCGAATTAATATTCTTAACGTATAATAGCTAAAGATTCTACTATAATAGCTTCCTAGTTATCCGGTATAAGTAGATTGAAGGCCGCTTATAATTTAAAGTTGTATATTAATTTATTTAGCGATAACCCGATGGTAGATTGAATAGTATTATTCAAATTGTATTATAATATTACTAATATTAACGTTTAAAAAATAACGTTCGTTATATACTATATACGAATAGTTATTTTAGTAGTTTGGTTCGTTCTTTCCGATTGTCCGTCCGTTTGAACGTAGTAGGCCGTTAAAAATAGTAGATTAATAACTAATACTTCGAAAATGCTCCTCTAGATAGTAGAAATAAATTTGGGATTTCGGTTACTAATAATAACTATTAATAAACCCTAATTATAAAACTGTAAAGTCCGAAGTAATACTTTAGTTTATTCCCGCGTACTATAAGTAGAATATTTAATTATAAGTAGTACTTTCTTATTAAATTTGTAGGTAATAGTATATATAGTATTAAGTTTTAGGAAACCTTTTAGAGCCTATATAGTACTAGCTGCTTTAATTGTTGGTATATCGGTAATGAAGTTTATAGTAATTGTATAAAACAGCCTTAAGAACGTTTAAATTAGTAATAGTTCTTTAGGGGTTGGTTGCTTATCCCGCTAATTTTAATGGTAGACCTCGCAATATTTAATATATTTGTATATTATTTAGGTCTTTTACTTTATATAGAAGTGTGTTAAATTATCTATTATTTAATTAATTTTGAAATAGTATTTCTTATTATATACTAATTCTAGTATCTTTTATATATAAATCCGAGGAATATATAGCCGACGTACGTTTTAATAATTAATATAGTAAAGTAATTTATTTTCGAGTAAATAGGGGCCCGCCGGTAGATTTGGGCGCTTTTCTAATTATTATATATAGATATACTTTAGAGCGTTAGCTTTATTAATTAGCCGGAGAACCCTAGTATATTTAGGATTCTTGGGATAAGTTTCGATTAGTTGTTGGCGAAATTCCGGTGCGATAATTAGCGAGATTTGATGTGTGTCTAGGATAATTTTAGTATATATAAATAAAAAGGCGTTAAAATTATTCTAATAGTTAATATTCTATACTTCTACGAAGTTAGACTAAATATCGGTTAATTCGTTGGAAGTATCGTTCTTATTTATAGTTTCGGCGGTTGGTAATTTTAATAGTGTATCCGGTACGATATTTAATAGTTTAAGAATATAGAATACGTTTAAATTGAATTGTAATGTTTAATTGGCGGTATTTGTAAATTTTAGGTTAGTTTTAGCTAAATCTATCGTACGTAATGAGGTATATTTAATAATCCCGGTAGTAGAAGTATGGTTAGTAATAATATTAACCCGATGTTCGTTAGATTGAATTATCTTTTGAAGTTTTTGTAGGGCCTAGATAATAATTACGATTTTTGCTTCTATAGAGTTATATTTCTTTTCGGTTAAGGATATTAATTTTAATAGGAAATATATTAGTTTAATTATAGTTAGTAGGATTTTGTTTATTTTAGGAATGGATTCCCCGTCCTATAAGTATTTGAATTAGAAAATATAGATACTATAAGTTAAATTATTAGCGTCGGTTTTAATAAAAAGTATATTGCTTTTTATATAGTGGAAAAGATATACTTGATTGTATAGGTTTTCCTATATAATACGGAAGGTTTTACGTTCTTCGGGTATCGGTTCGAATTTAATTTTGGAAGTATATATTCGTTGTACTTATTTTATTGAACCTATTTGTAAATTACCCGATTCGTATGTTCGTTTTAATAATTTAGTCTTTCTTCGATTGAGTAGTTCTTCCTTAATAGCGAACTATAGTATGCTTTAATATAACTACCTAACTATATTAAAATAGGTTTTAAGATTGTTAAGTGTATTGGGAAAGGTTAGTTTTTAAAAGGCTTTAATATAATCTTCCGTACGTTTGCGACCTTCTCCGTCGATAATGCTACTTAATAATTATATTGAAGGATATTCTGCAAAAGATTTATTAGCGTTAATATAAATACGATATTTATTAAGGAGATCTATAATAATAGTTAAGTAGGCGAGGTATTTTTCCTAAGTATTATTAAAAATAATAATATTATTAATGTAAGTATATACGAAGGAGTAGTATTCGAAGAACAACTTATTTATAAATCTTTATATAAATATTAGAGAATTTTTAAAATTTATTAATATAATATTGGATTATTTAAGATTTTGCGGGCTAATAATTACTATACGGTTGCGATATTTGATAAAAATAGGTAGCTAATAGAAGAATCTGGCGGTATTAAAGATTAAGAAGAACTTTTTACTAATTATAATATTAATAATATTTTTTTGGTCGGGTAAAGGGTATATATTAAGTATAGTAATATTGTTAAGCGGGCGAAGATTTACTATAGTACGCCTTTTGTCGATTCTATTAACTTTTTTTTAAATAATAAATACTGGGTAAATAATAGGAGTTAGCTGCGATATAAACGATATTTTGCCTTAGGCGTGTATTTTGTTATACTCCTTATTAAGAAATTTACGGTCTTTAGCACTTAAGGGGTAAGGTTTAACGATCCTTTACTGGTTCTATTATTCCTCAATTAAGTTAATACGTATTTTATTTTCTTCTTTTATTGGTATAATCCTTCTATTTTTAAAAATATCGACGTACTTATTTAGGAGGCTCTTAATTTACTCTGAGAATTCGGGATTTGTATTATAAATATTAATATTTGCTTCGGAAAGAATAGTTTCGATATTGATAGGCTTAGTAATTCCGTAGGAAGGTATTTTAAAGGTACTTTTCCTAACGGCCTCTTCCTTTTCGTCTTCGGCGGCCCTATTAATAAATATAGTATATTGCTTTTGGGTAAGTCCGGTTTATACTTTGAAGACGAGAAAAGCTACGTCCGAGGCGTTAATTAATATAGTAGTTTTGCTAACCTTATACGATGGTCGTATAATTATGCCTATCCGAATTCCTCTAGGAATAAATACTAACTCTTTGGATTAATTTAGATATAGTATAATTTTGTGAGTCTTATTATTTACGGTAGCGTCTAGTAAATGAGGATATTGTGCGTAAAAATTGTAAGTAGGACGTTTATTTGGGCTATACTAATTATTAAGCTAGGCGTTGTACTTTATTAGGATGATTCTTAATTACCTTCTTAATAATAGAGTATTAGATTTAGTGAAGACTTTGGTAATAAGAATGTCCTCCCCCCCTTCGATTCTTTTGGAATAGACTTTACCTTAAACTTTTATACTAAAAACCGATTTAAAAGAATATAGAGCGGTATTGAAGTTTAGCTTTGCGCTATAGTAGCGAAGGAAGTCTGTTCCTAATAGTATATTCGGGCCTAATTTATTAATAATTAAGGCGGATATTTGGAAGTACCCGTTAATTTTAATACTATTGACCTTTCTTTTTATATAAAAGTTAAATTTAGTAATTGTATCGATAATAGTCTTCGAATTAATACCCTTTATAACGCTAGACAGTACTACTTTATATTTTATATTCGGCGAAAACTCTTTGATGAACGTTTTATTTATTACTGTTAATAAATAACCTAAATTAAAATATACGGTAACGATAGGTATATTGGGACTGGACTTAATATTAACTTGTAGATATAATGTAACTTTTTGTAAGTTTATTTTCCTATTCCTAAGAATAATATCCGGAATTGCTTCAATAGTTTATCCTTCGGTAAAAGTAAGTAGTGTATATTAGTTTTTATATTAAACCTCTAATAAGTTGGGCTTCTATCCGTTTATTAATATTAGTAAATTTACTTAGACGTCTATTTTCCTTAATATTCCAGTTTAATTAAGTAGCTTCCGATTGTTCTTTATAGAAGTTACTCGATTATTAGACGAAGGATTGGACGACCTATAAAATACTTAGGCCTTCTCTAAACGTTTAGGAATTGTTGTAAATTTGGCATTGGATGATAGATTTAATAATAGGGGTTATATAGGCCCGTTGGAGTCGGTACTTCTAATAGGAACCGCGTTAAGAATGACCGTCGGTTCGTTAGTTGTTGTATGTGAAATAATATGAAATAATAAAATACTAAGAGACGAAAGTTTATTAGGGGCTAAATGGCCGGTAAAATAGGTAGAAGGTTTGTTATTATATTTAACCTCGGAAGTATCTACTATAAATTCTTCTACCTCTTCCTCGAAGTTCCTAATAAAATAGTAACCTTTATTCTATAAGTAGTAAACCTTATCTTCTATATTAGAGTCGTTTGCGAAGATTATTGCGGCGGAAGTATAAGTATAACGACCGTCCCGTAAAACCTAACGGTACTTAAATTTCTTACCCTAACGACGTTAGCGGCCGTTGTTATTGCCCGATCGGTCTGTATTGTACTTGTTGAATTTATTATTAAAGTTCCTAAATTCTTTATTAAAATAAAATTTCTTATTTAATTTACTATTAAACCTATTATTATAGGATAAAAAGTTTTTTTGGAAAGGTTTATTATTATTATAGTTTCCCTAGAAATTAATATAAACGTTAGAATTGTCGTCCTTATTATTGGAGCTATTAGTAGTATAGTAAATTGACTATCTATTTTTTGAAAATTCTAGGAATAAGCGGTATATTAGGATAGCCTTCTATTTAACCTTATTAATATAGTTACTAAGATTAATATTCTATTCCGGAATAATATACGCGGTTTGTATTATAGGGTGTAGGCTGTTCTACAAGCGAGTGTATAGTTGGAAGTCCGAAGAATCTCCCCAAAGGCGCACGTGTTTGAATAGCTGGGTCGAGTAGTCGCGAAGCGCCTGTGTGTTAGTTTTGTATAGTTCTATAGTGAATTTGTTCGTATTTAACTATTTCTACGCTTTATATAGTTTGGTACTGAATATAATATTAAGTGTATTGAGAGTTTTATTGAGATTATTGCGAAGATTGTTATATTCCTCCTTAGAGAGGGTAAAATTCTATTAATATAGTATAGTACTGTGGAATAGTTGGTTAAGGTTGTTAGTAAGAATTTAGCGTCTTTTTAGGTAATTCTTTAAATGTCCTTTAAGTATATTATTGAATCCGTAAAAAGTAGTATAAATATTAACCTTACCGTCTTAATATATACCCTTCTTCATTTTATTAGGTTTTGTATTAGGGAAATATATTCTAATATTTAAAATTTTAAAAAGTTCTTCCTTAATTAATTAATAATTACTTATATTAGCCTTAGAGATAGAGTTAGTAAAAATTTAATTCCGATCTTCCAACTCTTTAATACGATTGTATAAATCTTTAAGTATTTCGCGAAGTGCCGAGTTGTCCGTTATTATACTATTACTATTGGTTTTAATCGACGGGATAGAAGTGTTAGAACTAACGTTAAAGTATATAGCCTATAGGTTGCTAGTAGAATGAGCGTTCTGGCGGAAGGTTGAATGTGTAGAAGGAATGGGAGCCTTTGGAGTAGTTAAAGGAAGGTAATTATTGTTATTTAGAACTATAGGCGGTAGTCTTTACTATTCCGCTTGCTTTTTGCTTATTGGAGCTTAGTTTATTAATTCTTTAAGGTTTATTCGTAGAATTTAATTAGAGACGTTACGGTTAATAGTAGGAATTGGTATATATTTACGAAGGTGAATAGGAAGTTGGTTAACGTTTTCGAATAGGGGTTGCTAGTTAGTACGATTAATACGAAGATTTTTTATTTAGTTAATTAGACTAGTAGTATTACGCGGGTCCTTAGCGCCTATTATAGCCGTTTCGCTAGTAGGATTAATAAGACTATTAGAGCGCTAGTTATAATGAATGGTAGGATTCTTATAAGGTTGAGAGGTATTGCGCTTGGCGGTAGCGGGCGCTGGGAGACTAAAACCGAATTTTACGCTGTTTTGAGCTAAGTGTATAGTATTATAGACCGGTTGGGTGAAGTGAAGTAGATAATTTAGGGATTTACCTCCGGTCTTTATATTACGTTGGGTAAAGTATATGGTATTTTAGTTTAAATTAATAGGGTGTATAGGAAAATAGTTAGTAAGAACCGTTCTTAAATATTATTTTACTTACTTTTACTACTATTTTTACGCTAGGCGTAGAAGAATTTCAATTTGCGCGAAATTTCTAAAATGTTTAGTAGTAGGATTAGTAGTTAGTTATTGAATAATATTAGTAGCGATTTTAATAATTGAGTTTACTCGTAAAACTATTGACTCTATAGGCGAGAAAGGTCGTTAAATTGGGTTTGGTTAAATATATTACTTAATAGGCGTGGGCGGTAAGGAAGGCGGTATAGGAATTTGCGTTGGGTCGATGAGGGTTAGTATATTAACTATCCTAACGGTATTCGAAAAGTTTGCCGGAGAGGAGTGAACGCTTATATTGCTGGTGTTGGAGGGAATAGGTATTTGAGTAGTAGTATTAATAGTAGCGTTATTCGTTTTAATTCGGGCTATAAATTATTTTTAATTCTTCTTTCGTAGTTATAACGATACTCCTTCTTTAATTGTAAAGGGCTAAATTTAGTATATTAGAATAGGATAGTTAGTAACTAATTGGCGATATTTATATAGGACCTATTGAACTTCGCGGTCTATTGTATTTAAATTAACGATCTATCCCCTATTATAGATATTGTTACTAGTATTAGTAGTTTAATTAGGTTTAATTTCGATATAACCGGTTTTTCTATTTAAGTATAGTTGTATTGCTTTAATAAGTAGTTCGGCGGTTAGAAGTTGAAGTTTTTCCTTATAGTAAAGTTACGGTTCGTAAGTAGTGAATTTGACGATTTAATATACTTTATATATTAGACTTTCCTCCTAAAGGTTAAAGGCCGTTTGGGGATTTGCCTAATTGGTCTTTAATATTATTTAATTTGGCTTTTAGATTTAAATAAGTAGTAATAAAGTAGTGAAGAAAGGGGATTCCGAGGAGTAAAAGTATAAATGCTTAATTTGAAAGAATAAAGTTAAATAATGGTTGAAAAATCTAATAAATCGTTATTAGATCCTAATGTATTTCCTCCTTCGATGAAAGGAAGAGACGTAAAGAATAATAAAGTCGGTTTGAAATTGAATTGTAGGTACTACTTATTACGCAAAAATGTGTTTTATAAGTAATAATAATAGAGAATAATAGAGTAAATAACCGGTTATTAGATAGAGTAATAGTATGTAACGATTAACGATAGTTTTATTAAAGGAAGTTGAAGATAAGACTTGTTACGAGCCTCAATTTAGGACTTCGTATACAATTTTATTGAGTGTGAGTAAGATAGATGTAAGGTTGGTATGATATGAATTGATGATCCGTTAACCTTAATAGAGGTTGATGGGATGAGCATTCTTATATGATAGACTATGCGCTCTAACGAGTAGCTGCTATGACAAGACAGAGCATCTAGGTATCCACCAAGAATGCCCTATAATATTAATCCCTAGATGAAAGTAATTAGCTTAAAATTGAAAAGGTAAGAATTCGGGCTAAGGTAACGTCCTATAATCCTTTTCTATCTAAAGGAGCTTTATTCCGAACCCTAATTAGCAATCGATCCGGAAAGACTCCTACGCCCCGTCCTCCTAGCATCATTACCCCCAAATACTATCGACTATCCTTAGAAGAAATGAAGAAGTTCTAAACCGAAGGAAAGTGCTTCTCTTATAGAAAGACGGGTTATTTGTCTAATTAATACCTAGAAAAGTCTAAGATCGAACGTACGATCGAAGCCTAATTGATAGTTATAGTTGATAAGACTTAGGGCCCTACCCTATTACTAATAATTAAAGAATTTAAGTAAGAAGGTAAAGATTCGGGCGAGGATAAAGCCGATAGCGAAGGGTCCTTCGAGGAGGACTCAGAGAGTTCGGAAAATTAAATACCCTAAGTACTATCGATTCCCTCCTAAGGAAAGTGTCTATTAGCAATATTAACCTAGAAATAGATTTATATAATAGAACCTATCCAAACTTCGACTTTAGAAATTGCTTAGGTGGAGGGAAATCGTTCTTAATTAACTATACTATAGTAAATAATAGAATATCCGTTTCAATTCGACGTATATTAGTAGATATAGGAATAGACGCATCCCTTATTGTAAATAAATCCTTCGCTAGTAAATTAAAGAAACTCTTATACTTTGAATAGTATAACGATTTCGAACTAGGACTAATAATACCGTATAAGAAAGCGAGGCCTAACGAGATTAAATAGGCGTTAAAGGGTCACCTAAAAATTAATAGAGTAACTTACCCAAATTAATAGATAGTAGTCCTACTTAATCTCAAAAGAGATATAATTATAGGCAAAATATAATTAACTAGAAACGACGTCCTACTTAATTGCAAGAGGGGAATATTAATCTTTTACTCCTATATTATACTAATACTTAGGATTAAAGATATCGAGGTGGGAAAGACCGGACTACTCCTAACTAATCTATCGTACTAAGAAAATATTAATAAATACGAAAAATTAATAAAAAGGGAAGACTAGCGGCGGGAAGATGGGGCAAACGCTATAAAGTACTAGAAGATTAGAATGAGAATTTAGGAATTAGAAGATATATTCCGATCCGGGTAGGAGGATACCGAAGGAGAAGGCTAAAACGAAACCGCGGACTAGCGTCCCCTCTAAATTTTACAAAAAAAGGCAAAACGCTCGTTGTTGCTAAATCGCCAGAAACGTAATATAAGCCGCATAGAGAGGGAATTGTAGAGTAATAATAAGGAGAGAGAATTACCTACCCTACGATATAAGACGGCTGAGATTAGTCAATTGTACCCCTTAAAAAATGAAATGGGCCCTTACCGGCTAAAGAAGGAATAGGGATAGGTAAAAAAAAGACCCTTCAATTTAGCTATAGTCGACGGGCTAATATTCAATTATTATATTGTAAAGAGAAAGGCACGCCCCGAAATAACCAGTTTATATAAAATCGAAGGACTAATCGACGCCCAATAAAAAGAACGGTCGAAGGAACTAATAAACTCCGTTATACCTAAGGAAGAGGACGAAATTAGAGTAGCAATCTTAAATAAAGTCCCTACAGACTATTATAGCCCTAAAGAATTGGAAGTATTTAGTAAGATTTAATTAGATACCCTTCCTAAACTCCGTCCTAATATAGACTACAAAATTATACTAGAAGAGGGTCGTCGGCCGGAAGAGTTGGGCATTAACCCTTTATACTATATAACGTTAGAGGAATTGGAAGAGTACTGGAAATATATTACTAATAGCCTACAAAAAGGGTTTATCGAAGTAAATTCGGCGCCTTGGGCGGCACCCGTTCTATTTATTCCAAAGGCTAATAGAGGAGGGCTACGCTTTTGCGTCGACTATTAGAAATTGAATGCAATATCTAAAAAAGATAGATACCCGCTACCCCTAATCGAAGAAACATTAGTACGCATTAGTAAGGCGAGGGTCTTTACGAAAATCGACATCCGGTAAGCATTCTATAGGATACGAATAATACTAGGACAAAAGGACCTTACGACCTTCCGAACTAGCTTTAGTACTTACTAATATAAAATTCTACTGTTCGGGCTCTATAAGGGACCGTTATTATTCTAACGCTTTATTAATAATATCCTAATAGGGTACTAAAACTTCTATAGTATATATATCGATAATATTTTAATTTTTTCTTAAGATCTAGCGGAATATAAAACCTATATAAAGCGAGTATTGAAGCGACTGCGGGAAGCGGGGTTATAAGCCGACATTAAAAAATGCGAATTTTATGTAATAAGAACAAAATTCTTAGGCTTTATTGTAAGTACTAACGGAATCGCTATTGATTTAGAGAAAATTACCGCTATAAAAGAATAGCTACGCCCTATAAACCTTAGAAATTTGCAAACCTTTTTAGGGTTCTATAACTTTTATAGAAAATTCGTAAAGGATTATAGGAGATTGGTTCGGCCTTTAAATTCCCTAACGAAAAAGGATAAAACTTACTTATAAATTAACGAATACTAAAGAGCCTTCGATGTACTTAAGAACGCCCTACTAGATACGCCCGTCTTAACGCACTTCTAGTACGATTATAAGACCCGGGTAGAAATAGATACTTCGGATAGAATATACGCTAGAATAATCTTATAGAAGTAGAACGACGGATAATACCTAATAGCCTTCTACTCCGAAATAATAGCTCCGGTAGAATTTAATTATCCTATCTACGATAAAGAACTACTGGCGGTAGTAAAAGCCCTTAAAATATAGAGGCCGGAATTGAAAGGCAATACTTTCGAAGTAATAACGGACTATTAAGCGTTAGAATATTTCTCTTCCAAACAACTATTTAACCTACAGTAAGCGGGCTAGTTTGAACTTCTATTAAAATACGATTTTAAAATAACCTATAGACCTAGAAAAGAAAACGCAGTTGTAGATGCACTTTCGAGGAAGTTGGAAGAATTCAAAACGATCCTATAAAAGAGAAATAATTAACGAACCTTAAGAATACTAAAACCGGAAGGCTGATACTTTATTTACGCCGGTAATAAAATAGAAATACCCCTAGTAGAACTAGTGTACGTCTTCGGATTAGAATTTCTACCAAAGACTACTTCGATTGTAGAAGATATAGAGGCTAAAGGTCCTATACTAGTAGACCGACTCTTAGAAATAAACCGAATTGAAGATTTACTTAGTATTTACCGAGCGAAAGTAGAGACTTCCGACCCCGGGCCCTTTACCTTTCAGAACGGATTACTATTATACAATAATAGATTAGTAGTCCTAGACAAAGAAACACTCCGGACGGCGGTAATTAAGGCCAATTACGCAACTAAATTAACAATATACCCCGGAAGGAATAAAATAAGGAAATTAGTAGCCGGCCAATACTAGTAGGTAAGCCTAATTGTAAATATCAATCGATATATAAATAACTATTAGACCTACCGTTCCTCCAAGGTTCTACGGGACAAAACCCTTAGACTAATATACCCCTAGCCCTTAAACTACAATTACCGGACGTGGTAGTTACTAGTAATCGATTTTAAATTTATACCCAAAGAAAGATCCTAGGGGTATAATAATTTATTCGTTATAGTAGATAGGTTCTCTAAAGCCTCGTAGTACTCGCTATACTATAATATAGTAACTGTAAAGTAAACGGTACAGCTTTACTACGAGGGCCCCTACCGGGTGTATAGTCTCCCCCGAAACGTTACAAGTAATAGAAGCCCCCAATTCGTATTAAAATTCGTTAAAGAATTAACGGCTATCCTAAACATTAAATAGAAGCTAAGCTTATTAGGATATTTACAAACAGCCGGCCAGGCTGAAATTATAAACCAATACATCGATCAGCGAATCTAACCATACGTTAATTACAATTAGGATAATTAGGTATTAGCGATCCCCGCGCTTAATACTATATAAGCTGTACTTCCTCATAATAGCCTAAATAGCCTTTCGCCCTACGAGGTAGCCTTCGGATTCCCTATTAACCTACCTTTCAATTGGGAAAATAGGATAGTAGCCCCCAAAATGAATATACTAAGAACAGACGCCCAAAAGATGCTGGAAACCCTAAAGAAATACTACAATTAGGTAAGAGAGGTTGTCAATAAGGCCTAAAAGAGGTAGACTACCCAGGCTAACCGATACCGCAAGACGCCTAACTTTAATATTAGGGATAAAGTCTTTATTATTAAAAAAGGGTAGTCTACAAATAGACCTAGTAATAAGTTGGACTACCTCCTAACTAGGATACTATACCTTATTACTAAAATGAAGGGATATTTATACGAACTAGAAGTACCTAAAAGCTAGCAGGGCAGTAGGGTATTCTACGCCGACCGTTTGAGAAAGGACCCCCAAAATCCCCTACTAGGCTAGGCCAATAAGAACCCGGGCGGAATTTTAGTCGAGAATAACGAGGGCGAAGTAGAAGAATGGGAAATTGAAGAAATCCTAACCTCTAAGCTAGAAGGGAAGATACTAAAATATTAGGCAATGTGGAAAGGATAGGACCTAGACCTAGGCTGGTACAAGGCAAATTGCTTTAAGAATACTACCTTCAAATTACAATAATTTCACGAATAAAACCCAAAGAAGCCGGGACCGCCAAAGAGGCTAGGAATATAGTTAAAAGCAATAGAGAATAGGAAGGTAGTAAGGAAGTATAAAAACGATAATGAGGCGGTTAAAGGAACGATTAAAATTAAAATGCGTTGCGCAAGAAGAAAGTAACGGATAGGGTTCATAAGGGTTATAAAAACAACTACTAATACCGACCGTAGCTTTAACTACGTAGTACAGTAACATGGCGTAATAGCCCACAAAACTATACAATAGCGCACCAAGGTTCGAAGGCATCTATCCTCTACCAGGGAAGCGGTTGGTTCAAATCCAGCTAGGGGGAATTTTTTTTTTAGGAATCGGACAGCGTCGCATAAGGTTGCTACAATATATTAAATTAAATAGAGCTGGGACACCCAATACGAAGGCGGTTTTAGCTTCTTTTTAATACTACAACGCAATAGATTGGACCAACCGCTACAATGGATTTATATGCTTGGTTTCCTTGCCACATATTAGGCAATGGCCTTTTATTTCATCTCTTGTCTCTCTTCTCTTTCGGCTTTGGGGCTGAGCCTTCGTTCGGAGGGGGGGGTGATGTCACGGCACGGCTGGACAGGCTCCCAGAGCACTGGGCAAGGGGGTGCACCATGGCACATCGGATGGAATGAGGATCATGTTCTTATCGATAGACCTTACGGATCGGGAAGGCGGCGACGCCCGGCAGAATCCGACTTATATGTCGGATTCCCATTGCCAGCGTTTACCTACTTTCTCCTTCCTTCTTTACACTTAATATTACTTTGATTTGTGGCTTCTAATCTTATTGTCTCATCACTCGTAGGATCACGCTTTCACAATAGAGTGTAACGAATCTAGGGAGCAGATCTTTAACGATAGCGCTCACGGTATTCTAGCTAATCTGGAACTTATATACTGTAACCCACTAGGACTCGGCGTATATTAGTATATATAGTATTACTATCACCTTCTAGCGTACGGTCTAGTATCTAGTCGCTTCTATACTATAGATTTAAAGCTATCCTACTAGCGTATTGAAGGTATACCGATCTATACGAAAGAGGTCTTTAAATTGGGTCTTAGAACTACGGTATATAGTATCGGCCAGCTCTCTAGCATATATTGGGCTACCCGGGTGTATAGGAGTAGGCGGTTTGCGTATACCTTTTTTGGTGCTAAGGAGAACGTGGATTGCGTTCGCTATAATAAAAGTGAAAGTAGCTCGGTTAGTACTATCTATATCGATTTTTACAATAGGATGTATATAATTAATTTGTATAGAGAATATAGTAGACAATCGTTTCTAATACCCTATACCAAAATATTTTAAGATATAATAGAACTTCATCTATACCCCAGGATTATATTAATTCAATTGGATTTTCGTCTTTTTATACCGTCTATACGCATTAATCTACACGAATAGTCTATACGAACTCTACGAAGGTAGTCTGGAGACCTTCGTCGATTTTAATAGAATTAGGCGTACAAAGTACTCAATACTATAAAAAAGTAGATATCTCTAACCCGTACTAGAAGGTAATAAGCGCCGTATTAGCGTAGTACGAAATTTGGCACCCTGGTTCGTGTAGAAACTCGTTAGAATAGCTTTTAGCGTAAAAACGCTGCTAAATCTAGTTAAGTCTGTTTTTTAAATCAGTCTTGGCAACCAAAAAGCCAACTTTTACCTCTGCACGACCCGGATGTGCAGCCAGCCGATCAGGGCCTTAGCGCGGGACAGTCCGGGCCCCATCTTTGATTGCAGATGCCCTCCGGTGTCCACTTTCAACGGTCACCTTCGACTTGCACGCACTTTTGACACTTCCAGTTGACGGTAACCTACTCCAGTCACCTCACCTTGTGCGCATGCTTGGCAGTGACTGGACTCTTTTTCAACACTGTTCTCCTCTTATTCTCGACTGCCATTTCCCTTCCAGAAATCTCTGCTGCGTGCTGCTCAACCTTTGCCAATGTCACACTCTAGCGCTTGTCAAACCAGGCCCTGACTGGCTCACGATCGAGGCAAACAAACATTTGGCTAACCAGACTCGCCAGGCTTGTGACTGTTACGTATCCTTTTTGCCCACGCTCGGTTGCCTCTTGGAGACCCGAAAACCGTTGGAGGCCATCCCGATATCCCGCCCTCCTGACGAGCCAACATGATTGGATCATGCCTTCACACCACCATAGGCCAAAAGTCCCAACTGTCCCAACCCATCCATCCATCCATCCATCCATCAGATGGATCAACCAAACAAGCCAAGGGATGAGAAGGAAGACGGGACTTGCCTGGGGAAAACGGCCTCGACCAGCCTGATGCCAGTCTACCAATCCCAGGACGGATCGCATCCATGGTCCGCAGTCGACACCACGTAGGAACCACTAGAACTGGTGTTACAACGGGTGTGGCCACAGTCGAGGGTCTTCCGCAGCTCAGCCAGTGCGCCCTACCGTCTCTTCACACCCGACCCTTCGCGGCCTCTGCTCTCACCTGCAGCACCCCATTTCAGCGGGAGCCCTCTAGCAAACCTGCCGACTGGACAGCCTCACTCGGCACATCCTGGACAAAACCTTCCTATCTGTATGGCTGTGGCCCTGCCGGAAGCTCAGGAATTTGGCTGTCTGGAGCTTAGTTTGAGGTAAGATCGTCGATACTCGCAATGCTACTCTTTCACTTTCTTTACATTAGTCCTTCAAGATATCCTAGTTGGCTTGCATTAGCATCACTGTTGGATATTAGTCGATATTATGTAACTAGTCACTACCTACCTAACCATTATACCGCAACGCATTACTACAGTACCAACTGCCCGGGTGATGGTGACCTCGTCTTCTTGTGCCCGTCCAAGGCAGTCTTACTGTGCCGTGTAACCTTGGGAGGTAAGATCAGCGGAGGACCGAGTCCCAACAGCCAGCCTGCTCCTCCTACTTACATTATATCTTCAGTGTACTTCACTATGCCAAGCCCCAAGCGGTTGCCTTCACCTTTCCTCTCCCCTCGGGACCGATTCGTCCGTCTATTTTGACTTCTTTCGACTTGAGGACGACCTTAGCGTTCCCGGGTTCCTTTCGAGTGTTGCCCAGTTACAAGGCAGCGACAGGGAGTTCTAATATACAGAAACGCCTGCACAGATGGCCAAGGACCGGACGACATCTGAACAAGGTTAACGCTTGAGTAACCGTATTTGAACGCCAGCACCCTTCTTTCTTGTCGAACATAGAGGTGATCCTCTGTGGGTCTGACCATGACAACACAAACATGGACATCCCTTGTCCGGAGAGACACCAAAGGACCTTTGAGCACCGGTGCTATCATCGGCATAGTTGTCGGGGCGGCGGCGCTGTTCTTGGCCAGTGCTGCTCTGTTTGTCGTTTACTATCGACGACAACGACGCTATGATGCCGAAGACAGCGAGTATTATCGGTATGCCGACTCTGTTCAACGGGGCCAGCACCACATGGGGAGGACATTTGGGCCAGTTCCTCGCCGAGCTCCAACCTACACTTTGGATTACAAGATGGACAAACAGGGAGGTACCGGGCACTCGACTCCTGCCCAGTTCTCAGCAGACCCCCGGACCCAAAACCCAGAGTCACCTCCACTAGACGACATGGCAAGCGCAATGCCAACCCATCCAGCATATCTTCCCAAGGCGGTGGTTCGTGGGACAATACTCAAACCCATCACTCGTCGACCCTCCGAAGACAACAGCAACCCGGTATACTATCCTTCAACCACAGACAGCAAAAGCATGCCACTGCAAGCCTATCGCGGCTCTCCATCCAGTGCCACCGCCACCGTAACAGGAGGAAGTAGGGAGAACGATCCAAGGGTGACGGGAAGCAAAGAAAAGCAGACCTTCCCCTCTCCACCGGGATCCGGGGGAACGGGCGCGACCACCTTCTCCGACGACGAGAACTACTACGCAGCGGATCCGGAGAAGGACGCCGCCAAAGGCCAGCGTAGTCTCTCCGCTGCACTTCGTCTCGCCTCAGCGGACCAAGAGGACGGCGATGAAGACAGCCATTACCATGAACAGCAACAGCAACAGCAACAATCCCAAGGATATCACCAACAACGACAACAACAACAACCACATCAACCACAGCAATCTCCCGTGGCCCTCCCCACCCCCGCCTCTGTCGCCTCCTCCTCCTCCCGCACCACCCGAAGCGGTCTCGTGCCCACCATTTCCCTCCCCATTAAGACCAACAAAAAGAAGAAATTCCCTCCTCCCCACCTCAATCTTCACAAACAACAGCAGCAGCACAACAGCAGCAGCAGCAGCCACAACTCTCCCAACAATCCCAACAACCAAACCACCGGGAGCGGCAGCAGCAACCTGAGCGGTGGTGGAAAGAACAGTGGTGGTCTCATGGTAGACATGGTAATGTCCACCAGCAACCACCGCCCGCTGAGCGGGATGGAGGATATGTCCATCAGTGGACCGCTGGCGTTTCCTCAATATTCTCATCAGCAGTATCATCAGCTACAGCTACAGCAGCAGCTACAGCTGCAGCAGCAGCATGGGGGGTACTATGTGGATGAGTATGGGAATCCAGTTCTGGCGGCACCGGGAAGTGGAGGAGGGGGGAGGAGTAAGGGGGGTAGAGATCGATCGAGGAGTTTTGGTGTTGATCATCATCAAGGACCGGGACACGGAGGAGAAAGTGGAAGACGGGAGAAGAGACATAGTGGGAATAATGGGAGGCATTATGAGGAGGTGGAGATTGGGAGGGAGAGTGATATTTGGTGATTGATCTGGTATTATGGTGATCTGATGATTGGTAAGGGTTGGTACTCGAGATTGTCGACCGGGAAGGCCATTTTCGATTCGTTGTATATTCATTTGGATCATACTGTTGGTTTGGTGTATAGGAAACGGCGTCTCTTTAAGGAGGGACTTTCGTTGTGGAATGATACGATGATTACCTTCTGGCTCCCGAGTAGGCGGGTTTCCTCCTGGGACTTGGACTTCGCTGCGTGTGGATTATGAGGTTTGCTGTACTTGATTTTATAATCCAGCTATAGCAATGCTACCGTCAGCGTGTCGGAATAAACAGAACATTAAACGATATATCGGATTATCATTACTATCTCAATCGATCTACCATTTTGTCCGTGCCCTCCACCACATATCCGCATGATTTCAAACCCTTCCCATGCGAAACCACTTTTAATCACCGCCCAGACGATGACCTGAACCCCGAGTCCTCCACGAATCCGGGAGCACCGAGCCGGTGGAGGCACCTGTTGTGCGACCTGTAGACGGAGCGCCAGAACCGGGACGGATGGCAGTGCCGTACTCGCGGCGGAACACTCGCGGCGTCTCGACAAAACGAGACAGAAAAGCAGGTGTCGGCAGCAGGCTCGAACCGCCGCCGAATTCGGGCCACAGACGGGTCATAAAGTCATGCCAGTGAGCAGCAAGAATACCGGTGATCTGAAGAGGGATCACCGCAGGGTTCATGAGCAGCGACGAGAGGAGCATGCAATACGGGATCAGCTGCGCAGGCACCGTGAAGAAGAAAAAGTTCGACTTCGCGCCGCGGGCATCTTGAACGGCAGTGTAGCACAGCGCAATGATCAATCCTTGGAGGAAAAAATACCCACCCAGGAAGATTCGGTTTACGATCTATCATCTGTTAGCAATTCTGCTAGCAGAAATGCTGGAGTATGGTAACAAAAAGCACGAATGCTTAGTGTTGAGATGTAGGGCGCTAAAAAACCACACCGAGCACACAGAGTATATTGCTCGGGTCATCCAAAGCATTCCCACCATGGCCACACCGCAGCCCACCCGGTATTTTGCGAATGATGGGCGGCTGAGATGTAGCGGTAATCTTCCTCGGTTCCAGGAACCGCAATAGTTGTATGCATTGCACTATGCGGGCAGATATTCCGAGGATTCCAATGTGTGTTGTGACGGGTTTGAGGGAAAAGGTGTAGTCAAGAGGAGAAGAGAAAAAAAGGAAAAAAAAAGAGATGTCAAACCTACAATGATGAAACCACCAACAGTAATCAAATACCAAAGGACGTCTTCCTTCCTTTGGAACTTGGGGTTTGAGGTTTCAAGTTGGCTCAAGTACAGATAGGCTGCGATTCTGGTTAGCATCCTTGTTGACCACGAAGTTTTCTTCGAGGAAGGGTTGCTTACCAAAGTACGGATCCAGCACGATGCCCAGCTGCGGAGAGCTGAGCAGGAAAGATGTAACAAGACGCCATAGCTCAGGCGGCAGTTTGAAGAGTCTGCTCTCATCGAAGTAGATCCAGCTGATCGGCAACGGCCCAAAATAGGCCATGATGGAGGTAACGAGAATGGCCGTCGCCAATGTCCTGAAGCAAGTTGGTATGTGTTCATGGATGCTCTTTGCCAGCTCTTGCACACGATATCGGGCGTGGGAAGAAACCAGCTCAGACGGCAAAGCTCACCTAGCCATTGGTGGCGCCTGCCAGTAGGCCGCCATGATTTCAGACGACATCTTGTCGAGATCTGTGCGTGCGGTGTGATGTGATGTGATGTGGTGTGGTGTAGTGTTGTGAAGGGGACTGGAAGCAAGATGCTGATTCTTGGTCTTCGATTTCTCAAAAGAAGCTCAAGTTGGCATCCCTCTGTAGGAAAAAAGGTGGAAAGGGGGGGAAAGCCACAGGCAGCGGTGGGATGTAACGCTGCCTGGAAAGGCAAGGACAGACGTTGAGTGAATCGTGTCTTTTTGAGAATGGAAGGACGAAGAAATTGCAGCCAACGAAAACGCCCTTTTATGGAAGCCAGGAGCTTTTGGTGGGGCAATTGCGTTTTTGGTGGGGCAGTTGGAGCTCTGGCCGTGATTGATCCGTGTCTTGGCAGGGCAGGCGCGGGGACCTACGCGCTTCTCCGGCGCTCGGGGCGATCCTCTCCCGGCAGGAGGTAGGAGTACCGTTGCCGGTGGCACAATGCCTCGCTTGATGTTGCTTGTTTGCCCTGACGGCAAAACCCATGTATGGTTGCGACTTCTCAATGGTTGCTCTGAGCTGTGACTAATAACAATAAAGTGAAACCAACCCCGAGGGACAACATGAAGATAAAAAGTATGCCTTGAGGCCCGTCTAGATCTCGAAAAAATATAACTCTTGTGCCTTAATTATGGGTCGTCCATCGTGAACCTTCTCTGCGCTCACTTTGATATCTCCCACTAGTTTCGACACCGCGCTCGGCGCATCGTGGACCGCGTACCCTTGTGGCCTAACAGATACTGAATTGCGCCTTTTCGGTTGTTTACTTTCCAATAAGGGAATCACCAACTCCAGCAACCCTTTTTCCACAGGAGGCTTCAGTCTCAGCATTTCGCAGCAGTTATGGAGAGCCTCAACGGCTGTGTTCTCAGCCAATTGAGGCAATCGGGTGCCCAAGTGACTCGTACTCTTCAAAAAATTCAGTCCAGGTCCTACTCGGCTCCCGTCAGCGGCTCCATCCCCGCGGCCAAGAAGAAGTATGTCCCTACTTCTGGCACCTATCCCCTGGGCTTCTCGGCTTCCGGCATCAACGTAGGCGTCAAGCCCAAGAACACTACCAAGCCCGATGTTTGCCTCGTCGCCTCGGACCGTCCTTGCGCCGCCGCCGCCGTCTTCACCAAGAACAAGTTCCAGGCCGCCCCCGTTACTTTCAGTCGTAGCTTGTTGCAGAAGAAGGGCAACCAGGGTATTCAGGGTGTCGTTGTCAACTCGGGATGCGCCAACGCCGTCACTGGTAAGGGAGGCTTGGAGGATGCCGGCAAGATGGCCCAGGCCGCCAATGAGTGCTTCGGCCAGAGCGAGAGCACTCTCGTTATGAGCACTGGTGTCATCGGTCAGCGTCTGCCCATTGAAAAGATCACCAGCAATATCCCCCGGGCTCACAAGGCCATGGGCTCTACCCACGATCACTGGCTCACGGCTGCCAAGGCTATTTGCACCACCGACACTTTCCCCAAGCTCATCTCCCGGTCCTTCAAGCTTCCCTCCTCCCCTTCAGTCGAGTACCGCATCGCCGGCATGACCAAGGGAGCCGGTATGATTCATCCCAACATGGCTACCCTCCTCGGTATCATCGCCACCGATGCTCCCGTTTCCTCCACCGTACTGCCCGCCGTTCTCAAGCACGCCGTCGACCGTTCGTTCAACAGCATCACCATCGATGGAGACACTTCCACCAACGACACCGTTGCCCTGCTTGCCAACGGTGCTGCTGGCGGAAAGGAAGTCGTTGCCAACACTCCTGACTACGATGCTTTCCAAACTGTCCTTACCGATTTCTCTACCGACCTTGCCAAGCTAATCGTCCGTGATGGCGAGGGTGCCACCAAGTTCGTTACTATCCGCGTTGCCGAGGCTGCTAGCGAGGAGGCCGCTAGGAAGATTGCCAGCACCATTGCCCGTTCTCCCCTGGTGAAGACTGCTCTCTACGGCAAGGATGCCAACTGGTAAGTTGCGAAAAGATATTCCATGCGTTTCGGCAGCTACTAACGTTGTCATTAGGGGCCGTATCCTCTGCGCTACTGGTTACTCCCTTGTTTCTGAGCCCGGCCTTCCCGTCAACGATGTTCCTGAGGTCGTCCCTGAAAAGACCAATGTTTCTTTCATCCCCACTGACGGCACTGCTGAGCTGAAGCTGCTCGTCAACGGCGAACCTGAGCAGGTTGATGAGGCTCGTGCTGCTGAGATTCTCGAGCTTGAGGACCTTGAGATCCTTGTCAGACTCGGAACTGGCGACAAGCAGGCTACCTACTGGACTTGCGACTACAGCCACGAGTACATGTAAGTTGATCCGCCCCCATTCGAGTTTGGGTGACAGACTGCTGACAGAAGATCTGAATAGTACCATTAATGGAGACTACCGCACGTAAGAAATCACTGATAAGGCGTTACTGGTACTTGGGGAGGATACCCGGAGGTAGACAGGATAGAAAAAGCTCATTTATGCCATACTCTGTGCCCTCCCCTTGTCTTGTTCGTACTCTTCCGTAATATGCACACGTCGCCCGCCACCCCGACCACATATTCCGGAAATGAAAACACTCTGTAATACACTTTAAGGGTGGTTTAAGCAACTTAAACATAGAGGTAGCGAATTCTGTAATAGGAAAGCACACACATGTGTCGGGTTACTCGAAGGGATGTGCTACCAGAGGCCTCTGGATAGATGTTTGTGGCAACGTCAGACTAAGCTGTTCTCAACGCTGGCTTGAACAGAAGCTTAGTCTAATAAGAGTTATAAAACCTCCAGATTCGAAGGAACCGTTGTGATTTTTTTCTATGTTTTTCTATCCCATCAGGACAAAAGGAACAAGGTCGGACACTGAGAGTTTGCTAGAAGCACTCCTAGGGTTAGGGTATGACGATCTCGGCCAGACCCATGCAAACCACTTAAAACCAGTAAACGCGACGCGTCGCGCCCCGCCACTGACCTTTTCCTCCAGACAGCCCAGAAATCGCAAACCAACAAACAACACCATCGAGGATCGCAACACTTGGAAATCTGGGGATTTGAAACAGGGGCCATTCGAACAAGAAAATCTCCATTATTGTCCACCCAGAATGCCATCAGCCAAAGCAGAAGAGAGGGGCGAATCCTCAACCTCCATCTCCAAGGCAGCAACCTCGGTCTCCGCAAGCTCTTCCCCGACCTACGAGCTACCATGGTGAGTCTGATCAGGATTCAATGAACTCTTGATCTCCATAGGGCATCAGGCTGACCCCCAGTTGCAAACAGGGTAGAAAAGTACAGACCAGTTTTCCTCGACGATGTGGTCGGCAACACAGAAACGATCGAGCGCCTCAAAATTATCGCAAAGGAGGGCAACATGCCCCATTTCATTATTTCAGGCATGCCTGGTATCGGCAAGACCACGAGTGTTTTGTGTCTGGCAAGGCAATTACTAGGTGATGCGTACAAGGAGGCGGTACTGGAGTTGAATGCCAGTGACGAGCGAGGTTAGAAAAAAAAAGGACAAGAGTGAATCCAGCTCTGTGGCTACTATGAGCTACGCCAAACAACACAAAAACAAAAAGCCCCCCATACTGACATACCAATTCCAAAAAACCAAACAGGCATTGAAGTAGTCCGCCAGCGCATCAAAGGCTTCGCCCAGAAGAAAGTCACCCTCCCGCCAGGTCGGCACAAGATCGTAATCCTCGACGAAGCCGACAGCATGACCTCGGGCGCCCAACAAGCGCTTCGCCGCACAATGGAAATCTACTCCAACACGACACGCTTTGCCTTCGCCTGCAACCAATCCAACAAGATCATCGAACCTCTGCAATCCCGCTGCGCCATCCTGCGCTTCGCCAAGCTCACCGACGCGCAAGTCGTCAAACGCCTGCTGCAAATCATCGAAGCCGAAAAAGTCGAGTACAACGACGACGGCCTGGCCGCGCTGGTCTTCAGCGCCGAGGGAGACATGCGGCAGGCGATTAATAACTTGCAATCTACACACGCCGGCTTCGGCTTCGTGAGCGGGGAGAATGTCTTTAAAGTGGTGGATAGCCCGCACCCGATCAAGGTGCAGGCGATGCTCAAGGCCTGCTACGAGGGTAATGTCGATGCGGCGCTGGACGGGCTGCGGGAGCTGTGGGACCTGGGGTATTCCAGTCATGATATTATCAGCACCATGTTCAAGGTCACAAAGACGATTCCGACGCTGAGCGAGCACGCTAAGCTCGAGTTTATCAAGGAGATTGGGTTTACGCATATGAAGATTTTGGAGGGCGTCCAGACACTGTTGCAGTTGAGCGGGTGCGTGGCGAGGTTATGTAAGTTGAACATGGATCCGAAGAAGTTTGTGGTACCAACGAAGTGAATAAGGGAGGGCTTCTCGAAGAAAAGAGAAACAAAATTGCGAAAGGGGTGATGCTGGGGCAGGAATAATGAGGTTCATAAAAGATAATACCCGAGCGAAAGCTATGAGTTGAATGGTTTACTCGGCGTTGGCTTTGATGTTTAGTCAACTGGCATAGCATATTGCACTACAGAGAAAGGAGTATAGATGGTTGGCATGTAGCATTTGCGGTGTAGCCGGTAGCGGAGCATGAAATGTAGAGGATTCCGTTGAGCGGATAATGTCCAGATGCGTCGTTCTTCGTGAGATATCCAAGTTACCCAATAAAGGTAGTATATGGAACATGGAGTGTGAACTTTTGTTACCGTCATTGAATATTTTACTTTCTAATTTATATTACCAACCCGGTTGCCCGGTATATTGTGTAGATATTTTCCAGACCAAGTCCAACCCCTCTCAATCTCCATCCAAGAACAGTAACAGAAAAAGTTGTTCATCAACGCAATCTTAACATGTCAATCTCACCCACAACACATCGGAAAGAAGAGAAAATCCTATCGCAATCTGCAGATTCCTCGAGATGCCCAACACCAATATTCTTTCAGACAGAAACAGGGGACAACAAATCCAGAGGATAATACCTCCCATTGACCCTAGCCCCACCATTGCGTCCCCTCTCGGCAGCAGGCTCTCGGCGATGAGGATCAACAGAGTGTGTCCTCTTAGACGGCTGCTGCTGGGTAGATATCTTTCGACCTCTACTATCCCTCCCTCCCGTCATTCCTCCAACCGGTATTACCGGTCCTCGCCCGTAAAACGCCTCGGGTTCATCATCACGATCATCTATACCAACAACCTGTGGCATTCTTTTATGTGGTTGCTGGACATGGCTATTGCTACCATAGGATGTAGCGGGCAGCACATGATGCTGGTGATAATGATGCGGCGTTGTCGGGCTGGGGGTGCTCGGTGTTGACGGAACTGTGCGTTGCTCACTGCCCCTTCTCGTGTAAGAAGCCTGCCTGCTTCTGCTCGATGAGCGGGAACTCGAGGCATAAGAAACAGGAGTATATTGGGGCGTTTGCGGGACCGGGGGTGGAGGATAATTGAACGATGGTGGGATCTTGGGGTTTGAGGCTGATGTGCTCCTGAGTCTAGAAGGCATTCGTTCAGCTGTGGGACGTTGTCGAGGAGCTACTTGAGGTCGTGGCTCGTCCATTAGTCTCATGTGGACTGATTGGCCGGCACGCTGTTGCTGCTGGTTGTTCATAATTTCTGCTTCGGAAAATGTAGTCTTGAAAATGCTGGGACTCGCGGCGATGGGAATCGTGTTGAAGAGGTCATCGAAACCCGTCTTGGCCGGCTTTCGTGCTGCAGCCCTGTCCACGCTTAACTCGCCATATTCATGCTCCTTCTCGTCTTCGCGTTTTGCCCGCCTTGGGACCCGTTCCATTGGACCTGTGCGTGCTGACTGGAAGGGGTGTTGGCTCGTGACTGGTGAGAGCATCTCTGGGCCCCTTGCACGGCTCGAATTGCGGGATCTGCCACCAGAGATGTTTGTCGATCTGCTGGCTGGCCCGGAGGGAAGAG
The DNA here is from genome assembly GCA_037102815.1 of Neurospora intermedia. NCBI lineage: Eukaryota > Fungi > Ascomycota > Sordariomycetes > Sordariales > Sordariaceae > Neurospora > Neurospora intermedia. The sequence continues at coordinate 3,945,819 of BTPP01000001.1, read as the reverse complement.
TGTGGAATGGTTGGCCGTTATAGTCAGTCCTGGCCGAAACGGGCCAGTTTGGTTCAACCGGTGTGTCCACAGCGGGTGAAAAGGGCAATGGTATTCGGCGGGCTGCTGACAGCGATGCGTCGTCGTAGGGTGTGATGGGAGGAGTATAAAGATCACGACTAGTAAAATAGTTTCCAGGCTTTACCCCAGATGGCAACCGCTTGGTAGTAATGGGCGGGAGTGTACGTGCACCTTTATGAATGGGAAGCTTGGGTCGCATGGCCATGACAGTCGGACTGGGATATACCGGGCTCTCTACAGCTTCTGCTCTTCCTACATAAGCATGCCCGTCACGTCCTCCACAGTTGCCTTGGCAATCAGCATAGTTCTCCGTGCCTGAATCGCTGCAATCCTCTTCCTCATCTGCCACGAAGCGAGGAGGCTTCGTAGGTATGTTCAGGGTTGGTCGTTTTCTGGCCTCGACTGGGCTGCGTCTGTTGCCCCCTATATGTCTGTTAGAAGCTGCGGCTTGCACTGCTGCCTCTGGTTGTGTATGTGTTCTCACAGGGGAATTAAGGGAGGTTGTGTTGGCTTGGTTGGGAGAAACTGGATTCCCAGTAGTGCCAGGGGTTGTTTTGGGTATGTGCTCTTCACTGTTCTCAGTAGCGGCGTCAGGGCGATTGACGAGCTTTCCATAGGGCGGGGCGTCAGTGTTGACGACCAGCAACTCCTTGGAACCACGGCCGAGGAGTCCATAAACAGACACCTCACCGTTCTTGATTCCAATGACGGCACTGGTGCCCGCGTATAAGACGTCGTCTTCCATGCCGCAGCGATTGCAGAACACAACAATGAGTTCCTCGTCGCTTTCGCCTCGGATGACAGGCTCGAATCGTTGAAGCCAATATGTCATGGTTGCCAGATCCGGTTCCTGAGCGAGAGGAGTGAAAGTTGATGGATCCTCGTGGGTAAGCCATGCCATTGAAAGAATGACTAGGTTTGCTCGAACTTCAAGAACGTGGAAAGCGAACTCGAACTTATGCCAGGGTGCCTCGAACTTGTAGGGACTGTCACACGTTAGCTACGTACAACAACAGTGAAGTGGGTCTAGGACATACTTGATATCCATACCTGTGAGGAGGTTAGTACGACAATCTCTTGAGTAGTCAATTACAACTGGGATCGGAAATACTCACAGATTCCCATGGCAACGTTGCCGAAGCCCTCCATCCTGCCGCCATAGAATCCTCCACCTTCCAGGGCCCATGTCTGGTCGGTGTAGTAGAGGAAGGACTTGCGATAGTTTGCAACGGTTTCGCCTTCCCCATTGACAACAAGCAGTGAGTTGTAGTACTCGGGGGAAGATCCACGCGGTGAACCCGAAGACCCGACCTTTTCGGGGTAGCCAACGGCGACAGTACAGTCATACTTGAGAGCATTTGTCCGTGCCCACAAAGCACTGATGCCGGATCCCGACGGTTCGAGAAACGGCTGGATTTCTTCTAGGGACTTGAAGTTGTATCCTTTGCGCAATGTTAGTTCCCACGTGGAATGACCGTAGTGCTGAATGAGAAAATGGAGGCTGCTTACCAGAAAAGGCCATTTCAGGAAGAACAAGTAGGTCTAGATCCTCCAATTCCCTCTGATTGGCTTTGGCCAACACGGCGTCGGCACGACTGAGGTTGTTGGAAACATCCCCAACCTGGGGCGCGAACTGAAGACACCCGATGCGCATGATGATGATGATGGAGAATAGATTGGTAGGTTGATGTTCCTATTTTTTTTCCCCCAGTGGTATTGACTTATTATGTGGTCGAGCGCGCGTTGTTGGCGCAGTAAGCGTTGTCTCGTAACTGCCGTAGACGCTGCTTTAGTGCTGACCTTGGCGACTGTGAGGCCGACGGATCGGAATTCTCCAGAGCTAATGATGTTGAAACAACGAAAGATATTTAAGAGATATCTCGTTGAGGGGGGCTTGCGGAGACGGTCGGAGCTGTGCCTTGTGCTTCTGGATCAAAGACAAGACAGGCGAGAAGGGGCGGTAGAAACGGCACAGTTGGCGTAAAGGGCTGAGGCGTTGGTTGCTTCCTTCGTTGGATTGAAATCCCCTTGCTCACGTCCTTCTCGTTTCGTTGAGCTGGAAAGTGTGGTGACACGGGGGCGTCTTGGACCTTCGCTAAAATAATTTTGGACCCTTTTCCCCAAGAACGTATGCGGGCGTCCAGGTGGTGGTGTAAGAGGCACGAACTGCACTCTTTCTTTCTTCTTGTTTCGTTTCGATGTCGATGCAACTGAAAAGAGTCGGAAGCAGAGAACAAGTGGAAGATGGAGACGGTGGGCGCATGGAAAAGTATGCAACACAGCAGGACGCTTCCACCCCGTACCTGGAGCTTGTGTCACGGTTCGTACTTCACGGCATTCTTTCGGGCGATGAGAAAACTTATCAAACCTGGAAGTGTGAATGGCCAGCGGACTTGCCATCATATTACCTTCTTGCCGCCATTGGGTTTCCTAGGACTGCCAATGTCTGCCATGGAAGGAAGGCATTGGCGGGCACCCGCGGAGGGAGTGGGATGATTAAGATGGCGCGATGGGGCCTGCGTCTGTTAGGCTTCTTCAGATAGACCACGGGGTACCGTCACGGCGAGATGTGGTTGGTTGGTACCTCTGCTCGTAACTTGGCTTTGTCCCGAGCCCCTGACTTCCCGCCTGCAAGAGATCTCGGCAGCCTGCGCTAGCGGGTCAGCGCTGGAGGGTCACTGCCAATGTTGTGCGAGAAGAGAGTGCGGATCACGAGAATCATGGCAACGAAGTGGAAATGTGATCAAATCTTCAAGGGCCCCGTCACACTCTGCCTTTACAAAATTTTGTCTAGATTGCCCTGGTCACATTCAGCTATGTGAATGGCGAACCGCGCCACGCCGAACCAGGAACACGAACGAGAAATTGTCCGAATCAATGGGATCAAGCAAAGATATGGCTTTTCTCAGCCGTTTGTGTCAACTGTTCCCAGGGGCACCTGCATGATATGAGACTGTGTACGGAAACCTACCTGTCCCGGCACTTGTACGGCGGCTCGTCAATGCAAGTGTTTACCTAGAGCTTCCCCGCTCTTACTGATCCAAGCGGTTCCCGGGGGAGGAGGCCTTGCTTCATTCATCAACATCTCGTGGGTTAGACATCAGTTCGTGATGGCAGCGAGGGAAAGCAAATGAGAGGGATGTGAGAAGGCAAGGTGACTGTGACGGCAGCGACATGCGAGATGGTCAAATGCAGGTCCAGACTCGATGCCCATGTGTCGCCCAATCCGTAGTGTGTAGTGTACCTACACTAGAAGCGTGATCTGGCTCTTGGCTTATATGCGCCCTGTGATTGGCTAGAATGCGGTAATGAACTGCCCTACACTGTCGGTTCGCAGTTTGTTTCAACCTCCAGCAACGTTTCTTCCAATTCAGCTATCAATAACTCCTTCACGCCAACATCCAATTCCAAAGTCAAAGACGGACCAAACACATCCACGAGTTGGACATCCTTTGTATCCTATCCGCCCACATTACCAACGAGCTAGGACCAACTTCCCATCTCCAACGAGCCGTCATCATATCATGCGGCCATCCAGATGACCGTCAACTAGCAACGACACCCAGATCCACAGTTCTTACACGTATTAGGCATGGTCACTTACCGCCTTTCGGCGTTGCTTTCAACGTCACTCGACAATTTCAACCATCTCAATCTTTTCATTTCGGGCATGTGTAACATTTCTGCAAATATTCGAGCTGGAAAGTCTAAACAGAGCCAACCAAGTCGAGGCAGCCATGAAGTCATAGGTAGCATGCCTTCGATAACGGGGGCGTGAACTTTCGCCTGGATACCTCCAAATGGATTCGACATGCACGAGGATGAGGTTGATCATGGACCGACAGGCCTACCGAGTACCTACTCAGCTCAATTACTCTGCATTCTGGTGAAAACAGCCCATTATCATCATATTAAGCTGTTGAAATTTGCAAGTCTCTCTGTTTAATGTCTTTGCATCATCCGGAAAGCCCATAACGAGGAAGTGTGGTCTCAGTACTTCTCCTGAGATTCTTATCTCAAACGCTGTGTCCGCCAAGTGGTATTCGTCTTATATGGAGACCCGGACTTTTCGCGCTCAATTCCTCGCATCCCACAAGTGCTATTGAGACTTGAGCTGCTCGTGAACAGGATATAGCAAACAGGAGCGTCAGGGTTGCTGGTGTTTCCTATCTCATCTCCTGATGGAAAGGAGAATTCATCCTTGCGAAATGAATGTCTTTCAAACTTTGCTTTCTGAACTCAACAGAGGTTCGCTCTTTGACAGTGCCTTCTAGTTCCGGCCGGCCTACGGCACCGGAAATTATTACGAGACACGGGGTTTCCATACGTATTATCCTCAACGTAACACTTCAATAGCCATCTCCAGGGCACAAAGATATTATGAAGATGTAGCAATTGCACCATACACCAAACAATCTTGATTGGACAACCATAAGTACTCCAACGTCACGCTAAGCCGTTTCTGTTGCTCTACGAATCGCCCTAAATGGTACCGTACCCCGTCTCACTTGCCTAACTGCAGCACCGTACAGTATTTCTTTCACCAGATCCTTCGCTCTCACGTTCGAGATTTCAATGTTGGCGCTCAAATGCAATTTTCATAGGACTGTACTAGTGGCCGTCCTGCCAAAAGTCGACCACAAACTCAATCTTGGACTCCCGCATAGAGAACATCTGCATCGTATCACTTGGATACCACCGACGGGATGTGAGGATTATCGGCATGTTTTCTATGTGCGATAGGAGCTTGGATCAGAGTGATGGGGGTCTGATGGGCCAGCTACAAGCTAGATCCCCTGGGTTGCGATTTTGGAGTTCGCTACGCATCTATATAGCGATTTCATATAAAGCCTCGAAAGCGGTAGTTTACGTGGCTTCATTGTCAATCGTTGTACCTAGTCATCGACACCCATGAGGCTACAGACAAGTGCCCGTCTATTGACGACATCGAGTGGACGAACTTCAATACCGTGACTCTCAGGAACCTCGAGCAATGAAACGTCTTGTCCATGACTTGTGGAGAGAGCCACGAGGCAAATATCAGAACCATCCCACCGTGGCTGCCTTCATGATGGACTTCGTTCGGGGCGGTATGTTTTCCACATACGCCATCACCATTTCACTAACAATGCCATTGGTTGGTACGGCTACGAGAGGAAGATAGCCGAGAACTACCATGCCATCTTCAACGGAATGCTAATGCCATCCTGGGACCCTGCAGCCCTCGACCTCTCACACATTTACAAGCTCCAGTTATCACCGGAAGCTACCTCTATGAGAAGCTGTTGGCGGGGACGCTGACTGAGTATGGAAAGTAGGGGTGAGGAAGCTGAAGTCTATGTGATGAGGGATGGTGATGAGGAAGATGCGACTGTGAATGTTGTCGAGCAGCTTACGATGGCGGAGGAGAAGAAGGGTGGAGGAAGTGTTACCTACACCCATTGAGTAGGTAGTCTATCTTCCGATACGAAGTAACTGAAGGATTTCTTTCCGAATGATTGTCGTAATATCAATCACAAACTATGATGCCTTGCTCCTGTCCATTCGCCCATCGTCTACAGTCTCAACTTTGTAATGACGTTCAACAGCCCTCTCTTGAACACTATTATCTACCCCAGCAATGTAGACCGATGCGTAGAGCAATGCTGTCCACAAACAAGCTCTACCAATGCGCACATTACCTTTCCCTCGTATCTCTTTCTTGAGGTCATTTCGTTTGGTTGCCGCAGGAAACACCTTATCCATTCCTCTCAGTCCCCGTTCCCGAGGGAGATCCCGCCATTCAGCGGCACAGAAGATGATGAAACCGTTGTCAGCGCCGCCACACACGTGCGTCTTATCGTCCTGTTCCTTCCGTGGGGGAATTTGGAATCAGGCGGGGTTTGGGTCCCCATGAAAAAGCAAAGAACTTTAGCCCCCGATTCCAACGCCGTACACACATTAAATCTGCGAAGAGTACAGATGGCAGTGTATCGTCATGTCATGGAGTTGTGAACTTCGTATCTTTCTTTTGGCGACGATCAACACTACCTCTACTGGCCTGGTCCGCAAACATTGTCAATGAGGTCGATAGAGGTACATAGGTATGTCAGCATGTCAGCACACCCAGTCTGTGTTTGGTAATCCTGCCGAACATTCCTTGCTTGCCATATTTCCCATTTGGGATAACAGTCTCAAACTGGGTCTCAACTCGAGTCAACCATGATTATGCTTTCCCGGAATTTTCAAAAGAACCACCGGCATAAAGTTGTTTCGTAGCACCTAAATTAGGAAAATGGTCTCGGATGGAAGAAATCTCTGATTGGTCTTAATGCCAGGACAATTGAAACAACGAGGACGTTGTCGACGAGCTGTCTGAATCGAGTCATATAAAATCATACAAAGCCAGAAGTCTCAGTGGTTCGTAACTTCATCTTTATATCTCTTCTAGTATCTTCATCCCGTTCAGGTCGCACCATCCACCATCTATCCAACCGACATCCACGAAACAAAAAGAGGAGGTCTCACATCTCATTCATTCATTCGACACCACCACCACACATAGCCAACCACATCAACCACATCACCCACCGCATCCATCAACTGGCAAAAGAGTCCTTTTTCAACAGCCCAAAGCCATCATCATCACCCACCATCATCATTGCACCAATCTACGACCAACCAAAAAATGTCATCCCCAGCAGCAGAATCCCGCATCCAATCCCAAAAACTCCGCTACTGCCGCTACATCGACACCCAACAATTCCCCCTCCTAACCTCCCTCATCCTGCCCTCTTGTACCTTCAACTTCATCGACTATTTCTCCTCCTCCCCCATCGTCGAACCGTCCGCCGCAGGGCCCGTCACCTTGCGTTTCGACTCTCTGGCGTCTTGGTCCGCCTACTTCTCCGACAAATTCAAAGGCCTGCAGACGATGCATCTGGTTTCGGGGGCGGGAGAGTTCACAGCCATCAGCGAGGATGAAGAATACGAGGTTATCTTTGCAGTGATTTACCATGCGGCGCCAAAGGAGGGGGAGACAGGGTGGCAAGGGGCGGGGGGCGGACATTATCATGAGCGGTGGGTGAAGGGGAAGAAGGATGGAGAGGGGAAAGAGGATTGGTTTTTGAAGAGTGTGAGGTTCGAAAGGTTGTATTGGAAGTATACTGAGTGAGAGTGAGAGGTTGGGAGGTTTGGGGGATGTTTGTTTGGAGGCGGAATGGCTTGAGGGGAAATTCGGGAACAGCAAGGACGTCGTTAGGTATACGCTGTCTAGCTGAAGGAATCATCGAATAAACGACAAGCAGAGAGCAGGGAAGATACGTTGGCGTATGGCAATTTGAATGAAGGTGTCAACTGGATCTCGCTCATGACCTTGTTGAAAGACAGCAACACGATTAGTTGTCTGTTGAGAGCTGATGAGCTCGATGGAAAGAATGACAGACTATTGAATATCAAGTATCGTTGCAGTTGTTGAGGCCAGTGGATGGAAATAAGTCCAATTCTTTGATCCCAGTTTTATCGTAAATTGGGCAGACACCCTCTCCTTTGATGGGATTTCAGGGGTAGACCGCGACACAGATGACGAGGGGCTGATGTTGACTCCTGATGCTCTTGTCTTGAGTATGCTGTGAACGGAGATCACTCTGACGGGCCAGAAAAGCGGTACGATTATCTCACCTTCCAGCGGCTCGGCCCATCAACCTCAATACCAGGGGCACAATCTATCCCAAGGCTGTCCAGCACTCTTTACTTCCCTTTCACTATCAAGTGTGCCGGGGCGGCGGTAATGGGGGGAAGCTGAGCGGCAACGGATCGAAGGGTCACCAAGAGCTATTCATATCGCTCATGTCATGCTTGAGACTACTCCCTCCTGTCATACCAGCGACACGGTTGTAAAACACTAGGTACTACGACCTGCATAGAACGCCGAAGAAGCACTAGATTGCTTGGACAACAAAAGAGTGTCCCGTCGAATCAGGTGAATGGCCCGCAGGAGACTTGCATGCGTGGTGTTGCTAGGAGTATCAAGTATCACAGTAGCGAACCCAAGCATCGTCAAGCTTTTTGGCCAAGGTCCCGGGTGTTGAGATGACTGAAGCGGGGCATGCTGATATCAGCAATAAACTCAGCGGGTGTAGTGATGGATTATGACAGATTGGAACTGTGCAGCAGGACGTTTGCTGTCAAGTGGTGAGCGACAAGCTGACTTGAACCTAACGGTTACGGTCGCTGGAGAGATGCACTTTGAACGACATCTCCCTATCCATACTAGGCGAGTGTCCGGGACGGGCATACATTCCTTCACGTCCCCCTTCACCATGTTTAGTTACTATTTCCCAATCTCTTAGTCTCGTGGTAAGAACTCGCCCAACGGACCGACTCGAGAGTTTAATAAGCAACAGGCAGCGAGGTTAATACGTGATAACGGAGGGTCGATGGCAATAAAGCAGAATCTTCAGCCGTTTCGGCCCCAGTGCCATATCACGGTGGTAGTTTATCAGCCTGTAATGTGCAGCACAGCGGCAATACCAAATTGCTGGGTCCTTCTGTGGTGCCGTATACCGTGTGCGCGCCGAGGCCGTGCGATGGCAGTCATTCGCTGACGGACCGGATGATGGAACGAGAACCGCCAAAGGTGTGGCAACAAAGGAGTACATAGTTGGTAGTCGAGATGATATGTCGTGCTTAGAGACGTCGCCATCATAGCCTTGATTGGGCCCGGTCCTGGGTCGAAGACCTCTCCGAAACATGGATCGAACAAGGAGTGATAATGATGGCTTTAACCGGGTAAACGATACCCATGGGGCCTGTGGATAGTGTTGTTGATTGCTAGAGAAAGGCGAAGATAATAGCGCGTCGTCAACCGGACGGCAACCGGACACCAGTGCGGCATCAGCACATCAACTATGCGATAGGTTAGGTCCTCACACTGCATCGCCCTCGTTACGCACACTGTCTGTTCATGTCTGGTTGTAAACGGCATTCAAGTCCAACAAGTGACGTGACATGGCAAGGTTTCCTGGGTTCCAGCGGGCGGCTAAGGCCTGGCTGTTCAAAGTCCATAGTGGAGCTTATGACGACTTGGTTCATTTCTTTTCTGCGCTTTCGAGAAAAATGGCAAACATCGAGAGATGAAGATGGCGTTGAAAGGGGAATCATCTTCGGCATATCGAATACATGCGCAGTACATTTAGCCAGCCCAGCTAGATACGTATGTACGTACAGTGCCTCAGCTCTGGTCTTGTCCACTTGATGGTGGGTGGGGGTTGGCGGCGTAGGATGTGTGTGGGATGAGGTGTGAGACACTTGTCGTGAAGGTGTGCATCTCATCAATGTCGCGCAGCACACAAAGAGAGCCATCCAACGGTTGGGGTCGCGGAAATGATGACCACCTGTGTGTGACCAACGATTACATGTTGCAGTGGAAGCGAGAACATGTGGTGCAACGCGAGAGAGTCGGCTGAAGAACTTGGTTGGTTGGCCCAAGACGAACAACCATTGAGGCCGCTTGCCCAAGTTGCCCTCTTTGCCTTCTTCTCACAGCCACAGCCTCTCTGAGAATATCACGACGGACGTCTTGATGGCCATCCAACTGAGGACCAGCCAGGAGGTGGCCTGTTCCGTCGGGCCATTTCCACTCGCACCTGTCTTCGGCTGATGATGATCGGTAGGGGGCGGTCGAAACTGGCGATAGAGTTCTTTGCCGGATCGGGAGGGGCCGTCGGTTGATGAAGAAGAAGAAAAGGGAATTAGATGAGGAGATGAAGTGATGTGACGAGATTGTCGCTGTTGCCGGACGGGACGAGCCCGACAAGTGGAGCAACAGAGAGGGAAGCCAGGAACCGAGCGTGAAAAGGCTCGAAATGTTCACGGTGCTTCAGCGATGTGCTCACTGTCTGCTCACGGCGATGTGCTTAGGCCGCCGGGGGCCCTTGCAGGCAAACCACCGCCCGGCGTCGCATCTCGTTTTCCTGATTGGTCAATGACGTTCCTGCGCAATGCATGGGCCGTGATGGGGCCAGAGGGTTTTGTGCCGCTTAGCTACAGCTTCCCGGCCTTGGCAAGCCCGCAAAGAGTGCCAAACTCTCAAGCCTCCATCCAGAGCGCAGAACAATCATGCATTTCACCCCCACTTCACAAGTCAAGAAAATGGTCTCTTGTCGTCACGGGACGGGGTTCTCAGGGGACATGTCGGCAGTCGTGCCGATGCCTCCATGATGCCGTGATCGTGTCCAAGGAGAGAAGATTTCGGTCCAATGGTGAAGAGACCTTTTCTCACCACCCCCCGTGATGGCCCATGGTTCATGGTGCCTGTTTGGTCGTTATGGCAATTTGGACCCCAATCAGCTCTCGTCGAGTGAGCTTTTCTGTTCTGTCTCTCGGTCTCTGCCCCTCCACTCCCTCGCCAAAAGCGACCCTGTTCCGGCAATTTTCCCCCCAACCCGTTCGGTCCCGTTCATCGCGTCCGCCAACCCCAGGCCTTCAGGGGAACGGGAACGGGGGCCGTTGCCCGCTGTTGAGGTCAAGGTTTGGCAAGATCTTCGATATGCCCTGGACGCGGACCCCAACTCCTCAACCAATGGCTTTTGCTAGAGGTGCTCGAGTCCAGACTGTCTCAATCTCACTGTGCCCCCTGCACCTTTAAACTCTCATATCACAATTACGAATGCCTGCCCTCTGACGACCTTCCTAGCCTTTCAACATCCTTCCCGTCTTGATCACGGCTATCTGGGTCCCCTGTTGGAAACCAACAGCCGCGATTCTGTCAGCTAAAGAGGGGACATGTACCTGCTGTGAAGTCTCCGGATCAGCATCATTTCTTCTCGCGTCAACAAGCTTCTGTTATATACCTGGTTTCCTTTGATACTGGCGGCCCTTTCCCACCCCGCGCTTTATCCCCTGCCTCCTGCTTCCTCGCTCGTGACACGAAGAAAGCCGGTCAACTCTCTTCTATGCAGCAACTGCGGATGATAGCATACTAGCCATGTCGTACAGGGAAACTCTGTGGCAATAAATCAGCACTTTCCGCTACCCACACCGAATCTCCGCACACAGCATATCATCATACGTTCGGGCGTCAGAGTGGGAAGGACGGAAGATAGGAAGCGTGGCGCGGAAAATCGATACCACTGGACCGGATATCGGACAAGCACTGTCAAGCAGGCCCACTCTCGCGACCGACCACCAGCTTTTGGCGACACGGAGACGTACGAAATATACAGGGACGAAAACCGAACAGACGACCTCAAGAAAGATCACGGGTCAAAATGGTGGGCGGCAATGTCCGTCCGTCACTCTTCATTGTCACGGCTGCCGTGGCATTAGCACCATTGACAACGGCCATTTTCACAACTGCTGGATCACCATGCGCTCAATATTGCGGCAACACTCTAGGAGCAACGGCCGGGGATGAAACTGTGTGCACACAGGACGAATATGACATGACGAACGCAGGAACCGTGTACAAGGCGTGTATGCAATGCCAGATGACGAGTGAATACAGTCAAGGGAACGAGACAGATGTCAAGTCATTCCTATGTGAGTTGTTGCTTCGACTAAAAACGCATTCAAGCCAAGACTGACATTCAACCTTCTCTTAGATAACCTCCGATATAATCTTGCTTATTGTCTGTGGGGTCAGCCACATAATCCCCATCCAGAGGCTGGAAATAACCCTTGCATTACCAGGTAGGCTCGCTCTTGTCCATCCTACATTTCTAGCAACTGACAGCTTTTCTCTATTTAAAGTAAGGCATGTGAGCCTCTCAAGGACTCGGTGTTATGGCAGAATATGACCACCACTACCGGCGCGTTTAGCTACTGTGATGATTGGGATGACCAGGCTGTTACTCAGTGCAATCATTGTCTGGCAAATTACGACGTGGGAGGGAATTATTTGGTGAACTACGTCACTCTGTTGAACGCATCCTGCACCCAAAGGCCCGAGGTAGGCTCAACCATATCCTTCCGCGGCGATCCCTTTGCCAACGAGTTCAACAATGTCACCATCACCGAGCCAGAGCCAAAAGGCCTCCCCCTGCCGGACTATGGCCCGATATCTTTGGGCGCGCGTGTCGGCATAGCCTTCGGTGGGCTTGCTCTCATCCTGGCCATTTTGGGCTTTGTCATTGTTTGCAACGGAAAACGGCGAAGGCGCCGCTTTTTGCGTGAACTCCAAAGTCGCAATGCCGGACAGGGATGGCCTCATCCCAAGACGAGACATGCCGGTCATGGCGGCAGCGGCGGCGGGGAGATTTCCGAGACACCTCTCAGCCAGAGGCCGCTCAGGGGGTGGGACGAGAGTCCCATCAGCGCACATACGGACGGACCGGCCCTGCCGCGGTATTTCAGCCCATACTCGAGCCAGTACAACAGTCCCGTCAGCGTAACAGACGGACTGCCAGCATCAGGTATGCAGTGGCCGGGCACGCACCAGCGGTTGGGCCAGATCGAAGAGCGATTATCGCCCGCTGGCTCTTCGGTCGCAAACGGAGCGTCTCCGCCACCTCCACCCTTTTCTCAGTGGCCCAGCCCCATCACGCAGCAGAGCATGATGGCACACTTGCAAAGCCAACATGAGCAGCGGCAGCGGGAGATTGCAGTTGGCATTGCGCTGGGTGGTGAAGACGCCAGTTTGCGATCCAAGCCGTCAAACTCCAACCTAGGATACGAGAGTAACGGGAAGGGCAAGGGGCGAGATGAGATGTACGAGATGCACGAGGTGGAGAGTCCCTACAATATCAACAACAACACCGGCAACGCTGGTGGCGATGGCGCAGGAGGGTACTACCAAATGCCGGCTCAGCCTCAGGCACCGGTCCTGCATCACCCGGGCTACGGAAGAGCTCATGGATCCAGGCCGGGCTCGAACGGGTCAGCAAAAAGTGCTCAGGGGGCGGAAACCGGCCTAGGAGTCATGCAACAACAATCCTTCCAGCAACACCTGCAACAGAGGCAACAGGAGAACGGATGGACGGAGGTAGGAGTAACCAGGGGACATGTATCATAACACTCACCACCACCCAAACGGGTAATGTTCGTTTCTTTTGTTGGCGAGGTCTACGGTTGGGACTAGTACAAATACCCTGGAGTTCGGATGGAGTTTGGGTGGGAAGAAACCGATGATTGGGCTACGGGTAGCCTATTTACGCACCGACGTCACAGATGCTCTTCATGGGCTGATTTGAAGGCCCTAGAAGTACAAGTGCAAGCCAGGATTGCTTCACCACTGTAGTCGACCTGAGTGTCCGCATCAATGAAAATCAAAGGAACAGATTTGTCGAGTGCTGTCTGGCCTGCCGCTTGAAATTCACATAAGCAAACAGCCAGAAATGATGTGACTGTTGAACTTGGTTATCTAGACAAGTGTAAGCAGATACTTTGCCACGAAATATATCACAATGCTAAATGCGTTCCAACTGAAGTATCAGAACAGGTCGCGATGGAAGGAGCAAACAACCTGAAGAGTCAATGCGGCATGAATGGGCACTCCCAATTGAAAGTTTCAGGGACCGATTGTTGCCAATTGGCGGAACACAGAGCAATTGTGAGACGGTTTGTCGTCAACCCCGCTGGGCAGGCACGGCAGGCCCCATTGAAACCCCACACTGAACGGGTTTAGCGCGGCGAGGCTGCATTGGGGCACCGGACGAAGACCCCACATTGGCTCAAAAGGCAAAAGGCTGAGGAAAAAATTCAGAGCTTGGATCAACGCAAAAGCTCCGCCGCCTTTTTTTTTCCGGCAGAAAGTGGAAAAAAGTGATCGCAAGGTCAAACGGTCTTGATCTTGAATCCTCGACGTGCCCACTCCGAGACGTGCCTCGCTACCGACTCTTCCTCTCGTCTCTTCCAATTTTCTTCGTGAAACCAAACAACCTGCGACCGAAGTCATCTCTTCCACCGGTTCGCGGACGTTGATCACACGAAAAGATCATCGATTCCCAATCATCAATCATCAACACCAAGTCAGAGTATTCAATCGCAAAACAGTCAAAATGGGTGCCGAGACAGAACATGTTATCAAGCCCCAGGCTACCGAGCCCGCGGTCGACACCAGCGAGTGGCCTCTTCTCCTGAAGAACTACAGCAACCTCCTCGTCCGCACCGGTCACTTCACTCCCATCCCCGCCGGCTCGTCGCCCTCCAAGCGCGACATCAAGTCCTACGTGTCTTCCGGTGTCATCAACTTGGTAAGCCTTGCCCTTACGACATTGATCCTTCAATACCATTCTTTTGTAATCTGAGCGTGTACTAACCCCTACCAGGACAAGCCTTCCAACCCCTCCTCCCACGAAGTCGTCGCCTGGATCAAGCGCATGCTCCGGTATGTATCCCACACAAGAAAAAAAAGAACAAGTCTCAATGCTCGGTATAGGGCTTATGCTGATTGCAATTCCTCCACAGTGTTGAGAAGACTGGCCACTCCGGTACTCTCGATCCCAAGGTCACCGGCTGCTTGATTGTCTGCGTCGACCGTGCCACCAGACTCGTCAAGGCCCAGCAGGGTGCTGGTAAGGAGTACGTTTGCGTTATCCGCTTCCACGACAGCGTCCCCGGCGGCGAGGCTGCTTTTGCCTCGGCCCTGGAGACCCTCACCGGTGCCCTCTTCCAGAGACCTCCTTTGATCTCTGCCGTCAAGCGCCAGCTTCGTATCCGCTCCATTTACGAGTCCAAGCTCATCGAGTTCGACAATGACCGTCATCTCGGTGTCTTCTGGGTTTCTTGCGAGGCCGGTACCTATATCAGAACCCTTTGCGTCCATCTCGGTCTCCTTCTCGGTGTCGGCGCCCACATGCAGGAGCTCCGCCGTGTTCGCTCCGGTATCATGTCCGAGGACAACGGTTCCATGGTCACCCTCCACGATGTCCTCGACGCTCAGTGGCAGTTTGACAACGGTGGCGACGAGACCGCTCTCCGCAAGGTCATCCAGCCCCTTGAGACTCTCCTTACCACCTACAAGAGGATCGTTGTCAAGGACTCCGCCGTGAACGCTGTCTGCTATGGCGCTAAGCTTATGTTGCCTGGTCTCCTTCGCTTCGAGAAGGGCATTGAGACCCACGAGGAGGTTGTCCTCATGACCACCAAGGGCGAGGCTATCGCCATTGGTATCGCCCAGATGAACGGTGTCGAGTAAGTCATGTCCCGTGTGTGACTCCAAACCTACCTCAAAACTAACTGTTCTTTCCTACAGAATGCTTTCTTGCGACCACGGTGTTGTTGCCAAGGTCAAGCGTTGCATCATGGAGCGTGATCTCTACCCCCGCCGCTGGGGTCTTGGCCCTGTCGCCCTGGAGAAGAAGAAGCTCAAGAGCGACGGCAAGCTCGACAAATTCGGCCGCCCCAACGCCGAGACTCCCGCCAAGTGGACTGAGGGCTACAAGGACTTCAGCGCCGCCGCTGAGTCTGAGGCCGCCGCCGCTGCCGCCCCTGCTGCCGAGGCCGCCAAGGTTGAGATTGCGGAGAGGCCCAAGCCTGAGGAGAAGGCCGAGAAGAGCGAGGAGGCTGAGGAGGCTGGCGACAGCAAGAAGCGCAAGAAGCACGACGGCGAGACCGCCGAGGAGAAGGCCGAGCGCAAGAAGCAAAAGAAGGAAAAGAAGGAGAAGAAGGAGAAGAAAGAGAAGAAGTCCAAGAAGGGCGGCGACGAGAGCGACTAAAAGGTGGATCAACTACTGTCCACTCTGGTGTTCGGGTTTGTCTAAAGTCGGTTACCCTTCTTTCTTTATCTCTGCTATTCTTCATTGGAGGCGTTATTTATGCGCATTTGTTTATTGTCGCAACACATCGGGCTCCGGGAAAAATCAGGCGTTGGGGTAATATTGTTTGTTGCTGTGTCGGTTTACGGAATGATCTTCTAGGCTTTATGATGGCGTGTCACTCGAAGCGCTCGAAGATAGATGTAGATATAGGTCCACGCGTATTTGAAGTTATACTACTGTATCTGGGGATGTCTACCCTTTGATGAACCGGGGGAACAGCGGACAATTTTGTTTCAAGATGCTATGTCCGTCTTTTTAAACTGAACAATCATCTGCACAGGCGTCATGGAGATGGTTCTGCAGCTCTCTAATCTCATCTTTACTCCAACCACTTAGCCCGTCTACGGTGCCACAAGATCAGCATCTGTTGCTGTTGTTGCCGTGGCGAAGCCAAATGTCATTTGAATCATGCCACTCTTAGCACAGAAACGAACCTGAGTAACACTAGATTACCTAGCAACGAGAAAGGGTTAAAAGCATCCATGATTATGCTTCTATGCCACAACATACCTCGAAAACACGTATTTTGGGAAATAGGCCGGCCGTTAGCCACCCCGCGTGGACATAGCCGCCCGGCCGCTACGTTCAGAAGGCGATATGGAGGAAATGCGGGAGAACCCCAAGGTTCGGGAGTGGTAGAAGACGACAGATGGATTCCAGGAGCACAGCGGTGGTTAAAGGGACCTTGATCGTCTTTAATTCTTTCCAATGAATTAACCGGAACTCCGTAGCCCTCCTCATCCGGTATACTGCGTACTTCCATAGCACATAATCGGTGGATCTCAAGTTTTCCCTGAGCTACCGCAAACTCACATGTGGCGCGCAAAGGTGCTCTCTTTTCGACTGCCGTTGGACGCAACACTGGGATATTTTCTACCCATACTACAACCACCTAAACACGTTGCGTGATGTCATGAGGATAAAGATAGATTGAAAGATGCACGATGAGAGTCGTTGGCTGCTGACAGGACAAGAATTGATTGATCACCCCGCGAGAAGCAGTTAGAGCTGAACGCAGACAGATGGCAACGAATATCCATTCCAGAGGTTGAATGACCCGCGACAACCACACTCACGCAGAGAATGCAACTAAAGATATTTGTAGTGTATCGATATTCGTCGTTCCGAAATAGCTTGGGAAGAACAAGATGCAAGTAAGACGTGCATAGTAGGGTTGAGTAAGTGACACAAACCCTAGACACGGTCAGGGAAGCAAGGGAAGTAAAAGTGAAGGTAAGGAAAGCTTCATGTGATCGATGTAAATAAAATGATGTTTCTCGGCGGGTAACTTTTTGATCAACAAGTGGTTCCTGAAACAACGGACGAATGGGAATCGAGATGTCGGCTGCGGTCTCGTTAAGCTCTCAGCAAGCCGTTCTACTTTGAGACTAGTGTGCCTCTTGGCGTCCAAGTTAAACCGCTTTGAGTAACCTCGAAGCGCCCGTCGTCGTGGTTCAACGGTGGTCCTTCCTCAACTTTCTCTGCAAACGCAATTCTTCGACGAAGAGAATGGGGGCGAGAGTGGCTACAAGCGCTGCTGGCCGCAGAGAAGGCCGCTCTTTCCAGATTCCTGGGATTCTCTCCTCATCCTCGTCCGACTCGACTTTCGAGTTCGACGATGGACATGTGGTCGACATGCCATTCGATGTTCCTAACTGACCATCATAATAGCGATATCAAGGTTCAACAACCACTTAAGCGGTCTTGGAAACATTGCCGCATCAGATCTAGCAACTACCAATTCACTACCACCTTTGACTCCTCGTAGTGTATACACTACAAAATTCTTTTGCCCGTGACCAACAGGAAAAACACAGCAGAAGCCCATATGGATCAGAAATCCACATGCATCCCCGGGGCTGCTGTATACATCAGATTCGCTCAACGCTACAACTGCCGTGCTTGCCATTCATCGGAACCCGGACCGCATCATGATTGGTGCGCTGACGAAAGACACAAGACCCTAGATGTGATCGTCCGCGGCAACAGTTCAGGCACACAAGAATCTTCAAAGCCATCACCCACACCTACAAACCCATTCCATGCTACGTCCCCGGTTCCGCCATGCAGGTTTCCTGCTCGTCACAGCCGCTCACTACCCACTCAACCACCTCAAACAACCTTGAGGATAGTGGTCTAGTGGTGCCCACCTCGATAGTGCCATCCACTTTGGGGAATCTTCACGAGATGGGCGGCACAGGATCGTTTCTTTCTCTGTGATGTGGTAGAGGCTAGAGAGAGAGGCTCAATAATATTAACTGGTGCCCCGGCTTTTCTTGCGCTTCGCCGTTGAGATGCTTTCGTCCATCTTATTCTTTTCTGCCTTCTCAACCTGTCATTCGCTATTTTTTTCGACTGTCTGCGGCCTGGTGCCCTTTTGATATCCATCTATACTTTTAATCGACACAGTATATTATAGTCAGCCTATCCTCCAACGACTCTCATATCCGCATCTCGAATATTTGATTGGATTGTCAACCGAGTCCTCGCCCGAACGCGCTGAACCATATTACAAAGATGAAGACCACTAGCCGGGCAACGAGGAACAAAACAACAATTGCCCTTCTCTCTGCTCTACTGATACCTCAACTCGCCAGCGCACTACAAGTTACACCCAATTCTCCGTGCGCCTCAGTATGCCTAGACTCTCCCGATCTCGACCAATCAGATCCCAACTCTTCCAACACCAAAAACAAGGATATTATTTGCAGTGATGGAGCAGTCAACAGTCCGGCGGGAAGTAAATGGAAAGACTGCATGACTTGTTTACAAACCAGTCCATTCTCACAGGACCGCGAGACTGATCAGATGTGGTTTCTGTGTGAGTATACCACCTAGTTCCTGACATACGTGTGTGTATATATGTAGTAGCGGCAACTTGCTAATGAGACTTACAAATTAGACAACCTGAGATACACTTTATCCTATTGTCTCTTTGCTTTTCCCAACGCAACAGATGTCGGGACAACGCCATGCAGTACATCCATGGCCTGTGGCCCTTTACAACAGAGTCTACAACATGGTATCCCTGACCCCAAAGATACCACGACATCTTCATATTGCTCGGCAGACGACGGATATGCATCGGATCCTGTCATCTATGGGCACTGTACCTCGTGCTTGGTGGCTGGAGGAGAGTCCAACTACCTAGCCAATTGTAAGAAACAAAGGAATGACGTCTGTACATCTTGGGGGAGAGTACGCTGACCGACGTTTGTCTTTCTCATAGACTTCACCGCCCTAGAAGCCGGTTGTCAATACAAACCTGAAGCAGGAAGTGTCATCGGCCTGAACGACACCATCTTCTCCAAATCTCCCGTCGGCATCGTCGACCCTTCAACAGTCCTCAAGTCCGAAGAGGGCCCTAAGATCTCAACCACTATCATCGCCGTCATCATTTGTATCAGTGTGCTCGTAATGCTCATCATCTCAGCCATATTCTTCATCTGCTTCAAAAAACGTCAGAACAGAGCGGCTCGCGCCAGCGCCCAGCTCGACTACGCCGAGAAGCGAGCCCGGTCCCGACATCAGCGCCAGTCTTCGCTCTCTTTCCAGTGCCAGACTCATGTGCTTTCACCGCGTTTTTGGCCTGGCGTGTCTCAACCTGGTGAGAGTGGAGGAGACGAGACGACGACGATGATGATGATGCCGGACCCCACCACCAACAGCAATGTCAACAACAACAACACCACAAGGCCCCTCTCCCATCAGCAGCCCGAACACTCAGCAGCCCCTGGCACACCAGCAAGAGGACTCTCCACCCGCCGTGTCACTAGCTGGAAGCAACACAACTCGCTGATCTCGACAGTAGCTGAGGATAAAGCCTGGGAGCACCACCAGCAACAACAACAACCACAAATCTCATCTTCTTCCGACACCAGAAGAAACGCCGCCGTCAACCCACTACTAGATCTCCACACCCTAACCACGACCGGTATTCCTCGCTCGCCCACCCGCGCTTACTATGGCTATGGAACTCCCGCAACCCCAGCGAGCTCCTCCAACGCTTATTACTACAGCCCTTCCCCAATGTCCGCCAGCTCAACCCGCAGCACTGCCGCCTTGCTTCCTTCCATTCAGCCTTACAATCCATCTGACGACCATCATCAGCAGCATCAAAACCAACAGACGACCCCAACGCAACTCCACAGCGCCAGCACCTTTGGCCCTGGCTCCGCTGGCCAAAGTCCATGGTCAGCGACGGCAGCTATGTCTAGTCCCTTGTTGAAGAACTATGGGTGGCCTTTACCTGCTGCTGCTGCCCCTGCTACTACTCCCCAGCCTCCTCAACAAGGAAACGGAAACGAGCAGCAGCAGAGACGATTATTTAATGGAGGAAGTAATGTCAGTGTGGTGACGACGCAGCACGGCATCCTCCCACCGTCGTCGTCGCCAAGGAGTCCGAGATTTGGTGGTGGTGGTGGTGGGAATGTGATGATGATGAAGAAAAAGGCGGCGGGGAGTCCGGTTGAAAGTGTGGCGATTCGAACCATGTTTGATGCGCCACCGAAAAGTCCTCGAAAGTGAGTAGAGGTCGAGTTTGTAGATAGATACTTGTGCATAGTGTAGTTAGGGATGATGAATGATACCACCGGTGATGATGATAATGAAACTGGTTTCTTTATATGCTCCGTCACTGGAGAGTTGGTCCCTGTTCAGAGATGAAAATATACCTTAAGAGTTGCCCGCTTGTACAAAGCAAAAAGAAGAGAGGAAAGACAAAAACCGGATTTGGGTATCGTCACTCTCAATCATGTTATGGTTTTGGTACGGCAAGTCTCTTGAAGCAGCTCAAAGGTAGAAGCAAGTATAATCTGTGCACCGAATGCATGGAGGCCTTCTTCCCTCCCTCCCTCCCTCCATCCCTATCTATCTAAGTTTCATTTGAGTGTCTGATGCGTAAACATTCTACGCCTGACTCCAGCTTCTGTTAGGCAACCTTATGATGTAATCTCATATTTGAAATTCAACCCTGCTGTCCCCCCTTTCTCTCGATTGCTTTCATCATCAAATGATTCTCCGATTCTTCTTCATCATCCCCCACTCAATGCAAAGTAATACAATACCCTAGACTAAGTCTTCCCACCACCACCAACTTCTTCCCTCCACATCCCCTTATCGCTGTCCAGCTTATCCATCGTTTCTCTCAACTCCCTCAACATCCTCCGCGTCTCCTCCACCGCCGCGCTTGTCTCCTCTCTCGTTGACAAGGCAGCGGTGCTCCCTCTGCTAACCCCCGAAGCAGCATAGTATGCCTTCTTGGCCATGGGCGGAGAATTCTCTGAATGTCCTCGTCCTTGTCCTTGGGCAGCAGGAGAAGCTTCAATCGCCGCCGCCGCCGCCGCCGCCGTCTCATCGTTCGCCAGGTCTCGCTTCCTCTTTCTGTCGAGAATGGCGCTCCAGCTGGCTTCTCTTCTGGAAAATGGCCGAGTGGTCGCCGAAGCGGCAGAAGGCGTGGGTGACGGGCGAACAGCGGGAGATCCAGTGCCACTAGCTCCTGTTGGTGAGCCGTATCCCATCCTTGCCTTGAGTGTGGCAAGTCGGCTAGAGGTGCTGTAGTCGGCAGGCGGTTGCTTGGGTGTTTGGAGATGCTGGTGGACGAGACTAGTGGAGCCGGTGAGTCTGGCGACCCTCAAGCGCCAGCTGGTCATGGAGGCAGAATCATCCACCTCAACATCGTCCCCGTTGTCGTAGGTGCTACCCATGCCCATAGACTCGTCGTCATCCGACATGATGGCGTGCTCGGTCGATGGTCGGATGGCGGGTGAGTAAGAGTTCTGGCAAGTTGGAGGACTAGGTGGTTTGAGTTTGCCTTCTTTGATGGCGGTGGCAATGGCTTCCGGGAGCCACTGCCCGTCTGGCATCGGTACCAGCCCGCGGGCCCTGAGATCCCAGTGACTAGTTTTGAACCCCTCAGGTTTCGGGCTATTGGTGCTGGTACCTTGTCTCAGGCTGATGTTGGGCAGACTCGTGTTTGCCATGCTCATTCCCAGCATTGACCTCCGTGGCTGCTTGGCATCTCTACCCTCAGTAGCTGGAGAAGGCTCGATCGAGCGCTTTCGTGGGGTGGAGAAATTGCTCGCTCGCTTGATCATGCTGTTCCCACCATTGGCACCGATTCCATTGAGTGAATCGCGGAACTTGGTGACCATGGAAGACTGAACCGAGCTACCGCCGGCGGATGAGAAGCTTCCCCTAGGGCCTCCCAGACCAAACTTTTCGCGCAGTGCTCGCGTCTTGCCACCTTCTTTGCTGCCGGTGCTTTCCGGTGAACCTGCCAGTGAGTCTCTGAGACTCCTAGCATCCCGACGTTTGGAAGCCGTTGATGGCGCCCGTTCAAGCTTGAAACCTGACTCGGAACCATATCCAAACGTCTTCCCTGGCTGTGGAGAGCCCCAGTTGCCATTAGTCCCTGCTTCCTTGATGGCTCGGCGAACGGCTGCGCGCTCATCACGCGCCCCAGAGAAGACGCCGCTGGCAAGAAGTTCTTCCTCTACTTGCTGCTGGCCCCGCCCAACCCTGGAAGCATTCAACGCCAACTGCTTGAGTCGGGAACCGTCAGCCTGAATTCTTCTCTTTGCTTCTATTCTTTCTTGGTTGCGCAACATCTCCTCATCTTCCTTATTCTTCTTTCGCGCACGCTGCTCCTGTTCTCTGTACAGTCGCATCCTCTCCTTTCCTTCGCGAAGAATTCGTCTCTGTGCCAACTTCCTGGCAGCTTCCCGCCACCGGTAGAAGTATTTGAGCTGTAGCCGATTGCTCATATGTGCACGTGCTTCTCTCCACGACTGTTCATCTTCTTCCCTGCGCCTGCGTTCAGCTTCCTCTTTCAGGTGCTGATTGAAGGCGCCCTCTACCAGTTCTTGTAGGTAGTGGGCTGTAAACTCTTCCAGCAAACCGCCATCACCCATGACAAACCACTTCGAAAAATCACCCATCAAATCCCTTGGAGAAGGAGGAGGAGCAGATTGGGAAGGCGCAGATGTAGATAGTGAGGGCTGCGAAGGCGGTGCCGTAGGAAACAAAGATGAAGGAGCACCACCATTGGATGTGCCCTTGAACCCAAAAGGTGAGTTGGAAGCGGCCTGCGGAGCGAATACTGTTGAAAGCTGTGTTGCGGGTGGAGTGGGCGCTGTGCTATCGACTGGCTTGGGAGGGGCGGGGAAGACTGAGGGTGTTGTCGATATCATCGAAGGCGTCCCTGGCAGTTGGGTTTGCGTAGGCACTGCCGGGGTACTGGCCTGTTGTTGTTCTGTTCCTGCGGTTGCAGTGAAGCTAGGGAAAGGTTTAGGGTTAGGTGCTGTTGGAGTAAACGTAAATCCTGAAGACGGTTGCTGCGTGGTCGCCGAGGATTGGGTTGGAGCAGTGCTCTGATTCTGATTTGAGAGTGACGCGAACGGGTTAGCCGGCGCACTGCCCGAACTGAAAACGGAAGTGGTCGGAGCAAGCGAATTCGGCGTAACAGGCTTCGATGTATCTGTATCTGCTGTTGGAGCAGTGGGTGCCGAGGAACCTGGAGCTGAGATTGTGGTTTGAGACTGTTGGAAGTCGAATGTCGGTTGTGGGGTCTGGGAGGCCTGTCCAAAGACACCGGTAGGCTTGGGAGCCGGGGCCGGACTTTGCGTCTGAGTCGCTGGTGGCACAGCTGAAGGTTGACCGAACATGGAGAACGGATTTGCGACCTGTTGTGGCTGTTGCGCTGGCGAAGGGCGAGGAAAGGGGCTCGAGGTCGTTGCACCAGTTGCTTGAGGCGGGTTAGTTGCAACACTTCCTGCAAAAGGGTGGCTGAGCGCACCAAAATCTTTTACCGCTGTTTGGAACATCGGGATGTTCTCAGGCGTCTTGGTGATGGGCGGTACAGCTCCAGACATGGACGTGAATGGTGTTGATGTTGCGACATCTTGAAGTTTGTTGATTTGTGAGGTAGGAAAAGCAGGCAAAGCTTGCTGAGGGTTAACAAAGAGACCACCGCCATTAGCATCTGCTTCCCTTTTGGAAGATGTATTGTCGGCAATATCTTCATAAATTGTGTTGTATATAACGTAGGGTAACGATTGTCCTGCTCGTTTCCGCTCAACGATCAATCCTGAGTAGGACTGGGGAACTCTAGGCGATGGGACATATTTCCTCTTGCTGTTCAGCAGTAGGTATGGCTCGGATACCGCTGGCTTTCCCGGGGGCGTCCAAGTGGTAAACTCGAAATTGTGCTCCTCGGCGAAGGCAACAGCCTCCTCATCAGTGTCAAATCTCAACATTTTGTTGAGATCGGACGCAGTGATCGTCCTGGGAGCATCGCGTTGGCGCGCATAAGCCTTGACAAGATTCTTGAGAATACATTGGCGGACAAAGGTGAAGTGGACCTCTGCAACACAGGCCATGGTGTATGACACTCGCGGGTCTTCGACGATGGCGAAGAAATTGGTGAAGGCGGTGTCGGACATGGTCGTCATTCGGCGTGGCTTGATAGGTCCCTTTGACTCCCGCAAGTCTTCCATGACTTGGATGAGAGACAGTGCTGTTTGAATCTCTTCGGAATCGAACCAATACTCCTTTCCCCACGTACGAATCCTCTGTGCTATAGAGGGGTCGTGTGCGTTGAGAAGTAGGTAATAAGCTCTGAATTCCGCCTCATTCTCGCAAAGAACGTGTTTCTCCTTGCAGACGTCGTATGCCTCCATCAACGAGAGGATGGTCCTGCCCAATTGCTCAATCTCTTGTTTTTGCTCGAAATCCTCATTTGCAAACCCCTTCCGGGACAACAGATGAAGAGCCGTGGCGTGGAAGCGAGTGATCGTCTCGAAACAGTAAACCATGTCCTTCATCTCCTCTGCCGATTTTTGCGAGTGAAATGTGAAGTCCTTGCGTACTGCTCGTGTACGATCCCAGAGGTAGTTGTGCATAGATGGCAGGTTATTCTCAGACTGTAAAAGATCGTTGAAGAGGTA
The DNA here is from genome assembly GCA_037102815.1 of Neurospora intermedia. Taxonomy (NCBI): domain Eukaryota; kingdom Fungi; phylum Ascomycota; class Sordariomycetes; order Sordariales; family Sordariaceae; genus Neurospora; species Neurospora intermedia. Next base: position 3,921,077 of record BTPP01000001.1, on the reverse strand, counting down.
GTCGGTGGTCCTTCGTAAAGCGTCGATGGAACGGACATCCATAGGGAGTGGCGCATCTTGACCGGCTGCAGATCGACCAAACTTCTTCACCATCTTCGAAGGTTCTGGCCATGCTGTGAGCCCGCCGGGTTGGGTTTCCTTCTCTTCATTCTTGACGTCGAATTCGGCGATACGGGAGATCTGCTCAAACTCCGGGCACATATCCTCACAGATACCCTTAAAGGGCAACGCATCCTCAAGTTTCCTCCTCTTTTCGGGGTCATCGATAAGCTCAACTTTCCGTAGGGCATCGTATACGCGAGTACGGTATTTCTTGAATGACTGCTTGAGGTTCTCAACATCGTCACGTTTGTTCGGATTGCCGAGCTCAGTCGTCGGCCACTGCGGTGGCTTCAGGTTGTCCTTTTTTAGCTGATCATTGATTCTGTTGTGATAGCTATAAGCAAATTCGGACAACTCGCGTGTGCGCTCGGTCGGTTCTCGAGTCGGTGCGCCAGAGGTGCTATTGGTGCCGACAGCACGCGTCGCATTCGGCTGGGTCTTTGCAGGGCGCTCGTTGTTCTTTCGTTGGCCGCGCTGGAACTTATTCATTAGTGCCGCTCCAGCATCACGGCCGTCTGACTGTGGTGGTTGCTGCCGCGTGGCCTTTCCCTTTCCAAACATTTGACTGGCTTGCGAATTTCCAAATCCATTGCTGGGGCCAGACGGCTTTCCGCCGCCAAAGCCCTGTGGTCCTTTCTGGGGATTGGCATTCGCCGCCCCAAAGCCTGTTGCTTGTTGTGTCGTGGTTTGCGCGCCAAAGAATGGGGACTTGTTTCCGCCCGCAGAATTCGTCGGTCCTACTGGCTTCGCAAAAGGATTCTGAGCAAAAGGGGAGGGACTAGCGCTCGGCGCGGACGATTGCGCCTGGCCAAAGAAAGGGTTCCCGAACGGATTCTGATTAGGAGCTGATGAGCTTCCGAAAACCGATGCTGTTTGGGTAGGCTGTGCGGCTTGGATTGGTTTCGCGAAAGGGTTGACAGCCGGAGCCGAAGGCGCCCCGAAGGGATTGTTAGCTGCCGCCATCATGGCTTGCTCGAGCAAGCATTTGCGTAGGTAAATGCACAGGCAGGTGGACGACGTGTGGAAGAGTCAAGCGACACTGAATATCGTGGTAGTGTTCAGCAAGAGGTGTAGGCGGCGTGGTCAATGGTATGGGCTGACAACGTCGCGGCGCGCGTGCTGGCTCTCGCGTCCCGAGAGTTTAGATCGTGGATGCTATGTGACAGAGGTTAATGTGTGTTCTGGATTTCGTGGAGGGGGGGCTGGGAGGGTGCAGCGCGCGGCGGGGTGGCAGTCGAGAGCGGACGGAAGCGATGACGAAGTGAGAGGTGGATGATGGCGATGTCGTTCAACAATTTGAGGGCTGACCGAAAGTGGAAATAGGTAAAGGTAGGTAGCTAGCTTGGTAGCAAACCGCCGACAAGTGAACACATCAACATGGAGGACGTACAATCTCGAACCGTCGAAGAAGAGTGTTGTTGCGATTGGCACTTTGGATTCTTGTTTGTCCCCCCCTGCCCACGAAGTTGCGCGCCGCGGTCTTCCGTGTACCAAGGCGAATGAGTGAATGAAATGGAGAGGCAGGCGGAGAGGATGTCGATGTTGGCCTGGCCTGGAACAAGTGAACGGTCAGGATACCTTCACCTTTGTCGCATTTGAAATTCTGCCATGCAGCGAGACAGCTTACTTGTAGGTTGCGGCGGGCGGTCAACCTAATTGAGAGCACTGCTGTCACCCAAACCAAGCAGCAACAACAGCCAATCTCCAGCTTGCAGTGACCATGCACAGGCGCTAGATACGGAAGTCCAATGCGCCGCGGAGGCAGGGGCACCTACCTAGAGGTACCTTTAGGTACTGTAACAGTGGTGACCCTTTCGGAGCTCGGGCCACATCTCCCAGGCCACTTCAACGTCCTCGCCCGTTGGTGTCGTTCAGGCTGAGTCCAAGATGTTTTCTTCTTCTCGCCGTCGGCGTCTGTCTCATCTGGAACCTGTTTAAAGTTCGATTTTACTAGAGATACCTTTCGTGTGGAAGATTCAGTGGTTCTTAAACTGATCACGAGTGGATACGAATAATGTATTTAGCCAACGTTAACACTACATACTCATCGGCTACGTGCACGCACAGGCCACCCTGGAGAGCACATCAACAACCGACGAATACATACGAGAGCATAGATAAACTTGATAACCTTAATCCATTTCACGATGTCCCTTCTTGTGCTGTCCAACGTTGATTACTGCTGGGCCGTCACTTGGCCTAAGTTCAGATAGGGGTTGAGGAGGCAACAAGAACTCAATTTAGTGCAGATAATGCGAGCGGAAAGAATGCCGCATGTCTCCCCAATCGTACCTGTCAAACCCTCAGTCCGAGATTCGGTCTCGCGCCATCAAATTCACCTCCATCAAAGGCATGCAAAGGTTCTCCATTCAAGTTGAACATTTTCACCCCATATTTCTTCCCCACCTCGGTTATCTCGTACCATTCCGGGCTCGAGAGGCCCGTGGGGTCAAAGTACAATGCCTTGATCTGCGGATGGGTGATCAACTTCTCGATGAAGGGCAAGAGACCACTATGACGTCCCGGCGCGACCGTTACCGTGTCAACGTTGGTGAACTGTTGCAGCCAGTCGATAAAAGGCTCGCCATCAAAATCGCTGTAATGCTGGGCCCAATTGAAGTGGTATAGTCCGAGATGGTGAACGCTCGGTGACGACGTGAAAGCCCAGTCTTTCAGAAGATCGACCTGGATGCGGTGATTGAATAGTGACCGGTCGCTGTTGATAGCCAACTCAAGGACCTTTAGCGATCCATTTGTGGCTGCTTCCGCCAGACCCTTTCGCAGTATACCGGTGCTTATGGGGCCATGGCACCTGAACACCTCCAGCTGTGGCCAGCCCGCCGAAGCAATGCCCGACTCCGCAGTGATTCCTGTGGGATCATTGAAAAAACCCTGTATTGGGCTCCCCGGCTCATCACATGTCGTAAAGAGATAACCGATCAGGTGCGCGCTATCGGAAAGGATCTCAACGGAGCGGAGGTTTGGTAAAGCAGGCAAAACAAAAGACCCCTGAAATATGTCTTCAAGAGGGTCGTGACTCCTCACTGAGCCGATATATAGAGACTGCAAATTTTGCCATGGTCGTACGTCGCTCAGAGGGACCTTGTCGAAAGGCATGTCGTGAAGCCCAAGATCGATAAACTTTAGCCCGTAACCCTTGATATGAAGTTCCTCAAGGTGTGGAGTTAAATTCATTAGACCGTTCTAGACTGAATGGTAAGTAACTGGGTAAGGCAGAGGAGTGTGAGAGGTAAGCTACTGACTATATTCAGCTGCCCGAGATGTATCCTTGGGTCGTAGTCATCATCCGACAACTTCAGCCGTAGCTTTCTCAGACTCGGCCAAGACTGTCGGGTCATGATGCCATTGAGATTCTTCCCCGAGAAGCCTTGTAGGTCCAAAACTTGAAGAGACGGACTTGTGAGCCGTAGGAGCTCTCCAGCTGTATGGGCGTCCAGTTTGTTGAGTGAGAGATGTGTTAGCTTTGTCAGATGCTTCCCTTGCACGCCCCCGAGCAACTTCGGAACATCCTCGGGACCATCGGGATTGTTTAGACGCATGCGTCTATGGAGGCTTAGCCGTTCCAAGCTGGGCAAACCACGCATGATCATTTGAAGCTTGTCGTGAGTCATCTTGAGATATGAAGTGTCGTTGATCGTCAGAGACCGGATGTTCTTGTGCTTGTTGAGGAACTTTGGAAACAACCGACCCGGTTTCCCGGGTTGGCCCAGCGAGACCTTGCTCCAGAGCACCGAATCGGAAAGCACCAGCTTCTGCCATTTCTTGCTCACACGTTCACATCTCCTGTAGACCACGGGGGTTAGTTAGCCCCCAAAAACAAAAAGGAAATGTTTGAGGGAAGCTTGCATCAAACTGTCGGTGTCAAGATGCGACCAGATCATGGTTAGCAGCTCATGCGGGAGCTTCTCTACTGGATCTCTCTTTGACTCGGGCATGTCTAGCATACTGGACAATTGACGCAGAAGCCACTGGCGAGGCTATCAGCTGTATGTCCACGCGCCGAGAGCGATTAAGACTGCTTGGACTTACATGGTACTGATTATACTTTCCCCGCCGGTACTGTTCCATGTTGTAAAGCCCGGACCTGACGAACCGAACAGTGAGATCGTGTACATCGTGGGAAGGGTCAAGTTTAGAGTCTCGCAGTATGGTAGTAAGTGCAAGAGCTGACGTCTGCTTGTCTTTGTTCTTGGTCAAGTTCCGAAGGAGTCTGGCGACACGACAATACCCCTGGAGCTGTTAGGTTTTCTACTTGGACACGAGGTTGGAGGTGGTCGAGCCACTCACTATGGGGTGGGCGGGATCCAAGCGAATGAGACCGAGGGCAGTGGAAAAGGCGGCGACATGCTTTTCCTGTTTGTCCAGAGAATCGGCCAGGGAGTCGACGGCGCGGATATGGAAGAGGTCGGTACACGATGGCCATACAAAGCCGCAAGAGCATGGCTCCGTAGCAGCGCGGTGGAGAGCATCGGGACTTTCTTCATACACAGCAGTCACACATTGCGAGATATGGCAGGCCTTGTTATTTCCGTGACTGCCCGGCTTGCAAGGGCAAGCATTGATGGCCTGTTTACAGACTTGTCAGCAGAGAAAACGAAGCCGAAGGATGGTCATTCAGCCTCTGGAAGGTGTGCAGTACGAGATGTCGACGTCATGCTTGAGACCTAGGTTCAGAGCACCAACCCGTAACGTGGATTTGTCCGGGTCACAGTCTAGCCGTTTCCTGGGTGGAAGACGGCGGAATGTGTCCATCTTGTTGATAGATGCTACCTATACAGTGGTAGCGGAGGAGAGGACGAGGACGACGAGGAGGAGGAGGTGTACTGGAATCGATGGTGTTCGGTATGATGTTCGGGTAAAATGATGCCGAACACAGCATAGGTGGTGGGGGGATTTATATGTTGTATTGTATACCTAATCTCCTCAGCTGCATATGGAAGTGGAACGTACCTTGAGAAGGGCCCCCAAGACTTTGATACCGCCGCCTTCTTTGGAGCGGGTTGCGGAGCGGGCTTGGTCAATGCTTGCCGTGATTTGGTCTTTCCAAGCGTCATATTCTATTCCCACGTATTTCCCTTCTTGGTCGCGAATATCAACGGCACTCGAGCGGGATTCGTGTGGACGAAGAGGTTGCGGTCGTTTAGCAGGAGCAAGCGTAGAATTCGCGGGGCTGTCTGACGCCTTGCGTTTGAGACCGGCGCTTGGAGATGCCGTCTTCTTGATCAGATAGCGCTCCATCCTGTGACGAAGTTGACCAAATGTCTTTGAACACCTTTTACTTGAGTCGACTGTGAGTTTATGGTTTTATCTAGAGCATCAGGCCATGTTTGGAGGCTGAGAATGGTCCATGTAGTTGTGGTGATTCTGAGTGGTAAACATGTTGGTGAACTACAATGAAAAGAACGTGCAGGTCGGGGTGCCTACAATCAGTCGGAAACTGCGGCACTGCACCCGACCACAACAAGCTCGGACAAAACAGGAGGACCCCCCAAAACAACCAAGTGACGCGTGACCAGTTTTAGTGAGCATATGGAGATAGAGGTACTGGAAGGTACCGACCAGCTGGTTTGATTTTAGCGGGGGGAGCGCACCCTACAACTTCCTATTTCGCCGACCTGCATATAGTGTAACCTGACCTGACGACAGGGGGAGCACCTGACGGGAGCTCCTTGTAAGGAACCACCTCCGTCCAACACGAAAATCCAACTTCTGTGAACAAGATCATCATCACCTCCATCATGCTTCAAGATGTGATGGCCATAAAGCCTACCACATAAAGTTTCTTCTGAAAGCTTCCAAAATATCCATTTCCAGCGACGCCAACCGCTTTGATCACCGGGATCCCATCCCCACGCTCGTCTCATACATCCCGGTACCAACACGGTACCTTATTTGGGCCTCCCAGTTGTTCCGGCATCTTGGTTGTTTTTTTCTTGTATTCTGCGTTCCAACTATTTGACCATCTGCATCCCGTCTTGCTGTTCTTCGCTCTCCATGGTTACGACTATACGGCCGTTTACGAAGAATTACCCACTGGAGGCGGAAACAATCAAGAGCTGATGTTACATGCTTGTGAGCCGCACTCGGCATTGTAAAGAAACACCATGGCAAGCCTTCTTTGGTCTGGTTACCGCTCCGAATCGGTTGATGATTATCCGGGAGTGCTCGTTCCACTCGAGGAGGCGCATCTACACAGCCACTCGTCCAGATCCCGTCCGCCTTCTGATCTAGACGATGCTGTACTCGGTTATGATGACGAGGGCGGCCATCGTCACAAGGACCCAGCCGACGATGAGGACACGGGCATGTTGCTAGAAATGGGGACGGAACCCGAGTACAGCATCGAGGGCTTGAGGAGAGAGGTTCGCCGTGGAAACAAGGGCGGCGAGAAGTGGACAGACTATGAGAGTGAGATCACGACAATCCATCTTACCGGACATATTTATGCTAAACTGCTTCGTAGTGAAATCAAAGCTCATTAACAAAGCCATTCAAGACATTGGAATGGGGAGGTACAACTGGCAACTATTTGTCTTGTGTGGTTTTGGCTGGTTTGCCGACAAGTATGAGGCCCCTTTTCAAAATCTACAAGATCAACCCGAGGTTAACTCCAGTTCGACACAGTTTATGGATGCAAGGCATCTCTCTCACCCTCCCATCACTATCAGCCGAGTTCGACATATCAGAGAAGACCGTTCGCTACACCACGTCCTTCCTATTTGCCGGTCTCTGTGTTGGCAGCTTCATCTGGGGGATCGGGTCCGATGTCCTAGGTCGACGCCTCGCCTTCAACGCAACTCTGTTCATCACCGCCATCTTCGGCATCGCCTCTGCTTTTGCAACAAGCTGGGCTGGTGTTTGTTTCCTCTACGCAGCTCTTGGCTTTGGTGTTGGCGGTAATCTGCCCGTTGATGGGGCCCTCTTTCTCGAATTCTTGCCCGACGCCTCCAGCTCCCTGCTGACGCTTCTCTCTGTCTGGTGGCCCATTGGCCAACTCTGCTCATCATTGCTGGCCTGGTATTTCATCGGCCACTTGCCCGCCGAGCAAGGATGGCGACACTTTGTGTTCAGCATCGGCATCATCACCTTGATTATGTTCTTCGTCCGTTTCTTCATTTTCCACCTATACGAGTCTCCCAAGTTCCTCCTCGCAAGCGGCCGACAAGCCGAGGCAGTAGCCGTCGTCCACGGAATCGCTTTCCGCAACGGTCGTAAGACGTGGCTGACGGAGGAGATTCTCGATGCTGTTGTCGATGGATTATCATCCCTATCCCCAGCTACTCCTCGACGCCGCCAGCATGTGACCCGACAACGACCATCGACCGCCAACATCATCAAGCAGCGCTTCGCCTCTTTCTCAAGCAATCGTCTCCGCCCACTCTTCAGCAGTCGCAAACTCGGTCTGACTACTGTCCTGATTTGGTTCTGCTGGGCGACCATTGGCATGGGATACCCCTTATTCAACGCCTTTCTCCCACAGTATCTATCCCACGGCGGCAATAACAACGGCGGGCAACAACCAGCACCAGAAACAAGCACTAGCATAGACAGTCCAGAAACCATCTCAGCCGAAACCTACCGCAACTACGCCATAACCTCCATCGCAGGAGTTCCGGGTAGCCTGCTCGCCGCCTACGCGGTGGACATGAAATCGCCCTTCTTCGGTCGTCGTGGAACCCTGGCTCTCTCAACCCTCGTCTCCGCTATCTTCCTGTATCTGTTCATCAAGTTCGGTACCACATCGGCTGCCCTCCTCACGTTCTCGTGTATTGAGGCGTTCGCGCAGAACATCATGTATGGCGTCCTGTACGCTTTCACGCCCGAGATCTTTCCGGCACCGGTCCGGGGGGCGGGCACGGGCGTGGCGAGTTTCTTGAACAGAGTGACGGGCTTGGTAGCACCGATTTTGGCGGCGACGGTGCCGGGCGATGGTAGGACCACGCCGGTGTATCTGTCGGCGGCGCTGATTCTGGCGGCGTTTGTGGCGATGGTGATGATTCCCATTGAGACGAGGGGTAGGCAGAGGTTGTAATGTTATGGTGAGGTGATGGATGGATGGGTGGTGGAAGAGATCGTCAGAAGAGTCATGAAAAATGAAGACCGGGAGAACATTGGTTCCCATTACAGACAGAAGTGCTGGGTAGGACAGGCATCAAGGACGACGTCATGGGATTCAAGGGGGTGAATAGGCACCGTCAATGAATGCACAGTAACGCCTTTCAGATGGTCATAAGCTCTGTCATGCTTGAATAACCGCTTTGCTGAAATAATCTCAAATGTGAATTAAAAAGAGATGTGAAATAGAACTTGCTATAGCATCATTAACAACGCCTCACTTCGTCCCCCTCGCTCCAGCCGGCGCATCCACCCTCCTCCTCTGCAATCCCCTCCCCAAGGCATCCCTAACCATCGGGTCATTCTTGATCGTATTCTGCACCAACCACTCCTTGATCTTCCCCCTCATACTGCTCAGCGCCTCCTGGTCCCCCGCAAACGGCGCCATCTCGAGCTCCACCAACCTCGACACATCCTGTTCCAGCCCTCTACTTGTCATCTCCAGCCTCTCCAGCCCCTGCTTCAGCAGCTCCTCCTGATCGCCTCCTCCCACCCCATTATTCCTCGCAACCAGCTGCCCACTGGACGTATCCGCCGTCAACAACGGGCCAATCTGCGAAATAGCAATATACACCGTGACGCTGACCTTCCTCATCAGCGCCACCGCCTGGAACGGCAGATAATACCTACCCATCACACCCGTCACCCGTTGTAGCAATGGGTTCAAAAAGTGTTCAAACACCGCCGGCCTGCCTGGGCTCATGACGACGTGCGCCTCCCACACAAACATGCTGGCCAGCACCAGCCACCTCTCGTACTTTCCCCACGTCAGGTATCCCAGCAGGCCCAGGCCATACAGCACCGCGGCCGCGAGGCCGTAATATGACAACAACATCTGTGCGCCGCGCATGACGAAGTCGCGGTGGGTTTTGCACCCCCCTTTGCCGTTTCCGTTGGGCCCGGCCCAAGCCACAGCATCGTCGCCGAACCGCTCGTACGCAAACCGGCGCACGGGGTCCGTAAGCGTGTCCACTGCCGTCTTCAGGTGCACAAAGTAATTGTTGACCTCCTCTTGGCTTTGTTGTTGTCCTTGTCCTTGTCCTTGTCCTGTGGTGACGACTTTGTCGGGGTGGTAAAGCGCCGCCAACCGGCGGAACCGGCTCTTGATTTCGCGCTCGCTTGCGTCGGGGCTGACGCCTAGGTCTCCGTAAAAGTTGGAGCCGCGCACGACGAGCTCGTAGTGGGCTTCGTAGATGGTGTATAGGAGGTAAGCGGCCACGACGAAGATGTGGATGCGCCGGTGATGTTCGGCGTATCGAGGTGTGCCCGGCCTTGGGCGCGGCGAGCCAGCGCGGATGGTGACGCTGTAGTAGAACGATTGGACCCAGCCCGTGACGAGGTTGGGCAGAAATGTCCAGCCAAAGAGGGAGAGGAGGTCGGACATTTTGGTGTTCAATGTCGTGTGTATCGTGTTGATCTAGATCGTCAATGATGTTTCGTTCGATCGATCAGTTGTTGGGCTGGTTGTCGGTCGTGGTTTGAGTTGTAAAGGGATGTTTGACTCTTTGTCACCTGGACATTGTAGGAGAAGGTACCTTGGGCAAGCTACGATTGATTAAAAAATACGTCCGTGAAAAAGACCCAAAAAGCAACCAAGAGAAAGTCTCCGGCTGTCGGGAATTAACGAGAGCAGCAGTAAAGGCAGGGCGCTCTCGTCAATCGTTTGTGTTTTGGTGGTGCTTTTTAGTGGTGTTCAGCGCCAAACAATGAAAGCGGCCTCATCCCTCCACGGATGCGACCCACCTCCTGCAAGGCTGACAGAGATACAAGGGTTTTCCTTGCGACCCTGACTGGGCTCTCGCGGCAGGCAGAGCGGCTACGTATTCACCAGCAAATTCAGCTATCTGCCCAGTTTGATCATCATCTGAACGGGCGGCTGGCAACAGCAGCTTTCACATGTCGGCCCTGCCGCCAGCAGCATGCAGCGTCATCGCCAAAAGAGCATGCAGCAAGTTTGAGAAGAGGGAAAACCCACAAATCAATTCGTAAACTCATAAAGTAACAACCCTTACGGGTGTTCTGGAAAAAAGAAAACCGGTAACCGAAATGACAAATACAGTAGCCATAACATACACAACTATCGTTCCTCGTTCCTTCTTCTTGTTCTTCTTTGCTGTTCCAAGTCTTCGTATAGCACGTGGGATCTTCACCATCACCACCGCTCCCGCCCCCCTTCATCATTAAACACTAAGCAGAGGTAGATGTTCGCCTCATCATTATCATCAAACCAACATGCCGATTATTAAACCATAGCAGCCACCCCCTGAATCCGAAAAAAAGTAACTAGCCCAAGTGTTAGGCCTTTAACTGCTGCCAAAGAAGCGCCTAATGGCAGCCCTAAAGCCAGTTTTCTTGCCTTCCTTTGCATCTTTCCTTCGCTCTTCCCTCTTTTGGCGGTGAGCGGCCTGTGTCGGTGACGAAGGGTCCGTACCGCCAGTCGACGAAGTAGGGGACACAGCTTCCACAGACTCGTCCGATGCAGTGGATGATTGCTTCTTGGACTTGAAGACGGATGAGATCGAGCTCTTCTTGCTGTGTCCGCGCTCCGTGCCCTTGTTCTCCTTGTTGCTTGCTTCCTGGGATTCCCTCGATTTGAGTGATCTCCGCAGTCTTGTTGTGCTAGACCGCCCAAGCTCCGGTGAAGAGGATCCCTGTTGAACAATGGTGGGGTCCGATGCGGTCTCAACGTTCTTGATGTGGGCATCCTTCTTGCTGGCGGTGGGCGATGGAGGCTCGACATCCTTCCCCTTTCCTTTCACATCCGCCTCGGACGGCACTCCTGAGAGACCAAGGGCGTTAATTTCCGGCTTGTCAGCTGTGGCAGTGGCAGCTGGGCTTGAAGAATCGGCTGTGGCGTAGATGACTACTGCTGCTGCGACCATCTCCTCTGCTTGCTTAATGGTGTTCCTGTCTGGCCCCCGCTCATTGCGGGCGCGGCTCACTTCCTGAGCCACAGGATCGTCAAGATCAGGGAGAACGACAGCAGATGTGGGTACACGCTGGTCCACCGAGACCTGGTTGGTTGTCCTGTCTTCTGTTGGGAGCCTTTGAGGAGCGTTATCAGTCTGTGTTCCTTTCTGGTCAACGGACTGGATTGTTTTTTCCTCACCATCTTCAGAAGAAGCTCCCTTCTTTCCATCAATTTTTGCAGCTTCTTCTTCAGCTGGTGCTTCCTTCTCCACAACGTGGAAGGATTCGGAGAGCGGCACCGTCTCATCAACGATCTCGGGTGCTTCAGCATCTACTGATGAAGTCGACTTGACATCTTCAGTGACCGCCTGGGGATTGGACTCGGGCTTGGGGCGCTCGGCAATGAGTGAGCCAGCCTCGGTTTGACCGTGAGCTACGGAACGCTCAAGCGTGGCGACCTTTGGTGCAGAATCCGAAATGATGGGCTTGGTGACTTCAACGACCTTTTCCGTGACGGGCTTGGAGACTTCGGTGACCTTGTCGGCAACCGCAGCAGCGGCGGCTCCCAGAGCACCAGCAACAGCAATGCCTGCGCCGACGGCCATCTCCGTGGCATTGGACTTGCTCTCGTCGGTGTCCTTCTTCTCGGGTTCCTCGACATCCTTCGTGACGGACGTCTCGCTGAGAGAGGACCCGGGCTTGTCGGTAGCTTCCTCTTCAGTCCCCGCCACCGGAGCTTCCTCGACAGCCTGTTGAACGCTAGCGGGTTTCTCATGGCTGACGGCGTCCGTGGGCACTTGAACGCTATCATTGGTAGATTCCCCTTCAATGGCAGTCTTGTCCTCACCTGTAGTCTGCTCCTCGACAACCACCTCCTTGACATCATCATGCACGGGCGCAGCAACTGTGTCTTGGATTTTGTCCTCAATTGACTCATCAACCGGCAATACTGCCTTTGACTCACCAACAGTCTCCTCAACTGGAATTGGCTTCTCATCGTGATCCTCAGCCTTGGCAGTGACGGGCTCAGACGCCTCCACCTGGGCGATATCGGTGGCCTTGACTTCGGGGATAGATTCGACGACCTGGGAGTCCGGCTCAGCCACAGTCTCAATAGCCTCAGCAGCATCGGCGACGCTCTTGGTGGTGGATTCGGTGATAGCCAGCTCGATATCCTCAACGGCGGGTTCAGGGGCCGTCTCAGCAATAGCGGCAGTGGCAGTGGCAGTCTCGGTAGCGCTTTCGATGGAAGGCTCGGCTGCAGTCTCTTGAACAGGCTCTTCCTTCGTGGTTTCAGCAGCAACTTCCTGTTGCTCGGGCTTGACCTCTTCAACGATTGGGGTCTCCTCGACGGGCTTGGACTCTTCGATAGCAGGGGCCTGCTCAGAAACCTCGACCTCCTCAGCAGCGGGGGTCTCTTCAAGCGCCTGGGGCTCCTCAACAGCCTTGACCTCCTCGACGGGCTTGGACTCCTCAGCAGCGGGGGTCTCTTGGGCCTGAGGCTCCTCAGCAGTCTTGACCTCCTCGGCGATCGGAGTCTCCTCAACGGGCTTGGACTCCTCAACAGCAGGAGCCTGCTCAGAAACCTTGACCTCCTCGACGATCGGAGTCTCCTCAACGGGCTTGGACTCCTCAACAGCAGGAGCCTGCTCAGAAACCTTGACCTCCTCGACGATCGGAGTCTCCTCAACGGGCTTGGACTCCTCAACAGCAGGAGCCTGCTCAGAAACCTTGACCTCCTCGACGATCGGAGTCTCCTCAACGGGCTTGGACTCCTCAACAGCAGGAGCCTGCTCAGAAACCTTGACCTCCTCGACGATCGGAGTCTCCTCAACGGGCTTGGACTCCTCAACAGCAGGAGCCTGCTCAGAAACCTTGACCTCCTCAGCAGCGGTCTCAACGGTCTGAGCCTCTTCGACAGTCTTGGGCTCCTCAGCAGCCTCGGTCTCCTCCACAGCCTCGACTGCCTCGACGATGGGGGTTTGCTCAGCCTCAGCGGGCTTAGACTCCTCGACAGCGGAGGTTTCGGAGACAGCCTCGGGAAGGGTGATATCTTCAGAAACAGACTTCTCGGCAGCGGCAGGCTCAGGGGACTTCTCAATGTCCTCCTGCTTGTTCTCTTCCTCCGCTTCTACAGGCTTCTCAATGTCAGCCTCGATATCCTCCTGAGCAACGGGCGTCTCGGGCTTCTCTTCGGGAACCTCGGTCTTTTCCTCGGCAGCAGGGGCCTCGACCTTCTCCTGCACCTCAGCATCCTGCTCAACAGGGGTCTCAGTGACGGAAGCCTCAGGTTCCTCTTCCTTGGCGGTAGTTTCAGGCTTCTCCTCCTCAGCTTCAGTCTTGGTTTCGGGAGCAGATGTCTCGACAGTCTCCTCAGAAGCAGGAGCCTCAATTGCCTCGGCAGCGGCGGCCTCAATCTTCTCTTCGGGAGCAGGGGTCTCAGCCTCCTCAACAACAGGAGTTTCGGTCTTCTCCTCGATGTTGGACTCTTCGGGAGCAGAAGCCTCAACTTCCTCGACAACGGGTGCCTCGGCCTTCTCTTCGGGAGCAGGGGTCTCAGCCTCCTCAACAACAGGAGTTTCGGTCTTCTCCTCCTCGATACCAGTCTCCTCGACGGAAGCCTGGGGCTCTTCAGAAACAAGAATAGCAGTATCCTTCACCTCTTCTGTCATCTCGGGAAGATGGAAGAAAATGTGAGAGAGACCACCCTTGCCTTGGGCGGGGACCTCAGGGACCTTGACGTCCTCCTCAACCTCAGCCTTGACTTCAGGAGCCTCAACACTCTCAATTGGCGTGTTGTCAACTTCTGCGGCTTTCGTCTCCTCGACATTCTGGACCTCGGTATCGACTGCTTCGGCGCTTTCACGGACCTCGTCGGTTTCGAGAACGACTCTGGAGGCGGGCTCGGGGGTGACCTCAGTAGCCTCAGGTACAACAACCTCGGAAGCAGGCGAGTCTCCCTCCTTCAACTCAGCAACCTCGGCGTATGTCGGAGCGGATTTATCCTGGGAGGATGTGGTGGTGGCGGTGGTGGTTTCTTCCTCAGGCTGGGCAGGAACTTGCTCTTCGGTACTCACGGGCTCAGTGACGGCCATAGGAGCCTCCTCGGTTGTCATCGCCGGTGTCTGTTCAGTCGATCCTGGCGCAGGGGCTTCCTCGGGCTTGGACTCTTCGACCTGGGCATCGGCAACGGGCTGCTCGGCCTCCTCAACTTCCACGGTCTCAGGCTCCGGCGCGGGCTCACTTGGTTGGCTGACCTCCTCGGTTTGCTGCTCTTGCTGCTCCTCAACGGCGGGCTTGATCTCTGGTGTCTGCTCAGCAGTCTCTGTTTGCGCAGGCTGCTCTCCAAGGATGGAAGCGATAGATGCCGAGAGGTCCTTGCTGGTCTTGGACTTGGACTTCTTCTTCTTCTTCTTCTTTTTCTTTTCAGCGTCGTTCGGGGCGCCGCTATCCTCATGCTCGTCATGGGCAGCCTCAGACTCTGTTACGGGCTGAGATTCGGCCTCGGCCAGCGCCAGGGCCCTAGCAGCGGCCTTCTTCGCCTTCTCCTTTTCCCTCTTCTTGGCGTTCTTCTTGGCGTTCTTAGAGGCGGGAGAAGCTCCTGGAGAGCCTGGAGAGGTGGGAGACCTGGGCGAGCTCAGGTCATCATCTATAGCAGCGATCAGTATGACTGAGACGCTACGGATGCAGCTCGGCCATGTCCACAGCACTTACCATCGTGGTAGTTGACACCATTTTGTGTCACCTCAGATTGTGCCTTGTCGGAAGAAGTCACGACGGAGAGGGCCTGAGGTGTGCTCTTACTATCCGCCATGCAGTGCTGTATCGTCGGGGTATCGGTAGGCGGCAGAAAGGTAGGGTACGGCAAAGAGAGGTGGAGCCTTGGACGGCGGTGTTTGGCCTCCGTTCAAGATCTCAGCGTAGGAACGGAAAAGGGGAAACTGTCTAAAAATGTGGTTGTTGACGATTGTATAAGCCAAATATGGCCAGCCTGTGCGGTGTCACGTCCTGTAGTTGGCCGCGCAAACGGTCCCGGAATCAGAATCAAGCTGGTCAAGCCAAGAGGACAAGATGAAAAGGTGAATCTGGGGCACCTGTCTTCCGCTGGATGAACAAATAGCGCGGGGCAATGAGCTAAGGGGAAGCTGATTGCGAACAACGACGAGGCATACAGAGAATGAGAGAGGACGGAAGAGAAAAAGGTTTGTATTCACCTCGTAAGTCGTAACGCTTTTTCAGGTCGGCAATGGGGGATATGACTCGGAGGCGTTTGTTTTTTTACAGGTGAAACTCGTAGGGAAAGGGGATCTAGGGGAGTTGAGGTTGGAGTGTAGCAAGTGGAAAAGGGACCCTTGGGCAAGTTTCGAGAAGAAAAAAAGCGACTGGGCTTGGCACGACTGGAGTTTTGCAGGAGCAACGGACTCAAAACTGTGGATGTTGTGGACTTTGTGGACTTTGTGGACTTTTTGTGGATGGGGATGGGACCACCGGCTCGACAAGGTTATGAGTGGTACCTGCCCACCACACAACCCTCGACACGACCAGGTCACAACCACGGGCAGCTTTCCCCCTTCTCGTTCGGTCGTTCCGCTCTCGTGCCCTGATACCCTGGGCTGACTCCCTCGGCCTTTTTGGGCTCTGCTGCCCTTCTTTGATTGTGTAGTGTACGGTAGGTCTGTACCGCCGCGCGAATGGACCGACGTCGTCAACAAATTCCCTTTTGCAACATGGGGTAATTCCAATCGGGAAGGGTTCTCCATCGTCACGGCTCCTCACGGCTCCCCGTATTGCTCGCAGCCTGCCGTGCGATTGGATGGCGCCGAAGTGAGATTGGGCAGTGACCCACCACATCTCCACCAGCGCCTTCACATTGACCACTCACCGCATCGCATTCATCGCCCGCCTTGCGGCCTTGGCTCTCTGATCTCTTCTTTCTGCAGCAATGGAGGTTGACCCATCAACACCCAAGCAAGACACCCAAGACACCAACCCCACGGTTCACGAACAACCCAACTCCGGCACAAGCGACGTTCACTGTGTCACTGCTCTCAAGAACATTGGGCCAAGCGCTTTACAGTGGTGTCACGTCGCAATGGCACCGGGGGCTCGAAGGAAGGGAACCCGGATCAACTCCAAGAAGAAACAACAAGGCCCAGGTACAGCGTGCCCGGGCGGAGCCAATAGTTCCAGTAAAGGACGGCTACGATATTGAGGGGCTGGTCGTGGTGACGGATGATGGCGCCGGTTGGCGTTGCAGATTCATGATGGGGTAATTCAGTTTCGCACTCATCAGCTGAGGAAGAGACCGCCGCCCAAAGCCTGATTTGACGGGCAACGGTCAACGACGGGAGCTATCCCAGAGATGAAGTCATCTCAAAATAGACATCCAGATTCGAGCCTATCCGAGACCCGCATCACCAACAGCAACAACAGGGACGACGCCTGTCCGGCACATATAAGCTCGACACGCTGCTGTCCATTTATTTTTGTGTGTTTTACAATGGTCCAGAACTCAAGCGCCAATGTCTCGCAAGAGATAATAGATGCACACCACTCCATCAAGCAACACTGCGAGGCTGACAGCAGCTAGTCCATTGGCTACCGCAAAACACTCAGGTGCCATTGGGTCTGACACTGGTAAGCCAGCCAACATCTTCCATTGGGCCCCTCCCGAAAAGATTACACGAGCTTAACTTATTCCTGGATTGGGTATAAGTCGTCTGAAGTACTATTTCACAACACTTCAGATGATAGTACTCTATAAACCAACGGATGGATGCGTCATGATGAACTCTACAAACCTGGCGAGCGGGAGCTTAGATCTTTACTCTATACGCACTTGCTGACATTGACGATAGCTAGCCACTATGTCTCCAATCTCAACAACATCAAGGCACCTGTGCTCTCTGCTAACCGTAGTGTACACGCTGACTTCAAGATTGCAGATGCATCCCGTCGATCAAGGTTTCCGCGTTCGGGTTGATCAGGCTACGTGGGCACCCAACAGCTTGTCGTTGCTGGGAGATCGCCGTGATGGGATTGGCGACGAAATGCAGAACGAACGTGACCCTGACGGCGGCAGACGGCCTGTCAGCCCGCCACTCCCACACCATCAATATCACACTCTCAAATGCGAAAAAATCGGGTGAGCATCCGGTCAAAAAGACGGGTAGGACAAAAGCGGGTAGAAATCTCTGACTCTGCTTCTCGCTGCATAGAAGCCCATATTCCCGACCCAACTGTGCCGTCTGCCCAATTTCACCTCAGCTGCTTCTTCAGAAAAGCCCTTGTGGAAATTGGGTACGAATAAAATCCTGCCGTAGCGTTGCATCACAGTCGAGGAAGCAATGTCGAGGTTGCGGAAGCTGGGCGGCTGGTTCCTGGAGGGTACAGCCAGCGAGGCTGGGCAAGCAGCCAAGAACCATTCAAAGGTCCCCGCGTCCGAGGGGCCGAGCTAACAAGGCCCCGGTCCATCACGCCAACGCAGCAAGCAAGTGGAAGTTGGAATGCGTTCGCTCGTTCGGTCGGGGTTCGCTCGGAGCCTGCCCTGAAGCCGGGGACCAGGCACAAGGGGCCCGGCCCCATCGTCGTCCAGAGGGAGCGAATTCGAGCGTCGTTGTACCTGACCGAAAACGACGAGAAGATGCCATTTCTCGGTCATCCGCGGCCCCGTTTTTCCCACTTCCCCCTTTTTTTTCCACGTGCGACTACGTCCACGCTTGAATGACTTACAGGATAGGTACCGACATACGGACTCTTTAAACTCCGGGAAAAGAGCCAGACTGGCCTTTACAAATGGGCGGGAGCTCCTTCGTTCCCGAGAACCGTAAGAACGGGAAATGGTGATGGGGGGTTCCGCGTTTGTGCAAGGCTGGGGAGATGCCAAGTTTCCTCGGCACACGCACTAAATCAGGTACCGATTCAACAAGCTTCGGTGGAATTCTGGTGCTAGCGATCGATTGGATGTGTACCTGGCTACACTACCCCGCCAACAAACCGCTTCTTCTGCTATGTGCGAATACAGGAGCTGACAGCAGGATCATTGAACTGGAATCAGTCGCCATACTCATGAAAGTGTTCACCGGACAGGCGTTTCACTTTTTGTGTTCTCCAACATTCGTCCAGTCTCTTCACAGCCATGGGACCGCTCGCGCCGAGAAGCCGGGACTGATCGGGCGGTCAACGGTTAGTGGAACTTCCGGGCACTCACTTGCCGGCGTCACTCTTACATAACCAGCCGAGCCAGCCCCCCGCCGCCGCCGCCGCCGCCGGCCGAACCCACTTTCTTTCTTCCAATCGGCTGTTGCTCGACAGGGGAAGCTGTCACACTTGCGACTTGCGAGGCTGGGAAACTAGGTACCTATGCACCCCAGGTTTTGAGGCTCAATCACAGGAACAGGAACACAGAGGGCAGGGGGACATTTACAAATGCGTGCCACCCCACGAGTCCCGGGAGGGGTTATGCGAACCTAGCTGTCCTCGATACCGAAAGCGATCAAGTGAGGTCAGGTGAAGACGTTCCCAAAAAGGGCGGTGTGACCAACCTCTGTTTCGTGAACCATGGCCACCAGCGAGAGCCCGCCAGCAAGACACACCATCTCGCTGATCCTTGGTCTGTTGTACACGAACGAACAGCAGGTGTGCAATTAAACTATATCTAGAATATTTGAGGTCTAGATCTTCATGTCAAAGTCACCAAAACTCTGCGAATGCGGATCACTAACAGCCATGATCCGCCATGCCTACATATCGTCTGTCAGTTGATCACGAGACCGTTTGGAGCAACGACCTCAAAAACACCGAAATTACTTCGGCGTCGGTCTTGGTCTAGGCTGCATATACGTAGTACATGCCTTACCCGCGAAGCTTGGGGAGAAATGATCAACGATGGATAAGTAAATTGATATCTTAAATTCATCCACAATGCGTGCAACATGAACCAGTCCAACCAACCAGTCCTGTTCCTCTCCCTTACTGTGCATAATTATCACTCATATGCCAAACCGTGCCAACCCTCCCGAAACGCCAGCGCCGCTCGTCTTACGAGTCGAAACTCTGCAGGGACAGAGTAGGGAATCAGAAAGAACAGGAAAAGAAAAAAAAAAGGAAAAGAAAAAGTCAGAGGTAAACAAACACTGAACAACCGTAACCAGCTCCTACTTCCCAATAACAAAAGCCAATACAACAATGGAAAGCGGTACCGACGTGGTGCCATGCGCATAAATCGCATCCTGTATATCCCCGTTTCCATGCCTCCTCTTCTGTATACTCCGTCCTAGGCCTGCGTGCCTGACTCACATAGCCATCTCGGCCTGCAACTTTCTGAGCTCCTCCTCCTCGTCATCCTCGACAACCGCCTTCGCCTTCTCTTTGCCCTTGACTAAAGCCGGCGTCAGCGAATCCATGGTCAAAGTCGTCATTTATGCATACGATACAGGGATACTCACGTGCGCCGGTTCCGGCTGCCGGAAGAGAGATCTTATCATGGACAGGGATCGATCCACCTGTTTCGTGTAGCTTCGTGTCCACCTCCTCTTGCTGGAGCTTTTCAAGCTCGTCCTCGAGCTCCCCCTCGTCAATCGGTTGTCCGATGTTGGCGCTGGTAATGGCTGTGGCGATTTCATTGCTGAGATCGTTCGCTTCTTGGAGTTTCGCCCTACAGTGTTGGTTAGCATCGACACGATCTTTGGTAACGAGTCTGAAGTGGTAAAAGTCAACACTAACATTTCCTCATCGACCTTCTCGGGGGTGAGGTTGCCGTGAATCTTGCCCATAGCCTCACGTGCTGCCTGCATGGCGGCCAGGGTCTCCCGGTTGATGTTGGCAGACTCAATCGCATTTATTTGCTGCTCGAGGGTGGTGATCTGACCCAGCGTGGTCTCGAGGGTGCTTTCGGCGACCTTTTTGCGTCGCAAGGCTTGCTTCGCAGCTATTGGAGACAATCACACACGTTAGCTTTCTTATCGGGCCAAAAGTCATGCAGAAAGCCAGTCAGGTCTGGCATCATCATACCAGTCTTGTTCGTGCTGACGTTCTTTCGTGCTATGGCATCCTGTTCATCGATCTGGTTCTGTAGATGGCGCTCGCGCTTCTGGAGCATGTCCAGTTGCGTTCGCAAGCCGAGAATGGCATTCTTGGGGCTATCTTTGCGTTTCTGCGCGGCTGAGCCCCCGCCAAACCAGCCCCAAATTCCAGACATGTTGTCTTTTTGCTAGAGGTGCCTATGATAGGGACGGCGAGCGGTGTTTGTACAATAGGTGGACTAGGTCACGATGGCTGGGAGGTGGGACGTCGAGCAAAGGAATTACTGCCGAGGAACGGCGTTGGGCGGCGTTTTGTAGGCGATGACGACTTTCCAAATGTTGGCGGGGCGCAAACCAGGTTGAATTCCCCAACCAGAAATCACTTGGCCGCCTGGCGGATGTTTTGACCTGGACTTGCGGTTTACGGATCGGTATCAGGTTGAAGACGCAGGAAAAAACTGAAAGTGAGGTTAAAGTCGCAGCCTAAACACTGCGATGACGAACGCTCGACTGTTCGGTTGTGGTTGATGTGATTGCCTATCGGGCGCGCGCGTATGATGCACGGGAAATCGGACCAGCAAGGTCACCTGGAATTGGCCGTGGTCCATACAACTAGTGTGCACTCGCTTACAGTACTGACCGTTGCCTCCGGCATCCTTGCACGTGTCCGAGTACCCAGCCGCACCGGGCCTTGAGCGATAAGGATATAACCAGCACGTGATAGATTCCAGCTGCTTAGTCAGTCCCTGAGTTTCATGTTAGTCGACCACTCCTCAGCTGCTGGAGCTCGGACCGTGACCTCCCTCACTTTGCGAGTCGTGTGAAATGGTGGTGCACTCACTCAACCTTTCCTCCACAACTTCACCATCAACGACAGACGGATAGTTTCAGGTTTGAACTGATACAACGACTTATGGAAGTCTGACAAGCACTATCCCTCCGTTTATGAATGAGCCTCGCGGAATTTTATCTATTTATTTTCAAGCTTATGACGTTCTAATTGTTGTCCTTCCCTCGACGACCATGTCCAATGGTCCCCTTCCATCTCAGCTATGTTTGTTACCAGACTTAGCGTTGAAGAAGGAAGGCGACAAAGTTCGGTTTTTGGGTTGGTGAGCATACACTCTTCGCATTTCAAAGATTTTAATATGTCTCGATTGATCTTCCCAACCTTTCTGAGCAACACTGGGAAACGAAGTACGGATCCATTATCGTGGGAGAACCATTATAACCTGCGCCTCCACTTGGGCAGATATCCAGATTCGTCTATGCCACTTCCGCCATCACGTTGATGTCTTAAGAGCTGCCATCTATGAACAGAATAACTAATTGGTGTATACTAGTGTGACTTCTTACTCTACGGTGGCTGGTGTTTTGACGCTACAGCATCACCACCAGGCCCAGGACTCTCGATGTGTCGTCGCCTTGGTGGACGTAGCGTTGGCTTTACGGACCCTCAAGTCGGACCAGGTACGTATTGGAGAGTGGGTGAACGTGATTGGGTACGTCACTGCCGTGAACCCCTTCCCCGCCAGGAAAGGCTCGATGAGAGAAAACGAAACATTTCAGGCACGGGTTCAGACGCAGGTTCGCATCCGCGCTCTTCTCATTTGGTCTTCCGGACCACTTGACACACAGCGATACAACGAATCGATAGATGCTTTGAAAAGTTGCTGTAGCATCACAGCTCCAGATTCAGCCAGCAAGAACGGACAATGACGGTGCTAGGGGAGCGTGTCTCTCTACTTTGGACCTCTCTGGAAACAAAGCATACGTTCATGCTTTGGGGCTCAGCGAGAAAGAGTGCAAACCACCATTGCCTATCAAAGCCGTTGGGATTTTCGCCTTGCTTTTCACCTTCCGGGTAACATCCGTGCCCGATATCAGGAGCAGCCAAGCGGATCAGTTCTAGCTTCCTTTGAAGTCTTACGGCATTATCCGAGAACGCCTCTTTCAAGGCCCGTTGCCGTGGCGCCTATCAGCCAGATTTCCGACCCAGCCACCAGTTCTTTATTACACCACGTAGGAAAGGCTTTGCCCATTATCGATCGCTCTTTCGACGGACCTGCTCACGGCGCTACCCGAGTTTTGAGCCGAAATCACGTCAAACTCGTCTTCAGATCTCCATTGGATTTACGATGCATCTCTGCAGAGAGATCGACCACCTCATGCTGCAATTGGGTACACTGCAGGTTTCTTTCGGTAATATATGCGGCGAAGACATTCCATACCAGATGGAAGGTGTACCTTGCTTCTCGAACTTTGTCATGCACAAAACGCACGACTTCAAAACAGCAAATGGCCAGTCGGGTTACGCTCATAGACTGTTCAGATTCCGAGGAGTATCATTCTTAATATGGAACTCAACATATGGATGCGTTTATCCGATGGGCATAGACGGTGCGATGTTCATTGGGTCACAGTCACGCCAGATGGCACATTGTTGCTGGTCCATCGTCGGAGATCACCATCATCATCCACCATATATGCGACATAAAGCATGTGCTTGTTACGCCGCCAGCATTGAACATCCTGGATTCTTATTTGTTGCCATTGTGCCTTTGCCGGTTATGGTCCAAACTCCATGTAAATGATGCATCCGTCATTCACAGAAATCTTCTGCTATGTTTCAATCCATCCGCTTAGCCTAGACACTTTGTCACAGTGTCCAGCAATATGGTTCCTGCCCTGCTTTTAGAACAATATGACACTCAAGATTGTGGAATTACCTGCTTCAATCACGGCGTCTCTCGTTGGACCAGCTTCGGTCGTCACGTCGACTTCTCTGTTCACCCCACCTGCGGTCGCCTCTCCTGTCATCTCGCCGGTCATCCCGTCGGTCGTCTCTTCTACGCTTTGAGGGCTCTGTTCCGTCTGAGCTTGCCTGGGCTATCACAACGGGCTGATGTAGCGGCCTCTTGAGAGATTTATTCGGGGCCCCAATTGCTCGAGCTGCTGCTTGCTTTTCCCACATCTCTTTGGACTTGACGCAAATATCATCGATTTGCTCCTATGTTTCATATCAGCTTTGACCATGCTACGGATTGGGATTGATATCTTCGGCAGCTCACATCGCTTAGGCATGGCCCGGGTGTCGTGATCAGAAATCCATCTTCTCCCTGGAGTCACCTCTGTCAGTCATAGCTAGGCTTAAGGATAGGCCGGTTCACACCTCTCGAGTAAAAGGTCTGACAGTTGCTTGAGGTCCCAGATAATACTGGAGCTCTTGAGTGATGACCTTTTTGTGGATATCCAATTGTGGGATCCAGTACTTGTTCATTGACGACATTTCGGCTTCCTGGATGATTCAAGGGGACAACAACTTCTCGGTTGCTGGTATCGAGCTACAGAGCTGGGCAGAGGTTTCGTTATATATCTCGCGCACGGAGCGCCAAAAGCTTCAATCGACTGACAATGGCCTATTTGGCATATTTGCTGTCCAAGAGGGGCATTCAGATCGGGTCACCAAGTATATTGTTCATCGTTGGGCCTACACCGCTTGATTTATTCTGGCCACTGCAAGGGCACATAATTCTGCATGTCCATGGTATGCTGCGTTGTAGTGCTCAAGCTTTGGTCGGGTTGAATGCTTGTTTTCTTACTGGTTCGTTTGACTAAAGGTCTCGTTCGCCTCACTTTCAAGCCCCATCTACCCTGTGCTTGAGCCACCAGAACCCTTCTTTTGCCTCACGTTTCAAACGTTTATATATACGTACAAAGAGCTGGGACGCCAAAGTAAAGCCGGGTACAATAACTACATCTACTGTCGCAATTGAATGCTTTTCGCGGGCGGACTCCTATCCAAGTCCCGCGCGTACTAACTACGGCATCAACTTACATTTTTATCTAGGTCTCCTCTACATTTCAGCTACCTCTACCGTGTACGTTCCAGCCCAGGATTCAGCAGCTCCTTGCCCTGGGAAGGAAGGCAGCTTTGCTGCCGCCCCGAACACTAGAGGTAGTATAAATTACTACCCTGAACCACGTGTTTGTCTCACTCAGTGTGTGCTGATGTTACACCTTCCTTCCATTCTTGGCCTCGATGAGGTTCTTCAGTATAAGAGGCTTGTCATCAAATATAACCCCCGGTACTTTCATTTGCGCAACGTTGATCTACGTCCAGGGTCTGCAGCCCTATATGGTCGGCTGTCCGATGAATCGTGGTTCCAGGCCGAACATCAAACATATTCTCCAGCTTGGCCTTTACCCGTTATGCTTACCAGTTGCGAGCATGTTTGCTTTGTGATATCGAACGAGGTACCTCGTTCGATTCTTCGAAAACCACTGGTGTGGCAACCTGAGCCGTAAAAGACGACGGCTGACGCACAGCGACGTTGTTGGTTACTATTCGAACCCATCTTCTTCGCAGCGGTAACTAGCGCGAACGCACCTATCTTGCACATGCAATAGATGATCATCGTTCTGCCAGCCGACGTGGGTGGGTGGTTGCGCCAAAGACGGTTATCGTGCCCTACTTTGCCGTTCGACTCGCACTCGAGACGTCCGCCGATCGTCACTAACTCCTTTTATAGAGGGTGTTAAGAGCCGAACCGCGCGAAAGGGCAAGCCAGAGCCTGACGTCTTGACGTGTTCTCTTCTGTGATGTTATTGATGCGATCGTCCCTAGTTTTAGCTATCTATCAATCCTGGATATGGGGCTTGCTGTCGATCTCCCAATTTGATGGATAAGAACACTCGTTTTAAGCCTCTCTTTTCGAACTGCTGGAAAGTCATCCCTGCTTTGGGAATATTTCTTCTTCTGTGTAGTGTCCCGATGAAGCTCCTTAGCCATTGGTGCTTCATTTACTCAAAAGGGATGTGTTCATCTGGGTTGGAGAGCGAGAGAGCCCAACCAGAACATCACATACATGGGTAGTTGAAGCTCTGTCACTGTTTGGCTACGTTATGCACAGTTTCGTTGTTTCACTTCTTTTTGATCTATCCATGACCGGTGGTGTTTAAAACCTTACCCAGGTGTCGCTGCTCAAAGACTCAGTGCCTGGAGAGTTTCGAGTTGCTTTTCACTTGTCATAGCCCATATTCGATCTTCACAGTTGCCGAAACGCAGTGACGTCCCTCGACTCAAATACAAGCAGTACCTTTGATCTTAGTCTCCAACAACCCTCCCACCTCCAAAGTTTTCGCACTATACATAGTACAGTTGATCTATAATACGGGCTATAGATGTGCAGTGCCACTGAGTCACGACATCATACAAGAGATAGATCGTTGTTCTGTCCGCTAAACAGATTACGAAAGCACGCACTATATAGCCCAGACAACACATTTCACAGCTCAGTAGGTATCTTGCCCTGTGACAGTCTATATGACAGATTTTTTAGGATAGGACAGCCCAAAGAGACCAACACTCGTTAGCAGGGCTGAAGTGATCGGCGTCGATGATGGGCAGACGGTGCAACAAGACAACCTCGTGGCCAGTAGAAGAATGGAGGATGCAGTCATGGCACACAAGGAGACAAGGCAAGTAAAACATACATACTGACCGTAACCATAGTAGTATTCTTGGCATTATCATGACCCTAGAGCAGCAGTATATGCCTCTTATACCTCCTCGCTGACCTTCCAACATCACTCACCAATTTAAGTGTGAATGTTAAGCCTTCGAAGCGTTGAGAGGGCGTTCTCTGTAAACTGATTGGAGGACAATAAACTAGGTGTCATTAGTAAAACCTACACCTTGCAAAACGACACAAAGTCCATTGTGCGAATGCTGACGAAAGGGTCGTCGAGGTCGAACATCGGCTAAGATCAGGACCACTGACCAAGCAAGGCCCGGACAGCACCGGACCAGCTCCACCTTCTTTCAGAGATAGGATGTGCGGAATATGTGGTTGAATTGGATGTTGTCTCGTGAGTTTCGCCAACATTTAAGAAGTTCAATGCTAGGACGTGTCAATTTTGTTTTTCTCATTAATGGAGTTGAAATCATCTCCAACTCGCGTTTAGGTGCTCGAATGGTAGCAACATAACATAACGAAGCAAGCAAACAAGGAAGACTTGAGAAAAAAAAAAGTCCAAAAAAGTTGAACTGACTCGCTCAATGAACAAATGCGCCAGCCGCGAATCGAACGCGGGGCCCATCGATGGCAACGATGGATTTTACCACTAAACCACTGGCGCTTTTTGTGATTGTGATAAATCTAACATGGAGGATGTAATTATGATAGTGGGCTTAATTAGGAACCATAGAATATCTAGGTATTCTGTTGGAGCAATATACGCCATGTCTCAAGTCAACGTTATCATCTTTCCCATGATTTGTCCAGACTTATCCGTGTGAGAATCACATTTGCCATGACTGAGTAGCTTGTTGGACGTGCAAGTTTGAAAAGCAAACTTCTTGCACGCACTCCTTTCAGCATGTGACGGGAGGTTACCTTGTCGTCCTTTTAGGAATGGGATTGAACTAGTTCAAGGAGGGGAAGCTTTGGCTCTTTCCAACACTAAGCAAAGTCATGCGGTAGGTACCTCCCCTTGGGAACGATGCATACTGATGATGACGAGCCATGATAGCTAAGGGTAATATGCTTGATTAATTCGAAAGTGAATAGATGAAACTGGGAACGCGTTGAACAAAAGGTAGAGATATTTCACTTCAACTCGACGGACTTTCAAACAATGATGTAAGAACCTCGCAACTGGAAGCACGTGAAATTTGTCAATCGTGGCGCCCTCACACCCGCACAATAAGGACGAAGCCCACCTTCAGCTCATGTGGAGGGAGCTAGGGAGCCGGCCGTTATCAGCGCTATCAAGGCGCTAGCAGTTCTAGATTAGCGGCTTGGCTGGACCGCTGGCCAAGATGAGGGGGGAGGGCATGAGGAGCACACGACAAAAAGTCACAACCACCAAAAACCCTGAAAAGCTGTCATTCCAGGAAGGGTCAGCCTTGGAGAATTGCTACTCCCCTCACTAGCGACTGCAGATCTTTTAGAAATTGGAGACCCAAGGGTTTCCCACTTTCTTGTTTCAGCCCTCCCCTCCTTCACCCAGCAAGTCAGCAGCCGTTCCACTGCCACCCACCACCACCGCGGTCACCACCTCTCCAAACTTCCAATTTACACCGACGGTTTGGTCGAGAGACAGATATCAGGATTCAACTCCCATTCGATCCCATTTACCTCACGGGAGCATCTGCTCTTTGTGTAGCATCCAACAGTCATACTGCATAATCGAGCACTTCAATCGAATCACATCTAGCCAAGATCCCAAACGATCGAACCTTCGAACCGACCGACCACGGACCAACCGATCGACTCGATTGGCCGATACACCAACCATACGTCTGCGTCCGCTTCATGCCTGCTACCGACGCGATACACGCTCCGTGAAAGGAAAAAAAAGAAAGGAAAAAAAAAAAGAAGAAGAAGAAGAGGGAGACGCCATCGCAACCTGTTGCAAGACAAATTCTAGCTGGTAGTCTGCAGAAGGCGTTTCTAGAAAAGACGGAACTCTGTCAACTGTCATTCTTCAACACAACCCCGCGACGTCAAGGCCTTGGCCACACAGTGCTCCGTGTCTTGCCCGTCTACCACTCCTTGCTCGTGTGTCACTGTCGGGTAGACGAACTGGCCTTGGTTGCATCATCGACCACATCCAAGGAAGCCTCCCGTCACCGCGACTGTTTCGCCGACCTTCTCGATAGGTTTTCAACCCCGACGCGCCCTCTTGTCTTCGACATTCGATAGTCGGTTTCGGCAGCGGGCGGACAACCATCGCCCGCCGCAACCATGTGGTTCATCAGCGCCTCGACGAGTGCAATCTTTTTGCTGAGCATCGTTCTCGTAATACCCATTGCCTTCGACGTTGGCGGTCGTGATGCCGGTCTAGCTTACTCGCTATCCCTCTTCATCTTCTACCTTATTTACAGCACCAGCAAGCTCCTCACTCCGGAGAGTTCACGATTTCGCTGGTTCTTCACTAGCAGTGTCGGCTTGTCGCAATGGATCATCATTCCAGCCCTTCTCATCTGGTCTCTGAATAGGTTCTCGGTGGATGCTGAGAACGCCGGCTGGGTATCGCGCACCTTCTCTTCTGCCACTGCGAACCACAAGCCCAGCACTTGGGGGGAATACTTCTTTGGCCAGCATGGATTTGTTGAGAATGTCGCTCTGGGAGCTTGGGACAAGACGCTGAGTTACTCGAGCCCTGTTTTCCAACTGCTGGAGGGTTTCTGCACTCTCTTGGTGATACAGACTGCTGGCCGGGTTGCTAGATGGCTCGTCACTCGCGGTGGAGGCGATACATGGATGGTAAGTCTCTCGCTTTGAATCTCTTGGAAACTATGTTGCTGACATCCTTTTGACTTAGATATGCCTTCTTGCCTTTTCTGGTTCCATCATCTCCAGTGCCGTTTACTTCCTCTGGAGAGTTGCGCACTTCCCCGAAATCAACACAATCGATGCCACACTCATTGGAGCTACAATGACGTCGGCCGTATTCCTGGGAGCATATGGAATTGGTAGCGGGCGCGGCAATGCCGTGGAGTCATCTCTCCTCTTTGCCTACATCGTTCTATGCGTCTATCAGATCTTTACCGACTATCAGCCATCTGCCGAAGCTGCTGCCGCGGCCGAGCAAGCGGCCTTGCTTCAGCCCGATTTCCCGCCTCTACCCCCAATCATCATGGCATCCTATTCGACCTTGATGCACATCCTCAGCAGTCTGCCTGAAGCTTTCAACACTTCTTTCCAGTTCCTCTATGCCGCATTCCAAACTATTACACCGAGCGTCATAATCTCGCTGACCTACCGGATCATCGTCTTCTACTGCGCCACCCGCATCATTCCGGCTGTTCGCGAGCTCGGCGCCAGAGCTCTCACGGACGAGCCAAGCTTACTGGAAGAAACCGACGGGGCTAACCGTCTTGTAGGCTTCCTCAGCTGGTTCTCTCCTTCGATCCTCATTGCTGTGTACACGAGCTTATTGCTGCAGCACTTCAGCGTATCCAATAACGGTGATGATATCGGGTGGACTCTCCGGGCTGGTGACGCCGGTGGAAACCCGTGGCGTTGGGTCAACGTCGCTGCCACCATGGGACTCTACGCTGTCGAGCTTTATCTCGGGGAGAGGAACGAAGGAATGCACTGGAGAGCGGACTGAAAAATGCCAAAAGGTGTGCGTCAGTGTTACTTCGCCATCGCAGACGCAATCTAGAAAAGCTTTTGTCAGCTTTAGAGATGAAAATCAGTGGCCAAGAAAGGTCACCTGGGACCAAGCACCAAGTCAACATCATCTGTTGAGAGGCTTGTTTACCTCAAACCAACGACAATTCAAGGACGAGCGCAGGGTGTGAAGAAGTGACATGAGGAGGAAGATTTGATACCCATTGGTTAGGTGGAAAGGCAGCAAGACAGAGAACAGAAAGCGAATCGCGTTCGTTTTGGGAGACGCGAAAAGAAAGGAAACAGGCAGGCAGGCAGGCAGGCACGAAGCAGATCAAACGAAATCTTAGCTTGATCAGTTACAGGCACAAGCAAGAACAAAAGCTATCTCGACAGTTGTCCGTCATCTGCGCAGATAGAGGGTTAGTAAAGCTATTTGCCTAGCTACCAGCAATAAGCCCCGTATCATCTTTTTCACGAATATTCCTTCACGTTCAGTGAACCTGCCTCACATCCTCTGGTTTTCCTTCGGATGATGCTAGGGTACATTCCATACTATACCACACAACGCCATATTTTTATGTGTGCCTTGCACCTCCAAGAAAGCCAGGGAAGAGAAGGAAAACTTGACGAGCTCGTTCACGGGCGCATAATTCATAAAAAATGGCCGCACTATGCATCTTTCTGTAGGCGACAGCAGGCCAGCCAGATAGACAGGCCATTGCCAGGCGGAAGTTTAGCAGGCAAATCAGTCCAATACCGACGGGAGGAGCTAGGGTAATAAAAAAGGAGAAAAATTCAGAGGAAACGAGAGGAAACAAGTTACCAGAGTCTAAAAGGGATGAAGGGAAAGAAACAATGGATAGGAAACTGGATAGGTATATAAATAACAACCACATCAGGGCTTTACGCGTGTACCTGTACTCTCTTTTCGAGGTCTCTGCATTAGCTGTGGGTGCTTATTACTGGAGGACCCAAGAACGGAGAGGACGAAAATGAAAAGAGTTTGTAAAGCTTCGGAAAGTTGCGCAAGTTCTAACAATTGCCTGGCCCGAGCCAACCTGCTCGCCTGTGGTTTGTATGAGTAAAAGTCGGGAAGGAAAAAAAAAAAAAAAAAAAAAAAAAACAGCCCGGTATGAACATTCCACTAACCTCAACCGCCATTCAAGCTTGCCGTCCATCCATTCGTAAAACGAATGCTTGCAATCATCACAACTTGCCAATAACACAATGATACCTACCCCCTTTACATATAAGTAACTAAGCTCTCGCTCTTCAGCCAAGAGGATTTGGCCTCGCCCTAATCTCCCTAAGCACCTCCCTCGTCCGCGGATTATCCTCAAAGCTAAGATTCACCAGATCCACCACCTCGTCCGCCGAGAAATACAAGCTCAACTCGCTTTCCAACCACAGATAGCGCACGTCCTTGAGGTTACTCTGCAGCACTTCCGACAGGTACTTGAGGCGCAACCACGAACTCGCGTACTGCGCCGTCGTGGGGATTTCGTTGTTCTCTGCTTCTTCAAAATTACGACCTTCGGCGGCGGCGGCGGCGGCAAAGCGACTAGGCAGGAATAAATCGTCCAAAGCCGTGACGGAAGCAATGTGGTTGGCAATGTTGTAAGCCTCGTCTTGGCCGATGCCGGGCAGATCCATGACGTCGCCAATGATTTTGTTGGCGACAGCGTCGACGAGCGAGCCAACGGCTTGCTGCCAGGCGGAGCGCGAGAGAATGGATTCCCAGGCGATGGCGAGAGAGCGCACTCGGGCAACGGCGGCGGAGACGCAGGATTCCGTGTCGTCTTGCTGGATGAGGTTTTGTTCGCCTGGGGTAATGAGAGCTGGGTATTAGCAAGAGGTGGAAAAGAAAAGAAAAGGGGTTTCGCGTAGGGAGAGGCTGTCATTAAAAAAAGGGGCACAACTCACCCCCTAGGAGATCCCTGAGCACCGTCTTCTGGATGCTCATCTCGTTGCTGTAGGCACGATTTGCGAAACTTTGCATGGACTTGATGTCGTTATCTAGTCTTAGCATTGTTTGCGCGCGTGTGCTGATATTATCCCTCTTCACCCACTCTTCGGCGAACTCAGCTAGTCGCTCCGATAGGTAGGTAGCATCGTTGTAAAGAAACCTTTGACCGGGTTAGCAACTCGACGTTGAGTATAAAGTACGGTTGTGTACTCACATGTTTCCGCCAACATCTGGAGCGTAGTAGTGGGGGGCAACGGCACGGAACATGGCCAGCGCAAGAGTGGGGAGACTGAAGAGTCCGGCGGCAGCAGCAGCAACAGGGCTGTCGGCATAGTTCTCCTGGGTCAATGCTGCTCCGTCTTCGGCGAGAGCAGATATCAAGTCTAGGACTGGCTGTGGCAGGGATGAGATGCTGTAGGTTTCTTTGAAAGTCAACTCCCGTGTCTGCGGTTTTGACGAAGCTGATGGAGCGGTTGGTGTTTGTTCCGGTGCAGTATCGTCATTCTGGGCGTCATCGCCCCAGCCCCAGGCCTCGGTAGGATCGTCGTCCTCCTCCCCCTCCTGCTTTTGTTTCTTCTGCTGAGGTTCCTCCACATTATCCGGCTCAGGGTCTTCCTCACCCCAGCCCCAGGCATCGGCCGCATCATCGATAGCGTCCGCGGATAATTCGGTGGCTGATGTTGTCGCAGCCGGTTCACTAATTTGTTGCCCGCCAGTCTGTTGCTCGCCATCGGATTCCCATGCATCCCAGCCACCATCGTCTTCGGTAACCTTGGCTCCGTTGGCAGCCAACTGCTGGCCCTCCGACTTTGAAACCACCTGTTTTTCAACCCTTTCAACCTGCTTTGACACGCCCAGTCCTCGAGACAATTGCGTCCTAATTTGGTCCAGAGCAGCTTCTCTTCGTTTTGATAGCCATACCCGAGGTGCGCTTTCGGTCCACTCCTGTAGTTCATTGAGATGCGATAATCCCAGTCCTTTAAGAGTGGTGCAGAAGCTCTTTGTTGTTGATATTGTCATTTGAAATCTGTCCATTCCCTCAAGCGAGGAAGGGACGGCCAAGTCGAGCCAAGTTCTGGTCATAGTTGGGATGAGACCTGGTAATAAGACAGTTGAAATAGTCTCGACCAGTTCTGGTGGTAGCTTCTCGACCAGGAAGGCAAACACCTTTTCCAAGTCTTGGAACACAGCCTCAATAGATTGATCGGACGTTCCCTCCAACTCCAAAGTGTTTCCATCAATCTTGATACTGGGTAAACGTTCCTGCTTAGTGTCGAGTCTGGGAGCAAAAATAGCCTTGTCAATGTCATGCCATAGTTGGGTTGCGCGCTGATCGACTTCGTTGTATGCCTTGAGCCCAACGACGGCATCGGATAGGCTCATGGGTTCGTCTACGATGGGTCAGATCTTGTGTGTCACCACCTGTAGAGATTGCGGCTTACCCTGCTTCACGCCACTTATTGACACCCTGTGACTCTGAATATCGACGTGGATTAAAGTATTCCACACATGGTCGAAGACTTGATAAACGTCCGACTTGAGTTCGAAGGCTCTAATATCGAGGAGTTTGATAGCACGGCATGACTTGTTGACGGGCACAGCGTCGAGCGCTTTCCGTGATCCTGGTCGCAACGTTAGCAACCGACTTAGTCACTTTTTAGACGCATTGTAGCTCACGTTCTAGAAGATGTAGAGCATCGAGAATACGGCGTTCATCCCGCGCTTGCTCAACTTGGTCGAGTATTTGGTTAACGGCCTTGATTCCCTTCAATGCGTTTCTCAGCTGTGTGTTGTAGTCCAACTCGCGGGCGAGAAAGGCAGCTCTGGTTTCGGCTTCCTCGATGGCCTTCCCTGACGCTTGTGGCGCTTCCGACTGTTTCAGGATATCGTTCGCTAGAGCTTTTGACAGAATAATGTCGTCTTGAACCAATTGGGCGTTTGCTTTCCATGTTCGGACATCGTCGGCGGTTTCTTCGTTGATGGTGTGTATCTCGGCCTACAAACAAGCGCAAAGCCTCAGCAAAGAGTTGTTAATAGGCGTGGGTCGAAAAGTGATGGTTGGTACCTGGAGCTTGGCCTTTGCACTGGCGAGTGCTTCAATGGCTGCTGGGAGCGCATCCGAGTCTACTGTTAAGGAGGATACCGACTCTTCTGGAAATGCGCCCTCGACTGAGAAGTCTACGAGGGCCTGAGCAATTTGCCCAGCCGGCGAGTCTGGCGTCGCAACGGCCATGCTGTCCTGATAGGATGTTGTTTTAAATCTGGTTATGGGGCTCGAGCTTGCAATTGTAACTCGAGTGGCAGCGGATCCAAGTCCGGTCGACTGCCTAGACGCTTCTTCGTAGTGTCATACGCGGACTAGGTACCTAGGTACTGTTGCTGAAGTGTCGCAGTTGTCGCGGACTTTGTTGGTTGGTGTTGACAACTGAAGCAAGTTGCGGCCAGTTTGGCTGTCGATAAGTCGATGGATGGCATTGATGACACCCACTGACAGCTCCCCCTGTACGTACTGCCAAGACTTGCTTTAGGGGAGATCATGTGGGGCGTGCTTGATGCGGCCGCCAATCGGGACCGGGCTGGCCGTCAAGGGACCTGAAAGCTTGAGGTCCCCGGCCGCTGGGACGGAAGGTGAGAGAGCTGACGGACAGCTGCCGCTGAGCAGTGGTGCTTATCCACGGCGCCGTGTAACTCTACAGTTGTGGTTAGCGCCGGATGCCCCTCATTTCCTTCTGTCGTCGAGGTCGTGGCAGTTACGGTTCTTGTGGATTTCATTCCTGTCGTGAGAACTCCATCTTGCGGGAGCTAGAGGTACTATACTGACTAGGATCGTATCTATAAAAATCCATTCTACATTCACTCCGTCGTGGGTGTGAATCTTTGAGTGGGACGACCGAAGGTGAGTTCCCGTCAAGATCGATCGATGTTTATGTATTTCCTTTCTCAGAGCTTTCCCCACGGGGTCCTGCCTCTGTGCTCCAATCTTTCGGCCCCCCTTGTTCCTTCCCGCTCATTGCAAGAGCAACCTACATCCAGACCAGTCTTGAGGAGGGGCAAACTTTCTCTCGGTGGACTTCCTTTCCTGTCAACAACACGGACCGCAATCTGATAAAATTTACCCTTGTTTCCCGCTCTGTACCCAAAGGTCCATCAATCAACCCTGCGTCAACTACTCGTACGTCGACTCCAGGCTGCTAAGCCAGCATCATCTAGAGCAAACACGCCTGTCTGGTCTTACTCGACCTGCAGCGTTCTCAAAGCGACCTGGCAAACATCGTCCAGACAGTTGTGCTGGTAAGAGAGTCTTGTACACTTCACCTCAAGATGCACTTCTTCACACCCATGATATCTCGCCAGCCTTGCTCCCTTTTCATCTACAAAAACATCTTCAATTGTACCTTTCCCAAGCATCATCCTGTTCTATTTCATCGCGCGTTCCTCCTGTCCCAGAGGCCCACAAAATGATTCTGTCTTCCCAACGCTCAGTCATGTTCTTCGGGACTCTAGCAACGGGCAGTATAGTTTCAGTTGCCAACACGGCCGACTCACGGGTTAACCATAGTATCACTTCCTGTGATATCACCATACCCATTTTCCCTCCTAACTCTTGGTACCTCATCCCTTTACATCATGGTCGAGCATGAGGAGAAGGGGAAACTCAGCTACATACGCCCCATCTCAACCCGCAGGCTCCCCGAGATTTTCCCGGCATTACTACTGTTACAACTTCTATCTCACTGCCATGGGCTAATCCTCTTCCCAGTAATATTCAAGGTTCTTTGCCCTCAATCAGCAGCAACATGTCGACAGCACCAAGGTTCCGCAAGGTGCAGACCTTCGAAACCGACTATGCCCCGACGACAATTACCCAGTACGTCTCAGAGCGTACTGGTATGCAGGTCATTGTGGCGGATCGCAAGGGTCCCAAAATCAACGGTTACTTTACCCTCGCTACCGAAATCTTTGACGATTCCGGAGCCCCTCACACTCTGGAACATCTGGTCTTCATGGGCTCCAAGAACTACCAATACAAGGGTCTCTTGGACAAGCTAGCTGGGCGTGCTTACTCTGGTACAAATGCATGGACTGCTGTTGACCACACAGCGTATACGCTCGAGACCGCCGGTTGGGACGGCTTTGCCCAGATCCTACCCGTCTATCTAGAGCATGTCATACTTCCTACCCTCACCGACGATGCGTGTGTGACGGAAGTTCACCATATCGACGGTGAGGGCAATGATGCGGGTGTGGTATACTCTGAGATGCAGGCCATCCAATACTCGAGCCAGGAGCTTATGGACTTGCGGGCTCGCCGGTTGCTGTACCCCGAAAACGTGGGATTTCGCTACGAAACGGGCGGTATGATGGATGCCCTCAGAGTGCTGACCCCAGACCGCATCCGTGAGTTCCACAAAGC
Source organism: Neurospora intermedia (assembly GCA_037102815.1). NCBI lineage: Eukaryota > Fungi > Ascomycota > Sordariomycetes > Sordariales > Sordariaceae > Neurospora > Neurospora intermedia. Next base: position 3,885,398 of record BTPP01000001.1, on the reverse strand, counting down.
CATGTACCAACCCCAAAACCTGGCTGTCATCATCGTCGGCGAGGCAAACCATGAGAATCTCTTGGATATTCTGGATAAGTTTGAGGAGAGCATCAAGGACGACATCCCCCCTCCTAATCCTAACTTCAAGCGCCCATTTGTCGACTCTCCTCAACCGCCTCCCCTGAAGGAAACTGTTGTCGAGACTGTTGAGTTTCCTGAGGAAGACGAGTCTACTGGCGAGATTGTTGTGGCCTTCTTCGGTCCCAGCTGCGTTGACCAGTTGCAAGCAACGGCTCTCAACATCCTCTTAACATACCTCTGCGGCTCCTCCGTGTCTGTGATCGAGAACACTATTGTCGAAAAGGAGGAATTGGCCAGCTCAGTTTCCTTCTGGTGGGATACTCGCCCCAACTCCGTTATCTGGTTTCAGCCAACCGGTGTCGCTACCGAGAAGCTCGCCTTTGTCGAGGAGCGCCTTATTTCGCTTCTGAAGGAGGTTGCATCCAAACCACTCGATATGGAGTACATGAAGGAATGCATCTCGCGCGAGTTGCGTCAAATCAAGTACCATGCTGAAGGTTCGGAACAGTTCTACTCCAGCAATATTATCACCGATTACTTGTTCGGAAAGCGTGACGGCTCTACCCTGAGGGAACTTCAGACCTTGGGCGAGTACGATGTCCTCGCTAGCTGGGAAGAGCAGCAGTGGCGTGACTTCCTCAAGAAGTGGATTTCCGACGCACCTCACGTGTCCATTCTAGGCAAGCCCTCGATGGAACTCGCCAAAAAGCTCAAGAAGACCGAGAAGGAGCGTCTCGCCAAGAGGAGGGAAGAGTTGGGAGAGGAGGGCCTGAAGGCACTGAAAGAAAAGGTTGAGAAGGCCAAGCAAAACAACGAGAAGCCTATCCCTCCCGAGGTGCTTGATCAGTGGCCGGTTCCCGACACATCATCCATCCACTTCATTGAGTCGTTGACAGCAAGAAGCGGCAAGGCCCGCAGCCTCGGAACCACCGATAACTCAACCCAAAAGATCATCGACGCAGCACCCCAAGGTGCTAAGCCTCTATTCATCCAGTTTGAGGACGTGCCTACCAACTTTGTACACCTTACTTTGCACGTCGGAACATCGGCAACGCCCAACCGGCTCAAGCCTCTCCTCCCCCTGTTCGCAGACAATTTCTTCAACTCGCCGGTTATGCGCAATGGCAAACGTATGGAGTTTGAGGACGTCGTCAAGCAACTTGAGAAGGACACCATCAGCTACCACCTGTCCAGTGCCTCGCGCATTGGTGATAACGAAGGTATGGCTCTGCAGTTCCAGGTGGACCTCGACAAGTACACCACTATGATTAGTTGGCTTCGCACACTGATGTTTGACATCGTCTTCGATCCCGTCCGTCTCAAGGCCGCTGTTGTCAAGGCTCTTGCCGATATTCCTGAGGCGAAGAGAGACGGCAGAGTCATGTCTCGCGAAGTCGATCAGTCCATCCATCTACTGCCGGAGTCTTACTCTGTCGCTAAGCGGACGCTCGTCAAGGCGGTATACTACCGTCGCCTAAAGAAACTTCTCGAGAAGGAACCCGAGACCGTCGTCTCCTGGTTCGAGGAACTCCGCCGTAGTCTCTTCACCTTCGAGAACATCCGAGTCCTTGTCACCGCCCACGTCGAGAAGCTTCCCAACCCAATCGCGTCCTGGGACAGCTTCACCGAGATCCCCGACCTCGACACCTCCAAGGATCTCCTGCCCGTTGTCCGCCCGCACCAGATGCTGAGCGACGAGGGCAAAGCCCCGGGCTCCTTCGGCAGTGTCATCATCCCCATGACCACGCTCGACTCCTCCTTCAGCGTCAGCACCGCCAGCGGCATCAAGTCCTACTCGGATCCGCGCTTGCCCGCCTACCTGGTCGCCCTCTCCTACCTTGAGACCACCGAGGGCCCCCTTTGGAACGCCGTCCGCGGCAATGGTCTCGCCTACGGCGTCCACTTTAGCCGCGAGTCCGACTCGGGCTACATCCAGTTCCACGTGTACCGGTCGCCCGACGCCAGCAAGGCTATTGAGGCCAGCAGGAACATGGTGGCCAAGATTGCTTCCGGGGAGGAGCCGCTGGACAAGCACTTAGTTGAGGGCGCCATCAGCGGCCTGGTGCTGGCTGTTGCAGACGAGCAGGCTACCATGACGGCGGCGGCGCAGCAGAACTTTGTCAGCAACGTCATTCGCGGCCAGGAGCCCGGTTGGAACAAGAAGCTTCTGGCGCGCATTCGTGAGGTGACGGGTGATCAGATTCGCGAGGCTTTGCGGGAGATTGTGTTGCCTGTCTTTGAGCCGGGCAAGAGTAACGTTGTCGTTACTTGTGCTCCCATTATGGAAGAGGTGAGATTGCCCCCCCTTCCCCCCCCCCCCCCCCCCCCCCCCGCCCGCCTCCTTTTTTTTTTCCCATTCTTTTCCTATCATTCTATTATGTCAGTCACTCACAGTTATACTTTTACAGAACATGGTCAAGAATCTTGAGGCCATTGGTTACAAGACTCAAGTTCAGCCTCTTACGCACTTTTACGATGACTACGGCCTCAAGGCCGACGAGGATGAGGAAGAAGAAGAGGAGGAAGAGGAGGATGAAGATGATGACCATCACCACCATCACGGCTGCGGAAGCGAGTGCGAGAGCGAGTGCGGAAGTGAGTGTGACTCGGACGAGGATATGTCGGACTAAGATGTCTTTATCTGTGTCATCTATGGTAGTAGGCTTCCTATTCTTCCCGTAGAGAATCAGAAGTACTACATTACAAGAATTGAAATATCTCAATTATAACTTGTGTGAGGGGTGGACGATGTGTAGGTGGTGGAGACTTGGCCTAAAGTAACGGTATTATGGATGTCACGGACCGGGCTCAACAAGCGTGAAATGTGTGTTGCCATGATTCCCTGAATATGGATTTTCTAGTGGAGATAGTGAGAGCCTTGACAGAGTCTCATGTTTAGGCCCTTCGAATGCCTCCGACTAGGGTCGATCGCAGGTTTTATTGTTCTATTTACCCATCTACTGTATTGTATTTATATAAGACATATTAGTTGGAGGTCATCATTCCGTCGTTATATATATAGTGTTTACCCTCTCTCCTTCTCTCTAGATCGCTCACACAATTTCTTCCTCACACTAAGTGAAGTGTTGAAAGTATATGCGCCGCTGTCTTGCTCTTGCTCTATATTGTTAACCCTTCCCTCCCCTTCATTCATCATCGTCAAACACCTTATTTGTTATAAATCTCTTCATTTGTGAATGCTTACCAACCAAAACAACCACATCTCAAAATACCGCCAAACCCCAACATCATCAAGTCTGCCTCCCTCTTTCATCAAGCCTCAACACTCCCTGCTGTCCCGGGCCCCTCCCCAGCACCACCACCACCCCCTCCTTCCTGCGCTAACAATCTCTTCCGCCAAGTATTACACACCTCCTCAAACCCGCCCACCACCTCGCCGCAGACATGTGCGCACTCGCGATTCCGCAGCCTCTCGCTCCAGTTACCCCTGCTCAGCCAGCGCTCTCCTTGTTCCCTCAACTCTTCCTCGCGCTTGAGCTCCGCCACCAGTTCGCGCGCACTCTTGAGTCTTCTTGTCGCTGTCGTCGTTGTTTGTCTGGACATGTGCAGCGTATCGGACAAATAGTTGAGCGTGTGGACCAGGTCCGTGGTGATGGTATGCAGCGAGGCGAGCTGGGCGAAGGCGGCCGTCGACGGCCGCGGCATGCATGACGAGAGGCTGACCAGCATGGGCAGCAGTTCGTCGATCGCTTCGGCGTCCGGCGCGGGCGAGAGTGGGGAGAGGAGCGGGAAGGTGAGACTGTGTAGCTGTCGGGTTTGGTGGGTTAGGTGGGTTGTTAGGGCCGAGTGGGCGGTTATTAATCTATTTAGAGAAAAAGGGGCGGTTAATACATTAATTACATGTTTAGTAAGGATGGGGTGGGTTGAGAACGAACCTTGTAGCACCACCTTCCACACCGGCTTGTGAGCCTAGATCGCGGAGACCCTCGGTCACTCGCTGGAATGCCCCGTCGGCCGCCGAGCCATTGTTTTCTGTGCCTCTTCGCGCAAGCGACTCGACCTCGGCCATCTTCTCTACCAGCCTGGGCGATAGTCCGGATGGCTCTAGGTCTGACTCAGAACCGTATTCACTTCCGTCGTACTCACTCCCCTTCCGGCGGTGGTGGTGATGGTGGCCCCTTCCGTTCGGTGAGAGTTGTGATTTTAGACTTGCGCGCTGGCGGCTCCGGGGACTTGCCACGTCGACACCGCTATCCCGTATACCACCCCCGTCCTTTGGCATGGGCGTCGGGAGCAGGTCCTCTTCTTCACCTTTGCTATCCATGTTGGGTGCCTCTTCGCCTTCTTGACCCTCGAAGTAGTCGTCTTCACCGTCTGAAAAGGCGTCGGCTAGCTCGTCCGCTAGATTACCCAACCCGCCGCCGTTGTCCATACCTCCGTTTCCAAACATGCCAATGTCCATCGTGGGACCCACCGAGGAGTTGAAGCTGTTTCGTGAGGGCGTTAACGGGTCGTTGAAGGACGACTTGTGTGAAAGGGCGCGGCCCTCTTGCGGGGAGTAGGACGCTGCAGAACGGAGGTTCTCCATGGAGGGGTACGGCGAGTGCCGTGGTGTTTGCGGTGAAGACGGCGGCATCATGGGTGGGCTTGGTAATTTGTTGGATTGTGTGAAAGCAATGTTTCCCTGCTGATTCACTCCCCCTGCGGTAGACGAACAAGGCGAGAAGTGCTCGGAGCGATGAACGGCTCGTGTCTGCTTATAGCGGTGCGCGGCGCAGGTTGCGGTCGGTTGTTCGCGGTCCAATTAACTCGGGATTCCCTTTACAGCGGAGCGAGGCGACAAAGCGTAATAACGACGCACTGGAGAGTTGGTCTGATTAAGATAGAAGGCTAAGAGAGATGGACCGTATGAAACGGGAGTTCGTTGAGCGGTAGGTAGAGGGACAGGCGCAAATCCGTTGGACGAGTCGAGAGATGCAGTTGTTGGGCGGGCGGGCGGTCGGTCTCGGTCGGTGAGGGGGAACTGTTTCGCGGGCTATGCTAGGGATGTTCGCGAGTGCGTCGGATTCCCTTTTGTTGTCTCGAAACAATGAGGAACACAGCACCTTGGCTATAGAGGTGCAAAAAGGCAACTCTTGCTTTGGCCTTGAAAGTGATGAAGTGTTGGGGTGGATAGAGTGGATGGGGACTTGGAAGGATAGCGCGGGCGGTGATTCGTAGTCGTGGCCAGGGGCATTGAGTAATCTCTATCTAGGAGGACGTAGCTGCGAGTGATGTGACAGTGGTTCCGAGGTGGTGCAGTGGGATGGTCCTGGAATTTCCTCTTGGATGATTTCAGCGGTTTGACCTCCAAGCTCGGACTGGCTGTCAGGGGCAAGCGACTACGGACGAGAGTACCGAGAAGGAAACATCCATCTTTGGAACAAGACGTACGGGAAGGCGGAACTTGAAGGGTCCCCTCCCCTCCCCAGCTGCGGCTTCATGCCAGGGGCGACTGAATCGCTTGCGGGCAGATGAGGTACCGTCTGCCCCGCATTGACAACAAGGCTGTTTGTTGTCTGGCACGCGTGGGGCACTCCTGCCCCTGGGGGGGGTCCAAGCAGTTGCTTGGGCAGCTATCGACGTCAAAGCAAACAGCACACTAACAGCTTGCAGTGTAGTCGCCACGTAGGCCTGTTAAAAGCCAGCACTACACAATCATCCTGGTTTCTTTTGCCCGTTAACGGTCTTTTACCGACGGAAATATCTTCAACTCAAAATACCACCACAGCATCGGAACGGAAAAGAGTTCCTGAGACACTCACAAAATGGCCAACTTCCGCCAATTCCGCCCAGATGACCTCAACAAATTCTCAAAGTGCAACCTCGACCCCTTTACAGAAACATACGAACTTGGATTTTACTTGCAGTACCATGCAAAGTGGCCATCGCTCTTCCAGGTCGCCGAGGATCAACATGGCAACATAATTGGATACAGTGAGCATTCACTAAGTATTTATCACTCTTTGTCTTACCGTATGCTAACACACACAAACAGTCATGGGCAAACTTGAGTCCTCACCAGACTACTACAAGTTCTCAGAGCACTACCTCCCCTGGCACGCTCACATCACCGCAGTCACCGTAGCGCCCGAGGCTCGTCGTCTGGGCATTGGCAAGATGCTTACAGAGCAGCTAGAGGCCGCTGCTGACGCCAACGATGCCTGGTTCGTCGATCTGTTTGTGAGGAGTACCAACCACAAGGCCATCCAGTTCTACAAGAGCATGGGCTACAGCATCTTCCGCACCGTCAAGGACTACTACGGCGACCACTCGAGCGACCCAACCAAGTCGTCGGAGGATGCCTACGATATGCGCAAACCCATGAAGAGAGACGTCAAGAAGGAGCACATTCGGGAAGATGGCGAAAAGTTCGAGGTAGACCCGAGCGATGTGTGGTGAAAAGATTCACTCCCTGGAAAGAAGACATCGTCATTCCACTCATGCTTGCCCGGGTGCTGTTGAGGCTGCGACTCGTCAGGGTACTACCAACATGATACATCAACAGATCCAGAAACGACAAGTTGGAGCGCCGCAGATGCCGATATGAATCCAGCTGCTTCGAACCAAGCATTAGGCATGCGTAGCAACAGGAGAAGAGAGGAGTTCGAGAGACACCAGGCCTTGTAAACGATCAGGCCTTTTTACTTACAGCAATAGTTCGAGTGGCTCCTTATTGTGAGAGACTTTCCACACGTTCTAAAGCTGGGTACGTGGTAAGATGATAAAATGACCTTTTCCTCATCATATACTGATCGTGGATTTCTCATGTCAAAAACCTCAATCATGACCCGGATTACAGTCATCCTGCTATGTCCCCTCCGGACCTTTCAATCGCTATCTGAGTATTCACAAGTTGACGAGATTTTGTCATGAGCCTTGATAGATTGCTAGCGGAAAGCAGAGAGATAACTACCCAAGGTAAGTAGTACTGTAGATCAGACAGAGGTTGTAACCAAGGTTTACGTGCAGATGACAGCAGCGCTTGTGTGTTTGGTGACATTATGATGAGGCCGTCTCTTTTGGGTTGTAACTACAAAATTCGATGATGATGATAATTGGACAACAATTGATCTGTAATTTACCTCTTTTTTTTAAAAAAAAAATGCACCCAAACCCCTTTGAGCACATCAAAATGTTGTTTGTGCCTTCCTTCGTTCATCTGGCTTGAGGACAACGCATAAAGAACAGCGATTAGAAGAAAAGTGCAGCAGAAAAAGAGAAGAAATAGATGAATGAATAAAGAAGAGAAGAAAGTGGACCTACCACTGGCCAGATCGTAAAGCGTGCACGGGAATGGGAGACAGGAGGCCAAAAGGGGACCGGAAGGAGAGGGGCCAACAACCATGACCGCTATGCCATCTTACCAACTTGTCACGGGAGGAGTGACGCAGGAAGTGATGCATATACCGTGGGAAAGCCAGGTTACGGGTTATACAGTGTCCTATGGGCGACGGCCCAGTCGAAGAGGTGGGATGGATGACAGGTGGGAGGGAACATGAAAGGTGCCGACCACGACATGCATCAAATATAGAATAAAGAACGGGATTATGGTCAACATATATATACAACACATCCTCGACCCTTCGCGCCACCCCCCTCGTTTATAGCTTGCTCGTCCTACCCCCGTTCAAATACGCCTGTCCCAACTTCAACTGCTCAACCGCCTCCTGCACCATTTCCTCCACAATCTCCCCAGCCGGCTGCACCTTCTTCACCAACCCCGCCACCTGTCCCATCAGATGTGGCGGGTCAATCTCGTTTCCTTGATCCATATCCCACTCGATCGGCACGATGCCCTTCCCCGTCAACTCGGCAATCTTCTCTGGCTGCGCATGCCACTTGGCGATATACTGGTTCGTCTTCATTCTTAGGGGTCTCCCGCTCACAACCAGCGTTCGCTCCGTGTCCTGAAACCCGCACGCTACCACCGCCTCCTTGTGCTGATCGCTGCAGCTGGCCTCCTTGCTCGCCACGAACCTCGTTCCCACCCAGACGCCCGCGGCCCCTTGCATCAAGCTGCTCGCCAGCCCGCGCCCATCCGCGATGCCGCCGGCCGCCACCACCAGCGCCGGCTGATCCGTCGTACCCAATACCTTGTTCAGCATCGTAGGCTTAAACATCCTCGCCACGTCCACCACTGAGGGGATCAACACGCTGTTAGCCACATCGCCCGTGTGTCCACCGCCTTCCCCTCCCTGGGCGCACACCATGTCGACGCCGAGCTGCAGCGCCTTGACAGCGTGCTTGGGGTGGCCCACCATGTTCATGACCAGGATCCCGTTGGCGTGGAGCTTGTCGATGATGCGCTTGGGCGGCACGCCCACGGCCGACACAAACAGCCTGGCGCCGCTCTCGATGGTGATGTCGATGAGCTCGTCCAGCTTGCCACCTGTGTAGTCGTGGTTGGTCTTGCGGGCCGAGCCGCCGATCTGCGGCAGGGCCAGGTCGACGCCGAAGGGCAGGTCCGGCCGGCTGAAATTGGCTTTCATCTCGGCGATGATGGAGCGCAGCTGGTCGGGCGTGTACATGAAACCGCCTATGACGCCGAGGCCGCCCGCGTTGGAGACGGCAGCTGCGAGGGGACCGCCAGAAACGCGGGCCATGCCGGCGAGGATGATTGGGTGTTTGATGCCCAGGAGCGTGGTGAGATGGGTTGTGATGGGCCCTGTGGGCGCCGTGGTTGATGGTGTCATGGATGCTAGTGTAGTGAGTTCAAGTGCAATGAATGGAAAATGTGATTAGATATGGTACTGGACAAATGTAAGGAGTGGTAGGATGCAGTGGCATGTGTTGTCTGTCCTACAGTAGGTGGTGGGTATCACACAAAGTAGTTCATTCGGGACGGGAGGTAGATAATAAGGGGAGGAAGCTCGGCAAAAACGAGATGGAGGGAGAACCTGATATCAAATACCGTTGTCAGGTCCAAAGGTTCTTGTATCAGTTACAAAGTATATAAACTCCGAGCGCAAAGAACTTGGGATGAACAACGGAATCTGGCATGAAGCTTCACTGACGTCTCCCATACATAACGTCGTATTGTAACCCCCCTGGAGGAAGGGTGGAGTCCGGGGTAGACCGGGGACTCTGGGGTATGTGGTGGATGCGGGGAACCTTGTCCTGTTTTTTTTTTTTTTTTTTTTTTTTTTCCCTATTTTTGTTTGAAATTGCGAATGGTTGACATGTTCATTGCATTTCTTTGATCTCTCCGAGCCCGCGTTTGGACGCATCGCCACATGGTCCGACAAAGCTAGGCTCCCATAAATCTATCCGTTTATAATTATCGATACATGTGCGCACTCTGCCACTAGGACCCTGAAGGGCTGGTTTTTTTTTTTTTTCCCTCTTTTCACCTTCTCCCTCGTATTCCAGGTACACTAGTGTTCGAGGCTAATATAGGTCTAACCATGCTACTGTCATGAGCTAAGCTTCTACTCATCGAGACAATCATACAGGCCCTCCCAAGTTGAACCTGTCATTCGAACTAACCTACTTTATAAAATCCGGTCCTGATTATTCCAAAAGGACCCTAACTCCGTTCTAAAGACTACCGTCCAACGATGGCCTCTTTCATGTCTCTGGCTCTTAATGTCCGGGCATCTCATGTCTCTATCAGTTTGTCTTGAATAGAAAACCCCTTCTTCTGATTAAACCACCAATTTAGTCATGGAGAAACCATTAGCCGCATTATCCTTCGTTGTTTTAGGTTCGTAAAAAGTCGTAACTCTAACATCTATCTTGTAGAGCTGTGATACCGTCTGGTCCGTTTTGTAGCCCCCAGTCCCTGTTCGCTGGCTCGCATTATCAGGCCTGGTTATTTCATCCAAAATGAGGTAACCGTGCTGGTATGAATTGGAGCTCTGTGTTGCTTCCCTCGAGTTTGGCTGTCGTGCTCTCCTTCGCACCTCCATTGTGGGTCTGTCTGGCTGCAGTAGTGTCATTGCTCCTGACTTCCGTAAAAGCTGGGAGCTTCGTCTCCCTCATTTCATCCTCAGAAATCTTCCTTGTTTCATCTTGTGATTTGTTTTTATGCAGAGTTGGTTCTTCGGGGATCGGTCCATGGTCTACTTCGGCTTGTTTTGATTCCAGCTCCGGACCCGATTTCAGTGCTGCCTCTGGCTTGGGAGCCCCCTCCTCTTCTTTGCGCAATCCACGCTGTGCAGCCAAGCGAGACGCAGCATTTCTCTTGCGTTCAATCTCCTCATATTCTTCCCTCTCAGCCTGTTCTTCCTCTCGCTGTAAATCCTCCAGCGATGGAGTCGGCAGGGCATCCTCTGAACTCGATGTTGGGAAGATTGTGGTATCATCGATACGGTAGGCCGAGTAGGTCGACGCTATCGTAGTCCTTGACACTGATCTTGCTATCCCTGACTCCCTATCTCCGTTCGCCGGCCGTTTCCCCTTAGTGCTTTTCGTCCTGTTACTGCTCCCGTCGTCCACGCGGCCAAGGGCGACCGCAAATTCGTCGTCTAACGGTACCGCATCCTCATCGCCCTCGCCATCACTTGGGAATATGTCGTTCCTCGATCGATACGAGCTCGACGACGTGCCTTCTGACTCGCCAGTATTACTGCGCGGCCTCAACTGTGGCGATTCCCTTGCATGTTGTTCATGGTTCCGAGCATGCTCACCCTCATCCGAGCTTGTCCCAAGCAACGGCTCATTTTCATCTCGATGTCGGCGTCCTCCCTGCTGTTGTTGTCCAGGCAGTAGAGCGCCCGGGTGGTCTCGCAAGTTCGCCGCTGACGGCTTGTACCTGAGTGTACCGCCAAACTTGAAGGGCAATCGCCCCAAGAACCCCAGCGGTGCCGTCCTCGGAATCACAGTCGGGTCGTCCTCGGGCAACGAAGCCTTTCTCCTTGGTCCTCCTCTCGTCCCATAGCTCATCCCTCTCTTTCGTCTCGGTTGATCCACCACGTCCCCCGTGCCACCGGCCGCATGTCTCCGATCGTTTCCCGTCCCCGCCAGTAAGCGATCCCAGTCCTCGCCGCCCCAGCCGCTGAAAAGTCCTCCTCCTCCTCCGCTACTGGCGGTCCCTTGATCCGCAGCAAAATCATCGTCCCAGTCGTCGTAGAAATCAAACATATACTCGGCCCTCGTACGGTGAGCTCCGCGGTCTCGCTCGCGCGCGCGTCGGGCACGCTCTTCGCGGTCTCCAAGACATAGGCTCGTGCAGCTATCGATGGAGTCGGCGAGAGATGACAGGCAGGGGGTGATGTATTGGTGCTGGAAGGTCCAGATGCCGGCGGCGGCGTTCTCAGTTACCGCCTCGGCATTGTGAGAGATCTGATTCCAGCGCTGACGCAGACGGGGATCTTGGATAAACGCCATAGTGCAACATATATGTGGATGTGAACGCTCGGCTGGGACAGACTGTAGTGATGAAAGTCGATTTTCGGTTCGGTGTTAATCTGTTATCGGGCGCCGAAGACGGAAGCTAGGTAAGGTCGCAATCGACTGCGCGGTCCGCAGCGCACGCCTAACTTGGGCTGCGGGATGATAAAGAGTCTGGAATATTATAGCGAGAATGTGTTATAGGTCGATTCATTCGAGGAGGCGGTTCCATGGATCGGAGGAATTGGACCGTCAGATCAGATCAACCTGTCGCGTTCGGCACAACCCACTAGCGTAGAAGGCAATAACAAAGGTAGGTGCCAAATGACCCGCCTTTTCTCAACTTTCTAGCGACGCCTGTGCTGAGTGGTATGGAGATGATAAGTGAACAAGGAGCTGAACGATTCAGAATCACAAGCAATCCCAACGTTTCAGGCCTGCACGTGCAATGTTCGTCTTTTGGCGTAGTGTAGTTGTTCTTATCCCATGTTCGGCTTTTTGGGCCGTTCAGATTGGTGTGCGTATGATGCAGCTGAATTTGATTAGGAACAACCTCGACCGGATACCGAGACGGAGAATTCCGCAGGCAATCGGGGGGGTTACTATGTAGACTGGAAGCCTGGTCCGTCGTCGTCGGCAAAGTGCAATGTTTTGCAGAAACGTCGAGGATCGATAGAAACGAGGGAGAAATGGTTGGTGTACGGAGAAATCCCCCCAAGTCCACCAGCCGAGCCTCTTGTTGCAAGCATAAAGTCTGACATGACTGTCTCAGTAGTGGGAATTGTTAGGGCGGCATCAAGGGCTTCAGGCTGTCAACACTGCCAGCTGCAGCCGTGACATGGAAAACAAATGCCCAGGGGAAAGTGGGGGCGCTGCCTACACTACAGGTATGCGGGGTTGTTGAAGCCAAGTTGACGGGAATGGTCCGTACTTCCATGTCAGGACGTTCATCGGACTGCGACTGCTCTAGTGTCCATTATATCATCGAGCCTCAATTTCTGGGCCATCAAAGCATTGAGCCTCTCCTGCAACCGCTGAATTTCTTCACTAGACAATACTACACTAATACGGCAATGTCGTTACCTGTTCATGCCAGTCATTACGCCTGGATGAACTGATGGGTTGAGCTAGTCCTCTGAGCATATCGATAGCCGAGTCATAACCTCGGTGTTTCACTGCATACATACCCTTAACCTGAGCCGTTGTCGCGGGACAGAAACTCTCGGAAATGAGCGAGCATGCGGATATCCATCTAGCAAAGGTGGTACGCGCCGTTAGCGGTAAGGGCGGCCTTGGTGGGAACAGGGGCAGGAGCCGGAGCAGGAGGGGGCGGCCGCTCAGGCCCGTACGGCTGCGGTTGGTGATGCTGCTGCATCTGCTGCTCGTCCTCGGTTTCATCGTCGTACTCGTCGCCCTCGTCACTCACTTCCTCATCTCCTTCTTCGTCGTACTCGTCTTCGTACTCGCTTTCATCCCCCTCAAGCTCTCCTTCACCTTCCGCATAGCCCGTTTCAACCGCGCCAGCCAGCCCTTGCGGGATCCCCCGGCCCTGCTGCTGCATCTGTTTAATGATGCCATTCAGCTTCTCGCACTTTTTCTTGAGGTCCTCGATCTCGGCCAAGTACTTGTTCCGCTCCTCCGCCATCTTGAGGATGTTGCCATTCACCTGCTCGTGCTTTCTCTTGAGGTTCTCGTTTTCCCTCTCAAGGCGTTTTGTCTTCTTCGACATATCCTCCATTTCCTTGCGGAACGTAAGGAACAAGTCGTTGCTATTGTTCAGCGTGTCCTCAACCTAGCCATGCTGTCAGCCTTCTTCATCGCCACTCCGTCTTGGTACCATTATCGGCTAGTACGGACCTGCTTGAACTTGTCCACGTAGACATTGAGTTGTTGTCTCAGCTCCGTCTCCGTCTTTGAAAAGGTCTGCACCTGGGCGTTTAACTGCCTTGAGCGCGCCAATTCGGCCTCGTAGTTCTTCTTTTCACGCTCAAACCTAGCGAGGTTGTACTGGACTTCGAGCTCCTTGGTCCGCATTTGCGCATGGAAGTGGAGTTCCCTCAGCTCGTACTGCTCGATCAGAGACTTGAACCGCTGGCGAAAACTGGTGACAGTGAGCGAGTGTAACAATAGAACCAGGCAAGGAATGGAGCCGTTACTGACAATTCATCCATTTCCATGTCCACTACTTGCTTGCGCGGATTGTCCTTTTCTTCCTGATAGTCATCCATTCGACGAAGAAGAGCTGAATACCTCTCATCCCATGAGTTCTGACTTCGAACCTGCGTATCCGATAGCGTCTTGTTCTCGTTCTAGGTAGACGAGCATTGTCAGTAACCTTGAACGCTACTTGAACACACACATGATCCCATACCTTGAGCTTGTTATTCTCTTTTTGCAGTTCGCGGCAGAGTTTCTCGAGCTTCTCTTTAAGCGACGTTGTCTTGTTGAGTTCATTGCGGCTATTGTCCTTGTCCTTCTGTAGCTGATCGCCTCGTTTCTTGTTTTTGATGCTTTCACGTTCGAGCCTCTTCATCTCCGCCAGCAAGTCCGCACAGCGTTTGGTCAGATGATCAATCTTTTGGAGGTCGTTCATCCGCGAGGTCTGGCTGTGTAGCTCCCTACTAGCTTTCTTGACCTCTCGTTCTGCGCACGGCTTGCTGTCAGCGCCTTCTCTTTCATCCGAAGCCAAGATCGCCCGTTTTGACAAAACCCCTCTGTCTTGATTCAACCCGTCTACATCCCAATCGAGACTGGAGGGTGGTCTGAAGACATGCAGCAAAGGTTGACTGAGGAGGTTCGGTCAACGACTGTCGAGTGTTTCTGAGCCTTCTGTCCCCCCCCTTTTCGATCCCATAACATCCGCCATTGCCCTCTCAAGCGCCCAGCAGGTTGTAAGGACAAACACGCACCTATTTCGGCCTCCTGGTCCTTTTCACCAGCGGCATCTTGCTCCAGTTGTGTGATTCTAGCAGCAATGAGCTTACTAGCCTCGTTCGGCTCGGGGGCCTTTTTCGGTTTGCCCTTTTTGCCCGCCATGTTTGCGGGGGGCGCAGGAGCCGGCCGGGTCTCGTGAGCGTGGTTCGGGTGGCCATTCGTAGCAGGAGGGGGGTCGGCCGGATGGTTTGCCGATCCATTGCTCATGGGTGTCGCAGGTCGAGGGCCGGAAGTTGCAGTGGCTGGAGGATTGGCGCTTGACATTGTCGAGGGACTGGCCTTGATGCCGGGAACAAGGCGTGTGGTCGGCAGTGGCCCCTCCGACTGGCAATGTCAACGAGATGTCAGTTGCAAAAGGCTTGCGTGTGCACTGCAGTGGTGCGTTACTGCTAGCCTTGCCGCTTAGCCGTCGTCGTCGTCGTCAGAGTGTGGTGGTGTTGAGCGCGAACAATAGAAAAACTGTATGCGCTGTGGTGTGGAAGTTGTGTAATCGAGTCGTTGTGTATTCGGGCGGCCGTGACGGCAGCAGTCGTCAAGATAATGGCTGCGGAAGACTTTGATGTATGGGAAAGGACGTCCAGATCGCTATGGCGTCGGTTAATCTGATGGGGCGCGCGAATTGGATGACAGGTTCCGCTGCGTTTCAACAGGCGGCAGGTACCTGCTCTCGGTCTCCGGGGCCCAGCACGGACTATAAATCTGAATAGAAACAGTGCTCCCGCTGTCCCTCCATGGCTGCTGTTTTCCACAACTCTGCTTGGCCACTAGATGTACCTACCTACCTACTTCCTGCATGGATATTAGGTCGAAACCTGTGTTCTTATTACACTGTTAGAGGCAGGTTCTCTCTGGTCGTCATCCACGGCACTTGGTCCTGATGGTTTGTGGAGAATTTCATGATCTAAGTAAAACCTCGACTTCGAGATACCAAACGGCGTTTTCATCATGATTTCATCCGTGGCCCGCCGTGCATCAACCTCGCATGAACAATATGCTTTGGATAGTGTACTAACATGCTGCTCACATATTCATCTCACATTCGTCAGATGCCGATTGCCGCTCTCACTGTTGACATGCAAAGTTCAACATTCAGACACATGACTTGTTCTACTTTTCGGAACACATGGGGCCAAGCTATATTGTTGCAAAGAGTCCATACCTATGATCACTTAAGTAAATACAAGTAAGTCTCATGAGCTTACCTATAGTCCAGCTGAGGCTTACCTCTCCCGTCTAGAGGCAACTTCCTCTACCCGTACGTGTAAAAATGTCCCTCGAGGTTACAAACAGATAGAACAGTACTTATCGCAGTGTCTTTAGTGTGGGAATGAAGGGCTGACAAATCATGCTCCGAGGTACCTCATTAACAACTTTGCTCTTTTGAGGCACGGCTACTCATTGGATGGTTCAAGACCACTAGAGAGCTAGCCTCCTCGTGCGCAGGTGCAGCCTCCAGCGCCCGTCGTCGCCTCGGCCCCACTATTCCCGACTCTGCCGAAGCACGGTTCAGTTCGTTGCAGGTTTTCCACCAGGCTTCCTTTCATTCCACTTGATTCCTTCGGAGGAGGGCAGGACTGGAGGGGTGGGTGTGGGCTGAGGGGCGACAGACGGCGGGGGCGGGAGTCAGTCACCACCTGAGGTACCCACTGCCGCTGCAGTGTGGCAGGTAGGCCTAGCTCCGCGTCAGCTCCCGTTCCAACTGCCGCCAAAACCGGACGCCTCAAGTAGTATCGTCACCACCACCATCACCATCGCCATTTCCAGTCGCCTTGCATAGGTAGTGCCAAGGACTTCTGCCAGCACTCTGGTCTTCTCAGTACTGCTGCCAGAACGATGCTGCGCAACGCCACCAAAGGTGCAGCGCGCCGCGCCGTCACCGAGCTCTCCCAGTACCCGAAACCCGGCGAGAAACTCCACGGCTTCACCCTTCTCCGGTCAAAGCATGTCCCGGAGCTGGAGTTGACTGCTTTGCACTTGCAACACGACAAGACCGGAGCAGAGCATCTGCACATTGCCCGTGACGACAGCAACAATGTCTTCTCTATCGGCTTCAAAACGAATCCCCCGGACGACACCGGTGTCCCACATATCCTGGAGCACACCACTCTGTGTGGCAGCCAAAAGTATGCGAACTCGAACAGCGGATCATCGGTTGGGCTGTTCACGCTGACATGAGATCTCCTTCAGATACCCTATCCGAGACCCCTTCTTCAAGATGCTTCCGCGAACGCTTTCGAATTTCATGAACGCCTTTACAGCATCGGATCACACCTTTTACCCGTTCGCCACCACCAATGCCCAGGACTTTAAGAACCTCATGTCTGTCTACCTTGACGCGACTCTGCATCCTCTCTTGAAGGAGACGGACTTTACACAGGAAGGATGGCGCATTGGGCCCGAGAATCCCCAGGCTCTTAATGCGGCCGAGGGCAACGCAAAGCCCGAGGACAGAAAGCTTGTCTTCAAGGGTGTCGTTTATAACGAGATGAAGGGGCAGATGTCGGATGCTGCCTACCTCTTCTGGATTCGGTTCCAAGACCACATTTTTCCAGACATCAACAACTCTGGTGGTGATCCCCAGAAAATCACAGACTTGACATACCAACAGCTCAAGAAGTTCCATGCTGATCACTACCACCCGAGCAACGCCAAAGTCTTTACTTACGGCGATATGCCACTGGCAGATCACTTGAAGGAAATCGGTGCCCAGCTCGACGTATTTGAGAAGATCCGGGCTGATGTGGCAAACCATAGCCCTATAGACCTCAGCAGTGGCCCCAGGGAAGTCAAGCTCTATGGACCTATTGACCCCCTTGTGGACGCCAATAAGCAGTTCAAGACTTCCGTTTCGTGGATTCTGGGTGAAACCAACAATGTCGTCGAGTCCTTTTCGCTGGCGCTGATTTCTGCTCTGCTCATGGATGGTTATGGCTCGCCTCTCTACAAGGGATTGATTGAATCCGGGCTAGGAACGGACTGGAGCCCCAACACCGGATATGACAGTTCGGGCAAGCTTGGTATCTTCTCCATTGGCCTCAGCGGTGTTCAAGAAGAAGATGTGCCCAAGGTCAAGGCCAAGGTACAGGAGATTCTTCGCAGCATGCGGGACAAGGGCTTTGAGAGATCAAAGATTGATGGCTATCTCCACCAGCTTGAGCTCGGCCTTAAGCACAAGACTGCCAACTTTGGCATGTCTTTGCTCCACCGTTTGAAGCCAAAGTGGTTTGTTGGAGTCGATCCATTTGACTCTCTTGCCTGGAACGACACGATTGCTGCTTTTGAGACCGAGCTTGCCAAAGGTGGTTATCTTGAGGGCTTGATTGATAAGTATCTGATCAACGACAATACTCTCTCCTTCACGATGGCGCCTTCGCCAACCTTTAGCCAGGAGCTGGCCCAAGAGGAGGAAACTCGCTTAAGCACCAAGATTTCGGAAGTTGTCAAAGCTGCTGGTAGCGAAGAGGAAGCTCGTGCTGCTCTCGAAGCTCGGGAACTCAAATTGTTGGCCGAGCAAAGCAAGACCAACACCGAAGATCTTAGCTGCCTTCCTAGCGTGCATGTCAAGGACATTCCGCGCCAGAAGGACTCGGTTATCTTGAGACACGATAACACAGCAAGAGTCAAGACACAGTGGCACGAGGCTCCCACGAACGGGCTGACCTACTTCCGTGCTATCAACCAGCTGGAAAACCTGCCCGATGAGCTCCGAAGCCTGATCCCCCTCTTCACTGACTCCATCATGCGTTTGGGTACGGAGGACATGACAATGGAGCAGCTTGAGGATTTGATCAAGCTCAAAACTGGAGGTGTCTCGGTCGGCTACCATTCGGCTTCTCATCCAACTGACTTTACTCGGGCCACAGAAGGCCTGATGTTCTCGGGCATGGCATTGGATCGTCATGTGCCAACAATGTTTGACCTCTTGCGCAAGCTGGTCGTAGAGACTGACTTCGACAGTCCTCAAGCAGCTCAACAGATCCGTCAGCTGTTGCAAGCATCTGCTGATGGTGTCGTGAACGACATTGCTTCATCGGGACACGCTTACGCTCGCAGAGCCGCCGAATCTGGCCTTACGTGGGATTCCTTCCTCAAGGAGCAGGTCAGCGGTCTCTCGCAGGTAAAGCTAGTGACTAGCTTGGCAAGCCGGCCCGAGTCAGACCCGTTGGAGGATGTTATTGCAAAGCTGAAGCAAATCCAACAGTTCGCACTGGCTGGCAATCTCCGTACTGCCATCACCTGCGACAGCGGAAGTGTCTCTGACAACGCAAAGGCGCTCTCAAATTTTGTCAACTCGCTGCCTTCGGAAGCGGTGACTTTCCCAAGTCGGGGACCCCCCCAGTTTACCCGTGACATCAAGACGTTCTATCCCTTGCCTTATCAGGTTTACTATGGTGCTTTAGCCCTTCCTACGGCTTCTTACACGGCTTCCGTGAATGCCCCTCTCCAGATTCTCTCGCAGCTCTTGACCCACAAGCACTTGCACCACGAGATTCGTGAGAAGGGTGGCGCCTACGGCGGCGGATCTTACGCCCGCCCCCTCGACGGTATTTTCGGCTTCTACTCGTACCGCGACCCTAATCCTGTGAACACACTCAAAATCATGCGGAACGCTGGCCAGTGGGCGGTTGACAAAGAGTGGACTGATCGTGATCTTGAGGATGCCAAGATCTCTGTCTTCCAAGGCGTTGACGCACCCAAGGCTGTCAATGAAGAAGGCATGGCTCAGTTCCTCTACGGTATCACCGACGAGATGAAACAGAAGCGCCGCGAAGAGCTCTTGGATGTTACCAAGGATCAGGTCCGGGAAGTGGCGCAGGAGTATGTTGTCAAGGCCCTTAACAACGGCTCTGAGCGTGTTGTCTTCCTTGGCGAGAAGCGCGACTGGGTCGACAAGTCTTGGGCGGTCAAAGAGATGGACATCAACGGTTCCGCTTAGACCACTCCATCAACGGCGAAACACGACCAGATGTTGATGAGATTGGCGGTTTTGTATTTGTAAAGTGACATGGTTGAATGATACCCTCCTCCCATATAAAAGGCACAACGAGCCAGTGCGGACCCAGTGAGTGTCCGAGAAACTGCACCGACACTCGGCTACAATCAGCGTTCCACTTGTTTGGCCGTATACTGATAAAGCTTTCAGGGTTTTGTTACATATTTCTGTTTCTTCCCCTTTCTCATCAATCAGCGCCAGCTACGATACGCTTCAACGCCTGTTCAGTGGCGTTGATGCCACAAAACGGCGCGAGATCAAATGTGACAGGGAATCGGCGTTCTGCGCCTTGAGGCCCGGCCGAGGGCTCGTTCTATCAGAACCGTCTTCCTCAGCTTTGGACGTGCGGACTAAAGAACAGAGTACATGCTTCTGCTTTACCTACTGACATGAGTGTTGAATGCTACGATATCCCCTCGTTTCCCAGCTTACGTCATCACCACCTCTCGGGCAAGATAGCCGAAGTGTTTGGACCGTGACAGGCTGCCTCTGAAGTGTGGCGGCCCGACAGTACCACGAGACTACAGAGCAGGCTGTGTCGTGTTGCTTCTGGCCTGAGTCACCAAATCGGCCATCCTCATTGGCAAGCAGCCTCGCCAGGGGCGGCCTCGTAGCAGACCAATAGTATCGTCGGTCCGTCTTGAAGATGATCGTCGTCGATGTGAGCCTAGGGGTACGGCCAACTACATCGATGATCAAAGCCACAGCCTGCTCCCGTGCGTGCTAGACATATATCTTCTCTACACGATATGGCAGGCAACGAACAGCTTCATGCCCTAACAGAGGCGGAAGTAGACGTTGAATATGACAACAAAAGCTAGCAGGTGAAGAGATTCTCGAAGTCAAGCTTGCTTCAAGCCGCAATGCGTGCCCTCGAGGAAACGGCTTTCAGTCACTGGCCGTCATTTTTCACTCGGAATACAGAACAACCCTCTTACACACAAGTGCTATGTATAAGGAAGTTAATCCTCGTGTGCATGGTGACAGCCGCGGGGATGGTTATTGGCAAGGAGGCAAGATACCAACAGATACGGATTGGGTTGTTTGCGGATGTAATTAAGGCCTATGGTAGTTGCGCGATTTGACTGGTCTTTTGTCGTCTACGTCGTGCGACAATGTGCTGAGTGCAGTTTGTGTGCCACACAGTGATATATACAAGGTATTGAAACAACACTAGAATGTCGCCCTATTCCAACGGCGCTGGTCAAAATCAAATCGCGCTAGGTGAGGGGGGTCATGACCCTCGCCCATGTCACTTCCTTTTCGTCTCCATTCTCGAGACCCAACGTAAAAACCCTATCTGCTCACGCGGATTGCAAGGCGGCCCGGCTCTGAATCTAGAAGCTCGCCCGCCCGGAGAGGGATGTTTGGGCTCACTCTACGTTTTGGCGGTGCACGGAGTTGCGGTCTGAAAGTCCCTCGTCTCAAAGCCTCTCTAGGATTGCCCGAGATTGCTCATGCTATCAAGCAGCGATATGCGCGCAAAACATGGGACGAAAGGACATCCCGACAGTCGCTGTCGTCGTCACATTTAACAAATCCAAGTGTAGACCTCGGCTATATTTAGCGAGGCGGTGGCAGTTGAAATCAGCTACGGAGAGAAAGCAACGATCAATGCGGCCGATGTTTCTCAATGCCCAATGTCTGTCCCGCAAAAGCATGATTTCATTACAGAGAGGGGAGCGTTGGTTGCGGGCAGCAAAAGGTGGGACCCCTGCGATGTTCTCTTGCTTCTCTCCTTCCTTCTCGGCTAGCTGGGTTCCGCTAGGGTAGCACCAAGGGCCATATGTGGTTAGGCCACTTCTGCAGCGTCGATTGCATTTTTTTTTCCTGATTTCTCGTTGGAGAGAAAAAAAATTACGGCATGGAAAACGATCGAGATGACGGCCGGGGCTGGACGACGGAGGCTCCGTACTTAGCTCGACCAGGGCGATGTCCCTCTTTTTTGTGGGCGGAAATCGAAGAGAGAAAAAAAAAGTTTTTACCAGCAGCACAGCCTCTGGCCTGCTGGCCTCGCTTCCAGTGCCAAAGAGCCCGTGCCCGGCTGTCAATTCCTGCCCTCCCGCTTCTTTCCTGCCCTCACCACCGCAGGCTTTGTGAGATTCCATTATTTGTCTCCCCACCAGCTGCACAATCAGGTTGGCATTGTCAAGCCTGGACCCCTCCACCACTCGACCAAACCTAACAAGCGCGGTCGGCATCTCGTAATCAGCCCCAGCACCAGAAGAAATCGTCAACCTCCCGCCCCGGCCCGCCGAGTCCAAGCACCCCCCGGCCCTCCTCCACCCCCCTGACGCCTGATTCTTTTAACCTCCCCTCCTCCACGCAACCTTTTTGTCACTTTTCCTCTCTTTCCTTCTCTTCTCTCCTCTTCCCTTTTTCCTCGTCTGCAACTGTTGCAACTACACACGTAGCCCCTTCCATTCCAAACACTCTACACAATCTACAGCTTGCTTTCTTGCGCGATAAACGGGTAAGTCAATGACGGTGACGGCGGTGTGCTTCCAATTCCATCCCATGATTCTCAAATGCTCTACCCTCTGATTTCCAGCACACCCGACCCAGATCACATGTGTTTCAAAGATATGGGATGAAAGCTCTCTCGGCTTTCTCTGGGTCTGCGCTCCGTAGAGTGGGGAGCTTCTTCCATGTGGCAAACCCGTCACGGACTGCGCAAAAAGGCTGGCTTCAGTTAGCCGAGCGCCGAGTCGAAGTCTGCATCCCAGCAGACGACCTACTTCCAGTTTCATCATAGTTGTGGAGGTTTCATCACAGCTCCCAACGCCAAGTCCAACCTATCTCTTCACAATTCTCTCACCCTTCTCGCACCGCTCCCTCTCTGCCTCTTTACGACTTGGTCACGGTCAAGTTGCTAACATTGCGCCCATCATCAGGACAGACACGTCGTCGTCATCGCCGTAGCATCCACCTCCCTTGACTGCCTTTGGTCTTCTCAAAGGCAACCGTATCTAACACGGCTTCCTCGGCCGTAAAGCTCGTCTCGGACCAAGATTTCAGCCTCAGAAAGACCTTCCACATCATCAACGTCGTACCTCCCCCATCCGCTCCTGAGGGTCTCTAAGAAGCTCGACGCTCTCTTTTTCGATCCCTCTCTCAACCAAGGACCTGAATACAGTCCCAACCGTCAGCTGCCGCATAGGACGAGTTCTGCGGTTCTTCCTCTAACGGAGGAAGAGTCGAGGAGGCCTCGTCAGATCGCTCAGGGATCAGTCTCGTACCGACACCGACCCCCCTAAGACCCGTTCTCAAGAGCATTTATTGCTTCTTGCTTTCACATCAACTATACAACAAATCCAAAACCAACAACAACAACAACCAACATACGCAAACTCCTCTTTACACCGGGAGTCTCCGAAACCTCGCGAACCTCACTACCAGCACTCGATCTTATCACCCCAGTCAAATCTTGGGATATGGTTATGCCGACTGTTGTCTCCGACCGCATGGGCACTATCGATTTCATCGATTATACAAACAATCATGTCTTTTCAAAGTGTCAAAACGACAGCTTGAACACCGTCAACAATGGCTCCTTGAAGCACGATGATTACCTCCACGGCCTTGCCAACGGCAAGTTGGTCGCCAAACAAATGATTGGTGATGCCCTCCGCCAACGTGTGGAGAGCATTGACTCCGAGTTCTGCGAGCCCGGCGATGAGGATACATTCTTTGTCGCTGACCTCGGCGAGGTCTACCGCCAGCACCTCCGCTGGAAGCTGAACCTTCCTCGCGTCAAGCCGTTCTATGGTGAGTTATTCCAATTACTTTGAACTTCGTATCGAGGATCAAGTTTGCTGACTTGGATGTTTGTCATCAGCCGTCAAGTGCCATCCCGACGAAAGGCTCTTGCAGCTCCTGGCCGCTCTCGGCACCGGCTTCGACTGTGCCTCCAAGGCCGAGATCGAGCAAGTCCTCCGCATGGGCGTTGACCCCTCCCGCATTATTTACGCACAGCCGTGCAAGACCAATTCTTACTTGCGCTATGTCGCCCAGCAGGGCGTGCGCCAGATGACCTTCGATAATGCCGACGAGCTGCGCAAGATTGCGCGCCTGTATCCCGACGCCGAGCTTTTCCTCCGCATCCTTACCGACGATTCTTCGTCCCTGTGCCGTTTCAGCATGAAGTTCGGCGCTTCCCTCGACTCGACTGATGGTCTCTTGGGCCTTGCCCGCCAGCTGGGTCTCAACGTGGTTGGCGTCAGCTTCCACGTTGGCTCGGGCGCCTCCGATCCTACTGCTTTCTTGAAGGCTGTTCAGGACGCTCATGTCGTCTTCCAGCAGGCCGCTGCTTATGGTTACAACCTGAAGACCCTCGACGTTGGTGGAGGTTTCTGCAGCGACGATTCTTTCGAACAGATGGCTAACGTCTTGCGTGCTGCCCTCGATGAGTACTTCCCGGCCCATACCGGTGTCAACCTTATCGCTGAGCCCGGTCGCTACTACGCTTCCTCGGCATTCACCCTTGCCTGCAACATCATTGCTCGCCGTACTATCCAGGACGGCTCTGCTGCCTCGGTATCTGATTCCTCTTCTATGAGCGACGATGGATCGGTTAACAACGGCGATGCTAGATATATGGTCTACGTCAACGATGGTCTGTACGGAAACTTCAGCAGCATCATGTTCGATCATCAGCACCCTGTGGCCAAGATCCTCCGTGCTGGCGGCCGCACCATGTACAACTCTGTTGCTGCCCACGAGTCTTCTGCGGAGGACGCCATTGAGTACAGCATCTGGGGTCCCACTTGCGACGGCATTGATCGCATCACCGAGAGCATCCGCTTCCGCGAGATTCTCGATGTTGGCGACTGGCTGTACTTCGAGGACATGGGTGCCTACACCAAGTGTTCGGCCACCACCTTCAATGGCTTCTCTAACGAGCATGATGTCATCTACGTCTGCAGCGAGCCTGGTGCTATGGCGCTCTTGGGATTGTAAGGTGCACGTGCAGCTTTGTACTTGGGAGAGTTGAGACCAGTTTGAGGTTTCTTGAACAGGGGGAGATGTGTGCTGTTATTTCATGATGCGTAGGAGGAAGGTGATATAAAACAATATTGGGTTTCTTTCGTTGGCTCGTTTGAGTCTCCGCATTATAGAATTTGCTTCGCCTTTTAGACTTTCGAACAAAAAGGGGTTCTAGGAAACGATGGTGGGTGGTGTTGGATCAACCTCAGGGTTATAAAACAAAACATGGCTAGAAATATTGGATGCAAAACAGCAGTTGAGTCTAGACACTAGACGAATAAGATTGCGTTGGACCCCATAAGATATTCGATTTTGAAGTGTCAGAGTGATGAATGTTATATAGGGAGGGTGGTGAGGACATTGAGGGATGTGTAATGCAAAAGTGGATGTGCTTTACTATTTAGGTTACGATGAAGTTGTCACACGCTCACAAAGTAGGAAAGAATACGTAGTATGCGCGTACAACCAACCAAACTGTACGTCTAGTAGTACGTGTAAGTCACGGCTTCCCCCTATTCGTCCCAACACCAATATTGTTACGGTTTTGGCAGCATCCCATCCCTCCTTCCCGTTCATTTCTTATCTCCCCGCATTTCAATCTTCCTTCCCACCCAAGGCTCAGCTCTCCCCGACGCCCTCGGTGATTCGCTGCACTTGACATGTGCTATCACCGACCTTCGTATCATCGTCGCTGGGATTTTGGATGGAACATGGAGGATGGATGATTCCCCTCGGCAAGCACGTTGCAGTGTACTCAAGGGAGAGTCGCGGTATAACATGTGTGTCACGGTACCACCCAGCATGCGTCCGGTCTTTCTCCCGTCCTCAAACATCAAGCTTAGCAGAACCAAGAGGAGGAAGGGACTTGTGAAGGCGGAACATCCGATTGCTCCAAGTTATCGTACTAGCCGGCCATGCCGCCTTCCGTGTAACAATATGAACCT
Organism: Neurospora intermedia; assembly: GCA_037102815.1. Lineage (NCBI taxonomy): Eukaryota > Fungi > Ascomycota > Sordariomycetes > Sordariales > Sordariaceae > Neurospora > Neurospora intermedia. Next base: position 3,860,144 of record BTPP01000001.1, on the reverse strand, counting down.
GTCTTGGGAGGGCGAGGAACCTTGATGAGCCATCCGACTTGGAGGTGGTGTCGCAAGTACTTGACTCCCAACTCTCCCAACTTCTTCTCGACAGCTCGATACTACCTGATCGATTTTTGATTTCTTCCTTTTGTCCTCCTGTGTCCTCCTGTCTTCCTTTTTGTTCCCTTCTCTATATACCTAATTACGACCTCACGGTTTGTAAAAACGGTCCTTTTCCATCGATGACCGCACTGCTTCAAGGCGCCAATCTTGGAAAAGGGGGACAAGTCCGGGAAGGGGACTGAGCGACAAGTGGAAACATCAGCGGCACCGAAGCTGGCACTAGCCAGTGCCATCCCGTCGTGTTTTGTACGAATCTTTCAAGTGCACACACGTATATCGAGAGACAGAACGACAGCAAGACAGCAGTCATGGTTCGCAACGTGGTCGTCCTGAGCGGCAACTCGCACCCAAAATTCGTCGACAGCGTCTGCAATTACCTGGGCATACCGCCGGCAAGCCGCGTGCTGGAAAAGTTCTCGTCGGGAGAGACACGCTGCGAGATTAGGGACTCGATCCGTGGGAAGGACGTATACATCGTCCAGTCGTTTGGGGTGGGAACCAACAGAAACGCGGCCAACAGTAACAACAACAACACCGATGGATGTTCGACTTCAGCTACAGCGGAAACAGGCCATGTCACTGTCAACGACTACTTCATCGAACTCTGCATCATGATATCGGCCTGCAAGACGGGATCTGCTCGCAGGGTCACGGCCGTCCTGCCGTTCTTTCCTTACTCCCGCCAGCCAGATCTGCCGTATACCAGCACCGGGGCGCCATTGGTGTCTAGAAATCAAGATGCAGTGACAATGACAGTTACGGAAGGCCAAGGGAGTGTCTCGTATACGTTTGAGAGCGTCCCGCCTACCCCGGCCGCACACATCCCACGAACTGCCGGTCTGGCTAACAGCATGTCTAAGCTCGCTAATCGCCTGTCCAGCAGCAGCAGCATTACCCGTGGCAGCGACATCCGCGACATGGCTAAGGTGATGGTGACGGGACCGGCAAGCGACGCTGGTAATAAGTCGTCGGGGGAGAAGCAGCCCCAACAGCAAAAGGCAAACGATAAGTTCACCACGCACGACTTCGAGAACCCGGCCATGGCGATGGCGTTCCAACAGAAGGTCGGGTTTAAGCCGATGATGGCGCAGGCGGGATCGTTGATTGCGGATTTGTTGACGTGTGCGGGAGCGGATCGGATTGTTACGTGCGACTTGCATGAGAGCACGTATCAGGGGTTCTTCGATATTCCCGGTGAGTTTGATGTCCCAGCACGACTGCGTTTCCCTTTCCCAAAGTACGCACCCATCTGACTGGGAATTATCACAGTCGATAACCTCATCGCCAGACCGCTCCTCAAGCGATACATCCAGCACCACATCGAGAACTACAAGGAAGCCGTCATAGTCAGCCCGGACGCTGGCGGGGCTAAACGCGCCGCTGCCATTGCCGACAGTCTAGGTTTACAATTTGCTCTCATCCATAAAGGTTAGTTCATTCGTGGGGAGAAGGCGCGAACTCACGTCTTTATATCCGTAACCACTGTACTGAATTACATTCAGACTCGTCCCTTCAAGACGCATGAAAAAAAAAAAAAACTGACACTTGTCTTCCTCATCCTCATAGAACGACGCCGACCGTCCAAAACCCACACAAACTACCCATCCATGATGCTTGTTGGCAATGTTGCCAACCGCATCTGCATCTTGGTAGACGACCTCGCCGACACGGCCAACACCATCACACGCGCGGCCAAGCTGCTCAAGCGCGAAGGTGCCGTCCAGGTGGTTGCGCTTATCACGCACGGCGTGTTTAGCGGCGACGCGATACAGAGGATTAATGCGTCGGCGCTGGATCGGGTGGTGGTGACGAACACGGTGGCGCAGGATCGACATCTTGAAGCCTTTCGGGCAGCTAGAGCCGGGGGGACGAAGGAGCTGCCGGACAAGAATAAGAATGATGTGGACCCAAGGGTGGTTTGTGGGAAGTTGGAGGTATTGGATATTGCGCCTTTTTTTGCAGAGGCGATTAGAAGGATTGTGTTTGGGGAGAGCATCAGTATGCTGGTCCGGGACGGGGATTAAGGGGTGGGAGGAAATGGAAAGTAGGAAGATGTAATTGACCTGGGAGGGTGAGGTTAACTTGTACAGTATAGATGGCCAGATGGCGTTTTCTGTCTGGGGCTGCTTCTTTTACTCAGAATCTGTATTTCCATGACGAAGTTTACCTTTTACCAACGAGATCGCAAACACACATCCTGCACTCGATTTGAAGCGACTCGGAGGTGGAAGTTGAGCGGTATGTACCATGTGTACTTGGGCCCAAAATCCCTGCCGTAAGGTAAGAATCAAAACATTCCAGGCGCTTTGCTACAGCCCAGTCCTTGACTTTGGGAATCCAGATGTCAGGTTCTGAACTTTTCCCAATCCGTCTTCGAACGTCGAATGGTACATAGCCCGGTAGGTAACATCCATGCTGCAGGGATGGTAAGAGAAGAAAACATGCTGCTGTTGTCTTTGATTTTGCACGCTGACGTTCGTTGTTTCCATTCCGGGGACGACGCGTCGCTAACGCGAACGGACGCGCTGAAAACGCCTTTGAACGCGCGGTGGTAAAAGAGGTTTCATGTTTGTTCTGGCGGGGTCAGGTCGGCTGCAGTGTTGCCCCCCCTCACGGGCCCCTCTCCCCCCTGCAGATTACGGCCGGCCCCGCTTGTAACTTCTAGCGACGGATGTTGAACTTCATTCGTCTTCTCCCTGGGGCGGGCAGTAAACACCATGACGGGTTGACCTGCAAGTCTTCTACGAGAAGTGCGCTATAAAACACCCTCCATACTCCCTGCTCTCACAAGAACCGGAATCACAGCAGTAGGTAAACAAAAAGTGGCATATCTGCAGTGCCGATGCGGGCGGGAGGCAGGGCCAAATGCAATGAGGCGGGACTGAACCAGCGAGCGAAGGGATGAGGGCCTGCGTCAAGGTAGTAGTACACTTTGTAGCCGTTAGCGTTGGGCGGCTTGGGGTATGAAAACAACAAAGACAACAACAACAACGTTGAGCAACATGCAAAACTCTCTGCATTCTCTTCAGCCAGCAGGGGGCGGGGAGTAGACAGAAATAGGTTGAAGTTGATGCAAACGAACGACAAGCGGCACCCTACATGTCAACGTGGGAACATGGTAGTATGGCAAGTGAAAGTAGATAACTAACATCTGCATTACCTACCACCTACCACATTGCCCAGTTGCGGTCCAGTTTACATACTCATGTTAGTAGTACGAGTCCTTTGGCCCCATGTGATGTTGGCTTTGATGCAGCATTCTTTACACTACTTCTGGCCGGGGTCCAGCCAGTCAAGTCCTTGGGGAAAGGGACGGAAGACTGCTGGGTCAGGGCACATAAAAGTGTAATTTTCACTGGTTCGTATTGGTAACGTAAGGAAGGTCGATGTTTGGACCCGCTTCCCGCAACATCGAAGAGAATGGTGGACGAGAGTTTCGCGATTCCTTGGACTGGATTTCCTTGACTATGGGCCGGGCAGCGCTGACCGGGACAAGTACACTATGTACACTAGAACAGATGGGAGGCAATCCCTTTAACGGTGCAGACGTATCATTTAGGCGCCTTGGCGGTCTACGCCAATCATCTGTGGTTATTTTATCCACTTCTACAGTCGTACCCATGCAGATACCTGGATTCCGCCAGCTTTTGCAGCACTTTTGACTGACGCAGCCAAGTCGCTAAGTACTGCAAGTCTTCCCCGGTCTTGGCAAAAATGATACATCTGCACCGTTAAAGGGATGGCGGGTTCAATGTTTTGATGGCCTGTGCGCGACAGGGCCGTTGCAGTGCCCGCTTGACCCAATGCGGCTAGTCAGCGGCTTGGCGCGACTGGCTCAGTCTGGCTGCCGCGACTCCGTCAGTCCGTCAAGTTGAGTGGTGAGTGGTGAGTGTCAATCAACGCCCGCTCCCACCCACACACCCACCCACCCGTCCACCTGCCGTCCACCCCCTGGGGCCTACCTTTTCCAGAGATTACCTCGACTTTACAACCACGGCCACCAGGCGACACCAGGTTCCAACATTCAAACCTCTGATCCCGATACCTTGCCTCCGGTCCAATCCATCGCCCGCCGACTCCGCCCACAACTTCAATGCTATCGCCGTTCCAACGTTGACAAGCCGGTTCCGACGCGCAACCCTGCTGCACCACCTATGATCGCCGAAATCAATACTGCGGACGAAAGAAGGCCACCCCCCGGAATTACCACTCGTTGACGTCCACCGTATTGAAACAATTATCGATAGCTTCTTGCGCTGCGCATGTGGGCATAGTCACACTCTCGCTTCACGGCGACAACACCCGAGATCACGGCGAACAACTTTTAATTTTGCGACGACCGGCGCCGCAGCCCGCCTAAAGCAACTGTAGTCCCTGTCAGAGTACAGGAAGTAGTCTTTCATCGCAGCGCATTGTCGATCCGTTCACCACCGCCGCTTTTTGCCAAACCTGTCTGCCTTCCCACCGGCTTCTCACCCCATCAGACTTGGGACGACATCAACAAGTGCGCCAAGGACGAACGATCAGATAAAAGCGACACGTGCTGCATCTACCCTATCTCGACCTCGTCGCCGCCGCCGACTCGGGCATTTCCCTCTCTCTAAGCAAACAAAGCCAACCTAAGTCTGCCGTCGCACGGTTTCAAGAGACTATCCTCATCCGGTCAACTACTCACCCACTCCTCAACGTCAAATCAGCAACACAGGTTCTAGCAGGTTTACCACAGTATTGAATCCCGAAATTAAACATGGTGACCACCGGCGACGTCTCCGGGCGCGCCGCACATTCGGCCGGCACCAAAAGGTCTAGTCATGAAACCCGCAGCCAGGCAGTCCACCCATCAACAACGAGGGTAACGAGATCGTCGAGGCTGCAAACACCGCCTCCCCCGTCATCAGGAAACTCGCGCGAGGAACCACCGACGGAGATTGCCAGGAACCCACGAGCACCAACCAGAACCGAGAACCATGTGAACAGCTTGGATGTCGAAGCAGTTGATAGCGCTTTGCGCCGGGAGATTCAGCAACGCCAAACCTCACCAGGGCCAAGTTCGCATAGGAAGCGACAGCGCATTAATGGAGATAGGTATGTCCTGCTGAAGGTGGGATGTCTGTTGACATCAAGATTGTATTTCTGACATCTAATCAGGTTTATTCCCACCCGGTCCGGTCAGGATTTGCAAGCCAGTTTTAGTCTTTTGCATGAAGAGGGCTCTCCGGCGACGCCTAGACAGAAAAGGCGCACGCCACAGGGGGAGCTTCATTTTCAGAAAAGTAGGTAAGGTCCAGTCTTATCCTGGAGTGCCTTTCTGACAATTTCGCAGCTGAGGAAGCAAACCGTACGTTCTCAACTGTGCTTCGGTCAGAATTGTTTGAGAGTACTGTCCCACAGATTGCCCCGGAGTCTTTATCACCAGACCATAGGAGAGCATCGCGGGGTTATCTACATGAGGGCACAAGGTCTCAGACGCCTCCCCGGAATGGGCTGCAAGCCGCGGCAGCACCGACAACCCTTACCCCCTCTACACCTCACAAGAACCTGTTCTCGTACCTATCACCACGACATGCTAGCCTCGGCGGCCATCCAACACCATCAAGGACGCCACAAAGTCGACATGGCATCAACCTGGACACCCGGGCCGAAATCTACAGTCTCTCACCCATAAAACATAAAAGCCAACAACTTCTACTGAGCCCGCGAAAGCAGCCGCGCGCCATCAGCAAGGTACCATTTAAGGTGTTGGACGCCCCTGAGCTGCTAGACGACTACTACTTGAATCTAGTCGACTGGGGGAGCGCCAACGTCCTGGGTGTTGGTTTAGGATCCAGCGTCTACATGTGGAATGCGCAAACAAGTAGAGTCAACAAGCTGTGCACGTTGGAGGACGACACGGTGGCCAGCGTGTCTTGGATACAAAAGGGGACACACCTTGCTATTGGTACCCATAAAGGACTGGTGCAGATCTGGGATGCTGAGAAAGCAAGAAGGCTAAGAACGATGACTGGCCATACTGGCAGGGTTGGAGCATTGGCATGGAACACTCACATTCTCACTTCAGGGTCCCGGGATCGCCTAATATACCATCGCGACGTCCGAGCGCCAGATCAGTGGCTCAAAAAGCTGGTTGGTCACAAGCAGGAAGTGTGTGGTCTCAAATGGAATTGCGACGATGGCCAACTTGCCAGTGGAGGAAACGACAATAAGTTGATGGTCTGGGATAAGCTTTCCGACACGCCTCTATGGAAGTATTCTGGTCACACAGCAGCCGTCAAAGCGATAGCCTGGTCACCACATCAACGCGGTCTTCTGGCTTCCGGAGGCGGTACTGCTGACAGACGCATCATCTTTCACGACACCGTTCGCGGCACGGTACTCAACGAGGTGGACACGGGCAGTCAGGTCTGTAACATTGCCTGGTCCAAGAACTCCAACGAAATCGTCTCGACGCATGGTTATAGCCAGAACCAGATAGTCGTTTGGAAGTACCCCTCCATGACGCAAGTCGCCAGCCTGACCGGTCACACTTATCGGGTGCTGTACCTTGCCATGAGCCCGGACGGCAAAACCGTGGTGACAGGTGCCGGAGATGAGACATTGCGGTTCTGGAATCTCTTCGGCAAGAGCCCGAGGAAAAGTGTCCACGACCTGGATGGAGGCGGCAGTGGACGCTCGGGTGACTGGGGAGTCATTCGATGATGACGTGAAGGATAAGGAACCCGCAACGGGCGGGAAGGCACTGGGCCCATGCATGGACTGCAAGAAGGCGACCGAAGATCAAAGACCGCCAGCAGAGAACAGCCGTCGAGAAAGATTGCCATGATCATACAGCGTGTATCACTCAGCTGTTTGAGCTTGATGCGCCGACATCTTACTCTGTTCAACTTTGATGGCATCGATCTCGGAAAAGGCATCGGACCTTCTCTTGTCCTGACTATGATGTGTGTGCGCAATCTATACAACACGCCACTTTCTCACATTGCTCTCACCACCTAGAGCTTGACATACACTTTTGTTTTCTTTAATCTTCTATTTGCTCTTTAAGATCTAGGGGCTCAACCCACCAGCGACTACTCTTATGTATTTTCTCTTCTTTTTTCTTTCATTCTCTGATCATGTGGTATCTGAGATTAAAGCGCGTCGATTTGCTTCCCGGACCAAACAGGCGTTTGTGGTGGGTGGGAAAGACTGGAAAGGCGGGCGGGCGTGTTTAAATTGGCTAGCATGCATTGGCACGACATGGCATGGACGGATGGGATTTGAATTGTGACTTTTTTGTCGCATCGCCAATCAATCAATCTGCTTGGCTTTTGTTTTGCTTTGTTTTTGGTCACTTCAAGGCTACAGCGAGGAGTAGACGGATATGGGATATATGGTGGGCCTGTTGGAAGGGTTCCCCAAGGCGGTTGGTCTTATTGATGGGCGGGCAGACAGTCAGACGCTATCACAGCGGGGTGCGTAAAGAATAAGGTCCTGAGATGGACCGACTAGACCTCTTCAAAGTTTGGGATGAAAGAAAATAGGGAAAGGGAACGCTTGCATTGCATTTTGTACATAGCGAATACCACTATACCACTTTTTTTGACTTGGTTATAAACCGATCATTTTCGACCATCTGTCACTACTTCGTTTCATCGTTGACTTGTTTGTCTCTTTCATTGCTTACGACATAAAGGACATCTCGTCACCCAAACCCTTCGAGCTTCGAGGATGGTGATGAATAAGAACTATCTAATGGAGCGTCGAAAATCTATAATGCGGTGAATAAATACTTCCTGGCAGCTATACAGAGACGAAGTGACACCTGTTTCGAATGCCTAAACACACATGTTCACTTCACAGTTGTATCGCTCGAAGTCTTATTAGTTTTTTTTTTTTTTTTTTTTTTTTTTTTTTTTTTTTTTTTTTTTTTTTTTTTTTTTGGTTTTTTTGGTTTTTAGCAATCTTTCCAACGCTAACTGCCAACAGTCAGACTTGGGATATTCGCATTCACAGTATTTCCACCCCCCGCCCTTGTAGCGTTTTCCCTCCTCCCTCCTCACTTCTCCCGCCGTCAACAGCTCCTTCCTCTGTCATCACAATCTCTCTACTTACTACTTCCCGCTTCCTCTTCGCTAGATACCCTACCTAGACTGACGTCGTTATAACCAACCAACCAACCCTGTAAAGGCCCTCCCTCGCCCTGAAGTAAATATAGTAAAGATACCTCGACTCTTCAAATGCTACCACAGCGAATCATCTACCCTCCTACCATTATTTATATTTCATCCATGTCACACCCGTCAATTCCGAGAAAAACCTTATATGATGAATATAACAGAATTTATTCCAAACTGCTTCTCAATCCTCGAATCTCGAATCTCAAATCTCGAAAGTCGAATCTCGAAGAGAGAATAAGAGGGAAAAGACAACGCGACACTCATGACGCTTCTTACCAACGCAGAACCCACACACACACCATGATAGCGGATTAGAAACCAACTAAAACCGAACAACAACAAAAAGTAACTAACCCAAGAGGAAGGGAGGGAGGAGAACAGGTATGTACTTCACTTGATCAGGGAAGAGGTTTCAAAAAGACCAAAAAGACAAAAGACAAAAAAAAAACATACAACACCAGGGATTCGCTGGTCGTCACCGACCCAACTACTAGTCTGGCGATTGGTAGCTTATCTATGGGAGAGCGGACGGGATCCCGAGTTTTCTACCATCTGTGGTCGTATGTGATGTGTTGTGACCGGATAGAGAATTATATGCCCTCTTGTAAATTTGGGCGATTCGTGATCTCTCTCTATACTTTGTGTGTGGAAATAGTCTTGATGCATGTATAGTGGCATTAATGTGTGCCTTTTGGAATGAGTTTACTTTCTTTTTTTTCTTTTTCTTCTTCTTCTTTTTATTTTTTTTTCCTTTCCCAAGAAACACATAGAACCGATGCGGTAGTAGGCACTCGCTTTGATCATCGCAAAGATGGCATCGTGTCCGCTCACTCAGCCAACTAGCTAGTTTCGTCCACATCATGCCTCGATGCCTTTGTGAGGAAGGTCACGAGGTGTTAAGCTGTACCAGTACTATTGTGTATATATATAATCTCCATTGTCTCCAAATGCTAAATCGCATGATTGTACTTTAGGCGTCCAAAAGCGTGGGTATTCCAACAAACGAGCCCACATGTCCCTTATGAGAAGTCCAATCTCGTAGGAAAACGCCCTTCCAAAATCCATCCACCCTTGTCATCCTCGTGTTCGCCATAAACGCCAAATCCCAGCTGTGTAAACTTTCAAAACAACCAAATCAGACTTGCCCTGCAGAACCAAACCGCATGCCAGAAAGCCTTGATGAAGAAATCATGGCACCTATGACAGAAAAACCTTGAGTATCATGGCAGCGAGGGCGATGGATAGGACTACAATTAATCGGTCGATCCAGAACGTCACCTCGTCGTTGCTCACCCTAACCTGCTGTGGATGACGATGCTGCATCATGGGCTGGGGCTGAGGATTAAACTGTGAAGGCAGAGGGATCGTCCTCGTCGGCTGTGGCACACCCTGCCCTGGTTGCGCTGGAGTCGAGGAAGATGAAGTAATCCCTACCGACCTAGGCTGTGGCGTAGGTGGTAAAGGCACCGTTTGTACGAAACCTTCGGCCAGCTCTGCACTTTCAGCATCCTCCTCGTCTTGTTGCGCCCCAGATCTCGACGCCGCCGCAGCCGCACCGCTGCTATTTTTGTCCATCTCGTCCCGCCATCCCATCTTCAAGTCGCTCGGCACCTCTACCTCGGCCTGACCTTCTTCCCCTTGGTGTTCCTTGGCTGCCTCCTCACACTCCCCAATAATTTCCTCGTTCGTCTTCCCGCAGGCCTGACACTTCCACGCCCTCGACTCGGTCGCCATCCGCCTGCGCACGGCTTCGGTCGCGTCAAGACCGCCCAGCTGCCCCTTGGGGTCTGTCTCCATGAAGGAGCGCAGTGCGACCAGGGCGGTGCGTACTCCCCAGGCGGGCTGCCATGTCTCTTCGTGGTGGCCGCTGATGGAAAGACAAATCTCGCGGTTGGCTTCGAAGCGCCCGGAAGGTGTGACGAAGCGGAAAGATGGAGGTCGTAACGGGTAGGCTTGTGGGAGAACGATGCGGCCGTGGTAGATGCCGTCGGCGTAGACCGAGTTAGGAGGCCCGCGGAGGGTGAAGTGCCACTCGAAGAGATCTGATTCGAGCGGAGTGGCTGTGTAATCGGGGGAGGGTGAAGCGGAGAGTTCTTGGGCTTCGCGGACTACCATGGGTTGAGCAAGTATCAGTCCTGGAGTCTAGCAGTGAAGAAGAAAGATGATGTTGATCATTATGCTGAAAGAACTTACGGATGCGACGGATGGTGGGCGACTTGGAGTTGAACTTTGGTGTTGCCATTTTGCTGGTGATTTCGCTATTTCTTTGGTGCTTAATGATGTTCCTAAGTGACGAGATGGTCAAGTATTTGGGTCGCCCGGAAGTTGTGCAACTGCTTCCGGCAGCGGGCAGTTCTTGGTGGTGAAAGTATCCGTGGTAAGGCCTCAAACGGTTTTCCCTGCGCCTCGAAACCAGGACTGTTTTCTTGAGGATGGATATAGCGAAACTATAATGAAGATGTCACACAAGATGCACAAGAATAGACAATACGTATTCAAGGGATAGGTGATGGAAGTTGGGTAGAGATATGTGAACCTCATGCGGTTTGCGACCGCGGTCACTGTAGCCAGAGAGTGGTGAAGAGCGCAGTTGCTTGGCTGGGCGGCACAGCTGTATGTGTGTATGACAGGACACCTTGCAATTACCTTCGTACCTCCGCCAACGGTCAGCCTCAGCTCCAAGTTTCCCCGCATTCAGGAGCCGCCTTCCGTGATGTCCACCAGGGCCAGCTTCCTTAGACTCCGATTGGTGTTGATCGTACCATCACCTCGAGCTCTTTTCAAAGTGTTCTGGATAATACTAGGAAGCAGCAGGTTTGGCTCCTTAACAGAGACTCTCAAACTGAAGAGACGAAGTCCAGGAAATCTAGACGGACCTGGGACTGAATTGCACCGGGCCGCTGCCGGGACCGTCATCCGGACCGCCTACTGCGCAGTACTAGCGAGCTCTCGGGTGGGGTTTCAGTGGAGCGCCGGGTACGTAAGGGGGTACGTACCGGACGACATCATCAGCGACGCACGGACTGTCCGTCTGCAGGCGTTTCGGCAACGGTTCGTAGAACGTACTCCTGAATATCGATGTCTCTTCATGATCACACAACTGAACCCTTTCAAGTGTCAACGCAACATCCAGCAGTGGCCTTGGCCAGCAATCTAAGCTTTGATCAGGCACTAGATAACCAAGATTATGAGACTTTGCATATTTACCCGCGAGTCAAAACTTAAAGGAAACTCGACGCCTGCTCGACCTGTCACTTTGATGGGAAGACCCCACCGTTTAATTTACAGTGGATCGCTGTAACTGCCAACCTACCCCGTTCACCCCTGACAATGGAAGTTGGACATCCAAACTCATTTCATCCGGTCGCATGATTGGCCCAGGAGCAGACAAAGTCAAAGGGCAGTTGAACAGTTGCAAACATGAAGCCCCCGAAAGCTGAGACATTTGGACTTTGTAGTTGGTGAGCTGGATGCCGATCCTATAACATGATACGTCAACGTCATTGTCTTCATCATTATTTTTTTTGTTGAAACGTGATGATAGCCGCAGTTCGCCAACGTTCCCGTCGGCACCTCGACATGAAAATGCAACAGCATCCCAACGGGAATGCATGTCACAAGGGTTCTTTTGCTTCGACTTCGAGAACCAACAGTAGCTCTTGTTCTGATTGGATGTGAGGGTTGAGGCTGATTGCGGTTGGAAGCGCCCCCCCTGCATGGCTGTTTGCCATTCCGCGAGTCCCTTGGGCCACCGATGTTTGGACTTTCGACGACATCCACCCACATCCGCCAACTTAACTTTGATCATTCCTTTTTCCGAAACAGCCTCTTGAGCTCCCCCGTCTCCCACGTTTCCCCCCTCCATCCTGTCCACGCCACCAGAGCCTGGACACTGCAGATTCGCATCCCGATATCCCCAGACGATGGACTGGCGATAGCCTCGATTCGCGATCACGGACTCTGTTCTAGATCCCCGACCCTCGAAACGAGCTTACCTCAACGAACACAGGACTCGACCACGGTTCATCCGGCAGTCATTCCATTCAATAGCCCGTCTTCTCGGGTCCATCGTTTACTTCACAATTCAAGATCGCGACTGCCTTCTACAGAGACATGATCCTTGATGGACGCAACGCCATACACAGCGTCTTCCACCTCGACCGCCCTCGATTCCCCTTCTTCCTTATCCGCTACCATGGCGCGCCGCTGGGCCAGAAAACTCGAGCGCTACTGCTGCACATGCGTCACCTACTTTCCCCTCGCCTTCGTTTACACTATGACAAGCTGGGCCGCCTATGTCGATGTCTCGCTAAGTACGACCCCATCTCGCGTCACTTGGCTAGGTAGGTTGACCCTCTCCCCGGTTGTCAACATTGCTGTTGCGCCTGCTAACCTTATGCTTCGCTCCCCCCACAGGTCACTCCTATGGCTTCATCGCCGTCGTTCTCTACCTCCTCGCCAACTGGTGCTACACATACGCTGTCTTCACTTCGCCCGGGAGCACCACCAACGAGTATGGCTACAGTACCCTCCCTACACAAGCGCCCCCTACTGCCACCTCCTTCACCGTCAAGTCCAATGGCGAATTCCGATTTTGCAAAAAGTGCCAGGCACGTAAGCCCGACCGCGCTCACCACTGCTCGACATGCCGCCGCTGCGTTCTGAAAATGGACCACCACTGTCCGTGGCTTGCAACATGTGTTGGCCTGCGCAATCACAAGGCCTTTTTGCTGTTCCTCATTTATACATCACTTTTCTGCTGGGTCAGCTTTGCCGGTTCGGCATCGTGGGTGTGGGAGGAGATAATGAGCAATACCACCTACGTCGAAACCCTCATGCCAGTCAACTACATCATGCTTTCCGTCATCTCTGGAATTATCGGTATCGTCCTGTCCGCTTTTTGCGGATGGCATATATACCTGGCTTCCCGTGGACAGACCACCATTGAATGTCTAGAGAAAACGCGCTATCTGTCTCCGCTGCGCGAATCGATGCAAAGGACCTACGTCAACCAGCATACGCCCGGTCAAGGTATTGCGCTGCCTAAATATGGTCAGCAACTACTGGACATCCACCAAAACACCATTCCAGGAGTCACACGACCAGAGGAAGGTGAAGAGATGCGACGGATGACGACTCCTTCAGGCTCATCGCAACGCAACGATCTTGCCTCCCAGCACAATCCCGAACTTCAGGCAGGCTCCCGCCGCTTTACATACGACGAGATGGAACACATACGCGCCCGTAAACGCTACGAAGACTACTTGGATGAGCAGGACTCGACCAAGCTGCCCCACGCTTTCGATCTCGGGACATCGCGCAACCTGCTGCATCTCTTTGGTACCAACGCCTGGCTATGGCCCTTCCCGGTATGCACCACCATCGGCGACGGTTGGAGCTGGGAGCCGAACCCGAAGTGGATCGAGGCACGCGATCGTATCGCTCGGGAGCGCGAAGAGCAACGGCAGCGGGAGCGACAAGCCGGATGGGGCCCAGCCGACGACGACGATATCACGCCTGTATATACACCTACATGGACGCCGCCCAACCAACAACAACAACAACAACAACAACCACAAGGTGGTGCGGGTCGTCACTACCTGCAGCCCTCCTCTCAGCCACAAACACAGCGCAACAGTAACTCAAGTACCCCGTCATTCACCCCTTCCCGACGCACACCCAGCAAAGCCGACCGAATCCTGGGACGCGATCCCAACATGTACGCCGATGATGAACCAGTAATATATGGCAAACACGACGTTGCCATGAGCAGACTGAGTCCTGCAGGCCGTACTGTGATAGTAGAAGACGACGTTCTTAATGATGACGACGATGACGACGAGGACTACTTCCAAGATGCTGGCCGCAAACAGGAGGATGCGGAGCAAAATGCCCTGAATGTGGTCACAAACGGGCGATGGGGTCGCTCGGCCGGCGCAAGCGGAGTGGGATTGCTTGCGCATGGACGGCCTGGGGGAGCGAGGAGTCCCATTCCACTTAGTCCTATAAGTCCTCCTGCTCGGGGATTTGGTGGGAGCGCGAGGCCCAATGGAGAGGGAAGGTCGAATGATGATGGCGTGGATTGATTTGATGGAGAAGTGCCCGTGATCCCTGTTTCTTCTCTTTCTTTTCTTCCTTTCACGTCTATCTCTTAATATCTACATCACAGTCCTTAGTTTCCCCGATTTGGCTTTAGCGAAACGTACCATACTATAGCGCAAAGTACTTCTTGGACAAACATCAACAATATATACATATATGAAGTTTCAAAGCCTTGTAGGCGTGGGCAAAAGGAGCAGGATCAGGTCGGTTCATGTGGCGTTGTGGTGTTCAGGGGTAGGCTTTTAGGTTACTATGTTGAGCGAGCCAAACATTGACGTGGGCTTGGCATTAATCTCAAGATGGGCGAATATACTGAGCCTGAGACTCTTACCATACCAAGAGTCGCTCGCTGTGAGTGAAGCTCTTGTTGTCAGTGTATTTGTTTACATGCCCCTGAACACCGGATCTTGAAACTAAAATTCGGCACACCAGTGCGCCTGGATTCATTGCTACCTAAGCAAACCACAAAAAACCTGTAGCTATAGCCAAAACAGGGGTTGAATAAAAATGACGGCCATGAAACGAAATCAGAGGAACAACAGAAAGTCATAGTTGCGAGGCCAAACAACCAACCAACCAAAGGTTGTGGTCACCACCGCCGCAAACCAAATTGATAGAACTCCCAGTATGCTTGCATATCTTACAGATAGTGGTAGTAGTAATTGCCTTACAAGATCATATAGTGCCCCAATGCACCAATATATATAAATGAACATAAAAGTGAGAACCTGCCCGCCCACCTGTACCTCGTAAAGTGTTGACTTTGATCTTTCAAGTTCCTTTGGCGTGCTCGTGATAAAACCCCCATGCAATGCTTTCCGGTGCCTTTTTCCTCTCCCTCTCATGTAATACCTTCTTTTTCTTTGCTCGTGGCAAAGTGTGATGCATCCTTGATATGCTCCCAAGCAATAAACATGAGCTCCTCCCATCCAGGATATATGTCTGTCCCAAGGAATTCTCCCAGCCTCCTCGCCACCGCCGGACAAAGGACACCGATTCAGCGGCGCGAAGAGGTGTAAAATAGAAAAACGATATCACTTTTCTCTTTCCTTGCCTTTCCTTTAAGCTAGCTCAGCCTTCTGATCCCTTTCTCTAAAGTTTGCCTCGCGCGATAAAGACCTCAAAAGTAGCCCTCTCGGTGCTGACGTTGCCGTAATCCAAACAAAAACCCGCTGCCAAACAAGAGTTAATGCATTGTGATGAAAGAAAAGCAGAGACTTGCTTGATACACCAACCGATCCAGTCCTAAATGCAACCCTAATGATAGAAGAGACTCCTGCCCGCCCAAACGACAAGGAAGAAATGACAACATCCTCACAAGGGAATCGGATCGAAACACTCAGCGCTAGACCTGGAAATGTTTGGAAATTGGGGGTATAGGTATATGTGCTAGATCACAAACAATGAGACAGTTGAAAAATGGAGGAGAAACATGCGGCTTCCCACACAAGATAAAACAGCTCGTGCAGTGCTCCGAGATAGTAAATGATACATGGTCGCTCGAGATGATCGAATACATCTGTAATAGACAATGGCAGAAAAAAAAAATGGTGATATTGATACAGTACCGAAACGAACCGCTTGAAACAACTCAGGTCCGGCCACTATCCATGCTGGATTTGGGGCTGATGCCGGACTGATTAAAAATGTTCTTGATCCTGCTAACACTGTTCCTTGGAACTTCACTGGAGTAGGTAACCATGATATCGGTAGGCTGGCTCTTGGTGATTTTGCAGAAGAGGGTCGAGAATAGGTAGTTATACCCGTTGTGATCAAGCAGCGGTATCGTGCGGTAACCTTGCTTGAGGCCGCCAAGCTTAGCTGTGAAAGTCGCCAGGGGAGGGCTGCGGTCGTTGTATCCTTTGTTGTCGCCAAGCTTCACGCTCCAGCGCACAAAGATGAGATCAGGGTACTTGGTGGTAACAATGAACTCATAAGAGTTATTGCCTTTGAAAACGGGGTTGAAGCCATTGTCTTTGACGATGTCGGTGCGATATTTCAGCTGCGTCTCCTGAGCTGGTGCATTTGTGGTACCATCTTGCTTATTCCTCTTGTCATCGGCCAGGAAAATCTCGACTTCGACGTAGGGATCAAGCGTCCGCCCCTTGGGAAGATTCAATGGCCTCATCAGCTGCTGCGCAGAGATGACCTCGATCTTGAACGAGATCCTCTTCCGTGGTCTTTTACCCGATAGCTGCCCGGCAGCATCCGTCGGGACGACTTGAATCTGACGTCCCTCGAGGGGTTTGAGAACATAACCGGACAGGTCGGTGCCACTATCAAACATAGCCTGATTCAGCTGCATCCCCAGATCGAATGTTTGCCAGTTCAGTGCTGCCATTTGAACCCCGCGCTTCCAATAGAGGAGCGGGTCAAAGTTGCTAGAAGATATCCGACCTCCGTTCGGATACACACGCATGAGATAGCGCATGTTATGACGGTACAAAGCACGCTTTGCTTCACCCGGCTGGCTTCTCTCAGCGAAGGTCTTTTCTTTAAAGGAGAAGATGTGGTTGAACTTTTTAGCGTCGGGGCTGTCGAACCCATCAAAGTGAACGCCCATGCAATAAACGCCCAGTTCACCGAGGATAGGGTTGATTTTGCTCACCACCTTCTTCCCCGAATCCTTTTCAGCATCGCTCTCGTATTCGCTGGGGCTGTTGCTAGGCCCCCCATGGGAATGAACCTCGCCTTCCGTGATGGTGTTAATTTGCCGTGTCGCTCGCAACATCGGACTTGGACTCAACGAGGGGCTTCCAGGAACAGCGACGGTTGTGTTATCCATGGGAGATGGTAAAGGTGACGGCCTCTGATAAGGTGAGGGTAGGCTGTTGCCGCGCCGCCGACCAGGTCGCTCAGTCTTCAGCGACTCCTCAGATGGTGCGTTAGGTACTGGCTGAGACTTTTTGACCTTGATGAGGATGCGCTCAATCAAGTCAGACGGTGAGGGAAGTCGATCCGAGGATGGATCGAGGGGTGCCCGGACAAGCTTGTCGCCAAATATGTCAATCATAATCTTTGCCATGTTGGCCTGAGTCGCAGCGTTACAGCGGACCTCCAGCGATATCCAGAGAGGGAAGCGAGACTTGACAAAGGCATACTTGTTGATGGTTTTGATCACCTCTTCAAACTTGATCCTTGTGGTCCAGGTATGGCCGTGTGACACATAAGGCTCGTCATTCGGGCCGTCCCAGCAGTCGACTTCAACGCATCTGCAGCCACGCTCAAGTGCCGAAATATAGCCTTCGACACTGGAGATTCCACGGACTTGGCGACCAAGAAGATATGTATTATGTGAGCTTGAGATATAATACTCATTCATCGGTCGGTCGAGAACATATTCGGATGGCTCCTGGATGAGCAAACTGTTGAAATGCGAAGTGAGAAATCCAGTGAAGCCAGCCTCTGATATGGTCAATGACTCGTCCCCGCTGATGGTCTGCTCGGCATCTTTGGACCTGCGTCTACGCGCGAACTGAGAGAAGATATTGTTCCAATGCGTAGGATCTTCGTCCACGTCTTCGCATTGAATCTCCTTCAAGAAGTGTATGAATTCTTGCCTCGTCATCCCTGCTTTAGGGTTGGTCGTAAGGTTCTTGAAGACATGGTTGATCTCAGACCTCGCCTTCAATAACCGCACGAACTCTTTAAACTCGTTGAAGTTCAAACTGGAAGGGGAAGTGGGATCACAGACCCCGTTGGAGGTAGCCTTGGCAGCTTTAGCAGCGTTAAAGTTGTCGCGAATTTCTGTCGGCGATAGGTGCATGTGAAGAGAGCGACAGATTCTCTCAATGTCGGGAAGTTCAATGGTCTCGCCTTCAGCCGGAATGACCCTATCTGCGTACTTCTTTCTCATTTGTCGTTGCCAGAACTCGTGGACGGCCTTTTCGTTGGAGGCCATCAGGTTTGTCGTGAAATCCTGGCGATACTGAAGTATAGCGTCGAGTGTCGTGGTCCAATTGCGGAAGTCAGTGGAATTCAGGGCAATGAGATGCAATACCTTGGTTCCTGACTTTTCTGGGACTGTATACAGGATCGAGAAAAACCTGGGCTCTTCAGATTCTTCAACCCCGGCGTCAAGACGGTACTGTCGAATGTCCTCGGCTGTCCTTACTTCCTTGATGTCGTCGATGAACACAGACTTTCTCCCTGTTCGACTCTTGTCCCACCATATCTTGGAAGTGTCTGGATCAAGGGTAAGGGTGATTCTCTTTTCCTTTTTCTTCTTGCTGATTTTCTTCAACATGACACCTTGGCGTAAAGCAACCGGAATCTCGGGTCCAATGCTCAGGGGAATTTGAGCGTCTCGCAACCCGTCCAACGGACCGGCGTCATCTATAGCACACTCATCATCTGATTCCAGCAAATGACCTCTGTAGTTGTGTTCCCCGAGTGGGAAGGTGTTGCTCCCACGGCGCAAAGACGCCACCATCGGATCAGCATCCCGATTGACAATGTTCATTGATGCTCTTCGTGTAAGTATGTCGCGCGCTTTGTTCACTGTGTTTGAAGCACGACGGACCAGACTACCCGCAAAGCTACTTTTGGACAGAGCCTCGCCCATAGCATTCTGTTGCCTGGGGATCTTCTCGCCGATTTTCTCTCCATTCCTTCTTAGCGAGTTGCTGCTTTTCTTCGATGACAAAGGGGCCGGGGCCAGTGGCTCGGGGAGGTTAAGAGGCGTAACTGGTTCCTCCATTCCCTTGATCGTAGAAGCGTAAGAGTCCATCCCCTTTGTCGTGGAAGATACGAAAGTCGCAGGGGAACCCTGAAGGGAGCTGCTTTCTGTGAATATGGCGCCGGCTGTGTCCGGTGTCAAGGCCGGAGAGGGCTGTTGTGACGTGGGTGAGGCAGACGACGTGCTTATGGCGGACAGCGGAGATACATTGGTGAAAGCCTGGGGCTGTAGCGTGAGAGTTGTCTGAACATGAGCAGGACGTGCCCGCCGCGATGGTGAGGTATTTGAGGCCATGGTTCGGGATTTGGCCTGGGGCAAAGTCGAAGGGGAGTTTTGAGAAACCAGGAGAGCCTCTGTAGTTGAAGACATGATGTTGGGTAGAAGGGAGAGATCCCCTAGGGGCAAAGCCGTAGCAAACAAGCTTGGACGAATAAAGTGATGGACCAAGTCTTTTCCTGATGGGTTGTGCCACGACCAAGGAGAAAAATAAACAAAAAAAAAACCGGGATTATGTGTGATGAGAAGTCTTTCGTCGCATCTTCCAGGCGATGTCAGAATAGGCTGGGTCCCCTATGGTGGTAAAGGAAGAGTGCGGGGAAAGATATATAGATGTCGAAGGGTCTGGCAAGGCGTGGATTCCAGGAGGAGACGTCTTGTAGCAGGTATAGCGAATGGTTGTGGACAATGACCGAGTCCCACTCTGGCGTTTTCTCTCTTGCTCTCATGCACAAGTCAGCAAGTGAGGAAGCAAAGGTAATGAGGCGTACGGGGGTTGAGCAGCAGGTCGAGCTAAGTAGCCTGTAAGGCAGGTAAGTCCGTAGCTAGGTACCAGGGAGGTTGCAAGTATGGCGGTTGTACTGGTACGGGGTTGGACCCAGGTATTGTACACGGAAGACCTCGAAGCATGCAGTGGCAGGTGTAGGATTTTGCGAGGAAGGGGCGGGTAAGGTATGGGCCGCCTCCGCCGTTTTGTGACGGTCTGTGAACCCACGGCAGAATGATGAGGTGGCAGCCGTATGCAAGCTGCTCCTATTTGGGAACCGTCCAGGATTGGAGAGTAAGGGGAGGGGGCAGCTCGGCGATCCACCCTGACGGCCAAGAGACGTTGGATACGTTGAGTGGAAGCCGCTCGGTCCAGTGAGTACGGGTACTTGGACTGCTGGGTTCGAATTGGCCCGTCGGATGCTGTAGCTAATAACGGCGTTGTGTGGTATGAAGCGCCGCAGTATGATCCCTTGGTTTCCTGTTGAGGCGGGCTCCCGTTTTGCTACCTCGACCTCGGACCTTCCTTGCTTGATGGCTTGCCCAGAGCCTAATTTACGCGAACCGGCGTTTGCGCTTCTGGGTACGTAGCAGGTATCCGCGCTGCGCTTCGTGGTTGAGCCGCCCAGACCCTGATGTCGTCTTCCTTCTTTGGGTAGTTGTGAGCTTGGAGAATGGGCAAGCAGCTTGAAGGGCCAGGGATGCGCCCACCAGCAGCGGTATACACCACGTAGTTAGTAGCAGGAGGAAGAGGCAGAATCAAGCTGGAAAACTGGTGAGAGCCTCGAGGAAGCCGGCGGGAGATCGTAGAGTGACAGGTCGGCGGTGACGGGGCCGTTAACGGCGGCAATGATAGTGTAGCCTGGTGATGGTGGAGCAGCGTCGAGTTTCTCGTTTTCAGAGAGAGGAACAGAAAGTGGATATATCCATTGATGACTGACACTGATGAGGCGGGTTCTGTTGCAGTGGACCTTGGAGATGACTGGAGCTGAATGCTGGACGGAGAGCTAGAGCTGGGAGAGGTGTCGAGTAGAGCCGCGCAAGAGTCAGCCAGGATTGTACGGTGTGTGGCCGCCGGTACAAGTGATTAGGATGAGAAAGAGGTGGATGGGCGTTGTAAAGTACCACGTAGCGTAGGTATAGATAGATATGGATGTGAAAATGGACGTATTGCGTATGGTTCGGGATAACAAGCGACGGTATCAAAAAAGGTGCATGTATTGCTGTAGTGTGTCGAGGTACAGTAGTATTGCAAGTCGGTAGTGGTCGGGTGTAACTGCCCTTGCCCTGCCCCTACCCTGGGGGTTCCGTTATGGTCTGAAATGCAACTGAAGAGATCAAAAAGTGGAAAACCCGATGGAAGCAGAATTTCACAGTTGGAGTCGCAGGTGGATTCAGTGTCGGTGCAGTAACCGTCGGCATTGAGCAGCTGAAATGAAATTTTCACGTACTGTGCCCGCCGTGTATCGAATTCGATTGAAGGTGGCCCGAGTCGAGGTGATGTCGTAAAGGTGAGGTTTCGTCGAGCAAACCTTATTGGCGTCGTAGTGGTTGCGGTGCAGACGGGAGCGAGGGTGGCCGAAATACGATCGGTGCTTCTTTTGTTCAGAATGCTTGCTTTGTGTTGCTTCTGTCCGCCGCGGTGGTCCTAATCCTGGGAGCTTGGGGCAGAGGGGGGCCGCCTGCTATCCATACTGGACATCCACATCGGTGGAGACTCGGAACTAATGAGGGTGGGTAGTAGGAAGGTGCGCCCCAGATTACAAGTGTCAGACTGCGGTGCACAGTACCACTGCAAGAGCAAACAGTGAAAATTACAGAAATGCAAAAGCATAACGGGGAAATACTTACCAGGACACCATACAGAAAATATTACAGGGAAATGGCGCTCTGTATTAGCGTAAGCTGTATGTCACGGTTCCTACCACCCACCGCATCTTCTCACTTGTAATGAAAATGCTTTACAGCTGATACTATAATACAACTTAAAGCTTACTAGCCAATCCAGTTGGCATGTTGCTGCATATGCAGCTAAGAGCAAGCTCAAAACGCCCGCACAAGGTGTGGCCTTCTTCCCCGATTGAGGAGTTCCGTTACAAAAGTGAGAAGATGCGGTAACCTTGGTACCTACTGCGTACAGTGATGCGTACCAGTCCAGTGGTTGCATGTCCAAGCGTGGAGGTTCCGCGGACCTTGGCAGCGGAGGCAAATGACGGAGCAAGGGATTCCCACGAACCTATTGCACGCGAGCGCCATGCCAAAGCCCGCACGAGTTTGGACGGAATACGGCAGCTGTGGGCAGCAATCTTTGCAGCAAAGAAAATTCTGAAAGCACGCCCAGAGCTCCCTCTTCCAATTGCGACGAATGCCCAGGCGTGCCAGGCTCCTTGCGCCTACCTAGCGCATCCGTATATCCGAAATAGTGTAGCGTCGAGCTTCTACCTGCCTTCTCCTTTCCATCATTCCTTCCCCTTTCTTTCATATTCACTACTTGGCCCCTCCCGCCTTCCTAGGTACTCCCAATGTCTGTCTGTCTGACTGCAGTGGATGTCCACGTCAAGTGTGGCCGTGAGTTGGGCTGGGAGATATCCGTCTCATACCTGAGCGTACGGGGGTGAATTGGGCTACAACAGTAGCCTCATTACCTTCCATGGCACCCCCTCACTGGATGACAGGGCCGTCGCGGATGATCTACACTACATTGGTTTAGGTTCATCAGGGACTCGTGGGGAAGACTGGTAAGACTAGCATCTCTCCAAATCCATCGGAACATTTCACAGTCGCGGCCGATCAGATGAGCTGTCCCGGGTCGTTCAAGTCTTTCCCTGTCCCTGTCGCCAGGGCTACCGCAAATTTGGATGAACGCTGGTAGGCGACCTATGAACGGGGCCAGGTACGTACTGTACCGCTGCTTTTTTCCTCCAGCTCGCTTCAGTGCAGTGAGGTCAGACGTGCGCCGTCAGGCACTGCTTGTACCGATCGTTCAGGAGCCCCCTTTTGGTGTCTATGATGGACAGCAACTGGGATGGGAGAAAATCCCCCTAAACGGTCGGGTGCCACATTGGCCCTTATCGACGAATCACGTCTGTTTGGGACTTGGTTTCTTGACTTCTGTCTGTCGCCCTAACCACAGACTGACAATCGGGGATTAACCACGGATGCTAGCTGCTATGAGTCTTTCGAATTATATGGACTACACGTGCCTAGCAAAGGGTGTGAAATTATCTCACACACGAGGCCCCCCGCAATGTGCCAAGGTACGTACTCAGACTCCAATGACATTGGATCCAAATGAGGTGGGTGCAGGCACGACTGTGATTGATGATAGGCTGGTTGGTGAGTGACAGTCGCGAAATTCGTCGAATTGACATAAAGCTGCCGCAACCAATCGGAAACCGACAAGACGAGGGCCAAACGGTAACCTAGAGTCCTTGTCCGTAATATATCTCCTGGTGCCGGCCATGCGGTCCCGGGCCGTCGACTTCGATGACTGCCATCACCCGGCGCCTTGTTCAGCTCGAGCCCGTTGGGGTTCAAAGGCTGGGCAGAATAAAGATCGAGACGGCTTCGCAAGATATGAACCAGGGCATCCAACGAGATGGTTCTTTGTTCTCCGCCCATACTCCGAACTGACGGCCCTGGCACGTACATTTGATTGTCGGACAAGCCAGGTATGTAAGTGAAGTACTCTGTTATGCTGAACGTAAGAAAGGTAATTTGTTCCATCCTGATGGCAGATCATACCGTATGTTCATGATCTGTCTCCTCTTCCGAATTGACACTCTGAGACACTCAAGTCGACCCCACGCCGGATGCCTTCAAGTTCCTCTTCCTATGCAGATCGCTGCTGCCACTTATGGACAGAGGAGAGGGGTCAAGGCTCCAGGGATGACCTGATGTTTACCTACCCCAAATGACCGAAGCCTAAGGTATCAAGATCAACTGAGGGAAGAATCAGCAATTCTGAAACATGAGCCTTGGCAGGCGGGAAATCACCATTGAAACGGTTTTGTTGAAAGAGACGGCGTGATCTCACTGTCACTACCCATTATTACTATGCAGTAGATTGGCTGTCGCAGCTACCTAGCCCTTTAAGTTTTTCACCCCCCCCCCCCCCCCCCCCCCCCCACACTTAGTTGCAAGGAGGATTTTGGCTAATGATCATCCGATCTCTCGTGCATTTCGACACTCATGTATCAAATCGTCACCTCGCGCACAAACAGATCAATATCACTGGGTATTAAGAGAGTTGCCCTACGGGACCTGTGTTCCTTCCATTTACCTACACTAAACTACCTTCGGTTTCCAAAGCACGAATCCTGTCGTTCATTTGAGGAAGCCGAGCCGAGCCGACTTCATTCTCAGCATCAACAATTTCCAACCGTATCGAATTTCCATGCGGCACGGACGGGGGCCTATCTTGTCTAGGATACCTCGTGACAGACAAGAATTTCTCAGCGCTCTTCCGTTACCCACATGGCGATCCAAGTATATGGGTTTTCAGGGAGCAACAGCCCCCTGTTGACCGTTGTACGATTGAACAAACACGCAAGCCACTCACTGATGAGCCGCCGTAGTCATGGAAGAAATTGAAGCGAGGGAAGGCTCCTCAGGCTATCGCGCGTTTCGATTGGAGGTAGTATGGTACCCGGGATGTGATGCAGCAGGATCTTCAACAGCACGTTTCACGGGTGAGGACCAATCATCTGGAGCTCACCCATGTGGTTGTAGCCGCGGCATTCCCAGAAGTTGACAAACAGGGAACTACGGCGCCATCTCCCTCCCTCCCCGTCTTCGAAGCCGGGCACCCGGTCGCGAGGCCCTTGTCAATAACATGCGGCTGAGCAGTCCTGAATGTCTTCATGCCAATGGGGGGGTTTTGACGCCTGATACAAGGTGTACCACTGCAAGGTATGTAAAGGATACTGGTATAGTTTGGCCAAGTCGCCGAAACGGAAAACGGACAAGGTAGCCTCCAACGCGACTCGCTCCTCGCCGAGTCTTGGTTTTGGTATTCTCACATCCGTCAAATACCTTCATCCGCTGTCTCAGATTGAGTAACGAGGGCCAGCGAAACATTCCCTCGCGGAGCCAAATTCACATCAGCAAGCAGCCGATAGCGCTTCCTTCGGATACGACCAATTTTGACAGCACTATTTGGCTGAGCAGCACGCCAACGGCAGGTCGACCGTAGTTGCTCCTTCCTAGCATAGAAGTCAAGGCAGCTGCTGCTTGCTTGTTCCTGTAGTAACTCTTTATCTTCACACCGATGGATTTGATTGCCGGGTACGTACATACACGATGCAAGGGCTGACGGTGGCCCATTGGTACCCGATAGCTTCACACATACAGACCATTTCCGACTCACCGACATTTTGCTACAGCAGCCTCTGGCTTTTGTGTTTAGCGCCAGAATGTTGGTTTATGAGGCCATGACTGAACGCCGAAGTCTAGGTGAGCACCATGAACCCAATTTTCCAGCAAATAACCAGTACGAGACGCAGCACTTGTTCGTTACGGGAGCGTGCCATGAGTGCTAACTATTCCGCACTTCCATTTATCTTCAGATGCCAAGAAGTATGTTGCGACTCGTGTGAACTTTACGCCGCCAACATGATAAGCATGCCTCGCAACTTTCGGCGCTTCCCAGCCTTGAATCCAAATGATAACTACGTATGACGGATAGTACTTACCGATGATCAGTGCCTGGGTTCTGAGCGGCCACCGTTTGATGCCAGGCCAGAGGTGTCAAGCACGGCGCTTAACAAAGTCAGCCGCCCCCGGCCGACCGGCCGGCATGTCGACACCTCCTGCTATCGGACCACGATCCGTGGCGCCGCACTCACTGGGCTGTCGTCGGTTGCCCCTCGCTCCGGGTCCGCGACAAGACCGACTCGGATACCAGACACCGCAATTGACCGAAATAACCCTACTACCGCTTGTTTTCTTTCATGTCGGATTCATCCTCCCCAAACACAATCTAGCGGATCGGGGAAAGCACCTGCATGCCGGAGCGCCAATGTGGCAGACGTGGCTGGCAAGCTTAACGTACCACTCAACGATTGGCGTAGACTGGCAAGTTCCAGCATGCAGATGACTTGCAGCGGATGGCAAGACAGTACAGGCCTCTAAACTTCAATTCCGTAGACACTTGCGAGATTGGCAACCGTCAATCTCCTCTTTTGAGCGGCGGGCAGGGCCGAACGCGGCGCTCCGTAAAGCCATCATATGCTAGCAGATGTGTCTGTCCGCCTTCAGTTAAGTAGTGAACACTCGAAGACATTGTCCACCACTCCAACTTGCGTGCGTTTCGATAATGCATAGAATCGGGCTTGCCCTGTAAAGTATATGCTCTGCCCGGCGCCCAAAGAGGGAATTGACGGTTGCCAATCTTGCAAGTATACGGTAGCCCTAGAATGTGCGGTAGCCGGTGAAAAACGCCATGAATGAAAACGAGAAACAAACAAAAAAGAGAGAAAAAAAGGCGGTATCTTCTTGCTAGTAGGTAGAGGTAAGTATCTGCACAACGAATCCGGCGGTCACTGTGCGTCACACACTTCCAGTTGGGCTTCCGCACGGTGGTGGAGCGTTGAATACCTTCGAATCCCAACAAGACCGTTTAATTGATTGCCATGAGGATCAGCCGTCCCCGCACTGAGTGATTCAACGACCACGCGCGTTTCAAGTCGGCCGATCTCCTGTACGAAAACCCCTTCACAAGAGGAGAAAAAAACAAGGCGTTGACAACAAACCGGGTTACCTGCTATGCCTCTGTCATCCAGAAACGGCCATGCTAATTAGACAGTACATTGCATGGTAATATACGAATTACTGTTTCGTCCATTACCTAGGAGCTGGCTGTGGAATTTTTACAAATAATATATCAGTTTGGTTTTTGTCACAAACGCCTGAACCCCTAAACGTCGAGTTCCCCACTCGTTGCGTCATTATTAGAAAAGGTGATCAATATTCTATTGATACCCCTGATTTAGATCTCCTGAATGTCGGATACTCCTTGTCCGGCCTATGATGCTTGGTATTGCACGATTGGATCTGGCGATGGAAGCTTCGTCTTCGAACCAGCCTACCAGACCGCCGGGCCTTCACCTACACTTTGGCGATACAGACAGGTTCTATCAAGACGGCGGAAGGACAATAAGCACAACACAAACATGGTTATGATTATTTTACCATGTGGAAGTCTGTTGTAGATGCTTCGGTGGTTACATTGTAGTGATCCCGCGTTGGTCCGTTTTTAGACACAGAGTGTGCTTCTTTGACAAGGCGAAATTACATCTGCCTGAACATGCAATCGCCTTCTGTCTTCGAGCCTTGTCTAGAGGTACCTACGGATTAACTCACGGCACCCATTTTTAGGTGCGATGGCGAGACCGTGTGCACTAGTTTGATTAATACTGGATCTACTAGTAGGATTCCACATTCCCTTGATCTTCGGTTCCTTGACTGCTACCGCGCTCTATATTCGGTATCCGTGTAAGAACAAGTATCATATCTCCTATACTCGGTCTAGCTTTCTCAACTTTGTCTACCGTCACTTACATCCCACATCTGAGAGCAACTGTCCCCCAACCCACTACACTAGAGTAACAAGGTGAACATTGTTGGAAGGAAACGGGCTATCCCGTCGTTACAGGTGGGGTTTTATGGATCCGCCATGTGACTCTCTGCCGTTGCGAATGTAGTAATATCACCTCGAGACTGTGCGAGTTTTCAGACGAACAGAAGACACCTCACTAGGTACCTACCAAAAATGGATTGCTTTTGCGACTCATCATGTCCATCACTGTACGTCAATAGTATTCCTTCCGATAGAGAAAAGAAAAAAAAAGAGAAAAAAAAAGACGACAATGTTCTCACCCATGCCGGCGTTCCTCTCACTTTCCTTGTCTTACCTCACACGCTATTCGACTTACGGTACCTCATGGATGTCTCAATTCATCACTCTCATCTTGTATTTGATTGCCCTCTGTTTTCTTCTTTTCTTGAGTGCTTAGCCGCTTAGGTAGCCACTCTACTCACGCCAGACGCTAGGAGCCACTACTGCATGAACACAGCAGCTGCAATCTCTTTCCTTCCTCCAGGCACAGAAGGCTCCGGCGGAATCAAAAGCAAACGACCGACCGTGAACTCGTGATCGCCTCAGGCCCAACGGGGTTGGGAGAAAATGTCCGCCCGTGTGCAACTTGTGAGGAGGAGGGGTCTCGGGGCCTGCAAAGCTACCTACTACCTAAGCGAGGGACGACGGCTGAGTGCAGATAAAACTACGGGTGATGGTATGCAGCCATCGTGGACGGCGGGCGTGTAACAGGGTTCAGCGCTGTTTTAGCAACAATGACCTTCCCTATACCGGAAACGGGGGGCACGACAACAAGCAGGCACCACGGGCAACCTTAATGCCCCTGGACCCGTCCGTCCATGCGCTCCTCCTCCTTTGGGCAGTGGGATCCGGATGGATGCCCGCCCGTGAGGGGAAGGGCGGGAGCGCCCGCTGAGATACGTGCAGCATCTCTAAAATGATATGCAGCTTGCAGCTGCATCTGATGATGCCCCTTGTTCCTGATTTGATGGCGTTTTGTTTCCTGGGCTCGCTCACTCCCAGTACGCAGTGAAGTATTCCGTATCGGCACATGGTCCCCTACCGTACATTGCGAAGGCTTTTTTCTTCTCTTAAGTTTTCGTCAGGGCTGACGCGATGCTAGAGTCTCACTAGTGACTCCATAGGCAACATAGGACACGCTATCCGAGGAACATAAGAAGCATCGAGCAGAGCTTCGGCACGACCGTCACAGTATCTTAGGCTTCGGACCTGGAGTTGTTGATTAGCCGGGCACCTCCCCCCAGCATTGGAGATGATGTGTCTCTCGCTGTTCCTCTGGCGCCGGCATATCCGAGGGGTTTGGAAGGAAACTGCGACTCTGCAAGGCAACACAAACTTCAGTCAGAAAATCAACCACAGGAGGGGTGAGCGGGGGTCATTTCGGAAGGGTAGGTAGTATCCAGGATCAAAGCTTGGCGCTCAGAGCTAGGAGGAAGGCACACCACCACTACCCTTAATTGTAGTCCGGCGATCTGGATAGCAATAACATGGAACATCCAGGTCCCCTCCGTCTCGTGTGAGGTGCCATAACTTCTCAAAGTATCGATTTCAGCCGAGTTAATTTTAGCTACTGCCTCATCATCCTACGAGAACCTGGTGCAAAGTAGTCAGCACCGCGACAGCTTCTCTCACTTCATCCTTTACCCCCCCACGAGATGGCAATTTGACTGTACATATCCAACGGGTAACTACCTGCCATCATTGGTTGTGTTGATGGATCATGCAAGTTCCGCATTGACGAGACCCTTTGAGAAAACACTGCAGCATGTTGATACGCTCCGCAGACTGCTTTGGTCGACCTGCTTCTCGTTTCTACTATGCTATTGCCACCAGTGTTGTGGTCATCGGAAGACGGCAGGAACGGGAGCGCTGGGGGCACCGGGTACAAGTCCGGCGCCGGCCGGGCGATTATTCAACGGTCAATGCTAACTGTAATAGGCTCCTTGATAGACGAATGAATCATCGGTTTGTCTATCGACGACAAGTACGTTTTTTTCAACCATAAATTGCTGGTTTGATCGTTGAACAAGTCAGGTATGCACGTGGAAACGACGATTTTGTTCGATGAACACATGATCAAGGTAGGAATCACCTCTTAGAAGCCAAATACCTAGAAGTATCTTTTGTCAGCTTGTGTACTGGTTACCATCCAGTACCAGTTCGTAGTTGAATTACCTCCTAGATGCTCCATGGAAGGGCTCTAACAAAGCGAATAGTAATAGCTATTGTTTACAAAGCAGATGACTGTGCTTTTAGTTATGCACCACATCGCGATAGTTTACTTCATTATGCCACACGCTGTTTAATGTCTGTAGTATCGACTGTTCTCTACATGTCTATGGCAAAGCTTTTTGAATGTTAATATGTCCAGGTCTCTTTGCTAATAAAGAACAATCAAGATAGAGTCTATCGCATACATTGATCTCTTTTTCTGAACCCTACTATGCAGTATATAGTATGTGAATCTAAAACATTTTACCTTGAGAAGAGTGCCCGCTCGCTGGTTGGTGGGTAATGTGTGGGGCAGGCGACTGCGTTTGGGAGGTTCAGCAGGTTTAGGGTCTAAGACTACAATAGGTCGATGTGGGTACCTACCTATATCTGCGTAGAGTTGCAACTCGCAAATTCTTCTACGTTCTTTTTCTATCAGATTAGTCCGAAAAGGTTCGCTTCCTCTTTACATGGACAAAATTGGCAAGAATTTTCCCCATAAAATGCGTCAATTCAGCACTGTCGGGAGCGGTCACCTCCGGCATTCAGTGAAAAGTGATGGAGTAGGCAAGTGCTCCGCGGTGAGTGGTGTGCAGTGCAGTAGACGGGAACAGAAAGAACGGAGCTCGAAGCCCATAGGGTACGCAAACTTTCGTGACTCTGCAAAATTTCACTCCTCCGTTTTGAGAGTTGGAGAAAAAAAAAGGGAAAACTGCGGTGTAAGTTTCGTTACGTATTAAATCCTTGAGCGGTGCTCGCGTAACTTATGCACAGGGGAGGATTACAGCTTTCGTTACATCCCTAGATCGTTACGTACATAAACCACCTGTATTAACCCAGCGCGGAAGCCAAGCCTACAACCAAGCCTTTTAGTTCTCCTTCTCTTTCCACCGACTTTACAAACCTTTACCCGATGAGAAAATTCCAGGGGGCAGCTCGACAAGAGAGACAGTACTGTGGTAGAAAAAAATCAGAAGAACTGGAGCCATATACGACGGCCAGGTGATTAGCTGGTTTTCCAAGTGCCCACTTGATAGATAGGTAGGCTCCGTAGGTAGGTATACTACCTATGTAGAAGATGCCCGCCCGTGTCTGCTTGGTCGTCGAATGCTATAGGGCTTTCGCAGTTTCACCCAATGTCGGGCCCGTCCCGTCCGCCAAGATGTCCCTGTGTTAACCCAGCAGCATCAGCTGGCAACGAAAAGTGTGCATTCATGACGTAGTGGAAATAAATGCGTCGTGACATGCCACAGCACCTTTTCTTTGTCGTAATCGCGGTAGAAATATGTACCAAGGATCTTAAATAACCCAACATGCTGAAAGTTGAAATTAGGCAGGTTGCGGTGCTCCATCCGCCGTTGATGCCAATATCGCAATATCGTTCGCTTTAGCTTCGACCGACAACGACAAAAATAACACGATTGCATCTCATTATCACGATTGACTTTCCCCATCGTCAAGCTTACGGTGGTCATGCGCGCAACTCCAGCAGATTTCGTCTGATGTTATCTTGGGATGTCTGACTTGCCTCATTACCTCCCCTACCTCCCCTTGCTCATCCCTATGATAAGTATCATCGGCGTGAGGCGAGAATCGACATGATAAGCACAGGTAGCTATTGATATTCGAAAGTCATCCATGTGAGGATCATTAGAACGGGTATCTAGGTATTTGACCAGATGCCCCCTCAATCCCTTCTCTTCCCGGTCTTCTGTTCGTATGCTTATACGTTCGGGAAATACAGTGGCATTTTGAATTTATCTACAGCGTCTGGTCGACGTGTACCGTATGAGTGCAATCATCGTGCCCTTCCGCCAATGTACACCACCTCGTGGCATCCCCCATTTTATGCCATCCTTCTCCAACTCGCCCGCAAGCGAGGCTGACGATGCCAGTTGCCACATGCTGCCCATGTTTATTGTCCACATATGCTTAGCGGTGGACGGCTAGACAGCCCCAAACTACACAGCACCCGGGGAAATAATGCGCTTGTCGTCAGGTCTGGACCCGCCACTGATTATCATGGGAATACCCTCTTTAGTCTCAGTGCTTTTTCCCCGGATGCCCGTGGCTGATCTAGTCGAGTCTTGCGAGCCTTGGCAGGCAATTCTGAACCCTTGAGACCCATCCTTCCTTATGCGTGTCTCGCTCATCATGAAATTCACTACAGGATTATCGGGAAGCGCCTCAGGTCCGATCCCTAGAGGTAGCTTTTCTCGAGACGAGTTAGGTGATGACCGTTCCGCTCCTTCCCTCTCCAGGCCCCCGGCCCCCCTCTCCCACCTGTCATCAAAAGCCAGACTGCCATTTATCACGAGTCGTGGCTGCCCCTTTCGGCATCGCGCAGCTCACACGCAGAGACAGATGATCTCGGCTACCAGCTTACCTTACTAAATATCACATTTCATCCGTATACCACCTGTCATTCTGCCTGATTTGGCGATGTCAAGGCCAAAGTCGGCCCGCAACAACGACAGTAGGTTCTTAGGCGTAGGCTGGGGTCTGATGGAATTGGTTAGATATGTTTGATCATGCTCTTTCCCATAGCCCAAAAGCACGCCTACGCCGTCGATGGGCGACATGCTGTCCGTATATGCACGAGCATGCGGTCAACTCCAACGACGAACCACGACTGACGATGTTTCTTTTTCTTTTCCCTTTTCTTTTTTTTTTTTTTTTTTTTTTTTTTTTTTTTTTTTTTTTTTTTTTTTTTTTTTTCCCCTTCTGGGAGGGTCTTCAATCTGGGGTACAGTACAAACGGGAGTGGTAGGTACCTAGCATTGCTGAACTCATCCAAGAGATCTCATCAACATTGAGCTTGCGTTGGACATTTCCTAATAAGTCGTTTTTCTCGACATGGCATCTTTTCAGCCAGACAATCACAAATCACCGTCATAATTCCAGGAAGGCGTCAAGGAGATGCTTTCTTTCCTGCCTTTTCTGAATCTGTCTGATTTCTCGCGACGAGAAGCAGGGGCCTTGGTAGCAAAAAGAGAGATTCTTGCGAACCCGGCAGGACCATGACCTCCCATGTTTGAGCCTGTTCGGTGAAGGGCCGTCAAGGTGTCTCAAACCCCATCTTCACCGGTTTCAAATCACACTGCAGCCCAGGCAGACCTCGGTTTGTGCAACCTGACAGATTCCTTTTTTAAATGAGAGACCATATCGATGGCCTTCCAAACTGAGACCTTTTCGGACTGACTTGCAATTTTTGGCAAGTCCATCTTACTCTACATGGGATACCTATTCCATATCCTTCTATCTGGCTACTTATGTTGACCATGGGTCATTCACAGTAACGTGCTCAAGTTGTCTCTGGCTTAATGGACCAACCGCGCTCACGACGAGTCAGCTAACTTGACGAAGCACTACGGTCCAGACACTGCCTCTTTCCTTCTTCGACACGTCCAGCCACCATTGTTCCTCTCGACGGCCATTGACCTTCACTTCTTTGGACTATTCTTGCATGTCGTCAGATCTGCTGGGAAACTTAAAGTAGCAATTCGTGGACACTTGTCATGGCTACCTATCTTACAGGGTAGACCGTAAGACGAGAATGCCATCACGTCAATTTCCACTCGGTCATAAAAAAATTCCGTTTCTCAGTCTCACTGCTCCCAACATTTCCCGCGTACGCCACCAATGCTCAATTGCCAATTGTCAATTGCATTCTCAAGACGCAGAAAACCACTTCTGCGTGGGCGGAGTGTGATCGATACTACCCCTTAATCCATCCTGTGTGACCATACTATGATATCAAACAGCCAAAGGAAAAGAGAGGCGTTTGTGGGTTATCGCAAGTCGGCGATTGTCACGGGTACCTCACCCTCAGAGATCTAGGGACAGCAAGCACCCACGAAAACTCCCACGCTTGAGGCACGCCGCTTTAGTGCACATAGGGGCATGGTTCTAATGGGTGAAGCATAAGAAAATATGCAGACTTTCTACTATACCCTTTGGCTATCTTACAGTTTTAGTCACTGCACTCTGCCGTATTGGTTTTGTGGGAAAGTCACCCAATTTTTTTTTGGTTTCCCTCGGTCCCCCATCGGGCTACTCCCGTTTTCGATGCGGACTAGGTTCCGTCTTAGTCTTTCCTACCATCTTATCTTACCTTACCATTGCCGTTCCTCTAACGATCAGCTACCTTGCGCCCATTATCTGCACCGCTTACAAGCATGAGCTTAGTAGTGTACTGAACTAAGGCTGACGTTGATTCCATCTAACGATCATGATCTTCCAAACCCAGCGAGCCAACCACTGCGGTTAAGTTTCAACTGACCTATCACACTCCATCATGAAGACTCCATAGAAATCCATAGGAGAGGAGGTTGTTCTACTTGCCGTCTAGGTTCCGTCTCGGCACATGAAAAACTGCACATTGGCTTCTTTCTTCATGTTCTCAGAATCAAACATATCCCATGAGAATGCAACGTGCCAGCACAGCACGCCTCGTTACCCGCCCTCAAGTTTCTATCGTTCTCACTTGTTCGCATTCTTGATCCGTCACGAGATTTTATCTAAGCGATTGCAAAGGGGATTTGAAGGGCCCGCGGGGGAGCGAAACGGGATCTGGGACGGGACCCGTTATCTGCTAGACTACCCGTAGGACTTGAGGCTACAGTAAATAGTCTAGGACTACGCATGTTGACTAAACAACCATCCATACAACAGCCAAGTCAAGCTGATTTAGGGTAGCATTTTGCCCCATTCTCGGCTATAATATCTGCCCTATCAAACCAATTGCGCTCTTTTGCTCGATTAGATCTTGATATTGCTTGCCCCATCCACTCTCCAGTCTCCATCCTCCAGTCTAGCCACGTCAGACAGACATGACATGAGAACACGCCTTTTCCCTCAACTCACCCGCTCACAAACGCTCTCACTCTCACATCCTTGCGGGTTAGTTTTGTTCATCAGTGGAATTCATTTAATTTTCTGGTTGCTCCTGCCTCCACGTTATGAATACTACCCAGCGCTGTGGTTATCCGTTCCTTCCCACTGGCTCTCTTGGCCGGTCACTGCCCCGTAGCGTTTTCGTTTTGCTTCTACTTGTTTTGATTCTATGGGAGCAGGATCTCTCTCTTTCTCACTCCATTGCACCTTCTTCTTCCAGATGCTCACTATGATCGGTCCGGTTCCATTTCGTGATCTTGAACGTCTTGATGCCGTCGGTCTCACACCTCTCTCCACTCAAACGCTACTAGTGAACCACCAGATGGCTCCTTGGCATATACCGGTATGCGAGGACGGTGTCATATGGGGCTGATCGAAGAGATGAGTGGCATGATTATTTGGATAATCAACACTTACCTAGTTTAGTGGAAGCTGCGGCGTTCAGTCACTGACTGCCGGAAGGATTCGAAGAGGGAACAGGAAGATACTGTCACCATGGAAAGATGTCAGCCAGCAAAAGTACCTAGATACCACAGATGGCCAACATACCCTACCTCCTCGACATGCCATCTTTTCAACATTTTTTTATTTAGATGTTTTATCAAGATCAACTGTGTACCTTGCCCGAGCAGCCACGAGCAGCAAAGTGCCATGTATCTTTGCCTGCTCGAGTGAGTAAACCCCACTATCTAGCTTACTCCGGGCGCGCTGGCGGGCGTCCGTCTACCCAAAGATTTCCGAAACTAGCGGGACCCGAAGCCAGACGGACGTACCGGATTCAACTGAGGACCCCGGAATCTCAAGGTTGTCATTACAGAAGACAGAGGCGCTCTGTCTGTTTCCTTCGGCAGGCAAATGCTGCTCTTCAAACATTCATTAATTCATCCATCCCCTTCCTCCTTTCCCCCGCCCGTCCTGTCTGTCCATCTGCCCGCGAACAAACTGGAGGCCCCGAGTGAACCGTTGCGCCATACACACACATTCAACGCCTGCCTACCGTTCGGCCGGCCGTCCGTTTGGCTGGCGGCCAGTCCCGCCCGTGCCCGCACTTGCACTTTTTGCGTAACGCCGTGGAGGGCGGGGCTTGGTGTACTGTGAAAGATGAGGAAGATCGGGAGCAACCCAAGCACATTTCATGACTGTTAGTGAATGGGGCTAATACCGAAACCAAGCCACTATCGAGTTTGTCATGTCCGTCTAACCAACTAGTTGCTAACTAGTCTAGTGATCATCCTCTCCGGGAAGACAGTAGTAAACTATAACTCTTTACTGCATATATACCTATTATATACATGCAATACACTTGCTTGCAAGAGATCCAGCAGAGCAAGCCATAAGTAAAATCATCAGCAGCAGCAGCAGCATCATAGTCGTTCGTTTGCTCGGCTATGGTCTGCCGAAACACAAAGGAAACAGAACAGTTGTCTGTGCCTATTCCCAGTTGGCTTTACTGAATCGTTGTTGGGGATCAGTTAGTTGGTTACGGGAGATAACTCTAGTTGGTTGGCTAGGTATTTGGCTGAATGGTAGGTTCCGTTTCGGTGCCGTTGCGTTGCGTGGCCTCTGCTTGCTTGAGTGTCTAACTGACTGGAGGAAACGGTTGGGCATAGAGAAACAATGTGCTGATGCCGCCGCTACTAATGCCGATAAAGCCAATGAAGCGGTCGATGATACGGACCGTACGTAACCTGAAAACGCTGAGGCAAACACGTACAGTGCCAGCTTGGTACGTAGCGTTTAGTAAAAAACTTACCTTACGGAAACATGAAACGCGTTGATGGCGAGATACTTACTGCAAGTGTCATGGTATAGTCCTTGGGGGTTGTGATGTTCGCCAAGAGTGAACAATGAGTGGAGGACGTATCAGTGATGTGGTATAGGTATGTATCGATGCTGATTCAGAAGAGCCTGGTAAGATTTGAATAGGCTCACTCGTGGAACCGGGATCAGTAAATGTCCATGGGAAGATCTCTGTCCTGTCGAACGTTTTCCTGTTGATCTTTTTCCCCTTTCTCCTTTTCCAACATGAAGAGGGAAGATCGAAAAACATGCGGGGAAGAAGAAAGCAACCAAGCGGAAGGGCGTCCTGCAACTCTGTCTGGTGGATAAGTGCATCTTCCCGTGCTGTTGAGTTCGTTGTCCTCAGTATGACTATTGTCATATTTATCTTTGCTGACTACTCTCGGCTGCGTTGATACATACCTCTAGACACTTGCTAATATTCAGGTTATTAGTTAGTACATCAATGATCCAATACCATCCTCTGTCCATGTCATCCATGTTCTTTCCCCATCCCTTCTCTCCCTTCTCTAACCGCTTTTCTCCAGGGTAAGGGCCCCTCAACCGGCAGTTGGCCGGCACCAACAACCTGACATGCATCTCATCGATCAACCGAACGATCTTTGCACCCATGCTATTGCCTTTCTTTCCTCTTTTGCCATCAAAAAGTCTGGCTAGGAGG
The DNA here is from genome assembly GCA_037102815.1 of Neurospora intermedia. NCBI lineage: Eukaryota > Fungi > Ascomycota > Sordariomycetes > Sordariales > Sordariaceae > Neurospora > Neurospora intermedia. The sequence continues at coordinate 3,823,155 of BTPP01000001.1, read as the reverse complement.
GTGGTATTCCACTCATGGAAATGGCGAGCGAGAGAGGGGGGACGAAGGAGACAAGGGGATGAACAAGGGGTTGATCGATACTAGTGTAGGTCGACGATAAAACGTGGGGTTGAGTACCTCTAGGCTTGCGAGGCTTAATACGATGGTACAAGTTCTTCGTCGGTTAGCCTTCGCCCGAACACCGAATTCCCTTGTTATTTAGTAGGTAGGTGAGGCGACATAGGGACATGCGGGACGTGTGTCAGAGGAGGCCCTGTCTTGTCATGTCTTATGGCCCACAGCCTGCTACTACAAGAGTGAGGGTACGCTCGAATCGATGCTTCTGCCTTACCGAAGCAGAGCGGATGGTATGGACCTTGAACATACTCCGTTTACGTAGAGATAGTTACAGTCTAACAGACATCACTGGTGTCAAGCTTTAGAAAGACACTCCACGTCGTCGATAGTCCTCCGAGGAGGAGACCTTTGGCGAAGGCAACATCCCAAAGCGTTACAGTCCAGTCAAGCTTGGTTACACGCAGACAGGGTACGACCGCAATTCAGCACGTCTTTCATTGGTTCCTGGCCTGCAACCAGACTTGTATCTGTCTGCTTTGAACGCCCAAGTGATAAAATGGTAGGCATCTGCCATGACATCTTTTATTAGGTACGATTCTTGCAACTGAAGGTAATACATCCTGAGAGGAGCATGTCATCCTGTTGATGGATCTCAGGCATCTCTGTGCATGTGTGTGTGTATCTGTGTGTGTGTGTGACGAGACTTTCTTGTGCTTTAGCTACGCGGATATCTAGATTCAGTAGCACGGGTGAGATTTAGAGGGCAATAAAGATGTGGATGAGGTTCCATTTCCTTCTGCTTGTCTGATTACGTCTATGAGCAATATATGTCATTATAGGCAGCACCGACACGCCCACCTGTAGAAGCCTGTATGCAACTAATCGCATCTTCCCAAGGTCAAGTCCCACGAAACCTCCACCAGGCCTGGTGGGCTGTGAGTGCCTTCCCGTGTTTTCCGGGTAAACACAGCAGCAGCTGTGGGTTAGAACACGGAAGCCGCGACAGCTACAATCCAGCTGCCCCTGCCTTCCATACCAGCACAACAATGTCTCTAGTACCAAACAAAGAAAGTGAGTTATCACTCACCATTGTCGCAGCAAAGTCATACCGCCAAGGCCCATGATGCCCTCATCACTCTTTCCTCAATCCCCCCCCCCCCCCCCCCCCCCCCCCCCCCCCCCACATCAGTTCTGTCCACAGAGACATCCTATAGGTAACCCAAGACCTGTGCCCAGCTTTCATGATGATACCGATGACACCTGATTCATCATTTTTCTTCTCCGTTCGTGCGTTCTCTTCGGTCTTCAGGATGTGGCCTTCGGGATGGAATCCTACCTCAATCATTCCGCGTCGAGTTACTTAGGAACCATAGTAGATACCTAACATTGAATGGTGGATGCTAGGTAAGAGAGGCAAGTGTACCTTGATGTTTGGGATAGGTGATTAATCATCTACCACCTGTCTCCCGTGACGTGTAAGCTGTCGTGATTTCTTCAGCTCTGGATTGTGTATGCCGGAAGGGTTGAAATGGGAGATTGTCAGCGGCCGCTGGTGGTTCTTGCCCAAAGTTGTCAAGGAGAGATACTCCGAGTATTAGAGTCTCAATGGCGGAGAACGCAAGACAAGACTTGGAAGGGAAAACATGCGAGAGTCCACTGTACCTTAATCTGGATACATTAGGCAGTAATTGGAAGTCACAACGTAAGATATACGACAGGAGAAATACTGTTGACTAATTGCTCATATACACCTGGAGAAGCCACGCTGGCACTAAAGGTTTCTCGAAATCGGGAGGGAAGGAATCAGTACATTGTTCCGTCCGAAACAGAAGAGGCTGGCTGTCTCGGCAAAGAAGGGACTTCCAACTAACCAATACCATTCTCTTTGTTTTTTTGGGTTGAAAGGCGAGGAATACGACATGTCACGTCCTGAGACCGCAAGAGGTTTGCTCTCTTCGCCTGTCTGCTCCATGCTTTTTGATAAGGAATTATGTTCCTATACGTAGTAGCGTTCGGTAGGGTCGCTCGATAGGCGAGATGTAGAGGCAAATACATGACCTCTACCTAGCTTACAATCAATCCTGATATCGCAAGCTGTCGAAAATCAAAAGTAACGCAGAGGCTTTCAAGTCACCGCACACTCCAAGATGAGAGTCGGAGGAAAGGCGAAAGACATGAGGGAAGGAAACAACAAGTTGAACGCCATGGGCAAAATGCAATATATGTCTGAGCTAGGATAGGGGTTGTTTAGAGCGACCTAGTCGGGAAGGCTCACATAGTTCCTTGCTGTCCAGTGAGTAGCGTTGAGAAAATATGAATGATTAAAAGGGACTAGACTACCATTGTTTGCTACTGTCCGTTAATTCAATGGGCCTGAACAGTGGCTGGCGAGTGTTTTTATACCTAGATTCAAAGGGAAGTTTTAGAGACCGTGGAGAGTAAGCCTTTTTCATACCGTTTTTTGGCCTTTACCAGCCCATAACTGCCCAGTTCAGGCTCGTACCGTGACAATTTTGGGTCGTCATTGCTGTCTCTATCAATGTCCACTCTATTATCCATAACCAGCCGGGCTTGGTAAAGTACAGATCAGTCCTCGTTGTCGTTGTCGTCGCCGTTGCTCAAGGGGAGATTCCCGCCGGTCTGGTGTCACAACATTTGCCGAGCCCATAGGGTACAGCTACTGCTGTATGACCGGCATCATGCACTGAACGGTCAAAATCTGCACAAATCATATGCATTCAACGTCGTTAGCTACACGTTCAGAAAAGTTATGTTCTGTCTCAAGATGACTTAGCTGGTGTCTAACTAGTGGTAGTCATCATCGGGGGTCACTTACCTGGCTCGCTATGCCACTGGCTCTGTTCTCTCTTCGTTGTCGAACCTCACTCTCTCGGTCGCCTGACCCCGTGATGGGACAGGCCCTACAAGTGTGAGATATGAGCGCAACAATCTCGTGATGCCTCTTGCCAAACCCTGTGAGGTTTCTTGCTTGCTCAGTTCGCTGCTTCGGACTACTATGGAATGCTTCAGAAGTCAACCTACCTAGGCATCGAGACACTCATTAAGAACAAAAATAGACAGCATGCCAGCGAAAGAGGATGGATTTCATGAGAGGGAGGGAGGTCTGTCATGTAGTACTACTTCACTCAACCCTATCTTACTCTGGGCCTAACTGAGAGTAGCAAAGTTCAGCGCGGGAGTCCAAAGCATGCTCTTGAGTTCACCAATATCTATCTCTCAAGCTGCCCAAGCATCAGAGTGGCCACGCTGGCAAGCATGCAATCAGTTGCATTCAAACCTGAAAGCATAGCGCTACACCTGTTCGAGCAAAACCGCTCGAGTGAGTAGAAGCGGTAGTGTTGTGGTTGAACTAGTCCTTGTTTCTCGATGGGGACTTTTTTTTTTTTTTTTTTTTTTTTTTTCCCTCCAAGGACACGCTCCGAGGTTCTGAAGCATCTTTACCCAATGGTGACGCAATATACAACGGAAAACGAAGGCTTTTCATGGGTTTCGACCTTTCCTCGTACGGTACGCTCTGCAGCTCGACAAAGCTAGAAGTCCAGATATTGCCATGTAGGTAAGATGTCGCCATGTAAGCTTTTGTTCAAAGAACCAGTGGAGCAAGGGACCAAGAAGGTGCATGATGAAAAGGGTTTTGGGAAGGAAACAGAACAGCAAGTATTCCAAGATTGCTATTTGTCGTGACACCAATAGTCCACCCAGACGATGAATAATCTCCAGCAAGTATCCGGCATGTGAGAGCCTGACGACCAAACGCTCTGGGGGTGTCAGGTTGCCTTAAGACCCAGATGCCATTATCCAAGAGAGGCATGGATCGAGGGTGCCAGTCTGTATGGATGGATGGGTGCTTACATGCGCTGGGGATATAATACTACAGGTTCGGTTATGGCTAAAGGCACGCTCTTTTGACGGCTCAGCCTGTCGATAATTAGTCGTCATCACAATATCCATGCTCACTTCCCCATGACGGACTGTCGGGGAACCACCAATCTCCCTTAATCGGGTGGTGTGAGGACCCGTCAAATAGGTTGTAGTAAAGAGAATGTTGCATGAAACATGATGAGGCTCGTGACACCACCCATGATCTCGCTCCACTTCTTTGGTAGGCACACCATCCTCGTATCGCCCAGTAATTTTTGTAGCCGCCCGGTTGAAAGATAGATGGCACACAGCGGGATGAATGGTAAGTGAGGCAACAGGAAAAATGAGCCGGCGACAGTCTGGGGCAATTCAAGCCGTGACGACCGGGCAGTAAACCCGGATGCCTACATAGAGCCAGACGCACCTGACTGCCTGACATAGAGGCACCGACATCAATAACACAAACACTCGCATGCGTAAGCACACATGCGTGGCCTACTTCGTGACCATCAACAGGGAAATGGCGTGCTTTCGATCGGGCTTCTGGTTTGATTGAGGAAGACCCAAGGCGGGGTTGACCATGTTGAAGAGTGAAAACGGTGAGCTCGCCATGGACGGCCGTCTGCTCCGGTCAGGAACCGAAGACCGGAGTACCGTGTCGTAGAGCGTACTTCCCTATCTTCGAGTCACTTTTTTCGATGTACATCAACAAGTGTATCGTGGCATTGTAAATTGGTAGTCGTGCTTCTCATTGGTTTCAGGCGATGCTTGTCATGCGTTCCTGTCTTCTCACGTCTCCCTGTCAAACCGTAATACCGGGTAGAAGATCCCTCGCGCCCAAACCTATCGTTCGAGATCATATTGCTCTTTGTAATGAGGGGGCAGTCGCTCACATGCTTTCCGTAAACGACGAATATGGCAGTTTGATCTCTCCGAGGTCATTCATGTATGGAACACATATCATTCTTGATACAACCATATCTCAGTGACTCGGGACCTTGAAAGCCTCCTGCACATAGACTTGAGAGCCAAACGACGGTAAGACGGAGACCCCGCGCAGTGAATTTTGTGTACAATATTGAATGTAACCGCGTTCTCATGGATATTCCCGTAGGCGACAGTGTCTTCCCGCTCTGTGTGCTGCTAGTTAGTCAAGTTAGCACAACAAACTCCGAGGTTTCCCGCTACCGAGAAAATCCCTCCCGCCATTGTCCGTACGGAAAGGGCACAGGGCGTAGCACAAGCTACAATCACCAACAGGGCCTAGAGGTCGCGTGGCGTCTCCTCCTGGTTCCCGGTGCTTTTTTTTGTATTTTCTCAGATAGTGATATAATACCGTACTCTCCGAAGTACCGCTTTATTCCTCACGTCTCCGAGGCCCCTGTCCACTGGATGAGCGAGTGGAAGGTGAGACAAGTAAAGTCAGGGAAGCGATAATGCAAAGTAAAGTGAAATCAGCCTTGACCCAAGCAAGTGCAAAAGAAGATGCAGGTACAAAGAAGGTGTGTTATGGAGGTTGCCTTCTTGTGAGGCTCAGCATGCCAGAGTGCTGGATATCCGGATGTCTGCATGGCTTTCGGGTCGCCGCCTTGTTTCTGGCCTCTTCAGCTGGAATGGGGATACGGGAAGGACATGGAATAAGCAACCTTTGCTCGTGCTGACAAGGTGCATGCTAGGGTATGTTGGAAGCTCTTCCGAGGCTTCTATGGTATGGAACGAATTGGGAGAGGCAGTCCCTTGTCGGAAAGCGAGGATGGAGGTAGGCAGTGATCTATTTGTTAACCTTCTATCACAGCACGGTCTGCCAAGATTCTCGTAGACCACTGCGCGCCGGCGCTTGCAAGCTGGTGCTTTGTATTCATGTAGGAATCGCTGTCTCATCTTGATTTTGTTTGCCTTTCTGGAGAAGGTCTTGGCTTGGGATGAATTTGGGGCTCTGAGTCGACCACCTTCCTGTTCCGCGAATGCCCTGTCAGCCACTGTGGGAGTTCTCTGCTCCTCAGCTCCCGTTTCAATATTTCCTGTGGCTTGAGAATTTGTATAGCGCGAAGTTGTCCTGGGAATAAGAACCGCGGGGAAGCTGGATGGCCTGCAATGTGTTAGAGAAAGATGGCTGAAAGAGAACTGGAAATAGGCAATGCCGAAGGTCTGGTCAGGATGGAGGCTCCATGTCATGTTGAAAGCGACAGAGGGAGACAAAAAGAGACAGGTAGGGCAAACATGCAGGAGATGTCGGCAAGGCAACCATGGGGAAAAGTGAGTGGTTGGGAGGAGACTTGGCCCCTGAAATGCCTGATCAAGCGGGCATGATTGAAGCTTGTTGGGCCAACTTGACCTGTCCTCCCTCGGCTACCTTGGGAGATATCTGGCATAACGCAGCTCATCCACGGCCGCAACGCGCTAAGCCATGACGGTGAGATGGATGTCGAGGTGCCTCCTCCAAGGAGGTCTGGGCGAGGTGTGTCGAGTGTATCGTGGACTTCTCGTTGGGCGCGCTTTGGTGGTTGTTCCCAGGCGGTGGTCGTTAGTGGTTGGAGGTTGGGGAAGAGATTGCGACATGCAGCGGTTTGGCATTTGATGTGGCGTTTGCCTCTGGGGTTGGCCAGCTCATGTCGCACAAAAAGTCCTATCGATAGCTCTGGCAGCGTTTGATAGCGCTTGAGGACTGGTCGCCTTTGCGCGACTTGACGCCTCTCTAACTCCTATTTTCATCTACATGATGGGTGCCCCTTTTTCTCTGACCATCAACGCCCCTACCTACCGTGTACACAATACAGTTGAACAAATTATCTTGGTACCTCCGTATTCGTCGAAAGGAACAGACCCGAGTGCCTATAACGGTGTCAGGACTAGTCGCTACTTGTTCGTAATGCATGACGGCGGGACAGACAGACCAGACGGTGCAAGTCCGAGCACGCCGATTGCAATGCATTTTCCTGACACCTCGTTACCAGGTCCGGATTGGACATTGTGGAGATCGCCCAGCAAGGAGCACTTCAGCTGGCCAGCCGAAGTCCTCAATCATCATGATTGACCGACATCGCCCCCCTCCTGTCTTGCTCTGCCAGCACCTCCGTACCTTATGCAGTGTTGCCTTAAAGAAACGACCCAGAACTAATGAAGAAGGTATCACCCACACCAGCTGGCAGGCGGAAACGGTTCTTCGGCAAGCTCAAGTGTCTCTGAACCTTTATGTACCGCTACTGAGCGAGACAGACACGCATTTCATGATATCAGTCATCTTATATGCTTGGTATACCACCTTGATCCTCCTTCCTCGCGTCGGTGCTGCATGAAAGATCATCTGATTACGGGCCAGGCAGCAAGCAGTCGCAATGTTGACAATCTTATCCTCTCCATTGTCGGCCTCTGACAGCCTCTGCCAGCTACCTAGCTTCGGAACCCCTCTCCTGGTTGCCGCTCTCCAAGCTCCCGGCATAGAAGCAGTACAGGCAGAACATGGGCACTTCAATTCACGTGTTCTTTCTTTTTGACCACTTCTTGTCGAACTGTGTTACGACGCCGGTTCGAGCAAACGACCAATGGTCGAGGAATATATACGAAGAGACCGGCAGGTGCCATTGGCTCGGCGGTTTCCCCTTTCACTCTATCCGGGAAAAGGCAACCGGGTGCCTTCCTTCCTCACCTCGTTCGTTCCTTCTTTGCTTCACACTTCCTTCCCTTCCGCCTGGGTCGGTTAGAAAAGAGCGATTTGTCTGTCCGTCCGGGAAGGATGTGTCCGCCTCCCCTCATTATTGGCTTGCCAACTGACACTCTTCGCTACTTCGATGATCCTACTTGTCCGCGATCCTCAAAGCCGAGCAACCAACCCTTCGGTTTGTGTAACCCTTTCATCTTTCTTTATCTCATCTTGGCGGAAAGAGAGTTGATCGATGAATCAAAAAGTGAATTTGATAATAGTCAGTGTCCTAATCACAAAGTCGAAGTACGTCATGAGATACTACAGTTCTCAGTCTGACCAACGAGTTGTGTGAATGGATGGATGACAAAGCCATCACATCTGCCAATTATGCTCCTCGAAGTCCGGCATATTTTGTGATACCTTGGGGGCCAGTTCGGTATTGGCATTGCTGTTTACACAGTAAAGCCTCTGATGACAGTAGTCAAATTCGTTACTGCCAAGGGGTGATACAGACATCAGGCATATACCATTGCGTCTAAAGCCCTCACTGATGTTCCATTCATCGTGACGCTTGTTCTACACACTTCGTCAAGACGGAAGATACCTCAGAATACCTGTTAGCTATTGGAGAGAGTGATGTTCCTGGACGGCTCAAACACACCGTAAAGAAGAGAGAAAGTGAGAGAACTCGAAGTAGCAAAGGCAAGCGTTTTGATGTGATGCAGGAAAGGAACATACGACACTGGAGATTTGCCGGTCATTATTGACCGAAAGACAATGAGCTGTGAAGCAAAGACACCTAAATCCACATCGTCGACAGCATGTGCATAATGATTTTCAGAAAATAGTTTGCAATGAAATTGCTAAACTGATAGTGTGCTGGGTATCATTTAATGGTAGTAGTAGATCTGAAATGAGCTCATGATCCGTGTTTTCCCTTTTCCCCTTCATTCACATCTGCTGTTTTGCCTTCACAATGTTCGTCTCTACTCCAACAGTTGCTCCCTCGGTCACAAGGAACTGAAGCAAATCCTTTTCTGAGCAATACTGACAAGCCATAACCTTCCTTCACAAGCTGTGTAATCTTTCCAGCTCCTTTTAACATCTTCAGCTCAGTTCTCGTCTTGGATACACCATTGGTCAAGCTAGAATTTCATCATGCCAGGAAACATTCTCCTAGTCCTCATTCCCTCTGCTACATCAGCACCAGCAAGACCAGACTCCAGACCTTGCCTTTGCGCGTCCAAGACCATCCACCACCACTCCATCACCGTTAAGGCTGTGCCCTCATACTGCTGTCCGAGGATACCCAACTCATGGGCCCACTTGATGATCAGCTCAGCTTCAAACGGCATTATCGCTGGCTTGAGCGTCTTGCACAGCTCCTCAGGGCCCATGGCACCCTTGGATGCGATCGTGACAAGTACCACGCACAGATAGCGCAACCACCGAGTTGCGTCAACTCGGCCAAACACATCACACCAGATGGGCGTTGCGCCATCCGGCCCCGTGTTAGGAGGCGGTGCTGACATGATGCGATTGCGGAAATCAACCAGCTCTTGATCGTCGTCGTAGCGGTAAGTCTCCGTAGGGATGACATCTATGCGGAAGTGAAGGTATTTCTTTGTATACTTTCGCGTCTCGTAGTTGCCCGGTTCGAAACCCATAGGTACGTGTGGCTGGCCTGTCGTCTCGATGCGGACGCGCTGGTAGGCTTGCATATTGAGCAGGGCCATAATCATGCCGTCGTTGGTGATATACGTGACACGTTTCTTCTCACCAGCCCGGAAGGCTTTGTCGAGTTCCCGTTTGTAGGCGAGGGCTTGAGCGAGTCTTTCCTCGTGTGCAACCTTGTCGAGCAGGTCGGTGATTCGGTTGGCAATGCGCCAACGCCAGCCATTCTGGAACCGGGAGTTGGATTTCGAGATGATACCCTCACGTTGGAGCTGATCAACGCCCTTCACCATAAGACCCTCGACCTCTGCTCTAGAGAGGGTGGGGAATAAGCTGTTGCGTTGCTTGCTGATGTGCTCCTTTGAGTATGTCTCTATCGGCGTCACGCATAATGATCGCATGAATGCCATGGCAAGTGCCAACTCTCTTCTTCTGATATCGTCGTGTTCTTTGCTGTCGTCTTCATCAATTGACAGTGCCATTGCTTCCGACGTTGCGTCTTGAAACTTGTTGAATACCGAACGCTGCGGATGGTTGTATGTCTCTCGCCACTCACGATCCTCAATTCCTATTCCGGTAACGTTATAGTGTCTCTCGAGAGCAGTCCTGGATTTCGGTAGGTCGGCATGACGGAATTCGTCAAGGTTGGAAGCCCACTTGATGAGCCACTTCCAATCGTATTCGAGGATATTGTCAAAATTGATCTTCGGCACGCCCACTCCATAGGCTTTGAGGAAAGCACGTCTGAACTTATCAGTCAGGTTCACAATACTCGACATACGGTCCTTCTTCAAAGAACCCCAAGTATGCCTGAGCTGACTGAGCGTCATATCGGGGAAGAGTCTCATCATCAAACCCCAATCAACCACCCTGTCAACACCACCCAGCAGTGTAGTGACGACCACAAACGCAGTAACCTTGACGTTATCGCTGCTCCAGTCCAGCTCCAATGAACGGTCACCGGAAACCCGCAAGAAGTCATTGTCCGTGGTGGGATAAGCTGTGTGCTCACGCTCCGTCTTGATGGCAGGAAGTTTGATCTTGGGAGGCCGGCCTCCGTGGCCTTTTCGTCCAGGTTTGTTCGGTTCAGTTTTCCGGGTCGTGCGAGTGGCCCGGACAGGCCGTACGATGACTCTGTCGGGGCTGTCACCGTCATACGGGAGCGACTCATCGTCCGCCACCTGAACAACGTCATCATACGGCAAGGTATCCAAGCCAAACTGTCGATCCTCTGACCATTTAAGCGTCAGATTCTTCATACTAGCCTTGGTCCTCGATGAAGAAACGTTGATGAAAATAGGTTTCGACGACACGATATTGGCTGTGAGTAAGGCGGTACCAGGTGAAGAGCGTTCCCACGCCACGCACTTGTCAATGAGTGTGGTGACTCTCCCGTATTCCGGATCCTTCCAGCTATCGGGGTTAAATACGATCCCTGGGCCCTTGGCCATCGCTTCAGCACTGCGAGGTAGGTTCTCCTCTGTAAGAGAGTCAAGATCTGGCATCCAACCTTGGACAGCAAAACTACCATTGTGGTTCTCGAAAAATTGCCACCCCTTTGAGGACCAAGAACCCCGTGATTCGTCTTGAATCGTAGTACAAGGGACGAACTGAAATACTACGGGCTTCTGGACTCCCTCAGCCTTTTCATTATTTGATGTGGCATCATCGCCAGCTGTGGACTCTACGTCCTTTGATGGGACTGACTTCGCTGCTTGCTTCGACTGTCCTTTTTCTGTGGAAACACCGGCCTCATGGATGTCGAGGTTGGGTTCTAGAAACTGGACCTCAACAACGCGTTTCTCGATAGGTCGTAGACGGTTGTCAAAGAACCAAGGCGGCAAGCTGTTCAATCCTGGATTTCTCATTTTACCAACGTGCGGAAGCAATTTGTGCAACTTTCTGAGCGCCGCTTCTTTCTTCTTACTGCCGTACTTAGCCGGCAACAGGCCGTATGCCTTGATCGCCTCAATGACTGAAGGGGGTTCTATAGTCTCATCTTGGTCGGTTGTATGTCTCGTGTAAGTTGGTGCGTAAAGCTTTGCGGGACGTCCCCTCCTCCTCGGGCCTGTGTGATAGGGGGATGTGTGATCCGGCTCCCACATGGAACCATCGGAGTCGTCATTATGTGCGCCGTCACGTTTGCTTGGTGTACCTTGCTCATCCAATCTTGCTCTCTTTTCTGGGTGGCCGTCCAAAAGCTCATCTCCCGCTGGGCGCTTGTAAGAGCTGGCCTTTTCAGATTCCAATACCCAGAGAGGATCCGTAGAGTCGCGGACTTTCTCATCGTTATGCTGAGTGTAAAAGGGCGCGTTGAAGACTTCGACTTCGTCAATCTTTCTCCTGCTTCGAAACTTTTGGCCATTTGCGTTGACCTTCCGCTCTTCTTTGCTATTACCAGCAGGTTTCTCGTACAATTCCTCCAAAGTGGCGAGCTCTTCCTGCGTCGGTGAAAACGCTGTAGGAATATAGAGGCTTGGATACTTCTCCTTCATCCTTCTCTTGACCTTCATTGGCATTGGATCGTTGGTCTTGACGCCGGTTTTCAAAATAAGAGAGAGTTCAATGAACCTTCCCGCCTCCGTCCTCAGCATGTGGGTGTGAAGAATAGCTAGATGGCGAGTTTCCAGCGCTTTGATTGCGGCCTGATGATTCTTCCAGGTTGGAGGAGATTGGTGTCTGAACGCCCGAAGGTACACTTTAGTCAGGGCATAGAATAAAGATTTGCCCCCAGGGAAAACGCCAAAGTTATTGTCCAGAAGATACAGAATGATGTCACGAGCCTGGGCGGTCCTCTTCTTGGCCTCGGTGGAAAAACGACTGTAGTCTTTGGAAGGAATGAACGGCGCCACTTCAACTTGAACTTGGTTGGCAGGCTGTTGATGCTGCTGAATGTTGACTGGGTACGGTTCCGGGTATGCTTCATCAACTGTCTGACTATCCAGTGTGCGAACGTATTCCTGTGAATATCGGGAGGGTTGAGGAGGTGATGAATATGAAGCAACATGAACATCTTGGTGGCTTTGCACATAATGTCCTTGGTTAGAGTGTGGGCCCGGGCCTGCGTATGAGGGTTGAATATTGCTAGGATCAGGATACGACGAAATCTGGACAACTCTGGAAGAAGGTGAGGCACGATCGGAGGTGTAACCGCTGGTACCAATTTGATGGCCTTGTTGGTACGGTGTTTCGGTATACGCCGATAGTTGGACTGAGGGTACTGATTTCCTTTGGTCCACGAGGGATCTTCTAGGACTAGCATCAACTCCGGGAACAGAGAGGTGCCCATCTTGTTGACTATATGGCTGTACACGCTGGGGTGTTTGTTGTACGTCCAAAAGATGCTGAATCTGCATCGCATCGTGTTGGCTACCGGGATTGCTGGGTGTTGTGAGGGTATCATCTTTCTTGGAGAAGTTACTAATGATTCCTTCACATTTGCGCTTAGGTGCAACATGGGCAACATGAGAAAATAGAGGACCGCTGGCTCCTCGATGTTGCTGATGAGTCGATAGTTGAGCAGCATCTTCTACGCTTTCAATGACATTGTCGGCGTTCAACCCACGAAAAGCCATTCCGGCATTCTGGATCGCTCGAACACCGGCTCTGACATTGGCGCGTGAGCGAGCTGATGATTTTCGCATTTTGCGCCCGTCTTTCTCCGGTTGGGTGCCAGCTGGTACGGTTGTATTATCTCCAGCATTCGACGCTACAGAAGCAGCATCACGCTCCGGTGACATGATCCTCCGTCGCTTTCTTCCGCGTTCTATGACAGTAGAAGGGTCGAAGTTCGGGTTGCAAGGCGTTTGAGCTTTCGTTTGGTGATACTTGAGTCCAATGTCATTCTTCCAAGCACCACCACATGTTTCGCACTTGTATGGCTTTGAGTCGGCTGCAAGCATCTGCGCCCTACGGCCTCCTCGGACTCGGGTGCTACCCCCACGACCGCGGCCACCACGGCCACCGCGAGCAGCTCCACCTCTTGCTGGTGCCAGATCATCTACAATACTCTGAGGGGTTGATGGTTCAGCAGCTATGAGCTGGCTGGTGTTTTGATTTGTTCTGAGTGTTGCAATCTCTTTCTGAATTGCCAGGGCCTTTTCATTGTGCTCGTCCGTGTCGTCAAAAATAAACACGAAGGTCCAGGAAGGAGTCCCATTACTACTTTCCTTGGTCACAACAACCAAGCTCTTGCCGTCTGCCCCAGGGACGTCCCGTATAGCCGGATCATCCAGCATATCGTCAACTTTGATGGCGAGAGGTTCTTTACCAGCTTCTTCCAGATCCCTGTCGAATATAACCGCCCGGCCTTCCAAAGAGAATGTCAATTTTCCGGAAATGCCATTATAGCTCGCATTCAGTACGGTCTTTGGGTGGTTGGTACCTCCCAAGATGGAGGATGCCGGAGATCGATCCGTGCCAGACGCCTGAGAGGTACCCAAAAAGCTGGGGTCCTTCAGCCTATCCAATCTAAACACAATGACAATGGACTTTCTGGGTCGTCCAGTAGTCTGTGGGTTTGGGTTAAGAGAGCCAGGAATCCCTCTGTAGGCACCAGGTGGTCTCTCTTCCACAGGCTCTGGAGACGTAGTCTCTGTGTGGCTTGCGAGGTTTTCAGCGTTGGCATCATCTCCGTTCACACTCTGGTCTACTGGCGTGATGGGCTCTAAGTTCGGCTGTCCTGACATGACAACATCGTCTGGGGTTTTGGACGCTTCGGCCTCGGTCTGTGACATGGCTTCAAGTCGGCTCAGATGACGACCTTTTCGCTTTGCCATCGAACGAGGCTTCTTGGCCAACCGGCAGATTTCCGTAAGCGAAAGGTCCGATGTTTCGGGGAACGATTTTGCTCGTACTTGGCCAAAGCCATAGGCACTGGCGCCGGCCGCAGCGGGTGGGGTGTCTTCGGTATCATCTTCAGCAGCTGGGTTTGCCACAGAAAACATGTAGGCAGAAGTCTTCCCTTTCCTCTCCAGTCTGCTTACAACTTGAAAATGCTTGAGGTGCGGTGGTTGCTGCGTTTCAGCGACCTTGGTTAAGTGGCTTGCCATGTATCGGCGGAAGGCGTATCCGACCGTGGCAACGCTGACCTGGGGATTCGAGGCTCCTGCTGGGCCTGCGCTTTGTATCACTTCAAATACATTTTGAGCAAGGGGCTTCTCTGGAGTCCAGCCAGGGAAGATACGGCGACGCTTGGGCTTGGGCTCATTTTTCGCGGCCTCATCGGCTTTGGTGGCTTTTCCGAAGAGGGCCAGCGCATTAGGTTTGGGCTCCCGATGGCGTGTGGCATCCGAATAGAGCGATGTCTTCTTGCCTGTGGCAAGAAACTTTTCCCATTCCTCGTCTGTTGGGTCTCTTATGAACTTGAGACAGTCCTTGAAGACTTTACGTGCGCCAGGAAAGGTGGCAGCGGTGTACTTGAGAACACCCAAGTCAACGATACGTTGACAGTTCTTGGCAAGGGTTTTCATCTGCCAGTGTTTCCCTACGACGCCCATCTTGGACCTCAAATCGGCATAGCGAATGACTTGCCATGCCTTGACAACGCCGACGAAGGTTCGAGCGAAAGCCTCCATGTCGATGTTATCCCTAGTCCATCGATCATGCCAGGTGACGGGCTCCAGGTCCTTGGTAAGCGTCTCGACTGACAAGTCAAGACCACCAGTCTCAGTCTCCAGAATGGGGGGCGCGAAGTCGATAAGCCAGAGCTTGCTAGTTTTCATCTTGGACACTACTATGGTCCGCTTTGCGATGTAGCCTTTCCTGGCAAGGGAATCGGTTCGCTTGGGAAGGGAGCGCTTATCCTGATCCACTAATCTTCGAAGGTCGCTCTGCAAAATGCCTTTGTCTCTAACAGATGCAATGCCAAGCAAACACTTCCATTCAAGAACGGGGACTCTCTTGTAGTCTACACCATGGCGAGTAAGAGTCTGCCAAACAAGGTCTTCGGCAGGGTAGATTCGAGGCCGAATAGTAAGTAACGCCTTTTTAGATCTCGATTTGGAGGCTTTCTGATGAGAAGCAGCTGCTTTGCTGAGCTTGGACGCCGACTGTTTTGCTTTTGGTGCGGGTTCTTTGGAAATGTCGGCAGGCTCGCCATCGACTTCTGCTCCATTGCTCTCAGCGGCTTCCGGTAGAGCGAGAACTTCTTGTAGCTCAAGCTTGTTGTAGCGCTTATTCTTGTTGATCAAGATTTGGGGTCGGGTTCGCAGCCAATCCCAGGCCCAGCGAGCCGATACCATCTCGGCCGGTGAGAATGAGCTTTCATCGAGCTTCTCTTCATCTTTCTGTGTGATTTGCGCCGCCACAGCAGCGATATCTTCTCCTGAAGTTGCATCTTGCCGTGCGTCGAGAGTGTTGTGATACTGACGGACAATTTTCAGCAGTGCAGAGACAGACACGCCTTTTGCAATATCAAACCGAGTCAGTATTCAAGTCCATCTCAAAGTTGCATCACTTTGCGTTTCTACTTGTCTGCGACAGAACACCCTCAGGTTGACTGCAAACAAGAGCAGCGCAAGCTTATGCAAGTCTTGTAATTTTTGTTGACAAGGGGGCGATAGCGCGGCGGGATATTGGTGTAAGAGAATCGAGATTCTTGGCTGGAGATATGGAGGTGAATGAGGATGAAAAACGGGGAATTGAAAAGAACTCACCTGTCTCTCCGGAATAGGCGATCTCGGGGATGAGACCCTCGAGCAAAACCTCGAGACCGACGCCGCTCATAATGAGTGAGAACCGTGGTGCATGACGGTCGGCATGAGGCGATAAAAAAAGGATGGTGGAAAGTTTGATGCTGGGGCTCGAACCGAAGATCTCTCGCGATGCAATTTTTTCGCTAGGTGGTAGCGGCGAGCGGTAGATTTCTTGGTGGTGTCGCTTTGGGTGGAAAGGATCTCGCTTCGAGTGCGACCAGGGCAGTATTTTGTTTTCTCCTCTTTTTTTTTTTTAGGGACTTTGGTTATGATCAAACTGGATCCGTGCAAAGTGGAAAGGAATGCCGCTGTTTCGAGTTTCTGTCGGTACAAGTGAATGGAGGGGGACGAGCAGTAGATGGAGATAAGATGGCAGTCGCAGACGAGGGGCAATTGAAAATTTCTAGGTTGTTAGAGCAATGGGCACTTTCCGTTTCGCAACTTCTGGCCAGGTCCAGGTCCGTCGGGTCCGTTGTTGTGTGGGGGAATGATTTTTTCCTTTTCTCTCTTTTTCCTTTCTCCTCCGCTAATTTTTGAATTCTTTTTATTTTATTTTATTTTATTTTATTTCTATGTTGTTTACTAGGGTGTGAAGCAATTGGAGGAAGCTCCCGACGTTTGTGAGTTGCAAGTGTAATGCTCTTGCCATTTCCCGATTGCGAGTGTCGATGACGAATGACGAGTAGGTACCAGGTACCTGGGGGTAGGTAGTGCTCATTTCACTCAGCTTCCACTTCTTGTCCCCGACATGACAAGTTTTGGCAGGTGACTGCACCCACCGAATTGGGATGTCATAGCACTCCCGTCGGCCACCATCAAATGCACCACCCAGGCTACCACAAAGGAATACCTAATTTGACCACTACATCCAAACCTAAGCCAGCAGCGCGCGGTTGGTCAATATCCCTTCGTGTTGTAGCATTACCCTGCAAAGAATTTGATTACGCTCCTTGTAAACCTTATCAGATGCATGCCAACGTTTGGTGCTACCATACAGGACTCCATTGAAATGCAAGCCATTACCCAATCCGCCTAACCGCCTCCGCCTAGCTATACGAGCGTATTAGGTCTCCGCTCAGCCATAAGCTTGCGGTATTGTGCCACCACGTCTTCACGGACCTTTTGTAGCTCCTCACGCTGCCGTAAACTTCCCGCAGCCTTGGGGATTCCCTCGACATCGACCGTCGCTCCGCCGACAAGCAATTTCTTGCTAGGAATCTTCAACTCGGGAGGAGCATCCGCCACTTCGTTGAGACCGACCTTGGCCTCACCTCGCTTCTTCTTGATTTCCTCCCACGGATCATCCTCCTTCTCCTTAGACTCGCCAAGGTATCTAGAGCCCTTTTTACCCTTCTTCTTTTTCTTCCCCGCTTCCATGTTCAGCTTCCAAGTGACGCCCATAGACTCCTCCTCCATCTCCTTCTCTTCCAGCTCTTCCAGCTCTTCCTCTCTCTTCTCCTTGATCTTGGCGTCTTGTACCCTCCATTCGTCGTAAAGCTTGTGCATCTTCATCTCCTTCCTCGTTCGCCAAATCTTGAGACCGAGCGGGTCCTTGCCGTTCTTGGCCTTGTTGTTCACCAAACCACTGATGGGTAGCGCGGCGTCTACACGCTGACTGAACTCGGAAAGCTTCTCGCCTGGTCGGATCTTGAGCTCGGGCTTTGATTCTGGTTCTTTCTCAGGAGCGGGCGTCTCGTTGGAAGCGGCGGCGGCGGCGGCAGCAGCTGCCTTTTTCTTGGCCTTCTTGCTGGGTGGCGGTGCGCCATTGTCGAGCCCGGAACGCGGCTTCCTTCCTTCGGCAAAAGCCATCAGACGCTTGAAGGCGCGCGGCGCATCCTGAGTTTCAGGTGCTCGTTTCCTTTTGGACGAAGTCTTCTGGATGCCATCGGTGTTTTTCTTTTGTACAGGCTGTTTCTTCTTGGAAATCGTCGTGGGCGGGAGCGGCTTCGCAATTTGAGTTGGGGGAAGGTCGAAGCTGTGTCGGAAGTCAGGTATCCGTCAATTGATCGTATAACACGCCTTGGTTTGCTTACGTCGACAGGTCCTTCTCACGGCGAGTGTGTTTGTGAGGCATCGTAAATGTTTCAGGCTTCTTGCTGTCCTGAAATGTCTTCTTGCACTGCTTCAGCCAGTGTTAAGGTTGGGCAGATGATGCTGGTCCCTGATGGATTCAATGTCCGATGTTGCAAAAAATTTCCCCACACATCGGATAAGATAAGAGATTTGTACCCACTTAGCTGATGGGGCTCGTGCGTCCACCACCTAGGTCAGCGACGGGGGCTCCGGGCTGTTCCATGACAGAAGGATCCACCAGCGAAGCATGCAGCTGGAGAGAGACCCACCTGACCTCGAGATCGATCCACTGCTGCAACCCCACTTGCGACATCACCGTATGTAATAATGTAACAACTGAAAGGAACGAGTCCCGTCCCAACATCGATACAGTGGTTTTATGTACCGCCAAATCCACTGCACCCAGTGCACAATATTCAGTCCATGTGCTGGTCTTGACATCACAAGCCTGCCGTTCAACAGTTCAAGTTGTGCTACGTTGAATCGTTTTGTCCACGCTGAGAATACCTACCTACGTTTGAGAGCTAGTGCACCACGGCTGTCGGGCGCTTAATATGTCACCGGTATCGGGCATCCGCTTTCTGATCCCTTGGGTTGTTGTTGATTTGTTCCCCGATCGGAACGGCAGTCGCGATTACCTGTCTCGGCTCACTTTGGTTCCTAACATAGAGGTATGGAGCCTGTTCCCGAGTCTCCGGCATTTCTCCGACCGACCGACGGCACCACATAGTGTACATCAGGAACCAGCCAAGGAGAAGAGGAAAGGCGGGGCGCGGGGTATAATTCCCCTCGGCGATTGGTACGGCATACTGGTATTCCCCTCTGCCCCCTCGCGGCTGTGTTGTTCATGACGTCCAGTCGATCGTGAACCGTGCGGTCCAGTCGAATAGTGTGTATTGGCTTGATATAAAGTAAACGAGAACCTGCGTGTTATATAAGATGAACTTCTGATCAACTTCACCTATCCCTTTTACCTTTTGTTTGCAACTGATCTTACACGCTTCGCCGATATCAAAAACAAGATGCCTGAGCAACAGAGACTCGCTTCCCTCGATGTACGATCTTGTCTAACCCTTTTCAAAGAAGTCCAATACTAAGTGATGAGGCACACAGAGCTCTACCGCTAGCCGCCTCCCGGCTTACTCCCAGACGCTCTTTGAGGCCAAGACAGAAAAGGGCTTGACCTTCGAGGCCATTGCCCAGCATCTGGGGCGGAGTGAAGTTGCCGTTGCCGGCTTGTTCTACGGGCAAGTCCAGGCCTCGGCCGAGGATGTCGACAAGCTGTCCGAGCTGCTCAGTGTTCCTAAAGAAGCCATTGCCAAGCAGATGATGGGATTCCCTGACCGCGGCCGGGCAGGCCCCATGCCTCCAGTTGAGCCCTTGATCTACCGTCTGTACGAAATCGTCCAGAACTATGGCTATGCCTTCAAGGCTGTCATGAACGAGAAGTTTGGCGACGGAATCATGAGCGCCATCTGCTTCAACACTACCGTTGACAAAGAAGTCGACGAGACTGGCGCCTCGTGGGTGGTCATCACCCTCAAGGGAAAGTGGTATGTCATATTGTGTTGCTGTAGCCGCCACGCATTCGCTGACAAGAACAGGCTTCCCTTTGCTCGCTTCTAAACGGAAGCAATTCGAACTACCAACCTTTGTATATATTGATCATCCTTCTTGAAAATATAAAATGAAATAGAAATCATAGCCCAGTCTCGCATCGCCAGCCTTGGCGTTTCACGGCGACAGACGGCCGTTTCCGAGGACGACGATGCACACGCAACCACTGCAACACAATACCACATTCTCTTTATAGGCATACCTGAATGTTTCAGGACTGAAGAAAGAAGGGTCCGCATGCATAGTTGGAGCGAATGGCATTGTCGGTGTCGAGTTGACTCGAGTCTTGTTTTCGATGTGGCCGAGAAACAATAGGAAGGAGGAACAATACTAAGCGCCACACGTCGCCAACCAAACAAACCCCTGAGTAGCTGCCAAACATTTACGCAAAGCGGTATGCGTACACCACAATAGCAACAAGCAAGAATAATGATTAACTTCGATCATGCACAAGGACGTTCCGTTCTAGAACCTTGCCGGGCTTGTGTACACGCGAGTGCCACGTGCAAGTCTTCATGATATCTCTCGACATCATCCAGTGGCACGCCTCCATTGCAAGCAAAGGGATGAAAGATGGCAGAGATCGTCCCTTGTTCGGTGAGCACAATCTCAAGATATGCACAATACTAAGCGCTCACCACATGAGAAGAATAGGACAGCCCGTCAAAACCGTCGTTTTGTTTGCCATCGAAGCCGCATTCGTTCTGCCAAAGAGGCTGCGCAATGCGACGCCGGTGGTGCAGTGTCATTCTTCCCCCTCTGGTCTGAGAGTGATGATACCAAGGCAAGATTGGAGGATACACTTCAGACTGACGTTTGTCAGAAGATTCAACCAAGTGAAAAATCTATAAGAACGTCCGTCTCCTCCTCCCCAAGTCTGGATTTTCTTTTCCTCCTCATCCCACAACAGCCTTTGAATCCATTCAATAAACAACCCACAAACCATCAACATGCCTTCCACCGCTGCTTCCACCAAGGTCCCCCAGACCACCATGAACTTCAACGGCTACTGCGTTGTTATGTAAATAACCTCACAGTGCCTTGAAGGGCCAACGAGAGCATTGAGAGGCAGATGCCAACCAGCTTTCCTCCAGCAATCTTCTGGCAAACCACCCATCTCACCTGAGTGATCCTGTTCTCGCAACATCACTCGATGAGAACCACTGAAGATCGGTATCTCGCCTCTCAACGTCAGACCAGCAATCTGCTTTTCCCTCTATCATGATCGAAAAGCCCACCTCTCGTTCCGCCACAACAGCAACCTCGCCTAGGAAGCTTCTTGTCTCTGCTTCATGGTGGACTCTGCACAATGGGAGCACCCACTGACAACAACCAGAGCGGTGAGGATCTTTCCTTGATGGGAATGGAAAAAACCTTTGTCAACCGGGGATATACATCCGCACACATCACACACACCATCCTTTCACATAAACGACTTTCGCTTCTTTTTGTTGGGGATAACTTCACACGGGACTACTTTTCGTCCACACGGAGCTTTCCCTCTTTCGATTTTCGACACTCAGGCAACTCACCTTATCTTTCGGGACCCTTTCTCTCTTTTGTCGTTCATTCGACACCAAACACCCTTTGCGGACTGAGGACATCGCCGGCGGGAAACGATGCAGCAACTTCTCTTCGGTTCACACTCTTCGGCAAACGTCACCTGGGAGTCGGCGGACTTACACCTTCCAACCTCGACCTCTTCCATCTGCTGGGAGGGAGCTATTTCGCGACATGCTTCTCTCTTTTGTTGGGTGGGACTTGCACGGGCTTGGGTATGGCGCTTAGTTCACCACTCCTTCATCTTTGCGCACTTTCTTGGAAATTTCTTGGATAGGATTGTAGAGGAGGGAAGTCTTCCTTTCTGTCTTGGCAGGGAGGGGGGACTCACGGGATGGAATTTCTGGAGGGGGAGGACCATATGGGGAGTTTTCACTGCATCTTTCTGATCTTGGTTTGCGAAGGGGAGGGATTGTGGGGGTGAGTTGGCTTGGATGAAGGATTCTGAAGAGTGTTAGTTCTTTTAATAAAAAAGCCCCCCGGTTGACACCATATCTTTGGATCCTTTCATGACCGTGACCGTGATTGTGGATTTCTTTCCATCGTATGCTTCTTCGTTCCATTTCAGAGCAACTGACTTCAGTGATAAGGCTGTCAACTTGCAAATGGAACGTTTGATCGATCATCAAGGCAAGTTACGTCGAGGAATGGCCTCGACTCCGAGAAAACAGACTACACCCCATTACGTATAATAGCTCCACGTACCAGACATATATCTGATCTGTTTTGGCCAGGTTAGGTTCGTGATGTTAGCGCGGAACAAAGCTCTTCCACTGAAAGCGAAGTTCGGTGCTCCAAGAGACTCGTATTAAACCACTTTGACACAGGCTGCGGGTAGCTTACGAGAAACTAGGCAGGAATACACAGGCATGGTGATATACACTAGCAATCAATATTGAGATCACCGAGAAAACGCAGTTCCGTGACCATCACCGTCACCACAGGCCCATTGTAACTCGTAAGGGTTGGGGTTTGATGTGCCAGATTTAGAGAGATGGAATGTGAAGGGGACGGACTTCCAGGAGCTGGACTGTGGATACCTCTATGCTGGGCGCCAAGCATGTGGGTCCGCTTCTGACCCACCAGGCTTATCTTATCGGGTAATGGCAGCCATGTCAAAAAAAAGTTTCCAGAACTGCAGGCGCTGCCGCTTCTCGAGCTCATCATCCAAATCGATTGTACAGCAACCCCACATAATCACAATGCCGCGACAGTCCACCCGCACAAAAAAGCCGGCCACCAAGGCCCTTGAGGCTGAGAAGGTCGAGAAGATTGTTGAAGAGAAGCCTCAGAAGGAGCAGAAGAAGCGTGGCAGAAAGCCCAAGCAGGTCGTCGAAGAGACCCCTGTAGAGGACAAGATGGAGGTCGAGGAGGAGCAGAAGGAGGAAGAAACCACCACTCAGACCAAGGCCGACGAGCAGAAACCAGAGCAACAAGAAGAGGCCGGTTCAGATTCTGAGGAGGGTAGTGACGACGAAGAGGACAACGATCTCGATCTTGATGCACTTGACGAATCCGACTCCGACTCAGAATTCGAGCGCGACCTGAACGAGAAGCAATCCGCCGCCGGCATCCAGGCAAACAAGTACCAGAAGGCCGCCGAGGAATCGAGCGACGAGGAGGATGACGAGGATGAGATTGACATTGACGAGCTCGACGTCGACGGAGAGGAAGGAGAGGAGGTCAAGGCCATTTCGAGGGCGCGCCAGACAATAAACAACAAGCAAGGTCTCCTGACGGCGCTCAAGCGCTTCGCCCTCGACACAACCGACAAAGTCCCATTCGCCTTCCACCAGTCCATCGTTGCCAAGAAGGTGACGGAGGAGTCCATCCCCTCGATCGACGACGACCTGGCCCGCGAGCTGGCCTTCATGAACCAGGCGCTCGAGGCCGCCCGCGTCGGCCGCACCCTCCTTCGCAAGGAGGGTGTTCCCTTCACCCGCCCTACCGACTACTTTGCCGAGACGCTGCGCAGCGACGAGACCATGGAGAAGGTCAAGGCCAAGCTTATCGAGGAGGCCACGGCCAAGAAGGCCTCGGCCGAGGCGCGCAAGCAGCGCGACCTCAAGAAGTTCGGCAAGCAGGTGCAGGTGGCCAAGCAGCAGGAGCGTGCCAAGCAGAAGCGTGACACACTCGAGAAGATCAATCTTCTCAAGAAGAGTACGTGCCTCTCCTACCCTTCTCCTTCCCCTTCCCCTTCTTAGTCCCATAACAAGTTCTCTTCCTCTTCCTTCCCCTCCTCCACTCGATGATAACTGAAGCCAACTAACCTCCGCCCCCTCTTAAACAGAGCGCAAGGACGGCGGTGGCCCCACCGGCGCCAACGAAGCCGAAGACCTCTTCGACGTTGCCGTCGACAACGAGCTCAAGGGCGGCCCTGGCGGCAACAACAGCAAAAAGCGCGGTCGCGACGGCAAGGAGGGCGGCGGGCCCAACGCCAAGAGGCAACGGAAGGATGCCAAGTTTGGCTTCGGCGGCAAGAAGAAGTACGCCAAGTCCAACGACGCCCTCTCGTCGGGCGACGTGAGCGGGTTCAGTGCGAGGAAGATGAAATCGGGCGGCCCAGCAGGCGGCAAGCCCAAGAAGTTCAAGCCTGCGCCTAGGCCTGGCAAGGCTAGGAGAAAGGCGGGGGCTGGAAAGAGGTGAAGTGAGTAAGCTTCATTGTGGCAGGAGCAAGAAGAAGCAGTGGAAGTGAAGAGCGGTGTCGATGCCATGATGGGTAATCAGTTCAGTTTCCAACCTAGTACAACAAAAGGTCAGCACGGCAGGTTGGTGGCGAAGGTGGTAGTAGCGTGTATGAGTATACATCATCATGGGACCGGTCATACAACAAACATCATTGAAGGATTCAGATCAATTCAGTAGCCACTACCTTTACTTAGATACCTAAAGAGTTTTTTTCATGCCTTACAGTTTGATGGTGTGACCCGCTTGGCTCAAGGTCCTTTTCTCATATCATTTATCTTGCAGAATGGTCATATCCGTTCAACCGAACAAACAGGTTCCTTGCTTTCACTTTCCTTCAAAGGCCTCCATGTCGGCTCGTGAACAAAAGCAAATATCGGCCACTGCAGTTTATATAAACATCATCTATCATGGACGAGCCGCGCAAGGGCCATCGCTACTTTGATATTACTTCAGAAAAACTTGTACACGAGACATCCCCTTTCACTCCTCGAACCCGCATGGTAGGGGGTTGATGCGCAACACCATCGTAACGCCTGCTTGCTGCTATTAATCGAGACGAGCCTAAACCCAAACCCCAGATTCAGACCCAAATAGACCTGGAAAGACCCATGACCACCAACGCCAGACCTAGACCCGCCTTTCCTGAAGCCACAAGCAAATAAAAGAAAAACATAGCAACACAAAGGGCCACTCGTCCAATTTAACCCCACCGCTGTGTAGGATTAGAACGAAAGCCTCCCCTGAAGGGTATTTCAGTGGTATGGCGTCAACTCTGGGAAGAACTGAGCGATCTTATTCGGATTTCCGAACTCGGACCTGCCCGCTTCTGGAGTAACGGGACTTGTTGCCGTCTCTGTGCTGATCATGCTGCTGGTTGTGCTATTGTTCGTCAAGGTGGTGGTGAGGCTGTAGCCCATGCTGGCTGCTGAATAGGCCTCTCCCAAAGCGGTGGTCAACGAGGCACGCTTCTTCTTGATGTTTCCCTGTGCCGGTGGTTGCTGGGATCCTGCCCGTAGTAACTGCGGAGGTGCCGAGATGTTACGGACATCGGTTATGTCAGACGGGTTGTTCGCTGATTCAACGTTTGCTAGTGGCATCCGGCTTCGAGGTACGGCGGTATCTGTGGTTGTTCGGACCGGGCTGGGGGTGAATGATGGTATTGTGGGACCCAAAAACTTCTTTTGGACATGTTGTTGAGGACTCTCAATCTCGATGGCTGGCATGAGAACTGTGGCAGGGCCGCGTGATGACGTCTTCTCGTTTGCGGCCAAGCCCTTCGAACTGACGAAAGCCGTAGAGCGGCGCTGCTGGGGATCTTGCTCGTAATACTGGTCCTTGATAGGATGTACCAGAACAGTTTGGTTGTGGATAGTCAGGATCGAGTTGGTAGGTACGTTTACCCAGTTTTCTATACGGCTTGTTAGTTACGTTCCCGAGCACTTGATTTGGCATAGACTGGTCAAACATACCTCTCTCGAAGGATAAGGGCTCACTCGCAACCAGCACGACGTCAGCTCCCTTATCGCTTCTTTCCATCTGGTAGTCCCGGTTCTCGGGATCCGCTTCCCTCGTCTCCCACAGTGTCCCGGAGGAGTAATACAAACTAGCAGCCTCATCCGTGGAACTACCGACATATCGGGTGCAAATGATCGAGTGTCCGTCTGTAAGGGCGAAATTCAAAAGACTACGGGTGTCGATGTTCTCCGAGTGTACTAGACTCTCTGGGATATTGTCAATCAGCTCGTTGATGATGTCAATCGTCCTGAGCATAGCCTTTCGCAAAACAGTCGGCCCAAAACCACCCTCGGGTTGCGAGCTTGGATCGAAGCCCATACGCTCCAATGTGTCGAGGAAAAGAGCGAAGGCCCATTCGCTGTCGGTTCCGCCCGCCACACCAAGGTACCACTTATCGGCAAGACGCTCGCCAAGTCTTCTCTTGATGTACTTCCATCCTCCCAGTCCGCCGTTGTGCATCCACATAAGACTTCCATGGCAGAAAGGGTGGCAGTTGTCCTCGCTCAGGGTGCCTTCGGTGGTAGCTCGGACATGGGCGAATACGAGATGTGAGGCGGTTTTGGAGGCGAGACGTTGGAGGTTTTGGCAGTTCCATGCGGGGGTCGTTGATGTAAACAGGCAAGGCGCCGAACCGAGCTTAGGATCTGTGTAGAATCCTATTCCGAAACCATCCGCATTGTTTTGGCCGCGACGGGTATCCTATGCGAGAACATCGTGGTGAGTCACGGTGCTCAATGTTCAAAGGGTCGCAAGGGGCGAACGCGGGGGAATGGCATACCAGTCGCAATCGCGAATCGAAAGACTGCTTGAGAATCGAATGGGCAGGGTCGAGAACCAGCTTGGAAAGCAGGATTTCGTCGCTTCCTTTGTATACCTGTTGATTTGCCGTTCAATAAGCAGGTGTTTCTTGACACGATCACCGAGTCGGAAATTGTTGTCTTACCAGAAACCGACACATGGCCAACGGTGTGTGTAGACTGAGGATGAAGTTAAGGTATGACAATGCCGGCAATTGCTCGTCTGCAGCAGCGCAAGAGCGTCGTACTAGTTGCTACCGTGTCGTTGAATTGAGGCGTACTGTTTGCTGCTGAAAACACTGACGTCGCCAGGTAGGGTTGACTTCCAGGATCGAAGAGGATCGTTTGTTTGTTTGTTTGTTTGTTGCCTGCAAGAATCGCAATGGCAAGGGGACGCACGGCGAGGATAAAGGGTTCAAGTATGAGTCTTGCAAAGACGCGGATACGGGCTTGCGTAATTGGACCCTTTCGGGCAAGGAAAGAATGAGACGGGGAGCTGGAAAGACGGTGGGATGGATTTGAATCTGGGGTCCCGCCAGTGCAGTGCACGGGGACGACGTCGCCGACAGGTATATCCCAGGGCGGGCAGCGTGTCTAGTCATGCACAGCGGCAGTCCAGCCCGTTCAGGGCTGACGGCATCGCCTGCGAGAATGGCGGAATGGGGCGGGCATTTTGCGCCCACTTCAGGGTCTCCAGTTAGGCTTGCCACACTGCGACGGGCAGGCACCCGGACTGCCACGTCTGGGTTCTCGGCACGACTACTTACCAACGTGAAGGCCGCAGGTGCAGGCGCACGATTGGATGTCGATGTCAACGCGGGACGACGGAAGCCCGGCCGTAGGTTTCTTTTTCTGTCTGAGTGTACATACACTACTTGTAGTACATTGTCCCATCTGACAGCCTCAACACTCCGATCCTCATTCATGTCTCGCCCTTTTCGGGCGGACAAAGGAGTTCTTCTGGCAAAAACCTCATGCCCTCGTAACCGATAGAACAAGAACAATTCAGCTGGCCAGGGTTCCATGTCTCTTGATTCTAGCCGAGCCTGGCGCGCCTGGCAAGCCAGCCATGACTGAAGATACATGTCTCGTTTCTGCTGCCCAAACTTCAGGTTTTGATTCCACAGGCTATCAGGCAAAAAATGATCCCGTGGGTACGAGATGTTCCAGGTTTTCAGTGGATATTACCGGAGTCACAAACATCGCGACTCTCTCCGGAGCAAATGGGTGCTCAACTCCGTGACTGTTTTGCTTGTTTGCAATATGGGACCATCGTGTACAATCACACCAGCTCATTGTTCCTGAATCCAGCAACAATGGAAGAAGATCTTGTTTCATGTCAGCTACCCGCCTCACTTGCCTACTGCTCAACGGATCTCAAACACCTCTGGGTAGTCACAAATGAACTAAGCCCAGGTGCTAGCGCTACACCGTCCAGAGACCTTATGCATGTGACTTGTACCGACTTGACGAGCAGTCACGATGCAGTCTTATGCAGATGGGGTACAGTACACAAGTATTTTCCGACCAGAGTCTAAAGCAAAACAACATTGAACATTAAAATGCCAGTAGAGACATAGAACCCTTTCAGGAGGGCGGCGACTTGAGGGATCTCAGGATTGGATCTTGGGACTGCAGTTGGTGGTTTAGTTCCTTCCTGTAGTGTAGGATCCAAGAATCTACTTGTACAGTACGCAGTACACTACAGAGATATCGTTTGCCACTACAAGACCCGCCAAACACTAACAATGACTGCCCCACTTTTAGGTCCCACGCAGCCCCCCCCTGCCCACGGGCACTGTCCAGTTCAGTCCCAATTTTTGTGGGTGGGGTGAGTTTGGCGGGCTGGCCGCGCGTGGCGTAGGGGAGGCTCCCAGAATCCCTTCGGCTCCTGAGTTGTCAAACCGGGGCCATCGCGACCTGTTTGTGACCGGGCATCAACGAACCACTGACGATAACACTACCCGATCCGACTTCGTGATCACATCCGGACTTCTTTTTATCCGATTCGAGGGGTCCTGTGCCCTGTGAGACCGACATACAGCGCCGACGACATACGACGACGACCCTGGCCCTTTGATCGACGCCTAGATGCCGTGCCTGATTGCATGATCCGAGACAGGCACCGCTTCGTCGTTCCTCCACCATGAGCGCACAGCTTCGCGCTGCCGGAGCCCTGGGCCCCGTCGCCCGGCGTGTGACTCTCCGAGCTATTCGCCCGTATCACAGTCAGCTTCCTACCGGCGGCCTTCAACGAACTGAGCATGCCTCGCGAGCATTGCGGCGCTCGATGCGCTTCCCCGCCAACTCCTATCACAACGCCGTCATTGTCCGGAATGCTTCCTTCATTCGCCTTCTCCCCAAGCTGGCCCTCAAGTTTGCGCGCATCCCTGCCTTGTTCGGCACGATGATGATTGGAGGCGTCGCATGGATTCAGTATCAGGCCATCCGTAAGCGACCTACGGCCCGAGTCTGTTGGTAGCTTGGTACCCCGCTAACAAAGACACAGAGGTGAGCAATTCGGCCCAAGAAGTCTTCGGTAACGTCAGAGATACCGTCACCACAACCGCCTCCGGCCTATGGGGCAGCGCCGTCGATATTGCCGAACAGACCAAGCGAGGTTGGGATAATACAAAGGAAGAATTCGAGCTGCCTGAATGGTTAGGGAACCTCTTCAAATCAGAGGGCGGACCTGAAGGGGGTAACAACAACGGTTCCGGTCCTGGAAGACCCGAACCCCCCAAGAAAGCAAGGATGGGCGCCGCCGTTGGCGCTTCAGCAGCCGCTTATGGTTACGATGATGCAGCCGAAGAGGATGACCGGACCCCCGAGGAAATCTCCAAGGACGATCAGATGATGTATATGACCAAAATGATGATCGAGATTCGGAACCTACTTCAGAAAGTTGGCCAGTCGAGCACGGTCTCTCTGCCCTCGATCGTTGTTATCGGATCTCAGTCGTCGGGAAAGAGCTCGGTTCTCGAAGCCATTGTTGGTCATGAGTTCCTGCCCAAGGGCAACAACATGATCACTCGCCGACCGATTGAGTTAACGCTGGTAAATGATCCCAAGGTCAGCGCCGATTACGGTGAATTCCCGGACCTTGGTCTTCATAGAATCACCGACTTCTCTCTGATACAAAAGAACCTTACCGAGCTCAACCAGTCCGTTCCCGAACGCGAGTGTGTCTCCGACGACCCAATCCGTCTTACCATCCACTCACCTCGAGTTCCGGACCTGTCTTTGATCGATTTGCCTGGTTACATTCAGGTCGCTGGAGAGAACCAACCCCGGGAGCTCAAGCGCAAGATTTCGGAGCTTTGCGACAAGTATATCCGAGGCCCCAATATCATTCTCGCCATTTCTGCCGCCGATGTTGATCTGGCCAACTCGACTGCCTTGCAGGCAAGCCGTAGGGTTGACCCCAGGGGAGAACGGACGATTGGTGTCATCACCAAGATGGATTTGGTTGATCCGGAGAAGGGTGCGGCAATTTTGAGCGACAAACAATATCCTCTACGTCTGGGTTATGTTGGTGTGATTTCCAGGGCTCCTCAGCAAACAGGGCTGTTCAAGCGGGATACCGGTGCTCTCCTGAGACAGATCAGCAAAAATGAGAAATCCTACTTCAGCACTCATCCTGAATTTGGCCCAGACTCTGGTGTCAACATCGGCACCGTAACACTACGCAAGAAGCTCATGCATGTCTTGGAACAGCAAATGTCATCGAAGCTGCAGGATACAACAGCTGCCATTCAGCGCGAGCTCGAAGAAACCTCATACCAGTTCAAGGTCCAGTATAATGAGGAGCCCATGACTGCGGAAGCCTACCTTGCCGCAAGCTTAGACGACTTCAAGCACGCCTTCAAGAGGTTTGCTTCCAGCTTTGGCCGTCCCCAAATGCATCAATTACTAAAAGAGGCTCTCGACCAGCGGGTCCTCGATCAATTGGCCGCCAAGTACTGGAACAAGCCTATCGAGGATCTCTCCCCTGCTCCGTTTGAGCCGGAGAACATTGCCGATCTTCCAAAGGCCGACCCCGACTCACAGTTCTGGCATATGCAGCTCGATACCGCAACCTCGGCACTGACCCGGCTGGGTGTCGGTCGCTTGGCTGCTACCGTGGTTGCCAACGCTATCCAGGCCAATGTGGACAAGCTCGTCAACAAGTCGACCTTCGCCAAGCACCCCTCTGCGCGCCAGGTCATCAATGAAGCTGCCGCCACCGTCCTCGCCGATCGTTCATACACCACCAGCGATGGTATCGAGTTTTCTCTCAAGCCTTACAAGTATGAAGTCGACATCCAGCCACAGGAGTGGTCGCAAGGGCGGGATCACGTTGCCGGTGTCCTCAAGATGGAACTGGACCAGTGCCAGAGGGCCATGGGCAACCTGGAGAATTCCGTCGGAGGCAAGAGGAAATTGAAGGAGGTCATGAACTTTGTCGACAAGGCTCGCAAGGGTGAGATTATCGTCGAGGGAGAGACCAGGAACGGTGCCGGTGGATTCAGCGCTGCTTTGCTCCAGAAAGGTATGTTCTTCATCACTCAAACACTTCTCTCACCCCCTCCAAGAACACCAACTAACAAATGTCCAAAACCAGGCCGCGAAGCCGTCTTCCTCCGCGATCGTGCCGATATCATCAACATGCGCATCATGGCCGTCAAGTCGCGCCAGTGCAAGTCTCTCGAGAACAAGTACTACTGCCCCGAAGTTTTCCTCGACGCCGTCGCCACCAAGCTCACCCAGACCTCTGTTCTGTTCCTCAACGTTGAAATGCTCAATGACTTTTACGCCCGTTTTCCCCGAGAGGTCGAGTCCAAGCTGGGCGAGCAGATGCTCGGTGGCGGACTCGAGCGCTTCGCCTCCGAGGACCCCCGCATCCGTCGTCACTTGGATTTAATCCGCCGCAAGGAGCTCCTCGAGCTCGTGCTGTCCAAGATTGAGGGATTGAGAAGATTCCATAGAGCGGATGATGATGTTGCTGGTGCTCATGATTATCATGGACATGGGCATAGGGCTTACAATGGGAATCTAGGCAAGAAGAGTTCATCGAGTTCGGGGTCGGGGTCTTCGAGGGGGAGGTTTGGGTTTTGAGATTAGGGAGTGAACGGTGTGTAAAGAGAGGTGAAAAGGATGAAGGGGATTGATACGATGGACTTGAAGAAGAAGAAGAGAAAGAAAAAGGGTGAGGAAGATAAAGGGAAAAGAACAGACTTGTTGGAAGTAGTGCTTATGACTGGGAAGTATTCTGTTTATAGGTCAACAGGAAGGGATCGGAGGTAGAGGGCGTTCGTGCTTGAGAACATTTGATTAGGTTTCTTGGTCGGGCTTTTTGTCAATTATCGCATGGGGGAAGCGAGTTGATGGAATTTATAGGGTCGTCTGTTTCTTCAGGTGTAAGATCGCAAAGGCAGGCAGGCAGGCAGGCAGATCTGGGAATTGATCGGCGTCATGATATAAGGGCTTCTTCATATACTAGTCTACTCTGTGAAGTTTTTTTCTGCTGTTCTCACCTCATCTTGGCGCCTACTGTACTGGTTTGACGATAAAATGAAGAAGAGAAACATCACGAGCATTATGAACTAACATGGGACTTGGGTAAGTATACGTTGCAGAAGCGCTTGTCTGATAATAACTCTGCCAGATTTTACTTTGCCTCTTCTCGCTTCCTGAGTAAACACGCGCTGGCAAAATAGCCAACGAAACTATCTTCATCATCATCAAAGGGCCATGCCTATCCTCTTTTCCAAATCCAAAGCGAACAAGCTTTATTCATTTTACCAAAAATCCCAGCCATTATCCTTGTACATAATATTCCTTTAAAGTTTGCACAGCTACGTAGAATCAGTACTCATCTGCACCGTAACCTCCCACCTTAAATTCGACCCTCTTCCATACCCTTCACCCAACCGACTCTGCACCAACCTCGCCAACCGACTTCTCAGCTGCGCCAGCGCGCCGTCATCCATCCCTTTGGTAGCCAGACAAACCTTCAGGTTGGCCATGGCCAGACCGTAGTGCACCTGCCAGAACTGAGCCTCTTCGACGCGCTTGATTTGGGGTTCGGATTCGATCTCGCGGACGACGGCTGAGACTTGGCTGTTGTTGTTACTCTCTCCTGCCGCCAAACTGTCCATTTTCTTATCCGAAATTGCCGCTGTAGACGGCGGAGAATGCGAGATATCTCTTGGACCAGAATAACTCATCAACAACATCAGCCCCTGCGCAATCGCCAGACGAGTGCCCAACACAAACATGCTGACGGCTATCGAGGCGCAGATGAGCCGATCGAGCCAGACAAAGTACGAGACGCTGAGCAGCGGTAGGAGCAGCATGACGCAGGCGAAGAACGTGGTCAGCAGGTGGAACGGATTGGCCAGGATGCCTGCGTGCGGCAGGAGCTTGTGCAGGTATGGCAGGGGCACGCGCATGACGCGACCGATGCGGCTGTGGTTGCGCAGGCCGTAAGCGCTTATCAATGTGCTGATGATGGCGGCTAAACTGGCAAAGTCGACGGCCCCGGCCGAGACGCGCGGGGTGGTGGCGTCGTGGGCGTGGATGTGCGCTATCGGCGTCGAAGGGGCCAGGTTTGCGCTCGTGTCGTCCAGGGTGTCCGGGAGAGGGTGGTGAGGCGCATGCTCGCCTACGTTTTCCAGCGCGTGCTTGATATTATGCGAGAGCAGGTCGAAGCCGCCGAAGACAAGGAAGACGGACATGGCAAAACCAGCGAGGACCTCGGCGCGCTGCAGACCAAAGGGGTGTCGGATGCTGGACCGCCGCCAGACTTCGAAGTTGCCGAGGACATCGACAGCGACGCAGATGGCGGCAGAACCAACGTCGAAGGCGACCAGATGCGAGAGGGCAGTCATGGCGAGCGAGCCCTCGGCGCTGAGGAAGACGTAGCCGGCTATGGCGGCGTGGCAGCAGCACCACCAGAAGCGCATGCGCTGAAGTTTCTGCATGCTATGCCATGCTTCCTTGAAGGTCGGGATAGGGAGGGAAGCGGGAAGGACGGGCGGTGGGCGCGGTGGGGGTTCCTGAAAGAAGGAATGTTGGGCGCTGATGGATGAGTGTTTGTAGCGATGGCCGCGGCGTTGACCGATGTTCTGGGGAAATTACCATTAACAAAACGGAGGTATAGACGGGACAGCAACGCAACATACAGATTTGACGGGCCCCGAAGAGATGACCTGGGTCTGGAAGTTGAAGGGGTTCTTTGGCGGCGCACTGGACTCGCCCGTGGTGGGAGACGCAGACCCGTCCTGGCTCGCCATTGCAAAGGAACTGGGGTCGGGCGATGGGGACCGCAGAAGGCTCAGGTTCGCGTGATCGGGATGAAGGAAGGTGTCGGACGAGAAGGTTGTTGATCGCGGGGAGATGGGGGGCTTGTAGGTTGGCGAAAGCAAGAGGCTGTCCTGTGACGGAGACTGTGACGGGGATGGGGGCAATGGAGCGGCTAGACTGTGGGAGCCAGTATCATCCTGGTCGAGATCGTCGAGGGCCAAGGAGATGATGGTGGTCTCGATAGCGTCGCCGCTGCTGCCGCTATTGTGTCGCCAGTCTCTCGGGGCACCTTCAGCGTCGTGCCCGTGATCGTCGTCCGCAGCAGGGTAAACAATTGCCGGCGCGATGACGGGAAGGCCAGTCGCCATGTGCCTGCTGTTCGGTGAATTGTGATGGAAGTCGGTTGACAGAGGCGTGGATGTGGTCGTCGCCGTGGCCGTGGCCATGTCTACCGCGGCGGCGCAACCGCGTTCATTGGCCGGCAGCGCCAGGGGCAGAGGTGGAGGGCCAGGCAGAGTGGAGGCAGACTTGGTGACAGTGGACCGCCGTGTCAGGGGTGAGCGACCGTAGTCGGCATTGGGCTTAGCGCCAGTATGGGGCTCCATTGCTCCAGGTCTTTTTACACGTAGTTTCTCTCAAGGGTTGTCCCCATGATTTCACCTGTCCAGAGATGAAAGTTATAACGAGAGTGACCGTGACTGAAACTGATGATGTTCACCTGTCGTCACTATCTTGAAGTTCTTCCTAACCCGATAAGATGCCGTTAGTTGTTGGATGTTACACCGCCCATCCCTTGCAGGGCATGCTTTCTTGGACTGAACGGTAGTCGTTGCCGTATCACGACACAAAGGGGTCGGGACTGTCATGGTGCCATTGATCAACCCAGCAGGGTCCAGGGACCGATTGCCTGCCGTGAGTGACGACTGACGAAGGGCTGGAGGTGACGGGAACTTCAATTCCAACCGACGACTGTGGGGACAAGTGGAAGAAGGGAGTGGAATCTAGGTAGTTAAGGGAACCCCGTCCTTGATCCTCCCCCAAAAGAAACCTTGTCGATGGCCGCGGGCGGTGGTGGCCGCGGTGGTGCGGTGCGGGATGCGACAGACGGTTTGATTGGTACTAGCTTCGAGCGCATTGGACGCGATATTGGACAGCACAGGTCGCTGACATCCGATCATCGCGACTTCCACTTGATGACTGCGAAAATCGTCTTTTCCAGTGTTCTCGTTTCCTCATCAAGGACAGCCGAGCGTGCTGCCGGCACATTGCCATTCGACATCGGCGTTGTTGTTTTTGGGGGATAGAAGCTCGTTCCATTATGCATTTCGGAGATCAACAGAAATAACACGGTTTGCGACAGACCAGGTGCTCGTACTCGACTTCGATCTTTCTTGCCGCCTTCAAGCTCCGAAGCCACGTTCAAATTTGAGGATATTCCTGTCCTCAAGTGCCGGCAGATCTGAGGCAGGGACGGAAAATAGGGCTCATAGGCAACTGATTCGATCGAGCCGAGCGATCGCAGCCCATTCGACGTTCAATCAGCCATCCACCATCCACATATGCGAAAGCGATTCGTCACCAGGGCATCACAGTTGACGAGTCTACCCTTGACCAAGACAGACGGTATTACGGTCAACATACGGCGGGCGTGTGTGCGCCCTTATCCGAACCCCATAAGAGACGGCGCAAAGGCATTATCTGAGCGAACCTTGTCCCCGGATCCATCTTCCCCACGTCCGAGCCATCGGGTTCTCGGTTGTCAAACCCCGATAAAGAGACAAGCTGCATCACCCCGGCAATGGACCAGCCGATATCCGAACCTGCGAGCCCTGCTGCCGCGCCCGACGTCACCCCAAATCGCCCACCTGCAGTTGTACGCAAGCGCAGCAATTCCGGCACAGGCGGACTGTTGTCTCGGTTTCCCTTCATGCGCGCATCGAGCGACCAGAATAGGCCCCGCGCGCGCCGCGGGACCAGCGAGGACGACTCGAAACCGTCCGCTTCCCCAACTTCATCACCAACTACCGCGCCACCAATACCGTCCTTTCGTACGATCCCGTCTACTTCGAATACCAATGTTCGCAACAGCAGCGCTGGCAGTAGTGTCCATGCCCCACCACCTCCGCTTTCGCACGCAGCCCTTCAACAACAAATAATACTGCAACAGAAGACACGGCGGCGTAGGGGGTCGCTCAGGAAGGTTGCTCTTTTGGGCCGAGGAGCTCAGCGTGAAAGGCGGGAGAGCTACCCGCTAAGCATCAACACACAGTTTGGGGTGGAGGGTGCCAACGGTAGCAATGCACGCACGTCCGGCTTGGGGAGCAACATCATCACGTCAACTTCTGACTCGATGATCAAGGAAAATAGCAGAAACAGCGGCTTTGGACTGGGCATCTCGGGTGTTACGTCCCCGCCAAGTGCCAGCATGGCAGAGTCGGACTCTGAGGGGATATATACGGTCAAGGGCACAAGCAGCAACATTACATCGCCCACAATGATCAGCAATAGCACTGATGACCCAACAATGACAAGCCCTACCATCAGCTGCACGACCACCGATGACGAAGACGCCCTTCATATGGCCAGCTCCAGAGGGCCAGGCGTCATGCCATCTCTCTCCCGCTCCTCGACCAGCTCCTCCGTTAGCAGTCTCAACCTTCTCCACCCCGAGCGGGCCTCCGTCTCCTCTCCGGGTCCCGACTCCTATTTCTCGACCATGCCCTCCTCCACCCGCCTCACCCGCGGCCCTCTAAACATAACATCCGGCAACATCAACGGCAGCAGCTCAGCCGCCGCCACATCAGACTCAATCCAAGGCCGCCGCCGCAGCTCGGCCCAACAACAACGAGCCAAGTCCCCTTTGAGTCTGACAACACCGATGCCGTCCCAGGAAGCAGTTTCCGATTTTGACTATTATGACGACTACAGCGATACCGAGTTCTGGGGCTGGATTATTTTGTTATGCACGTGGATCACGTTCGTAATCGGGATGGGCTCTTGCTTTGGCGTGTGGAGCTGGGCGTGGGACGTGGGGACGACTCCTTACGCGCCGCCCGAGTTCGAGGACGACCCGACACTGCCGATTGTTGGATACTACCCGGCGCTATTTGTGTTGACGTGGATGATGGTGTGGGTGTGGGTGTCGGTGAGCTGGGTGGGCATGAAGTATTTTAGGCATGCGAGGGTTGGGGGGGATTGAAGGGTTTCTGGTGTAAAGGGGGGGAGGTGAAGTTATTAAGAGAGGATTTTGGATGGAGGGTATGGAGACTGGGTGAAATGTATTCGTGGTATGGAAAAGTCGAGAGATAAAATCCTAATGTCTATTGTTTACTTTGATAGGTGAGTTGAAAAGGGGTTGGTTACTTGGCACCATGTATGATCGTTTACCGCCTTCCATACAACTAAGTGAACAAGAACTCCAGCATCCCAAGTAAATACCCCCCACCGAAACAGAGAACATGGAATTTGACTAACTTTCCGAGATGTTTCTATCCCAATTTGGTGTCTACCTACATACATACCCGTTCTAGACCACGTCCCCTCCAAGGCCAAAAGCCACGTGTGGCCGGAAACGTGGCTACCATTTTCGACCTTACGACTCGGTTCCGAAATGAGTATAGAGTACTTACGGACACGGTTTCGCCATGTGGCCACACACGCCTCT
The DNA here is from genome assembly GCA_037102815.1 of Neurospora intermedia. Lineage (NCBI taxonomy): Eukaryota > Fungi > Ascomycota > Sordariomycetes > Sordariales > Sordariaceae > Neurospora > Neurospora intermedia. The sequence goes on along the minus strand of BTPP01000001.1, from coordinate 3,786,003 downwards.
GCGCAAATTTGCCGTCCAGCTTCGGATGGATGACGAGGTGAACAAAGAAAATAGGACAAAATATCATAGGAAGAGGGAAGAACAATAAAAGAACATTCCTTAGAGCACGTGGCTTGGGAAAACAATCCCGGAATGTTCCGTTGGATCCATTGCATCGTATACAACCCGCACAATCGTTGAGTCGTCAACGCATTTCACCTTTGCTGGTCTTCGTTGTCATTCTTCCCTCGATCATTGATTGCCTGCAGAGGTACTTGATGTGGCAACTGAGACCCCTTATCCTTTCGACTATCGCGTGATTACATACAACGGGCCTTTTGGCAGGATTTCCGACACTGCTATATGTAGCAAGAAGTGAGGTATGTAACCTTGATGGGCAGTCAGGTGTCTGTCTTGTTACTTACATTGTCGTATTTGTGTGGTTTAGTTGGGAACCCGTAACCAAAGTAGTGTACATCATGCAATTTCTAGATGGGTCGGGGAATTTGTACTTTCGGAAAGTAAACACAACGAACTCACAAGCGATCGGCATCAGCTTGGTTCTTGGGCATGTCAATCTTCAGGGAAGCAAGCATCCCCAAAGCCAAGCAAGCATATCTCGCCAAGCCCTCGGGTTGTGATCCAGTACGTACTGTATGTATTCAATTGTGTCCGTGTAACTTTAGATGCGATATGTTCATGTCTAAAGTGTTGTCGACGTCGTCTAAAGAAGACTTCGTCAATTAAGTTCAGTTCATATATTCCATATGCTTGTATTGTTTATTTTTGTTTTCCTTTCTAAGGGGGGGGGGGGAAGGGGTTCTTTCCATTGAGGTTCCTAACTAAACTGCAAGGACGATCCAAGTCGGAGGCGGCTGCGGCTGCATAGGGTTCAAAACGTGCTGGAAAGAAATCAGGGTTTTGACCAATGATATGCGTCATCAAGACTGACCAAGAAGTTAAGCGCTCGCGCTTGCACCCTTCCCTTCTTCGCAATGTGGGGATGGAGACATACATAGAGGTATGCAATCGGATGGAAGGCTTCCTTGGCTGTTCAAACATCCTTTCTGGCGGCAATTTCAGCCCTGGCGGGGACCCCAGTGCGGTTATGGTTTTTGTTGGAAGTCGGATTCAGGCCGCGGCTGTTGGGTGCGAAGACACGAATCCGTCGGGCTGTTAGTTGAATTCAGACGACCCTGATGACTACTGGTGTGTGGTCTGATGAGGTAGTTTACCTATGCATGGGATGCCTCCTGATGAGGTGACGAGGAAGTGGTTACAGTGATGGTCCCGCTCGTCGAAAGTGACGGAAAGAGTTCGTTTCTTTCTTACAAATTGGTTCGAATCTCGAACCTTTGTAACTTGAAAGACCCGCCAAGTCACAAATGGCAAGCCGGCCATTCCCTAGCAAGACGTGCCCAGTGGTTGTGAAAATCACGGAACCTCTGTAAGTTTGGCCCTCATCCTGACGGTGCTAATGAGCTGCTTTTCACCATCTTTTGCGCTTCTCTTGACGTCTATGAAGAGGGGGGGAAAATGCCAAGATTACCAAGTGTGCAGCTCCGATGCCGATGCAGACTGTCACATCGGCACCAACCTTCTGACTGAGAGGGGACATGTTTCATGGAGAGGGGAAAGTCAATGTGACGCCGCTCTTCACACCCACACAAATGAAAATGACGAGAACCGCTTTTCTCGAGTCGATGAGGCATAACGAACAAATCCGGTAGAGGTGGCGAGGCGGCCAAGAGCCATGCGTCTGGTGGGTTACGGAGTGTGGTGATACAAGAGAATGATACCACGGAGTTGATACCTTGCTGTCGAATGGTTATACATTTTGGTTGGGAACAAAGCAACAAAACCAATATCCGATTCCGTTGATGGGCATAACAGACAACCAGACACTATCTATACTGGATCGGCATGGAACAGTTCGATGAAGACCAGCAAGAAAATCTGGAGCGCTCGAATGCTGTAAATGTCGTTGTTAATCATTTATTCCTATTGATCGCTGAACAACCCGTCCAGCCACTTTGTGCTCCGATGGATATGATATGCAACTCCATTTCTGCGCCATGGAAGGTTGCCCGGCTTCGATGGCTGGATGGCAAACGTCAATCCCCAGAATCTGATCCACCCCCGCACAATTCCATGTTTCGATTTTGTCTTGAGCCCAACAGCTAGCTTCTCAGGTGAATTTGCCTCTTCCAGCTTCCCATGTCCATAAGCATCATCATGTGGATGTTACCTGCTTATGTTGCCGCCTACTATACCATGGTCATCCTCCGCCTCGATGCGCCATACATACCTCTAGAAAGAGCATGGAAGACTGTTGTGGAGTGCTCCGTGGCGGTAGCTCAGGCAGGACAGGCCGGTAATTTGTGGGTAATTACAAGGCACTTCGCCTCCGCTTGTCGCGTCTGAGCAAGCAGGAAATGAACGTAGCGTAATTAATGCTTATGCAATCGGCCTTGCAGTTCCAACGGTCACCATGTCGAACTCGCGCAAAATTGGTAGAGATAGGAGAAGACGGGAAGCTCGATGAGAACTGAAGACAACTGATGGGATTATAACTAGAGGTATATAATAGAATGGGATGAAATTGCGAAGCAAGCAGCAATCGGTTGACCCGTACCTACCGACTTGAAGCGGCTACCTAACCCCGAGGGAACCATCGGCGGTAAAGCAGCCGCTGTGCACGTGCCTTGAACTCCCAGCCATAAATTACCTTACCTCCTGTACACTTGCCCAGCAGGTCGTCTTCGGCGTGCGCTCACCAGCTGAATCTGCCTGTGCGGTGCCCTGACACTAACAAGAAAAACACCTACCTACTACGGGCACACAGAAAAACAAACCTCAACCTTTGATAGGCACTAGGTAGTCACAGCTGCTCCGCTTTGACGGCCTGAAGTTCAGTTGACCTGAACATTACCTCGCATTACCTGCGTTACACATTGATCTTGGCTCTTGGCACTCGCACCTGTCAGTCTCGTCGGAACCAGAGGTGGTGACTGCAGTGCGCTGCCCGTGTCTCCAGCCTCCGTCCAAGCACGCAGTCCCGTCTCCAGTCTCCAGTGCAGCCAGACTCACTCCAATCACCACCAAGAGAGTTCTTTCACCAATTTCACTTCCCGCCTGGCCTCTGGTCTCGCTCTCCCAGTCCACTACGAAGCGCAACAGTCCAGGCATGAGCAGGCAAGGGTTGGCGACGACGCTATAATCTCCATCAGATTGACCCGAGGGTGGTCTCCTTGCTTGTCCAGGACTTGTCCATTAGGTTGTTTTCCACTTTCGTCAGCACCGACGCCCTGCAGCTTTTTCCAAATTTTTCTTCAGTTTCTGCTCGCTCCCAGCTCCCACAGAGTTGAGGCATCATCTTAGGTTTCTGATTCCCCTCCCTCTGCGACTATCTCGCATCACATCACATCCCATCTTTGCAGCCGTTTCTGCAGCAAATTTTCTCAGCTATCATCCTCACGATACCTGGATCAATTACACTAGAACCCTCCACTTGGCCAAGCCAATCGCCAATCTTCGGTCCCGGCCGTCCTTCCACGCGCCCTCGTTCCGACCGCCCAGGCGCTCATTGCCCAGGGTGCACTCACTGCAACCAAAAGGGAACCAGGCCAGGGCAGCAAAAGGGCATTGCTTGTTTGGCCGTTGCTTGGGCTCAAACCCCGACGCACCGCACCGCACCGCACCGCACCGGCCGGATACCTACCTACTCCTGTACTCCTCACACACTTAGTTGTCTTCTCCGTTTCCTCAGCTCCTTTCCCCCCGATCCGATTCCTCGTCCGCGGCTTGAGGCATTTGACCATCACCCTCGTCCATCCTCACTCATCGATCGACCTCAGACGGGGTTCCAACCCTTGCAGCGCAACTCTCGGTCGATACAGGCGCCGAATTGAAATCTTGGTTTCGCCCCCCAGCAACCCACTCCATCCAGAATCCGCTCGCAATCATTTCCCATCTCGCCAATATCACGCTCACGCTCTCAACTACGACCAGCCATCCATCGTCCTCAAACCATCAACTATACATCCAAAGTGCTTCAATTCTATATCTCGACAACATCGTGCGCGCGCTATTTCGATCGACCTCGATTCCCATTGCATACATACCCTTCAACGCTTGACCACGGACCATCAGCCTCCGCGTGTCACGGTGCGACCATCTGCAGTCTTGGACGTCCGACCGACCGTCTTCCGCAGCAATCGTAGTCCATCTTCCTCTCCCCGTCTGGTGCCTACCTCGTTACTCGTGGTAGCAAGCCAAGATGAGGGAAGTCAACTTCAGCATACCCAACGTCAACAAGGCGTCCGTTGGCATCACCACGGCTTTGTATGACCGACGAGCGCTTGACTGCACCTCGACCCTCCCGTTGATCAACTCCCTAAACCATCTCGCCTATTTGACCACGTCATCGGCACGTATCCGAGACATTCTCACCGTCGATGGCGGTATTGAAAGACTAGTCTGCATCCTGAAGGAGGGTCGCAGCAAGGATATGATGGACATGTGGAAGTGGAATTTGGCCTTCCAGTGCGTGGTCAACATTGGTGTACGAGGCACGGAGAACGTCCGAACCCGCGTTGTCGAGGCCGACATGGTCCCCGTCATCGCTACCATTCTCGACAATTACATCAAAGTCATCGAAAGGGTTCGCGAAAAGGCAGAAGAAGCAAAGCACAAGTCGGATCCCCATCACCGGCACAGGATCAATGGCAGCAACCGGGTGCACAAATCCGCAAGCTTCTCCTCGAGGCCCACCAACATAGACGTTGACCAACGCGCTTTCCGTCGTCAGGCTGCGCCTCAGCCTATTGATGTTTCAATCACCTTGGCTGGTCCTTCGACGGAAGCCGCTGCACCGGATGCTGAGACGACTCCGACCGCTTCTCGCTTCTCCGGTCAGACCCTTGGTGAAAGGACTCCTTTTTCTGCACACCGCTCACATCACCATCACCATGGTGTTAGAACACAGGACTCACAATCGGCTGCACCTTCGCCTACTCGTCATGAAAGTCAGCCGCCTGCACCGGCCGGGCCGTCGTCTGTCGAGAACGTTGATAGCTTTGCCAGAGCCGTGCGAGAAACCGATCGCCTACGAAACATGGGGCCATTTGCTCACACAAACCTTACATCTCAGCCTGCCTCGCCAACAACACCTCTGCCAACCAGCGTCCGACCCCCTTCGATCCTGGCCCCCAATGGCCGCTCTCGCCGTCGACCTTCAATTCGCCATCAACATTCCACCGCTGCCGAGACAGACGATATGAACACCGACAGCGTAGCATCCGATGAAAACCAGGATGCTGAGATGTCAGGAACCGCAGACGTACAAAACGAGGTTGGAATCCAGCAGGTTTCGGTCGAAGATGGTGATGGTATAATGACTGGTGCGGCTCTTGACCTGGTCACCCCGACGGCTTCGGAGGCTCAGGAAGCTGGAACCTTCAACATCACCCACCAAGGTGCTGTGGACACCAGCATGGAAAACAACGCAACCCCAACTCAAGTCACCAACCTCGGTCTGTCTCCAAACAGGCCAACCATTGCGAACACCGCACAGCCGTCCATGCCCAATTCACGTGTTCCGCATTACCTGCTCGATCGTCATGTAACTCCTAACCCGCAGATGCTCGCTGCCATGCCCAGGGAGGAGGATGTATTGATGTCGTTGCAGCTGCTGGCATACGTATCAAAGTATTGCAATCTTCGCAAGTACTTCCAAAAATGCCACCTTGTCCCCAAACTCAAGATTGGCAAGGAGATCAAGCTCCTCGACGGCACTGATCCCGCCGAGTTGGAGGCCGAATTGGAGGCAGAAGAAGAAGAGTGCGAAGAGGAATACCTCCTCCCCAACGACCAAAACATATTCCCCCTTGTGGAGAAGTTCACAGTTCGGTACCACAGCACAGACATGCAATACTGGGCCGGTGTGGTTATGAGAAACCTGTGCCGAAAGGACGACACCCGGGGAGGCATCCGCCAGTGTGCCTACTACCAGTGCGGCAAATGGGAAGAGTACACAAGGCAATTTGCGAAGTGCCGCCGTTGCCGGCGTACCAAATACTGCAGTAAGGAATGCCAGAAAAGCGCATGGGCTTTCCACCGCCATTGGTGCATTGCAGCCACTCCATGATTTGGACGTATACGGAACGATATCCGTTATTGATACCCCCCGGTACACACCTCCCGGGATACTTGCTGCTTGCATGGCGTTTTGCGTCTAATGTCTACTGGGAAGAGGAGTTGGGAAACTTTGATGTGGTTGAAGCGGCATTACGAAGGCAAAGCATGTTCTCCTGTTGCATGGCATTGCGCGATACACATATTCAAGGCGGTTCAACGAACATGCATCACACAACTCATGCATTGAATTTTTTTTTTTTTTTTACAACATCAGACACAGTCCATACGATTCCCCTTTGGTTTCAATCCCCTTTGTCTTTGCTTTGCACAAAGATGCTCTTACCCGGCTGGGCGCAGTGTCTTTGAAGTCTGAACATTACGACTACCCGTCTTTGCTAGATCAAGTTCCAGCTGGCTTTCTCGATTAAATGGAATTTCGCATTATATCAACACTGGCAAACACCTGCTTCCTGTATTGAAATCCGACATCACGTTGACATGAAGCCGATAAGTGTCCAATGATACGAGCGAAAACAAAAAAGACGCGGTGACGTGAAGGAGAACTCGCATCGCACCTCTATCTTTTCCCGAGGTGTTTGGGCCAGGATTGGGACTTTTGGGAGGCTTTGGAAGGTGGGGTGGTCGGATGGATGGTGGGAAGGCATCATCGGGGTTGGCGTTCTCTCTGATTCCCTTTTTCTTTTTTTTTTTCTTCTTTTTGCAAGCATGTTGAATAGGTTGTTGCTTTTTTTACGGTTACCTAGGCATGGATGAAGACAGAGTTAAGCGGGCAAACACGCATACACACGAGCACATACGTTCGAAGGGTCCTTTTTTCATTTCTTTTTCATTCACTACGTTCCTCCCTTTTGTGATGATGATGACGATGATGATGCAAAAGTGTGTGCGAACAAGCGATGAGGTAGTAGGAAAAGGGACATGAGATGAGCATCCAAACGATGAACAAGATATAATGACATTCCTTGGCTGGATACATGGGATGAAAGAGGGCAAAGAATTTCTGGGGAAGAGTTAGGTTTCGGGAGAGAAGCAAGGGTAAGGGACATGAAGAGAGCCCAGACAGGGGGTCTGCACAGCAGACAGCTGTAAGGATTTTTTAAGTACCTGCTTCTGTACTCTGAAGCAATCAAAATATTGGCATGAACAGATGAAAGCATGACACGGTCAGAACATACCAATACTTACCTAGTCAACCAATGGTGGTGTACCACAGCAAAGATACGATTTAGGTGAGCGAGTTCTGGAGGCCGTTGACATGAAGAAGCCACACAAAGCAATCTACGAAAACCACCGAGAAATATCACCCGATTTTTAAAAGATGACTCTATATTGAAATTCGGTCCTTGGTTATTCCATTGACAAAGCTACAGATAACTTGATGGCAATCGCTTAGAACCCATCAGTTGACTAGAGCTCAACGGCTATCTAAATTTTCAATATCAGATGTCCAAGTTGGTCAATATTCTTTTCACTTTTCTTCCTCCAACGTCGATCGAGCTGCCCGATATCCAGACTATCATTGATCATCGACCAAAATCACCCGGTAATGCCAACGAAGCCAGCACCAGAGATAAGCACCCTGATGAGCAAAATCAATCAGTTCGTTATCTCCTTTTTCCTGACCTCCTCTCCCTCTCCGTTACTCCCCACCTTCCGTTCCCAAGTAAGGTCATCTACAAGTGGCTCCTCCCTTCTCAAGTACTTTCAGCCTGCCCAGAAATATGGAAACGAGACTTAAGCAAGTCCTACCAACCCATTACTTACAAGTTGAAGTTGATCCATAGAGGTAGCAATGCAGGCAATAGCACTTGCCGGCCCGCTCTTTGCATGGTTTTACGTAGCCACCAGCCGCAGTGATCGAGACATCAAGGGACCAGAACATAACCCCTTTCTTGCGTGTTGCAACGTAGCAAGCCTAGGTAGAGAGGCAGCTCTTGCAGCGGAAGGAAGTAGGTGCGCAAGAACGTTAGAACTTGCCAGACCACACAACTTTGATGCGTTGGGGTTAGAGACCTGGATTTTTGGGCTGTTTCCTTGCCCGGCTGTGTCTTAGATGACAGTCAAATGAAATATTTCCGAGTTGCATCCGGAAGTTCCTTGCAGATGCAAATAAGATGACACTGCATCGAACCCAACAAGATCCCGGGTCCTGCAAACAAAATGATGAAACCCGCCGTCAAAGTTAGTAGGAGACACGGCCGTAGACGTCGACAAGGCAGAGTAAAATACCTGCCAACGCGAAGGCCATCTCAACGACTCCGTCGTCATCGAGCGCGCTGAACTGGACACGATGTGGAGTTGGGTGTGTATAAATGAGTCGTGGAGGTACTGTAGTCATCCCTCTCACTGAATCCGCCTCTCCTCATCACCCCCTCCCCTCACATCCTCTCTAATGAGCAATGGGTCCAGATCCGAGTCCCCCTCACCACCACCACCATCCGCCTTTGCTCCTCCCGCTGCATGACGATAAAGCACATAATGCTGCACGATAAACACCAAGTCATAAATCATCGACACGTTCCCCAAGGCGAATTTGACCGGGTTCCCCGTGATGCCCGACCAGTCGCCCTGCTGGTAACTATCAATAGCCTGCTGCGCAATACTCAGAATCCCGCCGCCGAAATCCAACAGAATCTGCAAAATGGACCACCCCTCGGTCGACCGGTTGCGGTAGTTGACAATCACCTGCGGCGTGTACTTGATCAAGGTGACAACGAGCTTGACATACGAAACGGCGTAGATGGCGTCTAGCCAGACCCAGCCACCTTCCGTCACCCCCGCGCCGCTTGTATCGTTGCGAACTGGCGAGGCCCACACCCGGAGAATGATGATAAGCGCCCCAGCTACGCAGCCGAAGAAGGTTCCCAGAATGAAGCGGCTGGGACGGCTGCCGAGGCTCGGCGCGAAGCCCCACGCGCGGGGGAAGAGGTACTGACTGACGGTGACGAAGCAGAGGATGAGGCCGTGGAAGGCAAAGGTAATGTCGTTGAGCTGGACCGTTGGCGTCAAGCCCTTGTAACGGACTGCGTACTGGGCGCGGATCAAGGGGGAATACGCAAAGGCGATGTTGGAGATGGTGTAGGCGAAGAAACCTGCGTATTCGTTTTAGAAAGCTTGATTCATTTTTTTTTTGCAGCTGAGGTGAGTGAAGAAGCTTGAGAACTGACCTAGCGAGTTTATGAGAGGAAAGTCTATAGTGGTTCCCGATGTTGACTTGCGCGAGAAGTTGAGGATTGATTGGGGATAGAACGAGAGAGACCAGCAGGTGAAGTACGTCCAGCCAAAGACGTACGATAAGCTGGTCAAGAAAGTGGAATCCGCCATTATGTAGCACAGCAGGCCGACATGAGATGGCTAGCACGATGGAAGTCCGAGAACGCCGACGCTTTGTGCTACATGGATGTGATGAAGTTGGCAAAAAGAGGAACGTGCATGGAAATGGTAACCTGAAAGGCCTAGATCCAAACGTCATCACGTGTGTAGTGTACAACCGCTTACATAAACTATACGTGCCGTACAATGACGACGATTTGTGTGATCTTCAGAGTCGTAAGATAAAGGATATATTCTGAAACTATACCCGCGTTGTATCGTGTACAACTACCTTCATTACTTTGCGCACTTCTCGCGATGTCTTCATTCAGATGGATGGTCAGTTGACATGGAGAATGGGGCCGCAATAACCCTAACCCTGTTAGTTGATCGTACCAGGGACGGCGTGAACAACCTACGACTAGCGGATATGACAGAGAAGCGTTTTGAGAAGCATGTAAACTTGCTGAGCATATAGCTAGCTATGTTGACTAGATACTCGCTATCATTGGTGTCGTTGAGCCCACTTGGTCGTGACTACATAGCCAACTGCCCCGACAAACCAACTGTGACCTCGACTCTCTGGCCATGCACTAGCAATGACCATTAGAGGCTATGAATACTTCCCACCCCCTGGACGGCCCTTTACATCGGCCCCGAGGCTCCCGCTCCCTTCTCCTTGGCTTGATCACTGCGCGTTCGAACATGGCTATAGGGTTGGAGCTTTAAAGCTACCATTCAGACCCTTTAATTTACTCTCCCTTCATCATAAAACGCATCATCGTGTCCTCATCAAGTTCGAGCTTTCGCACCAAAGGACCAATCGGCCTCCATGTGCGTCTACTTATCCTCGCCTTTCTCTTTTAAATATAACTTTGATAACGCCAATTCAAGGGGTATGGTGTGGTGAATAAGCGTGAGGGGGCACTATGAGATTGAAGCAATATAGTTCTGCCGTGTTGTGACTTGTGTGTGGGCGAATGAACTCGTATGGGGGAGCCGAAAGGCTGATGGGATAAGATGTTTAGGGAAGGATTTCCCAGATGGTGCCGTGATAAACATCACATCTGGGTCCCCTCATCCCAGTTTTTAGCCCAACCATCCCCTTCGTAAAAAGAACTAGACGGATTGTACAGCATTTTACATGTCCATCGACTCGGTGCCGTTAGCACCGAAGTTGAAGCCACCCTGCTGGGCACCACCGGAAGCACCGAATCCAAACTGCTGCTGAGCGCCCATGGCCTCATCACCGGCCTCGTCCTCGTCGGAGAAGTACTTTTCGATGATGTTGTACGCCTTCATGTAAATCTCCTCGTTGGCGTTCGTCTGGCAGTCGTGAATCTTCTCCATTCCTCCGCATTCCTCGATAAACAGGGCATAACGGTTGATCGAGTCAGGGCCATCGCCAGCGGCGTTCTTGTCGAGCTCGCCAACCTTGAGAATATTCTCAAGACCATCCAGGGCAACCTGGATGATCTTGTTGTCGGGGCAAGCCAGAAGATCGCAGAGCGGCTTGATGCAGCCTTGAGCAACCAAGTACCTGATCTGGTCGGGCTTCTGGAGACCACCCGAAGTCGCGTTGCTGATAGCCCAGCAGGCCTCCTTGCGGGTCTTGAGATCGGCGTGGGAGAGAAGGTGGATCAAAGGAGGGATGATGTTGGCGTCAATGACAGATTGGATCTGAGCCGAGTTTCCAGCAGTAATGTTGCTGATGGTCCAGCAAGCCTCCTTGCGGATGCCATCCTTGTTGGAGCTCAAAAGCGACAGGAGGCAGGGAAGGGCACCGCAGTTGATGATAACCTGGGTCTGAACATCGTCTCCCGTGACAATGTTGCCAACAGATCTAAGCGCGGGCGTCTGAACGGAGGTGGAAGCGTGCATGAGGAGCTCAACAAGACGCCTGGGAATGCCAGCCTCAATAACCGCCTGGATCTTGTCGTTGGATCCATCCGAGAGGTAGGAAATGGCCCAGCAAGCGTCAATAAGAACCTCGTCGTCGAGCGAGTAAACGAGCTTGGCGAGAACTGGCAAAGCAGGGGCGATCTATGATGGATCAGTAGACATACTAGATTGTTCGTGATCGAGAGAACTAACCGTGTTCCAGTCGGGCTGAGGGGTCTTGCCACGGCAGAAGTTACTGAGAGTCCAGGTAGCATTCCTGAGCATGCTAAGTTTGCGGCTATCACCAAGGAGGGTCAACAGAGGACGCAGAGCACCGCAGCTCAGAACGTAATCACGGCATTGAGGGCTATCGCCAGCAATATTGCCGAGAGCCCAAACAGCCTGTTCACGCACATCAGGCTCGGGGCTTCCGAGAAGCTCGACGAAGATGGGAACAGCACCAGCTTCGATGACAACCTGGGTTTGAGTGGCAGAGCCCGAAGCAATGTTGGTAAGGGCCCAAGCGGCCTCGAACTGAACCAGGGTGTGGGGGGAGCGGAGAAACTCGACAAAGCGACCAACGACGCCGGTCTTGATAACCTCCTCAATGGGAGGGTTGCGCTCCTTGCTAAGCAGCTTTCTGAACTTAGTGGTCGCCTGAATTTGCTTATCGATCTCACTGGAGAAGACACCCTCGACCATCTTGGGAAGGTCCTCGCTCAACTATGACAACTGGTTAGCATGTTGAGATCAACTATAAAAAAGATCGGGGACGTGACGGAATGTAAGGTGATCTTCGTTTGTACAATGTTCAAGTTTGCGCGCGAAGCTTGAATGCAGGTCCGGCACTGCCTGGGGGTTTGTGGCTCAAGCATCACCATCATCGGCGGGGTACACGTGGGGGAGAGGAGGGAGAAGCGATGGACGGACGCAGTAACAAAATTGTGGCCGATCATGTAAGGGGAGTAAAATAGAAGTTTGCATACCTGAGACTCGGTAGGAGGGTTCTCATCGTCACTGTCGGGGGCGGCACCAAGGGAAGCTCCAGGTCGCGAGTCGCCAGCACCAATACCGCGCCTCTTGGCCAAGTTCTCCTCGCGCTTCGCCTTGCGAATCTCGACCTGCTGTTCCTCACGACGGCGACGAAGCTCATCGGGCTTGAAGGCGCTCTTGGCCTTGAACTGGGTGCGACGATGCTCGGGAATGTACCGGTCAGCCATGGTTGCGATGTGATGTCGAGACGACGGTTTCCAGACGGATGGGTGATGGAGGTGTGATATGGAGGCGGCAAACGAGGGGCGATGCAATCGATGAAGCCCCGGCGACGAAGTTGCTGCGAGCCGTTCAAAGGGAGGTATATGCGATCAAAAAAAGCCGAAGAATTGGAAGAGCCCCGTTGATGCGGTCCTGCCAAAGCAATCCTGAATGGGACGGAGAAGAGGATGGGTGCGTTGTCGGCGAGACGGAAAACGTCAGAGAAGGATTGGGTTTTGGGGATGGATGGGGCAGGCGAGTTGTGTGTTTTTTGAGGAGCGACGATGAAAGAATTTGGGAGTTCGCCCGCGCCTCGAGCAGAAAGCGGAAACAAGAATGCGGCGGCGGCTTGTCCCCCTCCTCTACCAGCACTTTCCACCTCCACGAAAGTGAAGTCCGAGTGCAGGCAGTCACTGTGCCCTGCCTGCCACTCAGTCACAGCTGCCCCTCAGGCCTGAAGGTGGCCCAGTCACTGCCCACAGCGCCCAATGCTGGCACTACCAACTGTACCTAGCGAAAAGAGTTTGGCTTCTGAAAGTGGGGATGGAAGAGCCAAGCTCAAGCACAGGCCACTTGATCAGCTTTGTAACTTGTCTGCTGTTCTTGGAGTGCAGGAACTTCCACTTGTTCACCATTGGATGGCCCCACCTCAGAGCGGCTGGACCCTCCAGGCATTCTTCTCATTCCTTCCATTTTGCTTGTGAACGTCATGGACTGTTTGCAGGCTACACACTGCCCGTCATAGCTTCATCGACCTTAGGCCGCGTCCGTCGTGCCGCAATCTTTCGTTTCCCTGAATGACTACGACATGTTTCAGTTAAGTACTTGGAAGAACGACGTCCAAAGGCCACTCTTAACCTCCCATCGTCTGGGTTAGGTACTGTAGAGGTAGGTACGTCTTTGCTACCTCCAGGCTTCAGGTTGTGCTACAGTAGTGTAGGAGGCTGGCCTGCAAGGCCCTGTTCGGGAGTCCCCGACCCCTCATGACTGTACTGGGTAGGTAAGAGAAAGCACAGACCATACGTCTAACCATTACCGTAGCCCTGCGAGGCTTGCTGAAAGCACAGCTCTTCAAGTCTGATGGTCTGGGCCCGACGGGTGGCCAAGACCCTTGCCCTGCACTGCTGCACATGCGGTCGCGCAAGCTTGGCGATTGGGCAGGTGCCATTTCCGCCTTCAAGACGCGTAAAGTGAACGCGTAATGTACGTATAACACTGAAGTCCCCAAGTTGCCCTACGGTTGTACGGTTGGTAACTATCACGACCAACCGCTGGTGGTGTTTCATCCACACAATCATCCGCCGCCATGTAATCGGAGCGGAGAATTGGGATACCCAAATGATGCGCCCGCTCAGAGACAGAAAACCGGCGGCCAAGGCAAAGCCACCACTTTTTCCGTCAACGCTCACACCCCTACGAGCCATTCTCGACGAGGACGGAGATGCCCAGCCCGGGTCTATGGTCAATGTCATTGGTGTTCTTAAGGACTGCCGAGCACCCGTCGCGACACACGGATCGGACTGGAAGTGCACCCTGACCATATCTGACTTGTCCATTGAAGATGAATCGGCTGGAGTTGAGCTCGTCATCTTCCGCCCCGAGGCACGCATGCCCGAAGTCGGCGCCGGAGACGTGCTTGTTGTTCTAAGTGCAAAAGTCCAGAGGTTCAAGTCCAACCCAAAGTCTCTCATCACCAGCAAGATCACCACCATTTGTGTTTACAAGGCAGCAACAATACCCGTCTATCCCGCTTCAGCACAGGTAGCACTCTTGCCCGCAAAGCAAGGTGAAAGCCACAAGCTGTTGAAGGAGGAACACCACCAGTATGTCTCATACTTATACAACGTGATCGACAAGTATGACGTTCCAGATGAGGCCGAGTACCAACAAAGGGTCAAAGTATCCCTAAACGTCAAAGACAAGTTTAGTCTCTTGAAGGATGTCACGGACGGCAACTTCTATGACCTAATCGGCCAAGTCGCCAAGGACCCTTATACGGACGAAATGGGCCGAATCACCCTTTACCTCAGCGACTACACCGAAAACGACTTTTTCTTCCATTACACCTGGGAAGGGGTCAGAGACCTCGCATCAGCAGCCAGGCCAGCCGACGCCTATCCCGAAGACTACAACCCAGAAGCCTCCCAACAGCACCCATGGGTCGGCCCTTACGGCAAACGAACCATCCAAATAAGCTGCTACGACGCGCATGCCGACTTCATCCGCGAAGCCGGCGTTTCAGCCGGCACCTGGCTCTCGCTGCGCAACGTGCAAGTCAAGTTCGGCCGCAACGGTGCGCACCTTGAGGGCTTTCTCAGGGAGGAGCGCAACGCGTCCGCCCGGAAAGTCAACGTTGAGATCCTCGACATCGCCGCGCCTCACCCCAGCGTTACCAAAGCAAAAGTCGACCCGCGCCTGAAAGAGGCCGTCCGCCGCTGGCGCGATTACTCCCAGGAGAAAAAGACGCAGATCCTAGCGGTCAAGGCCGCGCAGGAGGCTGGGGCTAAGCGGAAATTTGCTAGAGCCGGCAGCAGCGATGAAGTACTCCTCGATGGCCAGCCCCCTAGCAAGAAGTTCAGGGCCAAGGAACGGCGCAAACTGCGCCGTGCTGAGTTGGAGAAGAAGGCAGTCGAGGAGCAAGAAAAGGTTGCCCTGGGCTTGAATGAGCTGGTCACCTGTGAAGCGCACCCGAAGCCCGTGTCGACGCTTGCGTCTATTCTCGAACCGGTCATGTACGAGACAATGGTCAATGGCCAGCCCGTCAAGATCCCGCTGCCGTTCACCAATACCAAGTATAATGCTTGTGTCCGCGTCGTGGACTTCCACCCGTGCAACCTAGAGGATTTTGCTTGTGGAAGGAAGTGGTCTGAGTTTGATATATTGTCGGACAACGATCACGATGAGGACGATGACGAAAGTGATCAAGACAGCCTTAACTCAGCCATGGACGCTTCAGACGATGAAGACCAAGACAAAGGCCGAACGTGGGAATGGCGCTTCGCCCTCCTCCTTGAGGACGCCAGCACCCCATCATTGCCCGCCGCAACCGTAGCTGCGATGGACAAAGACAAAAGTACACGGAAATGTGACCGTGACCCCAAAACAAGAACCAGGCTATGGGTAACGGTAGATAATACAGAAGCACAATGTCTCATCGGTCTGGACGCCGTTAACCTCCGCCGAGACCCTCATACTCTGGCTACGCTGCGGGAGAGGATGTTTACTCTCTGGGGAAACCTGGAGGAGCTCAAGGCTGCTAAAGCTCGTGCAGCGGTCAAAAAGAGGGAGGAGAGAGACGAGGGCGAGGGCGAGGATGAGGATATTAATGGGAATGGCAGGATAACGAACAAAAAGCGCAAGGGAAAGAAGGTGACGGCGGTGGCACAATTGGAGAATCTGAAGCCGCCGCTTGAGGACTCAGATGGCGAGCAGCAGCAGCAGCAGCAGCATCAGCAGAATCAAGGGGAAGAGGAGCTTTCTAACAAACCGTTTAGTTGCTGTTTGAAGCAGTATGGCGTTCGGGTGTCGGAGGACGATGATGGGCTGCCCAAGACGGATGGAGCAGCGGGTGGGTGGGTGAGGGTGTTTGGGATGTTTGGCACCAAGATATGTGTATGAATGGATGATAACTACTTGTCGATCTATATCGATCAAGCAAGACTATTACGCGCCACCGGCCGTTTGTCGCAATAAGCTTTGCTGTACGACTAAACAGAAGCTCTCCAAAGTCACTCCCCACTATGTCTGAACCCATGACCACCGTAACCGCTTTTTCCGAATCCATTATAATAGCGACTCTAGGAACGGAGAGAGAGAGAGTTTGATAATGCACGAAACAATTAAAGTCCTTGGAGTTCTCAAAATAAAGCCTGCCTGCATGCTCGCCGCCAAATCATTTAAATGAACATAGAGTCTGAGTCGCATCTTGTCTCTTCCCATCCATGAAACCGTCACCCTGTAGTGTTTGATTACCTACCATAACTGCCCGCCCAAAGCAGATCTACTCCTCATCCATGTCTTCGTCACCATCATCATCCTTCTTACTCTTGCCGTCTCCCTCCCCGCCTTCGTCCTCATCGTGATCCTCAATAGGATCGTTAACTAATTCGGTTCTCTCTTCAGGATCGGGAACGGCCTCGGGCTCCTCCTCCTCGATTTCGATATCCGATAGCTCTGAATCATTATCCTCCGCAGTGATGATCTCCGCACTGAGCGCCTGCTTCTTCCCAGCCACCGAAGCACCAGAGTTTCCGGCAGCCGCCGGTCTGCTGCCTCGAGCCCTTGAGCCAGGCGCGGCAAAAGCCGGTCGCTTCTTCTTGCCGGCCGCTTTGGCAGCCGCCTCCCTTACCCTCGCCGCTCGGCCTTCATCCACGAGATACGCCAGCGTCTCCTTGAAATTGGGACCCAGCTTGTTTTGGTTCCTGACCATCCGCTTCTTGATCTTGCCGGCTGCACCCTGTCCCGAGCCGCCCTGGTCGAGCACCTTGGCCACGATGGCGAGCACCATCTTACCCGTGAGCTCGCAGAGAACCCGTTCCGCCTTCAGTTCCTTCCTCTTCTTCTGTACGGGCGTGAGATCGCTGTCGTCTTCGTCTTCGTCATCCTCCTCGTCCGAGGAGAAATGCTCGATAGGCCCCTCGTCTTCGCCTGGGTTGTTCAGTTGCTTGTTGATGCAGCGGGCGTAAGCGCGCTCGGCGGCGGTAAAGATTTCGATAAGCTCGCGCGTGAGTCCGGGGTCGATGGGGTCCAGGAGCGGGTTGATCAACGAGTAGTCTACGGCGGATCCCTCAGCGGCGTTGCGCTCGATAACGCGTCGGACCGAGGCAAAGGCGACGTGCAAGTCACAGAGGGCACCGGTGGCGAAGAGGCGCAGGTCATCGTTGGTTCCACGTGAGGAAAGTGTCCAGACGAGGTTTCTGACGAAGGACTGGCGCAGGGTATTAAGACGTTCGATCTGAAGGGCGGGAATAGGCCTCTGCTCGCTGACCGCGTCTCTCAGGACACGAGCCTTCCACATAAAATAGAAGAGGCATGTCTTGACGGCGAAAGAAACTGCTTCGTCTTCGGGGTCATCCAAGTTCTCGTCAACCTGGTCGAGCTTGCCACGCATAACAATACGGATAAGAATCTCAATAGCGGGAGACTCGGAGCCCTCCATCTGGCCCTCTGCCTCCAGCACCTCGATACAGTCCTTAAGTGTAACGAGTTTGCTGGTCTTCAAAAGGATATTGCCAAGTTCAATAATGGCAGGCTCCTCAAGGTTACGACGAATGCCCAGCTCGCTAGACTTGTCAAACTGCCGAAGTTTGTTGATGGTCTTATCCCACAGCTCTGACACCTTCTCATCTATCGTCTCCTCCAACGCGGGGTACTTTCTTCCATGTAACAGTGCCGTGGTTGTTTCTGCCAGCACACCTCTATCGATGTGCCTATCGAACTGGGTACAAATCCCGGTTAATAGCCTGTCGTACGTGGTCGAATCTTGGCCGAGTTGCTGATAAACGTTGAGATCCAGGGAATGTTCGAGTCGTAGCACGGTAACGGCCGTGCTGGCATCCGCCCCGTACTTGCTTAGAAGCTTGGGAATGATGGAAGCAAGCTTACGAGCAGCCTCTTCTGGGCCGATAAGATGGATGCCTTCTGATCGCAAGTGCTTTTTGCTCTTGTCAAGCTCAGCAGGAGCTGCAAGGCTCGATCGCACGGCAGAAGCGAGGACCTCCAGCAGTATAGCTTCTTCCCTGCCTTCCGGTGCGACTGCTCTCCGCAGGGCCGTCTCAACTGAGCCCCCCTTTGAGGCAGATTTGGAGCTTGCGCTAGAAGAGTGGTCGTACAGGAGATAGCCGGATAGCAACTCCCAGTTTTTCAACTGGTCAATCTTCTCATACAACACATGCCCAGCCAGCGAGATTCTGGTCTCGGGAGCGACAGCGGGAATCGCATCGACTGCGATATCGAGATTGCGCGGAGGCTCAACGGGGTTCTCCTCCTCAATTTGTGTATCATAGGCAGCGAGGAGCTCAGCGAGGCACTTGATACTAACCCAATCGCTCCGTGGCGAGCTGAAGTCCTCCTCATCCTGGTCCTGGAACAACTCGTCGATCGCGTCCTCGCCTCCGATTTCTTCGACCTTGTTCTCAATGGAGTCATTTACACACCCAGCAAAGAAGTCAAGAACAGCTTTGCGGATGCGCAGTTCAGGGTCAAAAATCAGACGGCCGATAGAGTCAATCTCGTCCGGTTCGAGATTGCCAGAATCTTTCAGGATCTGGATATTGCTGATGGCCACTACGCGCACGTTGACGTCGGAATCCTTGGTGGCCATCTCAACCAGTCGTGGCCGGAATCGATCAATGAAATGACCGAGCTTTTCGGCGTGGTTCTTGAATATCCTTCCCAGCTGCTTCAAGACCTCGTGTCTTGTTTGTGGCATCACGTCGGAAAGCATCCAGCCGAGGTATCGAAGGTACTCGGGCTCCATGAACACAGTGGGGAGCATATGAATCCAGTTGCCGAGCGCCTCAACACACTCGGTCCGTATTTTTGCATCGATATCGCGGTATCGGTGAACGAAGACAGTGTCGAAAATGTCCTGGATCTGGTCCTTGCAAACATCACGATAGTTTTCGGCGTCTGTGAGGTTTTGTTGTATGGATTCGACAAGGCCGGCATTCTTGGATCCTTTGCCCTTCGTCTTCTCGAGCTGCTGCATATAATTACTGATACGTCCATCCAAGATCCCCGCCGCCTTGACAAGTGCCGTTTGAATAGCAAGCGCAATCGTGGTGGCTGTATGTCTGAATGGGCGAAGCGTCGAAGAGGACATGGATGCCACCCATCTGGAGATGTTCTCCAGTATTTGTACATCCTTGTACAGGGCATCTGTTTCATGCAAAACGTCCACCAGGGATCTGAAAAAGCCGACTAGAAGATCGCGGAATGATCTAGTAGATCGCGCCCGTGAAATCAAGGGGTAATCCGTGATGCCCACCTATGACAATACGATACATGTATTAGTACAGACACGCTTGCTATGAATGGGAGCTTGGAGTGACATACCTCGGCATAAACATTTTGTAGATCCGCCAATCGGTTCTGGCAGTTATCAGGGTCTCTGATATCATCCTCCGTCACTCGCTGGTCGCATCCGGCAGACAAAAGGATGCAGTTGACGAGGTCGGTAAGGGCCTCAGCGTGGTCAGCCTGGTATTGGTGATACCACCGGGTCGCAACTTCGTTGGGTCGGTCGTCGGACCTAAAAATATCGGCTGTGGGACCTTGTCAGCAATGGGAAGAACACAATGCGCCAGCGCACTGTCTGGGATTCGGACTGGAAGGGTGGCTGACTGTAGAGGCCCTCTCCCTCAGGTTGGGCGATTGCAACTCGAGCAGACTTCTTGGGCCTACTAGGAAGGCTGGCATGGCTGTTCAGTGCCAGCGCGGGCGCGGACGCAGGCGTTTCTGCTGGTGTTTGGGGACGCGATGGCGCATCTCCATTGATCTTTGGCTTTTTCAAAGCCGGTTTCTTTGCCTTTGCCGACTGGGATGACGGTTTCCTCTTCCTGGACCGCTGGCGCTCCTGCTCAACTTCACTGGCGTCGGGATCGTCGTCTTCATCAGGACCTTCTTCGGGCGATTCATTTTCGCCGTCCTCGCCGTCGTCATTTTCCGATGCACGCTTGCGCTTACTGAGCGACGTTGGTTCGGGGGTAAACTTGGCGGGGGCTTTCGTGACGCGTCCACTGCGGCGCGCAGTTGAAGTGGGAGTGGGCGAGCTCGTCGCAGCATTATCGGTGGTCTCCATGAGGGGCTGTCGGGTCGTCGTCGTCATTACATCTGTGGGCGATGATGGCGGAGCGGCGTGGTGAAGAGAGCGACCCGGCGACTCTGTTCGGGGGAAGGTTTTAGCTAAGGTATTGACGCGTCGAGTGGGAGGTTGCAGTTGCTGCATGGACTCCTCGCCCATCACACGACATTATTTTGGCGGTTCCCGACCTAATGGTGCCCCACTTTATTCCAGCTTGTCAACACTGCACTTCCGGTGCTAAAGTGTACCTACGCTGAGTCGCTGACGTCCCTTGGCTGATGAATAAGCTGTCTACTGCAGTACTACTACGTAGGCAGCACTTTCCATAGGTCTTGCAAGCTCCGTCTTGAAATATCTCTGTCTCGATTGCTAGTTGCGCTTTAACGGTTCACATCTATGAGTCCATGAGAATTTTCATTTGCAGTCAGTCTGAGATACTGCGCTTTGTTAAAAATGCACAGCTGGCCACCGGCTGCGAATGTTTCACTTCGTTAGGAGAGCTGATATGTATTTACCTAACTACCATCTAGACTCTCCCTATAACCTCAACGCCACCCTCTTCAGGGGCGATTCAGTAGGTGACAGTGTTTCTAGCCGCTGCAACCAACAATGTCCTTGCAAGGGAAGCGCTTCTCTTGGACCTGCAGGTACAATCGACCGGAGAGAATGCGATTGGGCCCTTCATTGTCCATACATGGATGGAACTCGAGCCGCTCATTGTGAAGAAAGACATCATACAATGCGTACCTATGGTTATTCACTGCTTCTGCCAACTTCATCGTACAATAACCCTGAGTACTTACCTTCACACAGAATAACGGCCACGTTCTTTTCTCATCTTATTAGCTTCATACTCCAGATACCCCCACATGGATTCAAGTGTGATACTTGCTTTCCGCTTGCGACTTTGTGTTCAACATATATTAATAGTGCCTGTCACCGATCGTTATAGCATATGCTGAATGGTGGTTACACACTTCACATACGGATTCGAAACGCAGAATATACATTTCCTCACATTCATCTAACACATAATAGTGCATGGTCTCCAAAGATCTCACCGATGCTCCCCTCCTGCACAAGCATCGATCCTATCCATGTTCTCCCAGCTTCAACCTCTGGAGCACCAAACTTAACCACCACACAGCCCCTGACAAGAGCAGCGGACCAAAGCAGACCACTCTCCTTCTCCATCTTGAGTCTGTCACGCCGCCACTTCTCCGCCGTCGACAGACCCTCGATGACCTCCGCCTTCTTCGCATCCTCACTCCGCCAGTCTCGCGCTCCAATTCGCGGCAAAGCAGTGAACTCGGCTAAAAAGAAGTCGCCCAGGGACTTCATCAACGGCCCTCGCAAGATAAGCGTACCCATAATGCCTATTGCATGCATCGACTCACGCAATGTCTTCATCTGTGGGTGCGCCTGTGCACTGTCCAGGAGAAGGGAGTCTCGCACAAGAAGTCGAGCTCCGCTATCATCGCCTCCCGGCAGCGTCCACACCTCGTTGCGACCGAGCCATCGAACAAAGCTCCAGTCCTCTCCACGAGCCGACCGCCCCTGAGTGACCCAGTCCAAGAGACAGAGCGAGGCATCCTTGGCCAGCTCGAAGATTTGCGTCTGTTCGTAGACACTACCCGCGAACGGCTGGACGGGATCCGGTAAGAGACAAAGAGCACCGCCTGATGCTACTTGTGCGCGCATTGTCTGGCGCGTCACAATATCGGTTCTCGTAGAGGTGAAGACCTTGGTATGGCCCTGAGTGACCATGGTCAACTTTGCTTGTGGATGGACCTGGATTGAGAGGTTGACCTGGTCACCACCAACCAGACCACCGCCGTAGGAAAGTAAGAACACCAGAACGCTCTTGTCCTCGGCCGGCTTTGATGGGGAGATGAGCTTGAGTGGATACTGGTAGGTGATGGTCTCCAAGCCGGAGACTCCATCGGGTTGAAGCCGGGCGATAATCTTGCCCTCGCCCGCTGCCGACGAGGATTTGGGAAATGGCGAGTTCATGGCGGTGAGACAATGCGCAATAGTGTTACCTCATTTTAGGTATTCGAAGAAGATGAGGATCCATACTAAAGCTGTTAAAAGCAACAACTGCTTGTCCGCTCTCGGAAGCTCTAGTGAGTGTACACTGATAATCAGCGTGTTATTGATAACGGATGACTTGTGCCGTCGCAATTAGCTGTGCTATTGGGACCATGCAGCTAAGTCGCTGTACGGAAGTTCACTGTGTAACGCAACTGCCAAAAAACGGGTCAACGTGCTGGCATAGGCTGTTCCGATAGCAGTAACGTGTTCTTATCGGCACCAGGCTGCACTGCTTATCAATTAAACCACTTTTTTTTTCTGGTTCCGAAACTGCCCCGCAGCATCTCAAATCACTTCCCGTTGTTCGTCGCCAACCATCCATTCCGTGAACCGTCACCATTGGCAATTTCACTTCCGATTATTTAACCCAGCTCTCAACCCATCGCCGAGCACTACATACTACAAGGAAACGAATACTATCATTTCGCTGCATTCCTATTCACAACGCAACCGGCATCGGCAATTGCCGCGTTTATCCAGCATTTCGTATAAAATCACATCTCATCGACCATACGTACTACGAAACACATCCGAATTAGATCACGGTCACCCAAGCCATGTCACAGCCCCCGAGTAGAGGACGCTTGGCGCCGCGGGGCGGCCGCCGCCCTGCCGCCGCCGCGGAGACACCCGCCTCAGGATCATCAGCCACCCCAGCAGCCACGCCCGCGCCGGCTTCAGCAGCACCCTCGACATCAACATCGTCAGCGGCGACCCCAGCAGCTTCGTCGGCCGCCAAGCCGGGCCTCAAGTTCAAACCAAAGGCTGTTAGAAGAGGCGAGGCAGAGAGACAGCGCATTGCCGAAGAACAGCAGAGGTTGCAGGACATCCGAAATGAACAAGAGAGCAGGCGATTAGCCCGGGCGAACCGCGGGCGCGGAAGAGGCGGTGGACGTGGGCGCGGGCGAGGTAACTTCCTTATGAGGGGAGGTCGCACCGCAAGTGCTGCCGGCCCCTTGTCAGGAGGCATGGGTTGTAAGTCGTAGTGGCTAATCTGACATTGATACTGTCCGTCACTAACAGTCTTTCGCAGATGGAGGAGGCTCTTCTGGTGGTGATGGAGGCGGCGCGGATGGTTTCGGGACATCTAACGGCTTCGACGCAAACAGAATTAACGCCGACATGCTTTACAGTCTTAGCCTCGAAGATGAGGAGGAGAAGCTCGAGAACGGTCTGGTCCGGACAAAGAAGAAGAGAGCTCCTATGCCCATGGGTATTAGGAGATTCGAGCATGAGGAAGAGGAGGTCGTTATGGCGACCGCTGCGGAAATCGAAGCTCAAGACGCCGGCGTCGATGTGGCCGCTGGCGATGACAACGACGACGACAATAGCTCCGATCTCTTCGTCGACAACGGAGAAGGACCAGTACAGATCAAGGATGAAGGAGCGGTTGACACTGCGGTACCAAGGACCATCATCAAGAAGGAGGGCGGTGAGATGGAGGACGTCAACATGGAGAGCATCCCAGAAGGAGTTATCAAGACTCCCGAGTCGCCAGAGCTCAAGAAGGTTATAGCCACCACAAAGGAAGCAGAAAAGCCGAAGGAGAAGAAGCCTAAGAAGCCCAAGGAAACAGAGGCAGATTTTGCCCAGCAAGACCGGGAGCGTTTGGTCGAGCTCTTCAACCACGGCACTGAGCTTGAAGGGCACATGTTCCTCTTCCAGCTTCCCGTCGTGCTCCCGCCGCTCAAAAGCGCAGCGCCAGCTCCCAAGGTCAAGCCGGAACCGGAAAATGACGATGTTATGATGCTGGATCAGCCGGCTATGCCAAAGTCGTCCTCTCGGATCGACTTGACATCGGAGGAGGCGAGCAAGGTCAAGAAGGAGAACGGAGAGGAGGCAGATGCAGACGCAGAGCAAGAAGATATGACACGCGAAGGCGGCTATGTCGGGCAGCTGGTTGTGCGAAAGTCGGGCAAGGTTGAAGTCAGCTGGGGTGGCGTCCCTCTACAGATGGGGTTGGGCATCCAGGCCAATTTCTTGTCGACGGCGGTTATCATCAAGGAGGACGACGTAAAGCCGGCCCAAGACCAGTACACGGGAGCTGCCTACGGCATGGGTAGAATCCAGGGCTCCTTTGTCTTGGCACACACATTCGGAGATGAAGAAGAATGGGTTGTTGATCCGAGCGAGCTCGTCATGGCCGATGGGGAGCAGTGAGCGGGACTAGTGGTAGATAAAGTCCATTACATTGCATTACCTACCTCCGGAGATGGGGGGTGACAGCGAAAACTGATAGGAAACAATTTGATACCCATTAAGCACCAGACTACAGCATTTGCATACGAAGGTGCTAATTGATTACTTGCATGTTTCACGGAATCGCTATGTCCCATACAGCCTCTACATTGTTCCGGGCATTTGCTCGAAGGGGGGG
The DNA here is from genome assembly GCA_037102815.1 of Neurospora intermedia. Classification (NCBI taxonomy): domain Eukaryota; kingdom Fungi; phylum Ascomycota; class Sordariomycetes; order Sordariales; family Sordariaceae; genus Neurospora; species Neurospora intermedia. The sequence continues at coordinate 3,761,143 of BTPP01000001.1, read as the reverse complement.
GGGGGGGGGGGGGGGAGCAGGCAGCCTGGCGGCGACATAGGCCGTTTGGAAACTTCCGAAAACTTTTTCCGCTAGCAGGCGCTACAAGCACGCTTACATGGAAGGGCTCGACAGAATGTACTGTCGATACATATGGTAACAACAAACCGTTGTTGGTAGACGTTGAGTTGGACAACTGTATGCGGGAAGGGAAGGCAACGAGATGATCACGATCCTCGACACGGCAGTTCTTACGAACTTGCGTGGTCGTAGAGGCGTCTTGTAGTTGCATTCAAGGAATGCATACTGCAGCCGAAACGGACGATAGTATACATAGAGGTATGGACCCGTTTTTTTGCCTCAGTCAGTCATGTTCTTTGAACGCAGCGAGGAATCTCTCGCTGTATTTCTGCTTAAAATTTTTATCCCTTCCTTCGCTCATTCGCTCCTTCCCGACTTCCATGTTCCTCACGGGGTAAGAACTGTTGACAGAACAATCCCTACCAGAAACTAGCAAAAGTAAAAGAAGTCATCATTATTCCTGGGCGAGAGGTACGCACTACCTCCCGTCTATGATCGATAAACATGTCGTCAACGAAACTAGCTGAACCCTCTCAAACACTACCGATCAGCAATGACAACAGCCATACTTTCGCTTCTCGCCATCAATCAGCTATGGATGTACCGTCCCTGGCAAAGAGTGATGCTCGTTAGCCCTCCGCTATCGGTGGTAATCTCGTAACTTCAGCATGGAGAAATGGTTGGTCGTCTTGGTAGTGTTGGTGATGGGGATTGGGCTCTGAAGCGTCGTGTTCCCGGCTATCTTACAATTCGTGAACCCCCAGATCGGGTTTGCGCCGCGCTTGTCAGCCCAGGCCGGAGCCCAGACAGAGCGGACGCTTGGTTGAGTGGAAAGCGTTCAAGAAGGTGCCGTACGTACAGTCTATCGTAGGCGCGGTATATCTTATATCTTTTTGGGGGTCTCACCAACTATATACATAGAGCCATCCTTCGTAACAGGCTCGTAAAGATTGTATTCGAAGACTCTCCAATGAAGATCAAGGCTCAAGATAGGACAGTATACCCTGGACGCTCTCTCCTGAATACCTCCATCTGAAAGGCGTGTGGTCTAAACTGGGTGGAAATTTACGGGAGCTCGTGGGAGACTACAGTAAGTACGTGTAGGAAAGCGCAGGGTGTGGGCAGATGTTCCCCCTTCTTTATAGACATGATGACAAGCGCAATTACTCCAGAGTTTGCACATATTCGTTGTGTTCCCGTGTATGATCTGAGCCTTTCGACATCCGGGCTTTGAAAACTTGAATGGTGTTTACTATGTATCCGGTGGTGCCGTTCCGCTTCAACTGGTACCGAGAAAATAAAAACTCGGACATGAGCACCTTTTGTGGGTTGTCATATGTACCGAGAAGTTTCGGTTGTTTCATTGCAAGTAGAAGGAGCTAAAATTGCTTCAATTTTAAAACTGGTGATGTTGGTTCCAGCCTAGAAGAAACAATTGGCGGGTGTGGTCTCTACATCGGGAAACCAACCGCCGATGGCCGGATGCCCCTTGACCCTTGAATCGTGATAAGGTGATCGGTGTATGATGCCACGATTTCTCATGTCCGCTTTCGTGGTCTCGATATCGATTGATGTCGTTCGTTTGTTTACTGTCCTCGCACGATGGGTTCATATGAAGAAAGTGTTGTGTCAATACCACTTTCTGAAATATTCGCTGGCTTCGTTCGTCTGGTCCGTCGGAAACAAACCGTGTACGCCAAGGCCAGGATACCCCAGACGGGTACCTAAAAGGCTTGGCATAATTGAGTCTCGGATCAGATCGACTGGTGGACCTTTGCTTTCGAAACTAGGTTTTAATCGTCAACGAACCTCTTGTTGCATCCTTTCAGATTGTATCTACATCATGGCCGATCCCTATCATTAACTCCTTGGATCTGAATCAACAATGAGAAATTGTACGGGACTTGCCGTCGTGGGGAGGGGGTTACATGATACCAGAACCAATTGCATCGATCTTACGTGGTATATGTACACTACACTAACAACTAACAACCTCCACCAAAGCTTTCCCCACGTTTTCCCTGTTCCTCTATCCATCCCGCTCGCATCGAACGCACGAGCCTAGACTAGACCCCTGTCTCTAGCGTTCCGAACGAATCATGTTCAAGTTCGTCCCTACGTCGTGGAACTACTGGCTCTGCTCTGCTCTGCGCAGTGCTCTGCTTAACTTGCGCAACAAGTCAATCATACCAACATCTACTGCGACGGATGGCAAAGGTGGGGTAGCCTTGACCAAACCAATCATGTCTCGCATATGCGTCTTTCGATGATCGAAAAGGGAAGGCGGCCGTCGATTTTTGGGATCACCATGCTCCTAGGGTAAGTAGTCCGCACAGTCCACATGCTACAGTGCGCGCCCAGACAAACGGCTAGGCATCCTACCAGGCTTGACAGTGCGTAGTAACCCCGCAAAAAGTGCAGTGATCGACTCCTCTTTGGAACTCTGGCTTTGCAGCTTTAGAGGTCTAGTTAGTGCCCGTTTACAAATCGCCCTTAGACAGTTGTTTAGCGAGGTACTTGTAGGGAGCTCTTCCACCACTTTGAGAATGACTACTTTAGATAGCAATGTGAATCCTACTGTGAATAGCATATGATTCGTTGCTGCCCACTGTACAAAGTGGTGTCAAGTTTTGTTCGATATGTATAAATGTTGAGATTGTTCTTACCCTGACTCTAGTTAGACCAATAGGACCGTCAGAATCCCCATTGTCGTTAGCCCCACCCACCTTGTTTGGCACTAGGCTGGATCAGGACTAGCCTAAAAGCTTGTTCAGACACCGCTTTTGATATCGGACGGTCTGCGGTCAGGGTTTCGTAAGAACTTTTGAAGCAGAGAATGGCCATGCGTTGTGGTTGACAATTGAGATTTGGAAAGCGGAGCTTGAATGAGTCTGATTGCTTCTTTTCTTATTCTTTTTTGTTTTGGTGTCGCGCGCATAGCGGGTATCAACGACGATTAGGATTGATACTGGAAATAATACAATTGTTGATGATGACGCAAAAGGTGGCTTGCGAGCATTTTGGGTGAAGTGGAGACCTTGCGAGCACTTATCGTGATCCGGGGTTGATGACGTTCATCCATTGGACTTGACACACAGAGAGGGCAGTTTTCTGCGCGCAAGGATGTGGAAGTGGCTGACCAAAGCCATGAGGACTCGAAGACGAGCCAAAGTTCAAGATTCGAGGGGCATACTTATCAGTTGTGTTTGCTGTACATGGCTTCGCTTCACCCAAGTTCCTTAAGGGTAGGTATCACGCACCTCTCCCCCACCTCCAGAGTTTCAGAAATGACAGTAGTGTCGCTGGAGTGAACTTCGCGGTCCCCAGTTCACCGCTTTGCGAGCACATACAGAGAAACGTTTACGCTACTTGCGCTTACAAGGATTTAGTCATCTACGTCTAGGTGACAGCTGGTGCTAGATTCTTCAAGGTGATCGTCATCACCGCTTGGGGTAAATTCAATGCTGCTCTTGATGTCTCGTGTCTGGGCGAGGACAACGGGCAGACAGCTAGAGCAGTATTTGGTAAGGTACATTGTTTGCAAACATTCTCGCTGGTAAAGACTAATTGGAAATTCGAACAACCGCCTTGTGCCTTCTACTTCCCGATCTCTTTGGCTTCCTGCCATACTTCGTCCTCGGTTCGTGCGCATGACTGGAACAGAAACATTTTTCGCCGGTAGAGATAAAAAGAAAACGATCCTTCGACTGCTCGATCTCTCTGGCTTCCAGACCAGAACACATCAGCTTCCTGCTATCGTTCCGCCCTCAGCTTGCCCGCATTGCTGAAACATGCGACAAAGATGTACCAGAGAAGTGCTGCAGCAACGTATGACAGCCTGGTTCGAACCGAGCATCTTCCCCCCTCCCCTCCCTTCCCTCTCCTCCTCCTTCTCCTCCTACCAAAAAAAGGAAAAAAAAAGGAACTAGGACCTAGTCATATTTCGGCCATCTCTTTTCACTCCGTCAAAGGGGTTCACTCTCATCGGCACTAGTGCAAGTAAAAAGAAAGTACCCAAAAAGGAAACTACACACCAGTTGTGCGCCATTGACATCACATCAAGCACAGCTTCCCATTACGAAAACCAGACAGTCTCAAACAAGGACAAACTCGACTGAAGCCAGAAGTGCTCAACGGCTGATCGCAGACCGACACGCAACAAGTAGGATATGGTAAAATAAGATGGGTAGATAGACGAATTTGACTTTTACCGCGCTGCACAGAAAACCTTTGAGACAAAGAAATCGGGGGCTCAGAGAGATAAAAAGAGACAATGAAGAGGAAACCTAAATCGTGGATGATGAAGCAGACTCGTAGTAAGGCCATGATTAGCGACTTCACCTCTTGCGCTTCTTGCTCTTATCGAGTGCCGATGGATTTGGGACCGAGCCCAGACCCCCCGCAGGGGCGATTAGGGCAGCCGGCAGTAACGTTGCCGGAGCCGACACTTCCTCCTTGTTCACCGGAACGGGAACACCCATGTGACGACCGTAGCGGCCCTTCCGGCCATTACCCTCGTCCTCGCTGATGCATTGTTCGGCGGGAATGCCGGCATCCTTGCATCTGCCACAAGGTCGTTGCCTGTCGCACCCCTTCTTGCTCTTGCGACACCGTTGGCAGCGTGGCTTGGTGGAGAGATCCGGCTGTTCCTCCTCTCCAAGGGCCGCAGAGTAGGTTGAAGTTGACACGATCGACTGCTTGCGGGAGGCAGGCATGGATGCGGGCGTCATAGGGACTGGGTTTGCCGAAGTCTTCTTGCTTTTAGGCTTGGTGGCCTTGGCTGCCTTGGGCTTGCCGGTTGACTGTGAGCGTGCCCTGGAGCCGTTTAGAGAGCCGGATCTGGGTTTTGGATTCTTCAAGGGTTTGGGGGCGGCCATCGCGCCCTCCTCTGCGCCATCTCCATCCTCGTAGTCCGCGTCATCGCCGCTCACCTCAGCACCATCATGCGGAACCGCAAAGTGGCTTTCCGTTGTCTGGAAGACATTCTGCTTCCCGAACTCGTCCGTCTTCGCACGCGCAAGCGGCATCTCGTCTTCGCTTTCACTCTCACAATCGCTCGTCGTACCGGTGGAGCAAGAAGCATCTGCTCTACCGCTGAACGTATCATCCAGCGTTGAGCCTGATGATCGGCCATGTACGTTCCAATCGCCTTGCAACCGCATGAGCTGCATGGCGACGTCCTTGATATCCTTATCTTCTTCAGACACACAGCTTCTCACAGTGGGATCGGGTGTGAGCATCGTCCTTATTCCGGTGGCACCACCCGAGCCATCATTACTAATGCTACCACGGGCGCGAGGGTCGTCAACGGCCGGCGTCGCATACGTACTAGAAGCCGCATAGTGGTTATGATAGTTCGGCGGAGTTTGTAGAGGCCGGGGATTGCTGAAGGGGTTTTGTGTGGCATTGCTGAAAAGTGGAGGGTATCGGTGAAAGTCATTGTGTCTGATGGGGGAAAACGAATGATTGGAAGTGGCCGCTGGCATCTGGGGAGGAGCAAAAAGCGGCAATTCCTGGGACAAGGGGTGTCAGTACATGACGATACTTGGTGGACTCGAGAGCCATGCAGAACCTACCGAACTCTCGAACAACTTGGCGCGCTTCCGCCGTCCTCCTTCGACGATATTTTCCACACTAATGTCGGTGTTTCCGAGAGGCTCCTTGTTCTTTCCTGACGCCGAGCCCGATGCACCATCTCCACTGCTGTAACCATTGACGCTGTCGCCGTGGTCACCGTGCGTAGTCTTGGAGGACCGAGATCGCCCTTTCTTTCCGGCAATGGCAGTCGAAGTGCTGCGACGCCCTCGGCTACCATTGGGAGAGGGACTGCGGAATCGTGATGTTCGCAGAGTGGGTCTGGAGGCGTGGTGGTTGTTCTCCTCGTCATCGGCATTGTTGTAGCTCGGTGATAGCCCGCGGGGGTTCTCGATGATGCGGACGTTGACGAAACAGTGGTCGACAAAGTTTTCGTATCGGGCAATCATGGTGTTTCCTCGCTCGTCCTCGAAGCTGATTCCCGCGCGCTCCTTGTAGTATAAACCATAAAAATTCTTGACAGTGATAATGATGGATTCCGTCGTATCGTGCGGAAAGATTGCGACCCGGAGCGGTATGCGGGCTTCATGGAGAACAAATGTGACGGTTTTGGGTTCGGGTGTCGTGCTCGTCGTCCGCGGCGACACATTGCAGCTGTTGGACCCGTAGGCGGTCGCCATTGATGCGGAGGTTGCGAGATGTGTTTGGCTCGTGGGTCTGCGATGACCTGATTGCGGTTAGGTTGATATGAACTGAGAGCGATACTGGGCTGCAGAGGAGAGACCGGGTTGGTCAAATGAATGGGAGGTAGAGATTGGGGAAGGAGTTGGGCGGAAGAAGGGGGAAGAGAACGATGAGCGCATGCCCGGTAGTTAAAGGGCCTACGATTCGCCGCGCCGACGACCGACGCAGACATGCAGGCCAAGTGTGCCAAACAACCGGAGGGGGAGGGAACTATTGCATTGTCCGAATGATCGCATGACGCTTAAGAACTGAAAACACTCACCAGAATGTACAGTTAGGCTGGTGGTGGTGGTGGTGATGGTCGACCGGTGGCTTCGATCTCGACTCGCGCGCACGCAATGTCGGGCGAATCTGGGCGAAGCTTGCAATCGTGAGCGACCGGAGCTTTAGCAGCAAATTGAAAGATCAGGGACGAGGTAGGGCGAGAAGCGGACTCGAGTCGAAGATGACTTAGGAAAACGAGAGCTTGATCTGGGCGACGTACTAAGAAAGAGACGGATAGAAAGCGTTGACGGGGCCGACGGAGGGAGGTGAGAGACAGAAGTAGTAGGGCGACCGGGGGAAATCCGCTTATGTGCTGGGAGGAGAATGGAGGAGGAGGTTTGGTCGACACAAACCTAGCACGCATGTCCGAACGGTTCGCAAGAAACCGAATCTGCACTCAGTGGCCTGTACTCGTCAGATTACTTGCTGGAATCGCAACCCCCCTCCACCACTGCACCAGGCCTAGCACAGTGCTCTGCCAGCATGTCTCACTGCCCAAGTTAAGCACTCCATAGGTGTTTTGCCCCAGCAATGGGCCCCGCAGACCGATTTCTACAGCGCCAAATCCTGTCCGCTACTTCCATTACGGATGTGCATCTCTAGGTTGTATTTACAAATATGTGGGCCATGCCTCATTCTCGGCATGCGACGGACTGTAAGAGAGTCTTTCCATGATAATTGAGGGCTACCTAATCTAGGTTATCTCAGAGGTTCCAAGTCCGTAGGTGTGCTGCCTACCTAGAGGTTGGTTGCGCATGCGCATCGCATTGACTCTTTTCGTTGCGAGCATGGAATTGCGACAGCGTGGAGCTGGCGGAAGGTGTGGACCGCGGCCCCATCTCACTTTCTATTTCCATTCTGGTGGTGCAGCTCTTCCTTTTACTACGAGACAAATGGAAGCACTAACAGTACGCTCCCATTTCTGAGAGATGGCATGATAGTGTACAAGTAGGAATTATACAACACGCACCAAACCTCCTCTTACCGAGCTACAATCACCGGGACAGGTTACTGTCGCCTTTTGATTCGTAGTAACTCAGACAAGATTCGAAAAAGCCTAGATGAAGACGCGGAACATCCGATCCATTACGAGCATATTTCACCAAGCAGAAGCCCCTCGAGGTACTGTTTGACCGAAGAATACGTAGAGGTATACCTATATCTCCGCATGTCTATGGGGCCGTCTGGACTTGAGATCAAATACCTTATCATGTGTCGCTAGATCGACGTAGTGTAGTAGTTCTCCAAGTTCAAATATCATGGAGACCCCTGCGGCGTGGTATGTGAGATGGTAGGGTACTGTCTGGGGATGAGAGTTGAACATGACTTGGGCCTGGACGCACTACCTGATTCTCCGACCATGAATCTCGCGAAAGCTTCGTTGATTCTCAATTCTGCCTCCGTGGCCTACGGACGGTTCGCGGCAAAAGTAGGTGGACTGAAAATTTCAGCCGTTCGACAGGGCTAACGTACGCGACAAGCGGTGATGGAAAGATACCTTTATATGAGAAACCTCCCGCCAGGCCCAGTAATGACGGCAGGCGGAGACACAGGAACAACGGTTCCATGCTCGGACACCCCGCCGCGCCGCCGGGTTCCGTTGTGTCTGGGTGCTGATGAAGAGCCGGTCGCTTCGCTTTACTGTTGGGAGTGGGCATTCGTTACCTTTTTACCAAACCAACCCTCGCGTGCGTCGAGCGCATGTGGCCACCAAAAGCCACTGGATGAGGATGCGCCAGATAGCCATGTCGGCGAGCCTCCAGACAACCGTCGCGAGCGTTCCAGACAGCGACGAGCCAATAGCGTCAGGGCTGGCTGTGCCATGTCAAAAACAGGGGTATGGTTGCCCGTCTCACTGCAGGTCTTATACAGTGGACCGCCCGCACACACTCCTTCCCCCTCTTCCACTTTTCTCTCGCCGATACTGTAACTACACTAATCCGGGCATTTTGAGAGACGACAGGAAGCTTTGAATTCGAAGGCTAATGTGCATTTACTGGCGCCTCACTTCCTGAAACTGGGGCTGCCGAGCGTCAGTCAATCCGCATGCCCGTATTCACAGAATGGGGGTTTGTTGTATTAGGGATGTCGACTTGAACCGATACTCGTTGCCGTGCCTTTTTGTCATAACCTGGAGATCCATCGCCAGGGTTGTGCCGCGACATTTGTAAACGGCTTGGAACGTTCGCTTTTGTAACCTTTTGGGGCGATCGACTTCGGGCAACCCAAGCAATACTGTGATACTGCCCGAACCCAACACTCGAATGCATTCCCCGCGCAAGGGGAAAACCTCAGCTACCATAGCTCCATAGGTATACCGGCTAAAGAACGACTAGAAGCTCGATTATCGATCGCCTGCGTGCGCTTCGCCTGGCGCTGAGTCTGCGCCAAATTTCCCAGATTTGATCTCGCTCTCTAAGACGCTCTCGACCTTTCACGTTCCCCTCTTTCTTGTGCGAACCATTCTGGATCTTCCCGCAACGCCGAGCACGCTTTGCATACTGTCAGTGGACCAAGCAAGTGCTGGTGGAGCTCGAGGCAATGGCAGATTGGATGCAGTGCCCTGGACAAATGGAGCCATTTCGCTCGCCGTCAGGTGAATTCGTATGACATGCCGTCCATCGGATGGAAGGTGGGCGAATCTATCGCTCTCCAGGGTATTTCTGGTGCCGAACTCTCGCCGGACGCTCGACACATTCTCGAACGCAACTGTGAGGGGTCCCGAAGACAGCTTGACGAACTGGTATTGACGTATCCAAGCTCGAGATGAAAAACATCCTAGCAAAATCTAGGATCCAAGAGTCCATGGACTATCAGAAACGGTTGGCGACGAGTTGACAAACGCTCAATTCTATATAAGTGTCAAAAGCCAGGACTCGGAACACTCCCGCATCGACGGTGCAGTGGCATGGCGGCTTGGCTTTTCGATCCGTCGAGTCGGCTCCGTCCAGGTTCATACTTGTTGCAGCACAGTGTCTGCCGGACGGGTGTTCACCACCAAAACTCAGCACTCCTGCGATCGAACCACCGGGCCAATGAGCCAGCTACATACTAGGTAGGTAGGTTATCTACATCTTACGGTATTTCTATCCTACCGGAACTGTCAGGATGTCGGTTCGGTTGTTGGTTAGTTGCAACCCATGACTGGACAGACCAGATACTGGCCTGTGTCCTTGATGCGCTGGCAGAGCAAAAAAGGTTTGCAGATGCACACCCGGGGGGACCATCTACGAATTGCACCGAATCATCTTGTGAAGAGTTACATATCTTGTCTTTGGTCATTCCCACCTCGTCATCAGATATAATAAGATCTAGAGATGAGGAGATCAAGAACGGTCAAATTGTTAGGGAGGCCACTACCGAGTTCTCTACGCTCATCACCTCAAAGTCTCCGACTCCGTCCTCCGTGGCTACGGTCCCGGTATGTGTGCGTATGCGCTTATCGATACATACTGTGTGACCGCGAATAGGAAATTCGATCGCTACGTACGCACGTCAGCCATTGCAGAGCTTCTCGCGCCCATTTGCGGGGGTCGAGAGTGTCTTTAATAATCGAGTCGTTCTACGCCTTCGCCGTCCGTTGAAGCTCATGCAAGTTTAATGTGGACGGGCCTGCATTAGGAGGGTGGAGGTTTTACTGCGGTCTCCTCCCGACGGGCAATCATGCCAACGGCTGTCAGCGAGTCGGCCCCCTCAATGAACCATTTAGGGAGGTTGGTGAAAATGGCGTTTCCATGAACCCATTTTGCGATGATCACTGAGACAGGCTGGAAGGACTGGAAACTGACACAACTTGAGGTTACCTAACCGAGTCGCCCTCTGCAGATGCCTCTAGGGCAGCGTACTGTAGTAGACAATCTACAGGTAAACCCCGAGGCGCGCGTATGAAAGTGATGTACTCGTCAGGTCTTCAAAACCGACCGTCTGACTAGCGGGCTGACGAGTACTGGCACTTGGGCCCAAAAAAAAAAAAAAAAAAAAAAAGAAGAAGAAGAAAAAAAAGGAGAGGAGAAGCGCTACGTTCGATATTTCTCTACGTCAATCTTTCCTTCTTCCTGTTTCCTCGTTGTGCTACCTCGAAAGCAGTGTTGGGGAGCTCGGAGTCAACCATAGAAGCTTCCGTTCAATCACTGCTGCTTTTGAAGCCAGTAAGGTAGCCAATTCCTGGCCACGATCGACACCAAATTAAACCGCCCGAATGAAAGTCCTGACAATGCATCTTACAACAAGCTCACAAGATGCGTTTCGCGCCCACTTCGATGTGCATTCACCATGTCCAGCATAAAGCGATAGGGTCATCGTCGTCGTCGTCGTCGTCGTCTCCAAAGGCAACATTTCCGTTTGAACTGACGAGAGCACAAAGCAAAAGTGTCTCGGGAGGAAAGGGAAGTTAACCACGGACGAGACCTGATACTCGAATGGAGAGCAAACAGTGAGATAAGTTCAATCCATGGTCACCTATCATCATGATTTTTCATCTGCACCGATGTCTACTTTGTCAGAAGAATCAGGAACATTCAAAGCCGTTGTTCCCTCTACAACGGGTCAGGAGCGGCAGACTTCGATAGGCGTGTCTCATCATGTCGGAAGCGACCACGTTTTGAGAGTTCCATACCTCTACCTCACCCATCGCGTGCGCTCCATGGTGACAGTGCAAGCCACGGATTATACTCGCGCGCGCTTCCACACAAAGGTCGCGAACGGATGCTCGCAAAAGGTGAACTATCTTGGAAACGATCAAAGAATGATTGCGATGGCAACCTCAAGAGAAGCTACTGTTGACTCTTCGTTGAAGAATCGTCGTTTCAAGGTGGTGGCGCAATCGCGCAGGCATGCCCAGTCACTACTGTACAGTACCGAAAGATGAGGAGGGGTTGTTGGTCGGGTCGAACCCCTGATTTTTTTCTCGAAACAAATGGTCCATAGGCAGCACGCCCGAACAATGATTCGAAGCTGGCAAATCTAAGAGCGGGGTGTTTGATTCGTTTGATCATGTGTCTGTTGTTGATGAAATGGTGTCGACGCTTTCATCGAGAAGTGGAACTTTCTGTAATTCTTGTCGCAAATTGCCATTGCCATTTCAGATCTAGGACTTAGCAGGGGCATGCCAAGACAGAGACAGCGTCCGCTCCCCAGCAGACCCACCCTTACCACCACAAGGGAATCGGACACTGGCACTTCCGAGAGTTTCATTTGGACGTCAAAGGCTCTCATGTAAACGTTTGTTACAATTTGCGAATACCACGCACAAACAGTTCGAGTTCTGGGCTTGTGTCGATAGTGAATTGAAACCAGGGGGAAGCGTAGGAGGCTGATACGGAGGTTATCGAAGAGGGTTGGGTGCGGTTTTGAGAAATTCCAAAGCTCCCCGCCTCGTCATCCGTGACACGTGCTGACGTGAAAGATTCGCGTATGAGCGGAGAACGCCGTTGCAAAATGCGACGCCGAGGGGTTCCCAAAGATGTTGACTGTATAGAATGAAGAGAATGACATTGGTTGATACTTTTTCGCTTCTTAGAGACACCAAGTTGCGTCGAAAGAAATGAAAATAGGAACAGCAACTCCATTGCGGAGGCGCGCTGTTTGACCATTTCATCGCCAGGCGTCGGTTGACGCGTCGAGCGTGCCTACCCCGCGTTGTGAGGAATTTGGACGGTATCCCTCCAATGGGGTGTTACGTCATGGTGGGAGCGGGTCCGGGGTTGCACAGACCATTCTGGCGGTTTTTGCAGTTTGGTTTTCTAGTGTTTCCTAGGTTACCCCATTCCTGTGCTGTCAATAAACACACAGTCGCAAGCAAGGGAACATTCCCAGCACGTCGGGACGCTGCGACCGGCCTTGAAAAGAAGTTCGCCCACAACAAACCCCAGCACTTGCCCGGACCCTTTCCCAACCACCTTGTCAAGCCTGTCAAGCCTGTCACGCCCGATTCGTCTTCCTTTTTGCGACATACACAACCTCGCATCGTGGAGCAAGCACTGCAGCCCGAGGATCTCAGCGCACCGACACAGCCAAAATAGCATGCGCATCCATTCTTTGATCAGTCGCTCGTTTGGACGTTGAAATCGGACTTCCTTTTCTTCTCAAATTCTCTCATTCGACTTTATGCGCATATTTTCACATGCAGGTCGAGGTGAAGTGAGCGTTACGGTTACGGTTACGGCACGCAGCTCCACAGTGGTAATCTTTGCCCTGCGACCCTGCCCGTGAATCGCCTGTTCCCCTTCCCTCTTCAGGTTGGTGCAAGCCGGCTTCAACTGAAACGACTCTGGTCAATTTGGACTTGTTGCGCCGACCAGTCTCACCAGTCTCGCCTGTCCTGGAGGGATATCAAGTCCCGAGTCGCGGGTCGTGCTTTTCAACTCTTTCAACACGCATTCCCATTTCCTGTCTGCTGCACTGGGCGCATCGCTTCCGTTCAGTTCAGTTGCACTCTCGGACGTCCACTTTGTTGGTTTTGTCTGTCGTACAGAACGAGGCGCTCGACTGCAGGACGGTTCTTTCTTTGCCGGCGCTCACAGGTCCTTTTTAAACCCACAGTCGTTTCCACCAACAATAGCCACCAGCCAACAGCACCAACGCTTCATCTTCGTCGTCTATAACAGAAACTCGGTATAACTTCCACTTCAGCTATTTGCCATCTGGGTCACTTTGGCCGTCGACCTACGCCAAGCGCGTCGCGTGTTCAAGGTCATTCAGCCTTCACCTTAATACTACCAACTCTCAAGGTTCCCGCAGGCATCCATTCAGCAAAACATCATCCCGTATCTCTTTGGTAATTTCCCTAAAGATGGACGCAAAGGTACGTGACGAAACCTACTCTCCCCCATCAGGTCGTTTTCTCCTTCCTGATGGCCAGTTCGTATTCCACCCCACACCTTCGTTATCACCACCGTTATCACAGATTACACATCCAAACTAGGCCAGACAATTTACCTTCCCTGCTGCAAATCATTGGAGGCCTTCCTACCGCCTCAGCAACGCAGTGGGAATGCGTATTTGATTTCTCGTTTGCTCGGTATACTGACTGATACCTTCAATCCAGCCCCAGCGTCCTCTGTGGGCTCCTCCCGTTCGATACGGCGACGAGAACATCCCACCTGCCGATCCGACTCATCAAAGTAAGAGGTCGGACAGCAAGATCAAGGCAATGATGGCGGTTAACGGCACCTTGAACGCACCACCCAAGAGGGCTGCCTGCTTCGACAAGAGCAACACCTCGAAGCCACTAGCCGACGGCGGGAACAAGGACTCGTTGAAGAACAGGGTGAAACCGATGGTCACAACCAGCAGCACTCGAGACCTACGGTCGGATGGCAGGGAGAATAACCGCTCGGCAGCGGAGGAGCATTATATGCGGCCAACGGCGACCTCGAAGGCAGCATCACACGGCCAAAAGTATTCCTCGACGGCTCCCCTATCATCCCATGCCGCCAGCGGGGCATACGGTGGCATTCGCTCACACAATACCATCGCCAAACTCTCCGCACCGGTCAAGAAAACGACCAACGTATACCGCGACAACAAAGTCAAGGAGGAGAGCACATCTCATGCGCCCACTTCCTCGTCAGTTGATGATCTTGTTGCGATGGTCGACAAGCATATCAAGGACCCACGCCACTACAAAAGTCAACCGCAACTCAAGTCGGACCAGCAGCATACCCTACACCGGAACCAGAGCAAATATGTGCCCGATTACGAGAACCTGAATGACGTGGATGATCCCGACGATTTGAGTGCCGATTACGCCGAGTCTTACGACGACGCGGTCGAGCAGTTATCCAGAGATCTCGATATTCCTGCGAACACCGATCCTGCAGCTATCGTCCACGCAAATCACATGTCAATCGCCCAAGCCAGCTATGACTCGATGCCTCAAGGCGCACCACTCGCACCCTCGAAACCAGTCAGGGCCCTTCCACTGCCCCCCAACGTCTCTGATCCCGAAGAGTATTCTGAAGACGACGACGATCAGGACCTCTACGACGACCAAGGATATACCACCGCCCATTCTTATCGATCTCATTTCGACAATACCACAGGAGGACCTACCACATTAGTCGCGCCCAAGTTAACCGCGGACATCCAGAAGGAACTTGACATTGCAAAGGCATGGGTTTTGGAGCATCAAACGGAGGAAGAGGTTGAGGAGGAGAATTGGGATGTGAGCATGGTAGCTGAGTACGGCGACGAGATCTTTGAGTACTTGCGCGAGCTTGAGGTAAGATACCCCGCTGATGCTTTCCCCAACATCACTGCGACACTAACCAATCGTTTCATCAGGAACGGATGCTTCCGAATCCTCACTACATGGACATCCAAACCGAGATCCGGTGGTCCATGCGATCCGTCCTCATGGACTGGCTGGTCCAAGTTCACCATCGCTTCAGTCTTCTCCCGGAGACCCTTTTTCTCACCGTGAACTACATCGACCGCTTTCTTTCAGTTAAGGTTGTTTCGCTGGGCAAGCTGCAACTGGTCGGCGCGACTGCAATTTTCGTCGCAGCCAAGTACGAGGAGATCAACTGCCCTTCCATTCAGGAACTTGTGTACATGGTGGATCAGGGATACTCTGTTGAGGAGATTCTAAAGGCAGAGAAGTTCATGCTCACCATGCTGAACTTCGAACTTGGTTGGCCAGGCCCGATGAGCTTCCTTCGGCGCATCAGCAAAGCCGATGACTACGACTTGGAAACTCGGACTCTTGCAAAGTACTTGCTCGAAGTGACTATCATGGATGAGCGGTTTGTGGGCTGCCCTGCGAGTTATCTTGCTGCCGGTGCCCATTGCCTCTCCCGCTTTTTCCTGCAAAGAGGGCCATGGGTAAGTCCTCCTCTTCATCATGACATTGTTGATTGAAAGCTTACACATGACAGACACATGCCCATGTTCACTTTTCCGGCTATACGCTGGCTCAATTGAGGCCACTCATCATTAGCATCCTCGACTGCTGCCAGGAACCACGCAAACATCACGGCGCGGTATACGACAAGTACTCTCATCAGAGGTTCAAGTCCGCGTCTACTTTCGTGGAAGGCAAAATTGCGAAAGGTTTCGTGCTGCCGATTCGAGCGACCGCTTCTATCAGCGACAGTGCGCAGTCATAGACCCAACCATGCCCTCCACTCGTTTGCCCTAGCATGCATCTTGGTCAATAAGAACATGCTGGCGTTAAGACGAATTACCAACTGCATTGTTAGGAAGAGACGACAACGATAGCGGCTCTTTCCTCTTAATATGTCCACTAAAGGAGATGTACAACCAGTTATGGCGCTGCTTTCATCGACGACGGCAGCACCTGTTTCGTACCTCCGGGCCCGCGGATAGCATATTCTCCTTTCGGACATCCGATACGACGTATTATAGACTCTTTCGGTACTGTCTGATCTAATCTTTGGTACTCCACGGGTCCGGCGGTGCCAAATTCATGCCAAAGTAAACGAAAAGACTACGAAAAAGGAAACAAAGCTTTGATGATGAAGCGACGAAGTACGACATATTTTACCCGCTTACCTATTGTGGGTTTCGTTTTCACTTGCGCTTGCAGTTTTATTTTCACCGCAGGTTATGGGGCAGATTGCCCCCTTTCTTTTTCCTATTCATCGGCGTTTTAGGAGGTCAGGATTCATACGGCTCCAGCTTTCAGGCGCGATATTGGAGGTAATCGTCATGCATTGTCTCGACGGCTTTTACACCAGGTTGAGATTCTAGGCGAAAAAGAGGAGGGAAAGAAAGAAGAACAAAAAAAAGGAAAAAAGGAGGGGTGGCTCATCTAAAGGGAAATTGGAACGGCGTCTGCTTCAGGGATTCATATCAGAGACGAATGGACGGATGGGTCGACAAATGGACAAGATGGAATGGCGTCGGTACAATGGACATGATATTTCAACGAGCTTCAGCCTTTAGTGCGAGTGCATGGTCTTCCAAGTTCTACCGACATTTTTATGTCTAGCTTATTTTATTTATCTTTGCTCTTTCTGATAAAGGTGAAAGCTCGGCGCTGCTCAAGGGGATGGTCGTTCGCGTCTCTATTCATTTTGCATTTTTATTCTTCGCCTTGACAGAAGTCATGCAATGAGTTGGGCACGAAAATGGTAAGCATGGCGGATGGAACTGGATGAACGTCATTGATAACATGAGGAGGAGAGCAAGGCATGGTAGCATGTTAAGGGTGCTTTTCCTTATATGTTTGTCTTAAGACGATTAGAGTATTCTGCTCGATTCTTTAATATGCCTGGTTTTGGGCCAAGAGAAAAAGGGTTCACTTCCAATAAGTGACAAGGCACTTTACCAGTAGAGAAGAAGAGTCAAAACATCAGTTAGCTAAGCTATGGCATTAGCACGGCCCACTATCGGTAGTCCAATCTATATTCAAGACAAGTTATGTCACTCATCGCTTTCCATGATGCATTGGTGCCAGTGGTGGTCAATGTGGATGAAAACCTGTCTGCTTTAACAACAGGTGTTCAATTCTCATTTTGAGGAGGACAAATCATTCCAACCCCAAGTGCGAAGATGATATCACCTAGCAGGTTGTTATTTCATAAAAACGTTTGCTCCTTGATTAAACCATATATAACGCAAACAGTGGTAAGTTCAGATACTGAAGACTTCGGATTAAAAGAAAACACTCGAATTATAGTACGTTAGGTTCCCGTCTGCAATGCGGAAGTCGGCAGCCCATTCAGAGCTTGTGGTGATTGTGCGATCTCAGCTGTCCGAAGTTGTTGATAGTATTTCTATACTATTTCCACTCGACTATGAATCAGCAATTCCAATACATCCATCACATGTGTCATCATGGGACTCCTGGTCATTGTCTATGCAATACCGGGTCGATCAAGAGCGGAATTGGATGATCACAAATCCTCAGCGCCAAAGTTCGATGAAATCACAAAGTGGATTGTTAGTAGTGGACGGCGGGGTTCAGGGGCACCGGCCACCGGGGCCATGGAGTCATTGTTTAGAAGTGGGGTTTTCTTTAGACTCAAGGCGGACCTTTCATGAATGGAGACGGGACTGGGGCTGCCCGGGCTGGAGTTCCCGTCGTGGATATTTATCAGCTTTGTGGATTCCTTTCGCTCACGCCTCGAGGTTGAACATTACCTAAAAGTTCAAAAGTTGCATTTGCTTGGCAAGGACCGCAAACTCCAAATTCACTACCTCGCATCGAATGACCTGTCGGACCCGGCCTGGACCGCGGCTTCCTACTTGGAACGGGAGTTGGAACGTACATACTGGACAAGTGCGCGGTGCGTATTGTGTGACGACGGTAGGGTACCTGTGATGAATAAATCTCGGGGCGACAGGGGCAATCGCAGATTGGAACGCGGGTTCGGAACAGAGGAAGGCACCGCAGGAACCCTTTACTATTTGGGTTAATCTGAAGCCAAGAAAGGGGATGATGTCTCGGCCATGCAGTTTTTGTACACAGTACCATACTACACTATTGAACTGGAATTTTCGTCTGCTCAATTTTTTTTCTTTTTTTTTTTCTTTTTCGTTGACCACTCTCTCGCTACATTGCGCGATCGCCTTCGCATCTTTAGAGGTCCCCACCCCCCACGACAACCACTCCACATCTCACTCTCTTCTACACATCTCACGCTCGTTCTGGAACATCATCCTAGTTGATAGAGTAACAGTCATACTTCCTTCATCGCTCTTAAGAGCGCAGTTAAAGAGGCAAATTCGAGGTGTTCGTAGCCGTGTCAGGTCTCTGGGTGCTCACTTTCATCGTGTCCCAGACTCCAGAGCGGTAAAAGCGCACCTTTGGCCGCAGCTGTCGTCCGCAGGATAGCCGCGTGACAAGTTCCGTTTTTTCTTCGATCCCGACCGGGGTTTGTTTACTGGGTGCAGTCTTCGCCAGCGATCCCCCTCTTCCCCGCCGTGGGCCGTCCAACCGTTCCCGTCGCATTGGGCTGCCGTCACATCGTATCCAACAAGAAAAAAACTGGCTCCGTATCCGCTACGGCCGGCGGTCCGCCTGCGATATATCCCGAGATCGGCCTGCACATCCACGAGTCCACAGCGCTGTCGCCCTCTTCCGCCCCTCCTCTGGCTCGCCCGTTCGTCTCCAGCCTCGAGAATTCTCGCAACCCCATCCGGGACCCCAGATCCGATTCCCTGAGACCCCACTCGCGCCGACCACTGAGAAGTGCAACCCCAGTGCGTGTGCGACAATTCGCGACGCATTTCACCAGCCGCAAGCCCGCAACCTTGACAGACGCAAAGCTTTGACTCTTCGCGCACAAGATCGTCCCCTGCGTCGCATACCTGCTCTCTGCTTGTACAAAGTACCCAGCCTGTCCGCGTACCGCGTAGAGCGCTTCACTACCACATACAGTCGCCATGTCCACAGCTGCGGTTGTTAAGGAAGCGGTCAAGGAGACCCTCATCGGCTCCGACGAGCATGCCGCCGCCGACCAGGTGCAGCCTACTGCTCAGACCAAGGCGCGCTTCACCCGCTATGCTGTTCAGGACTCCGAGACGGGTGAACTTTTCTTGGGGCCCGATCAGTTTATTGATGCCGTGGCTCCCCCTCACGAAGACTATGTGAGTCACACCTCAAGAGATCCTCACTTTGCTCTCGGTTTGCGACACACTGGCTGACCCGCGCGCGCCTTCATTTAATACAGCACAAAATCAAGCGCGAACAGTACAGCATCCTGTTCAGCGTTGCCGACCGAGCCAACAAGGGAAAGGTGACCCTTTCCGACTGGACGTACTTCGAGAACCTGCTCGAGAAGCCCGATGCCGAGTATGAAATTGCATTCCGCCTGTTCGACGTCGAGCGCCTCGGCACAGTCAAGTATGATGACTTCCGTCGTCTTTACGAGCTCAACAAGGGCCCGAACAGCATCCCATTCGATTGGGACTGCGAATGGGCCAAACTCTACATCGGAAGCAAGACCAAGAGACACAACTTGGACTACCAACAATTTTCGCAAATGCTCCGTGGCCTACAAGGCGAGCGCATCCGCCAGGCGTTCCAGCTCTTCGACAAGGATGGGGACGGCTTCATCGAACCCGGGGACTTCGAGCGAATCATTATGGAGACCTCGAAGCACAAGCTGTCTGATCACCTCCTCGAAAACCTCAACACTCTCTGCAACATCTCCCAGGGCAGTAAGGTCTCGTATGCGAACGTTAGGGCATTTCAGAACATTATCAAGGAAATGGATCTAGTCGAGCTCATAATCCGGAAGGCTTGCGGCAAGAGTCAGGATGGCAAGATTACTCGCACTGAATTTCTCAACCAGGCTGCAAAGATCACCCGCTTCTCCCTCTTCACTCCCATGGAGGCGGATATTCTGTTCCACTTTGCGAGTGTTGGTAACACCTCAGGCAGACTTGGTCTTGAGGATTTCGCAAAGGTTCTTGACCCTTCATGGAGAAACCGTCACGAGGCCGAGGCAAGACTTATGCCCCAAGCTGTGCAGACAAAGGGTCAGCAGTTTGCGCACCGGGCGGGAGAGTCGGCTTACAACTTCATTCTCGGCAGTTTGTCAGGCGCCTTCGGTGCATTTATGGTCTATCCCATTGATCTGGTCAAGACAAGAATGCAGAACCAGAGAGGTGCCTCGCCCGGTAGCAGACTCTATGACAACTCTATCGACTGCTTTAGAAAAGTCATTCGCAACGAGGGTTTCAGGGGCCTTTACTCGGGTGTTTTGCCCCAACTTGTTGGTGTCGCCCCTGAGAAGGCCATCAAGCTTACTGTCAACGATCTCGTTCGTGGCGCCTTTACTGATAAGCAGGGCAATATTTCCGTGATCCATGAGATCATTGCTGGTGGTACTGCCGGTGGCTGCCAAGTTGTAAGTCTTCTTGAAATATTCTGTGTGCCTGGCTTTCGCTGTTGAGAATACTGACTTGTTTTTTGTGCATTAGGTGTTCACAAACCCCTTGGAAATCGTCAAAATTAGATTGCAGGTCCAGGGCGAGGTTGCTAAGAGTGTTGAGGGCGCTCCCAAGCGCTCTGCCATGTGGATTGTCCGTAACTTGGGCCTGGTTGGATTGTATAAGGGCGCCTCTGCTTGCTTGCTCCGCGACGTTCCCTTCTCGGCCATCTACTTCCCCACTTACTCCCACCTAAAGAAGGACCTTTTTGGCGAGTCAAAGACTAAGAAACTGGGCGTTCTCCAGCTTCTTACGGCCGGCGCCATTGCCGGTATGCCCGCTGCTTACCTTACAACACCCTGCGATGTCATCAAAACTCGTCTGCAGGTCGAGGCCCGCAAGGGCGACACGCAGTATACCGGTCTCAGGCATGCTGCTAAGACCATCTGGAAGGAAGAAGGCTTCAAGGCCTTCTTCAAGGGTGGTCCTGCCCGTATTTTCCGCTCCTCGCCGCAATTCGGTTTCACCCTTGCCGCTTATGAGCTCCTCCAGAGTGTTCTGCCGTATCCTGGACAGAAGGCGGAGAAGATGCACGCGGGCGTCGCTGATGCTGTGTCCATGGTGAAAGATTCTGTGGGCGGTGACAGCCCGTACACGAGGTCACGCAATGCCCTCAAGATCCTGCTGGATCTTGATGAGCAATTTGGCCGCGTGAAGCTCGATGCCAATGCCGCTGGATGGAAGGCTCTGCCTACGTGGATGCAGACATCTCCCAAGACCGCGTAAGGTGGCACTTACGGAGCGTCAGGACCCAACGGTCATCAAAGCTGATATGGGGTATGAGTGTGGAAGGACAACTGATCGCCAGTAGATGCAGCTGGCAACTGCTTGACAATGAGGTGACTACAACGGCTAACCGTTACAGACCTCTTTTCCATCACACTTGATTTGGTCTCGATCAAATAAACCCCTTGATCCTCATCGACCGCCTGTGGCAGGGCTAGTTGCGCAAGCTCCACCGAAGTTACGCAAGTGCACACTACGCTATCTGAGCTTGTGCAAATACACCATCGATCATGGTTACCATTTCCCCTTCCCTTCATGATGTCTTTCAATCTTAGTTTCGGCATATATTTCCACGACTTCGGGTCTGGGCACAAGATCAGACGGGGTTTCGATGCACTGTTAGACAAGACGGCGATTGGTGATGGTAAAAAGGATCTTCATGATATCGGTTCAGCGAGTATGGAGTACGAGAACACAAAAATATGGGGCGTTATTGGGAGAAAAATGCGATCTGGGGTGGCGGGAATATCTTCGTTTCAAGTTTTTTAATTCTTCTTGTCGAATTTCTGTATATGCTCGTACTTTGCACATGACTCAACTTTTCAGCGAATGCTTATAGCTCTTTCTACTCGCTTCCTCTGACGCCCTTCACTGGGTCATGTTAGGGGCTGCTTTTTCCTCTTCGTTTTCTCCAGTCACTTAAAAATATGAAGAAGAAAAAGGGTCTATGTCTAGACGTCGGCCTTCGATCTCTTCGTTTCCTTCTTAGTTTCACATACTCTGCCTATCATTCTCTTCCGCGCTCTTCCTGAGCCCCGGTTGCACTCTGTTGGTTTTTCAGTTTGGAGTTGGCTACCTGAGGCAATGAACGGATGAGTGCAAGTGCATGAACACACGAATGTATGGCAAAGCGGACAACAAGTGCTACAGTCATGACACTCTACACATTTCACATAACCTTCCTTGCGTGGGATAGAGAAAAGCATCAGGGGAGGGTAGATGGCTAAAGATAGACTAGCGTTACAAGATAAAAGCATGTTATAAGACAGGGAAAAGTCTGATAGCGCTCGATTGGGTCAGTGAAAATCTCGAGAGTTGAGCATGGCTTTTGCCGTCATCTTCGATTCTCAAGTGATAAATTTTCGTTCTGACTGAAAAATGAACAGCTGATAAGGGATACTCTACTCATACATCCACAATAAGCGGGTTTAGCTCAGTTGGGAGAGCGTCAGACTGAAGTCCACTTCACTCACAAATCTGAAGGTCGTGTGTTCGATCCACACAAACCGCAGTCTTTTTTTTTGGACAATTTTGCTTATACCTTTTACTTCTTTTTCTAATCATATGTTGGTTGGTCCTTCTTTCTCTTGACTAGGTAGGTAGTAGGGTAGGGGTTGTTGCAAATGTTGGTTGTTCTTCTTCTTTTCCTATGTTTTTTTCCCAACCCGGTACGCAGATACTATATGTTTGATTTGAAGCGCTTCAATTCATCTCTACCTACCTGCTTGACACGTAACGAGCTAGGTCCATGAGTACCCTTAAAAATTGGTTGATTAATGCAGGACTGGATGCCTATAGTGAAATTAGCTCAGCTGAGTTTGATATTTTTGAGAAAAAAACAACACGCTCGATAATCAATGTCTCCAATCTCCACGATGCGTTGCTCAAATACGGCGGTAGGATATCGATATTCATTACATTTTTCTGGTGTTTTTTCTTGACAGTTACTACCTCCATCATGTCCGCTTCGTCCGACCTGATTTGGTTGGAAGCCGTATGTATACAATAAGCTAGCTCTATGAGTGAGCCCTTCCTCTTTTGTTGATCTCTCTCTTACCTTGACCATCGATCGGATCGGCCTTGATGGTATCTATCTACCCGAAACCAGAAGGATCTTCCTTCCTCTACTCTATCTAGCAAAAATACCTTCCTTCTACTTTCTTCGGTGATTGTCGCTGGCTGCTTGCTATGTTGTGTCTCAATATTAAATCGCAAGCAGTCAGTCACAAGCGTGTACAAAGCCCATCTTCCTTCCGTTCGCGGCGATCACAACTCGTAAGATCAGGTTCGATGGGGATATCTCGCGCGTGTTGGTAGGAGAGAGAGGAGGATGCGAATTGTATAAGAGTAGGTAGGACAGATGAATATTTTGGTGATGAGGAGGGGAGGAGAGAGAGTATATAGTAGAAGATTGTGTGTACCAGTCTGCCTTGCCTGATTACACTGAGAACGAACGGATGGTGTCAGCTAGCTAGCTAGATATAGAGAGAGGTCAGTCACTTACTTCGTAACAATAACGGTTGGACCAAGGAGCTGATAGAAAAGAAAGCAAATGAAGCAAGGGGAAGGAAAGGAAAGGAAAGAATGAAATTAGCAACATAGTAAGTAATATGAGATCAACGCTGAGCGCGTGCTTTCTCGGGCAGTCTATAGTTGGCTTCTATCATAATCAATTATTCATCCGTCGGTCAGTACAAGGAGTAGTAGTAGTACATTGTAAACACATTCCAACCTTCATGCCACTTCGTATTCAACTAATATCCATCTCCAGCAAGCCTTCTTCTACTCGTCGAATACCTTCATATCCGCCTTAACATTTCCCCTCCTCAACTACCACAGATCAGTAAGAGGTGTGGTGAAATTGACACGCTTCCAACTGGGTTCACTCAACCTTTGCTGACACTGGCCCAGCCAGCCAGGCTATTTAGTGTACATAGGGATGGATTGTCATCACTCGCATTTACCCCCTCCATTTACCTATCTACCATTGGGTTTGGCATCTGTGATGTAACCTTATCAGCCGTTGGTATAGGATCACCGTTGTCCAAGCTGTGACAGTGTGGCCGCATGAATTTCCCAGCCGTGTGGCCTGGGTAAGGGGCCGGAGATAGACTGGTGTATAATACCCGATCACTATGCGTCAATGGTCGATTGGACTGCGTCGATCCCGCAAGACGGTGCGAACGACGATGGCCTACGGTAAGATTCAAGGCTGGCAATATATTCACAAGATTAATATCACATGTGGACAACACGACGACCTGTCTCCTCAAGACAACCGATATCCATTCAAGAAACAAAGGAAAAACTTGTACAGTACTGCATCAAAACGCATGCTATAAACCAGTTCATGCGCGGCAGGTATTGACCGACGACCAGGATAATAGTAACAGTAATACAGTCATCGAAGACAACAATGGCAATGCGGACAACAAGTTGCTAGACCAGACTAGACTAAACCACCCCAACCAGAACGATTCCCAGCCAAAGTTCCTCTCGTAACATCATAACACCTTTTGCCGGCTCGTACCATGCCCGACATAGCAATTCGGCAATATACATACTGACCCCCAAGACTTTGTTTTTGGTGGTCAGGCTATTCGGTATGTAGTCCAGAGTAATCCTGAACTTGATTTCGTCTTCTCCTTCTTTCCATTTGTGTGATTCAAAAAAACAAAGCATTCCATATCAGGACTGAGTCCCGTTTCTCCTAAAATACGGTTCCGTCACTATCGATCAGGATAGGCGGTTCCTTAGTGTTTGGTCGGCTGACTTCGGCAATTTCACGGCCACCCTATCAAGCGATAGTAGTTAGCATAAAGGTTCGAAAACCAGACACAACAATAGGGGGCGAACTCACCTTCCAGCTGCCAGCCTCTAGCATTTGAGCAAGGGTAAGCTCGTTACCCTGCAGCTCCTTTTCCAAGGCCTTGTTGACCTCAACACAAAGCTTGTCGAGGAAACCAACAGTGACGCCTCTCCACTCCACAATAACATCATCACTGGGCTCAAACATGGGTGCCACTTCGTTCTCCTTAGTGCCGGTGCGATCGCAGTACGAGGTGTAATGCGCCAAGCCGCGGTCCATATCCTCCTTCTTCAGGGTAAGGACGCCGAGGTCGATGAACAGACCGCCGTTGCGATACTCGGGAAGACCAGTAAGAAGTTCCTGGCCCGCAAACTGGATCTTCATGATGCTCTGCATGGGCTGCATGAGCGAGTAGGTAAGCCACTGGGTAAGCTTGTGGAAGGGAAGAATGCTTTCCCAAGGCGCGACGCCGTTGGACTGGCCAGAGGTGTTGGGGAAAGGAGAAAATGTCGGACTAGATGGCGACTGAGCCGGCTGAGGCATGGAGCTACAGGGCCAGGCGTCACCCAAAGAAACGCCGTTGATGGCAGTCCTCGATGGTGGCCAGACAGGAGCAAGGCCGCTCATGAGGACGTTCCACAAGACGGGAAGGGGAACAATCAAGCCGTTGGTTGCTTGTGTCGAGGGGTGGTCGAGAATGTGGTCCAGCATGTTTCCAGGCCGTCCGTCCGCGCCGAAGAACTCGGTCTTCTCTTCCAAAGCCTGGCCCAACCGGATAAGGAGCTGAGCGCGGCCTTCGATGCCAGCCATCTCGTTACCCGGTCCAGACTGCAACCCCTGGGCGAGCTTGTCGACGGTTAGATTCGCCAAGCCCTCCTTGTCGACCTGGTACTTGTTGTTCTTGTTACCAGAAAACAGACCCTGATGTTATGTGTCAGCCCAACGCACTCACGAAAGTCTACCTAAACCGGCATTCATCCAACTTACGGTCTTAAACATCTCCAAACTAGCAACGGCAATGCCTTCAGATCGCCTATAGATACGACCATTCTCGTTGCTCTTGTAGCTCCACTGGGTGCCGGCACCGGCGTCCAGCAATACACTGACAAGGAACAGATCGATCATGCGCTTGCACTTTTCCGTGTTGTCAACATCCTCAGGGAATG
Organism: Neurospora intermedia; assembly: GCA_037102815.1. Taxonomy (NCBI): domain Eukaryota; kingdom Fungi; phylum Ascomycota; class Sordariomycetes; order Sordariales; family Sordariaceae; genus Neurospora; species Neurospora intermedia. The sequence goes on along the minus strand of BTPP01000001.1, from coordinate 3,735,157 downwards.
TGGACAGGAGGTGAGCGATGCGGTCGCGCCCGCCGATGGCGAAGTGCTGGTGACGGCCGTGGCCGGGAATGGATGTGAAAGGGGCGTCATAGTCTCTCTGTATCGCGGAGTGTTAGTTATCTATCCGTAATGTACCCATGCGCAGTGTGCCTGTCCCACAACTTGGAGTTCATGTCGGTGCGCTGTCGCAACTTCCTCGAGGGTCGCACTGGCACCCACACCACACCACACCACACCACACCGCACCGCAGGGTACCCCGCACAGCCAACGTCAGGTCTTTACAACAGCGGGAGGGAAGTGGACTAACCTTGATGATGTTGGCAACAAAAGTGACTACATCGTCAAACTTGTGCATGTCGACATCAAAGTGGTTGAGCTCATTGCGCAGGGCCTTCTCGGTGACAATCTTGCAGCGCTCGCGGACAGCGCCCAAGCTCCTGAGGTATCCGACAGGGTCGAGCTGCGGGTCGGGGGGCCTGGGGATGTCGATCCGGGGGACGCCGGGGTTGAGACCGGGAGAGAAGGGTGGTGTTCCTGGATTGCTGCTCATGGTGGCGGCTGATGTTCGGTTTAGGATGCGAGAAGTGGAAAATCCGGGAGACTTGATGCTGGACGAACCCGAGGTGAGGGAGGATTTTGACTGCGAGGCGCTCAGGACGGGCGCCTCCGTCTTCGGCGCCTTATCCCTCCGCGAAAACAGACCCATTTCTGCGGTGACTGGTGAAGTGATGCGGTTGGCTCCTGGTGGACGCAGTCGGTAGTCGGCCACTTCCTATGGCTGTCTCGATGTCGGTGTTGCACTCTGGTTGCACTCTGGTTGCACTCTGAGGGCGTAGCTCGGAATGGGAGTGCGCAATTAGCGGGGTCCAGGGCTGCTGATTGGCTGTTAGACACTGGCTATGGCTGGTTATCGAGGCGTATGACAAGAGCCATGCGCCTAGAGATGATAAAGGTGGAGGAGGAGGATCGCGGGAGCATGCATGGGATGGGGTTGCACCAGATCGACAAGACAGATTGGTTCGGATTGGAGCAATGGGAGGCTCCGAGGACCAAATTGTAGTAATGGATTCTCGCCGTCTGGTATCGCCCGTGGGGTATTGTTGCAGCGCTGCAGAGTTGCAGTGGTAGGTGTCGGGCGATAGTGTAACGATTAAGCCAGTAATAGGAAGGTAAGGATATGTATTACCTAGTAGGTACTGTGTAGGTGATAGTACTAAGATATGATTCCCGTCCAGTAGGTCCGTCTCTGCTTGATACCTAGGTATGCCGGCCGGCCTTGCTGATAAAGATGGATTGCGAACGAGGGTCAGGTCCGAAGGGTGGTTTGGTTGAGTTGAGTTGAGTTGACGAATCAGTTGAACGAGCGACTGGTTAGGAGTGGAGAGGAGGAACGAACGAAGTCGATGTTGGGGACCTCGACTCGGGGCTTTTGGAGTTGAAATGCAGAAGAACGGACACCTCGCAAAGCGCTCTGGTAAAAAAAATCAAAACGACGAGGAATGAAAGAAACTAAATGCAATGAGACGGTCACATGGACCTCCACAGAAACAGACATGGGATGGGATGATGGATGGGGATGGTATGGGGACTGACGGCCTGCAAAAGGGGAGGGGGGGGCCTGGGAGTGACGAGGGGACGGGAGGTTCGATGGTACCTAGTGTCCAACCTGCCCGGCCCTGCTGCCCAGTGCAGCGAGTGGGCGCAGCCCAGAACCTACCTAGAGGTACCTTGGTTGAAGCGGGTGTGGGCGCGAGCAAGAGGGCACTTGGTGGTGTGGCACCGGGGTACGTTCAAAGGCGGGAGCTTCCCTGAAGAAGCTTGGACCACCCCACTGACCTACTGCGACTACAGCCCACAGTTCAGGGCACGAATCTCCAGCTGACAGTCCGTGCAGTGCGCGAGCAGTCGCAAAGCAGTCTCATCACGCACAGCAGGCGGGTCTCTCAGACACGGTGCCTGCATTTTGCTGCAGCATTCCCTTGCCTTCTTTCTGTGCGGGAATGTCTGCTGAATGGGATCAAGTGGACCTATATTACCTACCCCTGGGATTGGTAGGTAGGTACCTAGGTGGCCCGGTACGGGAAAGCAGCGGGAGGACGTTCGCTCATCTCAGAGTTTTCGAGTTCCCTTGGGCTGTGAACCTGGAATGGAACAGCCAGACACCTGGACCCTTCGGCTGAGCTTCGGTTTTCGCTGGGTATTATGACATACCTCGACACCTTCTGGATTTCGACGCCCAGTTTCCACCAGCCGAGTGTCAAGATGCAACCGAGTGACGAAATGGAGTGTGACGGGCCCCTTATCGCCTGCAGAACGCACAATCCTTCTATTTGATCGGCCGTTGTCCAGAAGCAGCGACGGCGCCGCAATGAAGCGCAATCATGGTTGCAGTATCGATGGGACTTTTATTGGACCCGACTGGCCGCCTTGAAAACTTTTTACTCTCTGCCCCGTCTCTGGCCCGTCTCTGCCCAGGGTGCTGGTGGATTACACGGGCTACATGTCGAACTCGACAACAAGACTTGGACTTGCCGAGCGCTACGCTTTTCAGAACTCGTACACTACACTCAAGGAGGGTTCCCGACATGGGCTGATCACCAACCGTTGAGGCCCGTCCGAGGAGAGTCAAGGACCTGCCTGAGGGTCACAGAGGGTCTGGAGCGACCAAGCAATGATTGAAATAAGCCCGATCGGGCGCTAAAACAAAGTTGCTCTGGATGTCGCCAGCGGATCCTGGGTCAAAAGGGCAGCTTTGTCCAGTGTCGTGCTGCGCTGGGAAATTGACGCAGCGGAGGCCAGCGGAGTGTCGAGCTCCACCCAAGGTCTTTGCTCCCCCAACCAAGCTTCAAGCCCGGAATCGAAAGGATCCTCTCTCTCCCCCGCGGTGCACGGAACATCGCGATCCTTTCCCGACACGGTTCTTCTGCCGACACGATTCTACATCGAGGTATCTTGCTATCTCTATTGCACTGCACTGGCCATGACGCTGCATCTGGGTAGGTAGGCTAGGCAACTGCTAGACAGCGACGGCCGTGAGAGCACTGTTATGGACTGTCTGGAACTGCCCAAATGGTCGACATGGAATGAGCGAGGTTTGCGGCCCCCCCGTCTGGTTCCAGCGATCCGGACAAAATCAGACCCCCTGCAAGCAAGGCACCTGTCTCCGGGAAGACTTCCAGTTGGCCGGATGGAGAGCAATGAGCTCCAGCGCAACTCCAGTGAAACTCCAGTAAACTCCAGGAACAGGGGTCCTGAGTAGGCGCCACGGCCAGGAACAGGCAAGGCTCCTCAGCGGTATCCCGGCTGTCAGACAGGAACCGAAGCTCTCATGCAGGTACATGTAACCTCAGTAGGCCTCGTCACACACCACCGGGCCGTTAGAATTCCTCACGACATCTTGTCACCTTCTGGAAACACACAATGCATCGGAGAAAGATCCGACCTGGGCGGCCCCGTTCCGCTTGGTGCTGGATGTTCAGCATTCATCAAAAAGAGAGACCCGGCACTCTGGTAATGCCACAGGACACAGTTCCGCGAAAGCATGCATCTCGCGTCAGCACGGAACGAGAAAACGATCGCCATCACGTTCGCTGCGACCCTTCATTCGCAGAGCACACAGTCTACATATCTCGGAGTCTAAAAACAGCAAACAGTTCGCAGCTAACTATCGGGGCAAACTGGCGGCGGCCGGTAGCAGTCCATCCAACAACAGCTGTTGTGCTTTATATCCGGCCATACTGTCGACTTGCACAACCACTCACTCTGGCTCACACATGGAGGCAGTACGCGGTGGGATATGCACGGCACTACACTACCTATGGTTGCAATCGGTCGGGGTGGATTGCTTAGCTGGAACCCCCCAATAACTTCAGCACCCTTCACTGCCTACGTCCACAAAAACCACGATGTTGACACGTGTGCAGCATGCAAGTGTCGCTGCAGTGTGAGTGTGCCTCCTCCACCGCATCATGCACTGGACACACATCGGCACGTGTTTGTACAGCATAGTCTATGCAAACAATGCACAACATGACCACCACCAAAAAACAACAACAACAACTTGACCTTGTCCCTCGTTCCGTCTCACTTGTTGCACTAATCCAAAAATGGGCAAAAAGTCCCCCCCCAAACCCCAAGGTCACTGCTTCGCTACATGCTATGTCCCTGTTGTCCATCGTCGAGTTCTCTCGTTTCGTGACATAATTCAGGCCTAGGTGGTGTGCACTGTACACCACCGGCTACGGTTTCCATCTCTTGGGCCCATCAAGAGACTTCGCTTGGCATACCTCGTTTGTCATGGTGTCTTTGTCGAGACCCATCCATCCCAACCCATACCAGCCCATCACAGCCCACAACGCCATCCCCGGGAGCCCGGCTCCAGCAGAGACCCAGGCCCGACTCCTCCCTAATTTGAATTCTTGCAAACACCATACCGGTTTTGACACGCACACATCATCCCTCTGCCCGACTGGCCATGTCCGGACATCATCTTGATCAGAGCAAAAATACAGTGGAATAGACCGGCAAGTAGCTTGCTAGGCGACCCAACGGAATCAGAACCGACGTGCTGGTACCCTAACGGACCTCATCCGTACCATGCCCTGTACGCAAATCGTCTTTTTCGGGTGCACCATCCTGAAGAATGGAATCATTCAAACGTCTTTGGTCGACTTGGCATCACAGATCGGGCATGTCATATTAAATCGCCATCCCTTTTCGGCAGAACAAGACCTCTAGGCAGAAAGAGAGAAGAGCGCTCGTTTTCGGTTGGCGATGAGTGGCAGTGCGAGTCGAGACAACTCATATGGGATATATGTCAAATCACATTTCCCACTCACATCTCCCACTCTCATTCACAGACTCTCACTTCGCTCACAGTCTTTTGGTGTCCATCATCCCACCTCCCCTCCGGGACCGCGACCCTCGTAGGTACCGACCGGCGAAAACCCCGCGCGAGCCCTACCGATATTACATTCCGCCTTCTGAAGGCCGAATGGAGCCCGAACGACATTACGTGCTTGCTTAATGTCCTGAAACTCACATATCTACCACAACATACCACCTCAATCGCGAACTAGTACTTTACCAAACCGGGTCGTGAACCCTTCCACTCATGTCCATCTCCCAAACTCCTCAGGGCTATTGGGAGTCCGCGGAGGAAGCCCCGACCACAGCCTTCAACCATTCGGAGCCTCACCGTGTCTCCCTCTCTGCTTATTGTTCTTAACCCTCACCCCCTGCCCTGTGTCAAACCCTCGCCTTGCCCTTAACGCCGTACCTTGATACAACAGAAGGCGAGTTGGAAGGGAAAGACCAACAATTCGTCCTCTTCCCCCTCTTCTCCGATGACATGACTTTATGAGTAGTCCGTGTCCCATCCAACTGGTAACGGTGGATTTGCATCGGTGACATGTGGATAATGGCGTGGAAGTGACCGATCGGCACTCCAAACTTCCCTCTCCAGTAAACCGGGCATATGGAATACCTTCTTTGGATCCGTGGGCATGGGTTGAGAAAACCCTTGCATGAAGATCGGTATTTCAACACGTGTTTTGCGAGAATAACCATTCCGCTTGTTCTCTCTTTCAACCTCTTCCCTGTTGGCAATCACCATCATAGTGTACACCATACCCCTTGGCATTTTTTTTTTTTTTTATATCGTTTCGAAGCATCGCCTTTCTTGTTTTGATTTCCTTGTCCCAATCATGTGTGACCCCCGTCTGCACGGAATTTTAGTAAACGTCTTTCTCCGTAACATCATCATCTTCATGTCTTTCTTTTTTTTTTCTCTTTCTCTTCCCGTTCTAAGTAAGTAGCGTTATTGCTCATCTTGCTCATCTTGCTCATCAAATAAATGGTGGCGTACCCTGACGGAACAAATCCGCGCCGCCTCCTTCACGTAGTACCTTGATGCAGCAGCGTTGATGGTAGAAAAGAGGGATCTTCACCCAACGGTACTAACGGCCTATGATGACACTAAAACATGCCTCACAAACACAAACACTGTAAGTCTAGACCTTACGGGACTTATGTACAATAGGATAGGGGTCCCCAACTTATGATAATAATGGATGGATGGGTTCAATAAAGGCTATAAAAAGCTCGTATGGGGTAGTATTTGTCTACTATTTTCTTGTATGTACGTATCAACAACGCTACCAATTGAAGCCGTTGAATCTTGAATCGTAGATTTGCCCCCCCTTCCTCTCTCTCTCCTCTCGTTCGCTCGTTCGCTCGTTAGTAATCAAAGAAGGGTAACATCTATCGATGCTTGCCGAGATACAAGATAATAATTTTTTTTTTTTTCTTTCGGTCGTTCGTTCGGAGTAAGCGTGTTAGTTTTGTTATGTTCACAAATCACTTCATTGATGATGAATAGCAATACATAGACTCCCGATCTGCCAAGGTAGGCAAGTAAGTACTATTGAGCCTTTCTCTTCCCTTTTTTTTTTTTATTTTCTCAAAAGTCCGTTTTGTATTGTATTGTCTTGATCGTCCCATGACTGTCAATGTTTTTCGAACAATAATTATCATTACCATTATTATTATCATCATGATCTTTTTTTCATCATTTTTCGTTTTTCAAAAGTGCATGGTTTTCGCGCGCGCGTGCATTCGTATGTACAACTTCTCCGGAGTTTATTTGTAGCGAACTCCGGCCGGGACAGGGCCACCCACCCCAAACTTCTAAATAATAATAATAAAACAATTATACCCAACCAAGACTCGCGCGAGTACCTAAGCGAAAGGGGAAATGAAAATGGCACAGACATCTAGCTTTAACGATACAAAAACAAAAAAACGCAGCAGATTCATCATGTGGGTAGGTAGGTTGGTTGCGAAGAAAACGAAATATGGGGTGAGAACGAGGGAGGGAGGGGGAGGGGTGGTGGGTTTTGCGGAGTCGCGGAACACAAAGAAACACGACGGGCGGGGCGGGGCGGGGCGGGACGGATGGACCTACCCTACCGGACGGGACGGGAGGGGAGGGTGGGAGGGGAAACACCCAAAATACGGGGAGCCGGGAAAGACGGGACAGTGAGAGAAAGGGAAAGGTCTTGCAAGATAAAAAAGGGAACTTGAAAACCTATAAACCCGAGTGGCAAAGAAAGAAAGCTCACACAGACCACCTGGGCACCCGAGCGTGCGTAGGAGAGATAAATATGTTGGGATCATGCTGGTTTGTACTATCTGTCTTGGAACACCGGCACAAAAGACAATTGCGTTTTGAATTTGGGGGTTGAAAGTGAAAAATTCATACCTAATGAAGAAGAAGAGGTTTATGAGGACCAAGAGAGTGGTTTTGTGACTGGCGTCATTGCGGCTTATAGCAATATCAAAATGTTCCGTGCAATGCATGCTAGCTTGTGATAGTTGATTTGAGTGCTTTGACTATCTTTTAACTGACTTTGATTAGACACCGTCACATCGATACATGTACTAAGTTTAGACTAAGTAGTAAAAGATCCCTGGCTCTACCACACGTGTTGGTACGTGAGACCTAAAAACAAGTGGAGTTGACGATGGTAAGTAAAGATGGGATTGGGGATGACAATGATGGTGATACGATCAATATATCTCACACCCAACAAAAAAAGACGAAAGAACGCAACGCGCATGCAACTCCAGTCCCCTCATTCATGTGGCCATCCGTCTATACACACACTTCTCTCAGTCCGCCGCCATCACAACCGCTGTCGCCGACCAATGTATGTAATGTGCCAGAATGCTTCGCCGGAGAGACACAGATGGGGAAAATAAGCAAGAACAACGGAAACACTTGTTTTTATGCGACCTGAACCAAACCAAACCAACCAACCGGACCAACCGGACCAAACGTGACTATGAGAAAGAATACACCGAGACCATTGCTCTTTTAAACACCATCTAAAACACCTTCACACCGCCAACTAAAACATTTGAGGGGCGCGACGCAACCCAAAAGAGACTGACCAAGCCCCCAGTGAAGAACGTACATCTTTGCGACCACAAAAGTGTAGTGTGGTTCACAACGTCGACCACCGCTTAGCGATTCCGTAAAACACAATGGTAGAAACATAGAAGACCGCCAAAGAGAACGAGAAACGGATCCACAAACAATCAGCCATGCCAGATCGGATCCTACACCTCCAACAGGTGATCGTGATCCGTCTCCATTTCATGGCGGTGGTGGTGGTGATCAGCCACCAGGTCGGCCGACGCCGCCGCCGCCGCTCCTCTCCTCTCGTCTTCTTCGTCGTCGTCGTGCACAAGGTCAATGAACATGTGATTGTCCGCCACGCCTTCATCAGCAGGCGGGCCGATGCCCATTGGATCGTTCTCCGTCACCAGGGCGGACGCCGAGGACCTCTTAGTTGCAGAACTGGCGCTGCCCCAAATGGAGTCACGAAATTTGGCTCTATTAGCGTCCGCATGGTCGTCGTTATCGTGATGGTCACGGAGAATCCGGTCTTCGATGCTGAGTGCCTGGCCGGATGTGCTGTTGTCTCCGTTAAAGTAGCGAGAATGGTGAAGGGGCGAATGATGGGATAGAGAGCCCGTACGCCCATTCAGGGTGTTGGAGGGTGACACTGAGTCTGGCCCACGCGAGGGGTGAGCGTGAGAGCTGTTGGTCATTGGCAAGCCCGGCGTTTGGGGTTGAGCTGATGACTGCCGCGAGAAGTAAGTGTGACCGGGGCCGTATGGGTGCATGCCGGGACCTGTACCCAAGCCCCCAGCATGGGCCTCAGCGTTTTGAGCTTTACGCTTGAGGCTGTTCGCCCTTCCTCGAACATCTTCAGGCAAGTCGTCCGGATCTTGCACACCATGTTGTTGTAGCAACTTTTGGAGCTTTGTGGGCCGGGGTTTGCGAGTACTCTTAGACTGCTCCAGAATCGGGGGCGGCTCGGGCGCAACGGGATTCCACTTATGCAATTCCTGTCGTAGATAATTGGTCTCGTATGCCAGCAATATTTCAGCACCCTCGATTTTCCGGAGGTAGAAACGTTGGTTCTCTGCATCGGCAGCGGTCGAAAAACCAGAGCACAGAGGCGAAATGTGTTTGCGGAAACGCTCAGCCATGTCGATGATATCCTTCAAGACTCCCTCCTCTTCCGGCCGGAACGGAAGGTTTGGTATCTCTTCGTACCAAGCGATCAAATCTTCTAGCTTGGGCCGCGATGCGTCCCGAGGAATCTTGACTCGCCAGTCGCAGATCGGGCAGGTGTACTTATCGTCCTCCTTCACTTTACCACGGGCAATCTTCAGACACTTGCCATGATACCATTCATGGCACTGCTCGCACTCGATCATCATACCCGCTTCCACACGGCGGCAGATGCAAAACACTTGCCTCGAGCCATTTTCATCTTCGTTGTCCGAGGAGTCATGTTCTCCATCCACACTGGGCTCCCTGGATGCTGGCTCAGCAGGCGATCTTGGCGTGTCCTCGACAGTGTTGAAACACCACTTATTTCGGTCGAGGACGTAGTCCATGTGGCTCTTGAGAATGTGCAATGGGGCGTTACTCTTGCCAAAAAGCTTCTTCCCCTTGCGCATCCAGTCTTCGTGGCGCTTTTGTTCCTTTTCAAGGTCAAGCGTGCCGGGAGGCTTGGCCTGGAGTTCTTCGACCTTCCTCATCACCTCAGCAACCTCATTATACTTGGGTCTTTGGGTATAATCTGGATCAGCGGAGCGCTTATTCAGGTCGATAATCTGGCGTTGAGCCTCACGTTGTTTGTATAATATCGCGTCGACCATATCCAGCGTCCCCTTGGAGATTGGCAGGTTGGCGTGTTGTGCTTGTACCGACAAGGAGTCAAGTTGCGAGTAGTTCACAACATCGGCGTTGATCAACTCCCTGGCCTTCTTTTCCCATTCTCGACCCTTTTCAAGTTTTTCCTCCAAGTATTTGATGTTATCCTCGTATATTTGGATCCCGAGGCGCTTTCCCTCGTCTACCAACTCTTGCGCCTCATCAAGGGTCATGAACTTGGATCGACTTTCCCGGGCCTTTTCGTCCCATCTGAGTCGCTCCAGCGCGCTGTAGAGCTTTTCTACCTCGGGAATATCGACGTTGAAATTCTGGCCTTCCTCAAGGAGCTCTTCGATTGAACCGATTGGTTGAAGGTCTCGTGGGAGATCCAACACCTTCTTTGCAGTCTCCTGGAACGCTTTGATCGCCTCGGCTCGCTCCCGTAGTTGTTGAATCTCAGGGCAATCGAACCCAATCATCTCCGCTTCGTCGAGGAGGCGATGAATGTTGGCAACGTTGCGCATTTCTCGCTCCTTTTGATCGTGTTCAGCGTTTCCGACGGATTTTCGGACGCCGACTGGCCAAGCCTTTTCGCTTTTTCGGCGATTCTGCTGTTTGCGGATAGTGTAATTAGTCGCCTCTTCTACCCAGTGGTTACAGCGATCGACGAAAAGTTTGAGAGTGGAAAGCGATGGCAACTCGTAGGGAATCTTCTCGCCTTCGCTTAGCAAATTGCGTAGCGCCTTGAGTGACGGTTTCGCTTCGTCGTCAAGGAGTCTTTGATATTTCTCCTCCCATGTCTCCGGCACACTGGCCTTGTCGGTCACCCGTTTGAGGGTAGATGCCATGACCTCATCCGACTTCCGATAATAAAGAGCGTGTTCTTTGCCTAAAAAGCGGTCTGATTCCTGAGCATCGCAGCATTTGTGGCTTCCAGCATGTAGTAAGCATAGTACCATGCCCGTCTTCAGGCATACAAACCGGGATAGGTAGGTGTACGCCTTGCAGTAGAAACATGCATACTCGTCTTCGGGCACATCCACATCATTGATGGCAAACTGGATCGGGCACTTCTCGTTCGTTTCTCCGTTAAAAACGCAGAGATGGTGCGGAGACGGATGTTTTGCGTCGAGATGCGTGGCGATAAAGTCATGCTTACCGATGAACTCTCTACGCTGCACCATCTCTCGCTGATGGATCCGATCGAGAGCAGGGGCGAGCCATTTCGCTGTTTGGATCGTTAACCCGGTACCCGTAATTCCATCTGCCGCGGCCCATAACAGCTCGTCATGAGAAAAGCATGGTTGCCGTCGGAATGTCTGAAGTCGTTCCACTCCAGCATGGCCGAATGGCTCCCAATCACTAGGGGCGAAATTGACGGCTTCGTTGAAGTTAAAGCCATGGTTGAAGCCCGCGTGGTAGGCCTTTGGGAAGGTGATAACAAACTGACCGGCCCGTTGATCCAGCGCATATACACGCACGCCTGCCTTTTTCAGTTGTTCAGGCGTGAGCAAAGTGACCAACTGGAATAGGAGATCCGGTTGCGTCTCAAACAGCTCCGGAACCGCTTCACGCATCGCGGCTTCAAACTTCTCAGCATCCTCGCCGGGGATGCCATACCAGGTCTTCGTTGCGCCAAAGTGCTGGTAGTTGGCAGAGTACGCATAGTGATCTTCGTTGTGCCAACAAAAGGTAGAGAAAATCATGCCCACATATACCCACGGTACCGTCATGCCGGAGATGTCAGTCTTGATGTACCTGAAGAGACTTTCTGGGTGAAGAGGCAGCAGGTTGAGATTCCATGGATCCGTTGAGTAGGGATTGTTGGGATTCTTTTCCACGGTCGGAAATCCAGAGCCATGTGTCGTGCAATGAATATCTGCGCCATATTCGACTTCGACAGTCTCCTCCAGATCTGCGACCAAGCGCCAGAACTCACGCTCAACATCATCTTCGGTAACCGGACGATGACAATTGAGAACCGCATCGAAAGGCATCTTGTTCTCGAAGTAGCCTTGCTTGAAGTCGGCAGCCTTCTCTTGGAACTGCTTGAGCGAATAGAGGCCGCCCTCTTCGAAGCCAAACTGGCCGTCTCCGACGAGACATCTCGGGCAGTTCCATTCATTCTCTGGTTTGGTCTTGAGAGGAGGATCCAGGCACGAGCCATGGTAGTGGTTATCGCAGGATTCGCAAACCAGCATGCATGAGCCCTCCTCACTACCCTTGCCACATTGCTCGCAATTCTACCACAGTGTCAGTAGGGGTCCCCATCTAAACATTCATGTCAGACCTACCTCTCCCGAACTCGAGTCCTCTCTTGGAATTCTGGGTGCAGAAGGACGAAAGAGCGACATATGTGAACCAGCCACTGTTGGTACCGAATCTGTCATAGAGGTCAGGTTAGCGTATGTAAACCAGGAAGTGTCCTGAACTCGGAGCACAGATTCCAAACGAGATAAGACGATGTTCTTGCTTCGAAGACGATAAGACTGTGTGCGGCACCACATGCCTCGGCCCGCGAACCTTGATATGCCCGAAGGTGGGGGAAATGATATGACCTACCCTTCTTGAGCCTCTTGCTACGACGACTGCCTGCTTCTCCATCGTCCTTGTCCACCGAGCTTTCCTTTTTGGCGGAATCTGACGTACTATCGAAGCTTAGTTGCCGCTTCAGTGAAGACGAGCCAGCTGCTGATGGTCGAACTTCAGGGGTATTCTTGGCAGAAGACAGCGGGGTGATGGCTTCTGATGCAGGGGCCAGCGGACGGTTTATACTCGTGAACCCGGAATTGATCGCCGTGAAGCCTCCAGTGTTGATGGCTGTGAAGCCACTTTTGACCGGTGGCGCTGGTATCGATGGGGCATCTGTCATTGTGACATCCCGATCAGAATCCTTGGCGTGCCCGTTTACTGCTGCCTCCGTGGGGTGCCGAGATGGAGATTCGCCGCGAAGGTCTGAGGGGGTCTGGGCATTTGATCGCTTCATTGGGCTCGGGGCTGGGCTGGGTGTGAGAGGCCCGCCGTATTCCAGCTCGAGTTGCTGATGAACGCCAGGCTTTGCGACTCGCAGATAGTCTTCATACGGACAGAGCCATTTTTGATACGAATTTTTCAGCGATGTCGAAAGAGATGACATGATCTTCCCGCTGTAGCCCAGATCACGTCCGATTTCCGCCCATTTTTTCAGCTTGCACACCTTGTCGAACCCTCCCCTAGCTTCAACGGCTTTCTTTAGGCGAAATAAGTCGAGCGGCTTTTTGTCGACATACGGGAGCCGCGTGAGGTTGTTCCCATGTTGTCTGTGAAATTTTTGAAGGGCGTCGATATAGTTGATATTGGCGCGCGAACTGCCTTCGATCGAGTTTAGTTCTTGCTTGCGGGTACGAAAGTGGAATCTCTGCAGTAGCATAGGTCAGCAAGCCCATCCGTATAATCTGTGCTCTGAAAGAGTGCGTGGTTGCAATTGGCATCACGGCTGTTGACGGGCGAGCGAGCGTACCTCGGTATCAATTGCAAAATCGGGGTTCCATGACTCGGGCGGGATGATCTTGCAGATACCAAATTTGCTGGCCTCTGGTGTGATTTTGCGAATGTACTCGAAGGGCTCTTTCCACTCCTCCTCAGTTGGGCAATAGGATGGTGCCTCTTCAAGACCGTGAGGTCGGTTCTTCTTCTTTGAAGGTTCCTTGCACGCGGTAGGCTGGCCGCGTCGCTCCACCGAATTCAAATCGAGAGGTTCGCTCTTCATGAAGCTCAGCGGGATCTGGGATTTCGGAGGATGGTAGCCGTTCGAGTTGACTGGCGCTGCCTTGGACTTGCCGTTGCTGGAATGGGAGGTAACGGTAGGGGAGGCTCGCGCGCTTGCATTGTTGCTCGACGTTCCGGCAGCCGCCACAGCGACAGACCCGCCTCCAGACGGGGTGGACACCATGGCGAGTGGAGGCTGTCTTTGGAGGGCGAATTGATAATCACACAGGCGAAGATCGGTGGTGGGTGGGTCGAGACGCAGCTGTAACGTATTGGTGTGCACGAAATCGGAGGTCTCTGTCTTATCGAAATATCGGACGCATCGTAGGACACAAGGCTGAGGGCTGGTTTGGTAAAGAACGGCCGACAGCGCAGGACCGCGAAATGATATGGCGCTACAGGGAGTTGTGCGTAATTCGGGGATGCGATATCCGGTTCTGCGCTGCTGCTTTTAGTAAGTGCAGGGTCTGCGCAGACGAAGAACTGTGGCGGGCAGGTTGAGTGTAGGTATGTTTCCCAGGGAGCGAGCCTTGAGAAGTTGGAAATTGAGGGCCAGAAGGCGACTAAGAGGGTAGGTATATCGTTCGTGCGTGCATGTGTCGCAGAAAGGAAATGCAGATCGAACCTCGTCCGAGTTCCTCCACTACCTCGGTCTACCGTGTTAGGGTTGGCTGTTTGTACAGACACTCCGTGTGTAGACCTGAAGGTTTGTCGTCTGAACTAATCAAGGTTGCAATACGGGGTTGGACAACTGGATGCGTTCGTGGTGAGGCTGGTTGATGATTGTGAGAATGAGTGGATTGACCCGGAAAGGCGGAAGGGTTGGCCGAGCAGAAAGCCTGGCAGATTGTTCCAAAATTGTAATGGCGTTGGAAACGGGAGTGCAGACTGGACGGAGAGAAAGAAAGAGAAATGGAAATGGAGATAGAGGCCAGGGCCAGGCGGAGACCGGAAGGGAGCAAGAAGTGGAAGTGAAGGTGGAAGGAAGAATGGCCGGGACCTGGACAGCACGGGACGATGTGAATGGTGAATCGACAAAATGTGGTGTGAGGATGAGGTGTGTGGACGCCCAAGACCAGTGAACTAGTGATTGATAGTAGCTCCCCGGTCCCAGATCTGAAAGTGAGTGGTGTAGAGGTATACAGTTTTTGAGGGTTGTAGTGTGTGTTAGATGGGAATTGGGTTACTATCAGGAAGAGGGCAGGGGCATGTTACTACATAGTGGGCCCATTCCACTTGCATAGGTTGAGGCTGGTTTGACGGGCGGCGGGACACGGAAGACGTTCAAATCCAAGAACAAGGACCAAGGGCAAGCGGCGCTGCGGTAGCTGTCGGGACGAAATGGGGAGGGCGCAACTCTGCAGCGCGGTCATGGTAGCAGCGACGCCAGACATGAAGCCGCCCGCCATTCGAGTTCAGTCGCGGTCCTCCGGCATCTGGTGGATCTCCACTAGACCCTTCTAGGCCAAGTTCCGTACCTCTGTATCTTTGATTTTCAATGTCATCATCGATGGATCGACTCCGTTTGAATCACGAAACCATCAAACCATCTACTACAGTCAACCTTTTACCAATCGAGAGAAAGTGCGCGCGCTTCGTTATGTTAAAGTACGTGCGGCTGAGGTCAGTATTGACAGCCTTTTCGCCTTCTATCTTTTGTTCCTGCGTAGACTGGCCGGGGAGGTGCGTTCTTCATTGACAGGGAACTCCAATGTGCCAACATATCAACCGTACACCTACGCAGTAGGTAGGTAGGTGTCGATCTGTGTCGTAAATCAAATTTTCCTTTCTTCCATTTTCTCTGAAAAGTTCGGAGTACTCCTTCTCACGCACTGGGCAAGTCTCGTCCATCCGCCGCAAACACAGTGTACTCCTGCAAACTGTGTTGTGCTTGATCCGCCCCTCCAGTCGTCGAGATATTGGCAGGGGTGAAGGTCCGAGCTGCGGTATAGGCATCAATGCGCCATCATGACCCTAATGCATGACCGAACAATATGGTTTGAGGAAGGATAGATATACTTCGTTTTGGAACATCACTGTCATCGCGCTGGAGCATGAGAAAGGAATCAATGGAATAAAAGAGCGGAGGGTGGTCAGCTTGTATGCATCCGGAAACAGAAACTTGTAGTTTCCACTGCTCCGCGCATTTCGAAATATGAATCACCACACCTGAACGACCATGCCCGCTGGAATAGCAAATATGGTCCGAAGTTTTTGGGTGTTGGGTTCTCGCGAGTTTCGATCGATTGGGTCGCCCGTGGCCAGCAAAGAAAATCATTAGACGCACGATCATCAGTCCTCCCAAAATCACAACTATTCAAATGATCACAAATGTAGGTATGAGTCTGCAGGTTGTTACAATATCCTGAATCTGGGGGAAAGCCATAGGGCAATGCGATAATTGGAATACCGCAAGCGGCCAAATGTGTGCATCGCAGTTCCAGGTGGCAGTCCGACTCGGGGTTCAGTCGGAGTCACAAAATGCCTGGAGACCACATCCCATCATGTTCCATGAAAGAGAAAAGAGGGGACGCGAGAGGGACTCGATGGACCCGGGAAATCTAAGCACCGGGGGAACCGAAAAAAAGGCCCTGATATTGACAGGGGTATGGCCATCAGTAGCTGGATCGCCCTCCAATCAGAAAAGACTTGACGTTGAAGAGAAATGCCAAGGCCATCAGACTGGGGCGATTTCGCTGCGTTGGCGGGGCAGATCTGAATGACTCAGCAGACACGTGAAACCGCAACCGGCACCTCTCTTTCAACTGAACCCTCCGAGCCTCTTCCCAATGAGACGGTCCAATCACATCTGTGGTTTCCCTCGCTGTTTCTGTAAGTTGGCTGGTCTGATGCTTTGAGTCGACCAACTTGATTATATCACGGCACGCATGAGACTTGGAGTCCCAGAGGCCAAGGATAAATCAACAAGAGTATATCGTGGTTGGGCCAGCAATTAGAGCCAGCTCTCTGAAGTATGGATTCTTTCGCCTATTGAAGGCACGCGATATCGAGAAACTCGCTGTCTTCGCTATCCTCCACGACCTTTTGAGGCGTCGTCTTCACCTCTCGATTCCCTTTTGTATTTTTCTCCTCAGTATTGTTCCCTTTCTCATCAGCGACCTTCCCTTTACCCTTCTCCTTGCCCTTCGCTGCCCGTCGCCTCTTCTTCTTCAGCAGCTTCTCCACCTCCGCCTGCCCCCTGATCCTTAATGTCAACTCCTTCATCATATCTCCCCAAAGAACCTCGCCGTGACACTTTGGACACTCTCCCTTCACTGGAAGTATTTCATCCCCTCTATCGATCTTCATCCTCCTTGTTTCTTGCTTCAGTAGACACCGGCTCCAACAGTCAAGGTGTCCTACAGCCTCACAGCTTGTATTCGGGCAGATCGCATATAACCCCCTTCCCGCCACCATAGCTTCCTTACACACTACACATCTCCCCTGTCTCTCAAACTCCCAAATCTCCTGACCCTTGGCTACATACTCTTTTATCGGCGCGTAATCGAGCGGTAAAGCATAGATCCCATGTTTGTTCTCATCTTGCGCGTCGTCGTCGTCGTCGTCGTTGTTATCGAGCGGGTCATTCTCAGCTTCTTCCCCCAACCCAACTACGCCCGCCCCTTGTGACGCCGTCGGACTGCCAAAGTCCGTAACCACCTCTACCTTCAAGTCTCCCAACTCTCCCACCCCACCTCCGCCACTCTTACCCTTCCCACCACCACCACCACCTCTCTCCCAAACCCTCCAAACATCCTCCTCAAAGAAATGCACCCTCAAAGGCCACCTCCCAAAGCTTCTCACCCCCACCAACATCCTCAAAGCCTCCATCACCCCCGCCAAACTCTTCCTCGGCCTTTTCAGGTGTCCCGTCTTCCTCCTCCCCAGTCCCTTCACTGCCTCGGCTCTTTTTTCGGCAGGGATATGCAGCGACTTGTGTGGGTTATTCAGCGCCCATTCAAACTTCAGCGCGGCAATCATGCTCGGAAAACCCGAGACCAGACAGACCATGTTCCATGGCCGAAGGGATGTCTTCGAAGTGCGGTAGGCGCCACCCTTGGCGAGCCCGTTGTGTTGTGAGAGGCGCCGGGGTGGGTGAGGCGTGGAGCCAATGTAGAGGGAAGCGTGCCGGGGCTGGGAGCGGAGGATGTAGACTGTGTATAGGGCGGGAATGGGTTTGGGCTGGATTTGGGTGGTGGTTGACATCGTGCCTGTTTTCCCCTCTTGGGAAGGAGGTGGAATTGTTTTCTATAGGTGAGGTTGTCGTGACGTTTGGTTGTTTTTGCGGATTTCCCGGTGAACGATTTGCTTGATGTTGAATTAGATGTGAACCGAGTGTCACGTCAGTCAGGACAGTCGCCAAGAAGTACCGAACGTTCGTTGATTGCACCCATTGGGCGATTGAGGTATCTTCGAGATGCAAAAAGCAAAGCGTAACCCGGTTTGATGTGATGAAAATTGGTAACAGTGAAGAAGTGGAAGTTGCCGTCTTTGTTTACAGGATGTTGTTTATTCATGGCCGCAGTACCCGGAATGGCTGCCCAATCATTTCACGCCCTTGACCTCGCTATGCCCCACTTAGTGGGTCCAAGCTTTCTAAGCCCTTGGCTGCTCTGCTGGTTCAGGATGAAATGTCGAACATTTATTCTTGTAGTGGTCCGAATTCGTAAGTCTATTGTGAATGGGAGGATTTTTGGGTATTATGTTATCCTCTCAATGTGGAGTTTTGATCTTTACTAATCATGAAATCCTCTACCTATCTCATCCATCTTCTAACACCTCTCAAAGCAGACCCTGCTTCTGCAGATCAAGATATACCTTCTCTGGCATGACATTACCCTCAGCGTCCTCCATCTGCACGATCGAGCCCTCATCCACGTTGGTCTTTCTCGAGTCACCTTGGATCTTGTTCCAGAGCCTCACCGCCTCCTCTATAGACGTGATGTCTCGGAACAGATGTGTGTTTGTGATGCCCAGACGCTTCAGGTTGGTGATGTGATTTGTCTCGTTGAAGTGCTTATCAAAAGCACGCCGGCCGCGGTAGACAAAGTTGCCACAGATCTCGCAGGGAAACTCTTGACCCAGACCATGCAACCTGTAGAGCCAGAAGGGAATCGGCTTTCCGTCCCAAGCCAGTGGTAGCTTGAGCGGGTTGTAGATCTTGTCATCTCCGCCATCATCCTCGTCTTCCTCAGCCTCCTTAGCCTGCCTTCTGAACGTGGTGTTGTAGAGATTCTCCAACTCTTGTTGCCGCTCACGCTCCGTCATGCCCTGCCTACGTTCAACGTTCACTCTTGTGTCGTCCCGCTCCGTCTTCATAGCACTGGCAAGCTTCTTGATGCGGTACTCCCTCTCAGCGACCGCCCGTTCCTTGAGCCGATGCGCTAGCGGGGCAACCGTGCCGTTTGATGTACCGTTGGCCGACTCTCCGTGAATCGCCGCCAACACCTCAGCGGCCTTGATGTGCTTCCTGCCGGAAAGATGGTTCTTGTAAACGTTTTCGTTCTTGAACTCCTTCTCGCATGCCTCGCACCAAACCGCGTCAGCGCTGCTCAGAGTCCGGTCTGTCGCGGAACCCTTGGCCGCCTGCTTCTCCTTGCGCCAACCTTCAATTTCGTCCTTTTCCCAAGCCGAATCGAATTCCTTGTCCCAGCCACCAAACACCTTTTCGAGATTTTCGAGTGGTCGCGTACGTCGGATGAAGGATTCCAGATACTCCATCAACTCGCCGAGGTACTTGAAATATTGGTCTGTCAACTTGTCGGCCCGCTTGACTCCACCATAACCGGGTTGGAAGTTGTCAAAAACTTCAAGATACTGCATATACGGGAGTCGCTTCACATTAGGAAGATTGAGGTAGGATTCGTGGCTGGCGTGCAAATCGAAGAAACGGCCGTATGCCTCTTCGCCCGAGAACATGCTTTCCACCAAAAATGGCTGATCGTCGCCCTGCTTCCGCGGCCGGTACCAGTTTTCCGAGTTCTCGGCTTGCTCATTTGGGTACCGCGAGTGGTGTTCCTTGATACTGGCTACTTGTTTGTAGAATTCCTCGAAGGGGTCACCACTGCCAATCTGCTGGATTTCCTTGGAGCGCACTCCAGTCTTGTCCTCGTATAGGGGAAGAAGCTCACGGGACTGGTGTTGAATCTGGTCGAGGAGTTGGGATATCTCATGGTCACGATTAAGACGTTCATGAATCTAAGAAAGTGTCAGAACAGAGGGTCTTGAGAGAAACTTCGCGTGGAGGAAACATGCCTGTTTTGGCTCGTCGCGCAAACGGTCCGCGATACCCTGCTCGAGGCGTTCGAGATCCTCGTGGATGTATCTCTGCTCTTCGATCAACATGTTGGCCAATGTGACACCCGCGAATTCTCCTATTCGATAAGAAGTGAAAATGCGCGTAGAAGAGCCGGACTTGTCGTGTCGGGATGCAGAATTGTGAATTGGAAAACTAGGATGATTTCTAGAAGAGAGGTTGTTGAAACGTGCTTTTTCGGCGCCACCAATTGCTTCCGTGTACGAAGTCCAGAAAGAACAGCAGAGAAACACGTCGCGGCAGGCAAAGGACTCCCCGGCAAGTCCTTAGCGAAATCCACCAACTGCCCTGTCACAGATCCCCCGTCGTTCCATTAAATAAGGTTGGCCGACATTCTGCCGACCTGAGGGCTTGTCATCTTGGCAACTTTTTTTGACATTCAACGGGAAAGCTCCACTCCAGTGCCGCCACACGTCGACATCGCATATCCATCGTCAATCACTGTCGCGCTTTCGGTACAGTGGACTGTTTTTGTCTCGGGTGCTGAAATAATTTCCAATAACGAAGTCAACACTCCGGTCGAACTCAGCGTCAACATCCGCACCCACAACATCGCATCCTCGGTCCTGACACACCTCAGAAACATATTCAATCCATCGTCAAAATCGCCCAACATGGCTGACGGCGGAATCGATCGCAAGGCCGATGAAAAGATTCAGTTTTCCACCTCCAAGGAGGTAACGGTTCATCCGACTTTCGAGTCGATGTCCTTGAAGGGTAGGTCTTGTCGCATCGCATATATTTCGTGGTCGCTGTGGCTCTGTCGATTGGACTGAAACTAACCAGTTCTTCAAACAGAGAGTCTCCTTCGTGGTATCTACGCCTACGGATATGAGTCCCCCTCTGCTGTCCAGTCCCGCGCCATTGTTCAGATCTGCAAGGGTCGCGATACCATCGCCCAGGCCCAGTCCGGTACCGGTAAAACAGCCACTTTCTCGATCTCCATGCTTCAGGTCATCGACACCGCCGTGCGCGAGACCCAGGCCCTCGTCCTTTCCCCGACCCGCGAACTTGCGACCCAGATTCAGAGCGTTGTGATGGCTTTGGGAGATTACATGAACGTTCAATGCCATGCTTGCATTGGTGGCACCAACGTTGGAGAGGATATTCGCAAGCTCGACTATGGTCAACACATTGTCTCTGGCACTCCTGGTCGTGTTGCCGACATGATTCGCCGCCGTCATCTCCGCACCAGACACATCAAGATGCTGGTTCTCGATGAAGCCGATGAGCTCCTCAACCAGGGTTTCCGCGAGCAGATCTACGATGTGTACCGCTATCTTCCGCCTGCCACTCAAGTCGTTGTCGTCTCTGCCACCCTCCCTTATGATGTGCTCGACATGACCACCAAGTTCATGACCGACCCTGTTCGTATCCTGGTCAAGCGTGACGAGTTGACCCTCGAGGGTCTGAAGCAGTACTTCATTGCTGTGGAGAAGGAGGACTGGAAGTTCGATACTCTTTGCGATCTCTACGACACGTTAACTATTACACAAGCCGTTATTTTCTGCAACACCCGCCGGAAGGTCGACTGGTTGACCGACAAGATGCGCGAAGCCAACTTCACTGTCAGCAGCATGCACGGCGATATGCCCCAGAAGGAGAGAGACAGCATTATGCAGGATTTCAGACAGGGCAATAGCAGAGTGCTGATCTCGACCGATGTGTGGGCCCGCGGTATCGATGTTCAGCAGGTTAGCTTGGTTATCAACTATGATCTTCCCAGCAACCGTGAAAACTACATTCACCGCATCGGTCGTTCGGGTAGATTCGGTCGCAAGGGTGTTGCCATCAACTTCGTTACTAGCGAGGATGTCCGCATCTTGCGTGATATCGAGTGTAAGTTTCGGACATTCTAACCTCAGCGCCTTCTTTTGCTAACGGGAGATACAGTGTACTACTCGACCCAGATTGATGAGATGCCCATGAATGTTGCCGACCTTATCTCCTAAGAGGCTAGCGTGGGGTGTTTCAGGTGCACATTGGGTCAAAATGCAAAGGGGCAGATTGCGTCCGTCATTGATTAGGTCACAAAGGGTGGCTTCAAGAGGACAGAATTCAAGTGGGAGGAAAGGGGCATGTCGGCCTTAAGGTACGGTAGCCTTCCACGATCCCGGCTCCTTGTATACATCTTGCTGACCATACGACAAGGACGCCTTACAGATTGGAAAACATATCTAGGTGTCATTGCTAGTATGCGAACGAGAATATCACAAGACTTGGAATATTCCAGGTATCACTTGATCTCGAGATACTATGGCTATGAGATATCAATAACGAACCTTTTCTTCTGTCAGTCTAATACCTAGCGTGCAGTTCAGTAAGCGATTACAACACGCTTAGCCCCTACCGGGGTTTATTTCGCATTGTGGAGTCGCATGACAGCTTTCTGACGTAACAATGGTCGCTATGTACAATACAAGGCAAGGCAAGGAATTGCGCGCAATGTCCAACTAATACGGTAATTGACAAAACCGAAATATATCCGGCGATGTTGTCATCGTCCGCCGGAAGAGTGGGGCCTTTGATGATTAAGTCCAACATCAACCCGACAACAATAAGTATGCTCATTTTCACCTCACAGGGCAGACAACACCTACCCAACTTTCTGAACAAATTCGACGAACTGAACAAAAAGAGTAAAAAATGCCAGAAACTGTGACAGACATGTTGAGCCGCAGAGTCAAGGTACGATTAGACATGCTGAAACTCCCCTCATCTCCAACATCATAAGCCCAAGAGGTTCGCTTCGCATCTCATTAACACCCACCAAGCTCTCCAATGGCCTCTCCATTCCCCAAATCCAACTCGGCCTTTACATGATGTCCGGCCCCGAGACCACACGCGCGGTCCGCTGGGCTCTTGGCGCCGGCTACCGCGGCTTCGACAGCGCCCAATGGTACTACAACGAACGCGAAGCCGGCCAAGCCATCCTCTCCTTCCTCTCCTCCCCCGAAAACACCGCGGGCCTCGCCCGCAAAGACGTTCATTTCACCAGCAAGCTGCGCGACAACAGCACCAATTACGACGCCGTTCGTGCTTCGATCTCCAAGTCAGTAAAGGCTTCTGGACTTGGCTACATTGACCTGTTCCTCCTGCACAGCCCGCTCGGCGGCCGCGAAGCCCGGATGACCAGCTGGAAAGCGGTCGAAGATGCGGTACTCGCGGGCGAGGTCAAGATGGCGGGCGTCTCGAACTACGGCGTCAAGCATCTGGACGAGGTCATGTCAGCACCTTTTAAAATCAAGCCTCTCGTGAACCAGATTGAATGCCATCCATTCAACACGCAGCCGGAGATCAGGGCCGCGTGCGAGAAGTATGGTATTGTCATCGAGGCGTACGCGCCGCTGGCGAGAGGGATGCGCATGAAGCATCCCGTCTTGACAGCGGTGGCAAAGAAGTACGGGGTTACGCCCGCGCAGGTGTTGGTTAGGTGGTCGGTGCAGCATGGGTTCGTGACGCTGCCGAAAAGTACCAAGAAGGAGAGGTTGGTAGAGAATGCGGATGTGGGTAGGTTTGAGTTGGCCGAGGAGGATATGAAGAAACTGGATGGGTTGGATGAGAAGTTGGTTACTGATTGGTAAGATTTCCCCTCATTCAAATCCTCGAGTGGTGCGCTGACTTACTGACGCTTGGCGGTACGTAGGGATCCTACTGATGCGGACTAGATGTTCTCGGTTCGTGCTTACACGTTCGCCCAGGTACCTTCGGATTTACCAGTTCTGGTGCCTCCATGTACTTAATGTTATGGCCTAATTTACAGACGCGTAGACTTACTAAGCTTGCGTATTTATTTCTTGTCCTCACAAACGGTGCGTAAACACAAGATATATGCATTTCGTCCTTCCTTGCCACATCACTACAATACACAAACCAGGCAACACCTTTAAGCTCCGTTCTTCTGGCGGCACTGGTTCCTCCCCACATTATAACTTCTTGTCTTCTTCCTTGAAGTGGGTATAAGACCCTGGTTTTATTCGAGCG
Organism: Neurospora intermedia; assembly: GCA_037102815.1. Classification (NCBI taxonomy): domain Eukaryota; kingdom Fungi; phylum Ascomycota; class Sordariomycetes; order Sordariales; family Sordariaceae; genus Neurospora; species Neurospora intermedia. The sequence goes on along the minus strand of BTPP01000001.1, from coordinate 3,711,376 downwards.
CCGCAAGTTGATAGGGAGGTAGAGCACTGTCCACGGAAAATGGATTCCAGCTCAAAGGAACGGCCGTCCTTGGCAGTCACCATGTAAACCCGCCAAGCCCGACCTTCGTTGCCGACATATTACCGTCAGGAGACTATGAGTTCCTTCCGGGAATTGGTCCAAGTTGCAGAGGAGGCAATCCTGCATTTTCAACCCACATTCGGCACCGTTTACAAAGTTGGATGATGAGTGCAGACCTACCCGAGGCTATGGTACTGATTTTACAGGTATCCTTGTGATACATGGAAAAGCTTTCTACAGGAGCGGGGAAGATCATGAAACTACGGAGCAGCTAAAGTCACGGTGTTTCCAGATAGAGTCACGGTGTCTAACCCAAAGGGAATGCCCCTCCATCCGTCGTCTTCTAGACCCTCAAGAAGGTTCAACAATTTGACCTTGAACATGTACTACATCGCTTACGCTGGCACAAGAAAGTGTCTACTCTTAGTAGAACCCATCGCAATTCTCGCCATAGCTCAATTTGATTAACACTGGCGGCTCAAACTTGACGTTGTAAAATCTGTTCTCTCCGGTCATGAACCAGAAAGTATACCATCTGGCATCCCCATGTGGGGACATCCCCTTTAGGTTAGATACCGTGACTTTATCTGGATACACCGTGACTTTAGCTGCCTCGTGAAACTATAAGCGGCTCAGGGTGAAAGAGGAAGGTGTTTCAATCTTTGGGTGGAATGAACGACAGTTTCACCAGCTTACGATGCCGTGTATCACCCGAAGACGCACGGAGTACGGTTAATGTTATTTGGACACCAAGTCCCACAAAAAGAAGCCCTGTTTGAACAAGGTGATGACCGAGGTTTCGAACTAACAAACGAATCAGTACTGGAATGTACTGTATCCACGCATAAGCTGGTCGAGAGAACTGGTGTGGCAGCATTCATCACCTTCCTCTGAACTTATCTTCGGCGATGTCGAGAATCATACCCACTGGCGACTGGAAAGGCAACCTAGTTGATCTCGAACGAAGAACTTAACGCATGAAGAGCGGTGAAAGAATTATTCGGTTGGTTATGATCATTTTCCACGTATTGGCTGGATCTGGTACGATCAATCCTCATCCCTCTGGCCGACTGAGCTAGTTTCACTGTTCACGATGCAGTGAAACGTTGTAAGAAACACATATGTCGAATTGGGTCACCCAAAGCTACGGTTGGATGTTTACTGTGTGCTTGATGCAGTAGCGCTCTTTCAAAGCCTTGCCGCCATACTGGGGCCCCGCAGACAAGACAGTCACCAACAGAACTTTTCGATGCCCTATGTGCCACATCTTCCGAGATTCTGAGTCTTTCAACGCGTTTGTTACGCACAGCGAGCCTTAATGGTATCAAACTCCATGTGGTAACATTCTCCCAGTTTCTTGGCCTCGAATAATCTTGGAGAGATGATTCTTTCGTCTCTCTGTCTTCCCTTGATCAGCGCTAGTTTGGGACTTTGGACTTCTCTGGCTTGCGGGTAAGACTGGAGCTGGCGTGGTCTCCTCCATCTCCCAACGGATCACAATCATAAGTTCCAAACTCCAAAAGATTTCCACTTCCCCGCAAACCAGAAACCAATCAGCCCTCAGAGCCCGGATAACGGTCTGGATGTCAGCAAACCCCCGAAGGAAACATGATGTACCATTGGGTCGGCTGGCCTGGGGAACCACTAGGGGGGAACCACGCACATGTTATCCCTGTCTTACTAGTCTTTCCCCAGAATACCGTGAGTGCCACCTGCAGGGCCGAGCCAGGTTCTCCTCACTTGTTAGATCAACAGCCAAGTCTCGCCCTTTTCTTGGTACCGAAGCTTTAAAGATATCAAGCAACTGTCAGAGTAAGCTAAGCTTCCCCCTTGGCAAACCACTCCATCGACCAAGAGCGATGACATGACCTCCCCCATTTCACCAACATATTCCCCGGATTGGCATCGCGCGAAGACGAAAGGCAAGCTGACAGCTGCCAAGATGAAGAAGGCTACCAGATGAAGTAAAGTTGGAGGAGGATTCCTAGGGAAGAGGCTTACTCAGACAACGAGTGGACAAGACTGCCCGACAGCAAGAATTGTACCGGTGTCTCGACATCATTCCCGCCCTTATGGGACATCTACCACAGTACGCTCACGGCTGTTCTTCAGATTTCTCTCGATCGTTGATGTGGCTGGCAATGGGATCATGATCATGACTGGCCATGAGGAACCTGTTGGCACGCGGGGGTTTGCCTGCACATCCATGGTGGCTCACTCAGCTTTGTCAATCAAGATTCAACCATCTACTGTTGAACACTGCACTTCCGCTCTGCCGCTGAAGACGGGCTAGTCAACCGAAGAGAAAGGAGGCAACCCCTCTTTTTTCCAAAAGCGTGGACACAACCAATACCGAAGACGAAAACGATGTGCGATGTATATACGCTGTGTATTGCGAATATATTAAAGCTGAGCCCTAGCGGCAGGAACCCGACACAGGTTCAAATTGATGTCTTCCCCTCTTCTTTTGGGTTCCCTTTCTTCACCTTCATCCATCTCGTTATTCTTACTCCAAGCCCGGCTCATAACTCTTGAATATTTGATCGGGTCTCAAACAAACCACACATCGTTGTGGGAGTACACATTCCAGGTATCAACACCTCTGTCATACAAGTCTTCGTTCATTCACTCATCAACAAAGACGCAACCATGGAATCAACCTACGAGCCCGCCGACCCTGTCGCCAAGGGCATCCTCCCCACAGCCCGTCAGTCATGGAAGGATCTCTTCATCTGGAAGCAGCGCGTCGTCGTGACCAACGTGTACGGCGAGACTGCAACAGAATGGGCAAAGCCAGTGCCTCTGAAGAACCCCATCAGCTTGCTCGCCCAGCTCTCAGGCCGTGACTGGATCTGCTTTCTGGTCGGATTCTGCGCCTGGAGTGCCGATGCCTTTGACTTCCATGCCTTGTCCATCCAGCAGGTCAAGCTGGCGGCCTACTATGGAGTCACCAAAACCAGTGTGTCGACAGCGATTACGTTGACGCTGCTGCTTCGGTCGATCGGTGCCGCTGCGTTTGGTCTGGCTGGTGATCGATGGGGGAGAAAGTGGCCTATGGTGGTCAACATGATTGTTTTGGGCATCCTGCAGATTGCTACCATCTACAGCTCGACATATGCGCAGTTCCTTGGCGTGAGAGCTTTGTTTGGATTGTTTATGGGTGGAGTGTAAGTTCCCCCCCCCCCCCCCCCCCCCCCCCCCCCTTCGTCCTCAGTATCCCGTTGTCAATAAGGTTGGTCATGCTGATAAACCCTAATTACAGGTACGGTAACGCAATTGCAATGGCCTTGGAGAACAGCCCGGTCGACGCTCGAGGTTTGATGTCAGGTATTCTTCAGCAAGGTTACGCCTTTGGTTATGTGTGCGCCGCGTGCGCCAATCTTGGGGTCGGTGGCGATACCGATAGCTGGAAGACCGTATTTTGGATTGCTGCTGGTTTGTCCATTGGTGTTGGCCTCATCCGCTGCTTCTTCCCCGAGTCCAAGCAGTTCCTTGAGGCACGTAAGGAAGGCAAGGCGCACGCCAACCCGTCCCAGTTCTGGAGGGAAACCAAGGTGATGCTTCGCCAAGAGTGGAAGATGTGCGTCTACTGCTGCATCTTGATGACTTGGTTCAACTGTAAGTTTCGCCCACACAGGTTCTTTTTGCAGCCAGCCATTGACGGAGCCACTCTGACTGTCCTTACCACAAACAGACTACAGCCACACCTCCCAGGACAATTACACCACCTTCGCACTTAAAGCGAAGGAACTGGATAACTCGGGCGCCAGCCGTGCCAGTATCATCATGAAGGCCGGCGCTTGTGTGGGCGGTACCATCATTGGCTACCTCAGCCAATACTTTGGCCGCCGGCGGACCATCATTGTTTCCTCGCTCATCAGCGGCTGTATAATCCCCGCATGGATCCTTCCCAATTCCGAGCGCGCGCTGTCCGCCACCGGCTTCTTCATGCAATTCTTCGTCCAAGGAGCTTGGGGGGTCATCCCAATCCACCTGAACGAGCTGGCGCCGCCCGCGTTCCGCTCCTCGTTTCCCGGAATCACGTACCAGGTCGGCAACATGATATCGTCCCCGTCCGCACAGATTGTTAATGCCGTGTCGGAGAAGATCCATATTGTCAGCCATACCGGAAAGCTGGTCGAGGCCTATGGCCCGACTATGGGCATTGCTACTGCAATTATTGTGATGGGCATCGTGGTCACCACGGCGTTTGGGCCCGAGAAGAGGGGTAGAGAGTTTGAGAAGGCACTGCCGGCGGGTATGAACCTTCAAAAGCAGCAGGGCAAGCAGCTGGACGATTTGGAGATGGAGACGGGCCATATGGAGAAAGTGACGAGTGAGTTGGATGATGAGAAGAGGGAGGGACGGGCGGTTCAGTAGGTGGAGAATACTGCTGCCCCTGCCAAACAATGAGCGTCGGGTGGCTTTCACAACGCTTGGAATCCATGGTAATGTACCAGGGCATGACGACGTCGTGTGCATGTCCATTTGAGATAATGATCTCTTTACTTGGTACAACCCGTCCTATACAAGTATTGTTTGGATTTCTCGTGTTCTTATGCCCAGCTGTGGTCTTCTGAGTTCATAGACTTGAAAAAAAAAGAGGGTGTTTCAAAAGACTTAAAGGCTTCTAAGGGTCACGCAGCACCTGGTAACTTGTGTATATAAGCCGGATCATCTTCCTACGTCAGCACTGTTCAGAGAAGACCTATACAATTAGATTTTGTGAATCACTAGAGTTCAATACCCTCGTCTAGCCATATGTCAGTGGCGAAAACATCTTCCTCGACGTGTTTGCTTGAATGACGCCGAGTGGATTCTTAAATTGATTTGTATCATTCATCGAGGTTTCTCTTCGTGCACGAGCCATCAAAGCAGCCCCTGAATATCCACTATCAGCCCAACAGCCAACACCTCTCCCGCCTTCTTTCATCACTCACTTCACAAGTCAACCTTAACAGCAATCACACTACTCGATACAAATCCCGTAACGAACAACCATGCCTTTCTCTTCCCTCTTTCCTTCTCCGGGTCAATAGCCACCAAAACCGCCGCGCTCGCGCTCCTAATCCTGGTCCCATCATCTTCAAACAACAGCCTCTTCTCCCAAATCACATTCCCGTTCTCTTCCTGCTTGACCGGCTTTGCGAACCACACCATGACCGGATCCTTGGCCTCCGGCTGCTTGCGCGTCTGCGCCAGCGTATGTGCCTTGCCTAAACCGGCTACGACGAACCCGCTGTGGTCGACGCCGTCCGCCGTGCCGGCGTAGGGGTCGGAAAAGTACGAGGGATTGTCGATGGTGGAGTCGAATTCGATGCGATTGAGCACATTGATCATGCTGGACTTTGATAAAGGCGACGGCGGTAGTTCGCTGATGCTCAGCACTCCGGAAGCGGCGCTGGCGATGGCTACCTCGTTCTCGTACCGGCCGTGGCCTAGGCCGTTGGCATTGTGGAACTTGTCTAGTGCCACGTGGGCGGTGACGCCGGCCAAAGCGTCTGTTTCAGCGGGAGTGGAGGGGGCTTCAAGAGAGAACTGCAAGTAGATGACGTCGGTCCATTCAGCTTTGGCGTACATATCTTCCATGAAGCGCATGGGGCCGTGGTCCCGGTAAAGGTGGTCGTTGGTCACATAGAGGGATGTGGGGGATGTGGCAACAAGATCGTTGGGAGTGCGAATCAGGGGATGCCAGATGGAGCGAAGGTGAGTGGCGGTGGTGGTGCCGATGACATGGTGGAAAAGCTCGATTTGAGACCGCGCTTTGGGGACGTCTGCCGGTGGAGGGTGGATGGCTATGACGGGCTCGGGGTTGGGAAGGTGGTTGACGGCGTAGATGTATACGGCATTCGGTTGCTCGGGGTTGGTGAGAACCTCGATCCCGTGGGTGATGAAAGGTCCGTCGAAGTTGTCCACGGTAAGGCGTTGGGATTTCTTGGTCTATGGAAGGTGTAAGCGACTCTATTATGCACACGACTGTCGGCACAGGGTGTTTTTTTGACTTACTTCGGGGTCAATCACATGCAGAGAACCATGGTGGGTCTTCAGGATTGACGAATCGTTGAAGTTGGTCAAGGGGGGAAACCACTGAAAGCGAGTCTCGGGATAGTCCTCGCAAGCCGTAAAGAGGGTCTTGCTGGGGGCATGATAGTGAAGGTCTTCACAGTGAACAGTGTCGGGAATGTACTGAATGTCCTCTTCTTGAACAAAGGTACTCACGGGGTTGGTGCGAAGGAAGCCGAAGACGATAGCATTGTGGTATATAAATGTTCCCCAGGAGTAGATCGCATAAGCCAACAAAGCGACGGTAATAGATGGGCCCAGTAATTTCATGATGGGCAAGAGTTTGGGTCGAGTTCAAGAGAGGCCAGGATGGGATCGATGCACACGATTATATACCCGAGCTTTATACGCCGTCTTGGCCCCTATGCGTAACTGCTACCATTGCAGTTCATTCCCCTTCATGTCGATCGGGTCTTTGTGGCTGCGGGGTAGCTGCCTCTACCTCCGAAAGCGTATGTAACAAGTCGACATCATTTACGCAATAGCGCAACGGCTATATAGTTAGCGGGCTTTCGTACGCGGGGTCGGACATGAAGACCTGTGGTTGAAGATCTGAGGTGCCAAGTCCATCGGGGAGCACAACCTCCGCCTCTGATTCCTAAAATCCTCCGGACACTCGTCAGACCAGCGCAACCACAGAAACCAAACACGAAATCATCATTTTGCTTGTAAGATACCGCACTTCTTCTATAGTCCATCGAAAACCTCAATAAGGATTTACGTTCGGCGCTGCCATCAGGGAGAGTGTCATTCTGGAGGGATCGACGACAGAACTGACCAGACGTTGAACGTGACGAGGTCCTCTTGTTGAGCCTCAAGCTTCAACGAATGAACGTCCAAGAAGGTGTCAGCCGAAAAGGGGGGCTGAAGGTCAGCAAAGCAAAGCCAGGGGTACAACCTGGGGCCATTCAGAAACCGAGAATTTGACGCCCCGAATATTGAAGATGATGGATGGTTCAGGTGCGTTGGGTCCATCTTGCCAAAATCAATGTTGCGTGTTTGAAAATGTAGCTCGGTTCTTGCGAGTGTCATCAAGAACCTAAGGACACGAGATACTTTCAGAGCGTGCTTGCGTTGTAAAATCAATGCATGACTGCACTTGTGAGAGAAAATGAGACAATAAGCCGGGAAGAAACTGTGTAGCATATGTCTGTGTCCGGCACAAGGACATGAGTATCGGCCGTTGACCCAAAGAGTCATCAGTCTCCAAAACCGCACCCCATACCTCAAACGCCTTTTCCGTCGTAGTGCAACCCATTGCGCCTGACCGTTCGATCCAAAGCAGAAGCCCAACGCCCTCGCGTCCGTTTTGTTAATCCACCCACAGAAAAGCAGTAGACCTACTCCTCAGGTCCAGGCCTGCCATCGAGCCACTTGGACATGTAAGGCCCATCGAGCCAATACCCGAGTTTCCTGTAGTAACTACGCACACCGACACCAGAAATGACGCTGATCTTCACACTTCCGTGCTCGTCTCTCGCAATCCTCTCGGCCTCCTCCATGAGGAGCGTACCGAAACCTTGATGCTGGAATTTCCTAGGGTCTCTGACGTGCAAAGGTACAGCCATGCCGTAAACGTGCAACTCGCGGACCAGACTGGTGGGCTGCCCAACCAACTCCTCACGGAACGTGTACTTTTCCGAACACTTACGCAGGCGGAGCAGACCGACCAAGATGTCCTGCTTGGGATCCTCGTAGGCGAGGAAAGTCTCCCAGCCGCCGTTGGCGGTGTAGTCGCGACGGACGAGCTCGATTTGATTCGGCCTGATCTTGTTCTTGACCTCGTTAACACCAACTTCACGGGTGCGCACATCGCGGCAGGTGGTTCCGAAGTCCTTCATACGCGCCAAAGCCAGCTCACGCAGATTACCGTTCTCGACACCGGACGTCACCAGCGGCATGGGGATATCACGCTGGACGCGGTAGATGCGAGTCCAAGGGGGGACGAGGGCCATTATCCTTGCCACGAGGTCGATCAATCCGTTGGGTGTGTAATTTTGATACCTGCCTGTCCTCCACAACTCGTAAAGGCCCGTTCCGCGGATGACAAGGGTAGGATAGATCTTGAGACCGTCGGTACGAAAAGCTGGGTTCTCAAAGTATTCCCGGAACTGGTCGAGATCTCTCTCCATGCCGACGTTCGGAAGGTCAGGCATCATGTGGCTGACCACCTTGAAACCGGCATCCTTGGCGAGGCAAAAGGTCTCGGCGACGGCAGCAACGGTGTGGCCACGGTTGGTATCGCGGGCAACATCTTCGTAAAGGGATTGAACACCAATCTCGAGACGGGTGCAGCCGTAGCGCAGCATGCTCGAAAGATGGGGCTGAAGACAGTAATCCGGTCTAGTCTCTATCGTGATACCCACGCACTTGATGTTGCTCTGCTCTCCCGACCTCACAGCCTCGTCCACGTTCAGTGTTCCGTAACCGCTCAGGGCGTTGTGTAGCTGAGAAATAAACTCGTCTCTGTATGATTCGGGGAGCGACATGAAAGTGCCGCCCATGATGATGTATTCGACCTTGTCGACCGAGTGGCCCAATGACTTTAGCTGATCAACTCGTCCTCTCGCCTGCTCGAAGGGGTCGTAACGAGCCCGGATGGCTCTCATCGATGTCGGCTCATATCCCGTGTATGACTGTGTGCTGTATTCGAAGTCGGAGTCTGGGCCACCGGGGCAGTAGACGCAAATATTGCCGGTATACGCAATATGGGGGCATCGATGGGGCTTGCACATGACAGCCACTACAGCGATACCCGACGAGGTTCTGATGGGCTTGGCGATGAGTCTGGGCAAGATGTACTTCTTGTAATGTTCGGGGACAGCGGCGATAATAGCAGTTAGTGGGGGAACGTTGTTGATTTTGTGTTTCTTTGCAAACTTGGATCGAAGGCTGTTGAGATTGATGTCCTTTTGCGGACGGCCGTTTTGAGCGGCTTCATGATCTTCGATGAGGGCGTTCGCGATGTCGGCGCAACATCTCAAGAACCTGTCGTTTTCGGACGGCAAATTGGCATTCTTCTTGCTGCGAGTTACTGTGACCGTTGTTGTCGCCATGTTTGCGCTGTGTCGGACTGGCGAACCTCGTATTTCGTTGTTGACGATTTCGGTGTTGGCGTTGAATCAATTATTTGAACCTTTTGCGGGGCAAATTTCGGGACGCTTCAGTTGTCGTTGACGGTGCCGTACCACTTACGCCTGCCGTGGCTGTAACAGATGTGCCAGCCTCAATGCTGTCAAGTTGCAAGGGTGCTTCAAGTCCACCCACTGAAGTGTCATGCATCGGCGGTCATGCATGTCGGTGCGTGCACCGTGACAAGAACCAACTGAAGTGACCTCGGCGCAAAATGCGGCTGAACTAGATCCTCCAGCCACCCGCTGCCGAGCTCCAAGTCCCTTGGCTACATAGTAGATGTGGCTTGTAACTTGGCGCGGGTTGATAATTTAGCCCCGAGAATCCGCCGATACCCTGGCAAGCTCCGCGAGACAGGCAGGTACGCTTGATACCGAACGGTACTTTGTGACGTACAGCTGGAGCTGGCTTGGTCAGGTACCCACCAAGCCATCTGGGTCAAGTTTCTCACGTTAGGAGAGCGGCGGGGTTGGGTGTGGTCACACGCAGCGGTCTTAAAAAAGCGTTAGCGCGGTGTACCTGGCTGATAACAAGACCCTCATGAGCTTGAAGCGCATTGCCGCAGACCCTGCCGTGGGCGGTGGACGGTGGGTGTTTTGTGGGTCTGCGACAGGAGCTGTGGCTCGCGAGCGGATCCTGTCATAGTGCGGCCCGATGTGAGAGCACCTAGTTGGAGATATTTTTCGAGGAGAGAGGGTTCTGTTGGCTGGCGGGGAGTTGGAGAAGCTCGAGCCGTCGACGTCCTGAATTTCTACGTGCGATCCCGTGCAAAACTGGAAACGAACAACAAAACCCCCCCCTCAACGACATCATCGGCTCCATTGTTGGCTCTCTCGCCCATAATACTGCCTTCTCTCCCTCTTTCCTCCGGCGCCCTCCTCATTCCCACTCTATTCTTGCATTCTTGCCCACAGATTTCACAATGCAGGCTATCGCAAGGCAAACAAGGCCCGCGGGCAAGCTCGTCCAGCAGCTGTCCAAGAGAGCCTACAGCTCCAACTCGTCCCCCTACGCGGCGACCATCAACAACCTGAAAATCAACGGCGACACCAAGGTTCTCTTCCAGGGATTCACGGGCAAGCAGGGAACGTGAGTTAGAGCTACCTCCCCTGCCCGAAATTCCCCATTCCCCGTTTTCCCCATTGCGCCCTGCTTGTCGTGACTCGCGACGCCGATGACACGACTCGGGCGCATCTGGGGAATGCTCCACCTCCGCCAACTGCCCATGATCACAAGCTTTCCAAGACCAGGACACCATTGGATGTGATTAATGCTGCGAATTTGACTTGGCTGACGATGGCTCATTGTACAGTTTCCACGCCCAGCAGGCCATCGAATATGGTAAACCACCACCCTCAACCACCTACCTACCACTGCCACCATCCCCCTCGCTTATCTCCCGCTTATCGGTACCGATCTTGGGTCGCAAACTGTCGCAAACATGGAATTCTGACGCATTTCGCCCTCTGTTCTAGGCACCAATGTTGTTGGCGGCACCAACCCCAAGAAGGCTGGCCAAACACATCTTGATCGCCCCGTCTTCTCCAATGTGAGCGAGGCCGTCAAGGAGACCGGTGCTACTGCCACCGCCATCTTCGTCCCGTAAGCACTCTCTCTGAAATACCAGCCTTTGGAGGCCATACTAATAGGAACATTGAAAATAGTCCCCCTCTCGCCGCTGCCGGTATCGAGGAGGCCCTCCAGGCCGAGATCCCCCTCGCCGTGTGCATTACCGAAGGCATTCCCCAGCATGGTCAGTACAATGGCTCACAAGGACGGCGCGCAAGCGGAGAAAAGCGAATTTTGGAAACCAGTGATCTAACCGGGCGTTGCAGACATGGTTCGCATCACCTCTATGCTCAAGACTCAGTCCAAGACCCGTCTCGTCGGTCCCAACTGCCCCGGCATCATCGCCCCCGGTCAGTGCAAGATCGGCATCATGCCCGGTTTCATCCACAAGCGCGGCCGTATCGGTATCGTCAGCAGATCCGGCACCCTCACTTACGAGGCCGTCAACCAGACCACCCAGGCCGGCCTCGGTCAGTCTCTCGTCGTCGGTATCGGCGGTGACCCCTTCAGCGGTACCAACTTCATCGACTGCCTCAAGGTCTTCCTCGAGGACGGCGATACCGACGGTATCATCATGATCGGTGAGATTGGTGGTTCCGCCGAGGAGGAGGCTGCCGACTTCCTCAAGGAGTACAACACCAAGAACGGTGGCAAGCCCGTCGTCTCCTTCATCGCCGGTATCTCCGCTCCCCCCGGCCGTCGCATGGGTCACGCCGGTGCCATCGTCGCTGGCGGCAAGGGTGGTGCCGACTCCAAGATCAAGGCCCTCGAGGCCGCCGGTGTTGTTGTCGAGCGCTCGCCCGCCAGCCTCGGCAAGGCTCTCCGTGATGAGTTCGTCAGACGCGATTTGCTTTAAGAAAAGTTTGAAGGGGTTCAATTTTTAATCTTTCGGACGCTTTCTTTTGTCTTCTTTGAGGCGGACATATGAATAGTCGCAGCAGCCAGCCAACCAACCAACCAAACAACCAAAACATCTTGTCCATGTTTCCTCTGTCTCTGTTCACGGGTAGTCTTTGCATTCTTGGTTCGGCTTATCCGCCGGCCTGGTCGGGGCCGAAGGCACAGTCAGAAGGAAGCAGGGAACGTGGAGCGTATCGCATTTGTGACTGTGTGTCTTGGGATGACAATTGAAGCTTGATAGAGACATTTGGCCATTGCTACTGGGAGTGGGGACTGGGCGTATACCGTGTGGTGCATTTATATCCCTTTCCGCATCTTGCGACGTTCTTGTTGATAGAGGTGAAACCAAGGAATGGGTGTGGGCGGTTAGGTATATTATACTTTCCATTTATTCACAACGTCACATAAACATGACTTACCGACCTATCTTCACCTACCAGCTTAAATGCGTCATACACTTCGTATAGATACGCTATCACTTTGCTAGCTACCATGTGAAGGAGGACGGAAACTCCGAACAACGGGAAAGTGAAGAATCAGTAGTAGAAAGAAGCCAGAAATTCCATTGCTCCAGTGAACCCTTGTCGTCCGTAAAACTCCATATCCGAATGCGGCTGATGTATAGACTAATAACAGACGAAGCCGCGCCATCCTACCACCAAATAAACCAGTCGAACGTCGGCCTCAGCTACTGCGGTTCCCATCCTTCGCTTAACCTGTCCGCTTTTAAAGTCCAGACCATTCTGGTTTCCATAATGCTGATTGGCAAAGCCATATCATCTCCTCATCGCCATAAATAGCCGTGTGTATTGCTCTCATTTCCCGCCCTCACTCTCTGAGTGTTACTGCTCGCCGAGGAGCCGCGCGGTGATGTCGCCCATGTATGCTTCCTCGTGTTCATAATCGGCGCCTCCGTTCCGGTCAATACCCACAAAGACAAAAGCATCGACCACCTTTTCTACGTCGAATCCCATGTGGACAAAACGATCGACCAGGTCCTTGTTATATCCATTATATCTGTGTTGGGTTCGCCAAGCAGGCTCTCAGGGTTAGTCGCCTCTGACTTTTATTCCCGGGTTTCCAGTAATGTATTGTCCATATGGCTTTTTCTTGACTCAAGGTGGTTCACTGCATCGGGATGGTCAGAAATGCCACATACCTGCTAGCATCGTTCCTTGAACCTTCCTTTGCGGTCTCGTCATACTTGAGAGGAATCTTGTCCACCCTGGGCGCGCCGGCATACTTGACGGCCCAGTCGTGTGCCGTTCGGGCGAACAGCTTGGGGTTTTCCATCAACATCTTGGCCACCTGGGCATCCTGGGGATCCTTCGGGTTTGGCGATTCAAGAAGCATTCGTACGGCAAGCAGCGCTGTCTTAATCGTACCGACCGGGGACCATGCCGTCCCAAGAATGTCGAGGCAGATGGCACCCTGTGAAGATGTCGAAGGGTTAGTTCAGCCCTCCAAACTCCACCTACTTCCTGACATCAATCATAAAACACGGGGACATAGACGAAAGAAACGTACAGTGACACTGCTGACGTTGGGGTGCCAGATCTTGGTAATAAGATACATCGAGGGCGGCTTGAACGGGTACTTGTCGGGAATCTGAATGTCGACCTCGTATGTACCCCCGGCATAGGGCGAGTCCGGAGGGCCGCTGAAGGAGCCCTTGAGGTGCGACAGATTGCTCGAGTCGAGAGGTTCGGCCATGACGCCCGAGGTCTCGCGGTCATTCCATATATCCTGCAATTCCTTCGCAACGCGGCGCTCACGAGTGGTCGTCATGGTCAAGTGATGGGGTGTTGGTGCAGAGGAAGGGATATGTATTGCGCCCAAATGGGAGTGGGTACAGTATATGGTTTGCTGTTGGACGCAAATAAGATCGTAGGAAGTGGTGTTCAGCGAAACAAGTGAAGTATAACAACGGAGTACTGATAAGATAAACCTTGTGGAGGGGTCAAGGAGGCCCGTGAATTGATGTTGCAAGGTGAGAGGGTTTCTAAGTGATGGAGGAGCTGGTAGTGGAACGAAAGACAGGACAGTTTAAGTTTCCATCCGCAAATGATCGAGGATTAGCGTAGGTTATTTGTGAATGCAAGGCTGAAAGAGCATTCGCTGACAAGGTGAGATGGTGGTCGTCACTTCCTGTCGAGGGAAATGAAAGCCAAAAGGCAACTCTTAAGAGTCGAGGTGGGCAAGTGGGGAGCGGCGTCCGTAAAGGTACCCAAGAGTGCCAAGAGTCAAATGCTCACATAAATTGGCGAGCGAGGTGTTCCTACTGTTTTGATCGCCTCAACCACACCTTGCTTCGTTTATTTCTCAGTATAGTGCGGGCAAGGTTGAGGATGAATGACCACTGTCGCCTTCCTAATGTACACAAAGTTGCGACGGGATAGGATGGAAGCAGGAGGCTCTGGCTGGACTCGTCCCTGGAATGGTCCCCTCCCTTGCCAATGTCGTGGCCATGCGCTGTATGTGTATGGGAAAACAGTCCGTCATACGGTACAAGTTACAAACTTAGAGCTGTGCAGCTTGTCCAGGTGTATGGTCAGTAGACAGATCGAATGCAAACGCATAGCAAATACTAGAAGCGCTCAAACGACATGCAAGGTGCTATTGCCCCCGGCAGCTTAGTAGTCTTGATGGTCTGTGCGTCAGGTGTACGACTGGACGACAGACGGATGAGGTGTGTCGCGTTCACTGGGGGCCTGAACTGGAGCTCGCCATCCCGTCGCAACTGAACCTCAAACGGGCATCCGCCAACAACGAACACCAGCACAACTTAATCATTTCCATCACTGCCGCCCAGATCAACGAGTTCAGATCGTGCGGCACTTTTACGACCCCATCATATAACTTTCAGCACCCCTTCGAGCCTTCCACCACACTTTCAAGAATCGCGAAAGGCGGACCGTCAACATGGTCAGTTGCCGCAATACGGAGCTGAGCTCAAGCTTGCAATGCATCGCATACTGACAAGCTGCGCAGGGTCAAAATCAGTCTGGCATGGGCGGAGGCCAGGACCCTTCAAAGTCCAAGAAAGATAAGGTAAGATGGCTTCAGTTGTGTCAAGGTTTCTGTTGTGCGCAGGATGTTTGCTGTCCTGTGAGACTCAGGCGCTGACATCATGGACATCGCTAACCACCATCGCCACCAAAACAGAAAGATAAGCCCAAGTACGAGCCGCCGCCGAAGCCTACCACCCGCATCGGTCGCAAGAAGAAGAGACAAGGCGGTGCCAGCGCTGCCGCCAAGCTCCCCTCAGTGTATCCGACAAGTCGATGCAAACTCCGACTCCTACGAATGCAACGAATCCACGATCATCTGCTACTCGAGGAAGAATATGTCGAAAATCAAGAACGTCTACGCAAGGCGAAGACCGCCAAGGACAGCAACGCTCCTGCGTCCGAGCTCGAGTCTTCCGACCGCATGGCTGACGAGCGCTCCCGTGTCGATGACATGCGTGGCAGCCCCATGGGTGTCGGTGTTCTCGAGGAGTTGATCGACGACGACCACGCCATCGTTTCCAGCACATCGGGGCCTGAGTACTACGTTAGCATCATGAGCTTCGTCGACAAAGACCTTCTGGAGCCCGGCGCCAGCGTTTTGCTACATCACAAGAGTGTCAGCATTGTTGGCGTGCTCACCGACGACACGGATCCGGCCGTCAGCGTCATGAAGCTTGACAAGGCGCCCACGGAGTCGTATGCGGATATTGGTGGCTTGGAACAGCAGATCCAGGAAGTTCGTGAATCAGTTGAGCTTCCACTGCTGCATCCGGAGCTCTACGAAGAAATGGGTATCAAGCCACCCAAGGGTGTCATTCTCTACGGTGCTCCCGGTACCGGTAAGACCCTCCTTGCCAAGGCTGTGGCAAACCAAACTTCGGCAACGTTCTTGCGCATCGTTGGTAGCGAGCTTATCCAAAAGTATCTTGGTGATGGTCCTCGACTGGTCCGCCAGCTTTTCCAGGTATGTAAAAGTGTCTCAAGCTACACTGTCAAGTATATACTCTAACATGTTCCTTAGGTTGCCGCCGAGAATGCCCCTTCCATCGTGTTCATCGACGAAATCGACGCCATCGGTACCAAGCGTTACGACTCGACATCGGGCGGCGAACGTGAAATCCAGAGAACCATGTTGGAGCTGCTGAACCAGCTGGATGGTTTCGACGACCGTGGAGACGTCAAGGTCATCATGGCCACCAACAAGATTGAGTCGCTTGACCCTGCTTTAATCCGTCCTGGCCGTATCGACCGCAAGATTCTCTTCGAGAATCCCGACCAGAACACGAAGCGCAAGATCTTCACGCTCCACACCAGCAAGATGTCACTTAACGAGGATGTTGACCTGGAAGAGTTCATCGCCCAGAAGGACGATCTCTCAGGTGCCGACATCAAGGCTATCTGCTCTGAGGCCGGTCTCATGGCCCTCCGTGAGCGCAGAATGCGGGTGCAGATGGCTGACTTCAGAGCTGCTCGTGAAAGAGTTCTGCGCACCAAGCAGGAAGGCGAGCCCGAGGGCTTGTACTTGTAACATAATCGCATATCATCTGGCCTAATTTGCAAGACGTTTCAGATTTGGGCGGATTGCGACTGGGAATGGATTCGACAATTCAGCTTTGTGATGTCAATATCCAGCCATCACTAAGCGTACCTTAGTTTGAAGATGAAGGGATACCGTAGCGTTTTATCATGGACAAAGAAGAAACTTTACGGTTAGCTCCTGTAAGGGTATGTTTTCCACGCCTCAAATTGTTGGTTTGTTGATACATCCATTGTGAAGTCCAGCTTCATGTCAGTTGTATTCACACAAAACGTGAAGCCTACCACCGCCTCTCATCGTACTCATGTGAGCTTGACGGTTCGCCTCCTACGCATGCTAGGCCTCCCATTGTCAACAGGCGGCGTCTCATCTATCCTTCTGCGTCTATCCCTCTCCACATCTCTATACATTCGGCCACCCTTTACTTTCCTGCTTGAACCTTCATGATCCCCATTACATGTTCTCCTCTCCTTCTGATCAGCCACCCTCAAAACTTCCACCACGCCCATTACCCGCTCCGGCCAAACCTTTTTACCATCCTTCCTATCTCTCCCTCGTTCCGGCCAAGGCACATCCCCTTTCAGAATCCCCTTCACCGTGATCCTCTTCGTCCCATAAAACTCCTCATTCGCATCGCCCTCGGCACCACCACCACCGTCCCATCTATCGACTCTCCTGCATACAGCCCCCTGCTCCGGATATAACCGTACACCAACGATTTACTATCACCATCATCCTTCTGTTTCTCTTCCCCTTTGTCTGAAAAAAGAAGAAGAGCGACCAAAATTACCAAGCACACCCTCTTACCCCGCCCCAGTTCCCATCTGCCCAGCAACGATCCCCACGTCCTCACTGAGACTTACACGGGGGACGCTCAGCGAAAGCGCGCACGGTCGAGGGGGTGCGTGAAACGCAAACGCAGTCGCAGATGTGGATGCCAGCGAGGAAGCCGGGGCCTAGGGAGTGGATTTGGAATCCTGAGGGCGGGGACCATTGTTTGAGATTGGGATTGGGAGCCGAATTGGGCGAGAGATGACGATGCCGAATCCAGAAGAGCCGGAAAGATGGAGGCCGGTGCGGAAGGCGAACGGTGAAAATTGCTAGGCCGGAATAGGTGGCTAGGACGCGAAGGGGAGGATCGATGTGGATGGGGGAGGTGCGAGAGGAGCCCTGGTCAATGCAGAAAGATTGAATAATTCTAGTTGGCACATTGCTGGTCCATTGTTCAAGGCTAGAATGCTTCGGAATCGAGTGCGTTGGTAATTTTCTTGGTGGGCCTTCCAGCTTTGACGCTTAGTTGGGTGCTCGCTTGTCTTTGTTGTTGTTGTTGTTGTTCAAATGTGAAGTCTTCTGTTCCTGTAGGAATGTGAGCTCCTGCTAAAGCGCCTGATCCCAAAGCACCTCCAGACCCAAAGGGATGGGAGATGAATCACCGGCCGTGGTGGAGGCTTTGGTGGTGGAAGGGGGGTGAGTATCGGCCACTTCCATTTTGTTGATGTTGTTGCGACGGCTGCGTCGTTGGTTGATGACGGCTGTGTGGCAAGTGTTCACCTCGACGGTGCCGTCGCCTTCTGCGATGGTTCGAATTTCCAGAATCACTATTTCTATAGATATTGGCTGTCTCCTGGTAGTAGTCGAAATTGGAACCGCCCAATGTGAGTATGCGAACCCGATCTATTTACAATGACATTTGTACAAAATTGTTTTCCGGAAGTCTATAGAAATGTAATCTATGGGATCTTCAACCTCAAAAACGAATTCCCAGCTACACGAAGCAAATATCCACGATACGGCGAACACAAGAGATACGTGCGCCATCTTACCCGTCGAAGTAAGCATGCCATACACGTTATAGAACTAAGCTCCAGAATGTCGAGACCATACAAATACGAACGATCAAAGCTGCCTTGAACGGCCACTCCCTACAGCGCCGTAAATTGAACATCATCTCGAGAGGCAGTCAGTCCTAAAAATACTACCTTCACCAAGAGGAAATCTGTGACACCAGTCGACAACCAGTCGTTCCCCAAAACTTCAAAGTTGTGCAGCTCAGCAGTTCACCATCATCACCAGACATCGCGGGGCAGTGCACTGATGTCATCGCAAGCCCTACGATTAGTTACCGGCTCCACACTGTCCGGGATGGACTTCGGCGTAGGACTCAAATTCGCACCAATGGCTCCGTCGTGATGGGTTTCATTTTTGGGACCTCGAAAGCCCATTCCCGTCAATGCTCGTGAGCTGCTCTTCAACAAAGGCAAGACAGCTCTGCAGACCGCAAAAGGGGAAGGAAGAAAAGGATGATGTCAGGAACCTCACAAAAAACGAAACCCACAAAAGAATTTGGGACCTGGGAGGCTCGAACTCCCGACCTCAGGATTACTCTGATTTTTTAACCAGATCATATAGGTATATGAGACCTGCGCGCTAGCCAACTGCGCCAAGGTCCCAGTGTGAGTTGTGAAGTAGAAGTTGGAACTGTGCTCTATAAAGCCTTTTTGGTATGCCTCCTCGGGAACACGATGCTTTTTGGATGTCAACATTGCTTGATGTCTCTTATTTGCCAGCTACTGGTTGAGCCAACGAAGGAATAGAGTTATCTGTTGACAAGAGAGAAAGCAGGTGGCAAGATAGAAGAAAAGCAGGAAAGGGAAGGAAAGGGGAATGGATCTAAAGATGGAGAACATAATCTAATAAGTGTTAATGCGGATTTCAATCACTTGTACACCTAGACAATGGTCCCAGCATACTTTCTACCCAGCTTGATTGGCGAGAAAGACTCGAGTTTGGTTGAAATTCAACGTAAACCCGTCTCCTGTGTAATTGCGTTGTGAGCGAAAGACATCGTGAGATCCTGAAAAGGAAAGAGGCGGAACATCCTTATGCAAGATTGGCACTGCTATTATAGAAAAGTGATGCTCAACACAAAGCTATAAAGAAATGACAGACTTAGAACATGTCAAGAGGTTTAAGCGCCGGATCATATGGGCTGCTATAGACGGTTTATAGGGAAGAAGATTAACGAAGTTTATGGCCTTCTTGTCGACGTGAAGTACGCCACCCCCGAACTGGAACAAGAACATGTATAACTTCACAAGCTTGCTTCATTCATGACATGCGATGCGCACATGCGATTGAGGACGTGTGGACTAAGTAACTTGCACTTGGCGACTATGCCCAAGACCCCAAAGTCATAAGTACACCATGAGATGATCACGATATGTGTCACTGTATGATAAATACAGAAAGGTTTGGTAGGTCGTGCGGACAAGCATTCTATCACTTACTGGCCAGGGGACTTGGAAAGGTAGTAATAGCCACTACAGGACCGTTTGTCTCTAACCAGCTCCCGATGTCAGGTGTGATGCTTCACTAGATGGTTACCCTGAGGTTGTGATAAAGTCATGGGCTCGAGGCGTTATCCATGCTCGGAAATAAATGTGACACTGTAGCACAACGCTATGATATCAAAGGGTTCGTTCGAAGACTTTAGCATTATTTGGCTTAAGTACGCAGTAGTCATTCATTGGCTTGCTTCAGCAGTTCGGGCTTGTGGACGGGGTGCCGCTGGACAGCATGGTCGTCATCTACGAGACGCAAGGGTCCCTTCCTGTCATGAGAACACGCCTGGCACGCACCACACAAAGGTCCTGAACTGCATGCTGAACGCCCGGGGGTATTTGTCTTGTTTCTTCCATTCATCCCATGCATGATCTCTCCATTGGTTGTGTGATCTCATCATTTATTCGTATGAGGTCCCGAACCTGGGACAAACAGCGAGTCGGAAAGCCACTGACTCCTCATCATTTCCTCGCAAATGTTGATGATGCCCTGAACCGCGCCAATCTAGAGTGAAAACGCACAAAGGATGAAAAGTCGATGAAGCAACAGCTACTATCTCTAGTAGCCGAACTCCTTGAGAGCCTCGGCGGTCTTGTCGTTGACCTTGGCGCTCTTCTTGGCCTCGGAAAGCTGGCGGGCGGCGACCTTCTTGCGCTCGTAGTAGGCGGCGCCCTTGGCCTTGCGGCGCTCCTCGAGTCTACCAAGCAGTTAGCAACACAAGGTACGCTGTTTCGGGAAGCAAGAGCCTCAGCTCTGATAGAACCAACGTACCTGGAAACAACATCCTCGTACTTCCAGCCGACCTCGGAGCTGAGACGGCCAACGGTGCAGAACTTGCGACCGGGCTGGAGTCTCAGGACACGGAGAGCCTGGGGAACGACCATCTTCTTCTTCTTGTCATAAGGGGGAGGGACACCCTCGAAGACCTTGAGGCGCTCAAGGGCAGCGGCGCCACGGGCAGTCTTGTGGGGAATCATGCCGCGGACAGCCTTGTAGAAGATGCGGGAAGGAGCGCGGAAGTGGAAGGGACCTATGCGCAGTCAGTATCGTCTGACCGAGAGCTCGACTGTCATCGTCGTCGTGTCGGAAGGGCTGTAACTCACCACCGCGAGTGGGGTTGTACCGGGTCATCTTGCGCAGGTACGAGTGGTACTTGACTATAATCGCGGTTCCGTGTCAGTCTGACTGTTCTCGTCGTTCGATGCTTATTGTTCGTTTCGCCCATGACTGCGATTCCCAATTTGCCTTCCTCCTGCTGTGCCCAATTCCAAAATTCTCCCGAATATGCCCATTGTCGCAGTCATGTTTCTCGGTTTCGTGTAGGAGTGAAGGTGTAACGTACGCTTGGCGCGGAAGAACTCGCCAGAGATGTTGAGGGCCTCGCAGCGGACGACAACGATCTTCTGGCCGTTGAGGAGCTGCTTGGCGACGATGCTGGCGAGGCGACCGAGGAGGTGGCCCTTGCCGTCGATGACGACCTGTAAAGCAACAGGTTAGCCATCACAAAACTGCTGCTGTCGCACCCTTGCCGTCGACCGGCCCCTCTCAGTGTGCCACGTCCCAAGCTTCGCGCAATTCCATATCCGTATCCATCGCCATATCGAACATGTCGTATCCATCTCGTTCGGTGTCGCTGCAGCGGTCGGCAGCCTAGCCATTCGTCGCAATACGGATATGGAACCGGTGAAAACCACATCCATCATCAAGTCGGTTTCGGGGATTCGCAACGTACCACAGACTCGAAAGAAGACATCTTTGCCGGGGAAGACTGGGTTGACAAAGAAGGAAGATTAGCGATCTGTCCGTCAAGCTCCGGCAGATCAAATGGGCAGCAAGTCTGGCTCTTACCTCGCGATGGTTGACGGTCTGCGACTTTTTTGTGTGTGCTGAAAATTGCCCGTGTGCTTGGTGTTGGGACATATGCACTAGTCCGTTTTCGGAAGCGGTGGAGGCTTGCCAGCCAGTGTGGCCTTTGCTGCCTGAGGCGTTGGGGTAGGGTTAGACCTACAGTCTGTAATTGGTGGGGCTGGTTTTCGCCTTGCTTCCCGTGTCTTGGCAATCCTGTGGCGCGCGACGACCACGCTGATAACCTTATCACGGCCCCCTTGATTCTGATTTCAAGGTGCTTTGACTAGTGGTTCTTTCGTGGGCAGAATGAAAACCTATGATCTCATCAGAGGACACTGATAAGTGAATTGCGCTTCGTATCGATGGTCAGCTTTGTTGTTTTGTGGCCTTTGCCATGATTGTGGTCATCACCTTGAGTGCTGATTGCTCACAATCAACAGGACGGACGATCATCGTCACGTCACTGCTAGCCATCAAGGTAGTTAGTTACCAACGGGTCTTTGGATGCATTGCGAACTCTGTGAAATGGGCCTTTGGGAGGGACGCCCAGTCAATTACCATCTGTGACCTGGTCAACAATATGCCATCGCTTCGGGCCACGTTCTTTGCACAAAATGCCAGATTCTCTTCAACTTTCATGTTCTCGTGTCACACCGCTGGACAAGAGATACAAGAAGCCTTCAACCCGCAAAAGCAATTATAAAAATTTAAGCGCAACAAAGAAGAGCAGCTGGTGACGTCGCACCAGTAACCCCGATACGCCTTTCACATGGCTGGATTACCAAAGTATTGTCGACTTTGTAATGAGGAACCACCTAAATCCTTCCATTCTCATGCTGATTATGAAGCTTGAAAAATGACAAAAATCCGGGTACTACGCCTATGACCGTCCACACAATTATGCCTTAAGAGCCTCGTCGAGCGTCTTCAGAATATCCTGGCATTGCTTCACCATCTCTTTCCTCCTTGTGCGAACTGCGACATCTCCTCCCGTTTCGATATCGTCAAACTTCAGGAGGACCTGCTGTAGGATCGTCTCTGAAAGCCTGAGGTGCTCCTCTGATCTCTTTTTAGGATCCGAAGGAGGATGGGTCGCAAATTGTCGGCACAATGGCAGGAGTGTGTTGTTGAAGTGGGCGGCGATTTGATCGAGCTTCTCGATGGGACCGCCCGGGGCAACTGAGGCCGGACTGGCGCGAGTAACGCTACCGGCCGAGATAGCGGAGATTGCCGAGACCCCGGACACTCCGGATGCTGCCGAAAATCCGGACTCGGCTGAAGGAGAGTGAGATCGAACTCGTGAAGCTGCCCTCTTGCGAGGATCTTCGGTCGGCACTCTGAGACCAACATCCGAAACACTCTCTTGTGGGCTCTGAGGGCTACGGGCACCTCGTTCTTCCCTGGTCCTGCCCCTGCGCTTCTTACGATGCTTTTTCGACGGCTCAGGCTCCTCGCGGACCTCGTGTCCGTCACGATCAACAATAACAATCTCATCGCTCCCCACATCACTGCTGCTCTCGGATTCGCGCTCGCTGATTGTAACCGTGATCTCGCTGTTGTGCTTGGCTCCATACTCTCGAATGGGCTTGTCATCATCCCTCAAGCGCCGGCCCTTGTAGTACAGACGGATCCTCCCGTGGCGATCGGAAATCCCCAAGATCAGCTTCACTCGCTCCTTCACATCGCTGACCAGGAGTTTGCCGTCGCCAATCGAGTACGCAGGAAACCCCTCAGGGTACACAGCGTTCTTGTAAACAATGTTAAGAGCGTCGTCTTCGGGTTCTTCGTACCTGCTGATACCCTGAACAGCAGCCTGTGGTGACCGAGTATAGTCATAGCGCTGACTGTACCGAGGACTGTCAAGATCCTCGGTAGTGATGTAGCTGAAATCTTCCTCAGTCACACTCGGCACACCCCCTTGGCCAACACCCGAGTTCCAAGGCGACAAGCTGGGGCGCCCCCACCAAGACATCTTTCCTCCCTTTCTGCTTTTGGATTTCCGGGCGGCGACGACGGGGATGACGCTCAGAGCGAGGAGTGTACCAGCGGCGGCAGTGTAGACCTGGGAGGGAGAAAAACCGGTCGCTAACTGAAGATACTCTGAAGCTGAGGCTAGATGCTCAGCGGTAGTCTCGAGGTAAGGCTGCAGCTGAGTCGGGACTTTCAAGAAAGATGTGATGTTGGCAAGCTGGGCAACGAAGGCACCTGACGATGCCGAATCTCCTCCGGAAGCCACCTTTGCGACTGTGTGCTGGTCCTACGACAGTACGCCGTTGACCTGCTGCGAAAGAAAAGAAGAGAAAGTGGGAATATGAAGAGCCTAATATAGTCGATCTGGTCGGTTTGGGGGGTAATTGGGTTGACGTTTTATGAGGGGTGGGATCGTATGATACGGCGCTGCTATCAACTTGGCCGCAGGCGTCGAGCAATCAACGGCAGACAAGATCTAGATGGATAGAAGGGCGTGAGACCAATCGCGAAGCTGGGGACGTAGTGCTTTGTCTTCGTGGGTTGGCGAAGAAGGGTACGAGAGACCGGTTGTCTTTGACACCAGTATCCAAAATGGGTAGGGAAATGACGACTGGAACGACGATCACCGCCTCGGGATCCAAGGGTCCTTTTTCAGGCTGTTGCGCAGATGCGGGAGTGGGCGTCTTTGGCAACACAGCCGATTGGGTTGGACGAGTCTAGCAAGGCCGGCAAGGTTGGGTGCGAATGGTGGGAATGGCGGCGGACAGGTGGGAGGTCAGGTTCGGGTGATGTTTGAGGTTTGAGGGTATAGGCCTGGAACGTATGGTGGCGGTTTGTTCATGTACTATGTTGGGACTCGGACAATTTCGAAGTCAGAAGGAAAGGTTAAAAGGGCGACCGGGATCCCAACTTTTCATCTGAACACCCGTCCGAAAGGGAAGAACCCACGGAGCCGCTAAAGTGGCGCCAACTCCCAAGGCCAAGGCAAGCTTGCTTACTACTCCTGCCCCGGGGCGTGTCTGCTGCAAGTGCTCCCATTGGAACCACATCGGTATCATTAGGTAATCCATCATGACTCGCACGTTCATCGACTGGCTCATGTTGTTCGCCTCATGAGCTCAACGGCCCCTTCATTGTTCTCCAATTCAACTATCTTTGTGACCTTGGATGTTACATACCTTATTATGTGGCTCCCTGCAAGAGGCCGCTTCAGGGCCTCGAATCGGGCAAGCAAACAGTGAATTTAACGCTCTGTTGTAGTCAGTGGGCGACTGAAAATACCCGACAACCACCAGTCATTGCCTCACCTTGGAGAGAATCGTCCATCGATGTCGGATAACGTTGAAAGAAAGAGGACGCTAGCCTTTTCCGTTCAGCCTCTCCCCGCCTCGCTTTCTCGTACGCCTGGGAGAGCCGAGGCATGTTCGGTTCATTCTTGTCACAATCTCGAGAGCTCTCTGGCGAAAACTCACCACGAAGTACATGATCAACCAGCAGGCCTTGTTCGCACGGCCGAACCTGGAATATGAGCGTCAGGGTCACTCACGTGCATTGCTTCTTAAGACCCGTGGAGCCGTCTCGCCCTCTGTTCTGGGGAAGGTGGACTAGCCGACTGGGTCCAGGCCAGGATCACGATGCCGTGGCGGCAGCAAAGTCGATGACATGCATTTCGTCCCAGATGAAGTCATGGCCGGGCCCAAGGCTGCCGACCATCTGATCCCCTCACATGCTGTGAATAGCCTCATTCGTCGCTCTAATAAGTAATGCTGGCAAGTCCGCCTCACCAGAACCTGCGATCTGGCCCGATTTGCGTTTCCTTGAGCACAGTGCTGGAGAGGGCCGGGCTTGCCAGGCTAATTCAAGGGTATGAAGTGTTGCATTCGCTTCTCGCACCAGACTGGCCACCAACTGCCCCCGGCCAGCCGTGGCTGCAGTCGGCATTCCGAGTGGAACCCTTGATGGCGGCTATCCTCGCTGTTCTGATGACGTTCCTGTCAGCATTGCAGCGCGGCCGATTGCGGACGACCCTCTTCTTATCACCATGGGTATCGTGGCATCGTGAAAGATATTACTGGAAAAACAAGACCCTCGGCAGTTTGTAGGCACTTCAAAAGCTTGGAGCGATCGAACATTATTTCCTGGTGCCGATATCGTTTTCAATTTCAACATTTGCGCGGAGGCTTGCCAAATCTCAGCACGGCCAAGTATCGTGGCTTGAAATTTGGGGAAGTGGGGTAGTTAAGGAAAGGGACGGAGTTGAGATAACGGCGGGGATTTGATGATGGCTTTCTGGTGAATCGCGGGTGAATCGCGCGGTCGGAAAGGCCTTTGCGTCATTGGAATATTCGTGTCCATGCAGCACCTACTTCTAGTATGAGTCGTGTACATAGTAAAGACGGCAAATATTCGACTTAAGGAGCGCAAACTGAAATCGGAGATGATGGCAACAACCATCTTATATCTGATACTCGAGACACCTCGAGAGACCGGCGGACTTCAACCGGTTGAGCTGTGTTCAAGTTACTTTCCATTGAGGATGAGGAAACTGGAACCACTCCGCAATTAACGTGATGGAGTCGCCCGTGGTGACTTTGCGGCATCTTGCACGCCGAAAGTGTGCAGAAGCCGCACAGTGTCGGGAGTGCTTCATCCCCGATCCTCCATCGAAATGACCCAGTCTTTGAACTGCCCGATATGGGGAGAGCCTTCCAAAACTGGAGTCGTGACAAATACACACCGAATGTCGCAATCGCTACTATTCCTCCCCCCTCATATCTCGTTGTGCCCACCCTAGTTCGACACACGGTCACACACGCCTTTCCAAAGCTTCGGTTTCTGCAGTGCTTAGTTTCCCCAAATTTACCCATATAAAGCCTTTCCCCTCCCTTTTGTATACATATATATCTATATCGCTCTCTTGGACCTCCACCTCGCGCAATCTCTATGTCCTTCATCTTCCGCCGCTTCTTCTCCAGCACAACATCAACCATGTCCGACGCCGCTACTCAGAAGGCTAAGCAGCTGATCAACGACAACGCTGTCGGTATGTGACAACTCTACGTTCAACTGTTTCCCGCGTTCCCCTGCGCACTGGCACATGTTGTCGCGCGAAGCCATCAGCTACATCGGCACGGGCCGCTACACGTGCGAATTTTGTGCGCGAGTCCGACGGTCTGGTGCATGCACCGCTCGCTCTAGAACCCTTATCGTGTATCTCTTGCGGAGGCTCGCTATTCCGATCTTTGCTCTCGCCTGTACCAATGAACTTGGAAACTGGCTTTCGCTCTTCCATGCAGCTAATTGCAGCTAATATGCTGCGAGTCGCATGCGGGAACCCATTGCTAACGATTGATCGTCGCAAACAGTTGTTTTCAGCAAGTCCTACTGCCCCTACTGCTCCAACACCAAGCAAATCCTCGACGGCCTCAATGCCAAGTACGCTACCTACGAGCTCAACCAGGAAAGCGATGGCTCCGATGTCCAGGACGCTCTCCTCAAGTTGACCGGCCAGCGCACTGTCCCGAACATCTTCATTGGCAAGCAGCACATTGGCGGTAACTCCGATCTCGAGGCTGTTGTCAAGAACGGCAAGAACGGCAAGAAGATCCAAGAGCTCCTCCAAGAGGCGGGCGCTCTGTAAGTCGCTCTCCGCAAGACACGTTAGAAACAACCTCGGTGTTCTCGAAGGACACAACTGTCTGGGTTGAAAGAAACATCTATAGGGAGAACCGTTGGCAAAGGGGAAAGGCGCTCGAGATGCCCATAAGGTGGGAAACATCACGAGAGCTCCGTGGTGTGCGTGGCGCCATGGGCCTCTACTTCTGCTAGTAGTTTTTGTAATTGCGGGATGGGATACCCAGGCATCTATCAAAGGGTGGTTATTCGTCTGAAGCGGTTTTGCGAAAATAAAAGCATTGGAATACCCCAACATCATGGTCATACGTGTGCGCAAAGCTTGGAATCGTGATCATGAGTGCAAAAACGCGCCTGATGCATTTCTGCTTAGATTCAACCCAATCTGGGCTGAAAAGGCTTGTAATTTCCTCAATCAATGGGCTTCTTATTATTCGTATTGTCTATACCACCTGAGCCGCGATGGTTCCAACCGGCCTCTCCACAAACTCCATGATGCCCTCGACTATGCTCTTTCTCGCCGGCTCGCTGGCAACCTTCTTACCAGCCAAGTAGTTCAGCCACAGAGCACGTGAGACACGCTCGTCATTAACGGTGCCAACCAACTGTCTCCCTGCCGGCCTCCCTTCCTTCTTGTTGCCGCCATCGTCATACACAACGCTCAACTTACCCTGTCCGTCGCGGATTAACAGAAGTTCTTGCTTCGCCGGAACCTTTCCGCGGTTGAAAATCTGCCTGAAGTCTTTCATCGCCTCGCCAAATTGCTCGTCGCCAACCTTACCAGCCCTAGCCTGGATAGCACGCACGAAGCCATCCCTCAAGTGGTGGAAGTCGGTGTCGCGCACGGGAATCACACGGAAGACGGACCGCGCAGGGATTCCGTTCGCCAGCAAGCCGTCCCAGATTTCTTCACCCTTGGCGGGGTCAAGCAGATCGGTGCGCAGCTGGTCGCGCTCGCCGGCTACGAGCGTTGTGGCAATCGGGTTGACCTTCTTGGTCAGCGCCGACTGCAGCGAGGCCACGTCGGCGGTGGCGACGTAGTAACCCACCACGTAGACCTGGATGCCGATGAAGGTGACGGTGCGCAGCCCGAAGCCCACGAGGGTGTACTCGGTCTGGTCGGGGCCGGTGATTGTCGGGGCCAAGCCCGAGGCGGAGGGGCCGGGGGCGGGGGCGATGGCCCCCTCAAAGCTACCGAGCTCGAGCGTACGCGGGAAAGTTGGGACGGTGCTGTTGCCGGTTGGGACGAGTTCGTGGCCTTTTTCGTCGCGCAAGACTACTTTGCGCTCGGCGGCGTTGGTGCCGGCGAGAGGATCGGTCGAAGGCAGGCTGGAGTCGGCCTGGATGGGTTTCTTGAGCTCGAGCTTGATGAGGTAGCCAACGTAGATCATGGAGCTGACGCTACAGAAAAGTCCCGTCCAGAGGAAGGCGCGGCGGTTGCGGGCATACTTGAGCTGTTGCTCCGAGAGCTTGTTGACGTCAAGGCGGTTGAGGTGCTCATTGGGTTGGCTTCGCGGAGGGCTCAGGAAGGTTCGGCGCGAAGCTGGAGTTCGTGTTGCGGCTTTGGCCGCGGATCCAAAGGACCTGGGCAGTTGCTTGAAGGTCGACTGGCGAAGCATGATTGTCGTGGACTGTTGCAAGCTTCAGGGCTGTTCTGTGCAAAGAAAGATCAGTTGAGTAACTTGACTGGTTAACCTCATGTCCAAGCGTTGCACATCGATCTTGTGCAATTCCTGAAGACCTTGTCCTAGTCGCTTGGGTCTAGAAGCTTTTGAGGTTGGTGATGCTGGCTCTAGCTCCGTAACCAGAAGACGAGATTGACATGGCTTTGCTAGGTAGGTAGCTGAGCTTCGCAGTGGCCAGCGATGGGCGCTCAATTCGAGTTCAGAGGCTTAACAGTAAATCTCTGGATGACTTCGAGTTATCTGCAAAAGTGGCTGCGAAATTGTTACTCATTGTTAAGGACACTAGCAATTCGATGAACCAAATCGGTATCGCAGGACGATAATGAATGCAACCTAACCTCTGAGCATCTCCCGTCGTCAGAAAGTGAAGTTGCCGATGGCCTTCCTGACTGCCCTACAAACCACAAGAATCTCACTGTTTCATCTCTAAGGTATTCTACGTGCTACTTGTACACTAAGCTGCCTCGACCGATATCGACCATCCAAGATAACCCCCCACCCCCGCGGCGCGATTCCGATGATGCATACAGTAGATACCCCTGCTTTTGCAACCCCCTCCTTTTGCAAAAACCCCCCCTATTGCTAAAGAATCTGGTTGCCCGCATTCCCTCTGGTGGTTAGGATTGCTAACTGCAATTTGCAACGCTCATAGCCCGGATTTGCAAAAGCAGGGGTGTAATTTTGGTGGGGCGGCACACTTATACCCTTGTACCGAGGGGACAGGCACCCCAGTCGACCCACTTTTTGGTCCAACGGTAGCCTACCAGTGACCAAGAGGCCTATATTTGGTCTGTGCACAAGTGCCGCCTTTTGCAAAACCCCCCCTTTTGCAAAGAATTTGGGCTGCCGGAATTATTTGCAAAAGCAGGGGTATCTACTGTATTAGTGTATTTATTATGACCGGCGGGAGTGGCCCTCGAGGTTCCAGGGAAGTGGATTCGGATGCAAAACCATACTATGCCCTGGTGGTGAATAGTCATCGAAGGAATACTATGTATGTACCTACTCATCAGGAGCAAGCCTCCGCTTCCATGCTCCTTGCCTGTGCTTTTGCCTTCCATCATTACTATTTAGTTGCTCTTGATGGCCGATTCGCAGACAAGTCTTTCCAGTCTCCTCCGAGTTCAGCTTCATGGTCCATATTAGTATATGAATATATAAAAAACAAAAACAAAGTTTCTCCTTACTTCTCTTCCCCTTTTCTCCTCTTCTGCTCCCATCATCAGTTCTTTTGACAATACCCCCTATCTAAGGTATGAGGTCGCCCTCCCATTGGTGATAGAGGTACGGTTCGGACATCCCAAGGTGGGACGAGCTGAAGTGACAAAACCAGGCTCTCCAGGGTTCGTCGCGGGGTTATGTAGAGTAGTTTAATGTAGAGAGAGGTATGCGAACAAAGCGCAGGCCTTACCAGGAACTGACCCCAAGTTCCAAAGCATCGGCAGAGGGTCGAGATTCGCGCATCATTTACACTATTGAATATCGGCTGGCCAGCGACCGTCGGGCTCTAAGCGCCATGCAGAGCGCCATGGGCGAATAACCGTTGCACATCTGATCAGTCTCGTTCTCGAGCGACCTCAATACAACCTCAATGTGCAGCATGGGTTTGGGAAGGCTCTGCTACTGTCGGGCTCATTATCTTCCCTTGCGTTTTGAGGCCTAAACAAAGATCTCGAAATGGCAGTTGGCACGCTCAGTCTCGACTCCAAACGACAATCCTAGAGATATCTACCTAGTACTTAGTGCCACTATCCCGAACCTGTTTCTTCTAATGTTGACAAACGACGTCCAAACTCCAGACTCTAGCCCGAAAATTGCTGGGTCTCGGATGGGACGGACAATCACTCGCTAGCTGAACCTTGCTGGCCACCGTATGGCCATCGCCCTATGATGATTAGAGGAGGAAATTGGCTTGTCTTTGCTGACACTATCCGAACTGTCCACTCCTCCTAGTACCTGTTGTGATGGTTTGATGTCACAGAGTTGCACCAGCTGATGGCTCTCGAGATCTGTGTTGTTGCATCAACAAGAGGGGTCTACACACATTGTATGTCATGAGGCTGCAGGACAGTCACCAGACTTTGTCAAGTCCGGACCTGGGAACTCTGGAATTTGGAGTCTCCCGTATGTCTCGATGTGTCGGTGCGCAGTGATCACGACTAGTGTTTGCCTACCGTCACGGCTCTTCCCAACCTAGCCAATAGCATGGGAATGATAATTTGTGGGATACTACTAGCTAGCTGTATGAGAGCAAATGGAGATAGGCTATGCATGGAAACTCCCGTCGAGAACGTGGATGCAAAGGGACAATGACTACAGTACAGGTACACCTACCTTACCTATACAGCCGCCGACGGACAGCCCGCTGCGTCTACACCACGCTAGATAGCGACAGGACTGGCGTGTAACGGGACCTCCACTGCCCATCCCCTGAATATCTAGGTCGGTAGTACATAACTGCTACAATGGCGTAACCTGCATGGCATCTGGCTCTCGATATCGGGCAGTAGCGGCCCGCCATATTCGCCCACCAACTGGCGATCAAACGGGGCCGGCCATAATTCGTAGAGGTATGTGGATGTTAGGAATTTCCAAGAAAGAACAGGGCACGATCCGTCAAATCCTCCAGGAAGAATACGAAGACCTCAGCAAGACGAGCTGGATCGGAGGTTTACGCCCGACCGTTGAGAGCGGCAGTGACCCGAGAGCGTGACCGGGAAATGGATGCTAGGTGCCTGCTTCCACTTCAGTGCCGCTCACTGACGCTGCAGCTTTTCCCCACTCGTCCTGTTGCCCTGTCTCGCCTTGTGCCAGCCAGGTTTCGCCCATTCCCTTTCCATCCGCATTTTAAGCACTCCGTCCAAACCTACGTGCTAGGTAGGTAGGTACCTCTAGTGAAGGCCCTGCACAGTCAGTGCAGCTTCCAGTGCCGCTGTCGGTTTCCCGCTACCAACAATACCTCTAAACCCCGGGCATCTTCTCTTGCTCAACCGGGCATCCTCTTCAAGCAAGCGAGCCCCATTAACCTTGCAACACAAATCGCCATCATCGACAATTCTTCGTCCTTTCCCCCCGACAACAACTTTCCATTCTTTGTACCTGTATACGATAAATAGCACGCTTGAAAGACAAGAGGCGCCAGTGCTACCAACCCGTCGGCACCCCATCTCGGCGGCTTCTTGACCAACTTGAACCGAACCTCCACCCTCCGCTCACGCCGCCCCGAGTTCCCTCCCGTCTTTCTGAGGACCATCTCGTTACTCCTAGTCTTCTACCGTCTACCTGCCAATAAGCAGAGGCTCCCTTGACCTGGCATTTGATCAACCTGCAGCCCTGGTCCCCCTAGCACCTTCAACCCACCCCGACGAGCAATCAACCGATCCTCGCGCTTACTTAGTCATCCATCGCCTTGCCTCTTGTCGCGCTCCTCCCGACAACTTGCTCGACGACTCTACACATCTCTCTTCGCTTGCCACCAGACTGGCACGACTTTTATCATGAGGCTACGTGCTTCTCTCGACATAATCGCCGACGACCGGAGAACACCGATGGCCCACGGGGACGCGGCTCCCGAAGCCCACTCGGAGGCCGCCCAACAGCAGGCTCAAGACGATTCACGATCAACCTCGTCGTCGAGCACCCCTCCGCCCGTCGACAATGAAGAATCCGACTTCTTTCTCGCTGCGAACGACTCCCAGTCGTCGCTAGGCGTTCCCAATATCGAGAACATGCAAGTCGCCGATGAGGAGTGCCGTGTAGCGCCTATTAATCGCTTGCCCAACGAACTACTCATTGCCATCTTCGTCAAACTCACAACCTCCTCAGATATTCTCCATGTCATGCTGACGTGCAAGTCATGGGCTCGGAATGCAGTGGAAATTCTGTGGCACCGTCCAGCTTGCTCATCCTGGGAACGACACACGATCATCTGCCAAACTCTCAGTGCGCCACGACCGTACTTCGCCTACCGACATTTCATCAGGCGACTCAATTTGTCAGCCCTCGCTCCCGAACTCAACGATGGCAGTGTCGAGTCTTTGGAAATGTGCAGTCGTGTCGAGCGACTGACCATGACTGGTTGCAAACGCATCACGGATGCTGGTCTCCTCAAATTGCTACGGAACAACACTGGCCTCCTGGCTCTCGACATTTCTGGCATGGAAGACATCACGGAAACTTCTATCAACGCTGTGGCGGAAAAGTGCTCTAGACTACAGGGCCTCAATATCTCCAACTGCACCAAGATCTCAGTCGCGAGTCTGGTGCAGCTGGCGCAGAGCTGCAGATTTATCAAGAGGGTAAGTTCTTATCACTACATCGCCCCGTGAACGGGGTAGCTTTGCCTTTGGTGGTGAGAATCTGGGTATGAAAGCAAACGCTGACGTCTTTTGTCCATGCAGTTGAAATTGAACGAGTGTGCTCAGGTGACTGACGAGGCCGTCATCGCATTCGCTGAGAATTGCCCCAACATCCTCGAGATCGATCTTCACCAATGCCGCCTAATTGGGAACGATCCGGTTACGGCGCTCATGTCTAAAGGCAAAGCTCTTCGAGAGCTCCGCCTTGCGAGTTGCGATTTGATTGACGACTCTGCATTCCTTTCCTTACCTCCAAACAAGACCTACGAGCAACTCCGAATCCTAGACCTGACGTCTTGCTCCAGACTGACGGACCGAGCTGTTGAGAAGATCATTGATGTAGCTCCTCGCCTGCGCAACCTCGTGCTCGCGAAGTGTCGTAACATCACAGATGCTGCTGTGTTCGCTATCGCCAGGCTGGGCAAGAATTTGCACTATGTCCATCTGGGCCACTGCGGAAACATCACAGATGAAGCTGTCAAACGTCTGGTTCAATGTTGTAACCGGATTCGATACATCGACCTCGGTTGCTGCGTCCATTTGACAGATGACTCTGTCGTGAGACTTGCTACTTTGCCCAAGCTTAAGCGCATTGGATTGGTCAAATGTTCAAATATCACAGATGAGAGTGTCTACGCTCTTGCTAGGGCGAATCAACGCCGGCCTCGCAGAGATGCTGACGGTAATCTTGTTCCCGGGGACTGTTACAACAACATGCACCACAGCAGCCTTGAGAGGGTTCATTTGAGCTATTGCACCAACCTGACATTGAGGGTAAGTGAAATCGTGAATTATCCATCTCGGTTGTGATCCTAACATTTTCCCTTAGAGTGTCCTAAGACTTCTGAACGCATGCCCTCGTCTCACTCACTTGAGTGTTACGGGTGTCCAAGCGTTCCTGCGGGAGGATTTGGAGAGTTTCTGCCGCGAGGCACCAGCTGGTATGCTGATAATCCCTCCCAAGCGATTCACCATAAAGTTCAAGGGCTAACGAAACCTACAGAGTTCACCGAACATCAGAGAGCCGTTTTCTGCGTCTTTTCCGGCCAGGGGGTGACGAATCTTCGGCGCTACCTGAACAGCGAGCACAATCTGACAGAGATCGCTCGTGGTGCAAGACCAATCGACGAAGGAGTGCCGAACCGAGCCGGCCCCGTTTTCCCAGGAACAGCAGTCAACCCCATGCAGGTCACTCCACCTGGTCACCATGGCGCAGCAGCTGCGTTCATTGACGATGGCGAGCCTGATGCGGTAGACGACGATGATGGCTTGGAAGATGGGAGCGAGATGGTAATTGACACGCAGCCAATGCTGCATGATCACCATGCGGTTATGGGCGGTACTGCGTTCCCTATACAGGGCGTGGCATCCACAGAACAGTTGCTGCCACCGCCACCACCTGCGATACAGCCACAGCAGCACCTCGTTACGAACCCCTTCCACTTTGTTCCTGGCCAGCCTTTTGCCATACCACCTCATGGCCTTCAGTTTTATGAGGCGGTGCGGGCGACAGAATCCGGTGCCGTTACTGGGACCCCTACGCATGTTCCGTTAGTTGGTCAAGCGACGGGGCTGGAATCAACAATCGCTGAAGGCAGCCATCATTCAGGAGTTGCCAGGAACTCACCAGGTACAGCAACATCTCAAACCCCAGATGCATCGCAGGCCGTCCCCCCAAATTCGATGGGAAATATCGAGCTGGCGATACTCACAGGCAACCGCAATTCTGATGTGGGTGGCAGTGGAGGGGCGTCCGTATAGCGCGCGTTGCGGTCTTACTTTGAACAATGATGCCAAGGCTTCTTCCTAGTTCGCGATGGATGAGTGGGAGTGGATGGAAATACGGTTTTACTTCTGGTGGTACGTGGGATACATAAAATTTTGACTGGAATACTTCGCAGGCTGTAGCGGGGCGTTTCAATGACTTTATGATTATCGCTGTGCGCTCATCGAAGATGCCGAGTGGCTCGTCTTCTTATACCGGGAGTTGCGGCTTTTCGAAGACCTAAGAGGTTACCCATTACATTAGGCTAGAAGATTGTTATTTATGCCTTTGCCTTCATTCGTATCTGCTTTTATTTCGAGTTTGATATTTCTTCAATTGGCCTCCGGTACGCGATGAGCACCAATGGGGGGTCATCCACCAACAATAGAAGAACTTGTGCCGACAGCACGCAACAGGATGGCTCGCGCAGGACAAAATTGATGACAATCGAGTTCAGATTTTAACTCTGCATCCGGCGAAAGACTTTAAGGCAAGAAACCATGACAAAAATGGGTTGATTATATACCACAAATACTACAGAACTGTATAGACTTTATAGGCGCTGTCGTAGAGCATTGAATACCATAGATTTCGTTGTTTTGCGTGCTAATTTGGCTGAGCTTGGTGTTGTTCTGGGCGGTGGACTCGGGTGTCATCAATCTTGTTCGGGGCAAGGATGGGTACGACCAGAAACGGATACAGCAGAGAGGAATGGAGGTCTGCTATATATTTTCCATTCGCGTCCCATAACGTACTGTGGTTTAGTTACTCACTAACCGATATCAGATATTATAGTACCTCACCTCAGCTGGCACTAACCCCTGGTTCCTGGAGCATTGAAGACCAAGGGAGGCGTACCCGGAACTGACAGGCGATGTGGATACTGACATCAACTAGCTCAAAGCTCGGAAGATCTAGACTCTCTCAGACTCTACTCGGAATAGCCAATGACGATAACCCTTTTGCAGCACTTGCGGGGATCGAGGGAGCAATCAAGGAAATGCACGATGTCATGAAATCGAGATACTACCCATGGACTTTTCACATGCATTGCAGGAAGCAGAATCCGG
Source organism: Neurospora intermedia (assembly GCA_037102815.1). NCBI lineage: Eukaryota > Fungi > Ascomycota > Sordariomycetes > Sordariales > Sordariaceae > Neurospora > Neurospora intermedia. The sequence continues at coordinate 3,675,432 of BTPP01000001.1, read as the reverse complement.
GGTTTGACTCTGGGGAAACTCGGCCTGGAGAGTCAATGGAGAAGAGGATTGATTAGGAAGGTTACTTTTAAGGCGAGCAGGACATCATCATATGATATCGACATAGTCCGATTATCTTCCTAGGCATCTCGTGCCGACTTTCCAAGGTTCAGATATCCTGTGAAGGTTGGAGCTTTGTCTCGTTGTCGGCAAAGTCACATCACATCGAAACGTTAGATCCCAATGCGGCAACGGACCGAACTCCGGCAGGTAACATGGGCCGGCATACCTATGTCCAGCTCCAGAAACACTATAATCATGTTAATGTTGGTATCTTGGTACATAGCTGAGCTGTCATCCTTCAGAGGCATATCCGAAACAGAGCTTACTGAAAGGCAGGGGAACTTTGACGGTTGCTGAGAAGGATCAGAGCAGAAGGAATCGGGTATTCAATTCAGTGAACCCTGACTGAATAGAAGTCAGGATACCCCATGCCATCAATAGAAATCTCATAGTGGACATGGTAGATTGTGCATAACAAGTGGATCTCATCTGCACATGGGTCAGGGGACATTGTCCGGGCTTGGAAGCCAACAAGAAAAAAAAAAAAAACGCAAAGAAAGTGAGAGAAAGAAAAAAGACCAAAAAAGAGAATTTTTGTCCCCTCGACCGGAATCGAGCCGGTGACCTTTCGGTATACAATCTAGACAATTACAGCCGAACGTGATATCCAACTACACCACAAGGGGTTTTAAGTATTGGTAAGTTCTTTGCGAAGCAGAGCTTATAAGGGTGGTTTGAGTTCACTACAGGTTCGACCCAAGCTCTTGAAAGCGGTTTCGGGACAAAAAAATGAGCACCATTTCTACTTTGTGGTCATTTGTAACTTGGAAGAATGTCACATGTCTATATTCTAGAAATTTCAATACCGGGGTTGGAAGCAATACCAGCCGGTATGTGTCCACCTGCTGCATGTGTTTATATTTCTGCTGAACAGCGTCGATGTCGCGGGTTTACGAAGATAACTTTTTCCTGGCCAGAACTGTCTCGTAGCTCTATAAATACACAAAAAAGTATCAAAATCCACAATCCAACGAGGGACCTTGGCGCAGTTGGCTAGCGCGCAGGTCTCATACCCCTGTATGATCTGGTTAAAAAATCAGAGTAATCCTGAGGTCGGGAGTTCGAGCCTCCCAGGTCCCATTTATTTTGCCAAATTTCTGGCCCTCATTTTTGTTTTTGTTGTCTTTGTTTATTTAGCCCGTCCCGCCCTGTTTTCTCCAACAAACAACCAACGACGATGCCCCCCTCTCCCTTTCTCCTTTCCCGGTGGATCGCCGTCCTCTGAACATCAATCACCCTGTCGGATCATAATGCAGCGCGCTTTCAGCAGTATTTCGAATAAAAGAAAGTCGCTACCGAACACAAGGCGCACAACAAGATGGTCATTCTCTTGGAAAACAGGACTCCTTTTGTGGACCTCCAGGCGTTGCGTTGTCACAGCAACGGCGGGCGAAGGACGCTTGAATGCCGCCGCACTATCGCGGCCTGTTCCGACACCCAACCAACGGTGTTAGGATATTGCAAGCGCAAAAAATTTCCCAGAGCATTGTAATGATTCCAAGGCATCCATTGAAACCATGCCCTTGCTTGCTTGCGCGGATACGGTCCACAGACATGCTTCTCTACCAAAGCTTTCTCCCCCCTTGACGTGCGTTGTCATAACTGTGCATCGGTACAAAAGTCCCAGAAAACCCACAATTGCTATTTGGGCGTACCGTTTTCTTCCCGCTTCCACCCAGATGAGCTCATACATACTGAATGAAAAGTGAGCGATGGCAGTCCTTCACAAGTACTTTCTCACCATATTCGACATGTTCATTGGCAAGCTGTGGGATCTTGACGCCTTCAGTGGGGCGTGCAAGATTGGAGGGCAGGGAAGTATAGCTTTTTGTTGGCCTCAGCGCCGCTCAACCATCCGGGCCATGTCTTGTTGCTTCTCCTCCCAACGCTACCGCTGTGATTTGAGCACTTGGAAGGATGTGCTGGAGGGCAAAGGGATGACCAGGGCGGTTCTTGACAGCCAAGTTCCAACGATTGTATCAACCGATAACATGAAAGTTTGTCATGTAAACTTCGACCAGACGTAAACTGCAACTGGTATCTCAAGTTTGATTCCCATGCTTTTTTTTTCTTCTGAAGAGACTCACCCAAAAATATCTCACCTATCGCCCCCCCTCGTCTTTTTCTGCCTCGATTTCTCTCACTCCTTTGCCTCTCTTGGCTTCTGACCAAAGGGCAAATACTTGGTATGACTTCCCACCACAACCACCTCCCCCCTTTCCCCCTTCTCCCACCCATGATCCACCCTCTTCCTAATCTCCAACCCCGTAAACCCCAACTTCCTCCCGCGCCTACTAACCCACGCCTCCACCTCCAACGTGTCCCCTTCCTTAGCCGTCGAACAATAACTCAAATGCATATCGGTGCTCACGCCCGTCGTCATCTGTCTGTCCTGCTCCCCTTCCCCCGCTTTGAGTTCATCGCCGGCAATGCTGGCAGCAATAGCCATGCCACCCGCCCAATCGCACAACGTCCCGCTGACGGCCCCGTGCAGGATGCGCTTGCTGTTGAGATGGACTGGTTTCAAAGTCAGGTGGGCGAGGATCCGGCCAGTGGGGTGGGAGACGGCGGCTACGAGGACGATGTCGGACAGAAGAAGGTTGTAGATGGCGGAGTTGGGACGGATGGAGTCCCACACGCGTTGGACGTGGGCGAGCGCGAGGGTGGAGGAGGTGGTGGGGGTGAGGGGGAGGAGGATGGATGTTGAGAGGGAAGGGGTGAAGGGGAGGGTTTCTTTTTCGGGGGAAATCGAGGGTTGTTGTGAGTCGCTTGATGATTCTGTTGTTTGGGTTTGGACTTCGGCTTGTGTTTGTGATGCGGGCGGGATGTCCCCGCCGGCGATGGTGGAGGTATCGGCCATTGTGGATTGGGCTTTAATAGGGTGACGATTTGGCTTGAATCGCTGATATACTTGGATTGAAGTCCTTTTGGCAGTTTTAAGTTGTTTGGGTTGAATGATGTGGTGCAGTTCTGAACGCGTTGGGGGTGCGGCCCAACTGGAGGTAACATCGGACCTTTGTGGGGATGTAGTCTAAAACGCTCCGTCTCGGGCCGGCTTGCAGCCGTTAGAACACCGACTTACTAAAGTTTAGTACCGTGCTTGGCAGTGCTCTTTCCACTGTTCCCATTTCACTTCTGAGGACGGATAAGTAAATGAAGCAGTCAACAGCAAATGCTACAACACCATTCAGCAAGTGGAGACAAGAGGTTATCATGCAGGTGATGTTGCCCGGGCGACAAGCGGCGCGATGGCATTCAAGATTTTCTTAGTCTTCTCCCAGATCTCACATTCTACCCTATAACTAAAGTACAAGTCTTCAAAACCTTTATAGACCTCTTACTTTTCATATTTCCCAACGTTCACCAGACTGTGTTGCTCATAGTCTACACTCCCTCGATCTGACCCAAGTCCTGACCCCCACTAATCTTCCTCAACTCCGCGCCATAAGTAGTGCTTCCGCTGCCCTTAGCCGAAGAGGTCGCAGTCAAATCATCATCTGAAGTCTTGGACGAGTACGGGGCGGGAATTGTGGACAGCGTGGTCGGGAATGGTATCGTCATGGTTTCTGATCTAGTGATCGCGGCAGTTGAACTAACTCCGTCAGGGATTTCAGACGAAATCTGGCTGGCCAACGAAGTAGAAGCTGCCGAGGTCTCTAGAGAGGGGGCGAGAAGAGTGAAGCTATATCCGCTGTCGTAAGATGATGACAATGCTGGGACGGAGTCTGAGGAGCCTTGGCTGATGGATGGTGAAGTCGAAGTTAAGGAGGGTGCGGAAATACCGGTCAACCACGAAGAGGTAACTATGGGCGAAGCCGTTTCTGTAACTGAGAACGATGACAGAGAAACTGTGGAAGTTGACGTGTCGCTAGCAGGTAGAGAAGTGGCTGATAGAGCTGATGTGCTGTCGTCATTAGACCAGTAAGACGTGCTACTGCTGGCAAGCCTAGTTGAAGGAATCCCTTCGCTTGATGAAGGCAACACACCGGCTGAGGATAACGGGATGGAGCTGGAGATTGTTGGAGTTGTCGTAGATTCTGAAGTCCCTGGAGTCGTGGAAGACTCAGTTACAGAGCCGGCTGATTGTGTGCCGGTCGAGGATAATGGGATCGAGCTGGAAGTATTTGAAGCCGTCGTAGACTCCGAACTCCCTGGTGTTGTAGAAGGTACAGGTACAGAGTATTGTGTGCTGGTCAAATACTTGGTTGTCGCGATCTCACTCGTGACATCGCCAGATGTTACACTACTATCAAGTGATGACGAGGAAGTGGCTTCATAGCTCGTAGTAGGCTGATAAGACCCCTCACTTTCGGTGTAGCTTGCCGGGGCACCTTCAGCAACCGACGGGGCAACAGAGTTGGTAGTGGTGAACTGAGCATCTGCTGCGCTTGTGTCGAGTTCTGGAACACTAGCAGAAGGGACGGTACCGGGCGTAATAGTCACAGTAATATGGCCCGTGGATGTCAGAATCACGACCGAGGTGGAAGAAGAGTCTCCGTCTATGCCACTAACGGTAGTTTCCAGTTCATCCGGGATGTCCACAGTAGCGGTGACTTCTTGGGTCACTATAATGGTCGTCTCAATTGTGGAGGTCCTGGTGATGCCTATGGACGCGCCTGTGATGTGTGTCATTCCTGACGTAGAATCAATATCGGCTATCGTGTTGGTAGACACGGAGCTAATCGAGCCATACTCCGGTAACTTGGAAGATGATACCACGCTGTTTTTGCTGCTGGTGCTCGAGAAAGCTGTCACTTCCGAAGATGAACCTAAAGTAGACATTGTCTCGGCAGGCTTAGAAGATAGGCTAAAAAGACTGGTCGGAATGGGAAGACGAGTACTCAGAGTCAAGGTTTCACTGAATGATGAGCTACTGCTGGATGGTCCTGTAGAGCTGCTGATGGTTAGCACAGCGGTCGAGCCTGTTCCGGGAATATTCCCCGATGAGATCGATGTGCCAGCATAGGCTGTTGAGTTTCCGAACATTGAGGAGCCAGTCTGGGTAGTAGACACAGCTGGTGGAGTGGCAGTACCACTGCTTGAAGGAACAGGAGGAGAAGATGAGGAGAGTGGAAGGTTGCTAGAAGTGTACGCGGTTGATGTAGCACTGGATGTGGCATTGGAGCCCGGTTGGCTGGAACCTGTAAACGTTGAGACTTCAGTTGGTGTGCTGTTGCTCAAGGAAAAAGCTGGCAGAATTACATGACAATCCGGGGATGCTGCTCAAGGAGCTCGGGCAGCCAGAATATACGGTGACAGTTGATGGGAAGATCGGCGCGCCTCCTGAGTTCGCGGAGATGGTGATAGTTGTGTAGGTATAGTCCACCAAGGTAACGGGGACTGTGATGGTTTGGGTTGTCGTGCACGTTTCTCCGTTATTCTGACCATACCCTTGACGGCGTCCAAAACCGTTGGGCATGCCATTGACAGCGGTGAAGCTACCTTTCATATTAGTTTCTTGGAGTTCTGAGGTCTCTGACGGGGAAGCACGTACCCTATGCCTAGCAGAGCAAGATAAACAAACCTAAGCATCATGGCTACAGCTCACCCTGGGAGCCAGGAGAGCAGAAATGAAGAATAGATGTGGTAGTACCTGCGGAAACAATGTTTATGGAAGGTGAAATCTCGCATGATGGTATGAGCTTTAAATAATATCCTTAAGCCTTCCGTATGTCCACCTTGGGTCAACGACAGAAACTCCTAGATGTTCTTTGTCAGGTATCTCACTCCTGTCTTCCCGTGACATTGTACCATTGATTGACTCGCTCAGCATCCGGCTGCCAGCATCAGAAGGACAGCATATGAGCCCCTGGTCATAGTCTTTCGCCCCGGCCGCAGTACATGCGGTACCGGGAAGACAACATATCTTGAGGGAAACACATGCGGCTTTCCGAGCCCGTCATCTGTTTTGTATTGCCCTGGGCAGAAGGAACCCTTTCGGGGTGCCGGTTAACCGTGTAATCTTGCTTCTAGTTGCAATGTTGCTAGGTGAACCATCGAAAGACTTTTACTCACCCTTTACATTGGCCCTTAACCGGAGTGAAGCACGTGGCCAGGAACAGCAGGGCAATGACCAAACCCCAATATCAAATAGGAAGTTATCATGAACCAAGTTCCCGGCCTGTCGGCCGTGTATATGAATGGGTCTGCCACAAAAGTCGTTGGATTGTCACGGAAACACTGAACAATACGGGACTGTGTGATTGTAGGCTACTCCGGATGAGCACCCGCTTCATCCCGTCGGATGCCATGAAAGAACGACTGCTGAATTCTGGCTTGTGCCAGGTGGCAGTGTGTTGTCTGGTGAAATATTGGCAATTGTGTCTCATTTCCATTCAGGAAACCTCAGGCCAGTGCTACCGTTCTCGGATGCTATGATACGTTTTGATGGGATGGGACGAATATGTCTCATACGCACGAGGTGTTGCTATCCTGTTCCCCAACCACAGCCGTAATACTTGTTGATTTATATAACCGAGTGCAATGCAGTAGTCGATGCGATGGAAGGAAGCAAAAAAGGTAAGTAGAATGATGCTGTCTCGGTCATTCAGAGCAAAGGTTAGGAGTTCACCCCCTGGCCAGTCAGTGAAGCTTCAGGTTCCTGCAGCTCATGCGACGTAGCTTGCCGTTGTGCAGGTAACGCAAGCCTGCAGTCCCGATCAGATGCGTTTTGCGGAGCGGGAAGGAAAACAGTCAGGTCTCTTTGACATCTTGGGACTTCCTCTTGGGGTCCATTCCTGTCAAGAATCTTGCATACTGGGGCGCGTTCGCCAAAGTGGAAGTCTGCATATGACATGTTTGGGGGGCCGATGACATATAACGGGATGGGCAGGAGATGGAAGTCCGTGAAACGGCAACATAGATTAGCAAGCACCAGAAACTTCCAGCTAACTGCTATCGTACCTATGTAAGCTCTCCCTGGACGGTGAGTATGCTTGGTATTCCTGTTGCTCAAGTCTTCAAAGGGGTAGCGGGTGGTTGTAGGACACAGACAAGACGGAGCCGCGGGGTAGATGTGCAACAAGACAGAGTTCTGGAAGTTCGGGACCGTACTCAAAAGGAAAGCTAAGACACGAACGTCAAGCCCATGCGGAGTGAATAGGTATTGGACGAGTGATGGCGGGGGAGAACAGGTGGGTGTATGAGTGAGGATAAGAAACAATTTGTATTCATCAGATGCTGGATAACGCGAGGAAAATACTCGTCCGGGTTAGAAACGCCTTAGAGGGGGGTAAGAACTGGGCGTTTCTAGCCTTGACGAGTAACCGCAATAGATCCCTCAAGCTGACCATAACCACAGTCATAGCAAAGCCTTAAGGTCCGCAAAAGCGTCCTCACGACTACCCCGGAAGCGCTCCTCGGCTGTCTTCCAGTTGATCACCTTCCAGATATTCTCCACATAGGCAGCTTTTCCGTTCAGGTACTACACAAAGAGGGGTAAGCGGTGTCAGTCATGGTGATATGGATGGGCAAGAGACTGCAAGGGGTAACGAGACAGAAACATAGACAACCATACCTGGAGGTAGTACGCATGCTCCCACATGTCCACCCCGAACACGGGAACCTCACCGCCCACGACGGGATCCTGATCCTTGGTAGTGATGATACGCAGCCTTCCCTTCTCAGCAGTAGACTCCTTAACGAGCCAACCCCAGCCACTGCCCTGGATGCCCAAGAGCGCAGCAGAGAAGGCCTTCTTGAACTCGTCAAAGCTACCCCACGTCTTCCCAATCTCGGCCGCCAGCGAAGGCGCTGCCTCCGAGTAGTTGGTCTCTGGGGTCTCAGCGGGGGCCAGGTTCTTCCAGAAGAGCGAGTGATTGATGTGGCCGCCGCCGTTGAACTTGATGGCGGGCTGCTGGGCGATCTGGGCGGGGATATCGCTAGAGGCGATGGCGGCGACGTGAACTTTCAAGGCGTTGTTGAGATTGGTCACGTAAGTCTGATGGTGCTTGCTGTGGTGAAGCTCCATGATCTGGGCCGAGATGTAGGGCTCCAGAGCCTGGGGTTCCTGGTGTTAGACATCATGGCAGTGTCTCTTTTTCATTCTTGCCTCGCCGTCTGCTGCATTCGGCGCAGGATGGCGGTTTCACCTGGTACGGCAATTTAGCTTACATTGTAGGCATATGGTAGCTGCGGAAGGGTATAAGTCGCGAGGCCGGCCATGGTGGTTGCGTTGCCTGTCATGGACTGGAGAGGAGCTTGCGAGGCGAGAAGGTTTTGCCAAATGCTTCCTAGATTGACCATCGTGTCCGATTTTTCAACCCCGCGCCTGCCCTTTTGTGTCTGATCCTAAGTACAAGATGAACAGTGCGATGGGCCGCGTAGACCAATGTCACAAATGGTTGACCGTAATGGAGTGTCACGATGGGCGGCCGTCAAGGTACTCACGCAAGAATTGCGTCAATGGGTGCAAGTGGAAGGTGAAAGGAGGAGTGGGTGGACTCGGTCGTTGATTCCACTTGTCGCCTTTTCAATGCCTCCTATGATTGGTCGGCATCTTGTCACTCTTGCCAAGAAAGGTGTGCCCCTGGAGCTGATCCATCCAGGGCCCTGTGGCGCCCCTGCCACGCTTGCGTTACAGAGGGCGTTGTAGCGGTCACAAAGACGGGAGTCAAGTTCCAGATTCGCGCGCAAACGTGCTCAATTGCCCGCGGATCTTGTGCCCGCCAGCCTCTCAAATCTTCTCGTCAAGACGTCAACGGGCCGTCGAGAGAACCTCTTTACAGTTGGCAAGCTATGTAAGATTCGCAACACTGAGAGGAAAAGCGGCAGTTTGAGCTCGTTTGCGTCATCCACGTCGTGAGAAGGTTTCCAGAACGAACTCATATCCACCAGGTCTCTTACAAGTAAGGCGCTTAGTATGAACCCACTGTCGCACTACACCTCGCACGTGGTTATGCTTGACCTTGTAAGTGAACGTCTCGCAACGTCTCTTACAAGCACATCTCAGCTGTTGTTTTGAGGACTCGAATGGGCATGGGGGTTACGACGGATCATCTTTGGTGATGGTTGGTTCGGAAACGATAATTCAAGTGGAAGTGGAGAGGACCTTGATGGCCTTGATAGGGGATTGAGGTCTGGTGGTTGATATCTACATATATCCATCAAGGTTCTCAACCCATAAAAGACAAATCAACATGCCAATTTGAACACGCCAATACCTATTGAACCGTTACTTAGCCTCACCAACATCTATTACCCAACTTGATCACCGAGACCAACCTATATAACTCGAAGGCGACCGCCCATATCTCCACTCAGGACCCAGATTGTCGAGAGCCAACCACCACAACTACTCCCTTTCAGACTCCCACGCAACATGTGCGGCCCCGAGACCCCATCCTCAACACCTCGCATCGGCGCCAGAGTCGACTTCTTTTCCTCCCCATCCTCCTCCAGAGACCGTCACCTCCTAGGCAACCTCCTCTTTCTCAACCCATCTACCCCCAATAGCCCAGAGGCCACCCATTTTTCGTTTATCAGCCCATCAACATCACCATCAACATCAACAACACCGACAACGTTGTTTAGTAGGGCTTTGATAGTGGGAGAAGGAGGAGACTCTTCAGACACTTCAAATTCCGAACTCGATGATCGCGTGACAGTGCTCATACAGTAAGTTTTTCTCGCTCCCACTTCCCCAGGAAAAGGGAAAAAGTCATGTTGCTGATGCAGTGATTTAGTCAAATCGGTGATATGACCAAGTCCGTTCATGAATGTGGGCTGCTAACGCAATTCACCCTAAACGAGAAAGCCTGTCAGATGTGTGCTTTGAATGAGAACCTCTCGATCAGCGTTGGCCAGGACGGCATCATTGGGAGAAGGGTGTCGATGATGAGGGGAGGTGTGGTACTTGGTGACGGAATTGTAGGGTATAACTGTTGATTCATGAGCGTTATATAATTATGGGACTTGGGTGGCGCTTTGGGATGGGAATCTGGATTAAGAGCCTTGGTATTTTGGGAGTTTGATGGGGGAGTTGGCTGGTTAGATTTCTTAACGTACCTTGTTGATGCATTAGTTCAGCGTTGCTCGAAGAAGTTCTCATGTGAAAGACAAGTGAAGGCAGTGAATTACAAGAGCGGAAGACCACATAGCTAGAGGAGGATGTGAACACAAACGTAAAATTTCCCACCCACAGATGGTTGAAACGTAACCCAAGATCTAGACCAACGAAAATATCCATCCGTAACGCCAAATGCAAACGCCGTGCCGTGCCGTGCCATGTCGCGTCATATCGTGTTATATGCCAATCACATACCCAAAACCCAACTTCGCCGCTCATCCATGGAAGTCTGAAAATCCTGAAAATCAACCATCACCCACCAATCGTCTAAGCCTGAGTCTCGTCCCAATCCGACCACCGCCTCACGACCTCATCAATATCTGCCACCGCCGCCCTCGTGTTATCCACCTCAAACCACTCTTTATGCTCCTTCCCGCACGACGCGCACTTGCCGCGGTCCATAACCCTCAGCCCGCGCCCTTGCAGCTCGATATGGATGAGCCTTTCGACCTTGTGGCTGTGTGGCATCTTGCGCATCACGTCGCTGGTGCTGGACGACGACACATAGGGGTAGTATCTGATCAACGAAATGTTGTATCCGCACTGGCGCTGCCACTCGTTCAAACGTCGCTGCACATTGTTGGCGCGGCCGATCTTGAGAAGGATCTTCTTATTCTTCTTCTCGCTGCTGCCGCCGCCCCTGCCGCGACTGCGGGGCTCATCATCGTAAGAAGTGGCGTACCGATCCAGTGCGTCGCTGGCCGCCCGCCCGCGGGAGGTCGATCGCGATCGGGGGTTGGTGGTGAGCAAGGCCTTGGCGGCCTCGTGGGGCGGTGTCGCGGGGTCGGTTTCGGGCGTGAGCCAGAAGATGTAAATGTAGCCAGCTTCGTCGCCCGAGGAGAAGCCCTTGGCGAGTTCCTTCATCAACAAGGAGGCTGTCTCGGGGGAGGCGGTGTGCGGGATCAGGGACATGAATTGCGCCGTCTGGGAAACGTTGGAGCCAGCTGGCGGGGAGACACCTGATGTGGGAGCCAGGTGAGGGGGTCGCGAGGATCCATCGTGCTGTACGGGCTTGGGCTGTGGTCGCGGCGGCGGAGCTTGTTCCTCGAGCTCGAAATCTAGGGGAACACTGAAGCAGCAGCACCAAAGCGATGAGCTCTTCTTCTGCTGCGCCGGTCGTGGAGGTCGTTGATGTTGAGCAGATGGCCGCACTTGGGCCGAATTGGTCTTCATTAAGCCCAAACGCTCGGCCAAGGTGTCGATACTGGAGCGCTCCTCGGCGATGGCGGCATGGGCTGGCCGGCCGGACCCCGGAGCCGACTGGGCAGCAGCCAGGCGAGCCTGGTCCTTATGCTGGTGACAGTAGAGGCGTTCATCGCTCGGGTCGCTAACCTTGATTTTCCCATTTTGGGGCAGAGTGTTGGGGCGTCTACAGGGCCGGCCGGCAGACGTGATTCCGCGACATGTTGTTGATGGGTTTTTGGAGTCGGCTCTGCCGAGCCTGGCCTCGGGGGTGTTTGTGAAGATGGGCATGGTGGTCGGTTAAGCACAGCCCGCAGCGGAGTCCGTCAGCGAGGATCAAGGATCGAGTCTCGCGAACAAAGGAATTGTTTCTGTGTCTGTCCTTTCCGAGATGAGATCGGGGTCGAGGGACAATACAAATTATGATAAAGATATTAATGAAGAGGGAAGGGCTGAGAGAAGGACGACCGAGAGAAATGAATATGAACCTTCTTGTGACCCCATCCCCAGCCCCCATATGAAAAGACCCTTGCAACAGCGCCCAGCTTGATCCATCGCGACCCGCATTGTTGGCAGTGAAGAGACTGGGGGCTGGCGGTTATTCGCTGGAGGGGAGGCCATGTAAAGTTTGCAGGCGGTTGATGGAGCACCGCCTCGACAGCATGTGTTCAGGGCAGTCCAGGGCAGCACCTCACTGGCGAGACGGGACGGGGCAAGGTTGAGGGTCCACACCCATTCATCACCAAGCGGGAGTGACCCAGTTAGGTTACAAGCTAAGAGGCCTCACCTTCCCCGTTACTGGATTCTCCAGCGATCTCCCCAGCAAAATCCAGGCACCGAAACGACCGCTGATGTCACGTCCCCAAGCGTCTGCCATCCAATCGTCCCCTCTTCCCACTTCCCCGGAGTCGACATGTTCAATGACAACACATCTTGTCTTCAATTCCCTCTTGTCAACTTCGAAAGAAGCAAATCGGATTGAGCGGCAGCGCAAAGTTCACCTACCGCGGATACATCATTCGGCCAACACTGCAGTCTTTGCGCGCATGGTGAAACACAGGCCATGCAGTGACTTGAGCGACTCGGAATCTTCAATTGGAATGCCCCAAAGGCATTGAATGCTCTTACCGAACCCCAACATGCCACCCGCCAAAATCACCTCTCATCCATCATGGTCACCAACACACCTCAGCGACATAGCTTGATACATGGCATGCTGGTCGGTAGTTGTCGACTTATTTTCTTCTCTCCTCCATTGCTAGAAATGTCAAGCATATTCGAGATCTAGAAGGATCAGCGAACTTCACAAGCGCAATGGCGTGATTTTCGATGCATACTAGCCACTGGAGGTCAGTCGTGAAGAGATATATCAACGCTTACTGACACATCGAATTGCTCTCCCCAGGATGAGATTCTGTTACCATCATTTTGTTGCTTCCATCCAGTCACTTTTGGGCTGTAAAAAGCCCGGCTTTTCTTTCGGTACTTCTCAAGGTCATCAACAACTCGACGCCAGCAGTCCCAAGAAGCTGCTCAACCGATCATTGCCTAGAGGGGATAACCTCATAACGTTGAACGAGCCGGTTCTAAGTCCCGTCCCCTCGATGAAGCTACAATAGTTCTCTGCGCCGGCTAGTGATTCGTGACCCGGTGAATTTTCGACAATCCAAACCACAAGATCCGGAGGACATTACCATCGATGAGCAGTCGTGGCCGAGAAAGGGTCTTGTCAAAGATCAAACTGTCTACCAGTCTTGTGTCCTTGAGACATAGCAGGTGAAATGATGTGGCTATAAAGACATTCGATTCCCGCTCTCCGATGCCCATTGCAATGTCGGTCTTGCTTTGCTCTCCATCAACACAGTCATGGGTCCACAAAATCGCCTAGGGACTTGGTGTCATGACAACATAACTTCTCGAGAATCCAACACATGCTCTGCTTGCCGCTATACACAATGTCGCCTGATAGCAACGCACGACGATGGACCACCAACTTGAGAAGCAGTCACGCACATGTTTTCGTCCCGAACACAACCCTTTTCCTATACATGTAATACATGTCAACCTTACGGTTACTACAACTCGGGACTGTTCAGCAAATGGGGAGAATACTGGGAATCAGGGGCGCTTTAATCCTCGAAGCAAAAGCACGGATGAGTGCGGCTCTTCTCAGATGGTTACTCATTCGTACTCCAACCAGTCGGTAATCAATTCGGCTGATCAATGCTTGTGCATTTCCGCTCACATCTCTCGAAATAACGGCCGAAGCCAGTAGTAATGTCATCGCAGGGCACGCGGCGGAGGAGGCATATTTCACTCGGACTATATCACAAAAGGACACTAGGTACGTACCTCTGACACAGCCCCCCCCCAGTTCACTCTTTCCTTTCAAAGTCCAAGTTTGGAAAAGGCCACGATGTTATCGCCATGTAAGACCCCGGGTAAGCAAGCCTTGGCAGGTCTACCAGGAGGATCATCAGGGGGGTTTTCCGGTGCACCCCTAAGGCGCCCAATCCCGATCTTACGACCCGCCACATAATTCGAATCTGAAGCCACAGACATTTTTTCCCGCTCACAGCTGCCGCGCTGCCTGCATAGCCCTACCTGTGGTGGTGTGTCACGACCTGGATCCAAGATTTAGCCATGGTACGCGGAAAGTGTCGCGGCAATGGAAGCCGGGAAGAAGGCTCCTCAAGATCAGGGTACCACGTACTCGTTAAAGCTTGCCGTCCCTAAATTGGACTGAAGACGGAAGAGGGTATTACCCTCTCCACACTATCAGCAGGCTAACATTATCTGCGACTCCCCTAACCCACCGTTAACCCACCGTCGACCACGACTCTTCACGGTTCGGGTACCGGTTCGGCATGTTGTTAACTAGCATGGCACATACCGCTACCTATTACCATCGCATCAAGGTCAGACAAGTCTCCGAGTAGCTGACTGTGGCATAGCTGTATGTTGTGCTAGTCGTTCCTGCTCTTACATCTTATGGGACCAGAGCATGGCCGTGTCTTTTTTTCTCTTTTCTTGTTTACATCGGTACCCCTGAATCATGTGGAGACAGGTCCTACTGCCATACGTTCACGTACGATATCGATCACATCGTCGTTGTGAGAAATCGCTGTCTTGATAGGAGTCTACATCATTTCAGCCATTCGACCCTCTCAGTCTCAGTAGTAAACCACTACTTATCAGAGCATGCTAGAGTCAATCGCACAATCAACTGCATCCAAGTGTAACTCTACTCACTAACAACAAAGGACGCAAGATCGTGTGCCAAGAATTTTCGCAAGTCAGTCTGGCGAGCTATCGACGACTTCCGGTACGGTCTCTGTCTGTGTACCAAAGAGGCTCCATACAGGATCTGAAGTCCATCAAGGACAGCAAGGTTCGTTACAGGGATTTCCAGAATCCGATATCACGATATGGAAAAGTGACCTTATCTAGGTACCGATGGCAAAAGTCCCGGACATACGGCATCGACTGAGCCCCAGCCACTGCCGTACTACCCATGAAGTAATGTGCCACTCTACCACTGAACAGCGGTCAAGTATGAGGCTCATGTCTTTGACTGCTGTATAGTTTGGGTTCGATTTGATTAGATCCCAGATGGACCTTCTCAATCTGTGGCACATGTCCTGTGCAGTATGCCAGCAGAGACCCTGAAAGCTCTAGGTCTATGTGTGAGGTCCAAAGCTAAGTACCGTTAGCCTGCATTCACGATCACAGGCCGCAAAGCCCCATTCTCAAAGGACAACCCTTGCGGCGCGGTACCTAGCTCAAGCCGTTTACATAAGGGCTTCGCAGCTGTATGGTCTTGCCCCTTTCGGAATCTAACAGCTATGAACTATCTCGCATGAGAAGTTACCTACTTGGACGAAGAAAAGTCCGATGTAAGTATGCTCTCCGGTTTAGAACGATGTATCATTTGGAGTTGACTAATACTGTTGGCAAGAGCGCCAGCCCTTGACCACCGACAATTGAGAAGCATAATAGCGGCTGTAAACGAGATGGGCTGAAGCCATTCCCTTGTTGTCACAGTTTTGCCGGCATGGAGTACCGGAAGGATCGAGTACTGAACAGTACGCTACAGTGGCAGTGTGGCTACGGGGACGGTTCCCGCCATGGCGCAACGCTTTCCTGCAAGTCATCGCGATCGCAAAGCTATTAACGAATGCGAATTCTCGTCTTCAAAACGCGGCAGCGAGTCAAGATCTCCATACCTATGCACATAATCATCCTCTTCTGCGCGGCGATCCTTTCATATGGTTTTCCCCCGGCCGGTGTTCGAACTAGGTTAGCAAAGATGGACCAGAGGCAGGAAGACATGAGAGAAGAACATGCACATCATCGCGTCGTATCAACGCATATGACCATATCACAGTAGGTTACAACTTGAATAGAGTGGTGATGACAGTCGCACTGTCACACAGCAGGTGTATGGGTCAGTTACCTTCAAAATGCTCCGCGAAACCCCGCAAAAGCCGCCGGGGGCTACACAAAGCATCGCTTTGACAACTTCTATCTCACTTGTTCCAGAAAGCTTCTACTACACTACCACCTTGGTCTACTGAGCAAACGATATTTGGTTTTCACCTGCACGCACTCGTTGTTTCAATCACTCAGTTGTTTTGTGCTACACCGGAACACCATACGCCATACACCATTATGTGGTAGGATCGCGGACATGAGCGGATGTAGACATGTGCATACTGTATCGTCTTGACAGAGGCTGAAATAACTCGCAGATGACTATCGCCATGCCAGAAAAGCGCTATCCGCTGTCATGAGATTCCCATCTGACTGGCCAAGTTTCCCATTCTTTATGAGGTGTCTTCTTTCCGACCCATTGCAGTAAGTACCTTTCCCTAAGCCATTCATTTCGGGTTCCCCATCGACTGTTGTGGAGAGTTGAACCTGCCATCTGATATGTACTAGGATTGTAGTCATGTAGTTTTTCTTCCTTCTCCGTCCCGCCCTTTCATCTCCGATTGACGCGGTTTCACTTCGCCATGCACGCTCTTGGTGTGCAAGTCAAACGTGTTGGTACCGGGCCAAGGTACCGATTTCAACACTATGTACCACTTCTCTACCAAACTCGCTCGATTCAGTCTCTAGTCGAGTGTAGCCGAGTAAGCGACATCTTTGACGGAAGAGACACGACAAGCCGCCGAGTCTACATGCTCTACATTGACGGTGTTGCATTAATGGATATGGAAGGATTTGATACCATTGTAAGTCGTTTGTTGATGGCTTCAGTCGGCTGATATTTTCGGCCATCTGGACATGTTCTGGAGGTTGTCCGATGCTCATTTATACTCGGATTCTGCCACCAACTCTGAGTTTTCCTCGACAGTCTCGACAGCTTCAAACACAAAACGACTCCACAGGGTACGCGGGCAACGCAAGACACATTCTCGAGACACTCCGTTCTAAGTCATACAGGCTTCACTTTGTATCCCCCCAATATATCAGTCGCCTCGCCCGGCTCTTCTTCTCGGCTTCGTTTGACTTGAACCTCACACGTTCTTCGCATATCACAATCACCATGGGCTCAGTAACAAGAACCACGCCACTCAATGAGCGACTCTCCATCCTCTATGTCGACTGTTTCGACTCTTTCACAAACAACATCATCGGTCTTCTCGAGGAGCGTCTAGGCGCAAATGTCATCATGGTTCGCATCGACGACAAGCAGGCGGATAGGGATCTTCACACGCTGCTTCGGGCCGTGGATGGCGTTGTCATCGGGCCCGGACCCGGTCATCCTGGAAACACCCAAGATGTTGGCTTCATTAACAAGCTCTGGGCTCTCAGTGACTCAGAACTCCTTCCCATCTTCGGCATCTGCCTCGGCTTCCAGTCTCTGTGCCTCAACCATGGTGCCGATGTCAAGAGACTTGAGAGCCCCCGCCATGGCATTGTCAGCCGATCCACGCACCAAGGTACCGATATTCTCAAGGGACTCGGTGATCTCGATTGTACTCAGTATCACTCGCTTCATGCCGATCTCGAGCTAACAGGAGCTCCCCCGACCCATTTCTGGCAACCAAACAATGTATGCCCTGATCTGTTGCCTCTCGCTTGGGATCTTAGCGATGAAAATAACGGCCCAGTGTTGATGGCTGTGCGCCATGTCTCCAAACCGTTCTGGGGGTGTCAGTTCCATCCCGAATCCATCTGTACCTCGGAAGCTGGCAAGGACTTGCTCGTGAACTGGTGGAGGCATGCCCTTCGGTGGTCGGCCAACAACGGTCGGGTCAAGACCATGGAGCTCACTGGTCGTTATCTTCCCAACTCGCTCTCCAGCCTCTTTGTGGACGCACCTATTCAGGCTGGTCATCTACAGGCATCTCACCTTGCTCAGGAACTGCGCTCGGCTGCCGGCCGTGATGACATCTTCCTCCGTTGGGCCAAATATCCAGCTCAGGGTGTTACTCCCACTGTTCTTCTGGAGAAGCTCGGTCACCGAGATGACGAGGTCATCCTTCTGGACTCGCAAGGACACAACATGGGTCGCTTCGATATTCTTGGACTCGTCGTTCCCGGTAAGACCGCGAACGTCACCTACAGCTCTTATGACCGCACACTCAGATATGGCAATCACTCCAAGAACATCGATTCGATCGAAGAATGCTGGCCTCTCTTTCAGGAGGCTCTCGATATCTACTACCCCCAGAACCAGGAAATTGACCGGTCCAAGCTGCGCTCGGACATGGACAGATTCATTGCTGGTCACCTGCCCGCCGACAGCCCCTTTTGGGGCGGGTTCATGGGGTATATTTCGTACGAGGCCGGACTTGAGACCATCGACGTCAGGCTTCCCGAAAAGCCAACCGACGGCTCAGCTATCCCCGACATCAACTTTGCCTTTATCCACCGTAGCATCGTTATCGATCACCACACAAACCAGATCTACGTCCAATCCCTTCTGCCCAATGATTGGACCTGGATTCTCCGCGTCGGAAGCCTTATCGACTCCGTTTCTGCTGCCTCCAGCATATCTGAATGCCTGTCACCCACTTCCATTGCGGAGTCTCGTCACCTCAACGACACACTCGCCCGCTCCACCATCACCCGGCCGACCGGCGATTCCTACCGCGCGCAAGTCCAAAATTGCCAAGACCATCTCCGAGCCGGCGACTCTTACGAGCTCTGCCTCACAGACGAGAGCTCCATCGTCATCCCCTCGGACCCATCCTCCCACTCACACTCACCCCTCGACGCTTGGTCCCTCTACAAGAAGATGCGTCTTAATAACCCAGCCCCGCACGGCGCCTACCTCAACCTGCCCAACATATCCATCGTCGGCACCAGCCCGGAGCGCTTTCTCTCCTGGTCGCGCGGCGGCCACTGCCAGTTCCGACCCATCAAGGGCACTGTTAAAAAGGGTCCCGGGATGACCCACTCCATCGCCAGCGAAATCCTTAACAGCAGCAAAGAACGGGCCGAAAACCTGATGATCGTCGACCTCATCCGCCACGACCTGTCCGGCGTCGTCGGCGCCGACAACACCTGGGTGTCCAAGCTGATGGTGATGGAGGAGTACGAGAAGGTGTACCAGCTCGTGAGCGTCATCGAGGGCCAACTGCCCCCCGCGGAACTACCCGGCGCCCCCAGGGGACTGCATGTCCTCAAGAACTCGTTACCTCCGGGATCGATGACGGGGGCGCCAAAGAAAAGGTCGTGCGAGATCTTGGTGGATCTAGAGAAACGGCCGAGGGGTGTCTATGCGGGTGTGCTGGGGTATATGGATGTTGGTGGCGCAGGAGACTTTGCGGTTGTCATTAGAACGCTGGTAAGGAATAAGTTGGAGGAGCAAGAGGTGTGGCGGATTGGGGCGGGTGGGGCGGTTACTATCCAGAGTACGGATGAAGGGGAGTTTGAGGAGATGGAGATTAAGGCGGGGAGCGTGTTGGAGTCGATGATGAAGTGAGAGCGACGAAAGATGAAAGGTTCGTCAATGTTACCGGCTTGACAAGGGGGTATGGTGTAGGAGTGGTTGATGCATTTGAAGCGTTTTCGGCCATGGAGTTATTGGAGTCTGGTAGGTTCTTGGGCTTTCACACAACTCCTTCATCTTCTTTCGACTTGTTTCCTTCTTCCTTTGTCATGACTATGACGACGATATCTCATCCTTTTTATGTTCCACCTTTTTGTGTACACTTTTCTTTCCCATTTATATGTTTCTTTTGTGTGCGTGTGCAGAGCCAAGCTCGATAGATTTAGACAGTTAGAAGAATTAATGATCATGAAGATGAACGTCATCCAGCTGCTGACGGAAGGAAAACACAATGTGCGACAAAATGTAGATATGATTGTATAGTTGGCTACAAGTGGACTAGAAAAAAGTCGAAAAGAAGAAGGACGAACGAAGCACGACGGAGTGCCCGAGGAAACATTGAAATGAAGAAAAGGATGATGGTGCAAAAGGTATCGCTCAAAAAAAGGAGAGGAAAAAATTAATGCCCACAGCCAGAATCGAACTGACGACCTCATCATTACTAGTGATGCGCTCTACCACTGAGCCATGCGGGCTTATGTGATTCTCGGATGAAAGAGCGACAAAGCGTAGTACTTATTAGCTAACGCTCAACACTGATCATTATCTCATTCCCAAACTTAAGGTACTATCGAGAGACGGCAACTCGGTGTTGGACCTTTTCTCATAGCGTTCTCGGCTGTATATATTCCTTGATAGTTCCCCATGCTCATGGAGTGTTGCTATCATCAACATCACGATGTTCAGATAAGCATAGTTCCCCACCAAGGCGGGTCGGAGGTTCGGACGAAATGCAGATGGAGATGGAAATATTAGGCAAACGTACAGTATGGGCAGGAAGGAATCCCTAGATATTGACAATTTCGGTTCTTTCGGGAAGTCAGTATAACGAAAGGATGCTACTTAATTTGTTAGCCTTTTCGGTTGAGACCGAATCTCGGGTTTATCTTTGGCTGCTCTATGCTTGTTCTCTTGCCCGGGAAGATTGAGACGGACCCGGACAGGTAACAACAGATGACCGAACCAAGTTATTTGGGCGATGTTAACAAAAGCTCAACCAGTCGTGTGATTTCCCTTGGTGTAAAGTTCAATGCAGGGAGTCCTTTATCGTTATGATCTACATGTGCATTGCTATTCCAACATGATCAAACCTTCTATGAACCCCATTCCATCAAAAGCAATAAGCCGCCAGCACATTATCCCAATGCTTCCCTTTCGCGCAAAACCAAAAAGAAAAAGAGGAAACCCCCTCCCCATCGGAAACCCGTCCAAAAGATAAAAGAAAGAGTGTGACACTCACAGGCGAGCAACAAAAAAAAAAAAAAAAAAAAAAACATATACATGGCAAGAAGAGTATACAAAGTCATCATCATCACCAGTTCATGCCCTGCCACAACTCCTCCTCTCCCCATCCCATCTCCAGTAACGCCGGTTTGGAAAGGCTCATCAGCAAGTCATCATCATTACTCGCGTTACCGCAGCAGCTCTCCATACTGTCCAAATGCACATTCGGCGAATTCTGCTTCTTCTTCTTCTTTGCTGCACCGAGCGCTCCGTTGCTTCCACTACTTCCCTGACCTATCCTTCCCATACAACGTTGCAACGTATGCTTAAGCTTTTGCACCATCTGCGCCATAGCATGAAGATAGGCATTATTACCACCGTCCAGTGGTTGTCGTGCTTGGTGTCTCAGCCCATTGCTGCTGAAAAAATAACCCTGTTGTTGTTCTATGGGTGAGAAAGAAGAGATGGACGAAGCAGGACTGAGCAGCGGCGTTTGTATGCCTGGAACAAATTTTTGACAATGGCTGTGACTGTGTTGCTGTTGATGATGATGATGCAGGCGATCAGCCAGTAACTCGTAGGCATGGAGCAGAGTTGCGTAGCAGCTGGAGAGGGAAAGGATCAGGACGTTGCTGGGGACTGTGTTTTCTGAAGATAGTAGCGCAGAAGATGTGGATGAGGAGGAGGTCGACCTCGAGTTGCTAGAGAACATGGGACTAGCTGGCTCGGACATCCTGCTGTCTGAAAATGGCGAGGAAGAAGAACTGGAGAAGAATCTGGAGGGAGCGCCAACGCTGTCGAGCAAGCTGATGAGCGATTTGCCTGCGTTTAAAACCTCTTCGCAGTCGACTGAGGAACCACGACCTCCGTGAAGATGCTTGACGAGCTTGGATATGCGGGCTTGCAGGTCAAGAAGACGGACAAGAATCTCTCCATCGCTTTCGCCGTTGTCGCTGCGCTCGTCCGACGGGAAATATTGGTTGTTTCGAGGCGGCTTGGGAATGAAGGATGGGGAGAATATGTTCTCAGTGAAAAGAGAAGATGGTGAGCCCGGGTCTGAAGAAGAGTCGGTGTTGTTCACACTCCATGCGCGCTGACCAGGACTGGAAGAGGGTTGGAAGGATTGTTGATGTGGTGTCGCGGGGGTGCGCGGAGATGATGAGCCAGGAGGGCTGGGAGATCCAGAGGAGTAGGATGGTTGCGAATCCATGGCGCCCGCAAGTGCAAATGTGAGGTCACCGGCGCTTTCAGCGAGAAAGGAGTCCATGAAAGGGAAGGAAAGGTAGTCAAGCTCCGCTTGGTAAGCAGAAGCGGAAAATAGGTCAAAGTCGTTGAGGAGACTCGGGTTTACCCCCGAGTTTCCGTCAGGCATCATCTGCAGACTGTGATCGAGTCTGGGCGTTGGCATTCCCAATGATGCGGACATGTGCGTTTTTACCATTGGTGAAATGCGTCCCCCTTTTCCTGTATGACAACGTCAATAAGATCATCCTTAAGAAATTGAGGAAAGCAGGAAACTGACTGCTTCTTGCGGCCGCTTCTTTCTTGCCCTTCTCTGAACCCCCCTTGCGAGCACCCAGTGGGCGACCGGTCCGGCCCGGAGGAGAGTAAGTACACGAGATACCGAGTCGGTTGCATCGGACACATTCCCGAGTTTGCGGAGTTCGTTGACACCGGGTTTTCATGGTATGACACCGGTCACAGGCGTCTCTGCTTGGACCCATCTTGAGGTATGTGTATGAGTGTGGTGGTGCTGGTGGTACTTTTGTGTGGTATGGGTGAAATCCAGCTGGGTGACAGAGACCCTTTGTTATAGACGGGAGCTTTCGTCAGGGTCGTGCAGACAAGCTTTCTCCGAAGAATTCTGTTGCCCTCGACGTGATGAACTTTTTGAGATTGGGGTCTCGATGAACACAGTGTTACTTTGCTGTGATAGTTACTTGTTGATACGGGTCGATGGTGGTCTTGAAGCCGAGGATATCTGAAACCTCGAACTTGTTGATGTGGTATGGGAAACACACAAAACAAGAACCCAGCATTGAGGTGTAGAAGAAGCCGGGTAGATGTATAAATTGAATTGGGTCTTTGGCGTGGAGTTGTGTTTGGAGTCCCGAAGTGAACTCCCGGGTAATATTCAGGATCACAACCTCGACCCCTTTGTAACACCATGTTTCTTTGGTACAGTGGGCACCGTGAGCGGATTTTCATGGGAAAGCAGAAGTGCAATCCGGGCTTACATCCCGAAACCTAAAGGGAATGTAGAAAAGGGGCCCAGTACCTTCGGTAGGACCATCGGGAGACATGCTCAGCCCGCTTGAAGGATAGTATGGTACTAACGGCTGCGTTTACATGTGCTCCGTATGAGGAACGTCTAGGACCATCTACTGAAAGACGGCAATCGGTTCGGTAACGGGATCACCCTTCACACTAAGCTTTTCACGGCGTTGGTGCGCGGGTAAGGGTGAGATTGTACCTTTTTGGCTGCCATGAAGGGAAAGAGGGGAACACGGCGCCTCTGGATGAGATAAGAGTCTGGAAAAGTTGGAAGGTGTGTCTGCGGGTGGTTCTTTTGCTTAGCACTTTGGTAAGCAGGAAAAGAAGTATATGGGGAAGGTGAAGCTTGTGATTGGGCCAAGGTGAAGGATTCAGACTTCAGATCGACCAGGGTCAAGAAGACAATAGAGTAAGACGGCCAAAGAGAGACCGATTCCCACATTCATCGGGGTCCAGCACTGAGACTAACGCAGGAGTTACTGG
Source organism: Neurospora intermedia (assembly GCA_037102815.1). Classification (NCBI taxonomy): domain Eukaryota; kingdom Fungi; phylum Ascomycota; class Sordariomycetes; order Sordariales; family Sordariaceae; genus Neurospora; species Neurospora intermedia. The sequence continues at coordinate 3,652,036 of BTPP01000001.1, read as the reverse complement.
CGAATATCGTTGAACCCTGACGGGGCAGTTGGCTTCTAGGAGCTTGAAAGCGTGAATAAGAGAAGAAGTGTAATCCACTTGGATTGTAACTTCAAAAGCAACAACACCTGGCTTTACAGGGAAGGGAAGCAACAAAGCAGCAAATGGCAAAAGCCCAAATCCCACGAACGGTGCCTTGCTCTTCGTGCCACAATCCAGTTGAATGATTGAGCACACCCAAAAGAATGTAAAAAGGCAAGAACTGTCTCCTTATCTCCGACGAGATGGTACCCGCTTCTTTTTGCAAATAAGAGGCAAATACTTAGGAGGTGGGGGACGGGACTTGGGCCCTCCTAACCTCACAAATAGGAAGCGGTGACGTCCCGCATAAGGCTATGGTTCAAGATATACCCGTTGCGGGTATATCAGATCTGTAATGTTGTGATCCTAGTTGAGCTTACTACCATATTATTCAGACCAGTACAGAATAGGGGTCTTGTGCTCAATACTCTGCCCCGTGATAAGGGGCCAAAAACCAGACAGGCACATAGGTACGTTACGGTACCTCTACGCAGTATATTGGCGATGTCGGATCTGCGGAGCGCTTTTGTCAGTGCGAACCGTTGTCGAAAGATGTCAGCTTTGCAATTGGGGGGATGTAAGGTACTGACGATCTTACAGCTGTTGGCAAGGGTCGATTTGTTTACTAACCGGATCAGGTACGGTGACTGATATGGCTTGGTACATGATGTTCTCTTATTGAGCTTCTGAGCCATAGTAGGCCTGCAACAGCAATGCGAGCATTGCGAGGAGGTAGATGCGAAATTCAAAATGCCATTCTGCACATTTAACGCTGGCGGCTCTTGGTTTCGGCTCATATGAACGCGGGATCGATCCGTGCCGCGAGATAGCGGATGAGTAAATGTATCCATTGTGGGAAATGCCAATGTTGGAACCTTTGCGTGGCGCGTTTGGGAAGTTTGTATACCTCACGGACTGATCCCCCATGGAGACCAAATCCGAGCCTCGTTGCCTGTGATGACATGCTTCGGTCCTTACGTGGGGGACCCTATCACCATTGGTCCAGTACAATCTTAACCGAGTACTGTGGCATCGAAGGATCTGGTGGTGCGACCCTCCTACCGTATCTTGTCCACCAGCCAATAAGATTGACTATCTGCTCGCCACGGAAGAGAAGTACTTCAGAGATATCAAACCGTAGCATGACTAGGTACATGACCCCCCTGATTAAAATCGCTAGAGACAGTCAATGGGAACCCCTCGTTGAGGTCACTCTCATACCCGAAAAGCTCGGCGTTGGTACCGAAGACTTTGTTATGATCCTATGGAATCCTTCAGACCATTGACTTTGCAGGTCGACATAAGCAGCAGCAACCGTAATCTGGAGACATAACATCACAGGGAGCAACGGTTTTGGCAGCCTTGACCCCGCTTCAGATCCTCTGGTTATTGGCAATGTTTTTGATAGAGTCCTGCCGTGTACCTCTATGCTTACTTGCACCATTGCACTGGAGACATATCACCTCCCGTGTGGACTGAAGTAGTTCGGTCGATCCAGTTTCTTGTCTCCGAAGAAGGGCTTAGGTAGGTAGCTAGGCTATCACTCATGGGGATGCAATTGCAGAGTGCCATGACAAATGTATGCGACCGAAGCTTTGCTTTCATAGCCACTAAGTTCTCATGCATGGTACTCAAGTGTTGAGGCACGAGGCCTGATTTTGAATCCCTTGCTCCTTCTCGTATCATCTACTCCATCCATCCCCTTCTCCCGATCAGAATGTCGCTGAACAGATACCGATGCTCTGTTGGTGAGGTAGATACTTAAATTTTGGGGAAACGTCTCTAAAGTCGATCTTAGACACACTCGCATTTTCCAGTCACGGTAGGATATGGTCCATCTCCTCGATTGGAACTTCCAACACCAGTGGTCAGTACTCCTTGATTCGTATATTTCTTGTTGACCGATGCCTTGCCAGAAACTGGATGCCGTAGGCACCAAAGCAGTCAGAAAGCGGGCATGAAAAAGAGCGGGTTTGGGGATCAAGATGGACAACATTACTTTTTAAATTTTTCAAAAAGTTTTTCTTTTCTTCTTCTTCTTGGGCAGCCCTGAGAGAATGAAAGCATTTAAATCATGCTAAACCGTTCAAGAAGAAGGTCAACCTTGATAAGGCAATGGCGCTTCAGGCGAAGTCCCAAACGTCTGTGAGGCACTTGTGTTTCCCTCCGATGAGCTGCTGCGCGGTCCTTATGTCTCGCTGCGCGGGTGAGATCCAGGAGACCAGCTGGAGGGCAGGGCTGTAACACGGAAGGGAATGGCTAAATTGCTGCCCCAATTCAAGCCTTCATTGACAACGTCGACCTTCACTTCGCCGGAATTGTCTAGAAAGGGTCTCAGATCCTCGGTTTCTTTTGTAGACCAGCCGACAGCGCCAGCCTCACCCTTCGTGCTACCCACCAATGCTCATTCTGGACCAAGTAAAAGCTCGAGAGGGTTTGATTATACTCAGGCGACACTATGCAGGAATTTGCATCTCTCTAGTGCTGATATGGCCGGTTACGCTTTATGGCAGAATCTGGCAGTGTAGTCCAGCTAGTCAGCTTGGTTTGACCGAGTTCTGTCCCCCGGATTGTCTTAAGTAGTGCCGTTGTGAGCTGACAGGCATCACAATAGTCGAAGCAGACCAACTTTCCTTCCAGCGTTACACCACGAGCTAGATATTTGGTCGCTGTGTCTAGTGATTATGCTCCATCAAGTGAAGATCTCAGGCCCAGCTGAACTTGCGAAAATATGACATGATTAGCATGGTGTATGGGTCAGGTCAATAGGTCGACGTCCTTGTGCCGCGCGATGGGAGCGGACACCCTATATTTGCCAATCTTATGGTCTTCCAATTTGAAGTTTTGTAAGCACGGGCAATCGAAGGGGAAATAAAACAGGGATAAAATTAAAATTTGGACAAAACAGAAACAAAAAAAGGGTGCAAAACAGAGAGCTTCACTATCCCAAGTGACAGATGGTACAAGACAGAAACTGGAAAAAAGTATGCCCAATAACAGGATTGAACTGTTGACCTTCGCATTAACTTGATATCAGAGTACTGATATTAGTACGACGCTCTAACCAGCTGAGCTAATCGGGCTGTTGATTGTTGACTGAGTGGGTCATAGCAAAAGCTTATGATCGAAGTTGTGCTTGTGGTTCCACGGGCCCATCTGAGTCAACTCCTACATCCGCGCAGACTGGCACGATAGAGTAATCTTCTATGCAGCGGAGAGTATCAACAATAAGATAGCCGGCTTCGGACCCAATGAAGAAACGTAAAAAATGAAACACATAACTGAAGCGCGGTAGAAATCGACAGGTTCACAATATGTGACAGGGTACGGGCCGGAATACTGGGGCTTTGGATTGATGTGTCGAGTGGAGGGCATCGTGAGCTTGCCAGCTCGAGCGTGCCCATCGACCGCACATTTTCGATTTGTTGGTGTTCATGGGAGGCGTCCGCAGTGGCGTAGTCAAAGGACGAACTTGAAACGTTGGAATAGTTCGTCCGATTAAACTGCGTACGCTTTGACTAGCGTGGGAGTGCCTGACATATGCTGAAGTACCAAGTCTCGTCTCATGTAGTATCTTGTTCTCTGCCTTTCAATATTCGAGATCATGATCAGGGTCTGGAAATGTATCGATGTGTGCCACAGCTAGGGCCACATGCTGGAGGCCGGATGGTATCAACTTTGGGGCGCTCATATTGTTGTTGGTGGACTGGAGAACTGACAACAGGATGAACATGAAATGAAATTGGAGAAAGAGCTTCGTGACGCCAACCCAAGTGCAAGTGCCTGGTCGGAGTAGATTTGGCAACGGGCCGCCAAAGCTATATAGAGGTACCCACCTAACCCAATTACATACCCAAGTTGCCTGCCAACTGGCAGCTGTTGCTTCCCGTCACACCTGCAGTAGCAAATAACACGAGAAGACTGCAGTGGACGAAAACACAAACATGCATGAATTCACGGCTCGGGAGAACTTGACAATGTTCACCACCCAAAGCCCTGCACGTAGTTCTTTCCCATTGACGACGCATAAAGGAGAAGCATTGGGGAACATGAGAACCGACCTCCGTCTACCCCTGCAGTGAACTTTCACATCTCTCAACTTCTTTCCGTCGATAAAATGCTTCTTTCCCATCTTCCCGTCAACCCAGCTCTTCACTAGCGGTCTTCGCCTGGATCCTTGCAGACAGTGGACGCGTCTCCAGTTCCTGCATTGTCCTGCAATTCAACGCGGAAACACTGAACCACGTAAACAGACCGGGCCTCCACCTTCTCTGGATTTTCTAGACGGGCCTCGCCGTTTTGGGGAATCATCTTTCCACGGTGCGACCATTGACTAGGCGGCTTTTCACTGAACGATCTTTACGTCTTTGAGGTTGGGTTGTCGAAATATACAACGCCGGCGCAGGCTCCAGAGTCTAGAAGCTCCAAGCACCACGCCGTCGCCATCACCACCCACGGGGCTTTGCGGAGACGCCGTTTGGCGACTGGGTCCGCGACTCTAGGGCGAATAGCATCACCGGATTCCAGCTGAGATCCGGGGCACCCCATGCCCTACAACCAGGGGGAAAGCACCCATCCTCGCCAATTAAACAGCACGGTTCCATGACAGGACCGAGATGAGGTCCCCTGTCCTGGCACGCAGTTGTTGAACGAAGCTTTCCTCTCTCTCGGGGCTTTCTGGTCCTCTCTTTTCCCGAGTGTAAATGCCCTCGTTCTCCTCCACCGCCGCGCTCCGGTCCGCCCTACCAGTTCTCATCACCAGCTCCATCTCGGCCTGCGCCAACGCTCTTTTACTTCGTGATAGCCATCCGTTGAACATCCACACGGCTACCGTCGTCGCCAGAAGAACGACTCGCTTTCCCACCGCAACAATTACAAACACTGCCCTCCGACAGGCCTTCCGGCAGCTTTGCGATCGACATCGAACCACTTGCACTCGCCGCCCCTGCGCCCCCACCATCACTCCTTATCATCCACCAAACATCAACACAACACCAGCAACAGCAACAGCAACAGCACATTCGTTTATCATTACTGCTACTATCCATCAGAACGCCAAATATTCAGGGCCAATTCTCAGCAAACTTCGACGGGAGGAGAATTCCCTCGTCATGGCACACATAATATCACCTCAGAGCAGCTTTGGTCACATCACAATGCAGTCCGCCTCTCTTCCCCGCCGAACTTCTTCTCTGCGATCTCGCGCTCGCCGTGGGTTAAGTACAGATGAAACCGAGGCTCGACACATACCGGACGAAGCCATTGCCACAGCTCTCGCCCATGCCGATGACCTGACTGAGAACCGCTCTACACGATCAGCTTCCACAGCGTCCCGAACCACACATCGTCTTTCCCTGACACTTCCGATCGCGCCGCCGAACCCTAATCCCTCGCGACCCATACCGACCTCGACGACCACCGCCTCTTTTCCATCAACCCCTTTAGATACCCCAGCACTGACGTCGCCCGCCGATATCAACGACTTTATCACCGCCGTTGCAGCACAAGAGCGTCGTGTTCTTGAGCTCCGCGAAGAGCTTTCTCGTGCCGAGTCGGATTTGGCCAAGCTGAAAAAGCAGTGGGCGAACTATGAAGCTTACAAGAAACGAGGCGAAAGGCCGTTGCGTTCCGTCGGTTTGGTCCCGACTTTCCAAGATGAGGAGGCAACAAAAAGGGCCGTGGAACTCGACAGAAGGAAAGCATTGCTACAAAGCCTACAGAACCAGAATCAACCACTTCCCGAGAATGGGCGCCGTCGTGTATTTCAAGGAGGTCATGCACGCACACTATCATTGCTATCACCTACAAAACCAAGTAGTGACTTCCCTGGACGCGGTGATGGATCAGAAAATAGTCGCAATGTTGCTTTCAGCCCGACATATCGGCCAAAACATCAATCTTGGGCCCCCCAATCCACATCACAAACTGTTGGGGTCAAAGGAATTGCCCAGGACCTCAGGATGGGATTGTGGACTTTCATGGAAGATCTGAGGCAAGCTACCGTAGGGGACGAACCCGTCACCGGACAGGGCATGTACATGAGAGGCGCGGACGGCAAGTTGAGTATGACGCCTATGCCGAAGAGCGGCACGGCTTCCTCTAGCCAAACGGGAGGGCAAGATGGACTTAGAGCATCCGGTCTGAACACCCCGAGGAACCGATCTTCTATAGCATCCGACTGGGCACCCGCCGTGCCCATATCACGGTCCACCAGCCCTCCGAAGAAAAGTCAGGATTCGACGGCCGATGAGTCGCTGAAATCTCCGTCGCGACCAGCCCCAGCATTGATGCGATCCAAAACAGATGCATCCAGGTCACCCAAGCGATTTTCTTGGACTCCCCTGGCGATGGACTCGGTGGACGACAATGATTGGTCAAATTGGGAATCTACAGGTACTGCAACATCTACAAGATGGAGTGGAACCACGGTTAACGGCGACATCATTCCATCAACAACCTCCGAAAAGCGAACTGAGAACGACAAATCTGTGTAAGGGCAATCCATTATTTTCTCTTACTCTCTCCCATCCCACATGGGTACCATATCCAGCCGTATGTATACATGTCCCAGTTTGTTTTAACAGGGCCATCAAATTCACCAGAAATACGAGCCAATACATATCACTTCTTCTATGAGTAGTGGATTGTGATTCATAAATGGCATATCATATCTTCTTCTGCCATCCATCACAATATATTGAAAAATTTGAAGGTGTGTCCCATCACACGCAATTCCTCCATCCCCTACGACCGGCTAATCCTTTTGCTTCTCACATAAAGAAGAAGAAACAGAAGTCCTCCAGTTCGGGCAGGCAGCTCGTTGCGGCCGCCTCCGGCCACTCTCCTGCACTAGTGACTATGCTTGAGGATCCCTCCCTACCCGTCCTCACCAACCTCAGGCCGGACAACTTGAATGAAACAGCCGATTACTGCATAAAGGAGTGGGAGAAGAGGTCGGCACTGCCATGAATGCACAAGTAGCCTCAGCTCCCGGGCCGCCTATGCCAGTGACACCTCGATGTCAAGAAATAAGGGAGGTAAGGGCAGGTAATCAGGCCACTGCGACCAATCGAAACGCTTGCCCAAGACCACGACGATCACGATGACGACACGAGAATCTCCCAATTGTTGATATCAAAACGAGTATGAAGCCGTGTAAACATCATCCAGTATACTTACGACTTCACAACTACCAATCGAATCTTAATCACGCTCTCGCCTTTCAACCTATTAACGGGATTTACGAAACCGGAGCTGGGACAAGACTCGTTGGACTGATTGAAGTAAAGGATCGTGAACCACCACCGCTGCCACCTACAAAACATCCCGAATGATGCAAATCCATGCTCATGCTCGCAATTCACGTTCCGACCAATTCGACGACAGTCATAACCGGAAGGAACCCGGCAGTTTTTGCCCAAGGAAGAAAGAAACAGCAAGGAGGAAGGGAGAATGGGTACACATCAGAGTTTCGGGGCCGGTGGGGAGGGAAGCGCGGCGGGCGACAGACTCAGTATCAACCCAGTAATTGGGCTGGGATCCGACCAAAGTTCGCCAGATCGGATGGCAACCATGATATCAGATTTGGTGTGTTGGGAATATCTGGATGTAGGAGGATGGATGGAGTGTGAATCTCCATGTTGCTATCTTTCTGTCTCGGTCTCTGCGCGCCCGAATTTCTTGTATCACGACCGCTGCCTAGATACTGCAAACGATGTATATGACGAGCACATAGAATGAGATCAATGAGGATGTTGACGAGTGGAACATCACTCACTTACCCAACCCAGAGACTGCTCGAGCCCTTTGACTACCGTGATTAGAGAGGGCTATATACAGGGTAGAATCAAGCCAGAAGAGGCAAGCAAGGGTATATATACATACGACCAAGTGATTCAAGCACGGTTGCTAGAGCTGAGCAAGTCGACAGCGCATCCAAGAGGGATTAATAGCATGGTGCTCGAAAACTAGGGTTCCGCGACAAGTGAGCAACGTTCACAATACTACTTCAACGACGACGACGAACTAATAGTGAACAAAACAAAATTCAACTAAAACAGTCTTTCATCATCATCACCCTCATAAACCCGTTTCATGTACACCCTCCTCCCGTTTCAATAAACCCCCCCGACAGACAGTCCATGCATCATGCTTGCTTCTTGCTTCCATCTATGCTAACTCGACTACTGTATATCCCGGCGCTCCTTTACTCATCAATGACGGACGCGAACTTGTCCAGCATCTGCTGCTGTATCGCCTCGTACTATAGCACACATAGATGGTTAGCATCATACCATTTGACAAACGTCGAGAAACGAGAGCTCAGAAAAGAGATATACATACCTTCTTGCAAATCTTCTCTTGTCCTTCACTAGGGACCTCGAACTTGAGACTCTTCAACTGAGCTTGCAGGTCCTGGGTGGCCTCGCGCACCTTGTTCCAGTTCTGGCCCTGAGCAATTGCCTTTTGTGCCTCGTCGTGGAATCCCATCATGAGCTTCATCATCCACTCCGTCTTCCAAATAGGACAGAACTGGTCGTAGTCTGAGTAGCCGTTTTGCTGGAGGAAGTCCTCCTTGATGAGCGTGGCCATGTCGAGCGTGATCTTGTCGGGATCCGAGAGCGCCGACTTGCCAACCAGCTGGACGACCTGGTCGAGCTCTTCGCTGTCGGAAAGGAGCTGGCGGATGCGGTCGCGGAGGCGGGGGAAGTCGGGGTACTCCCTCTCATACCACTTGTCGAGAATGGTGAGGTACTTGCTGTAACTGACGGAGGTGTTGATGGACGGGAAGTGCTTGCGCTGTGCGAGCTTCTTGTCGAGACCCCAGAAGACCTGCACGATACCGAGGGTGGCAGATGTGACGGGATCAGAGAAATCACCACCGGGGGGAGAGACAGCACCAACGATGCTAACACTACCCTCGCGCGGCGGGCTACCAAGAGCTTGGACCTTGCCGGCGCGTTCGTAGAAGGAGGCGAGCTTGGCACCAAGGTAAGCGGGGAAACCCTGATCAGCCGGCATTTCTCCTAGACGACCCGAAATTTCTCTGAGCGCCTCAGCCCAACGGGACGAAGAGTCAGCCATCATGGCAACGTTCATGCCCTGATCTCTGAAGTACTCGGCGACTGTGATACCCGTGTAGATGGAGGCCTCACGAGCGGCGACGGGCATGTTGGAGGTGTTGGCGATGAGGGTCGTGCGCTTCATGATGGGCTCCTTACGGCCGTCGACCTCGATGGACAGCTCGGGGAAATCCTTCAAGACTTCAGCCATCTCGTTACCTCGCTCACCACAACCGACGTATACGATAACGTCACTGTTGGAGAACTTGGAGACGGACTGAGAAATGACAGTCTTGCCGCAGCCGAAAGCACCAGGAATAGCAACAGTACCACCCTGGACCGAGGGGAAGAGAGCGTCGAGCACACGCTGGCCGACAAGGAAAGGCTGGTTGGCAGAATGCTTCTCGGCCGCAGGGCGCGGTACACGGACAGGCCAGGTCTGCATCATGGGATATTCGGTCTTCTTGCCATCGAACTCGACCTCGAGGATCTTCTCCTCAACGGTGTACTCGCCCTTCTCGGCGATCCTAGTGATGGTACCACGGGCCCGGGGAGGGAGGAGAACCTTGTGGACAGAGATAAACGAGTTCTCGTAGACAGTACCCCAGACGTCACCACCCGCGATGTGATCGCCAACCTTCATGGTCGGTGTGAACTCCCATTTCTTCTTGCGGTCCAGCGCAGGGGTGGCAATACCGCGGGGAATGTAAATGCTGTTGGAAGCCTCGGCAATCTTCTCGAGGGGGCGCTGGATACCGTCGTAAATGTTGTTCAGGAGACCAGGGCCGAGTTCGACAGAGAGAGGCTTGCCTGTCCGTAGTACGGGATCGCCAACCATGACACCAGCTATCGAGGGACTGGTTAGCCATCTAGTGCAAGGATGGAGTGACTTGAGATTGCCAGCCTTACCCGTCTCTTCGTATACTTGAATGGTTGCTTGGTCGCCATTGATACGAATGACTTCACCAATTAGTTGATCGTGGCCGACTTTAACCTAATTCCAGTCTCAGCTCAGGCACCCCACTAGTGGCCAAGGGCAACTGTATAACCATACCAACTCATACATAGCAACACCAATCATATCCTCGGCGACAACGACGGGGCTTTGGGCCTATGGGTTAGCGAGCTGGTCGAGAGACATGGAGGTGGGTTGTGATGGGGAACGCACCCGGAGACCGAGTAGATCTTGCCTGCGAGCTATTAGTAAATCATGAACCTTAAGTCTAGTCTAGCAGTTGCACGAAATCGCAAACTGGACACTTACCGGTATGGATGCCATCCACCTCAGCGCCATTTTGTTGCTATTCAGAGGCCGTGTCAGCAGGCAAAGTCGTGAATAAGGTCAAATAGGAGATATGCGATGGTGTGGTGGTGGTTTGCAACATGAAGCAACGCGTTGTCGAGAAGCGGGGAATGATGGGGCGAGGCTTACGGGAGCCATCTTGGGCGAAAGAGCAATTGGCGCGGAGGTAGGTTTCAGAGGAGGTCGAGGAGAATCCGAGGTAAGAATGACTGTAGGTATATGTTTATGCGCAGGTCGCTCGGGTGATGGGCAGGCAGGCGTATCGAGCTGCAATGTGGGTGTTGAGGGATTCGAGGACGGTTTGGTTGGTGATGGTGGCAGTGGGAGGTTGGAAGCTTGGTCAAGCAGAGCCGTTGAATTTGGGATGGTGGTGGTGACGAGGTAAGGCACCCCAGGCCGCAGCCGCAGCCGCCCGCCGCAGTGGGAGGACAGCGGCAGCTGCTCCCCATTTTCCTTACCATGTAGCCCACAGCAGCTTGCCTACCTACTTACTCTACCTGGCTACCTACCTACCTACCCTATCCCCATCAGGTCGCTCTCCAGCCATGACCCCGCCGATCCCACCACTTGTGGAGGGTGCTTCCCACTGTGCTCTCCCCTGCTACAATGGAACTCCTGCAAGTAGCCCCTAGCATTGCTTCTATCATTCCACTCGCCCAGAGCTTCCCTAGGGTTAGGGTAAGTAATATGGTTTGGACAGAGCTCAGGCGCCTACGGTGGTGGTAGAGGTATTGTGTTGACCCGAGGTCGGCAAACCTAACTGGCAAAGGAATATCGGAACAAGTCTCGTCACACAGATGTTTCGTTTTATCGCGACATGGCAAGCAGCCTCGGGGGCAATGACGCATTTGAGAGATGACGGGTTGAAGTCAACAAGCTTCCCCTGCTGTCGTGAGGACCCCCGTTCAGCCAAGTACAAAAAGGAGGGAACCGCTGTCCAATGTCCGACATTCCTTCCCACATCATCAGGAACCCAGCATGTTCATCAAGCAGACTTCACTTGATGTATCGCGAATCAACATGGCCGCACTTAGCAGTAATAGTGATGGTCTAGAGGTAGGTAGCATAATTGTATTCATATCGATATTTTAAGTGGCCCTGTTACGCGACCTGTTATCATTAACGGGCAACCCATCCACCAACTAAGCTCTATGTCTCCGTTGGAACGATATTTCTGACTTCTTCCCCTTTTATCTATGACGGTCAACACCATGTGAATCAAGTCGGGCCTATATGGGCCAGCGTCATGATGCTGAAAGGGGTCGACCGCCTAGCCTGATTTCTCACACCTTCAACGCCGAGAGCTGAGTATAACCGATAAAAAGGCCATAACCTTGAACCTATCACCCAGAGTCTACCACGCCTGTTTTCATTCGTTTCGAGGAGCCAAATGTGTTCAACCTTCCCAAATAATAGCCAGATACCGTCCCTGTAATACCGAAACCCTAACATATCCTCTAACAAACGCCAGAAACACCATGAAAGGCACACCCAAGTCCGACCAAGTCAAGTGGCACCCCACGTAGCAAAGTAGAGGAAAGCACATGAAAACCCATTTTCAAGAACCGTCCCGAGTCCCTTCATCCGCCAATTTTAAGGCCTGTCCCAAACAAAATAAACCTTTCGAAAAGTTCACACGGTATATCAGGAAGGTTGCTGCGAGTTTGGACAGGTGCCTGCAACTACCCCTCAAACGGCCATGGAAGAGAAATAAGAACGGACCCAAAGGATAATAACCAAAGCGTGGCATGGTAGTCCGGGATTAATTGTCCGCTCGTGAGGAAGATATAAGCGTAACCAGGAAATACGTGGAACTCATAACAGGCAAAGGAAGGAGACACCAGCCCGTTTTGTTGCCCATATTACACCGACCAGTCTTTGACACCATCCATCCTTCACCACCCTGCTTTGCGTCGTACCCATTCAGTAAACCTCCACCATCACGAGGAACGCTCAGAATCCGAAGCATCCGGAGCCGTGACAGTCGTTACTGCTATATCAAGTGCATCGTGCGTTGCTCGATCAGTTGAGGAACCCCTTGCATGCTGCTGTTCCACACAAGCAGGGGATACGATCCGTGCTTCCGATCTCGCGCTCGAACTTGTAGTCGTATGTCAACTCTTCGTCTATAACACGCCGCGTTAGCTCAAACTGTCACTGCATCTCATGCCACTTTCCTCCACCATAAAAAAACTTACTCTGAGCAATGTCGCGCAGCGCATAGATAACGATGCGCTTGCTCCCTTCCACTTTGATGATCTTGGCTGTACAATTGGGCATGCAGCTATGGTTGATGAATCGGGCAATACCGCCCTTCTTCGTCGCATCAATAACGGTGTTATCGTCGATGCGGAAGAGGTAGCTGCTACCGATGCCGCTCTTGAGGTACCTGGCTTCGCGAAGTTCGGCAATCTGCTGTCGGACTTCCTCACCAACGTACTCGATGATCATGTCATCTTTGTTGATGTTTTCCATTGCATAAAGACCCCAGTTATGAATAGCGGATCGCGCAAATTTCACTGGCTTCTTTCGCTTCTTAAGCTGGTTGAACCGCAAGACATCCGAATCTTGCCCAAAGTTCTTTCGCTGATCGTTGATCTCCGCAACATATCGGCGATTGTTGACACGGTTGGCACGTGAATTGCCCTTGGCAACCAGGCTATCTGCTGCGAGCCGGGCGGCTTCTGCGGCGGCAGCGACAGGGTTGGTGTTCCCGTTCTTGGCATTCTTTTCCCGCTCCTCCCTGGCCTTCTTGACCTTAATATGATGGGGAAGATACTTGGACTTCTCAGAATTGAGAATCTTCTTGACACCCTCGGTCCTGGCACATCCAGTCGGATTGGGCACATAATAGCCGCCGATTCCAACTGGTTTATCGATTGACCCATCCTCCGAATTGAGTTGCCGGATCCTATTCCGTCTCCAGAGCCACAGCTCAGCATCACAATCAAGCTTAGCGGTACCAAACTTTCTTTGGAGCCTCTGGGCATCTGGTCCATCCTCGCCCTGGAATGGCACCAGTTTCAGGGTTCCAATATCCAAGTTGAAATCCTTGGGTAGGACGAGAGCGTCAACGACCTCCGATGGATACAATTCAGGATCCAGATCGGGTTTGCTTTCTGTCTCAGGAGCCTCCGGGGCTTCCCCTTTGGTTTCGAGTTCAGGTTCGGGTACAGGTTCGGGTTCGCCAACCTGGGATTTCGCTTCAGCGTCCGGAGTACCTTCAATGTCTTCAATCCCTGCGGCCCGAAGAGCCTCTCTCTCGAATGTCTCCTGTTGTTGCTTTTTGAGCGCCTCGCGCTCCTCGAAGATCTGCTTTTTGGATTTTTTCTTGGCTTTGGCCTTCTTCTTCGGTTTTGCGTTATCTGGTATAGGGGTTGGCAACCGCGAGTCCTCGGTCTCTTTGTCCTCTGCCGGTTCGGCCTTAACGTCGGCATCAGGTAGGCCATTCAATGGTGCTTCGATGCCTGTGGGGGTAGCAGACTCCACAGCCTGCTCCTGTGAAGGCAATTCGGTCTCGACGCGTGCGATAGTCGCCTCGAAAAGCTCTTCAACTTTCTTCTGCCGCTTAATAGCCGTTTCTGCCGGAAGGTCCAGTTTTCGCTTCTTTAGCAGGGCTGATGTATCGTTAAGAGCGAAGCTGGCTTCCGTCATTGAATCGTCTTCACCAGCAACCCAGGACCCAGTTTCTTCTTTGTTCCGGTCCTCCTCTGAACTTACACGACTCCTTGGCCGAGACTCCGGTTCCTCTGTGTCCCGAATCATAGAATATCGGTTATCCACACCATCGTCAGAATCATCGTCACTATCGGAATTAAGACGATGATGCAGAGACCGGAGATCTACTCGTTGCGTGGGTCGTGCCCGCGCAAAGGGATCGTTGAACCCATGTTTTCGGGCATTCACTCCCCTGCTCTTCAGCTTTCGGACCCGTAAAGTTGAAACATCAGCGCGAGCCGTACGCCTCTCAATTGGGTCGGCTCTCGAATTCGGAGTACCAACTGGAGAAGACCTGCCTTCAGAGTCATCGAAGACAATCGATGGAATCGTACCGCTATGAGAGTCGTCAATGTTGAGCTTACGCCGCTTTGCAGCATGATTGACCGGGTTCAGATAGTCGAAGACTGCAGGAAGGGTAATTTTGGTACGGATGGTCTTGAGTAGATGCTCCGTCATTTCTCGTCGTATCACTTCGGCAGCCTCCTTGACTGGATCGAGGTTCTTGGCCCGTTGTTTCTTCTCCTCCTCAATGTCCGCCTCTTCATCACGGCGACGCCGGTCTTGATCATCACGTTGTCGGTGCTCGGGTGGCGGTCTTTTCTCCGAACCATAGCTGTGCCTACGATGATCCTCAGAGCTCCTTGAGCTCTTGCCCACCGTACCGAAGAGGTGAAGATCCATGACCATGCTGTAAGTGAAGAACGCTGTGTCGTTTGCGGAATTGTAGCACTTGCTTGCTTCGTCTCGCCCATAGTGAGAATCGCGGAAGATAATGTAGTAGCCCGTCCTATCCGCGCGAATGTCATCAAACCCATATTGCTTGAGCCGCTTCTTCATATGAGCCACAGTTGTTGGCATCACTGGAACGTACTCATGCGCCACAAAAATATACGGCTCGCTCTTGATATGATTAACGATCGGTTCGGTTTCGATGATGCTGGGATGTCGAGGCTTGGTTGAGGTCCAACCGGCTTCGGAGCCTCCAAGGGCCCGGTGCGCTGCTGGACCTTTGGGGGCTGTTGGCGGAGGTCCAGGGATGACCTCACCAGCTCTTGGTTTAGGCCCGGTAGGAATCTTGTAGGCAGCGCTCGGGGTCTGCGATGTTTCCCTACTCTTTTTAAGAACAGCCTCCATCAAGGCTTTGCTCTTTCGGCCTTCGGGGTCAAACTCGACGCGGACTTGGTTGGCCTCTATCCTCCTCCCGTGCATGCCTCGGACAGCTCTCCTGGCAGCTTGATGAGCAGGAACAGGTACGGGTCGTGAAGAGGTCGGTTTCGAATCTTTGTACCGAATCGTCGCGAAGCCGAGATAGCTTCCCGTCTCTGGGTGCATCTTGTTGCTGCTTTCCGCAATGTCGCCGAATGATGCGAATATGGTGGTGACTTTTGTGAAGGCGATCAAAGGATTGAAGCCTCTCACAAGAATTTGGACTGGGGGCCCCGGGCCACAGGAGGTCTTGGGGTCATATGGATAGGGCTTCAGGTTGCTCGGCGCATCAATCAATTGGGCTTTGGGGAGGTGAAAGTTGACGTTGATGTAGCTGAGTTTCCCGCCGTGCGCCAGGCGTGGATCTGAAGGGGGAGCGTCATCTTCATCGTTCTATAAGCAGTATTAGCCAATTGATTCACAAAGATGACGCCCTCCCCCCTTCCACGCCGACGTGTTCAGTGTACGTACCAAGCCATAATCCTTGTATATAGGTTTCGCCTTTTTCTTTTCGGAGCTCGACAGTTTTTTGTCCAGGAGAGGATCATATGTGCATATGGTGCACAAGACGGAGCGACTAGGGTCGCGGGGCGGAACACGTTCGGTACCGTCAGGGAGTGGGACGAGAGAATCAGTGGCCGAGCCGTTGAGTGTCGGTGTCAGGCCGTTTTGCTTGTCGGCATGATGGGGCGAGACAGAGTGCGGCTTCGCATGAAGGGATGTAGAGAGATATAAGGATGACGGTGAGTCGGCGGTTGTGAGAGGGGTGGTGGAGTTGTGAGTGTGAGAGTTCCTCACTGAAGTTGAGGCCATGGCGGGCTGTCGCGTGGAGGAACTGAAGATGGATGAGCTTGTGCTTGCATGCGAGCTTGCAGAGCCAACCGTGTTTAGCGTGTCGCCGGGCAGCGACTCGGTATCTTCAAGCGGAGGGCGGGTTGCGTCAGCACCGGCGGATGAGCTGTGATTGAGAGAGGTTATGTGTGAGCGGCCAGGACTGGCTCCGTCATCAGATCGGTTGGAAGTGAATGAGGACAAGGGAGTGCGATGGCCGTTCGTGTCGACTGGCTGCGTGAGCGGAGAAGCTTGCGTTCTCATTCTTGCCCGCTCTCGCTCCGTAGCTCTGTCCCTGGCAGCCCGCGGAGCGGCGGGGAAGAACTGAGCGAAACTCGCGCCGGACGACCGAGACATTGCGAGAATGGGGAACGTCTACCTCTCCCGCCTTCCTCCTACCATCATCACTCGAGTCGGCGAAACTGCGAGATAGCATGCATGAGGGGATCGATGCGGGCGGATTGAGCTGGGACGTGGCCGAAGTCGAGGGCGACGTGAGCTGCGATAACTTTTGTGAAGGGCAAGAAGATCGCGCGCGCGTGCAGAGCGAGAGAACCACGCGACAGGACGGGCGGGACTGAGCTTTTGCCGATCAGGGCGGGCGCTGACGCTGAACGCTGAACGGGGGGGTGACTGCAGTGGGCTGGTGAACGGGGCAGCGAATGAGGGCGTGGAGTGGTGAGCTCGATTGTGTGCGAAGGAAGGAATGAATCTGGATCAAATAGAGACGGCGAGCCCTGCTGACATCGGCGACACGGGAAACGCTGAGTGGGAGACGATGGTTTGTTGTGAGCAGTGCAAAATCGTGGCGGGACGGATTGAATGAAGTCGAAAGTTTGAGAGTGTTCTTCCTTCAAAGGAGGTGCGTCAAGGGCACAAGGGCATGGGCAGCGCAGACCGGGTTGTGGACCATGGATTCTTCGATGCGCCGGCCGCTGAAAGTTGAAACAAGCGTGGAAGGGCAACATGGCGGCAGGCGGATAAGGGGATCTGCTAAGCCAAAAGCGGAAAGATACTCTCAGGTTCGTCCTGCGCCAAGCATCAAGCTGGCCCGTGCATCAACAATTAAAGCCCGTGTCGCGCTTCATTTCCCTTGTCGCGTCTGCTACCTTTCGCCAGGAGCGTGAAAGCGCAAAGTGGACCGGTGGAGGGGCATCCACATGTCAGTCACTGTGTTCCACTGTTGGTTTACCATTTCAGTTCTTAGTTTACAACCAACTGCGTCATTGCAGCTTCAACGATCCCCAACTCTGCTGTTGATCTCCATCACCACAAAGGGATTGAAGTCTGAAGAACACTTATTTTAAAGCTGTTGCTTTGATACTATGTGACGATTATCACCAAAAATTGACGACCGGAAACTGTATTTTGTTCAACCAACATTTTAGCTAACCATAAAGACTCGCTTTTGGCTGTTTACACAGGGCTAAAAGGCGTCTGATTGTGAATTGCAGGAAGAACCACAAGGTTCCCTTGTTGCCTGCTCTGCCATATGACAGCCTAACGGTTGACAGCGCCCAACACCACACAAGCTGTGAGAACATCATCATTACAGTCATTTGTTTGCCTTCCGAATAGACGCCAAATCATCCATGCTTGCTCCGACAATGAAGATAAAACACCATGGAACCATTCCTTTCCCAACCATAACGGCGTCATAATGTTGCATTGTGCGTAAAAGAATCGGCCAGACCAACCATGGCAAACCAGCCGACCGACCATTGTGATAATTCATCTCATCGTCCAGTCTCTGAACTCCGTAACTAAGAAAATGAAAATAAAAACCAACGCCACTCATGTAGAAAAATTGACGAAAGAGTCACTCAGCAAGTGCTCGACTTTCCAATGAACGCGTCTGCTCAGAAATCGGTTGAAAGCTGGAAATCATCATCGGAATCATCGAAATGAGGCACAGTCTCATGGTCACTGTGCTCTTCTTCCTCATCATGGGTGAAGATGGAAAGCAGCCCGAGTGGCTTCTGAAAATCTCGTGTGGTCTGAGCCTGCGCAAACCGAGCCGGGGTGATGGTATTGTCTGACCCATTGGACACCAAGCTGCTGGTGCGGGAAAAAGGGCGAGGCCTTGGCCCAGATTGCTGTTGATGGCTGGCAGCAGCGCTAGCCGGCCTTGCAGCCTCAGAAACAGATCTGCCTCTGCTGTATCCTAGGGTATTTCGGGATGTTGCACTAGAAATTGGACGGTCCTTCGACAGGGTTCTGGCGTGACTTGCATTTGATAGCGAGGGCTTGCGCGCAAAAAGACTGCCTTTGTTAACGGCCGTCAAAGAGGGCTTGCTATTCACCTGTGGGCGGGATATGCTTCGTTCCCTCGCAGAAGTATGGGACAGAGCGGAAGCAGCTCTTCGGGCTACCAACGTACTCGGCGGCCTGCTTGCTAAACGCCCAATCTTCTTGGTTTCTCCCGAGCAAGAAACTGCACCTGCGTCCACTTGGGTCTTCTTCAGGAGATCCTTGCTCTCAGGGATGTCGCCAATGCTCCAGTCGAACTCCTCCATGTCTTTCTTGATTTGTTCGTCGCCGCGTGCAAAGTCACGCTGTTGCCGCTCTGCCATTTCCCTCTCCTTGGCAGTCATGCCATTGTCGTCCAACTTCTTGTAGTAATACTCGTAGTATCCCTTGAACATGTTCTCGGGCTTCAGCGACTCGAAGGTCAAGGCGTGCGCAGGGAGGACGTCGGACTCGTACGGAAGGTCCCGTGCCGGGGGAGGACAGTACTCGATCTCCTCCTCGTCGTCGTTTTTTGGCTTGATATCGGCATGCACGTCCAGCTTGGAGTCTTGGGTCTGCGGCGCGGCTTGCTTTTGACGAAGGGTCGTCGTTGGCTTGACGGTTGACTTGAGATCGCCGCCTAGTTCCTTGCCTCCGCCGGTTTGCTGTGCCGCTCTTGCCTTTGCGTTGGTAGTCTTGTTCCCGAGCGGTGCTCTGGCAGTTCGAGGGGCTGTTTTGAATGGTCAACCGACATCCTTTGCGCAACCAACCTCTTTCGATTGTGGGAAGAGATCATAAAGAGCACTCACCGGGCGTCATCATGTTTGGCCCAGTGCCCTTAGTGAAGACATTATCGCCTTTTGCAATCGTGCCCTTTCCGACAAACACTCGAGTGGTGTTCTCATCGTTGAGAGGGACCTTCAACGGCGTTTTCGGGTACAAAGCGCCAGGTGTCTTCACTGGGAGTTGTTTAGTGTTCCCAGCTGGATGCGCAATGCGATTTTCTTGGTCTTGATGTGCTCTCAACATCTTGCTGTATTGCTATGGAATCGCTCCCAACTGCTCAGAAGAGTTTTCGTAGTCGTATCGATGTAGGTGGTGCGGGGAAAAGGTCCAATAATCGGATGCTCTTCAGTTCAAGTGCTTGGAGCCGTCGGTCTGTTTGTGGTTGAACGAGGCGAGGCGTTGGCCGAGCAACGGAGTGAGCTGCTCAACTTGACTGGCCCCACTTTGAGCCGACCCCTTGCTGCCCGCCTGTGGAATCCAATCCAGGGGATCCAGACCGACAAGTTTCAGTGGATGAGGATGGAAATTGAAAGACACCTAGCGGGAAGCTGTGAGCAGCCCATTCAGATGGTCAGACTTGCCAGACCGCCCGCTGGCGCACTGAACGCACTGGGTCAACTGGACCAGGGGCAGCTGGACCCCCGATCTGGGCACGATGTATGGCTCCCGTATCTCCCAAGTCACGGCAGGCGAGGGAGACACGCAGGCGGCCGTTATGGAGGGGAGGGGCACTCTTCATATTGCAAACCCACTGTCATCTGTCCGCTACCTTCCTCTCCTTCTCCTCTTCCCTTCCATCAACCCAACCACACATCCACACCATCCTCACAAACTGCCCTTTTCGCCCTCGAGATACCCTTCAACTCGCAACACCGCGCTCTTCTAATCTCACCTTTCCACCACACAAACACATAATACCGACACAATGGACCGCATCAAGGAGGTAAGAAACATCATCACTTTCGAGAGCTTGATCCCTGTTGTGGACCCCACCAACTGCCCAGCGATGCGTAACCCCTTAATGGGAGCAACAGCCAGCTACGGCCACCGCCACATCCTGTATACCCCCAGGCCTGCCCGTCAAGGCCTAAACATACCCGCGACTGCTTGACACCACTATGGCGATGCTCTTTGACGACGGAATGCTGACCAGCGCGATCACGCTTACAGAAAATGAACCAGCTCCGCCTCGAGGCTGACGAGGCGTCGGCTAAGGTCGAGGAGCTCCAGTCCAAGATCAAGGTCCTCGAGCAGGAGAACCTTCAGAAGGAGCAGGAGATCACCTCCCTCTCCCACAAGAACAGCGTGCTAGAAAGTGAGGTGGAAAAGCTCGAGACCCAGGTTAAGGAATTCAAGAGCGCCGCCGAGGATGGCGCGCAACAAGGCACTCAGAACGAGACGCTGACACGGAGACTTCAACTTCTTGAAGAGGAGGCCGAGGAGGCTGACAAGACTCTCCGCGAGACCAACGAGAAGTACGTTCGCATCGAAATACACGCACCCCTGGACGATGAGATGGGGGAGGGTCCTAACCCCTGTGCCCTTGAACCCCTTTTCTTTGCGACACCTTAGGCTAACATGATGTTTTACTCCTTTAACAGGCTTCGCCAGACCGACGTCAAGGCCGGCCACTTCGAGCGCAAGGTTCAGGCCCTCGAGAACGAGCGCGACCAGTGGGAGTCCAAGTACGAGGAGATGGCCAAGAAGTACGCCGAGGTACAGAAGAGCTTGGAAGAGTTCCAGGCCGATATTGCCAACATCTAAGTTGGGCAACGGATGCAGTCGGAACATGGTGGATATTCCTTTCTTTACGTTTGTTCACAGCGTCACCGCATCGATAATATCAGCCTGACCCTTTATGCCGTTTGTCCTCGGGTTGTCGAGTAGGGAGATAAGACGGACAAACCAAGCCGTCATCTAACTCCCTCGTACACCTCATATTGCCTACTAGTTCAAAGCATAATCCATCATCCCAGCATTGCACATACAGTACTTGAACAAGATCTAGATATCGTGAGGGATACCGCTGTCAGGAATAGCGGTAGATTGTTTCCTTCGCCATCTAACCTATCACGACCGCTTCGCTTTCTTTGCCCTCTGTTTCCTCTCTGTGACATTTCGGTCATGTCGGCTTTCGTACGTGAATTTTCTCTTCTTCTTTTTCTCTGGGAAGTTTCGTTTTGATTTCTTGTCGGCTTCTTGCTGCGCCGCCTCTTCAGCCGCCTTCTTCTTCTTGTTGTTCCTCTCCGTCTCGGAATCTTCTTCGTCCTTCAAGGTCCGTGGTTTGTGAATGCCGTCCCTGTCTACGCTGACAGCTTCTACTGTCACGGTCGTATAGCGGTCTTCATCGATGTACTCCTCCTCAACATCAAGCGCAGGCTCTTCCGCCACGTCGTCCTCGGATATCCCATCCCATTCGTCGTCTGACTTGTTCTCGGTGGGTTTGTCGTCGGTACCGGCACGCTCTGCCTCGTGGAGAAGCTTGTGCACTGTTTGGATATGTTCCTCAAGGTTCTTCTGCCGCTCCTCTCTGATCTGCACCCGACGTAGATTAGACTTACTGTCATGTAACCAACCAAGAAGGACAGCGGTCATCCGGTACGTACCTGCTTTCTCAACCTAATTCGTTCCAGCCGTGCCTCTTCCTCTGCTTGCGCCTTCGCAGCCTTGATGCGGGCCTGCTTACGCTTGTGGAAACCGGTAAGATATTCGGTGCGGGCGTCCTTGTCGAATGTGATTTCCTCGACCTTGTGCACTATCTTGCGTTTCTTGGGTGGCGGCGCGAGCCCACTCTTTTTGGGCCTTGGGGCGACAAAGAACGCTGGATCCCTCTCCATATTGGCCTTGAGGGTTGAGTTAAAGTGGAAAGTTCGTTTGGTGCCGGTTTTGTGAAGAGAACAAAAAATCGAGGTAGAGGTAAGGGCGGGAAGGATGTTTGGATGCAGCGATCTGGATGCTCTGGGCGGGTTCAACTGTAAATTTACTGATAGCCACCCCCCTGTTCAAATGTTCACTCGAACGGGGCACCATGCAGGAAGCGGCCTTATCGTATTCTGCCCTATTCTACCGCCTATCGCTGATGCCCATAGCCTGCCAGTCACACCCAGCATCCAATCCCATGCATGAGACGCCTGGCCTGGCACTCTCCCAGTGCAGTGACATCCACGCTCCCGGGCTCTGGATCCTGGAGCTACACCACGCTGCCAGTTGGTACACTACACCATATTCGCATATTCAACACAACAACCGACAACGACGACGACAACATCGCAGACAGTTTGGCATTATCTGCAAATCATGCAACTCTCGATAGTAACAACCCTGCTCGCCTCTACGGCAGTGCATGCCTTCTCGGACTCTTCACCATTTGTCCTCTTTTCCACCTCCAAGTACGTCATGTCCCAATTGTCGCCGTGGGTGGTGGTGTCCCTTGCCCTCGCGCCATCACGATATTGTGCACCACATCCCACTCAGTTGCGCATCCATGCATGTGACTTCGACTGCTGAAGATACTGACTCCTATGAAACCGTGATTTTCAGGCTCAATACACCCGAAAGATACGATCAGCTCCAAACCAGCAATCAAGTAATTGCTTCCGCCAAGGAGATCCTTTCCTCTTGTCCTACAAGGGACTACGTTATCGTCTCCCAGCCGAACGTGCACGCCGCCGACATCCGCGATGGCTCGCACTGTAAAATGCGCAGTCTATGCGACACAATCGCAAGCAAGGACATCAAGGGCCGGTTCAGCGTTGCGGAGGTAGTCGGCGACCTCTCAACCCATTCGTTGGAGGATTATGTGAAGGAAGCCTGCGCAGCCAAGGGGAAGGTTGCCGGTATTGTCAAGGTTGACCTCACACATCTACCTTCCTTGGAGCACAAGGATAAGAGGGCGCAAATCCTGGCTTCTAATGGTATGTTTAGTTCGGATCACGGGTCGCTTATTGAATTGCCCCATACTAACCTGAGCAACTATAGACGATCAGCTGGACCTGGTGCTCGATACCCTTGAGGGCGACTATACTCTTGTCATGGTATCAGACCCTAACGAGTTCAAGGCCTACCAGCCTGACTTTGTCGAGCCAGTCCATATGGATCTCAAGCGCGGAGATTTTAGCTCTCAGGAGGGCAGTAACAACGGCAACACTACTTATGATAACCGCCCGCTGTTTGCGAAGTATCAGTTCTTCACTCCTGGTATGTAATCATCCTTTAAGTCGGCGCTTTCTTCCAAGGTAGTAGACTGACACTGAACCAGGCATTTTCGTCGCCCTGCTCGCTCTCATTGTCATGCTCTCCATCCTTGGCGTCGGACTGAAGGCTCTCGGTAGTCTCGAAGTCTCATATGGCGCTTTCGACAAGGAGATGGGACCGACTGCACAGAAGAAGCAGCAGTAAAGCACTTTGGAGGCCCTGTGCCTAGTTTTTTGTAGGGTTTGGGATGCAACGAACAACAGATGTGCATGCGGCAGAACAAAAGTTTTGTTTTGCTATGGAATCATGCGATGTATATGGGTTTGGGGGACAGGCCGGAGTTCGAGGGTTCTTGTTCTTGGTTGGGTATCATTAAAGCATTGCGCATTCGTACACTAGAACAACACAAGATGGGAATGAAAACAAGAATGCACGCATGTGCTATGATATGCATGAAACATGTGCGACTAACTTGGAAACTTCAGCCTGTCACCTTGGTGGAATAAACTTTCTTTTACGCCGCTGATGTTTGCCAGATAATCCTCTATTGATGTTTTCCCTTACAGAACGCCATGAAAGTGAACAAGTAAAATGCTGAAATAAACCGCCCTCCTCAAGAAATCATTCTCGCCATACTCTGGTCTCTTTCAGGACAGGACGACTCCTGCGGTAGCCCTCAACCAACCCTGCAATGGGCAGTCACCCAAACCACCCATCCCTTCATTGCTCCACGCAGGCGGTTCGCCAGCCTTCTGGCATCGCATTCCCCGAATTCGAGTTTGTGTAGGAGCCACTTCTCTATCTCTACCACTCCTTCGTTGGTGCTTACTATCCGATGAAGATTCCCCGATTCTCCAACAGGTCTCCAACAGGTCTCCAACCAGTCCAATTAGTCCAGTCGACATCGACACGACCATCCCTGAAAACGCCTCGCCTCGCCTTGCCTCGCGCTCCACACTCATACCAAGTGGCTAGGCAAGAGGAAGTTGGCCACGCCGTTCTTGACGGCGTACTCGTGTCCGCAGTGGCCGCACACGAGCTTGCCCTCCATCATTTGGGTCTCCATGAGCAGCTCGTGCAGCTCCTTGAGGAGAGCCTCGTCGGACTGGAGGTCCTCTGGCGAGGGAGGCTGCTCGGGGAGGGTGGGGAAGCCGAGCTGGTGTGTGTGTGTTAGTTGAGGGCGTTGTTGAAATGCTGTTGTTGTTTGGGGTGAAGTGAAAGTGTGGGATGGGTGAGGGAGGTGTGAGATGGACATGTGGAAATTCTCTGAAAATTGGGGATGAAGATATGTTGGAAATCCATGTTGGATTGAAATGCAAAACGAGTTCAACGTACCTCGGTAGAAGTAGTCCGCAGAGCAGCCCAGTCAATGCGAGGCAAGACATTGATCAGAAGTTGAGGGTTGATCTCAATATCATCTTTGGCCAGCTCGGCCTCCTTGGGGTGCAGCGGGAACGAGTCGTTGGACGACTTGCAGTTCTTGACCGCGCAGGTCAGAAAGTTGAGTGTCATGACCTTCATCTTGGCGGGTTTTGATTGATTGAATATTACGTTTCTCGATTGGTTTTGGATTCGGCCAGCGAGACGTAGAGTTTCGGAGAAGAGTGAAAAAATGTTCAAGGTTTTCCTGGTTGTGGTTTACAAGTCGGTACTGTCTTACCAAAAGTGTATCAAAAAAAAAAAAAGTTCGATATCCCAGCGACTCGAACGGATAAAAATGGATCCACGTGATGCTACTTTTATGCTTTGACTTACAGACACGCAACTACATCGCTGAAGCGACCATCACAACCATTACCGCGACTGATATACTTGGGAATAAAAGCGAACTATGCGATGATTTCAATTATGCCCATGATTTGATCCTGATTTTTTTTTCTCTCTCCCTTCCAACACTACTCGTCTGGGCTACTCACGCCCGCCCAGACCCTGATAGCTACCTGTTATGCAGCCTTGTCAGATTTCAAATATTCGAGATATTGCCTACTCCATGCCCTTTCCGTACGTACCCTTAGGGGCGCGACGAAGGCGAATATACAAAACGAGACCTAGAACTAATACGCCAAAGAAGAGGACCTTGGCGAACAAGGGGGCACCAGTGTCATCGTCGTCGGCGGTGGCGGCGGGGATGCTGTCGTGCGCAGGAGGCTTGGCATCGGTAACAGGAACAGGAGCAGCAGGCTTCTCGTCTTCGTTTGCGTACGCGGGAGATGCCCATTCCGATTGGCCTTCCAGGCCTGACGAGAAAAAACACCGACTCATCAGCACATGGACTCATATACACGGGTAAACGGTCATAGGAACAAAACGATCCACAATTGGACACCATTGTAGGTATGAGGATCCAAAAAGTTTTGCTTCTATTTCCTTTCCTCTTTTATGAGCCTTTCCCACACAGCAGGTTTGTGAACAGTTAATGGCGGGGAAATGGGGATTCGCAAAGATGGATAGAAGACGCTTTTTAAAGCTCCACATGGATACCTTCAGGGGGAACCTCAAGCTCGCCACTCTTGGCGATCTTGATGGGCTCTGCAGGAGCATCGCGAGGGCCGGTCTTGGTGTTCTCGATCTTCTCGACGACATCGTAGCCCTCGAGGACCTCGCCGAAGACGACGTGCTTGCCATCGAGCCAACTGCAACAAATTGCGTATTAGCCAACCGGGCACTTTCTAGACCATGCGGCTCGAATGTATTCAACTTACGAGGTGATGACAGTGGTGATGAAGAACTGGGAGCCGTTGGTGTCCTTGCCAGCGTTGGCCATTGAGAGGAGACCCTTCTTGGAGTGCTTGAGCTTGAAGTTCTCATCGGGGAACTTGTCACCATAGACTGTACACGGGCGGTTAATAATATGGACCAAAGTGCATAACGGAACTTGGAAGCGACATACTGGACTTGCCACCGGTGCCATCGCCCTTGGTGAAGTCACCACCCTGGATCATGAACTGCTTGATGACACGGTGGAAGGTAGAGCCCTCATAACCGAAGCCCTTCTCGCCAGTGGCAAGAGCGCGGAAGTTTTCAGCGGTCTTGGGGACGGTCTTGCCATAGAGACCCATAACGATGCGGCCGAGGGGCTTGTCGCCCTGCTCAATGTCGAAGTAGACCTTGTGGGTGATCTTGGGGCCCTTGGCTGCCTCGGCGGACTGCGCAAAGAGCAGCATCGCGCCGAGGAACAGCGTGGCGGCGAGGAGGAGTCGCCGCAAGCTGAACATCTTGACGGTTCACAATAGTTTTTGGGTTGAGCTGGGAAAAGACAATAATGACCTGACCCAAGTCAAAGAATTGGTGGAAAAGAAGAAGAGGAGGAGGAGGAAAAAGAGAAGGAAAAGGACAATTGATGAGACACTATGATTCTCTTCGGTTACAGTGGTCCCCGGCTCCGTTGAAGCTACGTTTCACCTACCAAATCGGGCGAGCTGCCCTCCACTGCCCGTCCCCGCGACCGGGGAACCTGGAACCAGTGCACTGACAACCGGACCGACAGCGCGCGTCGTCCAACCAGTTCCTTTGGACCAAGGGCCTCGCACCTTCCCCTCAAAACAACAGGGGCAGCAGTCAAGGTGTTCAGACAAGACGGGGATTGATGGAATCGTCGGGATTCGTTCACAGCGACTGCGCGATTGCCCTGAGACGAGGGTGCGGGAGCTGCACCGCTGCAGAAGCGGGGCAGCCGAAGAGGTCCATGGGGCCATGGGATGGGATGTCTCACGCCAAGCCTACGGCGGGTCCAGAACCACATGTACTTTCTAGACTCACCCTCAGCCACAAAGGGGGGTGTCAATCTGGGGCGCCGCGCTTGTATGCATAGCGCCGCTACAGTACCTCGAGGCAGTTGTCGAGATCGTGAACCCTGCCGGCCGCAACGTCATTAATCTTTGGTCTTCATTCTAATCAAACTGAACACAATAGATCACTGCATTACCACCACTTTCCCAATCTCTTTATGCAGTGAATCTCCACTTCCTTCGACTTGGGACTAGTAAGGCCGGCGCATGTCGATTGATGCGACCGACAACTGATGCCGCAGCTTTACTCCTCCTCGTCTTCGCAGTAGCGCGATGATGTCCTCCACGAACGAGGAGGACCCCTTCCTTGAGGTCCAACAGTATGCTCTGACCCTCTTCCCCCCCTTTTCCCAACTCACAATCCATAGTCAAACCAAAACATTGACAGCTAACCAAACTTTCAACACAGGGACGTCATAACCCAACTCCAATCCACCCGCTCCCTCTTCACCTCCTACCTACGCATCCGCTCCCTCTTCACCTCTTCCTCCTCCTCTTCCACCGACTCCCCTGAGCTGATCGCGGCCCGCTCCGACCTCGAATCCGCCCTCTCCTCCCTCGCCGAAGACCTCGCCGACCTCGTCGAGTCCGTCAAGGCCGTCGAGCGCGACCCCACGCAATATGGCCTGTCGGCGCACGAAGTCACGCGGCGCAAGCGTCTTGTGCAAGATGTCGGGTCCGAGGTAGAGAACATGCGGCAGGAGCTCGCATCCAAATCCGCCGCCGTCTCTGGAAAGGGTACCCAACAAAAGGACCAATTACCAGACCCATCATCTTTCGCCATCCCGGACGGTGAAAACGGTGCCGCTGGCGCCACCGGCGAAGACGACGATTACGCAGCCGAATTCGAGCACCAGCAGCAGATACAGATGATGCGCGAGCAGGATCAGCATCTGGATGGGGTATTCCAGACGGTCGGAGTGCTGAGGCGGCAGGCGGATGACATGGGCCGTGAACTGGAGGAGCAGAGGGAGATGCTGGAGGTGGCGGACGATTTGGCGGACCGCGTGGGAGGGAGGTTGCAGACGGGGATGCAGAAGTTGACATATGTAATGAGGCACAACGAGGACACGCTGAGCAGTTGTTGCATTGCGGTCTTGATCTTTGTATTGATTTTGTTGTTGGTTTTATTGCTCATTTTGTGAGCTGGGAGCTGGGCGGGAGGTCTGAGGTTGTGTTCTGGCTGACTAGACTAGGCGGGCTGTTTTCTTTTTGGGTTCTGCCGGTTAAGAGGAGTTCTGAAGGGGTGTCTATGATGTTTGGCTCTCCTGTTACTTACTTTGCTTTACCGCCTACAGCATTATGATGGACGGTCATACGATAATACAATAATGACCTACTGGATCACTGTAATCACGAGTTGTTGCCGTTATGATCCGGTTGAAAACGGGCATCGGTCAGCAACATTTGGTTTGGAGCTATTCAAGGGCTCAATTCTGCACCCGATACAACTAAGGCTTTCTCTGAGTGCTGATGTGCTAGGTTTTTGTTTCTGTATGCCCACTACGAGCTTCGCCGCCTTGATTGTAGATACGCTGGGTATATAACAGAAAGCGCCAAATACGCTTGGAAGCCCGGCCTTTCAGCTTCTTCTGATAGAACACTAACTTTTTGTAACCGGCACATGGCAGACGTTATCCTTCCAAGATGCTCAAAACCTCAAATGACCAACTCCTGAACGCCTTGATATGACTTTTCTTTCTGACACGACACACCAACCCCATT
Organism: Neurospora intermedia; assembly: GCA_037102815.1. Classification (NCBI taxonomy): domain Eukaryota; kingdom Fungi; phylum Ascomycota; class Sordariomycetes; order Sordariales; family Sordariaceae; genus Neurospora; species Neurospora intermedia. The sequence continues at coordinate 3,623,132 of BTPP01000001.1, read as the reverse complement.
CCTCCGATACGACCACTTTATTTATCCAAGAGCAGCTCCAGTACTCTTCCTGAGCAGATCATGGACAACCTGCAACGAGTTCACGGCACTCGACTTGACCGGTGCCCGAGCAGGGAACTCTACGAGCGCGGTCCTCAACGCCGCAAGGGCAGCAGTTCCATATGCATGGATAAACTTCTCCTCGTAGTTTTGGATCATAGCTTTCAGAACCACACATTGGGTATTTGAGATTTCCCCTGAAGGGGTGTTGACAATTTTCGCCATGGCCGCCCAGTAATGTCGTGGTGGGTATGGGTTTTGCTTCTTGGACGAGGCGAAGTTTCGCAACGATATCGCGGCGAAGCCGGCACCGAGACCCGTCATTCGGTCAAAATGCACCTGCTCCGTAACCCATCTTCCATTGTCCTTCCACCACCCTATCCTGGCGCGTCCTTGCTCCGTCTTCTCGCTGCCCCTATAACCCCACAGGACGGGACAGACGATGCGGAACTTGGCGAGAAGGATGTCGATCATGGAAGCCCCACGCCACGCGAATGCCGGATCGGAAAACACGGCGGCAATACAGACACCCACGGGATCGGCTGTCTCTGGTCGTGGACCGCCTTCGTTGATGAACTGGGAAATGGTGGCCTTGGCGAAGACGTTCAGTAGATAGATGAATAGTGACGGGACCTGCGGATCGTTGTTGGTAGGCCCTTGGACTGGGGCTCGTGATTCGACGAGGAAGGTGTTCGGGTCAACGAGCTGAGATTGTACGCGGTTTTCGAGCGCCTCGCGTAGTAGAGCAGCAATGGTATTGTTCTGTCATTGTGTCCGGTTAGCGCAGTCTTTCAAAATCTGAAAATAAGGTCGATTTGGTGATCAATTACCTGTTGACGGTTGACTCCTGCGCCGCCTCCCGTGAGTTGTCCAACACACTTCCTGATCTCTCGACGCATATCTCCCATACGGGCTTTGAGCGCCTGATTCGCTTTTGCTTGATCCAACATAGACTTCCGCAGCTCTTTCAGATTTTTGTGTATCACTGCCAATCGGTCAGGTCCTTGTTGCACGGGTGCTGGTGTCGGTGATTTGGCAATGGTCGTGGCCGTGGCGGTTCCATTGACCTGGATATTGTTCCCTAGCAAGTTACTGGTCGCAAGCTGAGAAGAGGCTGCAGATGCAGGCGTTGACTGCTTCAGGGCAGCAGTGGCGGGTTGCGCACTTGTTGATGTCTGTCCAAATCCTCCAAAAGGCTTCGATGCAGCCGGTGCAGACGCTGGCTGCAACTCGGGTTGCTTTTGGAAAAGTGTTTTGCCATTGACTTGGGTCGCTGGTGGTTGTGATGGGGATGCCGTTGAGGCAGGTTTCGGGGCTGGAGATGGTGCCTTCGCTGGCTCGAAGTCAGGCAGGACGGGCGGAATCTCGATCTTCTTCGCCTTGAGAGCGTTGAGCTTCCTTCGCTCAGCAGCAAGTTGTTCTTCTGCTCGTATCCTTTCCTCCTCTTTTTTGCGCTCCTCGACCAGACGTTCCTGCTCTTGTCTCAAGAGATGTTCCTGGTACACCCTTTCGGCCTCCTCGCGTACACGTTCATGTTCCCTCCTGGCGGCCTCAATCAGAAGTCTATGTCGGGCCTCGGAATTACGGTCGCCAGCAAGAATGTCGGATATGACTGATCGCGAGGAAGGGCTTGCCCACTGGTTGCCGTTTGGGCGAGCGGGGGACGAACCAGCCATCCTGTCGGTGGTTGGATGCGCTGCTGCTTGACAATCCCAGTCACCCGTCACGATTGCCGAACAGGTGGTACACTGAGAAAATTTTCAGGCAGATATATCGCTGTTTGGTTAAAAAAAAATGGGTGATGTTAAGGTGATTGTCCGGGTTTGTCTTCGGCTTGACAGTTGCGGAAGGGTACTATGGATACTATCAAATGGAGTTGTACTTTGCGCGCGTCGCGAGTCCAATAGCACTAAGTCCACTTCCTGGGTGTGGCTTTAGTCTTGGCATTTGAGTGTCTTACCTCAATCTTTACACACTGTGTGTGGTTAGGTGCAGTGGTCCTTGCAGCCGCTTTTGGTGGGGGAGAACGGATGGAAGTGCCCTGGCACCTTTCTATAAACCAACCTGAAATCTATGTCTAGCCTTGATGTATTGTTGGCAACAAGAACCTACCCGTGAAGATATTGAAAAGCCGCTTTGGTATCTGTAACCCAAATTTAGATGTCTGCTTATGTTGTGTTACGCTGAAATATTTCCAGGTCCTCGAGCGTCCATATAAATTACAAAGTGATGGGAACAGTCAAGAGAAAGGGTTTCGGAGGTACAGCTCTTTGAAGTCGCCCTTCTATGTACATACGAAGCTAAGCTAAGGCAACGTACTAGTGACATCTCAAACGAACTTTAATGCAGGATGTGTGATGAATCAAGAAAACATCTTTTCATCGCAAGTTGCTGCACATCTTCCTCATCCATTGGTGCTGCGGACAGCAAACATCAACGAGAAGGTCAGCTTGTGGTCTTTGTATGTGGCAGATAGCAACTCCATTCAGTTAGTTCCCGTATGTATCCGTGTCTCTCTTCTCCTCAACCGCTCTTGCGAATCGTACCTTCATTGAGGACACAGACCTCAAAGCCTGCCGGAGCTTCGACACGGGAGACACGGCTGTCGTCTTACAGTATGCGGTGTACTCGCGTCGATCCAGGGTTTAGGGTATCACCATCATCATTGACATCTTCCCTATTACGCCGACAAGGCCAGTCCATATTCCCCAGGTGATGCCCGGCACATCATGATATAGGTTGGCGATCCTCTTTCCGACCACCGTTGAGTTTCCCCGAGAGAAACATCTGAGCACGTATCCTCGAGTACACTACATCTCGAGTTTGTCGTCCCTGTCCCTGTGCAGACACATTCGTGACAGGGAAGCATCGCCCAGCATACGCCATGTTTGAGATATCCTGAATCTAAACTAAATGAGGTATGGGGTAAAGACGATTAGCGGGAGTGTCCACTTCTGCCATTTGTGATTTTCCCGAGTCTGCTGAGGAACCGTTTCCCCACTGGCATCGTTGATTGGTGTAGTGTGTAGCTTCCCCCGGATGCTCCTGTCGCGGTCCTCGACTCTTCGAAGCTCTTGGCTGTTGAACAAAAACTCCAGAAGTAGGTATGCAATGGGTGTCTTGAGTGTAGATTTTCTTTTGAACAAAGGCCAGAAGACGGTTTTATAAAAGGGGCTCAAAGGTTACTTCATTCAGTAGTAGTTGCGTTGTAAGAGGAGCACGGTGTGTCGCGCACATGGGGTATCCGGTGCACCCTCACACCCTGCGTGCTTGCACCTACCCTGGCGCTACTAACACTTCGGGGGCGGCCTTTCGGCTAGGTGTCTGGGGCTGGAGTGAGTACCTACCCTAGGTAAGGTACAGGTAGCTGCTGCCACCTCCATTACCACCTCCAGGTACCCGTGGTGGTTCTCGACTGCCTGTGCCCGCTACCTAGGTACTTATTTGGTAGCCCACCACTTCAGCCAACTGCCCAGCACCGCCGCTGATAGGTGCAACTGAAACCGTAAGAGATGCCTGCCGTGAACCCGGACCTTCCATGCTCCGCCGCCGCACCGTGTACACCTGCAGCATGCGCCTCCAAGGAGGGACGGGCCTCACTCACCTCAGCAGGACGGACTGCCAGGCGGGCGGGCACCATCCTGTCCCGTCGTTCCATTCCCTCTCACGCATCAGTTCGTCACTAGCATGTAGTCTAGGTAGGTACCTCTACCTAGGTACCTACCTAGGTAGATACTCTAGGTACAACCTAGGTAGCCAGCCCAGGATGCCCGCCGAAGGATGGGACCTTTCGGGTTCCTCTCGCTGACTGCCCGCTGCGGCGCTGAAAGTGCTCTGCTCCTCCTCCTCCTCCTCCTCCTCCTCCTCCCAGGTCCAAGGCCCAGTCCTCCTGACTTCCTATAGCACCGAACCTCTTTCTCCCCGTCCTCCGACTCCTCCTCCTCCTGCACTCTCCCTTTCCCTTTCCCTCCTCACGAACCTCAATCCGCATCGGCTTCAGGCTTCCCTCTAGCTTTAACGTCAACTAGCAAAGCCGGACACCTCCCTCCCTTCTCTCTACACTCCCTCGTAGCAACTTTTCAATCTCTCATTATAACCTCTTTGGACTTGATTTCTTTCATCCAATCCGCTTTAACTGCGAAACAAAACTGTCCTTTGGGGCGACGTCTCCGCACCGCAACCAAACATACCGCAACTCCCATCGCAATCTGATGCATCGCAACGGCAATCCGGCCACACAAAAAAGATAAACCCAGCTCAATAACCTCCCCCCTCGTCTCTGTTCGGTCGACCACGCCTCGATTCGATTCGACTCGACTCGACTCGACTCGTCTCGTGCTCTGCTTTACTACTTCTTCACACGCTTTAGTTCCAACGCCGACTTCGCCTTGCATTCGCACTCGACGTGCACCTTTTTCTGCCTGGATCACCCGAGTCATCTGCACCTGTCCGTCCCAACAACCTGCATCATGGATCAGCAACAGCAGCCTCAAGGAGGCGTCTCTGGCCCCGCCGGCCGACGGCTCCATATCGCCCATCGAAGAAGCCCGTCGGAGCTGACCCCGTTGATGAGTATGTTTTCAAACACGAACAGTATGTTTTGAAGTTTTGCTATTGTCATCGCCATTGCCATCGTGTACTATCGCGGCGCCCCTCTACCGCTCTTGCACTGGTCCGTTCATGTTCGTGGCGAAAAGCTTCAGAAGCCAATGATTGTACCCCTGACCCCTTCGCGTTCCCGTCTTGTATCCTGACTGTAACCCCTCATCCCCCCCTTCAATGCGCTGGCGTACTGACTGGATCTTTTTTTTTCGGTGCAGTGGAACAGCTTGCCATCCAGCAGCAGATCGAACTCCTTCAGCAGCAGCAACAGCAGATTACAGCTCAATATGCCAACCTCGGCATGCTTCCGGCCACGCAACCCCTGGGCCCTGGCGGATTCACCAACTTCCAGCCCATTGCCGGTTTGGCGCCTCAGGCGGGCTTCCAGTTCCCGGTCCAGCTGCAGCAGCAGCCGCCCCTAGCTCCTCCTACACAACCGCTTTCACATCGCCGTAATCAGTCGGCCATTCCAAACATGGGCATGGGGGGCCCGCCGCCTGCTCCCTCTGCCGGCGCCTCTGGCTCGACGTTCGGCAACTTCCAAGATCCCACCCAGGGTCACGCCCGAGAGAACAGCGCCGGTGGTCGTGGTGGTCGTGGTGGATCCGGCGCCGGTCATCAGAGAAGACATTCCTTGGCCTTGGCTGATGCCAAAAAGGCCGCCGAGATCGCCCAACAGAAGCGCACGACGTCTACCTTCCAGTTCCCTGCTGCTCCTGCCCCTGGCTCCTCCGAGAAGTCTGAGGATGATGCCAAGACCACTCCGAGCACCACTCCTGCTCCGGCGGAGGGCCAGATAGCTCAGGGATCGTCGTTCCGTGGCGGCCGTGGCGGCCATGGCAGGAGCCAAAGTATGGCTGTTGGTGCCAATGGCCGTGGTGGCCGTGGAGGCCATTTCTCTACCGACTCCGTGGGCCAAGGCAGCGACTTTTCCCGCCGCGCTCCTGGTGGCGGCCATGCCCGCACTGGTTCCCGCAACTTCGACGGCAACTGGAGGAACCAGAACCAGAACCAGAACCAGGCTCAGGACCAGACCGCTGCCCTTCCTCAGAGCCAGGGCTTCCAGCCCGGTCACCGCAGTCGCGGCTCGGTGAGCCAGTCCATCTCTTCGATTGGATCCTTCCAGTATCCTGGACAGCCTCAGCTGGTCCAGTTCCCCGGTCAGATGATGATGCCCCAGGTTTTCCCTGGCCAACAACTCAATCCGATGCAGCTCAACCAGCTTCAGGCTCTTCAGCTTGCTCAGATGAATGGTCAGCCACTTACTGGTCTTGCCGCCAGCCAGCACGCTCCTCAAATGGCTGCTCCTGGTCAGCAAAGCCAGCAACAGCAGCGCAAGACGCTTTTCACTCCTTACCTTCCCCAAGCTACTCTTCCTGCCCTCTTGGGTAACGGCCAGCTTGTTTCTGGTATTCTCCGCGTGAACAAGAAGAACAGAAGCGATGCGTACGTCTCGACGCAGGATGGCCTGCTTCCCGCCGATATTTTCATCTGCGGCAGCAAGGATCGCAACCGTGCTCTCGAAGGTGATCTCGTTGCGGTCGAGCTGTTGGATGTTGGTGAAGTGTGGGCGCAGAAGCGCGAGAAGGAAGAAAAGAAGAAGCGCAAGGATATTACCGACACTCGTTCTGGCTCCATTAGCGGAGGCCAAAATACCGGTGACGACAATGGCAACGCTGAGGGGGGACTCCGCCGCCGTGGCAGCCTCAGACAGCGTCCTACCCAAAAGAAGAACGACGACGTGGAGGTTGAAGGTCAAAGTCTTCTTTTGGTCGAGGAAGAGGAGATCAATGATGAGCAGCAGCCTCTCTTTGCTGGTCACATTGTTGCTGTTATTGAGCGTGTTCCCGGCCAAATGTTTTCCGGTACCCTTGGTTTGCTCCGCCCGAGCAGCCAGGCTACGAAGGAGAAGCAGGAAGCTGAACGCGCTGCTAGAGACGGTGGCAATGGCCGCCAACAAGACTCGCGCTCCCACGAGAAGCCCAAGATCGTTTGGTTCAAGCCCACGGACAAGCGTGTCCCTCTGATTGCCATTCCTACCGAGCAAGCCCCCAAGGACTTCGTGGAGAAGCACCAGGACTATGCGGACCAGATTTTCGTGGCTTGCATCAAGCGCTGGCCCATCACTTCTCTGCATCCGTTTGGTACCCTCGTTGAGAAGCTGGGCAAAATGGGTGATCTTAAGGTTGAGACCGATGCCCTCCTTCGTGACAACAACTTCGCGTCCGACGAGTTTGCTGAGGCTGTTTTGCGCAACGTCAGCCAGCAAGACTGGTCGCTTGAAAGTGAGGATCAAGCTGCTCTTGCCGCTCGCCGTGACTTCCGTGGCGAGAATGTGTTCACTGTTGAATTAGATAGCTCTGTCGAGCTTGGCAACGGTGTTCATTTCAAGCAGTTGCCTGACGGCAAGATCGAAATTGGTATTCACGTTCCCGATGTCGCCCATTTCGTCAAGCCCGGCTCACTCGTTGACCGTGAAGCTAAGAAGCGCGGTACTGCGGTCCATCTTGTCAACCGCTTCTGTGCCCTTCTCCCCCCCAAGCTGTCGAGCGAGCTTTGCACCCTCACTCCTGAACAGGATCGCTTGACTTTTAGCGTTGTGTTCCACGTCAACCCCCAGACTGGCGCGGTGGCTGAAGGCGACACCTGGATTGGAAAGGGCATCGTCAAGAGCGGCGGAAAGGTATCGCTCAGCCAGATTGATGAAGCCATTTCCGGTAGCAGCGGATTCTCCCATCCGACTGTGAAGGCTCTGGACATCCAGATTCTCAACGCTGTCGCCCAGAAGTTCCGTGAAGCTCGCTTGGGCGCCGGTGGCGAACCCATTGCGCCTCTCCGTCTCCTCCAGCAACTTGATGATGAGAACATCCCGCCTAAGCACAACATTTTCGAGTCTAGCCAGGCCACTGAACTTGTCGAAGAGCTTATGCACAAGGCCAACACCCATGTTGCCCAACGTCTGGCGCAGGGACTCCCGGAGAAAGCTCTTCTGCGCAGGCAGTCTGCTCCTAACTCCCGCCGCCTACAAACTATCATTGACCGTATGACTGCTTTGGGCTACGACATTGACGCTACTAGCAGTGGTACTCTACAGAATAGTTTGTTCAAGATTGACGACTCTGACATCAGAAAGGGTATGGAGACCCTCCTCGTCAAATCCATGCAGCGGGCCAAGTACTTCATTGCGGGCAAGACTGCCAGTCTGCTTTGGCCTCACTATGCGTTGAACTTACCCCTCTACACTCATTTCACGTACCCCACCAGGCGCTATGCCGACATCATTGTTCATCGTCAGCTTGAGGCTGTTCTTTCTGATGGAAAGATTGAATATACTGAGGATTTGGAGAACCTTGTCAAGACCGTGGAGTCTTGCAACACCAAGAAGGATTCGGCTCAAAATGCTCAGGAACAGAGTGTTCACATCGAATCTTGCCGCACCATGGATAAGAAGCGGCAGGAGGTTAATGGCGACCTGATTAGCGAGGGTATCGTCATTTGTGTGTACGAGTCTGCCTTCGACGTTCTCATTCCGGAGTGGGGCTTCGAGAAGCGCGTCCACTGCGACCAGCTTCCTCTGAAGAAGGCCGAGTTCAGAAAGGAGAAGAGAGTTCTTGAACTCTACTGGGAGAAGGGTGTTCCCAGCTCCGCCTACGTCCCTGAAGATGAGCGTCCCAAGGCCGCCGCTTCTCAGCGCATCTCGAATGCTCTCGCTGCTGCTCGCCAGGCTGAGGAGGCCGAACGCGCCAAGAAGGATCGCGAGGAGGCTGCCCGCAAGCAGATCGAGACTGGTACCGTCTCGCACGATGATGTTGACGCTCTGTTCCAGGACGAGGACGAGGATGACATCGAGGACAATGCCTCTGATATCACCGAGGCCATGGCCGGCGCATCTCTTGCGGAGCGCCCGACTCAGAGCGTGCCTGGCTCACCTACTCAGTCTGCGGCTGAGGCCGTCGGTACCCTCCACCGTACTCGGTCTGATTCGAAGGTGCCCGTCGGTGAGGCGCCGGAGGCTCGCTTGACCAACAAGGAGAAGTACTTGAAGCTCTTCAAGCTCCGCGAGGAGGGTGGCGAGTACATCCAGGATGTGACGGAGATGACCCGTGTGCCTGTCATCCTCAAGACCGACCTTTCCAAGAGCCCACCGTAAGTTCTACATCCCTTCTCCCTTTACAACATGCACAACTGACCAAACACACAGGTGCCTGACCATCCGCTCGCTCAATCCCTATGCCCTCTAAATGATCTGATGCTTTGGAAAGAAGATGCGCAGCAGTGCAGGAACGGTTAAGATGACTCACCTTAATGTCCGTCGTCATGTGGAGATTTTGTCAAACAAGTAGGAGGAACGGATGATGTATGATGTGTTAGAAAGCAACGTCTTCAAGATTGTTATGCGGGTGTATTCCTTTATTAACGATATGGTGTGCATCTCTTATAGTCTGTTGGCTTATTCGCGAAGGTGTTATCACACTCAACATGGATAACTTGGCGGGTGGCAGCTATGTGACAGACAGGGGTTCCTATGGGAGTATCAATCATAATTTGGCTACCTAAGATAGCTTTGGTGACGGGGGGAAGAATACGTTATGATGAGGATCACTAAGAAAGCAAAAGCCGAGTACAGACATAAATCATAATTATTTGATGCAGTGAAAAGAAGGCGGAATATAATCAATAAGGTGGCGTGGCTATTCGGCAGAATCAAGCTTATCGCAAGTACAAATGTGAAACATCCCAGCATGTGCTGTTGAGGAAGCTTTATCCATGCAGAGTGTGGGCAAAATGGGGTGTAAATACATCGTGGAATATCTTTTTCCAGCTCAGCATCCATGTCTTCCATTTCTATAGAACGTGTTCACGAATCAAAATCCGTCCTCAAGTAGTGTGATGAGAGGTAGGTAGGAGACAGTCAACGTCAAATCAAGCTTGAAAAAGGCTTGGTACGGGTACCGGGTTAGAACAACTCCGTGTACCCGTGAGACCTTTAAAACGTGTTTGAGACATGGAAGCGATAGCCCCTTCAACAACCCCAACAAGCCTAATGTTACAGAATTTCTCCGTGGTGTAACCCCGTCCCCTGTCTATAGTGTATCTCGACGACACTCATTTTTTTTGTTGGAAATGGAGATATCCGAGCGCATGCAAGATTGAATGGATGCACCTCCAACCCTCAACCTTAATTCTCTTATGAGCTTGTTGTTTGTTATTGGTTCGGAGTCTCGGTTGAACCGTTTGGGATAGCTGAGCTTCCCAGGTTCATGATTCTGATCATTGTTGCATTGATATGAGAATGGGCTTGTTTCTAACTACCCCTCTCTCTCTACATGCCTCCATCGACGTTTCTGGCTCTACATATTGTTGTGGTTCAGAGTAGAGTAAGAGCTAGGATTGAGCCAAGGGGCAGAACGAAGAAACGAAACGTCAAGAATGGCTTGGCTACCTTAGTTACTTGACGCTTTCATCCGTTTGTTTGATTCAGTCAACCCTCTAAGAAAAGAAGAGTTGGAAAAGATCTGGTTCTTTTAGTTATTTACTCTCCTCATGCCTTATCACCAGATAGATATCTATTCTACCTCGCCGACCTAGGCTACCTACATGTGATAAGGGACGGGATTGGGTGAGTGTATTCGGAACTTTCTATTTCCATTTCTATGTCATTACATGACAAATATATCTAAACAGCGGCTTGTTCGTATCTCACATGCTACTATTGACATTCCAGTAAGTTAGATCCGCATGCGCCCCTCTCAATTGGGAAACTTCAACTTGAATCAATTCGAGTTATGTTAAGCAATACCTGTATGAATATGATAGGTAAGTAGTACGTACCATTCATTTGCTTCCGAGCTTTCTTCACCGGCACTCATGCAACCAACTCGAGGAACCCCTGCCCATGTCCAGTCCCTGGTGGTTTGGGAACGACCACTATCTCCGCAATGCTATTACCCCAGATCCCCGGAACACTTAAGAGCCGTTTGCCGCCGTGTGAAGCTATCTCCTTGCCCTTACATATGTAGTGAAATGTAGGTAGGGTCCATGACCCCGTATACTACCATACATATTCCGTGATCCGGCCGCTTGGCGCTCGCCAGCATCGTAACATCACGACTCTTGTGTTGGTTGTGACGTTGTCTCCTTCTGGATATATCTTCAGACGGTCGTTTCTTCCTACACTTCTTGTTCGTTTCTCACCATCTTCCTCTTCACCTTCACGATCGATTGTCAACCTGGTGTTGTGTTTGTGTTGCATTTACTCTTCTGTTTCATTCATTTCTTATACCAAGCACGGGTCTGCTTTTTTGCTGCTTCCATTCATTCTCCTATCGAGTTTTCTACTTGTCTCTTCGAGCTGTGCTCACCACTTCATCACACTGAACGACAATTGTCTTTAAACGACGATCAACAAAGTCCAGCAACCTACGGCCCGGCCTTGTGGGGTTCCATACTCATCTTGTAATACTGGGACAAGCATAGTCCACACACGCACACAAGCATATACAGCACCAGGCTCGCATTCCTTCGACGAGAAAGAGACCCTTTGAAGGAGACACAACGCAGAGTAAAGACAACCTACCTTTGCACCTCGACGTCAAATTACCACGAAGCAAGTCGATCAACAAGACAACATGCCTTCAATCGCAAAGACCCTCGGCCTGATCACGGCATGCCTGGCTGCCTTGACCTCGGCCTTGCCCGCCATCCCCAAGTTGACAGACAACCAACTCAAGATCCACAGCTTCATGAGGCGTCAAAATGCCCTCGCTGCCGCCGCCGGTCTAACGGATGTAGATATCCTGCAATTGTAGGCTCTCCTCTTCTCTGCATGCACAAGCCTCACATCAGCTAACGAACCTGTCTTCCAGCGCTCTTACGCTTGAGCACCTCGAGAATACCTTCTACCGCGAAGGCTTCGCCAAATTCCCTGCCGCCGACTTCACCGCCCTCGGGCTCTCCGAGTCTCAGATCAAGGACCTGAAGGGCATCGGCAGCATCGAAGAGGAGCACGTAATTCTGCTCCAGGGCGCCATCGCCGGTGCCGGCGCCAAGCCCGTACAGGAATGTAAATATAACTTCCAGAACGTCACCTCTGCCGCCGCCATGGTCGCCACAGCCGCCGTGCTTGAGAACGTTGGCGTGTCGGCATACCTGGGCGCGGCGCAGCTCGTGACCGACCCGGGCATCCTGACCACCGCGGGCTCGATCCTAACGGTCGAGGCACGCCACCAGACGTTCATCAGAGCGGCGAGCGGCGTGGTGGCGGTGCCGCAGGCCTTCGACACGCCCTTGTCTCCTAAACAGGTGTTCAGCCTTGCGGCGCCCTTCATCGCGAGCTGTCCCGATGGAAGCAATCTGATCTTGAAGGCGTTTCCGACGCTGACGATGGGCGGGGACGGGAAGACGGTGGCGGCTGCCGGGTCGCAAGTGAAGCTCCAGAGTAGCGATGCGTCGGCGACGGGTAGCGCGAAGTTCTGCGCTTTCACCACGGGTGGCATCCCCGGCGGTACGGCATTCACGGCGTTCGATGCTGCTACGGGCGCGTGCGTGGTGCCGCAGGGCTTGAAGGGCGTTGTTTATGTGAACTTGGCGAGCGCGGGCCCATTGACAGGCAAGCTGACGGATGATATTATCGTGGCTGGTCCGATCGTAATGCAAGTGTCGTGAAACGGTTGATGGGGAGCGTCGGTTGTTCTGTTTGTATCGCCATTGTCAGCAAGATGTCTTGGCGTCAGTGGGTGGGGAAGCAGAAGGACAGAGCAGTAGAGACACGATGGAAAGTAACGATTCTATATTCGATTCTTGGCAAATCTTCAATTGTACATAATTCGTACGTGACACGTCTTCGTCGTCCGGTAGAACTGGGAAAGTGACTCCTGTTCCGCTCGTCAACAATCGGGATATGGCCAGTGGTATATGCTTTCGTCCGCAACCCTGCTCTCCCCAAAAGTCCAGCTTGCCATTCCGTTTTCAAGGGAAGGAACATCTCCAGTATTTCGACAGAGAGCTGCTCCTGGCCACTGAACTCAGTCGAAAGCGTAATCTGGGATGAGATGGGAAAGTGCGCTGCAAGACAATTGTTGTGCTGCTCTTGCCGTTGATGACGATCAATCAGTGAAAGTGACAGACAGATCGGAAAATGAGGCGGACAGCTTTCAGGTTAGCTTGGCCGTATCATCAGGCTCAAAGGCAGTCGGCAAGCTGCTGTGAAGTGATTCACAAAGTCTCGTACAAACCATACACCGGCAACTGTGCACCTCGGTGGTTTTCGAGATCGCCGACGCCCACATTCGTGTGGAGGCCAGTCAATCAGTCACAGTACGCTGGCCTCAAACATAAACCACGCAAAAGATGGACGAATGGTGGGTAAGTACGAACTGGGAGCGGAGATGGGTGTCCGTCTTGGATGCGACAAGCTGGCAGCTACAGTACCAGTAAAGTCCAGCGCCAAGGGTGTGTCGGCCCGTATAAAGCGCCCAAATGCGAGATAAGGTCGCACCGCATCTTGAACGCGGGAGCTTCACTTGCAATGCAGACAGGCCGCAAGTGCTCGCAGCAGCACCGGAAACCCGCGTTGCCCGCTCGGAGATGGGGGTTTGGTGCCGTTTAGCCCCGAATCGTCGCTTGGCGGGGTTGATGGGAGAGGCGGATGTGTGGGTACAGTCGAGATACTGGTTGATCTCTTGATACCTTTACTGGTCGGGCGGTGTTTCCGTGATGTGGACTCGGGCACGGGCACGATGTCGGGGGGTTCCCGCCGATTGACATGACTGGCGACCCGAAGTCGGTGGCGTCTAGCGGCCGGGATTGCCCCTGGTGTTGGCGCTGACCATCGGGAAGAATAGGATGTGATGAAGCTTGTTTCCACTTCACGGGTGGCCTCTTTTCGCGAGTCGGATTCATTTTCATTTCGGCGCCACGTAAAGAGCAAGATTGTGCCGCGCTAGGGATGGACCTGTTGGACGTGTAGTGTACTCTCCGTGAAACAAGCCAGCCGGCCGAAAACCACTTGGGAGCAAAGAGTTGAGCTGCGAAACTGCCACCGGGGAGCAGAACTACTCCCGAAGCTGGTCCAAAAAGCGTACTCGACGAGGCCGGCAACGCCCCATCAATCGTCGAAGTTTCGGCATGTCGAGTATTTGACGTTGTCGCTTGGGATAGTCACTGGCGGACTAACTCGGCGTAGCTTCCCGTTAAATTGTGATGTGGTTGTCTGCCCAGACTTTTCCACGCTCGTCGTCGATGGTGAGGAGTATTTATCTAGTTCTCGCCGAAGCGGACCGCGACCCGTAGTAGTGGCGGAGATACACCACAATCTCTCTATCTTCTCTCTCTTTTTTTTTCCCTTTTGTCTTTGTTTTTTCACTGCCCCTCCGTCCACTGATAAGGTCCTGCAAGGCTGAACAATTGCTGGAGTTTGCAGGGACGCTGACACGTGCCTGAATCGTTATCGTGTATCCCAGGAAGGAAGGTGGGGGTTGGCGACAAGGATGTATACTTGGGAATGCATTCACACCAAGTCAACAACGGCGACGAGTGCATGGCAAGCAGGGGCCTTGCTTCCAAGGGCGGTTTCGGACTGCAACCTGGTCTGGCTTCCCAAGGTAGCTGATCAAACAGTCCAATGACAAGTATCAATTCGTTAGCAAAAGGACAAATCGTATCTCGTTCACCCCATTATCCTCCAATGAAACCCTGATGCTGCTGCAGCGTTGCATGGCTGACCTACTATGTAACAGCCTGCCACGACACGCGACCTGCGAGGTCGGAGTGCTCGACGGCGGTAGCGACTGTGAAGCGGCGATGGCAATGAGTGGGCGAAGTTGGGGTTTGGCGCAACTTGGCATTGGTCCGTGGTCCAATCTTTGCCTCAGAAAGGACGGGCTGGTCCAGCGTGCAAACCCATGCGAAACCAAATGGAGCAGAAGAACGAAACCACTCACGACTTGTTCACATAAGCTTTTTACCAAACCATCGAGGCGACCAATAACAATGCGCCGATAAGACAGCAGCCGATCCAACATGTATGCGGCTGTGGCGCCCTGCGTGGAGCTCGCCGAGGGTTGCGCAGCAAGCGCAGTCCCGGCCTGCCATGTCTTGGCCTGCCATGTCTTGATTCAGGACGGACGGGTCTCACTTCAGTTCTCAGTTCTCGCCCCAACTGGCAAAATTCTGCGCACGGGCAGGACAACCTGTGCCATGGCAGAAGTGGCTAGTGCTGACGATGAATAGATCAGTGACGACTCTATTGCACGTTCAAATTACATTCCAAGTTGGAAACATCGTCGGGCATGTTCTCACTGTGGCCTACCTTATACGCTAAGTAGTAATTAGTGTTATTAAATAGCGGGATATTTCTATTATCGATAGCTCAGAAAAGAGGGCCGACCTCGGAGCTTTGATAAGAGAAATGACGTTGACACAGCCTGTCACACCTTTAAGTCTAGAAGAGCGGGCAATTCTATGCGACCCTCCCACCCAGGTGCTTGGTCAATAATTGTTCCATTGTGCTGTGATATCCCACGCCGTATGTACGCAGTAGTGTATATGTGCAGATGAATGTGGAAAGACGGAGGGTGGAAAGATTTTCACAGGAGAAAGGCGCGTCTCCGTCGCTCGCGAGACATGACGCATATTGTCTCGAGAACGTTGGTGAATACAAGGTCCTCGACGAATTGTATCGCGTTTGTCGCTGTGCAATCCGCACTGCCGGTTCAGGCCACATCTGCCAATCTGGAGAGCGACATTTGGATGCATCTGATACATATTGCAGAACCAGGCGGCACCACATCCCGTCGACGTAGGTACAAGTAGTGTAGACAGGGACACTTGCGGGACAGCACCATTGGTGGCCAAGTACACAGTGACAAACTGACAGGGACTACTAATGTAATCCCGGTTCAACCCCACCACCCCGAGTGTCCCCATGGGCCCCACGCTCCCATTCCTCAATGGCATTCTGCGGCTGGGATTATTCGCGGGCTGCAACGCGGGATTTGAATGCCGCCTGGAAAAAAAAATAGTGTACAGGCGAGGTGGTGGTGGTTTCATGCTCGCCTCCAGGTGTCTCCATGTTCGGAGGACGGGGAAAGCACTAGGGACGAGGGGATCGAGGGGGGATCGAGACAGGAACAAGGATCCGATGTCACGGACAAGCGTAGTAGCTTCGTCCCATCCTCGCCATGAACCTCCGACCGTGGGCCCTTCCATCCCGTCTGTCTTGTCTCGCCCAGTCGAGGTCTCCTCCTTCACGCTGGCTCCTCCCCAAACCTTCAAGGTTACCTCTGCTTCCTTCCCCCAGTCGCCCCAGCTCTATTTTGTATAAAGTCTTTTCCTCCCCTCCTCCAGAAAGCTGTGCCCCCTCTTGTCTTTGTTCTCTTGCTCATCCATCTTGCCCTCCCACCAAGCACAACTTTATCGATACCCGGTGGCCAACCCGCTAATTTATTTTTATTCCTCTCACCACATTCAAAATGTCTAACCTTCCGTCTGAGCCCGAGTTCGAGCAGGCCTACAAGGGTACGTCTGAGAAAAACCGATCGTGTAGCCGCGGACCTAGAGCTGACTTGATTTTTCATCACAGAGTTGGCCTACACTCTCGAGAACTCCTCCCTCTTCCAGAAGCACCCCGAGTACCGCACCGCCCTCACCGTTGCCTCCATTCCCGAGCGTGTCATCCAGTTCCGTGTTGTCTGGGAGGACGACAACGGCAACGTCCAGGTCAACCGCGGTTACCGTGTCCAGTTCAACTCCGCCCTCGGTCCCTACAAGGGTGGTCTCCGTCTCCACCCCTCCGTCAACCTTTCCATTCTCAAGTTCCTCGGTTTCGAGCAGATCTTCAAGAATGCCCTTACTGGCTGTAAGTGTCCGAACGGATCTACAAAACCAGAATATCAGATTTGCTGACTCGGCGTCTCTAGTGAGCATGGGTGGTGGCAAGGGTGGTGCCGACTTCGACCCCAAGGGCAAGAGCGATGCTGAGATTCGTCGCTTCTGCTGCGCTTTCATGGCCGAGCTTCACAAGCACATTGGTGCCGATACCGATGTTCCCGCTGGTGATATCGGTGTTGGTGGCCGTGAGATCGGCTACATGTTCGGTGCCTACCGCAAGGCCGCGAACCGTTTCGAGGGTGTCCTTACTGGCAAGGGCCTCTCCTGGGGTGGTTCGCTCATTCGCCCTGAGGCCACTGGTTACGGTCTCGTCTACTACGTCGGCCACATGCTCGAGTACTCTGGCGCCGGCTCCTACGCTGGCAAGCGCGTTGCCCTCTCCGGTTCCGGCAACGTCGCCCAGTACGCTGCCCTCAAGCTCATTGAGCTAGGCGCCACCGTTGTCTCCCTCTCCGACTCCAAGGGTGCCCTTGTCGCCACTGGCGAGTCTGGCATCACCGTTGAGGACATCAACGCCGTCATGGCCATCAAGGCGGCCCGCCAGTCCCTTACCAGCTACCAGAGCGCTGGCCACCTGAAGTGGATCGAGGGCGCCCGCCCCTGGCTTCACGTTGGCCAGATTGACATCGCTCTTCCTTGCGCTACCCAGAACGAGGTCTCCAAGGAGGAGGCTGAGGGTCTCCTTGCCGCCGGCTGCAAGTTCGTCGCTGAGGGTTCCAACATGGGCTGCACTCTCGAGGCCATCGAGGTCTTTGAGAACCACCGCAAGGAGAAGAAGGGCGAGGCCGTCTGGTACGCCCCCGGCAAGGCCGCCAACTGTGGTGGTGTTGCCGTTTCCGGTCTCGAGATGGCTCAGAACAGCCAGCGCCTCAACTGGACTCAGGCTGAGGTTGACGAGAAGCTCAAGGACATCATGAAGAACGCCTTCTTCAACGGTCTCAACACTGCCAAGACCTACGTCGAGGCTGCTGAGGGCGAGCTTCCTTCCCTCGTTGCCGGCTCCAACATTGCTGGTTTCGTCAAGGTTGCCCAGGCCATGCACGACCAGGGTGACTGGTGGTCCAAGAAGTAAATGGTGTCTTTTCACCGTTTAATGAGAATGGAAGGGAAAAAAAACAGGAAATCTTTATGATGGGAACTGAGCAATGAAAATCACGGGCCGGAGTTGGGGTTTGCCATGCTATCTTACCGAGCAGGCTTGGGTTCTTTTGGCGTTTGAGTCTATTTTAGACGGAGGCGGGTTTGATGACTTTCCATGTACATATACCATTGGTGAATTCATATCCTACCTGTCGATTCACACAAAACTTGACTTTCTTGCTACGCATTCCTAGTGACCGTGATATAATCTTGGCCGCGCGCTTCCAATTCCCTATTGCATGTAAATTGTACGTCCTCAATAACTGTAAGTGTGCCTGCTTTGCCAATTCCTTGCATTGCGCCCCCCCATTGGATTTGTTGTACTTAGAACTAACTTTGGCTGTTTCAAAATCCCGAACCTCTTCCAGGCCATGTCAAATGTTGGTACCCGCAGCTTTGGCAGAAATTAGGGTAATACTGCGTTTAAGTGATCGATGACCTCGTGCGCCGCAGACAACGCCTGATCATGTCATTCTTGTTAGAGACTGGAACCATATTGGAGTTTCAGATATTCCGATGTTGCCCGTTTTTGTAATTACTGACAACCTCTCTTCACTTTTTTTCCTCGAGTATTTCTGTTCCCCTGTTTCTCTCTGATTCGAGTCATCCACGATTCCGATTCGATACGGCGACTTTGAGAAATGGGGTCGACTCATCACAGCTTTTAATTTCAACGTATGGGTGTACGAGAGGCTCCCATTCCGTCACCGTATCGTAGCTGGTGAGCTGGAGTATTGGAGTGTCTGATCCCATTGGATTGTTGATAATGAGAGAGTTAGGGTCTTATTTAGACACTAACAGTTTCCTATACTTACCGCGGTCTTAAGAGTTGGTGCAAGAGTAAACAACCAGCGACAAACAAAGAGGTTGCCTAATCCCCGTGCCCTCGTTCAGCTTCCTCTGTACAACTTTAGCAACCGAAAGGGGTGATGATGATCCAAATAACACCATGAAGGAATTGGGGAAGCACCGAACTTAAGAGTCCAGGGGGTTGAAACAATGTTGTGGTGGCGATGCCTTCCTTCTTCAACATACTCTTCATCCTAGCAACATCTCTTGGCACAAATGATCTCGCCACGCATATCCAAATTCGCCAATCCTCGGACGGCACCACCACACCTCCCCACGGGGAACAGCTTGGTGTCACCTTGGGTTGGTGCTACTCTTTCCATTCCTGTCTCATCAAGTCTCTGATGACCCGAGAACCAAAAACGTCGAGGCTTCATTCACTCTGAATCCAGCAAACAGGGAATTGCGAAACGAAACGAGAACGGGTGTAACCAGAAGTCAACCTTGCCATGACTTGTTTTGTCCGAATCGGGACCAGATGGGGGAAAAAAAGAAAAAAAGAAAACAAACAATTAGATAAGTAGAGAGGGACAAGCTGGCTCGGGACGATACAAGGAATCGTGCAATTGGAACTTGAATGAGAATACAGGCATCACGAGGGAGCCTGCTTGCTGGGGGAACACGAAAGCGATATTCTTGGATGTCAGCACTTTTGGACTAACATTTCACAGAGCAAGGTACGGTGTAATGCGATGTTGGTGTCACTGGAAGTTGAGATCCAATGGATGATGCCAATTGAATTGCTGATGCCTTATAGGGAAGACGGAACGGCTAGACTGGCGCTCAAGGCAGCCATCAATTATTCGATTCCTTTAATAAAAGAACTATTATAGGGTCAGATCGATATCGCTTGATGGACATCAAGCATTGGACGGAGTCTTACGGCTGCGTGTATTGTGTACCTACACCTACTACGTCTAGTACGTGCGTACCACGGCAGGTGCCAATCGGTTGGTACGCTGTCCCTTCCTCAGATCCGTCCCATCGCATGGAAGCGACGATGTCCAGCTGGTAACTACCTCTATCGCAAGGCTGTCGAGTTGCACCTTCCCTCTTGGGGCTGCGACTAGAAACTGGCTTCCAGACCGTCGTGATGACGAGGAGTGAAAACTGCAGTGGCCCGTTCTCGTTCCCTTCGTTGCCTCGTGTTCCATCCAGTTGTGCGATTAGACAGAACCTCTCTTTCCTCAAGATATTGCCCTCAGAGAGAGCAATTCATGGCGCGGTTGAGGTTGTTGATCATACTCAGGTCGTCTGGGCTAGAAATGTTCTTCAGACCCAATGCAAGTACAGGCATCTACGTTGCACTGGACTGTCTTGACCGAACATTCTTCGCACTCGGCGGCTGAGATTTGTAGTGTACCACCCTTGCGTTCCCTTGTCAACTTTTGTTCCCTTGTCGTTCGGCTAAACATCAAAAGGGAACTTGTTGTCCGTAGCTCATCTAGCACAGCCTCAGCCCTACCGAGTAAGCATGGCAGAGAGAGACAACGGATCGTTTCACCACCAACGAGCTTTGCCATGTGGATGCTGACTAACAGAGCCCACGGTGATCCGGAAAGACTCGCGCTACCGGAAGGGACGAAAAAAGGGAAAGGAACGACAAAAATTAACGTCACTACTGCCACGAGTGCACTGCCATGGGTGCTTATACCTTCAAGCATGTTGGGCAGTCCGCCCAGATTGGATCAGTCATCATGAACGACTCCCGAGACACAGACGGATAAGTGTCATGCAACTGGCATGATACCGTACATGATACAGCGCTGAGTCGAGCCATCTCACCACCCGCTGTCGCATCGTCGACTGCCCTGGGTGCAGTATATGCACGTCGTACTCGTGACCAGGCAGATGTTCTTTCCCGTTCTTCGACCACACGGACTGGCCGCCACGAGAAGGGGGTGAGGGCCTTCTCTGCACGAACATCATCTCACCCACCTGCTTCAGGGCTGAATGCAACCACGAAATGCGGGAGAGCGGCAGGAGCAACAGGCCGGTTGAAGATTACGCCGGGAACCGATCCCCATTCGTTTCTCCATGACGATGACTGCCTTCCGTGCCTCTTTCTCTGACGTCCCCCTTTCTCGGAAATATCGCGCGTTATCTCTGAAAGCTGAGCCACATTGTGATCGGATCGTGGAGAGCAACCAGTTAACGTCCCCGTTCTGGCGTTCTGGCGTTCTGGCGTCCTGTGCGGACATGAACCGTAATGAGCCGGAATGAAAGATGACGACAATGGCAATGGCCACATGGGGGCCGTTCGTGATACCCAGTATCTGGTACAGTAGGAAAAAACCGACCTTGCATCTGAGTACTTGCGCATTGCTAACAACGATCAGTACCAGACAACAAGTTGACGAAGGAGAAAAGACGGAAATGGAACTGAGAAGAGTTCTCCCAGGTCAGACTCGTGCGTAGCTCTCCTCCAGTAGCTTTGGGCTCGTCCTATCACCACCGTGGGTGCTAGCTTCGTTTCCAGGCCAATAAGATCGGCAATAGCATCTCTAAGCCAAGAAGTGCAGGGGCGAGAGGGGCTATTAACCACTCGATGATCCAAACACGTCCAATGGCAACTTCATCGCTGTGTGCAGGGCTCGAGACCCTTCTCCGGACAACACGAACTGCATCCATGACCAGAGCTGCAATCCACCGTCACAAATTGCCTTTGCGACAAGAACCTCGCGGCGCTATCCTCGTATCGAAAGGTCGACCCTGAATGGCAGCCAACGCCGTCAAAAATCTCAGGAAGACAGGGGCTTCAGAGTCACATGCAAAGCTCAATTATTTCCAGGCCGAAAAGAGCTTCAGATATGTTTTCCAAGCAAAGGCAAGATCTGGTGCTGATCGACGTGGACAGCAGCAAGGACAAGTCGCAATGGGTCCTGAAGAATTCAGCTCGGTCTTGGCTTGGCTGTGAATCCGCCATGTCAGTTGTATCGTTGGGATAGATGACGGGAGTAGCCGGCTCATCTATTCCGAACCACGACACCACTTGATACGCATAGTCAAGAGAAATCATCGCTGAACATCACGGAAGAAACCTTCCCCTTTATCGTTATTTTTTATTGTTATTTAGCATTTTTTTATTTCTTTGTTTTTGGGCTGTCAAAATTATGGAAGAGGCAAGGCTTCCTGTCTCGTTATAGGAATCACCGTGGCTTGCAACTCCACACGAACTGCCCCCTCCCCATCCTTCGGGAAACATGAGGCTTGCAGTTCGTGTACCCACACCGTCTTGATGGTCGACAACAATCAGCATCTTTGACTCGAGCCTTCTCATATATGGTGGTGCCGTGCCGTCCCCATTGCACAATTCGGTGGATATCCAGACGCTAGCAATGCACTCGGCGTACATACCCCTTGCAACCCTCCATTGTCGTCACTGGGTACGGAGTACGGACCTCGGCCAATGGTGATTTGCATATTCCGCTATAATGTACTTTGTGTTCCGCGCAGCCTCGGGGAACCAGGGAGCAAGGTTCAAATTAAGACGGAGCTGACACTGCGCCTTCACGATACCGATACTGAGCCATGAGCGCAGAGCCGGGTAACCGTTTTCGTCTTTCTCCACACGAAAAGTATCAGATCTTCTACCGGAACGGATACAGACCGACGCAGTGCACAGCCCTCATCCTCCTCAGCTTATACCTCACGGAGTAGGTAAGGTAAGGTAATACACTACCGATGTACAAGTCTATACATTTTCCACCCACACCTCCATGGAGCTTCTCGAGCAACTCTTATTGCTCCTTTGCCCTGTCGGGCTAGACCAGTGCCACGTTATGGCGTCTCCATCAGAAAGTTAGGATACCAAGGACTAGGGCAGAACATAAGGTCGTTCTGGCCACCAGATATATCAATCAGCCTGACGCCTCCCATCCGCTCTGTCAACAGCGTCGAAATTTCTCCTCAGCTCCCCATTCACTCTCAGATTTCATTAGCAGTGTTGCGTTGATCTTATTTAGAGTTATTATATTCCTTTTCTCTTTACCATTTGTGATCCACAAGATATATAGCCACCTTATACCCATTGTGTTGGCAACGACGGCCTCTTCATTGACATCCTTAGCTCAAGACCTTTTATCAGGAGACTTGGTTTGAACATATTGATATCCTCCGGACTAAAAAGATGGATAGGCTATCAGCTCACCAGTCAAACGGGGCTCCGTCACCCCCGCCGACCCCGGCTTGTAGTGGTCACCAACTTGGAGTGAAAACCGACACCGCTGGCCTCTTCGTCGGCTCTACACATACGAACGGCGACTCAGACGCCTCCTTTACCGAGTCGCCCACGTCCGACTTCCCCCCCACTCCCCGTAGGAGCCCCAAACAACAACCTCAAGATTACTCTCGGTCCAAACAAGAGTCTCACCAGATTCCGACGGAGGGAATCCATGACCACCAACCTGGGGGTCCTCGCTCTCGAGCCAACACCAAGGTGCGCAGCTATGTGGCCGACCAAGACCGTCAAGCGTTTCCAAGGATCTCGAAGCCTGTCGAACTTATACAGGTTGCCTACGATGTCGTGGTTATCGGATCCGGCTATGGTGGTGGTGTTGCGGCGTCACGCATGGCTCGCACAGGCTCATCAGTTTGTGTTCTTGAGCGTGGCCGTGAGAAGTGGCCTGGCGAGTACCCTACTGGTGCCGCGGATGCCTTCAAGGAACTCCATACCTCCGGTACTTTCGCACCGGGATCTTTGGATGGCATACCCGTTGAGACAGGTGATCCCACCGGCATGTATCACTTGATCTTCGGAAAGGGACAAAATGCCGTTGTGGCTAATGGTGTGTATGCCTGTGCAGAAACGTGATGTAGAGTCAGCTAACATGTAATGCTAGGCCTTGGTGGAACAAGCCTTATGAACGCTAATGTCTTTATGGAGGCCGATAAAGGTACCTTGGCCATGAAGGCCTGGCCTCCCGAGATACGAAACAAAGTAGACTCTTTGGACAAGTGTAAGTTGAAAGGCCTTCTCACGTGCCCTGCGGAGCACAGGTGGTTTACAAGATGGATACTGATCTTCGGCATAGACTATGAGAAGGTAGAGAAAGTGCTCGAACCGGCAGAGTACCCTGATGACTGGCCTGAGCTTCCCAAGGCCAAACTCCTCAAGAGGCAAGCCCAGTATATGGGCTATGGTGACAAGTGGAGGAAGGTCAAGCAGACAACACGCTTCCAAAACGGCCCAAATAGCTGTGGTGTTGAGATGTCAGCATCAGCTTTGACCGGCCAGGATGCTACTGGCGTCAACGACGGCTCGAAAACGACCACGCTGGTAACATATCTGGCTGATGCCTGGAACTGGGGTGCTGAACTGTTCTGCGAGTGCGAGGTGCGATACGTCGAAAAGGCCAAGGACGAAAATGGTAACGATGACGGCTACCTTGTCTACTTTGCCTGGCATGGCCGAAACCGTGGCCACTTCAAGGCAAACCTTCACGGCGATTTGATGTGGGTTCGGGCGCGAAAAGCAGTCTTCCTGGGTGCTGGCGCCCTTGCAACCCCTGAGATTCTGCTCAGAAGCAAAGCGATGGGACTTGAGATGAGCAACTTGGTCGGCCAGAACATGAGCGGTAATGGAGACATACTGGCATTTGGGTGAGTTTCTATCTTTTTAAAATTGTTTGGAAATGCGTTTGAAGCGGGTTTGAGCTGACCTTTCACTACAAGCTACAACACCGACGAGACGGTGAACGGCATCGGTCGGGCATACCCTTCGCCATATAACCCCATTGGGCCTTGCATTACCAGTGTCATTGACTGCAGGCATAACCTAGAGAACCCTCTGGACGGATTCGTCATTGAAGAGGGTTCGGTTCCTCACGCCCTCGCCCATTTCCTGCAAGCAATGCTAGACTTGATGCCGGGAAGTGAAGAGCCCAAGAACTTGACTGTCCTTGACAAGGCACACTCTGCTCTGGCTCGTTACGGTAGCCGGTTCTTAGGCCCTTACTTCAAAAAGGGTGCCATTGAGAGGACACAGGTTTATCTCATTATGTCTCATGACAGTAAGCAGGCCGAATAAAGCTCAAGCAAAGCCCAATGATCGCGAAACTAACACCCTCACAGGTAACCAGGCCATGTTGACTTTGCAGGATGATAAGCCAGTTCTCGAGTTCCTTGGTGTTGGTCGAAGTGATCATGTCAAGAAGCTCAATAACCTTTTGGCCCAAGCGACGCAGGCTGTTGGCGGTACCTATGTCAAGAGCCCCTTCGACGCTATGATGGGTAACCAGCAAATAACAGTCCATCCGATCGGGTATGTTACTCCTTCCTTACCACCAAACTTTCGTATAAGTAGTATACTGCGGCACGTATGGTTGGACTAACACAATCTCGAAACTTGTAGCGGAGCTTGTATGGCCCGAGACAACACGGGTCGGACCGGTGTCACCAATCATGTGGGTGAGGTGTTCACGGGACTCGGAAGTGAGACCCACGATGGCCTCATCGTCACAGACGCTGCGGTGATTCCCACCGCTCTGGGTACCAATCCTTTCGCCACCATTGCTGCCCTAGCGGAGCGGTCTGTTGAAGCCTACTGTCAACGCCAGGGTTTGCACATCAGCGAGGAGGAGAACGGCATCCTTGATCTGTTTGGTGAGCCACAACATAAGCCCAAGCAGCATTTGCCAGTGAGGACTGTCTCAAAGATCGAAGCCATGGAAGAAGGGCACAGTCTCGGCTACGCAACCCGAGCTATTCAAATGGCCAAGGAACTTTGCTCGAGCGGCATGGGTTTCACTGAGGTCATGTCTGGCTTCATCCACCATGATCCCACCATGAAAACGGATGAACGGTCTACATACGAGCTTGCCTATCGGACCGCCAAATCGCGCTGCGAAAGCGCTCGCTTCTTCCTCAGTGTGCAGGCTTTCGACACCTTTAGGACCCTTTCGCATGCTCAGCATCGTGCCATGCTTACGGGAACCTTTGTGTGCCCCGCAATTCCCGGCTCACCGTTCATGGTTCGGAGAGGCGAATTCAATTTGTTCATCATTGATGACAAGGCGCCTGGTACCCGGAACTTGACGTATGATTTTGATATGACCGGCGTCGATGGCAGGAGGCTGCACTTCCATGGTTACAAGGTTGTCGATTCGTCTGTTGCGCTAGACCCTCTGCAGTTTTGGCGCTCGACTAGCACACTCTATGTAACCGTCAGCGAGCATGTGGATGGAATGTGCAGCAATCTTGACGATGAAAATGCTTGGAGGAGGGGCAAGGTGCTCGCCAAGGGCATCATGAACATCCAGCCAAAGCACTTTCTCTCCGAGATCATGACTATGACTCCAACAGGCAGCAACCTTTTGAAGAAGGTAGCCAGTGCGGCCAGTTTCCTCACTTTCTTCACCCGCAAGTCGCTCTCCCTCTTCATGGCGCCGTTGACTCCGCTCGAGTACCCAAGCATGATGCCCACAGGCTACGTCAACAACACAGCACCAACAAAATCCTTTGCCATCTATGCCGACGATGGAGTCTGCACTCGTCTACATATGTGGGAGCCAACTCATTATCCTGATAACGACAAAAAGAACATCAAAAACCTCTTCATGGTTCCGGGCGCGGCAGTTGATCACCATATTTTTGCCCTTCCTACCATCCGGTATAACGCCGTCAACTACTTCAGACGCGCCGGTTATCGCGTGTTCATCACAGTTCACCGTATCGGACAGCTCATGGTTGCAGAGCACAGCTGGACGACCTATGATGCCCGTCTTGACATTAAGGCATGCATGCAGTATATCCGAGAGCACTACGGGAAGGAAAAGATCTACACCATCGCCCACTGCATGGGCAGCGTCGCCCTCTCCACCGGTATGCTCGACGGCACGATCCCAACCGACTGGTTCCTGGGTGTCTCCTGCTCCCAAGTCTTCATGAACCCCATCTGGCAAACCATGAACCTGATCAAGGCCACCACCGGCCCCTATGACAAGATCTACAAGGCCCTCGCCGGTAACTGGTTCAGCTGTAGCACCAGTCGCGACGACAGTTACGTCCAGCAAGCTCTCAACCAGCTGCTGCGTCTCTACCCTCAGCCACGCAAGGAAATCTGTAACAACGCGGCCTGTCATCGCACCAGCCTGGTGTTCGGCCGGTGCTGGAACCACAGCAACCTGAACGAGGCCACGCACCGGCAGATCGACCGCTTCTTCGGCGGCGTCAACATGAAGCTGCTCCACTTGCTGATGAAGCAGGGCGCCGAGGGCCACGTCATGGCTAATGAGCCCCTGTGCCAGCGCCTCGACACGCCCGAGAATATCCGACGGCTCAAGGGCATCCCGTTCCTGCTGTTCGTCGGCCGCGACCAAGCCGTGCTATCACCAGAGTCGACCGAGCGCACATACGAGATCTTGTGTGACACTTTTGGCATGGACGACACAAGCTACAAGAGGCGCGTGGTACCTGGGTATGGACACCTGGATGTGTGGATGGGGCGGAATGCTTGGAAAGATGTCTATCCGTTTGTGAGGGAGGAGGTGGATAGGGTGTGCAGAGGGGAGACGTACAAGTTTGTGGAGCCACAGGATGAGTTCAAAGCGATGGTAGATTCGGGGGAGTTGCTCCATTGAGAGCCATGATAAGGAGACAAGGGTGACGACCATGGACCTTGATGAGAGTATTGGAACCATGGGGGCCATTTCTTTTGGACAAAAGTTGGATATTTCACTCTGCTTTTCTCTTTTTACCGGTACAGCGTCTGGAGCTTGACTTGGTATCGGTTTTCTCTTGTGAATTATTCAAAGGAAATCATACATTGGGAATGAGGTTGATACCATGACGAGTAGGGGACTGCGTACATAGACACTGAGCAAAATACTCTGGCAGGCCCAGAAATTCATATCGGCACAAGTGTGATTGGCGATCCACGATAATAACTCCAATATCACTCCCCTCTAACTCGTTTCTAGTCCGACGAAGATGAATCATGAATCCGTGTGATATTTTCCCGAATTCTTCCGAACAGGTTCACACGTCGTTTTCTCCTATAGCTTAAATACAATACCTCCAATCGCCAAAACTCCACGACAACAATCTCCATACCAAAACGCCTCAATATACCAGTATGATACCTTTACACTTAGTTTAGACAGCCGCTACTTATCCCATCCCTCGTGATACATGCTGGCCGCATACTCAATCATCCCATCCCAACCCTCAAAAAGCCATACGTATACCTATCCTTTTCACCACATAGCAGCCGCATCGAAATCAAACCTCTGCAACTCCTTATTCGCATCCTCCAGATCCTTCTTAGCCTTCATCCGCATGTAGAAAATCGGACAGTCCTTGCTACTGCAGATAACCTCGCAGTGCATCGACCCCTGACACCTCTGACACTGGGTCCAGAGCCTGCCGAATCTGACCTCCAGATCCGACACCCTATCAAGCGTCTTCTTGTACAGCTCACCCACTCTCGGAGCATCATCCGCACAGACAGCGCCCTGGCTTTCTTCTTTGCCCGTTAGCGGCTTCTTGCAGCCCATGCAGGTCTGCGTCTTCTTGGCGAACTTCATGAGTCCCCCGACGGTCGGGGCTGCGACTGAGACGACACGGGTGTGGTCGCCATGCAAGAGCGACTTGGCTTTGGTCTCGCCCAGGATGGGCTCGAAGATGCGGCCCAAAGGCTTGGCCAACTGGTTGTCCAGATAGTACTTGGTGTCGATGGGCACGTTGTGCTCGAGCACGTAGATGGGGTCCTCGGAGCGCTCAAAGTTCTTGGAGCCCGTGGCGCCTTTTACCATGACGTAGGCGACGCGGTCGCCGAGCCCCGGGGCCGAACCGGCATCGCGCTTCTTCATGCGCTGCGCGAGCTCGACGTGGGCTTGCTTGGCATCATAGTTCTCCTTGGTCAGGGCCTTGGTGATGACTAGCTTAGACATGTCGATCTTGTTTTGCAAGAGGTCGGCGATAGTGTCTTTGACATATCTGGGGGTAGTAAGTTAGTACGATGTTGGCAACAGTAAAAGGGATAAATGTGGCAAACTCTTACGCTTGAGCTCCAGGAACGTCTTGGTCGATAAGGATCATCCTAAGGACCTTCTCGATAACTGTCTGAACTAGCAAGCAGTTGTCACGACGAACCGTCTCGATACCCTTGGTGTCCATCTTATCGTACTTCTCAGGCTTGGTCCAGTACAAACCCGCATAACGCTTCTTGTTGATGAGAAGGTACGGGAAATAGACCTTTTCGAACTCCAACTTGATGGGCTTGATGAACTTGCCCGAGACATACTCGGAGGCATCTTGGCCGAGCTTCATGGCCTCAGCAAGATCCTTGGTTCCAAACTTGACCATGACGGAATCGGTATCACCGTAGATGACCTGAGCATCGTGAGAGTAGCCATTGGCAATGGTATACCGCTCCTCCACCTCCTTCTTGGTCCTTTCGATCATTTGACGACCGAAACTGGTGACACTACTGGCGATCTCCAAGCAAGGAAGCTTGCCGTTTGTGGCTCCCGTCAAACCGTAGACGGAGTTGGCGCTGACCTTCAAGGCCAATTGACGACCGTTCAGCACAGCCTTCTTGAATGGGTCCTTCTCTACGGCCAACTCGCGCTTCGCTTGCTTTCTGGCAGAGAGCAACTCCTCCAGAATCTGTGCCAAAAGACCCTTCCTCTGCTTAGTCGTCACAAACATGTCTCCGTTCGGAGTAACAATGTAGTCCTCGTCCTTCTTCAAATCCCATCTCTCGATATCCCGCTTCTTGATGAGTGTTGTGTAACAAAGGTTGTGCGCCTGCATGATACTGGGATACAGTGAAGCGAAATCGAGAGTCGCAATTGGCACATCGTAATAGCCTCTTGTAGGCTCAATGACAGTAGCACCTTCGTACTGCTCTTCCGAGGACTCGGGTCGTAGGTTGGGAATGACCAGCTTCTGCTCCAAAGCCTTGCGGAAAAGCTGACTCAAGAACTTGACTTGCTGACCTCTGGCCAAGAGGAAGTTGAACGGCACACCCGTGACTCTTGCCATTTCCGTGTAGTTTTCTAAACATGATAGCTTGTCCATCAGCCTTTGCGGCAAGTAGGCGTCCTTTAAGCAATAAAGTGCAAGACGTCGCCTGGATTCCGGTGTGCCTTCGAACAATTCTGTGATCATGGAATGATGAACGTC
Organism: Neurospora intermedia; assembly: GCA_037102815.1. Taxonomy (NCBI): domain Eukaryota; kingdom Fungi; phylum Ascomycota; class Sordariomycetes; order Sordariales; family Sordariaceae; genus Neurospora; species Neurospora intermedia. The sequence goes on along the minus strand of BTPP01000001.1, from coordinate 3,593,486 downwards.
TTCTTTTTGCTCCCCTAAGAAGTGCGAGCAGACAGAATTAAGGGTGTAACTCCTCAACTGGTAGTCGCGTTGTACCAGTTGAAGCATGTCGAGCTGAAGCCGTCCGTTGGTATTTGTAGCCTTGGTGTCACGGTTGCCCATCTGCTTGCTAGAGAAATTTGTCTCCTTTGCGACAGATCTCACCCTGGTACGAGACCAAAAGTCGAAATCCTTGACTTTGAGATGTTTAGCTCGGTCGAGAAGGTAGGGAAAATCGAAGTTGGCGATATTGTAACCAATGATGATATCCGGATCGACCTGTTCCAGGAAGTTGCGCCACTCGCGGAGCATGTCCTCTTCCCTGTCAAAAGACAAAATCTGGGTAGCCACGATCGGGCTAGTGGTGTCAAGACAGAACACATTACGGACAAATGGCTTCTTCTCTCCGTACTTTGTGACAATGTTTGCGATCTGAATGACGGAGTCGTGTTGCGGTTCGGGAAAGATGCCCTTGCGGCCAGCGCACTCGATATCGAAGGAGAGGATTCGAAGAGGTGCCATCTTGGACCATTCGCCAACGGGTTTGTGTGCTATTAGGTCCCGGTAGCTCATCTCGGCCTCGATCTGACAGTTGGAATGTTTATCGTTGGCAAGCTGATAGCTGCCTGCAGGAGCCTCCACCCAAGACATACCAGCAATCTGGTGTTTGTTAGTTTGGGGAATCTTGGGGGTGGTGCGAGGAGGTGGCATACCGAGCAGTCAACCATGAACCGAAGCAAATACTGGATATCATCAAAGGTCATGATAGATCCATCGCTCTTCCACATGCCCTTCCAGTTGGCTTTGTTCGTTTCGATCAATCTTCGAACTCTGGGAAGAAACTTGGGGTCGTTGACGGTGACCTTGATATAAGGGTTTTGTGTGTTCCCTTGGAAGCCGTACATGTTCTCGCGCATCGTCAGGGTGACCGAATGGATGGCCGGTGTGGGCATGGCGAGCTGCGTTTCGAGGAATGCTCTATACTTGGGACAATCATCGGGACCAAACGATACAGGGGCTTGAACGTAGAGGTAGTGTTTGAAGTCTTTGACATGGAGGAGGACCGAGTTTCCATTTTCAGTAACACCAAACAGCTTAATGGTCGCTTGGCCGCCGTGGAGGAATCCCTCTTCAGCCTCAATGGACTGGAAGCAGAGACTGTCTGTAGCTGGGTTGTAGGTCGCTGGTAGTGGCGGGCGTTCCCAAGCTTGATCCTTTTCCGAGTTATTCTGTTTCAGGTCGGAAATATCCTGGCTCATGCGCTCAAGCACCTCGCTCTCGAAGGCGCTCTTGGGTTGGGTAGAGGGTATCCTGCCCTTGCCGTCATTCTTGAAAGTTCGGAAGCGGGAAGAGGGAGGGACATCGTCGAGGCGTCTTTTCTTGGCTGAATCTGATGAAGCGGCGGGAAGATTGTGAATATTGCTGCGGGCGCTTGACGCCTCGCCAAACGCGCGCTTCTGGGGCAACGCCGAGGGCGCCATTCTGGCTCTTTGGAAGTTGAGTGCCTGTGGTAGAGGTCGGCTAGGATAGGATACACAAAGATGGACGTCTTTCAGGACATGGGGTTATTGTCTTGTGGAAAATTCAGTGTCGTCTTTGGCGAAGAACAAGAAAAAAGAGCAATGATGACAGCCAAAGAGAATATGTCTGGTTGGGGAGAGGGGACAGAGAATGTGAATTGTAAATGGGATGAAATGGGAATCGCGACTATACGCGACGAACGTCTTTGTTACGTGACAAGCACCCACTTTTACATGGCGCCGTTAATTACCTGTAACTGCACCTCTTTAACCCCTGCAGATACTAGGACGAGGTACCTCTTGCGTCAGTACCACCAAGTCAAAGCACCGTTTGCGGAAAACGTCTTTCTATCGACGAATCCGAGTGACTGTACCGGTATTGAGTAGCCCATACGAACGGAGTTTAACACATCCTCGAGCTTGCGAATGGCAACTTTAGAACTGGATGATGCCGCCTGGTTGCTTCAATCGAAGCACGTGAGCTCGCGTCAGACCCTAACCCTGTCCTCCTCCACTTCACGTCTCTCGCGGTGCGGCGACCGGGGTATGCCCCGCGTCTTCTCTCATACCACTTACAACCTTCACCAAGTAATTGCATAACCTTACATCACTTCTCATTCTCCCTTGGAAGGTCAGGCACCAAAGTCTGTAAAGTATCGCTCCCTCGAGTACACGAAGTCCACCTCAATTACATTCACAGTTCAACTTGACTGAACTGCCAAACCCAAAAGTCATACCATCCAACGCATTTACTCCAACCTCAAAGACCCAGAGACAACATCCACACAAATGGCCGACCGTCGTCCCGGGCCCAACTTTAAACCCGCTGCTCCCTCGCGAACCGCGCCTCCTCCACACACCGGACTCTCTTCCGCCGGAGCAGGAGCGGGAGCAAGAATCGGAGCATCAGTCCGCCGCAACCTGTTCCAACAGCAGCCACAATCACAACCAGCTCAGGCAGCATCCCGACAACCCACTGCTGCTGCTCCAGATTCTCAGTCTCAAGGACACTTTCAATCCCAACAATCCTTTCACTCTCAGATCCACCAGAGCAACTTTCAGTCACATATACCTCACCACCAACAAGCTTCTTACCTCACCCAACCACCTTCTTCCTACTCCGACTCCTACCCCTACCCCTACCCCTACCCCCAAGATCTTCTCAGTCAACAGTACCAACAACTAGTACCACAACACCACAACGAAGAAGACACCAAAATGACCTCCTCTTCACAAGAAGAATCCCCACCCTTAACCGACGCCATCACAGACCCCAACCTCGAAATAGTCATCCGCGACAAAGAAACGGGAGAAATCGACTTGGGTCACGACCCTCCCACGCCGCCCTACGACGAGGAGATGGAATCGATCATGGAGGCCCGAATGGAGCAGGAGAAGGAAAGGGAGAGGTTGGCGGACGCGGTGAGGGAGTGGTTGACGGAGCACGAGGCAGAGGGGAGAGGGGATGTTGGGCCAGAAGGGGGGGCTGGAGGAGGAGGAGGGGGAGGAGAAGGTGCTGCTGGTGGGGGAGGAGGAGGGGGTGGGATGGATACTGAAGGTATGTTTTTTTCAAGGTTCAGTTGCGCCATGGGCGCTCGCTACATGTGAGGAAGATGGCTGACGACCGAATGTAGATCTCCTGGAGGCAGTCAAGGCGAGCTTGAAGGCCAAGGTCGCGGCGTTGTCGGAAGATAATTGGATGTTTGAGAGGGAGGAGGTACTTCATTTGCACTGATTGGGGAGGGATGATTGAGTGACGAGTGGCACACATTTGTTGACACGATTGATTTGCATTCATGGTAACGAGGCTGGTTGGTAATTGGGTCTGGTTCCTTCTCCGAGTTCTTTCTTCCAGACACTACTTGGGCTTCTTTCCCATCTGGATTGTTGTATTATCTTAGCATAACCAGCGTATACCCCCCTATGATTACCATTTTCACCTTGAACAGGATTCTAGTAGACTATGAGCAGAATATAAAGCGAGAACAAAAGCATACTTCTGCGCCTTCCTTTACTGAAACCCATCCCTCTTCACCATTTCTTTTCTTCTCAGTCCAGTCCCTCTGCAGTAGGCGCCGCCTCGACCCTCCTCACTGGCGGCCTGCCACCAGCAGCACCCGCACCACCACCACCGCCACCGCCGCCGCCGAACAAGCTACCCATCATATCCAGCAATGGGTTAGACTGCCGTGGCCTTTGAATACCAAAGTACATCTCAGCAATCATCTCCAGCGCGCCATCCCACGCTCCCCCCAGCTCGGCAAGATTGCTCGCATATTTCGTCTTCAACTGCCTGAACAGATCCGGGGTTCCCTTCTGCACCGCCAGCAGCAACAGTCCCAAGAAATTCAGCAGCGGCAAGCTCGGGAAGATGCGGATATCACTACCCTGGGAACTCTCCACGTTCTGCACGCCGAGCGACGGGTTTTCGGTCGTGAGCGCCGAGACAAAAGCGCGGTATGACGTGTTGGCCGCGCGGACGTTAGCCAGCAGCAGATACGGCAGGATGGCGCGGGCGGCGAAGAGGGCGGCCGTGTGCGGTTGCTCGCTGTCCTTGTACCACTCGTACTCCATGCGCGTCAGCACCTCGGCCGACTCCTTGGTGCCTAGAACCAAATGCTTCTCGGCCTCATCCGTCTCGTGCTTCTCGGCGGCTAGGGTGCCGACAACGTGGTGCAGCTCCGGGTCGCCGGCAGGGTAGTCGCCAAACTTTCGTGACCAGCTGTTCGAATGAAAGATTCCATTAGTCCCTCTTCTTGCTTTTTCAATTTTCTTTATATCTTGTCTTCCTTTCTGTGCAAAAACCCGCGTTACAGACGGAAGAAAGAAGACTTACTCAAAAACCTCCTTCACAAACTTCTTCCTGGTCGGCTCCTCGAACTCAAACAGCCTCAAACACGTCAACAGCCGCCCGCGCGACGCCGCATCCGGCTTGACTTTGCCTTGCTTGTAAACGTCCACCAGCAAGATGGCGAGATCGCCACCGGCGCCGCCCGCTCCGGCCTTTAGCAGCGCCTGCGACACGCTGGACAGAATGTCGATGGCGGCCTGCCAATTCTCCGCTTTTGTGTACCGCGCCGCAACCAACCTCGTCTCCTGCCCGGCCTCGTACTGCTCCTCGAACTGGCCCTCGGCGATGCGCTTTTGTAGTCGCGCAATGATCTTTTGGATCTTGGCGTCTTGTTTTGAGGCCATGGCTGTGTTGTTGTTGCGGGTTTGATGGCGCAAATATGTTGTGTGGTTTGGGTAATTTGCAGGCGACGTGTCGAAGTTCGTGAACACTGCCCCTGATGCTGTACGTAGTCGGTTCCTATCGTGGATATCGGCCCAATCGATGTTAGATTTATGCCGCTGATTGCTCGCGACTAGACCGTTGATATATAGATGCCAATCAAAACGTTGAGATATCTGCGCGGTTCGTCGGCAGCTGATGGTGATTTAACAGTATCGGTCGCCTTGTGGAATTGGAGGATGGGTGGAATTCGCCAGATCCGAAAGACGGGACGGGACAGACAGCTCACAGCGTCAAAACCCCACTGACAAGCATCATAGCTCTTGAGTGGGTGCACCCGCCCCGCATGGAAAGATGGAAGAAAAAGGATGATGTCGGAAGTGGGACAGGTCTGGAAGGTGGGGTTTTTGCGCGGCAGGCAAGAGCCCTCTAACGGCTACACTACTATTGTACCTACACAAGAACTTTCCAAACAAAGTGAGCTCATCTAGAACTCCACTTCCCCCCTATTCCGACCTCGTTCCTTTGTATGTTGCGCTTTCCGAAGCTGCATAAGCTTGACAGCCAAATTAGATATCAGACCAAAAAGAAATCAAAAACGTTGCTCGAACCAGGTTTCGAACCTGGGACCTTTCGCGTGTGAGGCGAACGTGATAACCACTACACTATTCGAGCTCCGACTATTATTGCTGATTTCATTCAGTTCAGCCGCCTATAACGGTCATGATCCATTTCAAGGTTCGTTGCCTCGATTCAATCTTGTCGACGATGCAGGAGCACAATTCATACCTATCAATCATCAAGTTCGTACATCCGTTGATTTTCTCAGTCAGCCCGCCTTTTCGTCATTTCAAACAGTTATTTCAGCACACTGACACAAAGCATTATACGGACTGGTCACTGTTCTTCTTCACAAAGCGGCTGCCCCACGTAGGGTATCATGTCCTATTGCATTGATCACAACACTACCCTGCCTACTATTCCCCCCCGAATCTTTTGCTCTTCGTAGCTTAACATGCAAGTACGCAAAACTGTTCACTGGTTTTGTGATGGATGTATGTCACATAGAAACATAACATCTTCGAGTCGAATGGAGTTCCGCTATGCAAACCCATCTGCTTAAAGTGTCACAGATATCGTTAAGCAAAGTCGCTGTGTTTCCGAAGTTATGACACCATCGAGGAAGCTCGCGAACCAATCATCCACTCAACTCCTCCTATGCTTTTTCTCGTCACAGTTTGGTCTGAGACTCGACTTTACATCCAGTCGGACTTCAAGACTTTGGGCATTCGGGGCTGATATTTAATGTCTGTGGGGGGCTCGAATGCAGCCTTGCACGTCTCGCCAAACTTTCCACCGGGGATACGCTCTGCTTCGTTTGGGCGTCTCGTCCTGATCCCCATCGTTTATGGGGTGATCCTCGTCCAGGGTCTGGGGCATTGCCGGGTCAGATGGCTTGTGTGACTCGGAGCGTGCTAAGTCCTGTTGCTTGTACGCAGTGTTGGAGTCTCTATATTTTGCCAATGGTGGAGAAGAACTCTTGCTCGGACAGTCTGTCCATAACGCATAGCCCCCTCGCAGCACGCTGGAAAGAGGAGATGCAATCCGAGCCTTTGAGCCATCATTCTCAAACAACTTTCTAGTTCGCGTGTGAACACGCGAGAAAGCAATGTTTGGTTCAAACCCCTCGTATTGAGGCGCTAATTCCTCTACCTAAAAGTCCATAGTAGCGCGGCTATATGGCTGTGGGGTGCTGTCCGAAGTCGTCGCGGCAATGGAAGTGTTGGATGCCCTGGCGAGAAAGGGATTGTTACTGCGCTCTTGCATCTCTGGGCTCTTCGCCGGTCTGGTGCCATCTTCGGCACCTCCAGTTGGTTTCAGGGTAATACCAGAGTCCTCAGTATGGGCACTGGATCCGCTGGCCTGGTTGCCAACGGTGTTGGTAACGACTTCCGCTTGATTCCACTCGACATCCATCTTGTCCTCGTCAAGGGACACCCGCCTCATGCTTTCTGATGCGGCATCCATCGAGGTATCCATGTTCGATGACTCCTTTTCCTTGCTCTCTACCTTTTCTTCATAGGGTGGTGTGAGCAGGTCAACTAAAGCATTGGGATGCGAGGCGCGGCCATCTTCCTGACGTAAGGAAGGAGGGAGACCGTCCATCATATCATGGTCAGAGCTGGTGATAGCCTTCTCCGCGCTGCTTCCGTACATCGATCCGCTGGCAAATTCGACGAATTCTTCGTCACGCATTTCCTCATCTAGATCCCCCGCTGATGCGTGATTAGTGGCCATTGAGTCGAGACTGTTGGACCTGTTACGTCTTTTCGAGTCCGGAGACGACATCGAGATGGGTCCACGCTTTCTGGAGTCTTCGTGCTGTTCGTGCTCATTCTGCGCCAGCTCTTGGCTGAAGAACTTATTGTCAAACCTGACAAAGGCCTTTAGAGCGTCATTCAACGGGATTGGTTCAGTTTTCATTGCCTTGTCCGAAGCGTAAATGAGAAGAGGTTCAGTGCCGACCGCGCAAGCCTGCGAGATAGCAGCCTCGTAGGTTGTTTTCTGATAATATAACGTTAGCAAACCCGATCCGCCCACCACTGTCGGTCTCATGGATCTTATGCAGAGGAACTTACTTCGATCTGCACGGCATAGTTGTTCCCGGAATAGCTCCAAATCTTATACCACTGTTCCGCAGGAACCTCACCATTGTCGAGGTCAATAAGCTCTACTTCCTGTTTCCGCAAGAACACTGTGTTCGGCTCGCTTGTCATGCCACGAAGAGTATATTTGGCCGTGGGGACCCATGAATTGTCCGGGGCAGGAACAGTGAGAACCTTGCTATGTTGGTCCAAAGCGTCCAAAATGCGTCGTTTTTGTGGCGCAATAGTGCCTGTAAATCAGTAGGTCAGCATTTCAGTACATTTGATAGCATATGGAAGAAGAAATTAGCCTTAGAGAGTGGCCACAGTGACCCTACCTTGCATGATCTGTTCAATTCTGGCCGCCTGTTCTGTCAGAAATTTGATCTTGCGCTCGTAATAAGCGATGACGTTCGCCTCCTCCGGTGAAACCGGAGCCTCCTTATCAGCGCCCGCTAGATAAAGCTGGTAACCATTCCCATTGTCGCCAACATCGGAACTTGACTCTTGGAAGTTCCTCCAGGATGCCCGATTTTTGACTTGTTGGATATGGTCTTTGCAGCGTTCAATACTGTCTGCGATCAAAGTGCGACGATCCACAGGTTTACCCGTTTGGTTATTGCTCCATGTTGTCAACCTTTCCTCCTCCTCCACACATTTGCGATATGCGTACACAAGTCTTGATAAATCTGCTTGTAGTTCGTTGATTTTCTCTTCATTGGTTGCCAAGTATCGGTCAAGGTATATCGTCTCGGGTATGTCAAGAGCTGCCGGGAGTCCCTGTGATGCTTTAAGCCCAATTGTGAGTACCTCAGGAAGCTTACTTATGGTGCTGTAAGGGGCGCCATCCAGTGACTCTATTGAAGTATTCCGGTCCACCCAAAATACCTTATCAAGACAGCCGTAGAGGTTGCCTGTTGTAAGATCGACACCTTCGCAGTCCAGAATGTTGACATGTTCTTCCGAGGAGCCTTCTGCTGTGCCGTATAGGGACTTTTTATAACACATGGTGAGATCGTCCCAGCTGCCATCATTTCTTGCTTTCAGCATCTCCAAGTGGCTGTCGAAGAATTCCTTCTCGCTATCCCAGCGCTCTTCGACCCCGGGAGCTCTGCAGTCCGCCAAGATGTCTGCCGTTCCGTAGGCCCTTTCTGTTGAGTCCAGGAATGCCATCAAGCGATGAAGCTCGTCCGACCACGGGGGGACCAACTGATCCCGTCCCGAGTCAATTTGTTGACTACGTGCCTGTAGCTCCGGGGGAAGAATCTTTTGTCCCTTCCACCATTCACTGTTGCTTCCATAGCCGTATTCCGGCGCAGCGCCTATCTGGAGCAGCGCGTTCCGTGCGGCGGGGATGGAGTGTAATATCGTCAAAATTCCACCGATACGGTGTCGGTTGGTCGAATTTTCGGAACGGTTCCTCAAAAAAGCCGGGCTCCCGGGAGCTCTTGCTCTGCTGACTGGTCTTGGATCCGTTTGGCGAAGCCTGAGGGGAACCATGGCCCATTGATTCGGATCATAGTCCGTCCTATTCGCTGGACCAAAATATGCGCCATTGCTGGTGACGCCCGACTCTTGGGGTGGGGGTGGAGGGGGCAACTGCGGCGGTAATGAATGTCCGTTGGTACTCGGCTGAGGGGTGTGCATGCCCGAAGGATTCATGGAAGCCGCAAGGGCTTGTTGTAGCTGTGCGTCCTCTTCCTGTTGGTTCGTCGGGGCACCGGAGGGAAATGTGCCGGTAGTCATTTCCACAGCGCGTCCGATAGGGGAACGATTGTCAACCCTCGAAGGGGGCCGAGATGGAGCGGTGGGATCATATCCCGGGTCGTATCCGTAGAGAACGGGGTTGTTGTTGTTGTCTGGAGGCTGAATATGGAAAGCTAACCCGAGCTTGTCAGCAAAAGATTATAACATAGTATTCAAGCAGTTACAAGAGTCGATGTAGAACAGAAAGCGTACACTGATTGGGCCCATAAACAGCTGTAACTCCATCACCTTCACGATTCGCATTAAACACACTCTCATCCCAGGCGTAGGTCTTCTGAAACTGTACCCCGAGCGTCAGTATCCCATTTCCGTCTCAACATGATCCCCGCGGGGTGGTGCGCTGGAATCTAACCTTATCCAAGTCGTCTAGGATCATGTTGATGACCGCTTCCAAGTCGCCACTTTTAGCTCGCAGAGCAGCTGCGATGGTCGGCTCATCACCGTAATTGGTGATGGCGCGCACCATTTGGATTTTCTCCTGATAGTCATCCATGGTGTCCGATGTTCCTCTTTTGCGCCGCTAGCCGTATCACCGTCGTGCGAATTGTAGTCGGCTCTTGCGCTCGTTCACTATGTGCCGCCAATAGTCCCAGCGTATCGCGCTCCTGGTCGGAGCGTGCCGCAGGTGGTTGAAATGTAGCTGGGCTGCCACTGATCCAGAGATACTTTGGCCACAGGGGTGGAGGGGAGGGAAGCAGCTTGCGTCGGTCGAAAAGAGAAGAAAATCCTGATCGCAAAAAGCCCTATCGATTTGTGTAAAGCTGTAAATTGGGTCAGAGAAGGGCGGCGAATTGTATGGCGACTGGATGGCCGAAGCGAGTAGAAGAGAGTTGGTAAGTTGAGGTTTGCGTAGGCTAGGTACTCTGACTTAATGATATCGGATCGGCGGGGCAGCGATGGTGACCTTGATGGGCAGGGCCTGCGAGACGGGACCGGGGGTCGGGGCAGGAGACGTTTGGAATGTACTATTTCTTGGCGTTTGTCGAGCTAGTACTTTGCTGGTTTTAAGTGCCAAAAGGATGAAGTGGGCGAAGGATAGCCCTGCTCTTACTTTTTGTTGTTATTGTTGTTGTTGCTGTTGGACGAAGACAGGGCGAACGGGATGATGGGAAGCCAGGTTGGGATGTTGTTTGCCTTTACGTTGTCAGACAATGCAAGAGCTGCTTGATGAGGTACCCGAGCCCTGTACCTACGGTAGGTACACGGGCAAACAAGGCAGCAGGGGCAGCTTTTGATTGATGGCAAAAGCTGCGGGGAATGGGGGGGAAGGTATTGAGGCACTTCCGTTAGGTTTTGCCTTAGGGCCGGGGTAAACGTGGACGATGAAAACGAAAGCCAAAGAAGAGATGCATGATCTTGGAGCGTCGGGCAGGTATCCTTCGGTTTCTCATCGGTTTCGGCCCGCTCACAAAATCCATTTGCTGTACAGAAATGGGTATCCCATGGGGGGATGATGGAGGGGCTTCGGAGGTCAACTGCTCGGCTGCTGAGGGGACATTCCCGGGGCCCGGGCCCTTCTTCACTGTGTCAAGGGACGGAGGTCTTGGGCTCTGTCATCGTGCACGGGCTCAAGACGGGCTATTTGGCTCTCTGAACTCAGCGATGCCATCGCGGGGCTACATCCGCTCATCGCTCCATGAAAACGAAAGTTGAGTCTATAGCTCTAGTCTAGACGTTTCCGCTCAAGGTAATCTATGTAACTATGAAGCCAGACCGCTTCCCGTCATTGCCAATGTCTTCCGCTGTGCAAGGACATTGTGGCTAAGGATAGGCAAGTACTTGGGTGACGGTGTGTCTCTGTATGTAAAAAAGCGACCAATGAAATTCCCACCAGATGTGTCTGCTTGGGAGACCACGAAAACGCCCAAACACACCGCGAGTGTCCCCGACGCTATGCAAATATCACGGGTTGAAAAAGAACAAGAATAAAAAAGAGAAAGGTATATCATCACCATCCTGACCCGGACCAAATCCATCCCAGCTTGACAACCACGATAAAAACGGTTGCTGTTGCTGTTGAAGAAACAACAAGCAAGCAAGCAAACAAGCCCGCCTATTGCTTGGAGTTGGAATCGTCGTCGTCATCCTCGCTCCCTTCCTCTCCATCCTCAAAGTCCTCCATCTCGTCGTCATCCCCGGTGTCACTACCACCAAAGTCAAACTCCTCATCCGACTCGGCCCAAAAATCGTCGTCGTTCTCCGCCTTCGGAGGCGGCTTCTCCTCAAAGCTGACCGGCATCTCGAATCCTGGCGGGATATCCTTCTTTGATCTCTCCACCGTTTCCCGGGCCTTCTTGTTGTAATCCTCCCGGCGGTCGCGGTACATGACGCCCGCGTCCACGTTGGCAGGGCTGTTAATCTCAGGGTCGTCCAGCAGCAACAGAACCGACCTCAGCACACTCTCGGCGCCCTGGAGTGGTGACCAACGCTCGCTAGCCTGCTCGCCAGACATGAGGTCCTCGCCGGGTGTGTGCAGGATCGAGATGCAGAGCTGGCCGTCCGGATACACATTGGGGTGAGTGATGGGGATCAAGAAGCGGAACTTGGGCGGCTGGTAAGGGTATTCGTCCGAAAATACCATCTCGGCCCGGAAGTACCCCCCGTTAAAGGCGCTGTCGGGGTTGATGACCATGAGGCCGAAGCGCCACTTGAGGATGTTGAGGGCCGCAGAATCGTCCTGTTTGCGCCAAAGAAGTGAGGGTCAGTCTAAGTTCCGTAGTAGAGGTAGAGTGATACTAGAATCGACGTGCGGTTACTGCGCCCGCGAGGGACAGACCGGCAAAGGAAAAGAACAAACGGGGTCAGAACATACATCTTCAAAGTGAATCCACTTCTCCTTTCGTAGCGCCTTCATCTCACTCATCAGGCGCGTTGTAGCTCCCGACGCTGTTGTCCTGTACGACATGGCAAAATGTGGTTACGAAAGTGAAGGCGAGGTGCCGGTGGCGGAGGTTGACAAAAGAAAGAATGGGTTGCCGCTGGAAAAGCCCACTTTACTTCGTTGGTGGTGGCGGTGGTGGTCAAGTAGATATGTTATGGTGGCTCGTCAAGGGATCGACACGTAAAATGCTGACGAAGATTCCTCTCGTGCGCAAGATCGGGGGCTCGAGAGGAAAATGGTGGTATTTGTAGTCTGAGGGGATGTTGGCAAGAGGCGGGCGGGTGTTTGGGAAGATTGTTAGACGGTCGGTGGTGAAGGTCGGAGTGGGTATTGATCTTTTAAAGAGGGATGGGATGATAACGATAACCAAACAATGGGAATAGACTACTACTATGGAAGCACGGACGGTCGGGATAGAAGTTCACGGTTTGTCACGATGGTGGTCTTTGGGAAGTGGGTTGAAAATCAAAGGCTGGGCGGTGACAATCTGGAACAACAGAGAGGTTGCGAGTCAGGAGAAAGCAGGGTCAGACGGGAGGAAAAGTGGAAGGGCGTACGAGCGTCACAACCGGATCAGGAAAAGGTGTCACGGTGAACTACTACGATGTGAGCGATGGAATCATGGCAGGGTCACGCTTCCTCCCTTAGGTTCCTCGGAGCGAGGACCCGGATAGAGGTTGGGCAGTCTCTAGCACGCACTCTCAACCTAAGTCTACACGAAGCAACCCAGACCATTTGTGATGGTCCCGTCATTGCCCAACTTCCTTCTTCCATGGTGGTGCAGCAGCCGAGCTGAGCGAGGAACTGAGAAATCCTAACAACTGCATGTCTCGCCTTACGTTTGTCAATGGTGGTCAACACCGCTGCACAATGGCGGTCTCGGGGTCTCGGCATACCTAGAGGTACCTAAGACCACTCAATACACCTGACAGGACGGGAGTATCGCCAAAGGAGGGAGGCGGTAATCCCCGCCCTTCCATGTTCTCGTATTGTAATCGCCCGTTAACCTTTACAAAGCAGGCGGAACCTCCCAGAACAGCCCTTCTTATTTTTTTTTATTTTTTTTATTTTCCTGGGGAAGGGGGGGCCATCAGACAATCATGTAGTGTACAATCTACCCGCAAAGCGGGACGGGACGGACACAACGGTACACTACAGTTCCTTTGCCACTGACAAATTGAGCATGGTGAGTGATAGGGCATGTTGGTGCTCAGAATTGCAGTTAGGTATCGGATGTTTCAGAGGATGGATGCACTAACAATTTCTCAAGTACACTAGATCACGGTCGGTCCACTGAAGCTACGAAGTGACGCAGTTCCCATGCTGTCGGCCCCTTCTGTTGATGCCCGGACATCAAATGATCGATGCCTTAATCGAATCCACATTCGCCGGCATTGGTTTTCAAGCATCATATACCCGTCATTCACAACACTTTACTGTAAATAAGAAGAGTAGGTACAGGTACAGGTAGCATGTAACCCAACATGAGGGAAGGTTCCCATTTCTCGTAAACCATGGATGGGAAACGTCCATGCCAGGCAGTTAGAAGATCCGGTGGGTAACAGTACCCTAGGCAAGGACCTTGATGGTCAGTTCCTCCGCGATCGGTCTTCTTCCTGGCTTCCATCTTGTGTGCGAACCTCTTAGGTTGTTGGCCAGCAGGGTGCTCTTCCCGTAGTGAGCTAGATGGTCGGGCGTTTCACCGTAACAGAAGGGTTAGGGTTCTGTGTATGAGGTTGACTTAAGTCGAGTTGGTGTTTCAGGGGATCACCATGGATGAAAAGCAAAGAGGAACACCGGACGATTTGAAAGAGCAGTGAAGCATTTAGGTGGGATTACTAGCCTTACAACTGTATACCTCTTATGCACACATCCAACCCACCACCAACCAACGGATTCTACCTAAGCTAGGTACCTCCCCAGGGCTTCAACATCGTGCCGACTCGATCAAGCCGACAAGTCGTAATAGATGCACCTCCCCGTCCTGAAATTATACACAAACGCGTGCTCTGATCCCTTCTTGACCTCCCACTCCCACCTCCACCCCTTCAACATATCGTGAATCTCCTTGACATATTTCTTCTCGCTCGTTCCCACATTGTGTTCCACCTTGCGCCAGCTCTCCGCATCGCTCAGGCTCGTCCGCCGTATCATCTCCATCACGTTATCCGAAGTCTCGATCGCGGCGATCGGCCCGTCCAGAAAGCTCTGCAACAGCCTCGCCGCACTCATCTGCGCCTGCTCCACCACCTGCCGGCGGTTGAACTTCTTGCTCTTTGTCTGCGCCACGAGCACGTGCACCTCCTGCTCGCGCTCGCCGTCCGCACCTAGGAACAACCCGCTGTTCAACTCCGAGTTGTTCGTGCCAAAGGATGAGAGACCACCGCCGCCGCCGCTGCCGCCGCCGCCACGGAATTTGATGGCCGCTCCCGAAGATATACTGCCGCTGCCCGTGCCGCGCATGAGAGCGTCCCTGTTCTCGCGCATCTCGGCCTTCAGCCAGTTGAGCAGCTCCTTGGCGGGGATATCGGCGTCAGGCGCGTCCTTGCGGGCCATGCTTTTGATCTTGAGCATGTTGTCCTGCTTGATGATGACGACCCACAAGTACGATTCGTCGCGGTACTTGGAGAGCAGGTCTTCGGGCGAGCGGGCGTCACGGGCCAGCTCGGCCGAGATGGAGTGCGCCCAAAGCGTCTGGACGAGCTCAATACCAGAGGAGCGGAGGACTTCGGGGTCGAAGGAAGCAACAAGGACGTCGCAGCGTTTGATGTTGAAGAGGCCTTGACTCTCTTCTTCGGCCGCCTTCTTGAGGAATGTTTTTCCGATGGCCTTCGGGACAGGCTTGGCGAGCTGCTTCTCCCAGTTCAAGCTGAAGCCGACCGCATGGCGCTCTTCGAACCGGTTGCCGATCTTGGGACGATGTTCCTTAATCAAACTGTCGTAGCGGCCACCGGCGGCAAAGACATCCTTAACCTTTTTGTCGTACAGGCAAGAAAAGAGGATGCCACCGCGGAAGAAGGCTTCGTTGATGCTGCTCAAAGGGGCAATGTAGATTTTGTTTTGTACTCCGAACCGCTTGGTGTATTCGTAAACTTCCTTGAGATGGGCCAACGTTGATGAAGCCTGTTGGTAGTATTCCGTTCCTTCGAAAAGAAGCTTGATCTTCGCGATGGCCTTACTCGGGGTATCTAGAGCAAGTGGTTAGTTGATGGTCTAACTATTTTCGTTGTGTAAAGTCACACTTACCTCTAAAGTCAAATCTCTGCAGCTCGTCTACGCTGGTTGCCGATATACCCACCATGGGTGATCTAAGCTCTCCACGCACCTTTTGCCAAGTGAAATTGCGGATGTTGAGCTTACTGAGGACCTCAGCAGCAGCCCTGCGTGTGCCCACTTCCACGCCGCAGTACTCAAAGATAAGATTCAAGAGGTCCGAATGCCCAAGCTGGAAGCAGATGGGAGTAGACGACACAGTAGGGAACGCAGTCGCAATCTCGTCTAGAACTTTGATGACCTCGGCCTCTTTCAAAGCAAGGTCTAAGGCATCTGAAGTGACAATGTCAAAGTCGACTTCTCCATACACATCAGGCTGACCACCGCCGTGACGATCACGGAAGATGTTGCCAAAGGAGTATGACTTCTGAACAACGGGGCTGTTTGTGATCCTTGCGAGAGAGCGAGCATGGCCCATCATGAGATCGAAGGGCAACTGAAGAACCGTACCATTCTGGTCAAGGAGATGGACCGCGTTCTGGCCATAATGCGAAGAGCTGGGATACAGACAGACCGTAGGAGCCTCAACCGCACCGTGTCGCCGGAAGATGGATATCAAGGTGTCCTTGACGATGAACTGTCGCATCAGTTCTTGGGGTGATGGCCCAGATGAAGACATGTCCCAAGCGTAATCCTTTGCTTGTTCGATCGGCCTAGAGAACAAAGTTTCGAGCATCTTTTGGTAATAAGGTGAGTTGGGATCCGACAATCCAGCAATCGCACGCCGTATCGCCTCGCTTTCCATCTGAATCGGAAGCTTGCCACTCTTCATAAGCTCTGAGCTCGAAGGGCGCTCTTTAGGGTTGTGAGTCAGCAGTGACAACAGGACCTCGAGGTGGTTTTTATCCATATGTTTGAAGTCGGCGGGCAAAATGGGAGGGGATTGGCGCAGCTGCTCAAGGACCATGGCGCGCTGCATTCCAAGCATGGGAGGGTATGACATCTCGAAGAAAATCACGCCCAAGGAATACATCTAGGGATGATGTCAGTCTAGTTTTACAAGAAGGATGGGGAAAACCTACATCCACCTTTGAGGTATAAGAGCCGCTGCCACCCGTCCGGACCTCAGGGGCGACGTAAACTGCTGTGCCAATGCTCCTGGTCATGTCGCTTGCATCCAAGCTTGCTGTTGACCTGTCTATCGCCAACTGTCCGCTGGTGGCCAGCCCAAAATCGCCGATCTTTACGTTATCCAGACCATCAGGTCCAGAAGAGATGAAGATGTTCTCGGGCTTGAGGTCACGATGAACGATGTTGAGGCTGTGAATGTGGCAGAGCCCCTCTAGAATTTGGCGGAACAAGCGCCAGATCTCAGCTGTTTCCTTAGACAGATTCCGAGAAATCAAGTCGCGCAGTGTCTAAAGATTAGTCAGTACTATCATTCGGGTTTCAGTTTTGGCATAATGGGAACCTACCCGCTTCTCGCAATACTCCATGGAAATATACATCACGGTCTTGTATGGGCGAGTACTTCCCCGTCGAGGACGCCTTCCTGTGACACCAAGGTGGTTCTTGCCGCTTACAGTGGCAGCATCGTCATTTGAGTCACTGTCGGATTCGTCTTCTTCATCGTCTTCATCTTCGTCGTCATCCTCTTCTTCACTCGAGCTGTAATCGTACTCAATGCCCGGGTGACCACTGGAGGACATGAAATCTAGACCTCTGCTTTTGCTCTCGGCAAATTCAATGTTGATGCCGTGGGATATCGTCATCTGAGAGTTGTCTGTAACGTCCGTAGCGCCCCCTTCGGTTGAAGTATCGCCTTCTGTGTCCGCGTAGTCCGGCACCTCCTCCAGCCATGTATTGTAGTATCTGACAACAGCCGGATGGTTCATCTGGGAAAGCAGTCGGACTTCCTTCAGGATCTCTGAAAGTGTCTCTTGAGACCTTTGTGTGATTTTTTTGATGGCGTATAGGTGTCCGTCAATCATCTTGCGGGCTCGGACAACCTCTCCGAACCCTCCTTTTCCAAGACGAGCCTCTTCCACATAGTCCTGTCGGTATCTGGAAGACATGGGTCCGCGACTCATCGAGTCGTGCCTCATCCTCTGCGGGGTCATTTGCGGCATGGGCATCAAGGAACCCGGCACAGCAATGTCCTCGTCATCGATAATGGGCGCATTGGTAGCAAGGAATTCGCTTGAGCTCAACTCAAAAGCCCGCGGCCGCTTTTTGGGGTCGGACTTGAAGAATTTGGAGACCAGTTCTTCCAGCGGAGCCGACAAGGAAAGAGAATCCATCAGTGCGGAAGGCGAGTGATACTTTTCGACAACATCCAAACCGAAGATCATCTGAAGAAAGACGATGCCAAAGTCCCAAACATCGGTCTTTTGAGTGTATTGAGGCTTTGTTACACCTGCAATTTCGGGCGGAAACCAGTATGCGGATTTGGCGGCTTTTGAGGACGTCAGCGTCTTGATCTTTGTACAGAGGTTGTGAAGCTCCCTCTGGTAAAAGGAATCAGTGATTTTAGGCACTATATCCCCCGCCTCGTTTCTGTAGAGGAGAATGTTGGCTGGGTGAAGGTCTTGGTGAATGATTCCGTTGTTGTGTAGGAATGCAAGTGCTTCCAAAAGGTCGGCCGTCCATATCTTTGCCTTGTTGGTGTCAATGTGGCCCGCTAGATCGAGAAGCTCTTCAATGGGCCCCTTGGTGGCGAGGGGCGTCAGAATGCTGACGGTCCAGATGGTCGGCGCAGAAGAATCGGTGTCGCTGATGCCTCGATCGATCCTGAAGTCAAGGAAGGGAAGCAGATTCTGATGGCGAAGCTTTTTCAGTGTTTCCATCTGCGACTCTAGATACTGCAGCTGCTTCTTGAACTGAGCCGAATCCTTTCCGTGTGACTTGACTTCTACTTGCTTCAAGGCTAGGCTGGGGCGCACTGTTCTGGCGGACAGGACTGGTTTGACCTTATAGACGGTGGTGATGGGACCTTCGCGAAAGACAGTTTTGCCGATGACGGTTTGGAAGAACAAGGCATTACCAGAGCCATCAGTGATCTTGCAGGGCTGATCAAACATGAGCGTCTCGTCAGTCTCGCCGGGATCTTGCGGAGCACGGTCAGGGGATAATTGATGGCTCCTGTTCTTCTTTCTGGATTCTTTTGCTTTATTTCGCTGGCGCTTGAGCTCTTCCTGGAGCATGTCCTCGAGGACTCTTTCTTCCTCCTTGCTCTCTTCGAGCTTCTTCCGTTCCTCTCGCTCCTTTTCGCTCTGCGCTAACCTTGCCAGCTCTGCTTCGTGGGCTGCCCTCTCCTCTTCCAAGGAGGGGATCTCCAGCCCCTGGACCTTTTTCTGAGCGGCTTCCTCCAGGATATCGCGGATCCCTTCGACAATCTGGTCTATCATCTCCTGTTCCGCTTGCGCGTAGATCTTTGGTTGTGTTTCCACGAACTTTTGAATCTTGAACTTGGTCGACTCTCGAAGACTGTGGTCATCCTTGATGGTTAGCAGTGGAGGTGTCTTTGGGTAGGTGGCCACCATGACAACGCCCAGTGTTACTGAAAGCTCTTGGTCAGATGAAGGTTTGATCTTGATGTCAAAACGGGGTTCCGACTTCTGGACGTCTGTTAGTAAACAACATTGTGGGAAGAGAAGAGATAAGAGAGATCTTACCTGCCATGCCCCGTGTGCTGCTTCATGTTGGGTGAAGTCCTCTCCATAGATGGCCTGCAGCACCATTACTTCACTCTCCTGGACTTCCTGATAATGAGTCTTTGCTGATGGGGTCTGCCCCGGGGCTTTGAGCCCCGGGAAAGTGGTGTTGGCTTCATTGTTCTTCTTGGGGGTTTGTTGTTGGGCAGGCTTCTTCTTGCCGGCAGGTTTCTTCCACGCCATTGTTGCGAGACCCGGTTCTGCTGGGCAGAGATCCTTGTTATTAATCAGTGAGTCTTGTTAGTCGTTGTGAAAAAGGGGTTGGTCTGGTGTATTAGGCCTTATGCAACGAACACAGCCGAGATGGCTGCGAGACTTCACTGAGCGGAGCCCATCTTAACTCGTGGTAAACAGGGTTCAGAAAGGGAAAAAGGAAGAGAAGCTGGAAGGGGAAGGGTGAAGGTTGGGTGGAAACGAAGTGACGTGGTCAACAGTCGCGTTTCCAAAAGTGAGTGGGAGCAGAGGAGATGGATGGATGTAAGATGGGTGAAGTGGACAAGTGAGTGGGTGACTCGTTGGATGACTCCAACTGTGACTTGAAATGGAAATGAAGACCCGTGAATGTCCCCAACAACAGGATGGCCCAGAGCCCGCGAGTCCACGACAACAGCATCCATTCCGCTGTTCAGCTCGGGCTTGATAAGGTTCCCCCAGCGAGTCCTGATAAACTAAGTTAGGTCCCACCGCTGTGAGCGGGTACAGTCTAGTACCTAGGTCACTACATAGTGTACTTATCTTCACAGTAGGTACAAGCATAGAGGTAGGGACGTAGCTGGGTAGCGGGTTCCAGGTTCTCAAGGTTCACCGACCGAGGGATGGACCGTGGCGAACACTCGCAAGTGGGGCCTGAGCAAAGAAGAGAGGCACAACCCAAGTGGAGACCCTGCAGTCCCACTCCACTTGGGAATCTGACTTGAGATCTTTGAGTTTGCCGCGCTCCCGTCTGTTTGTTTGGAACTGAATGGCACTGACCACACTGACAGGACGCTGAACGGATGGCGGGACGAGCCATCAGGTCAGCTTCATCCATCCCGTTCGTCCTCCACTTCTCATCCCGATTCTCATTGGCTCCCGTCTGTCCTGTTCAGGGAAAGAGTAAACAAATCGCCCACTCGCCCATCAAACAGGATTAGTTCTTCCACTCCCATTGCTCCCGACTGCGACACACAACTTGCAGTCCGCGAATACGATCCCATTCTTACCTTGACAACCTCCATCAGCCACCATCATCCAACTCCCACCTTATCGCGCGAACCGTATTCGAGGGGCCTATTCCCCCATTTCCGACCGCCCAGAGTATGCTGCGCTAGACCTCGCTTCAGCTTCTTCATCCATCGCCGACCGACACAATGATTAGTTGGGCGTTGCGGCGAAACAATAACTCGAATGCGCAAAATGCACAGGGCGCCCTCGATGCCGGTACGGATGCAGGCCATTGCAGAAGCCTCAGCGCATTTATTCTTCATTGTTGAGTCTGACGATTTGGCCCAGATGAATCTACCAACCAGCTCGATGTCCCCGATACACCAGCGCCGGTCTTCGCTGTGCGCGCCTTGAAGACTGCCTTGTTCGGCACACCCGCCAAAGACTCGAAAAAAGCCGCTCCTATGCCCGGTCCTCATCGATCACCGACGAAACCCAACGGCATTCTCTTGACTCCAGGCGTCGGCGCAGCCCGTCGCAAACGCGTTTCCTTTGGTCATGGCGTTAAGACGGGATCGGCCCTGGATTTGACCGCGACGGGCGGCCTTGGCACGGACGGTCAGGCCTCGAAACCAAAGACCCGATTGACCGAAATTCTTGAAAATTCACGGACCAGACCGCAAACCGCAGATCCTAGTGTCAAGACGTTTTCGGCCGAAGATGCATGGGATGAAGATGATGTCGAGTATTATGACGACTCGGATCTTGAAACAGATATCACAGATGCCACGGTCGATCTCAACGAACCACACTCGCGTTCTGGAAGGTACTGGAAGGCCGAGTTCGAAAAGTATCACGCGGATGCGAGGGCGGAAATGGAGAAGCTGGTTAGATATAAGCAACTCGCAAAGTCCTACGCCAAACTGAAAGATGCCGAGGCCGTCGACTTGAACAAGAAGCTCAAGGAGGAACAGGAGAGGGTCCAGCAAATGGAGGAGCAAATCGCTGAGATGACGCGCCACGTCAATGTCTATTCGAAGCGAGGTGGTGTCGAGCCCAACAACGGGTTGATAGAAGAGCTTAATCGGCAAAAGGCTTTGGCGCAAGAGTACAGGGCCCAGGTCGAGGAATTGGAGGAGATACTGCGCGAAGATGAAGAGGATCATAATGACTATCAGGCTGGGAGTCATGCTTCATACAAACGACGGATTGCATCGCCAAGAACTCATCGGACACTTTTGGAGGCCCAGCGAGAGCTTAGGAAGGCTAGGTCACAGGTTAGGGAACTTGGAAAGCTTCGGGATGAGCGGGGCCGAATGAAGACTGAACTCAAATTCGCCGAGCAACGAGCCACCGCACTCGCCGAGGAGAACAAGAAACTCAACAGTGAGGTGGTGCTGAGCAATTTCAAGGTCAAAGACTTGGAGAAACGGCTGGCCGAATCCAAGAATGAGAATCTGGTCAAGGACAATGAACTTCAAAAGCTCAGGGCAGATTATAACAAGTTGAAGGAAGACGCCAAATCCCGATATGTCGAAGCGAGGGAAGTTTTGGAAAAGAAGAACGACAAAATATCCGAACTTCAGCAGGAGATTGCAACCCTCAAGGCAGAGACGATCGAGTCCAAGTGGGCGGCGCGGATGAAGAACCTGGAGGCGAAACTGAAAGCAAGCCACGACAAGATCAAGGAGGCAAATGACCGAGAAGAAGCACTCAAGTTCCTGGAATCGGCCGAGGAGGAGAGCACATTGCTGTTCAAGGAGCTAGATGCGCTCAGGAAAACAAGCATTCAACGAGGGCTTTTGGCTCCCGCACCAGCTGCTGGAGCCCAGAAAAGAATCAGGACCAACACGGGCGACATCAAGCGGTACAGTTACGAGGACGATGCGTTGGTTTCTTCTCGTGCGTTTCGAGAGAAGGTAGAGGCAGACATGGGCAAAAAGCCTCTAGGATTCGGTGAAGTCGCGAAGCAACAAGCACCTTTGTGGACGACCACCCAGCCTGAGCGGACAGCCACCTCACATAGGACAACAGCAGGGACTACCACGACAGCCGGCTCATCTGCCGCTGCCAGGACTCTCCGCACAAAGTCCAGCTTGGAGGACATTCTAGGCAAGAAGCTGAACAAGCCATGGACGAGCACCAAGGCGACGGCAACAGCGGCTGCTAATGCTGGCTCTCAATTGCCAACGAATAGGATGACGCGCATCGCCCGGCCTCTCTCCAACGAAGTGCCCGAGCTTGAGCCATTCAAGGCTCCCACTTCTCACTCCTTCAAGGTGCCGGATCTTGAGCCCTTCAAACCAGATGTCGTGCCGCATTCCAACATTGCGCGTTTGGAAGGGTTTGACATTGACAGCAGCTCTGTCTGGAACGTCGGTAGCACAACACCCCCTCCGAAGACGTCCGCATCCACAACACTTCCCGCAGATCGCCGGGCAGCAGCCATTGCTCGATTGCAACGCAAAAGAGCCGAAAGGGAGAGGGGTCTGGGCGACAGGAATAAGGAGAACCTGTGGCCTTAATAGAGGTATACATACCACTCATTCTTCGTAGGGGTAATATTTGTAGCTTCCTATGTACATGGCGGGCAAACGTGTGACAAGGGAAAGGCTTCTTCAGTCGAGGCCGGGTGTCAGATCATCTCGGTTCTGCAACGGGCAGGCTGGAATTGGATGGGTTACGGTCACTGTTTATATCACAGGAGGAAGCATTGCGTGGTGTTTAGGGGTCAAGGGGATACGGGTTTCCTTATCTAGGGATCGCTACGTTGTGCCTATTATAATAGTGTTATTCGGCGTCCATCTTTTATGAGAAAAGCTAGCGACGAGTCTACAGCACGACCGAAGCGATGGAACAAAATAATCACATCTGATGCCGACGGTTGCCACTCATCTTGGTTCTTCGTTCGATTGAGGCGTTCACCCACAATGTTGGTTTTCTAGGTATAGCAAGAAACGATGTCTCGTTGATAAGAGAGCGCAGGGTTGCCCCGCTTTACAAATGCCTCTTAGCAACAACAACAACCATCAACGAACCCAGCCGTGTGTTGCTATCACCACTCATGACAAGAGAAGTTTCTCCAGTCAACTCCTAAATAGCGCAAAAATAACACCGAATCTATCCATGACAGTAAATATGTCACAACTACAACATGAGGGAGCTATGTCCGATGATGCCGAAGCAATTGAAGATGAGATCGCCGATCTAGAAAGACGCCTGGCGGAAGCCAAAGAGAGACAAAGACAGGCTCAGCAACAGCGGAGTGTCGTGCAAGAGTCCAATCTTGGGATGATATCAGGTGAGTTGCACCTTGTTTTGTCCTTCCCTTTCCTTTCTTGTACTCTACTGCATCAATCAAAAGTATTATCGTAACACAAACCCTCACTAACACAAACCCTCCAGTCCCCTCCCCGTCCCAAACCATCCTCCACTCCACAGCCAACCACTTCCTCCTCCTCCTTTCCGACTCCGCGCTGCCTCTCGGATCCTTCGCCTTCAGCAGCGGTCTCGAATCCTACCTCGCCCACAACAAACCTTCTTCTTCCCCTTCGCAGTCCACATCATTTGTCACTAACAAACCACCCAAAACCAAACTTCCACCACCCTCCTTCACCTCTTTCCTCCCCCTCTCCCTCTCCTCCTACGCCTCCACCACGCTCCCCTACGTTCTCGCCGCCCACCGCGACCCAGCCCAGCTCGCCCTGCTCGACGACACCCTCGACGCAACCATCGTCTGCACCGTCGGCCGTCGAGCGTCGGTCGCCCAGGGCCGAGCGCTGCTTTCCATCTGGGAACGCTCTCTGTCCTCGTCGCTACCGTCTTCGTCTGCTTCTGCCGAAGCGGCGGCTGCAGTTCTCAAGCCTTTCTCGGCTTTGCTTAGATCTGCAGGGGCGCCACCGCCTTCCGGCGGCAGCAGCAGCAGTAGCAGCAATCCATCGACATCGGGCGGAGGAAGAAGTAGCAGCGGGTGGAACGACCCTCCACCCGTCTCCGCCCACCTCCCGCCCCTCTTCGGCGCCATCTGCGCCCTCGTCGGGCTCTCGCTCGAGCAGACAGCTTACGTCTATTTGCTTAGCCACGTGAAGGCGCTGGTGAGCGCGGCGGTGAGGGCGGGCATGTTTGGGCCCTACCAAGCGCAGAAGACGCTGGCGAGTAGGCAGGTGCAGGAGATGATTGGGGCGTTGATGAAGAGGGAGTGGGAGAGAGGCGTGGAGGAGGCGGGGCAGAGCGTGCCGGTTATGGATTTGTGGATTGGTAGGCATGAGGTTCTTTATTCGAGGATTTTCAACAGTTGAGTTGGGGGAGGGGGAAGACCGGGGGATGGCATCGGGAGTCGAGGGTGAAAAGGGGGTACATACACGGGCGAATTGTGATTGGGAAACGGGTTTTGTTTACTTGGAAAAGGGGGGCGGAGGAGTCAAATCATAACCACAAACTTGTACGGCACATGTTCGAACGCTCTTGATCTGCAGTGGTATCTTATTATTTCTATGCCAATAATGGCACCTATGCACTGGCTCCTGCTGCCTCATTCTCTTATCATCATTACCAAACAACTTCTTCCCAGTCAAGTCTCAATCGCTGTCGTCGTCACTACCATAAGCCACCAGCGGTCCCGCCGAGACAGGTGCTTTCGGTTGTGCCGCAACTGCAACTCTAGCAGACTGTAGCGCAGCAAGCGTGCTGCCAGACAAGATCCCACCGGAACTCTGTTGTTGTTCCTGAGGATATGCCTCTTCCTCCTGCTCCTGTCCCCACCCACCAGCCTCCCCAGCTTCGAGCATCAGCAGTTGCTGATCCTCCAGCTCGTACCCTTCGCGACCCCTTGGGTTGACCGCATTCTTTCCCCGGGCAAAGTGTACCTCGTCTGGTGCCTCGTATCCTTCCAGGCCATAACTGCTCTCGATCTTCCTTCGTTTCCTCGCCTCTGGGTCTTTGCCCTCGATCTCGGCAACATACGCGGCAGGCAGCGCCCGTCGAATGGCTTCGGCGGCTTGCTCCTCGATGCGTCTCGCCTCGCGCTTCTGCGCCATGGGGTTGGGATCCGCTGTCGCCCAGCGAACGTTGAGAATTTCGTTATGGTCTAGTGACTGGTGGGCCATTGCTTCCTTGGCGAATTGGGCGTTTGCCTGTAACCAGCGAGTTAGTACTGAGTTCAACATCCAAGCAGAATGCTAGCAACCGTGGCTTACCTCATTCGAATAGGTAACGAACGCCACACCTCTCGTGTTGAGCACACGTATTCTTTCTATTTGTCCCCATTCGGCAAAGTGACGCGCCACGATCTCCTCAATGTCTTCCGTCACGTGGATTCTGCCAATGTAAATCGTCCGGTTTTGCCTGCTAAAGCTGCCCACACCGCCCATGTCGTCGCGATAGTCGCTGAATTTGTCGCGCCCAAAACAGTCCACATTGGGGTTGAAAATGTCGTGAATTGTAGGTAGTCGATGGAGGTACTCGCAATCCTGGCCCTTGGGACAGACGCCCCTCGCAAAAAACAGACAAAAGAATGATCCTGCTACTCCGTCGGCGCGCGTGTATCCAGTATCCAAGGCGATATTGCATCTTCCCTTTGCGTGTGTTTGGGATAGGTATTTGTCTTCGCGATCGCCACCGGACCACTTATTGTACCAGATGTTGAACGTTGTTCCTGTCTGCGGAGGCGGCTCGGATTTGACCAGCGCCGGGTCGATTTGAGGTCGTGCCGGTCTCTTCTTGCGCCGGATGATCTTTTTGACCTTCTTCTCTGTTGGGGCGGCGACTTCGGTGTTGGTTGTGGTGAGAGCAAGCTCCTGCGTCTGCGCGTCTGTCACGTCTTCTCCGGCTTGCGCTTGTTCGATCACGGCGGAGACAGGCTCCTCTGGCCTGGTATCGACTTCGGCCATGGTATGTCGGATTGGGATTCCAGATGCAATTTGGTTCGAAAGCAAGTATCGGTACTCAGTTGGCTTTTGATTGCGCGTCTTGTTGCCAGGGTAGAAAGAGGGTAGCGGATACGTATGCTGCAAATGCGATGACAAGTCCAAAAAGACAATGACGCCGAATTTGGTTTACGCCGATTTGTTGTCTAGGCCAAACTCGCAGAGCACAGACTCTTTTCCGAGATTCCAGGGGTGTTGGACTTTTGGAGAATTTCCAAGCCTGGGCCGACCTTCCTGGCTGGCAGAGACCCACTCCGCTCCCGCATGTTTTGTGGGTCTTTCAAAGGCGGTGAAGGACAAAACCCACTTCTGCTGCCCCTCCTGTCCGGGAAATTCTGCCACTTGGGAACGTGGGGTGCGCACTGATGTGTTTGATATTACTGTTCCTTACAGCGTGTAATTCATCAACCTTGAATTTCACTTTCAGGGCCGATTCACTCACTTCTCATCAGCTTGCCAGCCTGGTATTTACCTCGAGTTATATCGCTTCAGTCTTTGTTTCTTTTGTAAAAGTGATACCAAGGACAGTCCTGTCCTAAACCGCCAAGATGGTGAACATTACGGAAAAGATCAAGGAGTAAGCTGCACCATTGACGCTTCCCGAGTTCATGAAGTTAGTCAAACTGACCATGAGGTACCAGGATTGAGGAGGAGATGAGGAAAACCCAGAGTAAGTCCACGTCCCTATGCAAACAAATTGACTGAAAGCCATGAATGCTAACATAATTTTAAACAGAGAACAAGGCAACTGGTACGCTCTTTATCACCTGTCTCCAACGTCAATCATGTGCTGACCTGGTGAAACCAAAGAATATCATCTGGGTCTCTTGAAGGGGTAAGTGAGTCTACACCAAGCCATCCTTGACATTTACTCTCACTAACGCCCATCCATAGAAAGCTCGCTCGTCTCCGCGCTCAACTACTCGAGCCAGGACCGGGCTCAGGCGGCGGTCCAGGTGCCGGTTTCGACGTCAGCAAAAGTGGTGATGCTCGTATAGCACTGGTCGGCTTCCCGTCAGTCGGTAAATCGACGTTCTTATCCAAGGTCACCAAGACCAAGTCCGAAGTCGCCTCATACGCTTTCACGACCCTGACAGCCATTCCCGGTGTGCTCGAATATGGCGGTGCCGAAATCCAGCTGCTCGATTTGCCCGGTATCATCGAAGGTGCCTCCGAGGGCAAGGGTAGAGGAAGACAGGTCATTTCCGCCGCCAAGACAAGCGATCTGATTCTTATGGTTTTGGACGCCACAAAACGTGCTGAGCAGAGGGCCCTCCTTGAGGCCGAGTTGGAGGCTGTAGGCATCAGACTCAACCGGGAGCCACCGTACGCCCCCCTTTATCCTTCCCTAGTTACTTTTCTACCGACGCTAACGATATAATCCCCCTTTCCACAGAAACATCTACCTCAAACCCAAAAAGGCCGGCGGCATGAAGATCACCTTCCAGACGCCGCCCAAGAACGGGCTGGACGAGAAAATGGTGATGAACATCCTGCGCGACTACAAGATCCTCAACTGCGAAGTCCTGGTGCGCGACGAGAACGTGACGGTCGACGACTTCATCGACGTGATCATGAAGGACCACCGCAAGTACATCAAGTGCCTGTACGTCTACAACAAGATCGACAGCGTGTCCCTGGACTTCCTCGACAAGCTTGCGCGTGAGCCGTACACGTGCGTCATGAGTTGCGAGCTCGACCTGGGCATCCAGGACGTCATCGACCGCTGCTGGAAGGAGCTCAAGTTGATCCGCATCTACACCAAGCGCAAGGGCACCGACCCAGACTTTAGCGAGGCTCTGATCGTCAGAAGTAATAGCACCATCGAGGACGTGTGCGACCGCATCCACAGGACGCTCAAAGAGACTTTCAAGTATGCCCTCGTCTGGGGCGCCAGCGCTAGGCATATCCCCCAGAGGGTGGGGTTGGGTCATCCGGTGGCGGATGAGGATGTCGTGTATATAGTCAGTGGTTGGAAGGCTTAGTTGGCGTGTTATGGTATAGGCAAGCCAGACATGTCAAAAAATAGATCCACGACTTCCATGACACGTCCACGCAATCAGCCGATTTTGAACAGAAGGTGGCATTTAAGACTACCGTTGTAGAATCCGCCATATTGGCTGCCTTGTCGTTATCATTCCATCATTCATAAACGACGCCCTATGGGCGCATACATAACCCCATCTCTGTTTGCTTTCATCTCTAACCTCTGATTTCCTTCCTCTCTGATGGCTGTAACAACAGAAAAATACATAATCCCCGAAGCCATTTTGCCCAAACGCCCTAGTTGCGATACGTAATAAAAAAAAAACAAAGGAAAGAGATAGAACAACTCTAGAAGAGAGATCTTTGTGAACTCTCACCATGAGGAAAGCGCATTGGAAGACACCGGCTTCCACATAAAGACAGCTGCTAGCCAAATGCAAGCCTCACTAATGTCCCTTGTAAGCCAACGCAGCTCGGCCTGCTATGCTTGAGCATCGTAAACGATGTAACACGAGGAATCGAAAGGTAATAAGTGGACGTGGAAGTCGTCTAATCTTGCTTCACCCCGAAAAGTCCGTTGTCGGTGGTGCCTGTGGTGCCTGTGTTGCTGGTGGCCGTCGTGCCCTCGAGTTTCTTAGCCGACGCTTGGGCGAAGAGCGACTTCGGCTTGACCCTGTTGTTAGGGCAGAAAGCCAGGCGTTAGCATAGCTGGGCAGGTATATTGTGACGATATGATTATGATCATCACCATCATCATGGGGGAAGTAGCTTGGTAAAACATACTTTCCAGCCTGCTTGCTGCGAAAGGCACTGAGCTTGGCGGTGCAGGGGCTCATGATGTTGTCCGACGGAGAGACATACTTGGTGTGGCTTTGTAGATGAACCGTGTTAGCTAGAAGACGGTAAATGGTGCTGGGGAAGTTGCATACTCAATCTCCATCTTGTTTTGCAAGACCTGGCGGTGGTATTCCAAGGTCTTCATCGAGTCCGACTTGTTGATAGGTGCTGATGTGTCGGTCGCCTTGTTGTCTGCTGAGGGAGCGGCAAACAAGGTGGATTTTTGATCGGGCGTCATATCCATGGGCTCGCCGGACATGGCAGTATCCATTGCCATGTTGGCGTCTTTGGGAAACAGGATGGTGTTAGAAGACATCTTGATCGCAGAAGTGGTGATCGTGATGTGGGTACTATGGCAGACGAGTGGGGGTTGTGCGCGAGACCGTGGTGGTTAGCGGAAGAATTCAAGGATGGGTATTGCGTTCCAGTGGTTTTGGAAAGTGAAGAGAGGCTGAAATGGCAAAGTGGTCTGGTTTTCGATTCGAAGGCCGGGCGCAAAGGTTTTAGGAGTGAATCAGATGCGACTCTCGAAGTCAAAGTTGATGCGCGGGGCAAGTCCAAGATCGGCAAAACAGTGGGCGGTTTGATAATACCAAGGTCCGAGAAGGCTTTGTTTGTTGGATTTCGGGTTTAGCTGGCTTGGTTAAAAGATCATGAGGAAGGAAGGGTAAAATCTAATAACGAGTAAAGGATTGAGTAGTTGCCATGTGGAATGCTGGTAATAGTAGCCGTCGTGTCGGTGGTAAAATTTGTTGACAGACTGCCTGTTTGGGCGACAGCGACCGGGCAACGGGCTCGTTCATTCCACCTTGATGACCCTCCCTTGCTGGACCCACAAGACATCATCACTGATCGCTCCCGTCTGACGCAGGAACGTGGCCCTTGCGTCTGGGCCTGCTGTGTTGTCTCCCTCCTCGGAGAATTTTGGGATGTTGTCAACTGAACATGGAAATGGACGAAAATGGCAGTTGATCAAATTCCGAGCGAACAGAGAAGCCAAACACTGGACGGTAATACCATATCTCGCCTCAATGGGACCCGAGGCCCTGTATGGGTTTTCAACGGGTCATTTCCATCACAGAGCCAGCAACGACTCCATCATACTCCAGCATACACAGGGTCGTCAGAAAGTCTATGGATGATACATAACTCAAATTTATATCGGAACGCTGTACCTAACAATTGACCAACAGGACTGCACAACTCAAAGCTTGGAGTGCTTGATGTTTGACCCAATTTCAGTGCGCTTGGCGCCATACTTCTTCCTCAACTCCTCTGCCTTGGCCTTCTGGGCATTGATTTTGTCCGTCACGGCCTTGCCGCGTTTGTTCTCGTTGCGACCCATTTGTTGCAGATGGACCTCATCCGGACCATCCGCCAGTCTTAGAGTTCTGATCTGAGCCCACATATTAGCCAAGGGAGTATCCTGGCTGACACCCGCACCACCAAAGCTCTGGACAGCGCGGTCGATGACAGTCAAAGCCGTTTGTGGAACAAGGACCTTGGCCTGGGCGATTTCCGTGAGCGCCGCTTTGGGACCTTGCTCGTCCATCTTGATGGCGGCGTTGAGCACGACAAGGCGCGCGGCATCGATATCAATGCGAGACTTGGCGACCCATTCCAGAATGACGCCGTGTTCCCGCAGCTGCTTTCCAAAGGGGGTCTTCTTGGGGTCGTTGATGCGCATGAGCATCCACTCCAGGGCCCTCTCAGCGGCACCGATCGTGCGCATGGCGTGGTGAATGCGACCGGGACCCAGACGACCCTGGATGATCTCAAAGCCTCGGCCTTCGCCAAGAACGAGGTTGGCTGCTGGCACGCGAACATTGTAGAAGGTGATGTGGCCGTGACCGTGAGGAGCATCGTCATAGCCATAAACGGAAAGCATGCGCTCGATGGTGATGCCCTTGGTGTCGGATGGAACGATAATGACGGACTGTTGCCTGTAGGGATCCTTGTTGTTGGGGTCACTCTTGCCCATGACAATGTAGACCTTGCAGCGAGGGTCACCGGCGCCGCTTGACCACCACTTCTGGCCGTTAAGAACGTAGTGATCGCCGTCCTTGGTGATCTTCATCTCGATGTTCCGGGCGTCCGAAGAAGCCACCTGAGGCTCGGTCATCAAGAAGGCAGAGCGGATCTTGCCATCCATAAGCGGCTTCAGCCATTTGGCCTTTTGCTCCTCGTTGCCGTACTTGGCCAGAACCTCCATGTTGCCAGTGTCGGGAGCAGAGCAATTGACGGCCTCGGATGCAACGCGGGACTTGCCCAACCACTCAGCCATCAAGCCATACTCAAGGTTGGTGAAGCCAGGGGATTCCTTATAATGACCCTTGGGGAGAAACATGTTCCACAGGCCCAAGGACTTTGCCTTGGCCTTGAGATCTTCGAGGATCTGGGGGTGGGCCTCCCATCTTGCGTCTCCAACGCCGATTTGGGCTTCATAGACCGTATCGGCACTTGTGACAGGCCGGTGTTAGACAGGTATGATGTCGAACAGAAACCGGATCCATGCAGATGATGCTTACGGGATGCAGTCCTCCTCCACGAAGCGAGCAACGACGTCCAGCGTCTTCTTGGCTCGCTCACTAACACGATTGCGAACCTACAGGCAGAAGATGGATGTTCAGTGATTGAAGTAGGTGAGATGCAGCGCGTAACGGATAGCTTACAGCGATGGGAATCTGGGTAGACATGATGATGTTTGGATTGGGCGGTGATGTCAATCAACAACAAATGAAGCAAAGAAGAAAGGTGATTTGTGATGGAGAAGAAAGGATCATGAATCATTCAGAGCTGCCAGCATTAGGAAGGGACGGGAACCAGAGTAAAAGCGGACGATTCATGGGAATGTCGTTCGATTTTACTAAAGCTGGTCTTCCTCCCGCCGGGGAGAGACGATCTACCCCGGATTAAGGAGCCAGCCCATCCATGCCGATGCCGAGGCACAACGTCTCCGCCGGCAGTCAATTGGAGTCAATTGCTTGGGGGGGTGTGGAGAGCGCCTGGGCGCCTGGGTGACCGAACGGCGAGCGCAGAAGCGGGCATTGCGGGGAAGGCCCGCCAAGCAACTTGATCATCGAACCACAACAGTGAGAGTTCCGAGACTCTGGATCTCGCGACAGAAGACCCAGGCTGAGTTAATCAATTACATACACTAGTGTGCTGTTCGACGTTGTCCGGCCAGATCCGAAGACTTGGTAGCATTGTGAAAGTTCGTTGTCGATGCAGATCCTGAAGGTTGGATTCCCAATGTCGATGCCACCGTCCTGTCATAATCTGGTACTCACAACCTTTGTCAATGAACCGTTTTACAATACTAGGTCTGTTCGAAGTATGTTGAGTAGAGCTAGAGAAGAGATATTTCCACTTGAGCTCTATAGTCGGAACTTCTCAGGAGTTTTTGTATCCCAAGACGAGAGGAACGAAGCAAGGGGATTGGATTGGAGGGACTATGTCTAGTGTAGGGTAGGGGTAATCACTCCCGTAAAAACTCCACTGCCCTCTCAGCTCTACACTATCAGTGTACAGTCTAGTACTGGTTTTGTTTGTCTGTCAGCTCAAGACTTTGTGTCAACTTTCAAACTACCTAATGTGTAGTGTTACCACGGGAATGACATTTTTGATGCTGAAAATATTGTATTAATTCTTGTCAATGTCTTTACCGTCCGGACTCTGCCATTTTGATTTGTCCTTCTAAGCTTTGGGACTATTCAGGATAGACTTCGTCTCGAGTACACTACCAGGAATACCTAGTGTATCAAGCTAGCAAACCAACACCAAAACAGTTGTTCTGTTCCATATTTGCTCATGTTTCAGTCTGTTTAAGCCTCTGTTTTGAACAGTACCTTGTGGAGAAGCCATGTAGATTTCCACATCGGGGGTTGTCAGTATCACAGTACTTTGTATCCTATGTCAACATGTATGGAAATCGAACTTCGTTTGCTCGCTGTCGCGGTCATCTGCCCATTGCGTTCCACTCATATGAGTAATGTCGTACAGCGCACCTTGGTACCTAGCAACTGGTCACGATACTACCCACAAGAAGCATGAGTCGTCATCGTATTCGCTACCACGGGGAGGTAACCCAACGACGGCAACCTTGGAACAAGGCAGATAGCAAAAGCTGTCAACAGTATTCTAGCTAGGCTCCTGCCACATAAAGGTAGTAAAGCTGGGTTGCCATCAGGCGAACCCCGTGTACAAAAGGTAACCAACGTCATTGGGAGGAATCATTCAGACGGGATACAAGCGGATCCATTTGGCGCCGCGAAGGTTGTTGGGGTTGGACCCAACGAAGGGATTCAAAGCCATGGTACCTCCCTGTTCCGCATGTCGCCTCCACTGACAGCAGCGTTGCGCTAGCGCTGCTAGTGTAGTGTTCACAGCGCCAATGAAAATCTGTTGCCTGGAAGAGCCCGAGAAACGTTGAAATTGGAGAAAGGGGATCATGATGTTCAACGTCGGCCGTCATATCGTCATTCTGCCAGAAACGCCCAAGTTAGACATGGAAACAGATGAAATAGGCGTCCACTTACACAGTATGGAGAGACTAACCCAATTGCCCTTGCTACCTTCAGTGTAGGTAGCCATTCTGCGTCCAGCCATCGCTGAAAGACGGGGAACCTGATAAAAGTGCGAATCACAAGGAGGCACGGTAGGTCAGGCACCATAGAACAGGAACTGGAAAACATGACATGACATCAGGGCACAAGGGGTTCGGGCATCAGACAAAAGAGCTATCGATCCATCTGAATGATGGAAGACTTTAGGGCTAGGGGTGTATCAATGGTGGATACCCCGTCTTCGTCTCTGGAAGTACATATGTTGATGTTTGTTTGCCTGCTGCATGGAATATTCCATGGGAAATCTCCATTTTGCCCATGTAGTGTAAAGGAAGAAAGCGAGCTGCCCGGAGACGGGAATCAGCTGTTAGGTTGTCTCGAATTTTTTAGTGTACTTGCTCTTGGTGCTCCCGTCGTCATTGCCCCGCGCAGCCGATCCTCCCCTCAGCCGCGTGATCCATGCGCACAACTTTTAGTGTAGACTAATTGTCCGCTTAATGTCGATCTGTTTAGGCCTATTCCAGCAATGATTACGCTACTCTAGCGCATCCAGCGCTAGAACAGAGCCACAACCACGCACCCCGTCATTCGTCAGGGGCTAGGCCGTCCGTCATGCGAATCTTCCCCGAATATCTTTGGAACATTTCCTCCACTGGGACAGGAACCAAACCAGACAACCCCTCCTCAAGGTATGTTTACCCCCACCATGCGTTCTACGATAGTTCCAGGCGCAGCAGGCTTCTTGAGGCTTGGTCTTGTCAACGCGCCAGCTTGATAGCCGACGTCCTTCTCCGAGCATCACCGGGCCTCAGGGCCATGCCCTTACGCAAGTCGAATGTGCAGATATGATCTAACAAGTACCTTTACGTACAGTCCGACGACGCAGTCCAGGAATCCAGGACCCCGAACGAAGAAAGCGGGGGCCCCATAGACATCCGATAACCAAGCGTACCTTTTACCTTATCTCTCGACCTTCCATCTTATTTTTCGCAATCCATCCCGCTTCCCCAGACTTTTCCCGTCGGTCTGTCCGTGCCCATTGACGTCGTCATAAGCCTGCCCTCGTCCGAACCTCGACGTCCGCCGTTCGCCGTCTGCGTACCACGACCCTGCCCTATCAACGAACCCTACATATGCGCAATCATCCAGGTCCAAATCTATAGTCACTACCTCGAACTGCCCTGCGAGCCAGACCTAAAGCCACCGTAGGGTCTAGACCACCAAAACAACCTCTACTTTTACGCAATACACAACAGTGCACAACAGTCCATACCCGTACACAACACCGAGCGATCAGAGACCGACAAACAACGAGACGAACCCGATATTAAATTAGGCGCATACCTTAGCCTGCCTAGCGTCTCGTCAGGGCCTTCAGCAGACCTTAAACAGGGCTGGAACAGCTTCGACCGTCACTGCCCATCAGGGCTCTCTCGACCTTCTGACGCTCGATTATTACATCGCCCAGCGCCCAATTACCGACCTCCTGACTTTCTCTGGTTCCCAGATCATGAAATAGCACAATTTCAGAAATCATCGCCTATTTTGACCGCCTGATCTTGCACAACCACTCAGCTTTGATCATTGATTTTCGTCGTCTAGGATCCATCATGGAGAAACTGAAGGGCACCAAAACCACCTCTTTGGTGCCCAAAAAGTTTCGAAGTGTACGTGAAAAAAATGACATTCATCGGAGGAACAAATCTACAGAGCCAAGCCCAAAAGTTCGTTGTCGTTCATTTTCATTCAGCTGTCTGTCTTCCGTATCTGACTTTGCACAGAGCCGGCCCTTGAGTGACATGGCATGGCTTTCCATATTCAGGCCCGAATCCGTCAAGCAGGCACTACGAGAAAAAGGAGAGGTGGAAAAGGAGGCCTCAAAGGTATGTGTATGATTTGCTGGGGCCGCTTTGTGGCAGGTTACTGATGTGGCAACGATACATTACAGATTGCCGAAATCACCAGGCAGTTAGAAGAACTTAACTACACCGAAATCTCAGAACAAATAGTCCGATTCTCACTCAACTCTAAATTTGCCAACGGCGATGTCAACAAAGCGATCGAACTTATCCGACTCCAGCAAAAAGCCTTTGCTGGGATCATACAACCATACAACCCCAAAATCAGCATGCAAGGCGCAGAAAACCGGGGGAACGTCACCTGCTACCTCGATGCCTTGTTGTTTGCCATGTTTGCCAAGCTTTCAGCCTTTGAATGCATGTTGAAGAACGATCCGGCAGATGAGAACCATGGGAGGCTAGCAGCACTACTTAGGTTATGGGTCAACATGCTCAGGAGTGGGATGTTGATACACACGGATATGGTATGTGGGAATGGCGACGGATGTGGCTCCATAAACTAATCGTGTTTTTCCAGACCCAGCTCATCCAAGAATCCTTGGCGGCCTGTGGATGGGAGGAGGCCCAGGAACTCGAACAACAAGACACATCAGAAGCATTCGCCTTCATCACTGAGACCTTGCAATTGCCGCTCCTAGCTCTCCAAGTCGATCTCTTTCACCAAGGTAAAAAGGACGAAGACGATCACAAAGTTGTCCACGAGCGACTACTCAACCTCGCCGTTCCCCCAGATCCTGATGGGAAGGGTATCAAGTTGGAAGACTGCCTTGAAGAGTACTTCAACAACAAGGTTGACGTTTTCCGAGATAGCGTGGAGGAAAAGAAGGGGGATGACGAGAGGGGCCCTCTTCCACGCGAAACTGAACGGCTCTTAAGCGAGGATGAAGATGGTCAAGCGAGCGACCAAGGCGAGAATAGCCCAAATCTGCAGCGAAGATGGACATCACAGGATTCGACAACACGCACTCCAGTCTCAATGCTTGATGTCACTTCGGCAAGACCCGAGCTACCAGCCGCGCCTCGACACCGCTCTACTAGTATTATACAGCGCATCGTGGTGGAGGACAGAAAGCCCCCACTGGATGCAGAGAACAAAACTCTGCTCCAGAAGGCCAAAAGGACAAGCTCGACTGTAGTCAAGGCCGTGACAATACCTGCCTGGCAGTTCTTCAGGTTAATACGTGAGTGTGACTCCCCTGAATGGAAGTCTCATGGAATTTGATTGGTCAACTGATAAGTCCAATGTAGCATGGCATGCAAC
Source organism: Neurospora intermedia (assembly GCA_037102815.1). Classification (NCBI taxonomy): domain Eukaryota; kingdom Fungi; phylum Ascomycota; class Sordariomycetes; order Sordariales; family Sordariaceae; genus Neurospora; species Neurospora intermedia. The sequence goes on along the minus strand of BTPP01000001.1, from coordinate 3,556,922 downwards.
TGCTGCTTCTAACGGTGAACCAAGCAACGATGTCGAGGTTGCACGGCATTTTAACCAACGACCGGTGGTCGGCATTTGCTTGAAACGGTATACCATGACAGAAACCGGCTTTCCGATTCGACAGAATACTCTCATCGACATCCCTGACTCCATGCGCCTGCCACACTTCATGATGCCAGACGATGATGACAAGCAGTCCAATGGGTTAAGTCAAGAGTACAAACTCGTGCTTCAATCGGTTGTCTGCCACCGCGGCGACTCTCTTCACAGCGGGCATTACGTTGCATTTGCTCGTGTAGCACCGAAACTTCTCACAGACAATCGCCGATGTGAACATGACCCGCCACCGGATTACGAGGAGGCACAATGGGTCAAGTTCGACGACTTGGATTTGGACAACCGAGTGTCCTATGTCGACGATATTAGAGACTCTCTCAGACAAGAGATGCCCTACTTGCTCTTTTACCAGATCGTCCCGATGGTGGATGTCACCACAGCCTCTACTGATGGGTCTGTTGGCGAGCCACCCTCCTACAACGAGTCGACCACCGTGGTTACCAGTGTACCGGGGACGCCAAGCATGGAACCCCTTCCGGAACGGCCAGGCGGGATGTCAAGGTCGATTAGTGGTTACTTTGACTCCGCGTCAACCCTCGTACACAACGGTGGCGGTCCCAATATTCGCTTTAGTACAGAGCTTGAACGGCCCCCGCGTCTCAGTCTTGACGATGATCCGTATGGAACAGGAAGCGCAGGGCGTTTGCGGGCAGGCAGATCCAGACGCGGCAGTCTTGCCGTTTCCGATACCACGACAACAACAGCCATCACTCCTAGTGATGTGGGCGCACCATCAATCCAACCTTCTACACCACCGGAGGAGAGTACCTCAACGAGACTCGGCCGGGCAGCAGCGAAGTTCAAGAGCAAATCCCGACCCACCAGCCAGGCTGGCGACACCCGCATTAGTCTTACCATCACGCGATGGGGCCTGACGCGGCCCAGTAGGGACGCGCTCAACAAGGATGCCAACAGCGGCGCTGGTAACTCATCGGAAGGGGGCAGTGATGAGCAGCAACAGGAGGTCAAGGAGGTTGAGGATGTGAGTGATAAGAACCAGAAGGAGAAGAATAAGGATAAGGAAGGCCATCACCACCTACACCACTATCGAAAGTCTAAGAAGGACAAGGGTAGGGATAAGGATGATACAAAGGAGAAGAGCAAGGATAAGGAGGGTAAGAAGGAGAAGGGAGATAAGTTGGGTAAGAGTAAGGAGACAGGGAAGGATGGCGTCCCTGATCGGGAGTGCGCTGTCATGTAAGGACTTTTCAGCACTCGGGTTTATTGCTTTCTTTGTCTTTCTCTGGGCGGGGGGGAATGGACGGATAGGATGGGAAGGTGCATTCTCCGGGGCTGGTTAGGTTTGGCTGCTTAAAACATTAACGCGTTGGGACTGTCGTCTCTTCGTTACATCATGGCATGGCGTTGGTGTATCAGCTACGAAATCATGTTTCTCAGCTTTGCTTGATTCTTCGAGGCATAGAAAAGCGAAGAAGAAAAACCGGGAGGCTACTAGCAGATCTTGCACAGGTATACTTAGAATCAAGTAAGTTTTCCCGCGCCTATCTGTGTTGCGGTCCCGTGTTGTTTTATATGCGGGTCTTGTTGGTTTTGCCAGGAGCACGAACGGTTATGGTACTTGACCGTGAATTGTAATCAGCATGTCCTATCGTAATTTAGGCCCTTAGCACCACCAGGAACGGCAAAACCTGATGGCTTCAGTTACCTCGACATGTGGAACGCGAACGGATGGTGTTTTCATACTCGCCGTTCACATATATCGAAATTGACAACTTGTCAAACTAAAAGAAACATCACCACACCATCTGAGTTTTTGCGTGTGGACTTCATTCGCATACACACAACTGTGCTGTCCCAGAAACATCCGCTGACCTACAAAAACAACCAGAATTGAAATTAAGATGAAAAAAAAAATAGAATTGATGCTGCATTGGTATGTGCTGTGCTGTACCTTTGGTTTTCCAACAAAGGAGGAGGGGGTAGGCTAAAGGGGGGAAGAAAAAAAAAACGAAAAAAGGATGGGATTGCCAGGAATCGAACCTGGGTCCTCTCGGATCGTTGTATGATCGAATCGAACCACAACGAGAAGTACTGACCACTATACTACAATCCCGCTTCGTTGAGATTTTGGGTTAGTGCTCACGCCTATGATTGGCGTATCCGCGGCCAGGGAAAGTCATTTTGGTGATTGGCAATGATGCTACTGATGGAGTAGGATGGGGATGGTGAGAATGCTGGTGATTTGGATTGATACTAGGTAGTAGGTTTTGTGCGATGCAATGGAGGAACAGCAATGACATGCTGCAGACGATTTGTCAGATTGTTTATCGAGCGAGGTAAGCATCATGATCGTCGTGAAATGATCGCTTCGCGAAAGTCTGTGTTATTCCTCCCGATGTTTTCCAAACCCCACTTAGAACTTTATACCCGTTCACTGTTGACATGCAGTGGCTGGATAGATGTATGTGCAATACCACCAAGAACGAAATACAACTGCAACAAGAAGTATGTCGGTATGCCTCAGCCGCTTTTCTCAGCATGAAAGAAGACCTCGCATTTTCATCACATCTCAATAGTATCGTCCGTAAACCTTCTTCATATTCATAACACAAACGTACTGCCCGTCCCGAAAGTTTTAGTCAACCCCGAGAATGCGCAGACCATAGAAACAATGCACACGCCCTTCCCTGATTGACCTGTCTATAATACACAAAAAAGTTTTTCCCCCCTCATGTTTGCTCTCCCAAGGGAAAAACCATAGATAAAAGCGCCGGGTGATGAGATGCATAGCGCGAGAGGAAGTTTCTTTTTTAAAGAGGAAAATGTGGTGAGAGATGTCTATTGTTCCGTGGAACTTGTATGCAAAGACCCAAGCCATGCGGGACCATTGCGATGGGGAGGTTCGCAACGTCCGACTTTCGATTTTTCCCATGGCAACTCGCCGTGACCAGCTTGTACTAGAGATGTGATGAGAATGTGGTCAAAAACAGAAATGGCGCTGGTAGTGAGGGACGGTGAAAAGGTATGACCCTCACCCGTTCTGTTCCTTGGTACAAGGTGGGCATCGTGTGTGATTAGATTACGTTGTCAACACAGTGAGTAGAGTGCAAGGGTGGAGCGGAAACCAAATGCTGGCCCAATCGACCAGTGTTCTTCATCCCCGATATACATATTCCAGTTTAAAAGGGGATGTTGAGGGACTGGGCACCCTCTTGCTGCTCCTGGAGATCGACATCAGACGCCTCAATGGAGACGGACATGCCGAGCTTGGCTTGTTGCTTGAAGGGGGTTAGCAGAAGCGTACATAGAAGGGGCCATGTGACTTACAGTGACGTGGTCAACATCAGCAGCGAAGGTCAGAGTGACGGGGGCGGCACCAAGACGCTTCTCGAGCAAGCAGCTGAGCTTGCCCTTGGAGTCGATCTGAGCCCTGAAGGTGGACATTCTGAAGTCGTACTTGGCACCAAAGGTGGTGATGCCTTCCTTGGTAAGACCACCCATCATGCTCTGAGAGGGAGCAACAGATAGGGTCATATCAACACCAGCCTGGACCCTATCCGTCAGCTTCTTCCAGAAGGAAGTGTTGAGAGCACCCTGAGCCTGGAGCTGAGCGCTAGCAACCCAGTCACCGGCCTTGTAGCGGGCAAAGTAGGAGATAGCGGTGTCGGGGCCCTGAGTGAGACCCTGACGTTGCCAGACGGCCTGGAGACCGAGGCCGAGTCTGGGAGTGACGGCCTGGAGGTAGTCGCCGACAAAGATACCGGTGAGACCGCCGTCAAGGAAAGAGGGGTTGATGGCCTTGATGGAGGCACTGAAGTCGTCGCCAAGGTGTTCATGCTCAAACTGGGCCATATCCTGGCCGCCACCAATCGAGAACTGCGTCTTGGTAATAGTCCTATCGCCCCATCTGTAGTTGAATCTTGTCGAGAGAGCGCCCTCGTTGTCCAGGTTACCCTGAGCGAAGATCTGTTGATGCGGATTAAAAGCTGGTCTTTCTAGTCCCGGATAAACTCCAAGCGCATACCTGGTTGGTTCCGTAGAGAGCAGCAAAGGCATAAGGGTTCAACCTCTCACCCATGGCAAACTGGTGGGAAACTTGGAAGCTTGGGTTATAGGTCAGCGGTTGTTCACAAAAGATTTGCCAGAACCATAGCTGCTCAGAACCCTAGGATCAAATGCGCAAAGCAGACAATGTTCCTACTTGGCAATGCGGTACCTGCATTGATCCTTGGCCACAATTAGAATAAACCAACGTACAGAGGGGCGAGGCTGAAAGCCTTGGTGACGTCGGCGCGGAGGCCAGAGAACATGTAGTTGGTGAGGAGGGTATCGCGTTGGACCTCTGTCAAGGCATTGTCAGCAATGATTGCCCATTACTCCAACAAAGAGCCGGCCAGTGCAGCGTCGTGGAGTGCCGCAGTATAACGCTATGTTGTTTCCGCGCACTCCCTGCCGACGGCGCCGGGGATCTTCGAAGGCTGGATGTGTATGGTGGCAGCAACGCACCGCGGGCGATGGTCTCGATCGTGCCAGGGTTGGAAAGCCCGAACTGTTTCCTCCTTTCCTGGAAGGCGTTGAAGGCATCGGAAAGGCTCGAATAAATGGCATTGTCGCGCAGCATCGCCAAGGGCGACTCGGTGGAAAACGAAGCCATGATTGTAACGGTCGCAGTAGACAAGGACGACGAGACGTTGTTGGTGGGAATCGAGGACGCAACGGATGGTGTCGTTCAACTGCAGTGGTGTTGCGTGGGGACGAAAGGGTTGCGGATGGGTGGTGGACGCGAGTTTGTCGCCAGTTGACGGTCCCGGAGCCTGGTTGGTTGAATGTCGCTTTGGATGGGGAGAGAGCTGTCCGACGATATGAAAATATCCGTTCCGATCAAGCTTGTCATAGACCCGCGCCCGGGACAGGAACTTTCAAGCTGGGCCAAAAATTTCACGGTGTTAGGGACACACTAGTGTAGCCCCGGCTCGGCTGTTGGCTCCTGCGCGGCCTTTGCGGCGGCTGCGGAGACTGGTGCACTGGGGCACTTGGCCTGTGCTTCCTCAACAGTCGCATGTGCCAAGACCAATCACCCACACCCCTAACCCCGGTCGGGCGGTGAGGATGGGGAACTCGGGATGACGACAGGTAGGCAGATTGGGGGAACCTAACGAGAAAGGCACGGAAACCGATAACTTCTGGCCGCATTTACACTTTCTTGGATCTGGATCGCAGGAACTGCGCTGTCGGTGACACGAACCATTCCGTCCACGTTACGACAACCCTTAAAGAGCTTGTAGCAGCATACCGCTTTGATTCCCATTTGCATCTCAAGTCTGTTTAGGTAGGTTTCCGATGATGGAGAACCTGGTCATCATCTTTTGGTGGGGTAGGTGTTGCCTCATGTCTCCCGCATGCAGTGTACCTCTACCCTACAAAGTGCAGTGCCCCCAAATGCCTCCACCTGTGGAGCAGGGATGACTGCCACTGCAAGAGGGGAACGCCCTGGCTTCCTCAACCTGACCTGACAAAAAGCCAAGAGGCGGCCGGCATCGTCCACTTTTTTTTTCGGTGCGAGCTTCCCTCACGCTCGCGGGCAGTCCTCGGTTGTCGCAGAATTCGCAGGGCAGTACGCTAGTAGCTTCCGTTCGCACCTTTAATGCCCTGATACTGATTGGTTTGCGATGCGCTGAAGCACCTCATGCTCTCACCACAGTTATTCCTACCTATCTTCGCAACCTAGACTTAGTCTTTTTTCTCTCTCTCTCTCTGGTATCTGTTATAATACCATATCTCGACCATCTCAACCCCACTCTATTACTATTTGGAGTTGTGAATCAGAAGGTCAACCTTTGACCTCCTCTCGTCACCGCCGAACACTATAAAGGTTGCTGTCTCGATCTCCATATACCCGGCGCGATCTTCCTCAGTCAGAAATACACCCTTTTTCGAGACCTGCCGCTACCGCTGAGCATCATCATCATCACACCACTGGACACGCTCTCCAGCAACTTTGTCATAACGAGCATTCTGTGTTTCCTTGCGGATCGGATACCTAAAGAAACCGGGCAGCTTTGGTGGTCTCATCCCATCTTGTGGATTCATACGAAGCAAGCGCCGTTGATGCTAGATTCGCTTTGCGACAAACCCGCCTCGACAACCGACATCATCCTCACAACCGAAGCCTCGAGCGACGGAACGGCCCTTCCGCGTACCAGAAACCAAGTCATAAAAACAAAGACTACACATTAGTCGTGAAGCATAATATAACCGGAGACATGGACACACTCTTGTAAGTTCAAGAAGGCTTGCACAGCCGTCGATCACCAACCCCCATTCCCTGGCGACTATCTCAGCTGGAATTGAGACTTCACGACCGAACAATTGCGCCGGCAACCAACCTCTTGGACAGGGGATTGTATCAAAAAGCCTGAGTGGACTTGATCATAGACAAATGCTGATATTCGCAGAACTGCCGAAATTGCGGCTAACGCACCGCGGTATCGTCGCAAGAGTTCAACTTTCATCGACGGCATCCACGATGTTACAGACCAGGACAACATGGCCCCGGCCCAGCTTTACAGCACAATGTCTGGCAGGCTCTTCCATTCAGGCCGTATTGCTATCGTGATGGTTGGCCTTCCCGCGCGGGGCAAGACGTAGGGCTCTCCGTAGACCCCGGGTTGCTCTCGTATGTATGCTAACAATGACTAAGTCACATCTGTGTTTCCATGGCACGATATCTTCAGTGGTACGTTTAGCTTGCTCCCATCTATCACGCAAGTCGTCTAACCCTTTGTAGGCTTGGTGTCAAGACGCGGATTTTCCACCTAGGCGACTATCGCCGTGCTACCGTTGGTGAAGGCGGAAATGTTCCCCAAGACTACTTTTACCCCAACGCCTCTCCAGCTTCGACCATGCTCCGACAGAAGATCTTGAAAAAGTGCAGGGAGGATATTTACGCATGGCTCAACCACGAAAATGGCCAAGTTGCTATTTACGACGCCGTCAATCCTACTGCGGCTGGGCGCCGTGCGCTTGCAAAGGAGTTTGCCAAACACGATGTTCAGGTGAGATTGTACTGTGCCTGAGGGGCGGAGGAAAGAGTTTCGCTAATGGTTTGCAGACATTGTTCTTGGAGTCATACGTCGATGATGAGGAGATCCTCAAAGAAAACGCCAGAAATGTCAAAATCCATTCGCCGGATGTGAGTGCAACAAACAAAAACGCCACGAAGGTTGAATATGCTGACGACTCTCAGTTTGATGGCATGGATCCCGATGAGGCAGCCGAACGGTACCTGAAGCGGATCGAAACTAAGATTCCGATTTTCGAAACGATGCAAGAGGAAGAACTAAACTACGTGAAAATGATCAATGCCGGTCGAGCATTCTTCTACAACAATGTCAGCTTCAACTACCTCTCGCATCGCATCGTCTTCTACCTCACGAACCTGCACATCAAAGCCCGCACAACCTTCTTTGTTCGAGCTGGGCCAGCAGAAGGCGAAGAGTTCTACAAATCCGACGCGCCTCTCTCTGAAGAAGGCAGATCATATGCACAGAAGATGACAGAGACCCTTCTCAGACATCGTGAGCAAGAAAGGAAGGCCAACAGTGAACAGGCCGGCCACGAGATCCGTCTAAGGCCTCTGACTGTCTGGACATCCACGCGGCTTCGCACAATCCAGACGGCCGATCCTCTGAAGGAACAAGGCTATAACGTCCGCCAACGCTCGCAAATGAGCCAAATAAATCCCGGTCTGTGCGAAAAGTTGTCAGAGCATGCTATCCGTAGGCTGTATCCAGAAGAGGTGGAAAAGCATGAGCTTGACCCATACCACCACCGGTATCCCCGCGCAGAGGTTAGTTTTTCCTGCTAATATCATGTTGATTACAGCTAACACAAATGCAGTCGTACCACGACCTCGCTGTCCGCCTCGAGCCCATCATTCTTGAACTCGAGCGCGAGCAGAACGACGTCCTCATCATTGCTCACGAGAGCGTTCTGCGAGTTTTGTATTCATACCTGATGCACTGCAGACCCATGGAGATCCCAAAACTCAAGTTCCCCAGGGATGAGATTATCGAGATTATTCCGGCGGCATATCAGAACGAAGCCAAGCGCATTCATATCCCCGGCCTCGATCCGCAGTTCACCCCCGGGTCGCCCGAAGACATTCGCATCCCCGTTCCCAGCATCTACAGCAGTAATCTGCCGCCTATCGATGGTATAAGCAGTCCTGTCGAGCCTGCCTCAATGGACAACGTTTTGACGCGGCCTCCCGAGAAGGTGGTGAATAACGCCAAGGAAATGGTTGCGGATAAGGTGGCTGATCTCGATTAAGTGACGGCGTACTGGGACGTGGAGCGAAGGTGACTTTGTTTCTGAGTGGCGGACCGTTGTTTTTGAACGATAAATTTGACCTTAATAAGAATCCCTCTGCCACCGTTCTTTTTCCAGGAGCACAAACTTGCAAGACACAGTATTCAACCGTTCAGATTTAAGCGGGTAGCTACTGAGAGCGAGAAATAGTTGGACTTTAGCCAACAAGGAGAAGAAAATCATTAGATAGCGTCTTGAGTTGATGGAAGGAATCTATGTTTCCATCTGTCACTAGAATACTATGGCGCTTGTGAGGTTTGTGGGTAATCAAATGAACCCAATCCTTCCTTCCCTACCCTTTCGCGTGTACATGACAATAGGAGTACACAAAAATGACTTTAGGACGTTCTTACCATTTTGGAATTCTGCGCTACGATGTTTTAAAATACCTCCTCGGGTATCATTCCTTCCGTACGCCCCCAAAGCCAAGCAGATACCGTCAACAACTGAACTCCAACTGAAGAAGTACTGCAGCGCGTAAAGCCACTTCGTTCACAGCCACATGTGGCACAGTCGAATGTTGCATCTTGGCAACGATTCCGCCGTTACTATTCAGTTATCAACCGAACCGACTGAACTGAAGACGACAGTCGTCCAACAGGCATCCAGCCAGCCAATTCTGATTACATACTCACTTTCTTCACAACCCCCCTTCCAAAGACACCTTACAAATCCCAAAAAGGAAAATGTCTTCCACCAACAACAACAACCAAACAAAAACCGCCCTCGTCACGGGCGCCACCGGCCTCCTAGGCAGACAAGTCGTCCGCGCCTTTCAAGGCTTGAGCGTGCCTACTGAACTTAGTTCCAAGGCTGACTGGACGTGGGAAGTCAAGGGAACGGGATTTTCCAGAGCGGATGGTGTCAATGTGCTAAAGGTAGATTTGGAGAAAGAAGAGGAGGTGGAGAGGGTTTTGGGGGATGTCAGGTACGTTTGATCTCTTTTCTTTTGGAGGGGAATTTGGCTTCAGAGGGTTTTGAAATTTGGTTGCTAGGGCAGTGCTTTGGAGACCACCGATGGTGGGTATGTTGGGACAACTTTTGGAGTTGTGGGGGTTATCAGTCATGACTGGATGTTGCCGATCCTGCGAGTGAGGGCATTGGGTGAACGGGATCGGAGAAACTTGCGATGCTTGGCGTCGTGGAGGTCTCTGAAGTCTGACCTGACGGAGATTAAGTTTCGGCGTATTTACCGTCTTCACGCTACCGTTCATACTTACTTCTCCATATTCACTTGAGGTGAACCGCGGATTATCAAAACTAACAATTTCCACTAGCCCTCAAGTCCTCGTACATTGCGCTGCCAACCGCTTCCCTGACAAGGTCGACGCCGATCCTGAAGGCACCCGTCTCCTCAACGTCGAAGCTACTCGCACTCTCGCCCGGGCTTGTGCTTCCCGTGGTATCCTCCTGATCTATATCTCTACCGACTACGTCTTTTCTGGAAAGCCAGGCGAGGCACCTTACGAGGCCGATGCTGCCACAGGCCCCACTAACCTCTACGGTGTTACTAAGCTGGATGGCGAGAAGGCTGTAATTGAGGAGTTTTCCAAGGCAGGCAAGGAGGGCTTGGGCGTGGTGATGAGGGTACCCGTGTTGTATGGCAAGACGGAGGAGGGCAGGAATGAAGAGAGTGCGGTCAACGTTCTCTTAGACGCAGTCCTCAAGGCGCAGGAGGGGAAGAAGGTCAAGATGGACCATTGGGCGCTGAGGTTCCCTGCTAACACAGAGGATGTGGGTAGGGTTTGTCGGGGTAAGTCTGGGCTCCTGTTGCCTCTTCATCAACTCTTCTCGGCCATCGGTCAGTGCTAACTTTGGAATGCCAGACGTCGCGGTCAAGTACCTGTCAACCAGCGAAGCCGAGAGGACATCGCTACCGAGAATCCTCCAGTTCTCTGGCGAGGAACAGTATACCAAGTATGAAATGTGTCAGCTCTTTGCTGAGATATTGGGAGTTCCCGTTGATAACATCGAGGCGAACACGGAGGGCAACGACCCCAACGCAAGCGTTCAGCGTCCGTATGACTGCCACCTCAGCACCAAGGCGCTTAAGGATTTGGGTATTGATGTCTCAAACCAGGACTTTGCGGCCTGGTGGAGGAGAGAACTGAGAGCTTTCCGCCATTAAGCGACGATTGGCGGCTTAAATATACGAAGACTCTGTGTTACTCGCTGGTAATGATGTTGGCCGTTAGAGACTCTTGCTTTCGATCTTGATTTTCCATGCAGCACGTTGAACGTAGATCTTCCAGCCAAAGTATTTCCCAGTGGGTCGCCAAATGTTGTCGAAGCTCACCGTCGAAAGAACTGCTTGGCGCCTCTTGTGTATGTGGGGTAGCGGGTGATGCAGGGTGGATGGCATGTGAAATGTCGGTGTCGATTATTAAGGAATGTCGATGAAGTTCGCGCTACCCGAAGCAAATGAGACATGACCGCGATCTGAATGCGTCAGGTTTCAGGTAGGCAGGTAAGGGATAATTGTCGACTCGGTTTGCCTCTCAATCCTTCGTGTCAGATAGAGTAGAAATAACCATGTTTGCTGTCCATGCCTTTCGCGACTCGGTGGCCTTCTCCCATTCCGACTCTTCGGAAGAGACAAGCCACAGCCAGGACAGCCGGACATCCTCTTCAGAGAAAGGACAAAAAGAACAATGGAGTTTGGACTGGTTTCTTTAGGTCCGGCTTCAGGGTCGGCTTCGAATTCCACTTCAGGGCCCACCATCAGGGTTCCAGAGCGGAAGTATGTCCCCTACCGCCAAGGAGCGGAGGGACAGCTGAAACAGACCGTGGGGAACAGGGCTGGTAGGGCCCTGAAAGCCCCAAGAGCCCCAGTCATGTCATCATCAGTGGCCCTGTGGTGGAGACGCTGTTGGCGCCGGAGCTTAGGCCGAAGAGGGCATCCTCACCGCGACACTGCAGCGCCTTACGGGAGAGATCCAGATGCGTGTCATTGCCGTCTAATGGCACCGTGACAGTGCCGTCGACCAGCAGTGCCCGTGGCAGCATCATCATCACATGGCAGGATCAAGATCGCAGAAAGAAGCGGGCGGACGTTGGGTCCTTGCCGGCCATCTCTGCGCCGTACAAACAAGGGCACAGAAGATGCCCGGCCACAGCAGCCGCCGACGATTGGGGACCTGGATATGGAAAGAAAAAGTGGAAGGGAGGAAGCAGGAACCCGAGGTCGAAGCTGTTGTTGACATCCGGCAAGTGGAGGGAGAATCTCGACCATTTGCTGGAAAACGAAGTGGAAGCTGCAGGTGACAATGCAGACGCTGCAGGCACCACGGGCACGAGTGTCACCACCCCTCTGCTAGTGGCTCAGGTACCCCAATCAGCACCTGCAGCGGCAGTGGTACCTGGGGCTGTACCCTCACCGACTAGCGGTACCTCCCAGTCTCTGTGGATTTCGGCCAGAACTGGAAAAGAGAAGCCGTCCAAGCCGCCCTTGCACCTGCTGCCCTTGACGAAATACAACTCCAACGATGACGTGAATCGCAACAACAAGTGGGAGGAAGCCCCCGGCTTTGACGGCGACAGCCGGGATTTGCAGCCCGTGCCAGCCTCAGCCAATTGGTTTTCAACTTCTTCTTCGCCGTCACTACTTGCTCATCCTTCGCCTCTTTCTTCACCCGCGTCGAAACCCAGACTTGAGCTTCAAGCGTGCATAAACTCAAGGGCTGGCGAGAACGTGGATGATCCACCACAACCCAACGGAAACGAGGATGAATCAAGTGGCAGCGGGAATGACCAGGAGAAGCCCAACAGCAGTAACAGCCTGAGTCGACAGCAACAATCGAGAAATAAAGGAGGCATCCAATACAAAGACATATTAGAAAGGGACGACGCCGTCTTACTGCTGGAGAAAAAGGTCCCCTACCCCCCCGTGCCAATTTCCCTCTCCTCCTCATCATCCTCAGAGCCGGCGCACCCCTCGCCCACCACCACGACACAACAGCAACATCCCAAGCGGAATCAGACGCAGACGCAGAAGCAGGCGCACTCGTACCTGGGCCCGGACGTGCATCTCAATCTGCACACAAACCACCACTCAAACTCTCTTGCCCTAGTGCGGTTCCTTGTCTCGGCCACTGCCACGGACTGTGCAACGGTCGATGTGATTAATGAGACACGCAATTGGCTTGAACAATTATTCAAAGACACGATCGGCGACACCACCGCCCGGGAACGGGAACTCGCACACGGCCAGGACCATCACCACTCTTTCTTCGGTCACGGCTGTCAACCTGTCAACGGAGCCGAAGAACGACCCCGCTCACCCCGGCACGCGCAAGCTCAACAAGCGGCTTCGGTGCATATTAAGGGTCAGGAGGGCCTTGCTCTTGACAAGGGATCTAATTTGAACGAAACCAAGAGCATTAAAAACAACACCACTGGAGCTGGCGGCTTGAATTCACAAACTTTACAAACCTCGGTGCCACGAGTAGACACGGGAGCCGACAGTCGAACCCTTGCCGAACGGTGCAAGCTGGAGACCAACATGATCATGGATCACCACCATCGGGCCTCAGCCGTGCCGCCCTCGCCCGCACTCTCGCACTCTTCTTTCTCCCTTAGAGGCAAAAATCGGGTTTTTGGAAAACTACCTTTTCTCTCGCGCAGTCGCAACCCGGAAAGTCCAACCCACATCGAGATCGCCTCTCCAATTTCCCCTTTGCAACCAGAATCTCCAACTTCAACTTCACCAGTTTCCCCGGCCTCCTCCATGGGTGCCCCCATTGACAAGACCCGATCCAGGAGTGGGGATGCGAAGACGTATGCTGGCTCTGGAGGGCGCGGCATTGTTCCCATTCAAGATGAGGTGCCAAGGGGAGCCGTTAATGGCGCTGACAGAGTAAGCCAGCCTCACCATAAACGAGACGAAGGTGGTCAACTAATGGGTTATTGTGCTAGCGCGTTACCGTTCGCTGTAAGGGCGTGACGGTGGATCTCACGGTTGACGTTGATACTACTACTGTGGACATCTTGTTGGCTTATGCCGACAAGACAGGCCTTCCCGTCCATGTCAACACCAGCATGGTCATCGAGGCGTATACCCCCCTGGGTCTCGAGCGACGCCTTCGTCGCTATGAACGTATCCGTGATGTATTGAACACATGGGATCAAGACATGCAGAACGTTTTGATTATCCAGACCGAAAACGACCGCAGCGACGAGAACCTAGACCTCGCCAGTGTTCCTCGCGAACAAAAGATACCTACTGGCTTCGTCCTTCCACTTCAGCACTCTCACAGGCCCGGGAAATGGACCAAGCGTTATATCACATTGCTAGAAAACGGACAATTGGTTTCGTCCAAGAAGCCCGACGCAAAACTCTCAGACAAGGACGTCTTGAGCATCTGCCATCTATCTGATTTTGACATCTACATGCCCACCGAAGCACAGAAACGAAAGGAGCTCCGACCACCCAAAAAATATTGCTATGCAATCAAAAGCCAGCAGAAAGCCACGATTTTTTTGTCGGCGGATAATTTTGTCCATTACTTCAGCACCGAGGACGCCGCGGTCGCCCGTCAGTTTTCCGCTCGCGTCCAAGCTTGGCGAAGCTGGTATCTGGTTAACAAGGTATTGCAGCTGCATAAGAAAATGCAAGAGCGAGAAGCAGAGAAACCGCCTCAGCTCTCTTCAGCGCCGCACAAACCAAGAAGGGCAGTCAACGATGTCAATGCGGATGACCACAAGATCAAAGCTTCAGTCGACGAGTCTTCTCATCCGAACGGTACATTCAAGCCCCTAATCGACCTGTCACGTTCCGACAAGCCCGTCGATGAGTTTGACAAGGACTGGAAAGCCGACCGATCCAGACAGCAGGCCTCCCAACTACCACCATTCCAACTCCAGAAAGTCAGAAAAGCTACACAAGAAGAGATAGAAGCACCATTTGGCACGAGTGGTTTGCTTGGGAACATATATGAAGAACGAAAACTTGCGCAGAAGGAAGGGGAGAGAAAGAAACTGGAGGTCGTTACCGACCAACCTTTTACCGATCGACCCAGCCTTTTGAATGGCGGATTGGTATCCTCGCCAACTGAGGAGACCAGACAGCACGATGGACGATTCGAACCAAAGGCATGGCTTCCTTCGGCACTCGATGACACCGCCACTCAGCGCAGCACAAGAGCACCCTCTGTTCGTCGCAGTGCTCCATCTAATCAGTCGCCGCCATCTCAGTACGCTCCCTCACAATATGCGCCATCACAGTACGCACCGTCCCAGCACGAGCGTGGGCGTGAAACCCATCGTCGTCAGCAACCGAACCAGCAACGGAAGCCCAGTGCGCCTCTTGTCGACCTAACTCCGAAATTCGTTGAACCACCCCAGTGGTCGCGCGAAGGCTTCGGACGAGGTGTGCGGGCTCCAGAAGGCATGCCGTTGGTCGACATGGCTACAGGACCCCAATTGGCTCCCGGTGCCAAACCCCTCGACCTGCCACCCCGAACACTTGTTAGGCGGGAACCTAGCACGCGAACCCCTGCTTCTCGGCCAGGAACTAGTGCAGGTAGTGTCCGAGCCGTTAGTCGGGCTTCCTCGGTGCGGGACAGGATGATGAGTCCAGACGGACCGTCTGGGGGCATGAGGAGCATATCAGGATTGGCTTTTCAACCACCTGTACCTCCTCTACCCGGCTCAGTCCTAGGCTACGGGCAGAACCATCCGCCCCCCTCGTCCAAAGGTAGAAATACAGATGGTTACCGTTCCCGTTCGTCGTCTCGTGGGCCACAACCAGACGATCGTCAACGGACATTTTCCTTGAGAAACCAGCCACATCCGCTACTATCGTTCGATGAGGCCCTAGAAGAACCGCGAGGTCTCCTTGGACAGGCAGACAGAAGCACCAATGTCTCCGTGCAACGAGCACAGAGTGTCCGAGTGGGCAGTTCATCGCGCCGCGCAAGGAATGGGAGTACTTATAATTATTGATTATCATAATCATATGTGTTTGGAGGGCTTTTTCCTTGAACTTTATAACGACTACTTATCATGATTTAACGCCGATCACGAGTTCCTTACCGGTTCTTAAATGATATATGGGCATCTGGTTTCTGTTCGATTATATCGTGCTGTCGGACAACTCATGCATGTAAAGGATTTTGTATTGGTCACTGAAGGTACGAACGGGAAGTCACGGCTTTCTGAACAATTATGGTGGACTTTACTATTATCTGACCATGATGTTCCTATAATACATTTGCTTTGAATATTTAAATCTTAATCTACAGCACCATTTTGTGTTACTCTCCACTAGAATCACAATGCTAGGAAGGCTACGGTCAATTTTGAGCAGTTAAAGCCTTATTGGATAGTGTGACACATCTTTATGAAAGGCGGATTGGCTTCGTATGAGTCGGGCTGGGGCCTAGACAAATATAGAGAACACCTGGGGTTGGAGCAAGACCATGGAGCGAATTTTACCTACAAAGAGGGCAATCTTAAGTTTGTGGGATGTGTTCAGAGGATATTCATCACAGTTCATCTCAACATTCAGTAGCAAGACATACGAGCACATCTGTCTAGCATGAATATTTCGTGGAGACACAGTTTCGTTGTTCGTGTAACCTCTGCTTGCGCCAAACGTAGTTGGACTGCAATGTGCTATGTTGAATCCAACATGTAATTTCAAATCAAGGAACATTTCCCCTGTTCCTGAAGAATTAGACTTCAAACAATATGTGTACCACGGACTACGACTTTCAGGACAGATGCGAGGACACGATTCCTAGACCTCTGTCAAGCACAATAGACTAGTATTATACATGGATAAATAGGATCTCGTGACGGGTAGAAGTGTTCCCAATCAGTGGGATTGCATCAAGAATTATTATATTTACTTTTATTTCTTATTGCCTTCCGTCTCTCGCCATGCATGCAAATATCATGATGTATAGCAGAAGAACAAGCAAGGCCTGGTATCTGTCGCGCCCAAAGCTCACTAAGTAAAACTTTCTGTAAATGAATGGTAACGCTTGTTTTTGTTTTGGCTTCGATCCATCATCATCAAGCAATCCAACATTGGGCGGCATTAAGTTATATCATCTCTTCTTCCCTACTTTTCTCCCTCCTCAAGCAAGCAACCAGTATATGTCGAATAGAGATAGATGGTTTACTTGCTGCGCTTGTAGATCTTACCAAGGAAGGCCTCAAAGACCTGCTTCTTGAGACCCTTGCTCTCGTCAATGGCATCAATCATCTTGCGGATCTCGCCGACGCGCTCTTCCTCGTACTGCTTGTAGTGGTCCTCGAGCTTGAGGTCGTCGTACAGCTGCTTGATGACTGCTTCCTTGGCCTTGTCCTTGCGGCCGTAGTTCTCCTCGAGCGTCTTGCGTTGCTCGGGCGTGACAATGCTGAGCGCCTTGTTGACCAGCCACGAGCACTTGTTGTCCTGGATGTCGGTGCCGATCTTGCCAATGTGCTCTGGCAGGCCAAAGTTGTCCAGGTAGTCGTCCTGCACCTGGAAGTACTCGCCCAGCGGGATCAGGATGTCCTCGGCCTGCTTGAGGTTCTCCGGAGTGGCGATGTCGAGCATGTACATGGCAAGCGCGACGGGCAGGTAGAACGAGTAGTAGGCCGTCTTGTAGATGACGATGAAGGTGTACTTGTCCATCGAGAAGTTGTCCAGGTCGACCTTGTCCTCGGGCGCCGTGAGCAGGTCGCACAGCTGGCCCATCTCCGTCTGGAAGGTCACCTCGTGGAAGAGCTCGAGGAAGTCAACGTAACGCGGGTGCGAGCGGAAGTACTTCTTGAGCAGCGTGTAGATGGCCGACTCGAGCATGAAGGCGTCGTTGATGGCAACCATGCCCACACCCTCCTGGCGGTACCAGCACGGCTTGCCGCGGCGCGTGATGGACGAGTCCATGATGTCGTCGGAGACCAGGAAGAAGGCCTGGAGGAGCTCAGTCATCCAGCCGAGCGTCGCGGCCTGGAAGTATTCCTCCTCGGTCAGGGGGCGGCCGAGCAGGATGGAGGCCGAGTCGGGGACGGACATGCCGCGGTTGCACTTGCCGCCGAGGGTGTTGATCTCGAGGGACTGCGACGACGAAGAAAGACAAAGAGTCAGTATCACAGCTCATCAAAAGCCACACGACCAGACAGTAAGGTTGGTTGGTCTGCTCTCACCTTCTTGTACCAGCTGAGCATCTGCTCGGGCAGCTTGTATGCCTTGGCATACTCGAGGAGCGCCTCCTCCAGCTTGGGGAAGACGCTCTCGAACTCCTTAAGGGTCGTTGTCTTGGCCATGATTGCGATGTGTGGTTTCTGCCCGAAGAAACTTCAGAGGTTGCTGGTAGGAGAAGTGGGGGAAGAGATATGATGTATCGAGAAAATGGGATGGTTTCAGGAGGTGGGAAATGGCAATTACTACGTAGCTACGGAATCAATAGGAATGTCTGTTTAGCAGAGCCAGCTTGGCCAGGTGGGGTTGTTGGCGGGACAGCTGTACAATGTAACTATGCTAAAGTACTCTTAGATGTGGAAATCTCGTACCTCTTCTTATATTATATCGGACAGGTGGAGAAAGTCTACTATCTCCCTGATGTGACCCAAGCACCAGGTAACACAGAAACCCGACAAAAGAGGCTCGGTTGCGATAATCCTTCTTCTGATCACGTTGATGAACACGCCCTAGCCATGAATAGAGAGATATTATGACCGTTTAAGGAGAGCAAAAGTCCCGAGTTTGGACGCTGAACTTCCGTCCGAAGAGATATTCATGTGATCCCTGCAACTCCCTTCCGAGAGGAGGAACCCTACCGAACTGCGTGGGCTGGACCCTTCGACCTGGCCGCCCGCGCATCACTCATGGTGTCGATCCAATCAATGGGCGCAAGGAAATGCACCTGCCGTTCGCCTCTAGCTGCTATTGGTGCTGCCTGCCGGTGCAAGCCTTCAATGTGCACCGTGCACGCGTTCCTGGAAACGCTGACGGAACCGCCTGTAGCAACGAACAGGCAAGGACCAACCCACGCGACCTACCTGGGACAACAATGTTGACGTTATTTTGATCCATTGGCAAACCCCAGGGCAATCTTCAACATTACAACAACAACAACAACAGCAACTCACAAAAGCGCGCCTTCGCCAATGGCAACAGTCAGGGACTGTCACACTTTTCAACTTGCTTCATGTTGATCTAGAATCGGATTCCAACAAGCCAACACCTGGTTGCGGCCAATATATCCTTAAGCGGTCCGCCTCCCTCGGTGACCCCTCTTGCCCCCCTGTGTTTACTTTATCCACTAACAATTATCTCCAGGCGACACAAACACTAACAACACTTGTTGCTATGCGTCTATCAGCAATAGATACCCTACACCTCAAGGAAGCTCTGCAAAATGCGGCCGTAAAATGCTCCGAGCGTTGTCTTTACCAATCTGCAAAATGGTACTCTTCATCTTATGATTCTGTGGTCCGCCATGCACCTCCATTGGCTAACGCAGAACACACAGGGCCGCCGAGCTTCTCGATTCGGTTCCTGATCCAGTGCTAAGTGATTTGGATCAAAAAGAAGCCGTGGCTGGACTTCAGGGATATCAACACCCGGCCCTCTCCGCCAACCCAGACCCAGTAGAAGCTGAGCTGGAGGCTAAGGAGCTCAGCAAGTATCTGCTCGCCAAGTCCTTCTTCGATTGCAAGGAGTTCGACCGTTGCGCTTCCGTCTTCTTGCCAGATTCCCTCCTCTCGGGCCTACTATCCACGAAAGCCACTGATGCTACGACACCCAAAGGCAAGGCTAAGGCAAGCTCTGCGCCGCCGTTCGAGCAGGCTCTCCCCTCTCTCAGTCAGAAAAGCTTGTTCTTAGCCCTCTATGCCAAAGTCATTTCGGGGGAGAAGAAGAAGAACGAAGAGTCGGAGATGATTATGGGTCCTCAGGACCTGGGCACCATCAAGAATAGCCACCTGGTTGTCGTCAGCCGCTTCCTCGAGAGGTGGTTTGCCGAGCGCAAAGCTGAGGACTCAGATTTGCCACCAAGTCAAGGCTTCCTCGAGTATTTGTACGTGTGTCCCGGTGTTTATCGCGTTCTGTATATGCGGTCGGCTAATGTTGAAACAGATACGGCATGGTTATGGTTAAGGAGAAGAACGAGGACGCCGCGTTAGATTACCTTCTCAACAGTGTCCACCTGTTTCCGTGGAACTGGGGCGCTTGGCTTGAGCTCACAAATCTCATCTCAGGGGTCGAACAGCTCAACAAGATAACCCCTGTCCTTCCGCAAAACATCATGTCTTTTATATTCTACGCCAACACGGCAGTTAATCTGTATCAACAGGGGCAAGATCTAGCTGCCTCTGTCAACGATCTCCTCAAGCTTTTCCCGACGTCTTCCTTCATTCTAACCTGTAGGGCGCTTTTGAACTACCACTCCAAGGACCTGTACACGGCCGAACAAAACTTCAGTAACCTGCTTGCGTTACATCCCCATCGTCTCGATTCACTGGATCACTACTCCAACATCTTATATGTCCTCAACATGCGCCCAAAACTAGCATTTCTGGCGCACCTTTGTTCCAGCATTGACAAGTTCCGACCCGAATCGTGCGTCGTCATAGGCAATTACTACTCCCTTTTATCTCTCCATGAAAAGGCCGTACAATACTTCCGCCGAGCTCTTACCTTGGACCGCTCTTGTCTCTCTGCCTGGACGCTTATGGGCCACGAATACGTCGAACTGAAGAACACACATGCAGCCATTGAATCATACCGGCGTGCTGTTGATGTCAACCGTCGCGACTACCGCGCCTGGTACGGTCTTGGCCAGACATATGAGGTGCTCGAGATGAATGCCTACGCTTTATACTATTACAAGAAGGCTGCTGGTCTCAGGCCTTGGGATGGCAAGATGTGGCAGGCCGTCGGGTCATGCCTGCAAAAAATGGGCAAAGACAGGGACGGCATAAAGGCGCTCAAGAGGGCACTACTAGCGGATAGCTACTATGACTCTACTTTGAGTAGCTTTGGGAGTGCGGGACCTGCAGACAGGATGGCGCAGATGGATCCAGAGGTGTTGCTACAGATTGCTAACATGTATGATCGCCTGGGTGAGGTCGAGGAGGCTAGGGCATATATGGAGCTTTGTGTGGCACAGGAGGATGGAGGAGCCACGGACAATGTGGATGCTTCAGCTGTTTGCACCTCGAATCCCGGCGAATCCTTCGTCGTTCATGGTGATTCGCCTGGGTCGGACGGGGATGCAGAGGGAGGGTACGAAGGGCGTGGTGGAGCTGGGCAGGGAGAAGGGACTGGGGTGACAGTAGCCACAAGCAAGG
The DNA here is from genome assembly GCA_037102815.1 of Neurospora intermedia. Lineage (NCBI taxonomy): Eukaryota > Fungi > Ascomycota > Sordariomycetes > Sordariales > Sordariaceae > Neurospora > Neurospora intermedia. Next base: position 3,536,192 of record BTPP01000001.1, on the reverse strand, counting down.
CACGTATGTGGCTTGCCAAGTACGCGATGAGAACTGAGGATTACGTTACGGCTAACCGGTTGGCCACGGAGCTGTGCCAGGATGGAGTCGAGGTGGAAGAGGCCAAAGCGCTCATTCGAGAGGTTAGGTCGAGGATGGAACTCGCTGATTTGACGGAGCGCTAGAAGCCGCCTTCTTTGGCATTTCCCAATATTGAGGAGTACTTGCCGTCGGCAGCAATGATTCGCATTGGTAGCAACGGCGGCGGGGGACCGAGGCTGAGGAGGGTCCCAAGATCCCAACGATACTACGAGAACATCAGCACCATACCACCATTGACCGACCAAGGAAGTGATATATATGAGGATCCAAGTCAGGAAAGTGATGATGATGATGAGAATGGGGGAAACGATCGCCACGATGATTGGTCGGGCGAAGACTACCTGACGGATGGATACGATGATGACGATGTTGACGACGACGATGATGATAACGGCGGTGCTCCTACGAATGCATGAAATGACCATCATTATTTGGGCCTCGGAGTGCGTGTGGGTAGCTGGTGTGCCTCTCAAGGTATCGTTACACCTCGGTCTTGCGCAGTATGCAAATGCTCATCCTGAACCTGGTTTATTCTGGCCCTGTTGCAGACTGCAGCCTTGGTTTGGTCCAGCATGGTGAGAGAATCTTCGCTTTTGCTTGTCACCTCCTGTTCTTGGTTGTATAAGACGTGCAAGACCTGCTTTGGGTATCACAGATGCTGTGGAAGCAATGGCAGAGCATGATCACCATGGTCAACCTCCAAGCTTCCCGTACATTCTCAATGATCACGCGGTCACAAAGTAACGGTCATCAAGGCGGAGTGACGATCCCAGCTCATGAGACTTGGCTGCATAGTATTGTGGTTAACTTCTATATATGAGGTTGCAACCGTCCGAGTCGTGCGTTGTTCCTCAAGCTCTTCTGTGTGTCGGATTGCAGCAATATCATCTTTTTGCGGTGACGAGATCATAGCAACTAACATGGCAGGAAACGAGTACCCGATGTCCACTTGGAGGCACGTTCTGATGAAGCCTCCGTACGTACAACTCACCTGTAACAGTCTCAAATTGGCTCGGTCTATGCCTTACAACTGGGAACACCTGTATCTCGGTAGGGCTTGCTCAACAACGTCAACAAGCTCAACAAGGCAAGTTCAGCGACCATATATGTAGAGGTGAATAGGAACTCAGGTCTCTTCTGCCCAATCAAATAACACGACTTTTAGCAAATTATGCGCTAATTTACTGTGAGTTAGCTGGCCTGTCCAATCAAAGTTCACCGAGATACACCGTTACGGACCGAAAACAGCTGGCATGTAGGTGACGCTGACCAGCGCTGGACGACATGTCGTTCTTCTTTCCTTTCTCACTTCAGATTCCCCCTCGCGATGAGTATCTCAGAATATCATCGGCATAAAGAGCTACAGTCCGCTCACACGGTTTGATTACCACGAAATACCCAAGCACCAGTCCCGGGTCCGGCAGGTCCTACAAATGGGGAGAACATGCTCTCGATACACTCGGAATTCCGACGTACCACAACTCCAGGTGGCTCATCAATTACAGCACATCAGAATAACGGACAGGAATCCAAGCTTTCAGTTATTCGAGTTTAATGCACAGCATGGAGGAGTCTGGACCTGCAATGTCCTTCTTTGGCAATGTCCAAAGCGGTCCGCTGAGCCAGACCGTCGAGTGTTGTGAAGTTTCAAGGACCGAAAGGCACAGAGATCTTCCTAACCGCCAGTTTTGAGCAGTGATCGGATATTCATGCATCATGAGGAGCCCTCGGGTTTGGGTTCTCAACGAGACTTGGGCAGTCTGCGGCATCTGTTGCATCCAGACCCGCCAATTTGTGCATGCTGAATGGTAATTCTACGGAGAGTATGCGGCACGCACCGGTTGAAAAGAAGAACTCGGAATTTTCAGGGGAAATGAAAATGGAAAAAAGGATAATTGTCAGGATGAACATGGAGTATAGATATTGAGCCCCCCTCTCACTTTTCTCTCTCCAAATCACCATCCTCAACTCGAACATTTAAGGCTCACTTCAATCTCGTCTTCCAAGCTGACACGAACTCAACAGAAGAAACTTTTCACAGAACTCTCAATATGCATCTTAATAAGCTTCTTGCTACCTTCTCCGCTTTTGGCCTTGTGGCAGCCAACACGGTCACCTTCGTCTCCCTTGACGAACATAATCGCACCATTTTTTCCAAGCACAAGATTAAGTGCACAAATGACGACCACGGACTATGCAACGATGTCAGCCTTACGGACATTGCCCCAGTCAATGTCCCTGGACTCGCTCAGATCAACGTCGAGCTTCCCTCGGGCTGGGAAGGCAATTTCTATTCAGTCCCGGGCGGTACCCCGGATCGCACTGGAATGCTGGCCGAGATTCGGTCGCAGGGCTTCGAGAACGGAAGCTACTACGACGTCTCAGCGATCGAGAACCCCAGCGACAACGTCGGAGTGAAGCAGTTTTGGCCTGCTCACGACCCTAACGCTGAGGTCAGCGGGTGCATTCAGTTCCCCTGCCCCTACACCTACTATCATCCCAACGATCTGCAGACGAAACCGGCCACCTGGTCCGACAAGTTCTACTGTACCCTTGGGAACGCTGATCTGTCGAAGAACCCGCACCTGGCTCAATGGCACATGGTTTACGACCAGGCGAAGAAGAAATGGGCTCCTCTCTCTGAGTAGCTAATCCGGCCGTCATCGACGAGACAACATACACCCATCGGACTCTTTGTGACTCTAATCAAGAAACAGACCACGACTCCCGATTTGACAGCCAAATATGGCCAGAGCAATAGCCATAACGCCACCGAGCACGAGACGGTCTCCAACTAGTCGTCACTGTTGAACAGCAAAAGAAACAGCCGACAATCTGATTGGCTTGGAGTCACGGGTTTTGTGTGGATAGATCACCAAGTCACGGCGAGGTTCGATGATGTATTACATCTGCTTAATGATTTATTCTAGACCTGGATTTGGCAAAAAGAAGTTGGCTATAGGACATGCCTCGGAGCGTCGAGGAAAAGTAACAGGCAAAACAGGACTGCTTTTGGATGAAGAAGGATAAACGATACAGTATGGTGTTACTTGTTCACTTGCCATGGCGGGGTTACAAGACTCTCGGGCAGAAAAAGTGTATCTACATAGGAACATATGGGGGAAAATTGTGTAACTAAGTTGAAGTTAGGAACAACAACATATCGTTAGATTATAGTATTTTCATTTTTCTTTCGTTTGATCCTTCATTAGATAACAAATACAGACAACAGTTCCCGCTGATCACAAGTTAACATGACAAAGGTTTCACTTGCACTCCGCGCCTTAAAACGGCAGTTACGGGTTTGACATAAGGAAGTGACGATCCAATGTGGGCATTATCGAGCTGTTTTTGCCCTTCATTGATCTTTGCTCTGACCTCTGTCAGCGAAAAGAAAAGAAAAGAAAAGAAAAGAAAAGAAAAGAAAAGAAAAGAAAAGAAAAGAAAGACTTGACGGCAGGAAACCGAGGTTCAAGTGCAGCACGCTTTCCGTTCATTTGCATTTGCATCTCGTCACGCACCCTTACGAATTCCTCGGTTTTGAGACCCCAACCTCTATGATCAAGGTACCAACTGAGAAGGTATGCAGAAGAAATGTACCTACACGGCATGCGGGAAATACAAAAAGGGAAAACCAAACGAGATTTTCCCAAGAAAGCCCAAGCCTTTGGCACCACCTCGGGAACCATGCCATGTTGACCAAAGTTCAAATGGGCAACAAACACAGCTGTCAGGAGCAGCTGATCATACAACTCAACTTCTTGACCGAACAGAGCCGGTATTCCAACTCTCCGACCCGGTACCGCTCTTCAGACTTCGGAAGAGTCTACGCCCCTTCGTATCACACTAACACTTCACAAAAGTGTTCCTAGAACATGAATTGTACATGAACCGCACCGCAATTCGCAAGCAAGAAACGCGTAAGAGAGGGTTAGCAACATGCGTTTGTCATCTAGAATAGCATGCTTACGAAGCCATAATCATGCATGCTTGAAAGTAACCACCTACCCACTTTATAGGTAAAATGCAGGCAGGCAGGCAGGTGAGCAAAAGGGGTAGATGAAGATACGTAGAGAGAGAGGAATCGATTGGCTTTGGTGGGAGACGGACTCGGAAGAAGAGCTGGCTGGCTGGCTGTAGCTACCTTATGTTCGTTATGTGATATCGGAAGCACGACGAGAATGAAAATCATGAAGAAAAAAAAAAAAAAGTTCATGGGAAGCAAGGCAGCTGGAAATGAGGGCCTGTTTGCTGATTGATGGTCGGATGCCAGTTAAGCATGCATGATGAGTTGGAATGTTGGTGAGATGTGAATAGCGGTGCTATTATAACGGTCTTCGGCGAGGAGACTGACGAAATTTGACTAAGGTACACAAACAAATAGCCCGGCTGCCCAAGCCTGTCGTTGAACTCGAGGCCAGCTGTATACCTACGAAAATACCCATCGTCCTCTCTAGCTATCAGCACACCTACCACGTCGGCTACTGAGAGTTGTTGGAGGATACTGAACTGGGGGCTTAGATGGTCCCTATTGAAGGACTGAAGGTTCTGCCGGTGGAAACCCCGCTGGGGCACTAGAAGACGCAGGGAATGAATAGAAGGATGAGAGAGTGAGGCGTGGGCGGGTGAATGAATGAAGAAGAGAGCCGAAGTAGGTCGAGTATGAGTAGAAGAGCATGAGAAAAGTAAAACAGCGAGCCATTCAGAAACGGCCCACGCGCTCTCCTTCCGACAATCGACTTTCTTGACACTCCCCAAGATGTCCACATCGCCGTAAGAGCATGGACACATCAAGAAGCGTTATCTGTATCACCTTAATTGGCTCCGATCTTGAAAGCATGGTTCATCACGTTGAAAGCTCTTTATTATTGAGTGACAATGGGATCTCAATCGAAATCATGTCTGACCACTCTCTCTCTGTCGCTAGCGAACTGTATTATCAAGTCTACTAGCGGCAACTTTGGTCATTCAAGTCGCGACATTTTGATGTAAAACGCCTTGTTCATCAGTATTAATGCTTCTTTTTTTTTTCTAAACGCATAGTCCTCAACCGTTTCCCATTTCACATTACCTTCCATACCCCCCTGCTTCAGCAGCGGCACTAACTTCTGCTATGATTTCAGCGGAGCTTCTTCCCGTTAATGTTTGAGTTGGTGGTGTTGGTGTTGGCGCACGAGATCCTGCCCGCGATCCAGCTCGAGATCCGGCGCGGGACCCGGCGCGAGATCCGGCACGAGAACCGGGAGCGAGCGCAGGGGATGGAGCTCGGGACGGACCGCGAGACGGAGGATGGGACGGGGTGAGCGATGTGGGCCGAGATGGGGCTTTCCTGATCTCCTTGGCTTTGACAATGTTGATAAGGTGCTGGCCCGCATCCTCGAACCCATCGAGCTTGTTCAGGCGAGAATCAAAATATTCGACATCACGCAGCATGCTGAATAGCTTGTATGTTAGCATGGCTTCTTTCAAGTTAATGTCATGGCATGAAAAATAATTACCTCTCCTTCCCAGCCTCCGTGGTGGGCTCCAATCCCTTGAACGTCGAGCCGAAGGTGTCTTTGTAGTTCTTGAACACGAGCATCATAATCATGCGTACCGTTCCCTCGGGTAGCTGTCTAGTCAAGTTGCGGTGAAGCGTGGTGGTTTCCTTGGCCAGTGTCTCCATGTACTCGTGCGCTGCTGGGGACCCGGCATCCCAGTTGGTTGCCCTCATCTTCCTAGAGGCGAGAACTGCTCGGCCAGTCATGATCTCGACTAATTTATTGTAGATGATATTCTGGTGCTCTTGGAAGTCCCGTCTGACTTTATCGAAATCTGCCATCACACCAGAGACAAGGTTGTTTCCGCAATGACGGCGGACGAACTCACGCACATGGGGGATCGTTGCGGCGATGAAGGCTAGTGCCTGCGACGCTACAGCAAGATGACGCGTGGTAATATTCTTGAGTCCAGCGGACATGAGTGCCCCTGCACCTAGAATGAGTTGCTTGCAGCGTGAGTTAAAGAGCTGAAGGTAAGCAATGAGAGAGGACGACACATCGGCCGTCATGGAGGGAATGCCGACAATAAGGTGGATAAACTGAGCCATGCCATTCATGCACAATATCGCGGACTTGGGAAGAAGGAATGTCTCAGAGTCGACGACCGCAGCGCGTGCCTTGGACTTGGAAGCCCCGTTCGCCTGTGCTTCAGCGGCCTTGTCTCCAGAGTCACCGTTGGCCTGCACTTCGTGGACAGGAGTAGCAACGCTGCCAATATTCTCGTCATCGGAAGGTGGAATCCAAATTTTGGTTGCTTCTGCCCAAACGGCCGCATCTCGTGTGCTCATTTCCAATATGCGGTTGAGAAGCTCGGTGTCTTTTTCGGTAAAATCCTGACTTGCCCACTGATCACTCTCCATGCCTTGGGCAAGTTTCTGCTTCTCGGCGTCGCCGTGACGCTGAACAAATTCCTTGATGTGACCATTGACAAGATTCTTCAACGATGTCCCGCTTCGGCCTGAAATGGCCTCGCACTCATTGGCGAAATGGAGGTTGAGAGTGAAGTATCGAAGGAACCATTCAAGCGTTAGACGCGTGCTCTGTTCCGACCTAACTTTCAACAGCCGTACGACTTTATCCTGAGCAATATCGACGGCCTGCCCAAGAAGGTTTGAAAGATCGAGGGCTGTATGAATCTCTTCTTGAGCCTCCAGGGCTGCCGTCGACAAACGCCTGCCTGTAGGGCTAAAAGGTGGAGGAGACCTGAGCCCACTAGTTGGATCCGAGTCGCTGAGAGAACTTGCGACATCTAACAATACCTTTGCTTGTGTATCCAGTCGTCTTAGTGTTTCAGTTACTCCGATGTAGATCTTGATTAGTAGTCCCTCCGCGTCCCGGGGTTCCAAGGCACGCAGGTTCCGAGCCAGGACGGAGGAACGTTCCTGCTGAGAGCGTTGCCTGCCCCCTGTCGTTGTTGATGCGGACATCATAGACTCATTATCATCATCGTTCGAACTTGGCAGAGGCCTGCGGATGAGGTTTTTGATCTCACGCAGAGCTGTCTCTCTATAAGCTGTCGCAGCGGCTGTAAGGAACTTGGCTCTGTGTAATCCAGTCAGACTAACCAGAAGTTCCGATCGCAAACCGTCTGTTGACGTCAGGTACGAGGGAAAAGCCGAGGGCTCGCGGTTCGAGGGCTCGCGGTTGTGGCCTCCTCGTGCACGTATTGAAGCACTGCTCCACCGCATCAGAACCTCCTGGGTTGAGACGTGTGCAACGTGGCGCTGGATGTCACGTATTAGGAGAGTTATAAACCTCTCTTCGTAGGTTTTGCCGATACGTTGCCGAAGAGTCCTCATGTCGGTGTGTACACCCTGAAGCGCAGTGGTGCCCCTGAGATCTCTCAACTCCATCCCGGGACGACCATTGTGCGAAGCCCCCTCTTCTCCGGCAATCAGTTTTTCCAAAGCGTCAATGTTGTCAAGCGCTGCGTCCACCTCGCCCGAATCTACCAGCGATTCGCATACAGCCACTCCCTCTACCACTTCCCGAAGCTGCATGACTGCATCGTGCAATTGTTGGATGTTCTCCCGTCTCCGCCGTTGGTGCACGATATCCAAACCCCTCGTTGCAATCTCCTCATCCAGATTTTCTAGCTCTCTCCTCAGTGTCTTGATTCTGTCCACGGAGTCTGCGGCTTCTGAATGCAGTTCCCTAAGAGACCCCAGCGCAGTAAAAAAGGTTGTTGACGCGGTTGAAATCGACTGGATAAGGTGCATTTCGACGGTGTCCATATACCATGACAGCTTCTCCTGCAAGATGGCATTTGTCGCAAGAGCCTTCCGAGGCGCGGAGACCTGCCCATTGTGGTGCGCTCGATCATCAGATCCCGGCGCAGGTCGTACGACTTCGGATCGCTCACTAACGACATCGAAAGTTCGGGGGTTCTCGAGGTGAAAGTCTTCGTCGAAGTATACCACAGGGATGGTGGATAATGGTGGAGGACCCTGCGATGCCGCTTTCCTGTAGCTTGAGCTGCGTCGAGCGGGACCCGGGGCTTCTATCGATGATATGGAAGTAATGGATGAGCTGGATGCCCTCCTGGATGCGCCAGATCGTTTGCCCGGTCTTAGGTGCCCATCCTCGGCTGAGGTTGCGTCCGCCTTGCTACCTCGTCTGCTGTGAGTACCAGATGCTTCTTCTTCGTCCGCTTGAACCCGTCGTAATTGTTCGTATAACGCGCCGACTTGGGTGAGATATTGTGTAAATTCGGAATTGTCAATGCGAGGGACATTCGTGAGCGTGACAGGTGGAATGTCTCGAGCAGTCGGAGGCTTATGCGCAGTGGAAGCGGGTGCTGAGGTATGCGGAAGGAGACCAGTTCGCACTATGGGCGGCTGGAGCAGGGTCGAGATGGCGTTCTGACCGGACTCTAGGACGGCGTCACCCCAGGTACCAGTGGAACTGTCGAGAGAGCCGCCGATGGAGTGTATGGAGCCCGCGGTCGAATCCCGTCGAGAATGGAACGGGCGGCTCGGACTGCGTGAGCCTCTCCTTCAAGGAGATGTTAGTCTATATTACGGAGAGGGCATGAACAGACTTGAAAGCGCATCGCACCCGTGGAAAGGAAAGTCGCCAAACCGCCCGGCATCGGGTATTGGCGAAAGACTATCGACCGACTTGCGAGCACCCTGGTTGGAGAACATGATGGCTCATAAAGTCTCCCGGAAGTCCTAGGCCTAAGCTCAGGGGAAGACGAAATGGCCGTTGGTCATGCGCTGGTGGATTGGCGACGTGGGAAGATGGGGGGGGGGGGGGGGGGGGGGGGGGGGGGTTCGGTAATCGGTATTAGTCTAGGTAGTGTATGATGGTGGGAGGAGGCTCAAGCTGTAGGCGCGGGCCGGCAGGCCAAGGGAAGCAACCAAGGTAGGTAGGTGGCGTTGAGGGTATCGTGGTCCAGAGTATGGCGGTTACTGCGAAGGGTCACGGGGGTATCATAGCGAAACAAGAACAAGACAAGAAGCAGATTGTATTTTCCACAGAAGATGGCCAAGAAGTGAGGCGCAAAGCTGGAGTCTCGACGCGAGCAGGTGTTGAGGTCAGGGACTCGGAGCTGCCTGTTGAATGTCAAGGTCCCCCCCCCCCCCAATTCAGAGTGGAAGCCACGCAGCGGGCATTGGATCCCACAGGACCCTTGTTCGGGATACGTAGCGCAGTTGAATGAAGCTCCGCCCGCCACTAATGATTACCTACGCAGTATGTACTTGAGCGGGCTACGAAGCTACCGCTGGGTCTTGCACCGGTTGCTGCAAAAGTGTTTGAAGGGTGAATCCCCCTAGCTGGATATCCTTCTAAGCATCTCTTTTTCTCCGCACTTCAGGGGGCCTGCCTGCTGAGCCGTCAGGTACCTGCCATTCAGCTACAAGTGGGGCGCCCATTAAAACCCCTGCCAAAAATCGCGTCTTGGGCGTCCAGTATCAATGTTTCTCGCGTCGCGGTTTTCGCGCATGTGTTTTGCCATTTTGGATCCCCCCTCTGGTAGTTGTCTTTCTGCCCCCAACAACCCCTCCCTTCTCTACTACCATTTTACAATTCTCCCGGTGCGAGCATCTACGATCAGTGCACCCGAGTAAAAAAAACAATTCCATATCAAGACACCACCAGTCATGGATTATCAGTCCGTCTTCTCAGCCCGGACCTACGCCGGCGCTGCTTCTTCATATGTACCAGAGGAGGACAGCAACCAGCACATTCGCGCCCAGCTCGAGGCCTTTATTCTCGACTTCAGACTAGATAACAGCTTTATCTACAGGTTTGTACTCTATGTAGCTGCCCCTCTCCTCTGTCGAGCTTCCTCTTAACAATACTCCGTCCAGAGACCAACTACGAGAAAATGCCCTCCTAAAGAAATACTACTGCGATGTCAACATTGGTGACTTGATCAAATTTAACGAAGAGATTGCCCACCGACTAGTCACCGAACCCGCCGAGATTATCCCTCTGTTCGAGGCCGCTCTGAAGCGCTGCACACACCGAATCGTCTTCCCAAACGAACCCAAGATAGACCTGCCCGACCACCAACTGCTTCTACACTCCAACGCCGAAGATGTTTCTATCCGTAACCTCGACTCCCTTACAATCTCTCGGCTGGTCCGGGTACCTGGTATCGTCATTGGTGCCTCGGTAATGTCGTCCAAGGCGACTGAACTTCACGTCCAGTGCCGCAACTGCGGCCACGTCCAACACGTTCACGTATCCGGCGGCTTCAGTGGCGCTACCCTTCCCAGGACATGTGGCAGAATCAGGGCGCCTGGGGACCCCGGCGAGAAGTGCCCAATGGATCCCTACTTTGTACAACACGAAAAGTCAAGATTCGTCGATCAGCAAATTATCAAGCTTCAGGAAGCTCCAGACCAAGTTCCCGTCGGTGAACTGCCCCGCCACGTCCTGATCTCTGCCGACCGCTACCTCACAAACCGCGTGGTTCCCGGCTCAAGGTGTACCGTCATGGGTATCTTTTCTATATACCAAAGTGGAGGCAACAAGAAGTCCACAAGCGGCGCCGTCGCCATTCGCACACCCTATCTCCGCGCAGTCGGTATCCAGACAGACATTGACCAAACAGCCAAGGGTCTGGCTGTCTTCTCCGAGGAGGAAGAGCAGGAGTTCCTTGAGCTTAGCCGTCGCCCAGATCTCTACAATGTCATGGCCGAATGCATCGCGCCGTCCATCTATGGAAACAAGGACATCAAAAAGGCTATCCTCTGTTTACTCATGGGTGGCTCCAAGAAGATCCTTCCGGATGGCATGAGGCTTCGTGGTGATATCAACGTCCTCATGCTTGGTGATCCCGGTACAGCCAAGTCACAGCTGCTCAAGTTCGTCGAAAAAGTCGCTCCTATCGCCATCTATACCTCCGGCAAGGGTTCCTCCGCCGCCGGTTTGACGGCTTCCGTCCAGCGTGACGCTTCCACGCGCGAGTTCTACCTTGAAGGCGGTGCCATGGTCCTCGCTGACGGCGGTGTCGTCTGTATCGATGAGTTTGACAAGATGCGCGATGAGGACAGAGTGGCAATACACGAAGCCATGGAGCAGCAAACCATTTCCATCGCCAAGGCCGGCATCACTACGATCCTCAATGCTCGAACTTCGGTCCTGGCCGCCGCTAACCCCATCTTTGGCCGCTACGACGACATGAAGACCCCCGGTGAGAACATCGACTTTCAGACCACCATCCTGTCGCGTTTCGACATGATCTTCATCGTCAAGGATGAGCACGAGCGCGGCCGTGATGAGCGCATCGCCAAGCACGTTATGGGCATCCATATGGGTGGCCGTGGTGTCGAAGAGCGGATTGAGGCAGAGATCCCGGTCGAGAAGATGAGGCGGTACATCAGCTATTGCCGATCGTAAGTCGTTATTTATGCTTTCATCTACCACCTTAGGCACACCTAAACTGACACTGTCCCTCCTCCAGCCGCTGCGCCCCGCGCCTCTCTCCCGAAGCCGCCGAGAAGCTCTCCTCGCACTTCGTCGCCATCCGCAAGCAAGTGCACGCCTCAGAGCTCGAAGCGAACGCGCGCTCCTCGATTCCCATCACGGTCCGCCAGCTCGAAGCCATTGTGCGCATCACCGAGTCGCTCGCCAAGCTGACGCTCTCGCCCGTCGCGACGGAGAAGCACGTGGACGAGGCCATCCGGCTATTCCTGTGCTCGACCATGGACGCTGTCAACCAAGGCGGCAGCACGGGCAGCAACCGGGAGTTGAACGAGGAGACGTCCCGCGTCGAGGCCGAGCTGAAGCGCCGCTTGCCTATCGGCTGGAGCACCAGCTTGGCGACCCTGCGCAGGGAAATGGTGGAGGGTAAAGGGTTCAGCGAGGTGGCGCTGAATAGGGCGCTGATGATGTTGCAGAGGAGGGATACCATTATGTTTAGGAACCAGGGCGCGCAGGTCTATAGGAATGGCGCGTAAAAGGGATGAGATGGGGAAATGACGGGGTGTTTTCCAAGATGTTCCGACGGAAAAAAGAGAAAAGAAAAGCAAAACCGAAGCGTTTTTGCTCTGCTACTTTATTCTTCTTTGGGTGTACAGGTTAACAAGTACAATATGGGGTTTCATGGCAATGGGCGTACGGGGGGCTCTTCAAATTTTATTTGGGTCTGGCATGGTGGATATTTTGTCTATCACAGTTTTCAACGGCCAGCTAGAAGATACAGATTCGATGATCTTGCTGCAGTTTAGTATTGCCAATGCCCTGAATGTCATTACGTTGTAGATTTGTCTGGTCTTTGGTGACCCGAAACCTTGGAGATGCGTCTATTTCGTAATCTTCTGAGGGAAGGTATTCCACTCCCAGCCTCAAACTTCCTGCTCATTCATTCAATAAGAGTATTCCTGCATACAGGCTACCATTCATCGGTCATTGATTGAACGTGTTCTACCCCGTCTTTTTAAGCATATGCCAGTGTGTTATCATCCCTCATATAGCCAGCCACGCCCAGCGCTGCCTCGCCACCAGAGACGGAAGGTCCCCGAACAAATATCTGCAGTTTCATCATGTGGTTAGCAAGACGTTCTCTATTTCGTCCGATCTCGAGTCTGGTACAAGGTGAAAGGAGCAAATGTTCAACACTTACCTCTCCCTTACTGACACCATCAGTAGTCTTGTACTCTCCCATATCCTTGAAAAACACCTCTGTGCTGCTCAACGGCGGCCCAAAGTGCGAGCACTTATCCTCAAACACCCTATAATCATAAAACAGCGTCTGCGCCACTGCGCCAGCCACCTTGGCAGCCGACAGCGCATAGATGATGCGCGCACCAGTGTACGCCCTAAGATCCGACAACATCTGCGACGACAAGCGAGGCGTATCGGAGCCCACACACTCAGCAGTCAGGATCAAGCGAAGCTTGCCGGGCTTGGTGCCAATGGAAGGACGAAGGCTATCGTAGTAGGACGAGAGGAACGAGGCGGTGGGCATGACGCCGTACTGGGTCAGGTGGCGGGTCTGTAGCCAGTGAAGGTTGCGGGCAATGAGCGAAGAAAAGTTGCTGGCGGTTTCCTGGTGCGTTTTGACAAGGGCGGCCGGCGTGGCGACGAGGATGGTAGGGGAGATGCCACGGGTCGCGGCGGCGAGGTCGTAGGCTTGGGTTCCGACAGAGTTCAGCGCGACAGAGGCGTTGGAGAAAAGCGCGGCGAGGGTCAGGACGAGAGTGTGGCTGTTGGCGAGAGAGTCGGCGGGGAGGAAGAGATCGGATGGTCCCATCTTCTGGGAGGTCGGGATAGCAAAAAGCTGGGAAGCGATGGCAGAGGCGAAGTTACCGGCTGTGAAGGTAACCATTTCCGATGGAATACCGGACTTGAACTGCCAGAAGAGGATGACATCACTGGGCTCTTGTTGACCTTCAAGAGGGGGGAGCTCGCGGCCAGCAGCGGCTGGGCTGTCGCCGATAATCTCGTGCCAGGTAGAAACATTGACGCTGCTCCCGGTGCCTTCAGGAACTTCGTTCCAGTCCATATGTCTGCTGCCTTCGTCGACGATCCAAATCAGCTGGCGGAGATTGGGGTAGTGTTTAGCAACAAGGTCAAAGGGGAAAGAACCGGGTGCAGTGATGACTGTGTCAGCACCAGACCGACGCAACATTGAGATAACATCTTCTTCCGGTTGCTCGAAGGGAAGAATGACGGCCGTTAAGTTGTAGAAGGCGCATGCAAAGAGGGCCGCAAGTAGCTCGACAGAGTTGGGAATGTAGATGGCCACACGACTGCCGCCCTGCTCCTTGATGTGTCCTCCGATCAAGTTGATCTGGCGCGTGATGTCGTCCAACGAGTGCTCCGTAACATGTTCGGTACCGAAAACGCTGAGGATCTTGCCCTTTGCGCCCTTGCTCGGGCCGTCCTCCTGGACACCAGCCACAGCTTGCCTCCAGATGTCGCGAAGATCACCGTCGCGTCCTCTTGCCCAGCGCGAGGCACCGGGATCCTTGACGTTCAGACCGGTCTGAAGCGGCATGCCATGGGGGGCAGACTGGCCGCGGTATACGGGAGACTGGCCGGGCTGTCGAACGGGGGACCCTTGAGACTGTCGGACAAGGAGCATGGGATGCGTATCGGGGTCCTTTCGTGTGGAGATCTGGTAGGTGAGGAAGCCGATGAAGGCAGTGACGATGATGGTGCTATAAATGTTCCATTGCGCAAAGAAATCCGTGATGCCCTCGTCGAGTGACAACAACAGATTGTCGAAGGCGCCCATGGTGACCGACGGCGCAGCGTGGGCGCAGCGTTGGAAAGCGTTCGGGTTTTGTCGCGTGTCAAGTTGTAGGTTCAATAATAGGTAGCGTTGGGTTGGGGTCGGGTAGAGAAGCTCTTTGAAGCTGTCTGTTGTCGGGTATCGCGTGTTATGTCAGGTTGGCCCTGGACCGGCAGGGGAGCAGATGCGGGACCGTTCAGGATGACAGGTCAAGGCAAGATGGAGCTCTTATGAGGAAGATATGGATCTGGTGGGGTCCGAGGTCTCGGGGACTGACTCAGGACTCCGTGTTCACAGCGGGGAGAATGGAGAGAATCGATGGAGACGGGGAGATGATGGATCCATACAAAAGACTCCAGCACAACGGACGCAGCCTGAAATGCGGGACACAGCGGGGTTTACCCACGGAGGCCTGATCGGGTCCTGCCGTTCATCGTGTAAGTCGCCCAGCTAGGATGTTAAGACTTGGGGGAGCGGGTATCCAATTGACATCAAGGGGAACAGACCACCAGCTTCAACAGCCCAACATGCCAAATATGTAGTGTAATAAATGTATGTGGCGGCCACTTGGGCTGTCTACGCAGTAGAGCTGAGAGGAGAGACCGAAGCACCGCTTGTGGCACTTGCCCCGGCTCGGTTAACCCGATCGAAGCAGCTCCTTGGCCAATCACCTGCCCGAATTTGATCACAAACCATCAGAGCATCCAACGCCGTTTAACATAGCGGGACCGTGGGCAACCTCCAAACTGGGACGTCGACGAGAACGAAGCTCTACGAAAAGCTCCAACCTCTCGAACGAGTAATCGCAAGTCGCCAATCGGGCCCTCATCGCCACCGTCCGTGTATCTAGCAGCCATGGCGACCAAGCTAACTCCCTTCCTCATGCGGACGGCCGTCCGGGCGGCGACCCGGCTGTCCACCACCAAGCCTTCGACAATTGCGCCCGTCTCCCGCGCATGCTTCTCCATTTCGGCGCGGAGGCCCAGCGACACCCTCATGGTGGTATGTTTTGTTTTACTTCTACAAAGCCGTCAGAAGAGAAGCTCCTCAGCGTGCTGACAGTCTGCCTTCACCATTGTCTCCAGCACCGCAACACCCCCGACAACAACCCCGACATTCCCTTCAAGTTCTCGGCAGACAATGAAAAGGTCATCGAGGAGATTATCAAGCGCTACCCGCCGCAGTACAAGAAGGCGGCCGTCATGCCCCTGCTCGATCTTGGCCAGCGCCAGCACGGTTTCTGCAGCATCAGCGTCATGAATGAGGTGGCCCGTCTGCTTGAGATGCCGCCCATGCGCGTCTACGAGGTCGCCTCTTTTTACACCATGTACAACCGCACCCCGGTTGGCAAGTTCCACGTTCAGGCTTGCACTACCGTATGTTTTTCCCTTGCACTTACTTGGGTTTCTGTCACCTCTCTCTCTCTTTCGGCATGTGTTTTTTCCCCTCAGCTTCGGCTGTAGCTGACTCTTTTTTTTTCCCTTTCCTCAGACCCCCTGCCAACTAGGCGGCTGCGGCTCCGACGTGATCGTCAAGGCCATCAAGGAGCATCTTGGCATCAAGCAAGGCGAGACCACTCCCGACGGCCTGTTCACTTTTATCGAGGTTGAGTGCCTGGGCGCGTGCGCCAACGCGCCCATGGTCCAGATCAACGATGACTACTTTGAAGATTTGACCCCGGATACCATCAAGCAGGTGTTGTCGGCGCTCAAGGAGAGCGTCACGGATGTGTCCAAGGCGCCTCAGCCGGGCCCACAGAGCGGGAGACAGACGTGTGAGAACGCCGCCGGCCTAACAAGTTTGACGAGCGAGCCATACGGACCGGAGGTCACACGATCGGATCTTTAAATCCAGGAGCTTGATCTTGGGTTAAGTGAGCCGTAATGGGGGCAGAGGTGGAATTACGATTGACAGAAACTGTCACATAGACAGGACATGGACCAACAGGACAGTGATGACAGCAAATGCATTAGACCAGAGATGTATTGATTTCCCGCAGGTTATACGGTACAATATCTGTATTTATTTGCTGTGGTTTTCTTGGAGATAAGCTAAAGATGACCTGAACGAACCGAAAGGTACAACTAACCTGATTCCAAAGCTCTTGATGTCCTGGGTTACATAATGTCCACTCCATCCACTTGTAGTTGATCCTAGCCTATTAACGTCGAACCGTAGGTGTTGCTCGCAGAAGACAACATCAATGGTAAGCCAATTCCTTTCTACGCTGAAAAGTCATCACACCTAGCCTTCTAACAACCTCATATAGTAACTCTGAAGCCCATAAACACTCGTTAACCCGGATAATTCTGCGGGGCGTTGATATCAATTCATGTGGTATATCCTCATGGCGGAAAACACAAATCGCATCAGAGCAACCGCAAAATCCAGCCATCTCCCAGTCTGTTGTTCTCAGAGTTCAAACCGCCCCAGATTAAAATACCGTTCTCCTCAAGCTCGCCCATGGCTGAACTGGCAATCCAGCCTCTTGGGCCAGGACCGCCAACCGAGTCAATGTCTTCGGCATCATGTGGGATAGTATCGATCTTCGTCCTGCAGCACCCAAATCATTAGCAATCATGGTCAACGAGACATCCCACAGGACCGAAAAACTTACCATTTACCCTCCCGGCTCTTCCTTCCAACGACAGACTTTACCCTATCCCCAACACTTGCCAGACTCATGCCTTGTGCGGGAACTTGGTAGACCCAGACATCGTCCCAGAACTTTCCTGCAGCGTCATGTCCCTTGCCACTACCCTCTCTCTCTCCAAGGATGAGAACAAGATACTCGCGGCCACCACCGACAGTGATCGCCTCGAAACCGGCAACACTTCTCGCTCCCGGCCACTGCTCCTCTTCGGGGTCTTGACTGCTGAGAACTGTAGGAACGGGCTCCGGATCCGGTTCCTTGTATCCCACATCCTCCTTACCCTGCAACAGACTCTTCCATCCATCTTTAACCGAGATGCTGGCGTCTCCTTTGCTGAATCGATCGTCAAACTCTTCAAGCACGAGCTCCAAATAATCCAGCTGTCCGCCTTCCTGCGTCTCGCCGTTGAACCCGCCAAAGCGGTACAGTCTGCTTCTGCTCAGCGCCAGCGCGGCACCCCCGCGAGCCGGACCAGGGGCGTCAGGCAATTGCTGCCAGATGCGGGAGTGGATGTCGAAGGCCCAGACGTCCGAGGTCCTCTTGCCACCGGCTAGACAACCGCCGTGGATGATAAAGGTGCCGTAGCCGTCCACATCGGCATCAACGGCGTGCTCGGCGATCTTTCCAACAATGGGGCGCTGCGGGGTACCGACTTCGTCCACGTTGCCGTCGCCGGTGGCCCAGTCACGAATAGTATTCGCGCGCTTGATGAGGCCTTCGCCAATGTCACCAGCAACGTTATGACTGGTGGAAGAACTAGTATCCGGCCGGCTGTTGCTCTTTTTGGTGGGCGATGCCTTGTTGTAGTTACGGGGCTTGTCGGTTGCCACGGCCGAATGGTAGCTGCGCGGTTCTGGGACAATAGAGGGGGATTTTCCGCTGACGGGGGAGACGGGGTCAAGGTAGGACCAGAAGTGAGTACGTGTGTCGAAGACCCAGACACGACCGGCTTCGTCGAGGGGAGTCATGTCAGGGCCGCCACGTCCGCCGAAGAGGAAGATGCGGTGGCCAATGACGGCTGTGGCGTGGCCGACACGCGGAGCAGGAGTCTCGTTCGACTCGTTGGTTTCGGCAGAGACCTTGTTCTTCTCGTCCGAGGCATCCGTCTTCTTTGGTGACTTCGCTTTGATGGCATAGTAATCCGCCGGAGCACTACTGGACGGAAGAACAATGGCGTGCATGTCGTTGTCTGTGGGCTGACGGGCATTCTCGGCCTCGCCGCCAAAGACGTAGGCCGTCCCGGCGACAATGTCGACGGAATGGGAAGATCTGGGAAGGGCGGGGAGTTTGATCTTCTCCCAACTGCCCCTCATGTGAGCTCCGTGATCATCGGCATGGTGTCTGGCAGTCAAAGTGGTCGATATCGACGAGAGGATATCGGTCGTGCGTCGCTTTATGTCTTCGAGCGTTTCCATGGTTACGACCTGTGACTGAAGTGTTGATTCGCGAGTGGATTTGATTCAGTTATCAGGGGTCAGATGTAGCCTGCGATTCTTTTGTTTGAGCGTGTAAGTGCAAGGTTATCAGCTTATTGGTCAGGGGGCATTGACGTCATAAGCCGTACTTATCTGGGGTCCAGAAACCGATTGTTCTTCGATATTCCTTACCTGAAACGAGCCTCCTTGTCTTAAGTATAGGGTGGCTCGAAGAGTAAAAAGAAGGTCAGGGCAGTGTAAAGGTGACTAGAGGTATGGTAAGGATTGGAAGTCCCGGGCAAGTGGACGAGGACGCAGTGACCTGACTGAGGTCCAGGAGGGACCAGGCTTAATCCAAGCTGACTGCTCCAGTTGTCCTGCGTGACTTCCATTCCATGCAGCAAAGGCGGGGTAGAGGCAGAAGGAGCCGTGTTGTCTCCCAATCCGGAAGGTCTAGTATGATCGGCTGCTTCCATTCTGGAATTCAGATGATGAAGAAGACGAACTTGAAAATGACTATATAACCAAGTAATGTCATGAATATCAGTCAATATGAGCCAGTGTACTGAAAACTTAGAATGAACGGATATCGAAACCCCAAATCCCCACCAACGCTTATCAAAAGTCCCCCGAAAACGCCGTCTCCATGTATACCACTTTACCAAAAACACCGTGCTATTCTCATCATCCAAGCCAGTTCTCTCATACCAAGGTAAATGCCCCGCTGACGCCCTCAAACTCCTGGACCTTGCCCCCAAACAAGCTCTTGCTATCGCCATGATACTTGAGTCGATACACTCCCGGCCCGAGCTCTTTATCCCACCACTCATCGGTCTCTTCCCCTGTCTCCCACGTAATTTCCACCTCACTCGTTCCCATCACACTGTTCTTCCTCTTCCAGCTGTAAATCAAGCTCCAATCCTCATCGTTTCTCACGGTCCGCCACTCAGACTTTTGGGGGTTCACCTGGTCGACAAACAACTTCTCTACTGCCGCGTACGTTCCCTCTAACCTGAGGTTGTTTCTGGGATTGGCACCAACAAACACCGCCCGGATCGTGTCTCCCCTATGGTATCCTCGCGCCGAGTCAACATCAACCAGAACGTCTCCAAAGCCCTTGAAGAGTGGTGGCGCGTCACGGACGACCGCCGGAATGAAAGACAACGATCGGTTCGTGTTGTCAGGCGGGAACGACTTTTCATCGTGGGCCGGCGGGCTGGTAGACTCGGAAGAAAGGTAAGGGAGGAATGATAGAGTCACGTTAATGTAAGCATTGAGCGTGTCGGGTCCGTAGAGTGTCGATGCTCCTTCGTACCGCTGGATTTGGTACTCCTCTTCGGTCGTGATATAGTGCGTGTAAGTGTTTGCGGGACCGCCCAAGACGACAATGGGATTGCTCGAAGGTCCACCAGTGTAGCCGTAGGTCTGTTCCATGTCTTGATCGAGAATCCTCTTGAAGCCTTGGCCTACGGCCTCTTTCCACCGACGACCAGCCATGGTGGTGGCTTCGCCTGGGCTGACGATGATGGCAAATTGTCCGACACGGAAGGCTTGTACATCAACAATGTTGGGACTCCAATCGTAAGGTCTAAGAATCTCGCCTACATCCAAGAGGATAGGCTTGGGATGTTGGCAAGCCTTCTGTTCCTCGCCTGGTGCCTTGATGAAATACCGAACAACTTTCCAGATAGGCATTGTCGTGTTCTCGTTGCCGTTGTGCTGAGTAAAGTCGAATGCCCCTGGCCCATCAGTCGTTCCTGCAGCAAAGGAATATCCCAACGCCGCTGGGCAGGTGCGGGCGGATCTGCCATCAGGCCGAATGAATGTGAAATTGGACATGTCATGGAATGTGTGAAAGGCCTTAACCCATGGGCCTCGGACCGGCGATGGGTTGTTGATAAGGTGGTCATATAACTGTTTTGCTGGTTCGAATTGGCGTCTTCCGATCTCGAAGCAGGAGCTGGCACCATCATCGTGAACCTTGAAGGCCGGGCCTCTGCCGTGGCAAGCCTGGGATTTGCCGTTGCTGCAAGTGCTGTTCTTAAAGCTGCATTGTGATCCAGAATCATCCTCGCACCAAGCCCCAAGCACATTAGGACTGACGTCGCCCATATTGGCCTGGGAGAAGCCGGCCACAAAATCCTCGGCTGCTGACGAGTCTCCACGAACGCTCTTTTCAAAGAGCCAAGCTGCAACTCCTTTGTTGTCTCCAGTCACTACAGTGTTGTTGCCAAGCATGGAGGTTCCGTGAACAGGAAACCACGTAAGAACACCGATATTCTTTCCATCCGACGCTCGCTGGAATTTCAGCATGGTAAGGTCCTTCTCCACCGAGCCATCCTCTTTCTCGCTCTTGAAATATTTCCTGCGTTCGGCTTCGGGATTTGCGAGGTAAGAGAATAAGCTGCGGTTGATGTTCGCT
The DNA here is from genome assembly GCA_037102815.1 of Neurospora intermedia. Lineage (NCBI taxonomy): Eukaryota > Fungi > Ascomycota > Sordariomycetes > Sordariales > Sordariaceae > Neurospora > Neurospora intermedia. The sequence continues at coordinate 3,515,389 of BTPP01000001.1, read as the reverse complement.
CCGAAAACTTTGGTTGTGCCTGCACTGAGGTATCCTGGTTGTAAGCTCTCGTGCGCCTTTCGAATGGATAAGACCGCGCCGTCGACAATGGCTTGGTATCCCTGGCGATCGAAACCTTTGCTCGTGATCTGTGGTAATAGATAGTTCAACCACCCTCCGGGTCCGGCGTGGGAATGGGTGCCTGTAAGGGCGATGTTGTGGTGGCCATAAAAGGCATATTCGGGACCTAGCTCTTTCAAGGCTTTGATGATACCATATCGGACCGCAGTATCGCCGGACTGCGTATCGAGAACCAGGTAAACGAATCGATCTTGAGGACGCTCAAGACTCCCGACAATAAAGGCTCGCGAGTAAAGTCGTTGACGAAGACCGGAACCCAGTTGTTTTGGATCGGCGTAGCCCATGAGGTTGATCTCAACCACTGGACCGGTGATATCACCTTTGCCAACACCAAGTAGGTATTGGGTGTCCGTAGCGCATGTTGACACATTGGTTCCTGGATTGGAAATATCTGAGCGCCAATAGTTCCATGATAAGCTATCGAACTGCGCAGCGACCAGGAACAAGGCAACAGCGACAGAGATAACTATCAAGACGTTTCCTATGAACAGGGATGCTGCTCTGGATGTAGGACACCGTGGAGTTCTTTGTGAGTCTGGATTTTCGGCGAACCGAACTCGAAGAGGGACTTTGCTCGTATCGACTTTCCGGTCCCTTTCGAATGTCTGTGCCTTTTCCTGATCAACAGCTAGAGGTTCGAACTGAAGATCACCAACTTGGGGTGCCATCGCTCAGTGGATTACTCGATAACAAAGCCGTGACTTTCGGATGTGATTATCATCAGAAAAAAGAGTAAACAAAGCAGACGATGTTCCGTGTTTGCCTTTTCACTTTCAGAAGGGATGAACATACTACAAACGCTTATATAGTCAGGAAACAGTCAAAGACAGGCACAAGCAGCCCTCTGGATAGCCCGGGACGATTAACAGTAACAATGCCTGCCGGGCGACCGGCCAACAAGGTTGCTTGGCGCCAAAGCAGCTGTGTCGTCATAGGACCCACTAGCGGAGCTGAAGAGCGGATACCACACCGTGCCATTAACGAGAACAGCGCTCTAAGGCCAGGGAAGCTCACCGCCAAGCACCGTTGATCAGGGGGTCTTGCGCACAGTGGTCCTGCCGCTGTTCAGCCCGACTCTGGGTCGAGGTGGGGAACGATTTTTCGTGTTATCGCGACTGCCACCTTCGCGCTATCGCATCGCATCGCAACGCAAACATAGGTCACGGTATCGCACGTCACAAGCCATCAGTCTGTCGCATTCCAACGGATTTCACGCCGTACCCAAAACTACCAACTACGACGTACGGAACCCAATTGAACAAGCCTGTGCCCGACTAGCACGGCCAAGAAGGCAGACCTAGAAAGGACAGGACAGCACATCAAAATCAGCACCACACTCATCTCCCAAAAGATAGTAGCGACAAATCGCATCACAAAAACCGCCAAAATGCCACTAATAACCACAATCCACGAATCCCTCCCATGTACGTCCTCCCATACTGTAAAACCCTCCAATGGATGATCTTCTCCTGCTCCTTCACCGCAACCTCTCACCCACCCCCAATCAACTCGACTAACCTTCCTTTTCCTCCGTCACAGACATCGACCCGGAACCTACCCCCTCCGAACGCTCTGCCGCCGAAGCCCTCATAGCCGCCGAACGCTCTCTCCAACCCGACGATCCCTTTCACGCCCTTCTCCCCCCTCCACTCACGCCCTCTTCCCATATCACCCCCCTTCTCGAATCCGAATTCGACCGCATCGCCTCCCACTACGTCCAAGCCACCAACCCCGACGGTACACAACAAGCCCCGCCACCAAAACTCTCTGCCCTCGACCTAGCCCGCTACTCCTCCCTCCCCGAGATCCCCTCCACCTCTGAACTTGCAGACATGGACAGCTCCGAAGCCACCACCCTTCTTTCTTCTTTACTTGGAAAAGCCTACACGGATCACGCTTACGTCGCGCAGCGGCGCGCGCACCTGGCTTTGCTGGACGCGTACGGCAAGAACGCGTGGCTGATTGGCAACTGGCAGCTAGAGGGGGAGCTGAAGGCTATAGAAAAGGAATTGGCGGAGGCGAAGAGGGAGATTGATCTGGTAACGCTACAGCGGAAGCAGGCGCAGGACGAGGCTGGGCCGGAGATTTTGGGATTGGAGGATACGTGGAAGAAGGGTGTGGGGAGGGTGTTGGAAACGGAGGCGGCTGTGGAGGGGTTGAGGAGTCAGGTTTTGGAGGTTAGGAGAGGGATGGAGTAGGGGGGTGGTAATTCAAGATGGAGACGAGATTTTGTGGCTCTTGTTTTGTCCTGGGTTTACAGGCAAGGTACGAAGTGTTTGGCTGTATAGACACATGGAGGAAAGAAAGGCTCGGTGAAGCATCAATCTGGATCAGAGGAGGGCGTGTCACGATAGGCGACGAAATGAGCTCGACAAGGACCATGGAACGAACTGCTAGGTACCTAATTTGCAAAGAATCCCACGGGGGATAGACATTGGATGAGAGGGGAGGCAACACCAAAACAACACAATAAGCACAATGAAACTCGGTCATAGAGACCCAGATGGTATCGAGCAGGTGGAAGACCAGTCTGCAGCCTGCGTTTCGCGGTTCTGGGAACAAATGGACGACAATGAATGATATCAGTATATGTTGTATAGAACCTAGTAGACGCCTTTCCTAACCAGCAATAAAGCTAACATCGACACTAACTACCAACTACTTCTGTGTGCAAGTCTTGAACCCCAAACCCAGGCCAAAGAACGGACCTTACCCAACAGTGATGAAGAAAGCCATTTTAGTCTATAACAATTCAATTTGCACTCTGGTCTCCTCAAGACACCTGCAAAGGATCCACCTCTTCCGCTTCAACGTACCTAGTCCTCCGCAGAATGCTTTCAATCGGACCAAGCAACCTTTGAAAAGCATTCTTGCCAAGCCTGGCAACCTTGACCTCAGTTTGGCTGATGACGCTGGCCGCGCGAGGGGCATCATTCAGCAGCGCAAGCTCACCGAAGAAATCACCCTTCTTGTAGTTCTTAACTGGAGAATCGTTTCCTCGCTTGAACGCTGCCGCCTCGCCAGCCTCTAACAGGAAGAAGGAGTGGCCGGGGTCACCCTCAAGAATGATCTCATGGCCAGCCGGGTACTTCTGGCTCTCGAGAGCATCCGCAATCTTAGACCGCTCATATGGCGTAAGGGTCTTGAGGATGGGCACTTCTTCGAGAAAGCTCTCGTACATCCGACGACGAGAGAAGGTCGATTCCATGAGAATTCGTCGGAAGGTGACACGATCAAGCGCCCATAGTGTGCACTGGGGCTCAGCAGAGACAACAGTAGCAGCACGGGGTGCGTTGTACATGAGGGCAAGCTCGCCAAAAGAGCCACCCTCCGCTATCTCGCCAACCTTCTGTCCCATGCCGTCTGGGCCGGGTTGAAGAGCGCCGGTGCTGTTGACATAAACCTCGAACCTTCCCTTCTCTACCACATAGAAATAATCACCAGCATCGCCTTGCGTGATCACCTGCCAAAAAGTGTTAGGAAAACCGTGTTTCTCAGAGATTCGCATTGGCTTCAGGTACTAACCTTGATTCCTTTGGCAGGCACCGGCTTCTCTACCAGAGCACCCAATACTTGGGCACTCTGGTCGTCCTCAAGGTGGTTGAAAAGAAAATTGCCGCTGATGGCTTTCTTCAAACGCTCAAGTTGCTCTGCTGTCTTTGGGTGAACAGGAGGTGACCAGTTGTCGGAGTTATCTGTAACTGGTTTCAGGGATTCTGCCGAAACGGAGGTCCGGCGACCCAAGTTGTAGTGAGCAGGGAAGTCGTCAGGTTGGCGCCGGACGGGCATGTCCGACGGAGCATCGCCGCCAAAGCCGTTCCAGAAAGCGGGCGCAGCGTTGTTCTTGACGCCGAAATGGGGAGTTGTAGGCGAAGTAATAGTATCATTCTCGTCTTCCTCAACCAGCCTATGCATTGGCCCAGACTCAGATCTGCCTGAACTGCCAAACGGGTTTGCATTCCCAAAAGGGCTGGTGAAACCTGTGCTCGACATTGTGGTGACGTTGATCCCAAGAGATGAATATTGTGAGGTGAATCGAGCTAGATTGAGAGCTGTTGCCTTATATCAGACAAATGTTCGAATCAAATATGCAGATGCTGGTAGCTTGGACCGAACACTACCTACTGAAACTCAGGAAGGGGATCCAGAAGTGTTTTGTCCCCGAACTTTATTTTATAAGTCGCGAGCAAAAGTCGGATGGAGATCGGAAGGTCGCAAGGGACCAGAGCGTCTGTAATTTAACACGGGGCGTTGGAAGGTAGATCTTTGGCGCCTGGAAGCACTTTACAAAATTAGCACCTGATTACCGAAAGAACAAGCATGGATGATCACCCGCATAGATCTTGACATCGGATCAGAGTGGAATTGCCGAAAGGGAAATTGCGAAATTGGCAGAATGGCATGACGCAGAGAAGAGATCGGTCTTGGGATGACAGTAATCCACACTCCATGTGATCTGTTTGACTACGAATCTATGCGACCTAGCGCACGGGTACAAGATGTTGGATTGCACAACGATGTTGATCGAGCAAACAAGGTGAGACATGGCTGAAGAGATTTAGGGAACTTACCTAGGGATCACCAGATGTAGGATAGGTGGTATGGAGAGGTTGAGGTCGCAAGCAATCTCGCGGACAACAGTCTTGCGTTGGTTGCGAACGCCGGAGATGGATGGATAGGTTTCAGAGGATCGCGGGCGGGATGATGAAGGACGAGCGGGATTGCCGAATGGGCGATGGCAAGGGAGCAAAGGCTGGGATGCTTTGACCAGCTCGTAGCCCGAGATGCTTTATACGTGGCTGCCCCGGAAAGCAGAACAGACAAGGCTGTAATGTAGACAAGGAATAAAGGCTAAGACGGTTCGGCAAACACCGCAGCACGAGGGTAGGTTTCTTCGTTGCGACCGAATTCTGTTGTCGCGAGAGCAATTGCGGTTGCGGTTGCGATCTCACTTGCAGAGGAGTTGCCTTGTAGCGACGCAAGAAAGAAGCAAGGCAGCTGTGGCGAGGCGTGTTGACCGAACGAAGCAGGCGGCGGGGAGCTGTGTGTGGGTGGAGGTGGAAATGATGGAAGGGGGAATGGCAATAACAACAGAGGACTGGAGAGCTGAGCACGACCACGGCAAATGAGACAAGGGCGTCTTCGGTTATTACTGTCTTTGTTATAAGGGCGAGAGTATAAGCGCGGGAAACACAGAGAGCAGGAAAGCTGGCACGAGGGGAGTGATGTGGAGGAGGTGAAGCTTTAGGTTTTGGCGGGCAGGTGGGGTGGGTGATGCCGTTTGCGCTCGTTATCTGGGTTTTGGGTCGTGAAGGTGCTGCAGTGGACGGTCGACCGTTGCCGTGCTGGCGTGCAGGGTTCTCTGCGATTTCCCTTCCCGGCCATTGCCTCAGCTTGGCCGTTAAGGTAAGTAGAAGTACCTAGGGCCGTGTCACAGACGGGAAGGCTTACAGAAGCCTTCCAGAACCACTTCATGGAATTGACTGGATTTAGCAGCCGGCGCTGAATCTTCCAACTCCTCATCTTTTCACGCGTTGATGTTCGTCAGTCATCATTCTAGTGTACCAACATCTTTCGAAGCCACGTCAGTGATTGACTATCAACAGGGTCGAGACAACTGGAACAATGAAGGCAATGCCCTCCTCCGTTCCCTGCTGGGGGCAAGACCCACCTCTCTTGTGCTCCTCCTTGTTGCTTCTCCACAAGTTCCGTCAAGCACGCCCGATCACAGACTCAAATCTGTCGAATCCTTCTAGAAAACACAAGCACGAGCCTTCATGCGACTTCCCCCTCTCTTCTTCCTTGCTTCTTTTTGTGTCCCTGCGTGGCCTGTCCAATTGCCTGTCTTGCGTGTGCCAGCTCTCTTTCTCTGGTGCCAGCTTGCCCGCATTGCCTGCCATTCAGATGTTCTGTCGCCGGGGTTACACATGTGGTCTAGAGTCTGGTTGGCTGTAACCTCAATACCTCATTGACCCATCCGCCCAACCGCCCCCGGCGGGTGTCTGACGTGTGAGTCTGATGCTGTCCTTCTTCTTCGGCTTCTCTTGCAGATCTCGGCAGCCATTTCGTAACGTTTTGCGAGCCAAACTCGACTAAAGAAGCCAGAAACAGCTTCTTTATTGCGGGTGGCAACCATCCCCGAAGACTTGGCGTTATTTGTTATCAGTTTTACGCAGTACCCCATTGATGATCTCGATGCTGTTCGGCAGCCGTTTTGTCTCAATGTTTCGTTCTACACATGCACAAGGCTTCACGCACACGACGGCGAAGAAGTCTTTCGTGTCGTGGTGCTGAAAGTTGGTTGTCTAGGGTTTTAACGGTTTGCCTGTCAAACTTGCACGAACAATTGTTACCATCACTTGCGCGTGAACGCTGCTGGTTGCGTATGTAGTGTCCGGTTGACTGGTCCCCGACCCCATCACATCAAGTGGAGCGGATGAGACCTGGAACATGTTGCAATCAAGATACTGATATGCAAAAGGCCGAGATACCACCCGGGCGCCGAACGGTAAACACAAGACACACAGCTGATATATCACTCCTGTACCAGATAGTGAGACGGATCTGAAGTCGCAGAACAGAAACGGTGTGCAAAAAAGTGAAACAAAACGAGAGGTTGGTGGCACATATAGAGATTGGCAGCTCACTCAGTGCCCGATTCTGGAGGTTGTTGTTGTGTCCCAAAGAAGCACCTCTTTGAATGACTGTTGACGTGCATTCGCGGGGCAGCGGAGAATGGCCCGTGCGTGTACTGCCCTCAGCGGTTCCCTCAGTTGAGCGGCCCGGACAAGCTCTGGCTCACGTGAGACATCTCGTGAGAGTGCTCAGATGATGATATCCGAGTGTGAAGTCGGACGTCGGACAACCAAGCCCTGAAATGGAAACTCACAGCCTCCCTGCCAAGACGAAGGGCACGGACCATTTCGAATTGTTGCAACGCCCCAGAAGGCCGAAGGGTCCGGGTCCGCGTTCCACTGCCCACTCAGGTCTCGAGCCATTGCAGCGATGGGGTGCAGTGGACTTGCCCGTCCGTCCTGTCCTTGTAGCGCCCGCCCGACTCAAACTGTTCGTTGACAATTCCATTGCCCACCTTTAGACTGTCCCTGTTGCGTGTGTTCCTGGCGCCGCCGTTCCATCAACTTTGCAAAACGGCTTGAATTCCGCTTGTATCATCGCAAGCGCCCTTCTCCTGGTTTTCGAATCTTTCCGACCTTTTAGCGACGACAATAGTCGCTAGAATAATCCGATAACATGGCACCTCGCCGTCGCCGTGGCGGCCGCGATGGCTCCCAGGACGGCAACTCATCAGAGACAGATGCTCCCAAGAACCGTCCACCCAACACTGCTTTCCGCCAGCAACGAATGCGCGCCTGGCAATGCGTGCTCACGCCCAAACTTATCGTCTCCATTTTCACCGTCCTCGCCGCCATCTATCTTGGGTTTGGCGCCTACTTGACATACCTCGCCTTCACTGTATTTCCCCCCGGTTCTTTTATGTGCCCCCTGTCACTTGCTGCAAAAAGTGTCCGACCAGCCGCTGACCATGCCACCCATCTTTCTAGGTTCGAGATATCAGTATCGACTACACAAATTGTCTCAGAGATGCGCCCAGAGGAAATGGCACAAAGGAACCGATTCCAGCCGATAACATCAAGTCGCACTTCACGTCAAAAGCCCTGGCCGACCATCCGAACCTAGACCCCAAGAAGATGTCGACATGGCATGTTGAGGAGCAAAACGTAACCTTCGAATGGAGCGGCATCACGGCTCCAAGAAACATTTGCGTTATCTCATTCCCTATTCCCGAGGAACTCCCGGCACCCGTCAGCTTCTACTACCATCTCGACAACTTCTACCAGAACCATCGTCGCTACGTTAACTCGTTCAACGCCAAGCAACTTCTGGGCGATGCCGTATCCAAGGATGTTATCGACGGCTCGACCTGCAAGCCCCTGGATCTCGACCCCCGAGGAAGCGGAAAGGTCATTTACCCGTGCGGCGTGGTGGCCAATTCCATGTTCAACGACACCTTCTCCAACCCCTACAACGAGCAAAACTCTACCGACTACGTCATGTCCAACAAGGCCGGCGACATCAGCTGGGAGGGATTGAAGGACCTATACGGCGAGACGAAGTACTCGCGGGCCGATATTGTGCCCCCACCCAACTGGGAGGCAGCCTGGCCCAACGGCTACACAAACGACACCAAGCTTCCCGACCTCAAGAACTGGGCCGACTTCCAGAACTGGATGATGCTCGCTGCCTCGCCCGACTTTTACAAGCTGGTGCGCAAGAACGAGCGCGACGCCATGAAGGCGGGCAACTACCGGATTGAAATTGTCGACAACTTCAACACCACCGTTTACAACGGACACAAGTCCATCGTGCTCACCACCATCACCGCCATGGGCGCCCGCAACATCTGGCCAGGGATAATATTCCTCATTGTCGGCGGCATCTGCCTCATTCTTGACATCTACTTTGTCTTGTCTTTCTTCATATGGAAGCCTCGTAAGCTGGGCGACCCGTCGTACCTGTCGTGGAATCAGCCCTCGGCCGCTCAGGCTGGATCGACGTGAAACGAGCAACCAGAACTCGAGCCAAGTAAGACAAAACACACAAAGAACGAAGACATAATTTAGACTCTAATTACGCCGTGAGATGGATGGATGGTTGGATGGATGTGATGAAAATTCTTACCCTGCGGGATGAGGCTGGGACGGGGGCTGGCTGGCTGGTCGAAACATGAAATGAGATAGAAGAGGCGGGAAGGGTGAGGAGCAGGAGACAAGGAGACAGAGAGAGAGAGGGAGAGAGGGTGGGATTCCTGATTCAAAACGGAATCGCCCTCTGTGAGCTTTGCCTGTTGTTGTTTTCAGAAAACTTCGCTGGGTTTTGAAGTTCAGCACGCGCTTACACAAGTCTTTTTTGGGATATCAATAACTGAACGGCGTCTTGGGTTTGGTATAGTTTCCGTTTTACTACTTAGTACAGATGCATTTTATGGGATGCAGGTCTCATTATCTTATTCACAATTCTTTAAAAAATCCCAAGCTCATTTTCATTTCGTGTGACGACTTCAACTAAAGTACGGTACCATTCACCATGTCAGATCATGTGAAAGAAGTAGTTTACTACTACCTACTTTGTTCATACGACTACAGTACCAAACAATATATCCCATTTGCACGCCAGACAAATTTGCCCATTGGAAGAAAAAGAAAAGACTGCGCAAAACCAGATCCACGCCGACCTAGGAAAGAGGAAAAAAAAAGGGAAAGTCTGAAGAAAGCCAAACTTGTACACAGGCCCGATTTTGAAACCCTTTTCCCAAGATATGCAAACTCACAAGGAAAATAAAAGTCAACCGATTAACCTTGTCATATCGCGAGAAAGAAGAGCTTAAGAGGACGAAGACCGAGTCTAATCAGTCTACTTTCTCCGCTTCTTGGGTGCCGCGCGTTCCTCCTCGTCGTCGAAGCCGCTCTCCCTGTCACGCTTCTTGGCCTTCCTCTCCAGCTCATCCCAATCCTCGCCCTCCTCTTCCTCGCTGTCTTCTGCCTCATCGCTGGCCTCCTCCGAGGCGTTGGAGTCGTACTCGGAATCCTCTTCGCTGGACTCGGAAGCGTCCTCCAATTCGCTCTCGTCAATCTCGAAGGCGCTCTCCTCTTCCTCCTCCTCCACTTCATCGTCGTCGCTGTCGTTCTGCAGGAAGCCCCAGCCGCCATCCAAGAAAAATTGGTGGGTATTGGCAGTGACCGTTTTCATAATGACACCCCAGTTGAGGTTGAGAGGACCCTCTGAGAAGGCAATGTCGGACGAGTCAAGGAACTCCTTGACGTCTTCCAAAGACTCGACAGGAATCGTGTTGATGTGGTATGGTGGCCTTGTGAAGTCCTTGAAGACAAACACCAGATCAAAGTTTTTGAGACCGAACTGAACACGTTCCAGATGTGCGACTTCAATGTCCTCAAGAGTGATGACCATAAATGGAGGTTCGGTGATCTGGATGAGACACTCCGTGGTGGGCTGGATGTACACGTTACTGCGGAACGGTACACCGTTGAAACCAAGGTCACGGAGTGGCATGTCCACCTCAATGCCTTCGTTGCGGCCCGCCTCGGCAATCTTTTCCGCGAACGACTTGAACAGGCGATCCAGCTCTGCGCGGCGCCGGCGTTCCTCCTGTTCAGCCTCGAACTCATCCTCATCACCATAACGATACTTGCGCTTCCGGTTGCCGGTCTCGTCGAACTGAATGTCGGTAGCTTCCCTGTAAAATTGGACATCCTTCGTCTTCTTCTTGTTTCCAATGATAATGGGATCCTTGAGGTGGATGTGGATGATCACGATCAACTCGTGCTGACATGGTTGGAAGAAGAGGTGGCGAACGTTGGAAAAGAGGATATCCACGCGTTGCGTTGTGCTGAGAGGTGACTGGTAGCGAATACCGTTCTGGTGAATTTCCACCTTACCAGGCACACGCTTGCCCTCCATGGCCGGCCGGATGAAGACATTATCCAATACGGCGGGTCGACGGTCTGATAGATAGCTGATTAGTATGTTGCGATGACAATCGTTCCGGGTAAGCGACTTACTTCTGATTTCAACGAGCTTGTCCTGCTCAACGACATCCTCCATATCCTTCTTCTCCTGCTCCTTCTTGACAGCGTCTCGTTTGAGGTTCGAGATTTGGTTTGCAATGTCAGCATATCTGTCGCCATCAGTTGATTTGAAAGTCAAGCTCCTGACGAAGTGTGCAGATGCATCTTCGAAGGGCTGCTCATCCTTCCGACCCACACCCTGGCCAGGAGATAGGAAGTTGATTCTCAAGAATGACCACTCGCCCTCGTCACTCTTGCTTGCGTTCTTGATGGTGTTGATATGGAAGGGTACCGGCCTGCCCATAACAGGCAGTACTATGGTCGCGTTCTTTTGATCAATCACGATGCCCATATCCTTAACCTTGGGCGGGAATTGATTATCCCGCTTGTAAGATTCGAAGCGCTTGAACTTCTTGATTTCGACGCCATTTTCGTCAGCGGTTGACTCGGCGTATTTGGCCAAACCTTCCTTTTGTTTCTTCTGTGCAAGTTCCTTCTGATGCTCGCGACGTCTCTTGTCCGCGTCCTCATCTACCGTTGTATTACGCTCAGAGCGTAGACGAGTGCTGGTGATGTTCTTGGTTGCAACGGCACCCACCCTAGAGTCCCGCTTCTCCTTCTTCGGTGTGGGCTGTGCTTCTTCCTCATCTTTGAAGAAGAACGAGGTGGCATCAACATCGACAGGCGCCTCGCCAGTAAACACCACCGGCTCGGAGCTAGTGACACGGATCGTATCGGAAAGGATCAAGGAATAAACCTTGCTGTTCTTGTCCTGGGGATTGGGGTTCTGGATATCACTGAAGCCGGTGGTGACAACCAGTGTCATGCCATCCTTGAGGGTACGGGTGTTCTTGTTGTTGAGAATCAAGGTCGGGTCCTTGTTCTCGAGGCCGATTCCAAAACCGACATTCTTAAGAAAGTGCTTCTCAAGATCGGGCTTCTTAGACCGCACAAAGTTGTAGGCCTTGGTGTAAACATCCTTGACAATGGCACCATCCCGGATCTCCTTGAGAATGAGGTTGTGGACAGCAAGTAGGAACTTGTAGTTGCTTTCTTGGGACTTGTTGGGGTCGACCATGAAAGTTCTGGCGATTTGGGAGCAATAGGACTTGTATCTGAGACCCATAGCCGCGATGATAATTCCCGGGTGGAGTATATCATTGTCAGAATCAGCCTGCCACTTCAGGTCAAATTTGCCACCACTTTGGACAATCGGTCCAAGAATCCAGTCCAGCTGCTCGGGATCGAGGTCAGCCGGGAGCTTCTGTCGGTTGGGCAGCTCGACGGTCTTCCAAAACTTATCGTCTTCCAGTTTGTTGAAGACCTTATCGGCTAGCGCGCTGTGTTTGATCTTCTTATCTTGGTCGAGGATATTGGACATTTCGTCGAGGAAGTAAGGGGTCAAGAGGGCGACGCAAGCCTTGGACGAGGTGCGCATGGCGCGAAGCTCGGTTTCATCCTTGACAGAGAAGGCGCCAGCAGACAGAGCCTGGGCAACGTCAACCTCCTCCACATCCTTGCAGTTATCGGCATAGACCTTCTTCCATTCGTCGATAAAGGGGCCCTTGGAGGTGTCCTTGGTGAGGACGCCAACCTTCTTCTATAAGGAGCGGAAGTTTGTTAGAACCGCACCGAGATGTTGATATGGGCCCAAGACGGGATGTAACTTACGCCCGCAGCCTTAATGGCATCCGTGATTTTGATGAAAAGCTTCTCGTTCTCGGCGGCGTCCTTGCCTCGCACGAGGACCTCAACGGGGTATCTGCCGCCCTTCACTTGGTCGAGGTACTTGGCTATTAACATGTCAGATAGTTTGCCCGCGTTCTTGGGTCGGGAATACCGGGCGAACCTTTCTTTTGGGTGGTGAGAATGTAAATGGTGTCGAGGGTAAACAGCATGAGGGTCGTCGGGAACTCGTAACCTAGCAGCCAGAACTTTACGTAGAGCTATCAGCAGCTGTCATTTGACTGGAATGGCCCGCCAGACGTACAGCCAGCGCACGCCGAGCGGGCTCTTCAGAGGGCAAAACTCACATGGATAGCATTGTTCTTGTGAAACTCGGGGTTCTCGTCGACCTTGCCCATCAGAATGACGATGGAAGAGACGCCACCGAAGAGAGCGTCTCCGGAGCGCTTGTCGGCCTTCCAGGCATTGTAGAAGTGCGAGACGCGCTCCTGGAAGACCTTGCTGTCGATTTTGATGTCTGCCATGATGAGCGACGGCACAGCGGCGCGCGATTGAAGATGGCAGAAACAATCAAATCAGCAGAGGTTTGGGTTTGGGTGAAGTCGTGCTTTTTGCGAGGGGCTGCTTGCTCTGGTACTGACGGTGGCGGCAGACACCCTTCAAGATGACGGGAACAAGGCTACCACACCTCTCCAGCCGGCACTGCTAGTACTCTACAGTGCTTGCCAGCCGGGATCCGGCTCCAGGCCAAAAGACACAAAAATTCCCGTGTCGCGCGTCGCTCACGTCACGGGCCACAGCTCTTGGCGCCCCTGTCCACTGCCTTCGCGTTAGGATGCCTAAGAGGTTCTGTTCTATGCCTGAGGCAGCTATAATCCGCTGGTTGCCACGGCAATGGTGATATTCGTGAAAGGTCTATAGTATGGGAATCGTAGAGAAGTATATTGATGAATGATGGAAATAGACGAGCGTAAATGGTGTCGTCGGGGCTTCCAACAACTTGTGATTCCGTTAACTTTGTAAGTCGAACTTGTACCTCTTCCTTTAGGTGCACTGCAGTGAGTGCATTGAGATGAAAGAGGGACAGGCGGGACTGGGCGTGGAATGGAAACAGAGGGACGGGAGGGGTGGGGCTAAATATGTACAGCTACGATTAAAGTCTTGGCAAGCGAAGCTCTGAGGTGCCGAACTTCTTCCATTCAACCAGGGGCACTTACCAGACCTCACCTTTCTTTACTTCGACGCAAAGAACCACCTAAGCAGCGATCAACCTAGAGCTGGTATTCATACCAACCTGAATGGATAAATGAACGAGTGACGGCAATCACTGTGCGGAACGACAGCAACACTATCTTCAAGAATATATTCGAAGGGACCCGACACCGCGTACAAGAGCAAAGAACAATGTCCAAGATGCCGCTCGGAAAACCTGTGATGTTTCACAACTAAACTTGATAGAGCGACATTCCGGAAGATGCCGCCATGAGATGGAAGAATTGGTTAACACCCACCCGACGGGAAACTTTAATGAATGATGGAAGACGACGAACGGTGCCCATCGAACCAATCACTTGTCCATGATTTGACGTTCACTGCAAAGCGAGCTGCTGTACTGCAAAAATAGTTCCCGCCGCCGTCTCAATAAACATTTGGGCATCTTCTAGACCTTGGTTCGGGTAACTTAGACAGCACATGTCAAGGACCAGATCACTAATACAAGACAAGGTGCCATTAGCACAACGTCACAAGAAGGGTTCTCGAGCTGAATCCTTCCCAGCATGAAACGATGACGAGCCTTCCACCACCAAGCCATCTAGTAAGTAGTATCCAGACAGTTGTTTTCGATTCCTTTATCCGGCTGGTTATTCAGTCCGGTCCTCTTTGGGGATCGAAATCGTGAATCGACCGGGGGCCACTCGGGACCGGCCCATCGGCTGCCGGTAGGGCGGCAGTCCCGCACGGACCGGAGCAGTGCCATCTGGCCCCACTTCCCCGGATTCAGAATTACACTAAAGAATGACAAATTTCAAAAGTTAAAGTTCGCTTCCTCGATGTCCAACACCACCACCACTCTTGGTCGATTTTGAAGATTTGTACATAGGAAGAAGAGAGTCATAATAATACGTCAAAATGGTTCGTGAACAGCTCAAATCAGTCCAATCTATTTATTGTCTTAAGAGAGTTGAAGACCTCATCGCGCATACCTACTAACTACAAGCTTCTCCAAACTTGAGGACGGTTGAGACTAACACGGTATTTCGTCTTATAGGTTCACGCCGACGCTTCCAACTTTGCTGCCAACGTCACCAAGGAAGAGGCCTACCAGCAGGTTCTCGACCAAGCTGAAGGTCTGTTCTATGAGCAGAGGAACTGGGTAAGATGAGCAACCGAGCCTGCTTGCACCACCACATCAAGAAGGAACAATGTCTAAAAAAGTGACCTGAATGATTGACATTCGTTAGGTTTGGTAAGTCAACGTTGGCTCCCAAGTGTACTTCACAGCCCCTTCTCGGGGGTGGTCCGTCCTGAAAACAACAGATGGAACGTACAAGATCCTCATTACATAGTGCTAATGTACTCTTTCTCTTAAAAATAGCAATTTGTCCAACTGCGCTGCCCTTCTCTGGCACGCTTTCAAGTCTCTTCCGGCTCCGAGCAACCAGGTCAACTGGGCTGGTAAGTATTTATTGTGTTCATCTTTGTTCAAGATCCCATCCAGCTTTTTCTTCCTACCTCTGCTTGTTCGACGGTCGTTATCTCTCTCCTTTCAATTTTCATCTCACCTTGCTTCGTCAAAAACTTCCTGTCCTTTTTATACAGCATCTCCCTCTTTTCACTGCGTTACTACTTTGCCTGTCAAACACTTCTATATGCCCCATCTCACTACACATTTGACTCTCTCTCCTCACCTCTTCCCCTCTCTTCCTTTAACCTCTCCCAAATCCAAATTAACACCCGCCCACATAGGCTTCTACACCCTCAACCACCCCTCCACCACCGAACTCATCCTAGGCCCTTTTCAAGGTAAAGTAGCCTGCCAAACCATCGCCTTCGGCAGGGGCGTATGCGGTGCCGCCGCCGCCACCAAGACCACCCAGCTCGTTCCCGACGTCGACGCCTTTCCCGGCCACATTGCCTGCGACGGCGACAGCAAGAGCGAGCTTGTGGTTCCCATTGTTGTGGATGGTAGGGTGGTGGCTATCATCGATGTGGACTGTGCGGAGCTGAACGGGTTCGATGAGGTCGATAAGATGTGGTTGGAGAGGTTGGCGGATTTGGTGGGCAGTAGCTGTGACTGGCCTTGAAGTTTTGGAAGAAAGCTTGCGCAATGGGGAGTAAGAGGAGCCGTCCATGGTGGGGGGAGGGGGGGATGAGGGTGGGAAGACTTGTTGGGGTTTAAAGGTGTGGAGGATGAATGGGGTTCTGGGCTGTTGATGTGATACTTGGAGATATGGATGGGAACAGAAATCAGTTTTCTTCGTGTTGGTGATTGATCAGACTATTTCGTGTTTTATTTTGCAGACAGCCACCACCTCTTACACTAGGTCCTCCGGTCTCGTCTTGATCTTATTCACCAGGTGTGACACAGAAAAACAGATAGTGCGGGAAGAACAGAACAACAACGAAAAAAAAAACCCGAAAAAAGAAAAGAAAAAAACCCCCAAAAAAGAAGAATAAGTTAACTGTACCAGAGCCCGGGCACCATTCCCCATCCTAGTAGGGAGCAAACACAGAAAGTCGTTAGCAGCATACCAAAATCCCGGCTTTGCTCGAAAGAATTTCATGACCTGCAACCGAGTTGAACACGGGGCCTCTTCGAGAACCGGGGTCGGGTACGGCACACTGCAGAGAGACCCTTGCTTAACTAAAGAGACCAGTGTTGGGCTCGGTGAGTGATATACATGGTCTGGAGGAGATCCTGTCACCTTGGTCTGTACTGGTCGCTTAAGTATGAAGGGCAAGCACGGCGGCTGCAGGTGGTCCAGACTTTGTCCAATGGTGTTTGTCCTCCCTTCGTTAAAGAAGGTACGGACAGGGTAGACTTGTGAAGCACTCCATTCTTGCTGCGAATGAGGAAGGTGAGTTATATACCGACCATTCTGCTTTTCTTGAGGTTGGTAAGCAAAAGGAACTAGGATATTTGACAATACAAGTGGACATTCAACACGCCTTACCAGTCGATGTAATCAGCAGGTTGACAGAATATCCCAAGAAAAAAAAAGACTCTGGAACTACTTCCAGATGTAGGTATTTACAATAGAATCCAAACTCGAAGACATTGTGTCTCAATGGACTATACTTGTCACGTTCTTGACAAGAAGGTTTGGGAGAAAAAAAAAACATTATTCTATACTATACATTGCGCTGCGAAATTCAGCTGGACGAAAGCTTTCAACACCTCATCATCAACTTGTAGATTTAGCAAACGTCAAGCTGCATCGTTTCTTAACCTAGAGAAGAAGGGTGCCGGTCAAGGTGAAGAACATGACCAATCCGGTGACGACGAAAGGAGCCTTGTCAACGGAACCGATACCGCGGGTGCTTCCGGACTTCTTCTGGCTCTCGACGCTGCCGGAGGGAGAAGCAGTGTTTGTGGGAGATCCAGAACCCGGTTCCGCGTCGCCAGTGCTGGTACCCTGGGCCTGCTGAGAGCCCTCACCATTCAGACCCGGACCAGTTCCAGCGCCGTCCTTCATGAACTTCTTGGCACCGTCGGGGATAGCGGGGAGCAGAGTAGAGTCAACGAGCCAGTTGGAGTCCTTGGTGGGGCAAGCAGCGGCCTTGGTAGTCGAGGTGAAGCCGCCATCACCCGTGGGAACGGGGTACTTGCTCATGGCCTTGGCGAAGTTGGCAAATTCGGGCTTCTCCTCAACCTTGCTTCCAGGGCCGAGCTTGGCAATTCCGTATCCGTTCTCCTCCACCGCATACTCGTACATAAGACCTCCCGAGTAGACACTGGTCATCTTGTCGCTCATAAGAGCCCCAATTTCGGCGAAGTCGCGGGTGTGAGTGATGCAGCCATACTCAGAAAGGCTTATGAAAAGGTCAGATATGCTGATTTGGCAGATTTCTCTGAGAAAAGTGAAGACTTACAAGATGGGGATGCCATAACCGGTGAACATTTTCACCTTTTGGTCCCAGCCGGAGTCCACGAAGTTCGAGCTGCACCAGGAATAATCGTTCTGTATCTCATGTCAGGTTCTGAACTGCCCAATCGACCCAAAGGAAAACTTACGAAGGCGAAGAAGTCGCTTCTCTCGTCGTCAGTTCCGCAGTTCATGTAGCTGGCGAGCTGCATGCGGTTCTGAGAGACATCCGCAGCCGAGTATCCAACAGGAATCTTTCTGTAACCACGGTTGCCAATATACTGGCGCATATCACGAGTGGTGGCCTTGACATATTTGGCTGCCAGGGTGCTGTTGACCACATCGTTGATGACCTCGTTGCCCGAGAAGAAGGCAAGGGTGTTGTCGTACTTGGCAAAAGCGTCGATTGTGGCGAAAACGCTCTGGAGGTACTTGTCATTGTAGGACTGATGGGGGTCGTAACGGTTAAGCGAGTACAGGGGGGTGTTGGCGTCAATAACGACATAAATTCCGGCATCGGCCAAAAGGTTCATGCAATCGTCGTGCTTCTTGGAGTTGTCCACCATGTAGACACGGATGGTGTTGACTCCCAGCTTTTTGAACTCGGCAACGTCGCGCTTGCACATGTCGAGATCGGCCAAGGGATCCGTCATGCCGGACGATCCTCCCGGCTGGTAGTCGATTCCTCTGATATAGAAGCGCTCCTTGCCCTTCCAGAAGGCTATCAACAAATAATCAGCATCTCCTCTTGTTGAAAGGTAACATCTTCCATAAGCCAGAACCACTCACCATTTCCGGAGACCGTGACAGCAGGGAGATCAGCCCGCTTGTGTGGTTGCTCCCGTTCGGTTGGCGTCGGGGTCGCTGCACTGAGGCTAGCGATGGACGCCAACGCCGACATCAAGCTGATAGACTTCATTTTGCTGCCGCCAATACTTTCTCGCGTATGTGATGTGTAAGCGAAGATACGGCAGTCGTTCAGATTTCGCGTCGATAATGATTATCGGGCAGTCTATGTATGAAGAGGGGTGATAGAAGGCCCAGCAAGAAAGTCCAAAATGGGCTTGATAAAGATTGACCAAGTAGACAAAGTGAAACAGAAATAATCAGAAATGGAAGAACGCGATGTGTGCGATCAAAACCGAACGAGGGGATAGGGCAAACAGCCTGTGTACAGAGAACGAGGGGAAACCGTTTCAAACACGGAAATGTTGTTGAGAGTGGAAGGTGCTCTTGAAGGATAGAGCAACTGGAGTGAGACGAGGAAGGGGGAACGAGCACATAAAAAGCAGCCGTGTCACCACAGACGTCGAATTGCCAGCCGGAGCCGTTCAGATTGTTTGGTAAGCGCATTGTTCATCCCTTCCCGTGTTCCTTTCACAAGATGGACCGGGCAAGTTCCTTGGTGGAGTTGTGGTGGTGATCGGACCGGTACGGGTACCTGGCATGCGGAGCATCTTGGACGCATAAAGGCCGATGATTCAAGGTTTGAAGATTGGAAGAGCCCCGGTCGTTGATCCAGAGAGGAACAGATTAACGGGATGTTCAAGATTTACCTGCTTCTGTTTCATGTCTTTTCCACTGCAAGCGCAGACCTTGAACTTTAGTGCTGCATCCAGGTTGAAGGCTGTGCAACTCTCTCCTGCAAATCTCTAGAGATCAACATCCACGCATCGAGAAGTGATCGTCTGTCGAGCCTCGAGGTTTTGCAGCCTTTTTCCTCTGTCACAGGTATACATAACGAGTTTCATTCGATATGCAAGCCATCCAACGTCGTAGCGGCCTTTGATAATAATAGAACAAGCCGTCGAGGATAACTCGGGCACTCCGACAACATCCTGCAGAATTGTCGTCCGTGGGACATGTGGGACGAGAGTCACCTGCCAAAGCGTTAATAATCAGTTCGCAAGGAAGACAGCGATTGCGTGACACACAGCCAGCCGCCTCGATGTGTTCCTGTTCCGTTTGCTGAATCTGCTAGATCTTTACTCCGGAAGTCGACTCTCCCCAATGTGAGACTCATACATAGTAAAACGCGGCTGTAAGCTTGGACGACACAAGGCACGAACTGTGATCTAAGCTCCCAATATGGATCTGGTACCCGAAGCACTGGCGTCCTTGGCAAAAAAAGCTTGAACTCACGACAATCATGGACAAGCTTGAAGCTTTCTGGATGGAAGTGAATGGCTTCCATGTCGAACGGAAGAAGACCGGATAGAAATTGATTGGTCCATGCACCAACTACGTCATAGCGTTTCAGAAACTCGTGATCTTGGCAGGGTACCCCAAACAACTAAAAAGGGGTAATGAGAAGGGAACGGGAGAAAGGGGGAAAGCAAACCAAGCTGACTACCGATCAACAACACTCCTAAAACGACGTTGCAGTTGAAGACTGATGTACAAACAAGAGCCCGTGAGATCGTCTCAGGTCCCTGAGGAATTAATTTAAGCTTTTCCCCCGTATTCTTGGGATAATAATCCAATCCAATCTTCAGATCCAGGCCGGGGAGCTATCGCATCGCATCGCCAAGCTTAGTCCGGAATCAAAACGAACCTGTCTTGAGCCATGAGAAGCGCATCGACAAGTATACTATACAGTCTGGACGTAGTTCGCCGGGACACTCTTTGTCACTCCTCCTTTCTCGACCTCTGCCCACCCGTCTCCTTGGTCCTCCTTAATCAGAACGAATCTCTCGCCCACAGTCATGCTATGCTCCGTGTCGCTACCAGCTTGGTAATCGTACAGCGCCTCAACATACTGCAGCTTCTTGGCTCCCCGTCTTGGCGCCACTGCAGGCCCCTTCTTCTTCGTTGATGCCGCGATGGACGAGCCGCTGTTGGAGTAAGTCGATGGTGGCCGGCCCGATTGGCCCGTGTGCTGTGGTACGAGAGCCGTAGGAGTAGTTGGTGGTAGTATCTCGACGTACGATGTCGGTACATTGCCTTCCTTGTAGCCAGCCCGCACCCTTGTCCACCCGCTTCCCGCTAATAAGTGTGTGAGCTATTCGTATCATTCAT
The DNA here is from genome assembly GCA_037102815.1 of Neurospora intermedia. Lineage (NCBI taxonomy): Eukaryota > Fungi > Ascomycota > Sordariomycetes > Sordariales > Sordariaceae > Neurospora > Neurospora intermedia. Next base: position 3,494,874 of record BTPP01000001.1, on the reverse strand, counting down.
GCCAAAGGACAACGGTACTTACTATCTGGTTCCAAGACCACAAGTTCTCTTCCCTCGAGCACTGAGAGTTCGCCTTCACCTCCAGCTTCGAAGGTGTATAGCATCTTCGCCTTCTGTTCCTGATGCCCCCCGCCATTAGAGGCGCTTCCTGGCACTTCGCTCATGAATGCCGGGGGTGGCGGGGCTAGGATACGGTTCTTCCGGGGTACGCTAGACGGTTCTGGTGAGGCTGCCGGTGGCCTCGTGTTAGGGACATCTGGAGGCGCATCGTCGCCAGGCGGAATGGGCCCAGAAATCGATCGTTGAGCGCTGGCCGCATACCCAGAACGCACCGAGCTGACGGTGTTTGACCGAGTGAGATCAGGCATCTCGTTAACATGGCTCGACGATGTGGAAGGCTTGAGCAGCGTGTTGGCCAGCTCTTGTCGTTCCTGCTTGTACTTTTTACGCTCCTCCTTGTTCAGCTCCCCTGGACACTCGGCCGGTACCTTCATCTCGCATTTGCTATGGCAAGTATAGCCGCAGTCCCGGCAATCGAAGCCCTTGGCTGACAAGCCCCATATTCTCTCTCCGCACAGATCGCAATTAGTGGGAATCTTGAAGGTTTGCGACTTAAAATTGTGGCTCTTGGCACCCAGTGTCACGTCACCAACGGCTGAAGTAATGGTGGACGTCTCGACCTCTGCTGTCAACCGCTTCCGGTCGACCTGATGCAGGTCCTCTTGCTGCAAGAAGAGCTGCGTGAGAACCAAGAACTCGTCCTGTGTTTGCTCTGTCCCTTCAAGCACCCTCTGTTTCGCTCGCTTGGTTGCTTCCACCTCTCGCCTCTTCTTATCTACCTCACGCCGCAATTCCCCGAGTTGGCCCTTTGACTTATTCAGCACATTGCGCAAATAGATTTTGGCTGGCTCGTCCGTAACCATGGAATCGTCATCGTGCCATACTGGGCTTGGCTCAAACACCTTGTCGGGAGGCTCCTGGAAGGCACCGGTGTTGTGCTGCATGTACATCATCGAATCTAGCTGAGGTTCATTCCGCACAATCTCCTTGGCCATGTGGTCAACCTCACCACTGCAGTTCTGAAGCATGGAAAACTCAAGCTGAGTGGCTTCGGACCAAAACCCGTTCAACTTCATTGTGCGGAACTCGGCAAGATCTTGCAGGTTGTCCATGACTTCGGGAAGGAATTCGTGGTAATGCTTCTCCTTTTGCTTGTTGGTAACGTTGATGGCGATCAGGTAGGTGTTCTTCATGTTGTTCATCTCTTGTAGCTGGTGTTGAAACGAACTCTGCGCCTTTGCCTTGTCGAATGCCGACTCTGACTTTTTGCGCTTGCTCTCGACATCCTGGCATACCGAGTCGTACTTGGTCTTGACTTTCTGCAGTGCGGCATACTGGGCTTCTTTTTCTTTTTCTAGCTTTTCAGCATATTCGACTTGGCGTTTGCGTTGCGCGTCCAGTTTGATGGCCACTTCTTTGATCGGTTCCGCAATCTTGGTGACGAACTCGTTCGCGAGTCGATCGTGTTCGCTGGCGACCAGTTCAAGCTTGGTTAGAATGGTCGACCATGTAGTCATCGAGGCGCTAGTTACACGGAAACCGGTCAGTCAGCTGGAATCGAACACCTAAGCAAATGTGACCATGTTCCAAGGCCTTGTCGTACCTCTCAAGGGACCCAGGGGTCATTGTGGGGGTGTCGCCGACACTCAGGCTCGTTGACTTTTTGGCTTTCTTGTCATAGTACTTCTTTGCTATTGCGCTCAACTCGGCACTATATCGCTTCTCGGCGGCACTCCTTTCACGGAAGAAAGCCTGCACATCGTCAAAGAAGGCAATGTTGTTGGCCACATAGACATTGGCTGGTTTAAAGCCATCCTGCATGCGGGCATGTTAGTCCACGGCCACCACCACAAGTTTAAGCCTCTGAGTAGGCCAGGAGAGATGAAGACAACCTTGAGCACGGTGCCAAAGGATGGCGCGATTTCGCCCTCGGCCATAGTTTGTTGGAGGAGCTTCTATTAATATGGAGAGTTGTCGTCGTGGATAACCATGCAAACCAGTAGTCGGGTATACATGCAATCTAGACTTCGGAGGAGAATGAGTGGAATTGCTCCGTCGGCTGTCGTCGTGTCTGAATCGATGATGAATCGTGCTGTGCTGGTCCTGGGTATGCACAAGTAGCGGCAGGAACCCGTTGGGTCTTTGGAGGAATGGACGGGACCGGCGGAGCGTTTGAGTGTTACTCCAAGCAGAGGTAGAAGAAGCACAGCAGATACAGCGTTAAAGAACAAGCAAGTAGTATGGTAGAGCAAGAAAGCAAGAGAAGGTAGGTAGGAGGTACCCCTCCAACAGCTGAAGGTGTGCTATGTAATCGGCTGGTTGGGTATCCCGGTCCGTACACCGTAGCCCGAGCAGCCGGCAATAATGGGTGCAGGTGGCTAACCTCGAGGTACCTACCTCTACTCAATTTGAGAAGGCCCCAGCTGTGCCGTCGGACCTGCGGCTTGGTCGGTGCTAGTGCGGTCTAGACAGTATGCGTTAACTGCATGAAGATTGGTTCGGAAGAAGCATTCGTTCGTTACGTAACTCTAGGGATATGTTGGAGGTAAGAATTGGAATTCAGAAGACGGAAAGAGAAACCTCGTTTGGCCAAAGAAACAACTAGGTACCTAATATGGACTTAAAGCCTCCTTAAAGAGAGACAGCGGGCGGGATCCCGGCCACTAAGCCACCCGCTGCTGGCTCGTGCTTTGACCATTCTGGCCTCTGGCTTCCTCGGGCTGCCAGGGCATCAAGCGTTAATTCCAGGACAGGTACAGTACCAACTACACTACGGCACTACACCTCTAAACACAGCAAGTACGCTATGTACACTAGTGTGCAGATGCCCCACTATCACTCTGGTTTGATGGCGTCGCGACTTCCTCTCGAGGTCAGCCCTGCCGCTGCCAGAATCTCTTTCTGCCAGCTTCCTTTTCCTTTCGCATTCCCTGTCCCGCCCACAAACCACTGCTGGCAGTTGCTTTGTGGTCACCAACAGCTCAAGATTTCATCGGATCTCTTAAAAAACCATTTTGTTTACACCAACAATAACTCCCTCCAAGGTAAGCTTGTCAGCTTGCGCCTCCCCGTCCTTGCGGCCTGGGCCTGACGCGTTGAATTGGGACGCGGGGCATCAAGACCTGACGAAGCGCAGCTTGAAACTTGACTCACCCACGTCTCGGCTTCCTGCTATAACCGGAATATCCAAGGGGGGGCGAAAAAAAATATAACGTATCGTACTGACCGTGCGATTTTTGATTCTTGCTAGCAGTCATCCTAATTACGACGTCATAATGGCTGATCTCGCCAGCCGCATCACCAAGCCCGACGAGGCTCCGGCTGCCGCCCCCGAGGCTGCGCCCGTGTCTGCCCCTGCGTCCGAAGAGCCCAAGGCCCCCGAGAACGAGACCTCCATCGAGGAGAGCCAGAGCAACCTTGTCAAGAACGAGTACGAAGTTGAGATTAAGTTGAGCGATCTTCAGAATGACACCGAAAGTCCTCTCTACTCCGTCAGCTCGTTCGATGAGTTGGGTCTCCCCGAGGCTGTCAACCGCGGTCTGCTCGCCATCAACTTCAAGAAACCTTCCAAGGTCCAGGAGAAGTGCCTTCCTCTCATGCTCTCCGACCCTCCCCGCAACATGATCGCCCAGTCTCAATCCGGTACTGGAAAGACTGCCGCTTTCGTCCTTACCGTTCTCTCCCGCATCGACCTGTCCAAGCCCCACCAGCCTCAAGCCCTTCTGCTTGCTCCCAGCAGAGAGCTTGCCCGCCAGATCCAGACCGTCGTCCAGACCATCGGTCAGTTCTGCGAGAATTTGATTGTCGAGGCCGCTATTCCCGGTGCCATCTCGCGCGAGACGGGTGTTAGAGGCAGCGTCGTCGTGGGAACTCCGGGAACTGTCATGGACCTTGTCAAGCGCAGGCAGTTTGACATCTCGCAGTTGAAGGTTCTCGTTATTGACGAGGCCGACAACATGCTTGACCAGCAGGGTCTGGGTGACCAGTGTGTCCGCGTCAAGAAGTGAGTTCATCTTTGGGCACTTGTGTTATGCGGCCTTTACTGACATTAAGTAGCATGCTCCCCAAGACCATTCAGATCCTCCTTTTCTCTGCGACGTTCCCAGACAAAGTTCTGAGATTTGCCGAGCGCTTCGCACCCAACGCCAACCAGATGAAGCTCAAGCATAAGGAGCTTACGGTCAAAGGTATTTCGCAGATGTTTATGGACTGTCCTACCGAGAAGGACAAGTACGACATTCTCTGCAAGCTGTATGGTCTCATGACCATTGGTTCTTCCGTCATCTTCGTCCGGGTATGTGTTTTTTCCTTGACTACTGTTGTAGACTTTTGCTAACGTGCTTTTTCCAGACGAGAGAGACAGCCAACGAGATCCAGAAGCGCATGGAAGCAGATGGTCACAAAGTTTCGGCCCTTCACGGTGCCTACGAAGGCCAAAGCCGTGATGTTCTTCTCGACGAATTCCGCTCCGGACGTTCCAAGGTCCTCATCACCACAAACGTTCTGGCACGTGGTATTGATGTTTCCAGTGTGTCCATGGTCATTAACTACGACATTCCGATGAAGGGACCTGGCGAAAGGGAGCCGGACGCAGAGACATACCTTCACCGTATTGGTCGTACCGGTCGTTTCGGTCGTGTTGGTGTCTCGATCAGCTTTGTTCACGACCGTAGGAGCTTCGAAGCGCTCTCCCAGATCGCTCAGTTCTACGGAATCGACCTTATCCAGCTGAATCCCAACGACTTGGATGATACCGAGAGGAAGGTGCAAGAAGTTATCAAGTCGAGCAGGGCCCAAGCGGAGTACGTTCCCAGCGCTACTGATTCGGCCGTTTAGGTAGTTGGCCGATCAATGAGTGTTGAGGGGGAGTCGTCGTCGTTGAAGTCGTTGAAGTCGTTCTTCTCTCCGGCATCGCCGCTGCCGGAGACTCAGCAGTTTAGCGGATGGTGGTGAGCTAGTGCACTAGGAGTTTATCAACCGAATCATCTAGCGTAGGCGAGGGATCATGTCTTTTCAACGTTGCTGCGACATCAAGATGTTGGGAAGCCCAGAAGGAAAGGGTATGTGGGAATGAACTCATGATGCGCATATTCCGTCATTCAAAATGGGAATCGGGAGTTTAGATCAAAGAGATACCAACGAGGGGCGAAAGATAAATTACTTTTGCAGTCAGCAAGATTGCTTAAGACGCGTTCGATACTACCCGACGTTGATACACCGGTAGATGCCAGAGTATCACGAAAAGGTCAAGTGCATTGTGTCTCGTATGGAAGGGGGGCTAAGAACGCTTTTCTATCCACAACTCAACCGCCGTGCTATACATTTATATGCCCACCTCACGACGAAAGTCATAACACGTTAGGCTCAGCATCGCCCTCGGTACCATAACTTTACTTCATGGTCCGAGTCCAGCTGGATAGTGGCGCAGTCCCCACCCCCCTCTTTGTCTCACAGTCGTTGGGAAGTTCAGTTGTTCACTTGTCAAGACTGGTAGCATGTGGATGTGGCTGTGCAGTGCATTATGGTGGCTTGGGGGATGAAGACAACCTCAAGGCAGTGTGGTGTACAGAACCACTGGATCGTTGAGGCGAGTTTCGTGGCTGGTGAGAATCTGGGGGCGGTCCCCGAACGGGAATAGCGTCATTGATTTGTTGGCGCCCACTACCCTTGGGCGTATCCGGGGTCCAGTGTAGCCCACAAGTACTTTTAAGCGCCGACCAAGCGCGTGCCCGGCGTCAGTCTCTTACTCGCCCACCTCTTCCCAGCTCCAAGCCTTCACAGCCATACATTTTATCTGCGGATGTTGTTCCTGCATACCAGCTTTGGCCAGTCGACTGGAGAACCGTAACGGCCATGTGCAATCCCGGATACTATGGCGCCCGAAATAGACTTGCCATCTTTTCAGACCAATAAGAGGACGGCGGACCTGGATGTCGCCCAGGACAAGTGCCTCTCCCCAGATCGCTTGTTCCTCTTCGCGGCTCCATTCGTCAGCCGCCTTGTGCAAGGGATATGAACACCGTCGAAGCCCTGCCTGCAATGGAACGTCTCTTATGTCCTCCAAGCAATGATGCCATAGCGAGAGGTCCAATAAACCCCAGTTGGCGATTAGGGCTCATCAGTTACCGGGTACAAGGTGCTCACTACTCACGTCTTCAAGCAGTTTTAGCGCGTCTCTGCGGGTGAACGGCATGGGTACGACTTCAGAGTCATTGGCAGCGGCCAGGATGGCGAGGAGATTGCTGGCATCGTTAAGCGCAGCACACCGGGACTTTACTGCTTTTGACTTTGAGGTATACATCATGACGGCATGGCTCGTGAGTTCAGGAAGTCTGCTTACCTTGTAAAGGACCCCGAGTGTGACACATGGCGTTCAAGCCTCATCCAGGACTTTCCTCTCCCGGGTTCTCTCTTTTCTTTCTCAGGTACTATCTCCATCCTCCTTCAATATCATCATTTCCACATCTCTCTTTCTTGTGTGTTTCCTGTGTGTTTCCTATCCTATCACATTCGATATCCGTTTCATAATCAGTATTTCCCGACCTCAAGCCCACCCCCCTTTGGTCGCTTCTTACATCACGATATAATCCATGCATTCGCGTCTTCTGTTTCCGGTTCGATAATCATCACATACGATACGGGCTCCGTTCTTCCCGGCCCAACGCCTGTTCCTAGTTTCGACTTCTCCTTGGACGACTTACTCAACGCAGAGATGCTGGTCATCTCCTCTTCTAATCTTTAATCTCATCTAAGTTCGGTAGGTTGGTCTTTGGTACATCTTGTTATGCGATTTGCATTCCAACCGCCCGGAGGTCTGTTGGCTCGGTTTCCCACGTCATTAAATACCGAATCCGGTACCATGGATCTCGCCACTGGGCCGGCATAACAGGTCAATAGCAACCTGAAATGGGCTAAGAGGGAGGGATCCAAGAGAAGGATGAACCTGGACTGGGGCAAGGAACACTTTCTCAACCTTCAACCAAAACCCGCGATCTGTTGCTGAAATGGGGGAGCGAGCGTCGTCTTCCATGATCAGTTTCCGAATCTCATCACTAATCTCATTTCCAGATGTTGCCCAGTACTATGGCCGTCAAGCCATTCTTGTGCTTGGGGTTACTATGGACGACCCTCTCGACAGTCGCCCAAGCGGCCGAACCTCAAATACCAACATCGATAGTAGAAACCGTGCCGACGTGCGCAAGGCCATGCTTTCGTTCATGGATATCGGCAAACCTCGATCTCACCTGCGGGGGCACAACACCTTCTTTACAATGCATGTGCAAGCAAATAGGTGGCGGAGGATATACACTAGGGGAGGGAGCAGTAGCATGCATGATCGGCGAGAAGGAGTTGGGAAATTGCAAGGACACTACGGCTGGTGGTAAGTGATTTGATACCACGTTTCCGGTGTGAGGTGTGTGGAAGGCTGACTGTTATCAGTTCAAGCAACAACAAAGGCGTACAACATTTGCGATGATGTTGATGACTCGGCGTCGAGGACTCACGATGTCATTGTAGCAACACTGATCCTCCCAACGGGGACAGGACATCTTGCTGCCCCGACGTTAACAAAAGGCACTGGCAGTGCCGCGCTTTCGACCGTGACGAAATCTGCGGCTCCTGCCTCCACCACTGCTACAGCTTCGCCAAGCACGACAACGACGACATCAAGTTCAAGCCTTACCTCCACGACTAGTACTGAGTCCAGTCCGGCTAGTACTGAGTCCAGCTCGGCTCAAACCTCAACCTTGAGCACACGTCCGAGCTCCGTTCCAAGCGTAGAGCCCACTGCTTCCAGCACAACAACGCCAGTCACATCAGGCACACCAGGCACATCTGCTCCGGCTGGGGCGCCCGCTAAAAAGGAATCACCGCAACTCAGCAGCGCACAGATTGCCGGAATCACGATAGGCTGTGTGGCGGTTGTGGCTCTGGGTGCAGGGCTTGTACTCTTGGCCAAATGTGTGCGCCGCAAGAGGATGGGCTCGGGAGATCCGGAGAAGGGATTCAACCGAATGAGGGACTCGTTCAAGAGTTTTGGTCGCAGAAGCATCACCGGTCCTGATTTGCTGGGCATCAGCTACCCGATCCAGAGGATTCCCTCGCAACAGGGTACACCTACGTTTAGGCCCACGAAAGCACCAAGGGCTGACGGTGTTGGTTTAGCGACCCTTCCCGGATCCGCTTCGGCGTCAAACTCTCCCAGGCCTACAGTCACCAGAGCTACCGCGGGTGCCGCCCCTATTCTGCCCATGCCTGCCTTGCCGCCAGCCATGGTAATCACTCCAGCTTCCCGGACCCAGGATCCACTTGGCAAGAAGGAAACGCCAAAGCCGAACCTGACTTTGACTATTCCAAAGAACCCACCGATGTCCGCGGTTGTCCCAGCTGCTGTCCCCAGGGCTGCTCCCGCTCCAGCTCCCAACGCTGCTCCTTTGACCGGAAGAGACAGTGTTATTACTGAGTTCGCAGAGGATGGCGAGGGAGATTATAGGTCGGGTACTGCCATTTGGCGTCCGCCGCCAAGTGATCCACAATCGGCAACCACCTACTACTTTGCTGATAAGAAGGGCAACTGGGTCCTTAGGCACTCAACTGTAGGCGCGGGAACGAAGACCCAAGCGCCGCCATACCCAACTTCTTCTATCGAGTTACCAGGCCCACAGGACAAGACGAAGGCCGAAAGGGCGTACATGCCCTACACTCCCGGCATGGTCGTGCCTGCCCTTAGAGTCCCCTCCCGGGAACGGGAGCAGGGTGCCTTTGTGGAATCACCGGTGGCGATGAGAGATGATGCTCACCCTAGGGATAACGTGGCTTCCAGTATCTACTCTGATTACAATGCTCCTCTGACTGTTGTACCTGGCCCGGAGAACCCCATGCCCGCTGTCCCTTCGGCAGTGTTCTCTGAAAACAATACCGGGAGGAACTTGACGGGCACCAAAATCAAGCGCAAGTCAGTCAAGAGAACAAGCCGGCAACGTCGGATGTCCCAGGACTCTGCCACGGAGATCGAGTCAGGAGATGAAGAAGAAGACAGCCAAGATCTTTCGCCCGTGGCGGAATCACCTTGCTCACCGAGCCCTCTTTCTCGCGGAAAGTCGCCGGTGTCATACCCCAAGATTCACAAGCAGGCAGAGAATGTGAACGAGGGCCTGCAACAACTTCGCGATGCTCAAGAGGCTCTGCGTGGTGGTGGTGGCTCGACCGGTCCCGAACCTCCCAGACGCAACTCCAAGCGTATGTCAACGCAGCGAGGACAAGGACAGGGACGCTTCCCCATCAGGATCGTGACTCCTGAGGAGCGAGACAACGAGGGAATGCGTATTGGTGCGGTTCCTCATGGGACGCCTCAGCTGACCGTTGGGATGTCGAAGCCCATGAATGCCCCTGTTGTTAACCCAAACAGGAACAAGAATCCTGGACAGATGAGAAATGGGTCACCTGAGGGGCGCTTCCCGATTGCTGTGCCGGTTGAGCACCAGCAACGCCAGCAGTCCCAAAGGAGACAGAGCTCTATAGCCACTGGCCCCAAAGGCTATTGGAATCAGCAACAACAGTCACAAGGACAGGGAGAAGGGTCTACCTACTACTACCGTGCCCCATCACCACGCCAGTGGGAGCAACAGCAACGCCAGTTGCAACAAGCCCAGCGAGCGCAACAGCAACAGCAGCAGCAGCAGCAGCAGCAACAACAATCTTCCTACTACCGACCTTCTCAAGGGCATTATGATGCTCAAATTCAGCAACAGCAGCGTCAATACAGACCTCAACAGCCATGGCCGATCTTCGCCCAGCCAGCTCAACCAGAGCATCAGTCTCACCACCAACACACAAGAACCAACAGCTCCTCTCTGCTCACCAAGCGTCTCGGCGCCGAAAAGGCCGCGGCACTTGCCCTCAACCCCAACCCCAACAGCAGCTCGAACAAGAGCATCGGCAGACCTGCAAAGGGATGGGCTAGAGATGGCCAACAACAACAACAGCAACAACAGCAACAGCAACAACAGCAGCCTGGACGCAACGCAAACACGAATGAGTGGTACGTAGACTTGCCGCCGCCGCCGATCACGCCCGGTTGGGTGCCGGAGTTGACGCCGACGAGGAGGGGAGATGATTTATTCTTGAATGTACAGTGATTGACGATGATGTCAAAAAAAGGGGGTTTTAATAATTTATTTCAGTTTGTTTCCAGCTTGTCTGGGGAGGGAGCGGAACTGGTTTTTTCTTCTTTCTCTTCTTCTTCTAAGCAACTATTGACTAGCAGTTCATGTTGTTTGTGTATATATATATTAGGAGACGGAATCGGGATGGCAGTCTGGATTCACTTTGGCAAGGTTGCATTGGGCGGTGTTTAAAGGTTCTGGTTCGGGCGGTTGAGGGTTGAGGATTGAAGGTTGATACCACAAGAATGAATAGGTGATAAGGGTTGTTTGGTTTTGGATTTGATGATAGAATTAAAGAGGTATGATCATGCATCGCTCTTGAGTTATCTGTTTGGCGTACAGAACACTTGAGGTCGTACAGAACAATTGAGGTCGTACGTGAGTTGTGTGTGTCCCATCGCGGTCACGACGAGGGGTATCACGGGCTGGTTCACGTGCCACACTCTCCTGGGTGATTGTATGTTTCGATTGAACAAGGGGCTAAGATAAGAACCGGTGCGGTCAACAGTGGTTATGTAGTACGATTGCACCGAGCTGTATTTGGTTGCATTGCCGACACGCAGCGTGGGGGACGACAGTCAATCCGATTGAGCGGACGCAGTCAGCTGCGAACATGTGCATTGAAACGTTGGATGTGAACGGTTCTCGTTGGTTCTGACTAAGTACAAAATGATTACTGAGCCCGCTTTCGTGGGAACACCAAAAACCAAAAAAAATAAATGAGGCACTCACTCGGACAGGCTACTAAGCCCGTTGAGCCCGTTCCCCTCCTCAATTGAGGCCGGCATCGACAACATGGCCTGTTGTTTGTTGCTTACTTTCCATCTTGTGGTGGTGAGATGAGAGAGATGGGTGATTACATAATCCAGGCACGATCCGGCAAGTCAAGGTTGACACTGCTTGCATGCCCCTGGAGGTGGATTAGAAATCCAGATTCGGAGATCCACGACAATGGGAACCTTATTTTGCACCCGCCTCGGCGACCGAAAGCGCTGAGTAAATTGCGGAAATCAGCGGAGAGGACTCCACCGACAAACCGCCTGGAACGATTCGGTCGGGTTCACTCTGTGGACGGGAGTAGGTCTGGAAAACAAGAGGCCCCAGTTTTGTTAACGGCCATCGAGCCGAGACCTTTTCCCATTTTTTCATTTTTTTGCTTTTCTTTCCTGTAAATTTCACGCACTGCGCGGGCCTTGCCGACTCCCCGACTCATATACATAGTATGTACATGGTCGATCTGGTCTAGCCATTGAGAGGCCCCGAAAAGGGAAACTCTGACAGGTAGGTTGTCACTATCGTATTGTTTTTGATATGCTATTGCTGCTGTTGTTGTTGTTCGGCTTCCTTCTTGGAAACTTCGCTCGCTTGTTGTGGGCTGTGGCTCTGAACGGGAACCGCCGTCTCCAAGTATAACCCCGGTCAAAAAATTCAAAATTTTCAAGTTCGTCTTGTTATTACAAGACCTGAAGGCTTCGCACTCTCTCAAACACTCTTGACCTTGACTACCCTGCGCCAATGGCTGTCCTGGTCCCTCACCTCAACGGATAGTATCGATAGTACAGTACCGGAGTCAGTTCAGTCGTTGTTTGATAACTGCACCGTATATCTCTACACGACATTGGCACAGTATTGATATTCCGTCATCGACGCCATCTGCAGATTGATGCCTTTTTTTACTCCATACCGCAAACCACCGGCACCCCGACGTCTGCGGACCGTACCCGACCCGGACTTCTCTATATCTCCAACCTGCCGGGATCTTTGACTCCCATTTTGTTGCCAAACGGGGAAGGGCGCCAGACTACAAACCCAACCCTCAACACTTGTTGCGTCCTCTTTCCCCAAGATACACTCTCACGTTTTGACGGTTCGATTCTCACCCTCAAGTCCCGGGTACGCCTGCTGCAGTGGTATGTACAATGCAATTTTCTTTTTCTGTTAAGCCAGTCACAGTTATCTGTCCAGCGACTTCAATCCCCGCCCTGCCAATCAATCATTCTGGTTACACACTCAGCCAGGTGCAGCGACCAAGTGCTTCTCCAATTGACCAGTCGCCTCTCGAGAAGATTGCGTGCGTTGATGACGCCTTCGGCTCCAACACCTCACGCTCATTCTCAACACACTTGCACTGTCCCGGAAATGCAACTCGGCGCTTGGCTAACGTGGGGGACGAAACCTCTCACCACTTCTTCCCCACTGGGGACGAAGAGAGAGGGGTGACTCCGATGCTATGTGTAGATTTGAAAGTGTTGTACTATCCTGCGACCGTGGTCAACCCGGCCTTGAAAAAAGGTGTGCTGCCCGGTGTGCTGCATCACGACAGTGAAGTCTGCCTCAGCACAAGTCATCAGCATCCACTGGGATTTGAAGCTCGTCACATCGCCTTGTCGAGTTGGGTGGCTCATCATCCTTAAACTCTGGTCAGAGTTGCTCATTGGGCGCGCAGTCTACCGTTACCAGTTGCTGTCCGCTCGGTTGAATAAAACGCACGGTCGGCTTGCTAACGCGGACGGGAAGTCAACTGCTCGTACTCGAAGCATTTCTGACAGTTGTCGAAGAAGCGGCAGTGGCTTGATCAAGAAAACGGATTTCAATCGAACGGACTCCATCCCTCCACGCACCAAAGAGCAGTCATCAGAGTAGCGATGGGTCTTCTGTACGTATATCGTCCCCGATATGGACACTCGCTGCACAAATCGCATCCCGGGGGGAAACACCAGTCTCACCGCTCATGACGCCATATACTGATACTACAACAGAGCTTTGGGAACGGCTTTGGATTGGCCAGATGCCAAGCAGCAAGCACATCTCGTCCGTGCCTGGGGCATTAAGGTGAATCTTGACACCGTTAACTCCGGACTTTCAATGCCTTTTTGTGGAATACACCACAGTCTACGTTGGGAAGAGGGCCCGCAGACGTATGCTAACCTGTTATCAGCAACTACTCGAAATATGGAACAAGGCCAAGGGGAAGGAGCGTGACGCTATGCTTTGGGGTGATGAGGTGCGTTTTTGGTTTTTATGCTTTGAGCTACTGCTTGCCAGGCTCCTAACATCCCGCTTAGATCGAGTACTTGGTCGTCAACTATTCCAAAGATGAGCCCAAGGTCCTGCTCTCCCTTCGCCAGGCCGATATTCTCAAAGCCTTGGCCGACAGCAAGACTCTTAAGGTAACAGGAGACTGTGCTCCTGGTACGGAGGCCAACGCAGATGCCGGGAACGTAACTCTTCCCGTTTTCCACCCGGAATTCGGAAGATTCATGCTCGAAGCCACCCCCGGAAAGCCATGGGGCATCGACTTCAAGGACCTGTTGACCGTTGAGGCCGACATGAAGTTGAGGAGGTGTATTGCCAAGGACCACATGCTTTCGAATGAGCATCCCATCACGCTCACTACTTTCCCCCGCATCGGCAGCCCAGGAGTATTCACTGAACCATCATATCCCGTCTCCGGTCCCAAGCTGCGATCGCAGTTTGTCCCTGACGAGATCGCCAACCCTCATATTCGCTTCCCTACCCTTGCGGCCAACATCCGTTCGCGCCGCGGCCGCAAAGTCCAGGTCAATGTTCCAGTGTTCAGAGACGAGAACACCCCTTGGCCATGGAAGGACCCAACCGTCAACTACGACCTACACAACTGGCCCGAGGACGATGATGTTCGTAACGGCGCCGCTCCCGACAACTTTATTCACATGGATGCCATGGCTTTCGGCATGGGCAGCTGTTGTCTGCAAATCACCTTCCAAGCCAAGAACATCACCGAAGGCAGGAAGATGTACGACCAGTTGAGCCCTCTAGGTCCTATCCTGCTTGCGCTCACTGCGGCAACACCAGTGTACAAGGGCTTCCTTGCCGATACCGATGTCAGGTGGAACCAAATCAGCAGGGCTGTGGACGACCGCACACCTGAGGAGCTGGGAGAAAAGGTAGGAACAATACTTTTTCATAGTCTGATTCGATGCTGACCTTTCTATAGCCCCTTAAGAACGACAGATGGCGGATTCCCAAGTCGCGTTATGCTTCAAACTCAACTTACATCTCTACCGATTCCCGATTGCGCCCTGAGTACATGGATCCTAACCTCGTCATCGACCCCGAGATCAAGCAGCAGTTGCTCGACGGTGGCATGGATGACCGTCTGGCTACCCACTTTGCCCATCTCTTCATCCGCGATCCTATCGTCATCTTCAACGAAGATCTCCAGGAGCTCGACCTGACCAAGACGGATCATTTCGAGAATATCCAGAGTACTAACTGGCAGCACATGCGCTTCAAGCCACCTCCGGCTGACAACAGCATCGGTTGGCGTGTGGAGTTCCGGCCCATGGAGATTCAAATCACCGACTTTGAAAACGCTGCCTTCTCCGTCTTCATCGTTCTCATTACCCGTGCCATCCTTAGCTTCGACCTCAACTTCTACATCCCCATCGTGAAGGTAGATGAGAACATGGAGACCGCGCATGCGCGCAACGCCAACCTCGAGAAGAAGTTTTGGTTCCGCAAGAATCCATTCCCCGTCCGCACAACCCGCAGGGGCGGCAGTGCCTCCAGATCGGCTTCCGGCACCAGCACACCCAATAGCGGATCAAGCAGACCTGCCACCCCGCCCCTGGGCCCTGTCGAGGACGAGTACAGACTCATGAGCGTCAATGAGGTCATCAACGGCACCGCGTACGCCAAGGCGACTTCCAAGGAGGTGACCGAGGATGCCGAGGAGGGCGAAGAGTTCCCTGGTCTCATCCCCTTGGTGGAAAGCTACCTCGACAGCGTCAACATGGACGTCGCTACCCGTTGCGGACTCGCCCGCTACCTCGATCTCATCCGCAAGCGCGCCAGCGGAGAGCTCTGGACGGCAGCCAAGTGGATCCGTGAGTTCATTGCGAAGCACCCCGGATACAAGAAGGACAGCGTGGTCTCGGAGGAAATCACCAAAGATCTCGTCGGCGCCGTTATCGAGATCGGCGAGAGGGAGAAGCGCGGGCTGGGCATCGATGACTTGATCGGGCAGGTGCCGGATCTGGAGAAGTTGTTCGGCGGGTTCCTCAAGGGTAAGAGCCCTTGCGGTGGTGGCCAGGCAGCTTTGGAGCAGAAGTTGAAGGATGCCGACGCCAAGGCGAACGGTGTAAAGAGGAAGTTCAACGAGCAAGAGTAGGGTGGATTCTCTGGTGGGACTTTCTTCTGTCTCGTCACTTGATCGGCAAGGGCGAAAGTCCTGCTTGGATACGGTTCATGGCAGAAGCCGTAGCATGTTAAAAGTCTAGGAAAGGAGCTGGATATGTGAAGGGAGGGAGAGTGGACGTTTGTGTTCTTTTGCATCATCGTTAGACTGCATTGCCTTGGATACGCTAATCACGATTATTCCCATGGTATTTTCTTTTTGGCTCATCATCACTGTTAGAAAGCTCTGCGTGTATTGTATCGTTGACTTGAGTTCTCCGCCTGTCAAATTCCTAGGTGACGACTTCATCGAAGAATCAGCTCGCTGGCCTTTTCTAGCAAAAGTTGTGCCAACATGTACCAACGAAAACAGCCCGATTAGCTCAGCTGGTTAGAGCGTCGTACTAATATCAGACTTCTGATATCAAGTCAATGCGAAGGTCAACAGTTCAATCCTGTTATTGGGCACTTCTTTTTTCACCTTTTTGACTTTTATCCTCTCCAATCTCACTTAATTCATTCTTTTCTTGAAATCTTTCCTGTTATACATACTGTAGTTTACCATCAGGCTTCGTCATGTTCATCGATATACGTTTCTTTCGCTTCGGCTGCGTGGGACGGCTTTTCGTCTTATCGATAAGATAGACGAACTCCAGTCGCCCACAACCGCGGACTGCCACCAAGTTTCTTAATCATCAGAACTCGCCTTTTCTGTCAAGCTCTACACAGCGCAGCCCAATTCAGTCGTCCAAACCGCTGTCCTTGTTCGAAGTAAAAACATAGAGTAGCTAACATGTTTTGACAGGGAATAGTTTAGATGACAGGGGCAGCAGACTTGCAGGATAAGTTGGTATCGAGCTTCGTGGTTCTGAAACATGATTGGAGCTCCTTGTTGATATCATCCCGACACCAACCCAATCCTTGGTCGACTTCCCCGCGCCGCATAAACTTGACCCCTACAGCATCCAAACAACCGTCACACCAAACAACATGATTCGCTCTTCTAACTGCATATGGGTTGCGCCGTATTTCAGATTCAATGGAACTCCATTTGTAGCTTCTCTTCAAAATGGGAGCGACCAGAGGAAAGATAGCGCGTGTTCAGTCATCTTCCACGACTCAGTCGAAGGAAGGGTCGACATGGCGGAGTGATGGTGAACATGGAGCAATCACAAGAACCCTGAATGGACGAGGCTGCTATCATGTCAAAGAAAGCTCCTGCGATAAGCCAACCTTTCGTTGGTACCATCAAGAATCGCCGACAGCTCACATTGAGCATAGCCGACCCAGCACTGCAGAAGCATAAAAGAGGTCTTATATAGGAGTCATCCCGGCAGCCGCAGCCTTTACCGTCCAACAAGACATCGCCAGTATGGGACTATCACTCAGCCAAGACGATTCTCTTGTCACCCTCCGTGTTTGGCCTACCAACGTGCGAGACGCGATCCTGCCCTTATGCCTGCCTTACCGTGTATCTCGAAACCCAGTTCAAGGCTGATACTTCCCACGGACCCTTCCCACCCTTTTTTTCTCGCTTTTACTTCATCCTTGTTGCCCATCATGACTGGAGACTTCCTTTTTCACATATCAAGTATCCTCCAGCAAACCAACCAACGGTTTACGCGTGCCTTATGACCAGTGTCATACCCTGTCACTCTTCCCCTCGAGGGCTTTTCATCGCATCATCAGTATAAGTAATCATCTTTCACTCATTTGTTGAGCCTCGGTGGCTTCTACATTCGTTTCCGTTTACCCCAGCGTTCTTAATTCTTTATTTTTTATCAAAAGAAAACAAGCAAGTACATCCTCCAAAATGGAAAGCATAATGGAGGGAACCGCCCCCTCCACCTCAGCCCAAGGAGTTCTCCAAAACCAGCGCTCCTTCATCCAAGAACGTCGCGGTCGCCGCTCCATAGTTCACTGGCCCTTCCAATCCATAGCCACCGAAACCAGCAGCTTATTCTCCTTCACCCTCTTCGGTCGACCACCGACGAGAGCCACGAAAGCGACTAGGACAACCAGAACGGGGACCCTCTCATCTACTGGAGGCGGCGGCGGCGGACCAGAGCGCCCTCCTTTTGCCCGCCGAGCGACTTGGGACCCAAGGCGGATACGGGAAAAAGACGTGGAATCGGTCGACCAGGACCTCATTCCCGATTATGTCATTAATTATCTACGCGGCGAGACTCCGGAGATGGTGGCGAGGAGGAAGAAGAATGAGGGGAAGCTGGGCGAGAGGGCGGTGGACATAACGCATCAGCATCGACCACATGAATCGAGGGCTGGTATTCTTGATGGACTGTCGGAGACGAGTAGCGAAAGGTTGGGATTTTGGGGGGAGGATGGAGGAGGGGCGGGCGAGGATGAGGAGAGGAGGCATATACTACCCGGAACAGGGTCACGTTGGAAGAGGTGGAGTGGTGCAGTGACGGGAGGAGTTGGAAGCAGGAGGTGGCAGAGGTGGACCGCTGGCTGGAGGGCAGGCGTGGGATTAAACGCTTTGCTGGCAGGGATAATTCTGCTGGTAGGGCTCATTTGCTTGGTAATACTGGCGGCGTGGAAGGGGAAGCATGTCTTTAAGGGGAAGGTCGTCATTTACAAAGGCCCATGCTCGACAATTTCTGCGATAGATTGCGGAGTGCACGCTGTCATCAACATTTTGGGGGTGGTTCTGTTGGCTGGGGCCAACTACACTTTTCAAGTACTGAGCAGTCCTACGAGGGAGGAGGTTACGGCGGCACACGAGAGGAAAAAATGGTTGGATATTGGGATACCGTCGTTTCGAAATCTACGATATGTCGCAAAGAGAAGGAGTCTTTTGGCTGTTGTTATTCTTCTAGCGGCCATCTTCACACAAGTAATGTGTGTGCTCTTCCGAACCCATTACGGCGTTAATGAAAATGCTAACCATATTCCAGTTCTAATTCTATTATCTTTATATCCGGCCCCGCCCCGGCAAACCGAACCACCAACGACACCTTTCAATCAACCTGCGAACTTGACGTCTACGGCTTTCTCCTCGGAATCACCGTCCTCCTCAACCTCATCACCGTTCTCTCCCTCATCTCCGTTCTCATCTTCTTCAAGCGACCAACCTTCACCCCCCTTGCCACCCTAGGAGACACCATCACCTCCTTCCTCAGCGATCCCGACCCCATCACCCAAGGCGCTTGCCTCCTGTCCAAAGACGACGTCAAGCAAGGGAACTGGGCCTCCGAAGCGAGCCGACCCAAGCAATGGGTGCCCAAACGACACTACTGGCTCCACGCCCCCTCTCTACCACGCTGGATCATCACGGGATTAGTATGGGCTATCTGCGCGGGAGCTACAGCAGCTGCCCTAGCGTTTTCCATCATGCACGATGAAAACGGCCTTTCACCGTTTGGGAATAACCCTTTAATCTTCCCAGACCGGGACTCTTACTCACCGGCGCCAGACCAACCGCTCATCCCCCTCAACCAACCAACAACCCTCCCAGCCTGGGCAGCCACCATCCTCTCCTCCATTCCACACCTCCTCCTCTCAGCACTCTATCTCGCCATCAACCCGCTTCTGACGACTTATTTCCTCTCCCACGAATCCTCCTCATTCTATTCTAGCCACCACGGCCATGGTCCGGATGCGAAACCGCAGCCGCAACCGCTCCGCGTATCCTCTTCCGCCCTCGACATCGACCCCGACAGCTCACAAACGACTTCTCTCTACCTCACCCTTCCCCGACCCGTCTCTTGGTTTTTATTGGCCATCTTTTCCGCCATGGGGTTTGTTGCGAGCCAGAGTCTTGGGAGTTTACACATACACCCAGAACCATCATCCTCAGTGGCCACAGCCACAGCAGAGACAGAAGTAGGAAAAGAGGAGGAAGTAACAGCCCTTTTCACAAGCGGCGTAGCCTTGACTAGTCTTCTCGCCCTCCTGGTTTTGCTTTTGGTATTTACTTTGGTGTTGGGGCTTAGGACTTCTTGCCCAAAGTCTTTCATCTCATCCTCCTCCTCCTCCTCACCAGTTACTACTACTATTCCTAGTGGTGGCAAACTCACGCCTGCATCGGGAGCAGTATCCGAAGAAAGAGGAGGCAATGAGAACGTAAGGGCTGTTATAATCGGAAACCCAATGGCTTTGCCGGGAGGGAGTTGTAGTGCTGTGATTAGCGCTCGGTGTCATTTACTACCCCCCACCAGCAGTAGTAGTGACGAGAAGGGAAGGGGGAAGCGTAGGAGTGTGGGGTTTAGTGATCTTGTTGGTGGTGCTGCTGCTGGTGCTGGTGCTGTTGATACTACAGAGATTTGGAAAAGGCCGCTGGTGTGGGGGGTCATTGACGGAGGAAAAGGAGGAGGAGGAAAAGCAGGCCAAAATAATGCCCCTGAAGAAGCAGCGGCGGTGGTGGTGATCGGACATTGTGGGTTTACTGTGGCCGGGAGGGCGGGGACGGTTATGGAAGGGAGGGTTTATGCTTGATATCATGATTTGATCAATTCTTCTTGGAGTTTTTTCACAGTATTTCTCAACACAACGTAGCTCTTTTGTTTGGTCTGATACCCACAACCCCCCGAGACTGGACAACGGGGACTTGTTCAGCGGCCTACTAGCCAAATCGGAACGAGAGATCATCTTGTTAATGTTATGACTATGGCCACAAGTAATTCCAATTCACGATTTCATGAAGGCATCACCAGTTAGTTTACCCGGAAACAGGCTATGGAAAAGTCGACATGACATAATACGCAAGTCTTGATGAAATTTGGGTAACATTACTGTCAGTTTTGGTATCAGCACCGTATGATACCCGTCTTCTTTCCATCGCTTTACCATTTATCCCAACTCAGCACAGTTCTACTGACTGATTTTTTTCATACTTTTTCATTACCAGCGATACCACCCATCCATCATTAGCACCGCTCCGTCTATGTACGAACAAAATCAGGCGCACTATGGAAGCCTGCCTGCATGCATGCATGACAGTCCCATGAGTTCAAAGGACCCTGAGACAATATGGAGAGAGAGAGGTCAATATCCTGCAAGAGGAATCATACCTGGACAGAATCCAGTTAATGACCCCCCGTTGTGGACGGAGTACATGACAAGGGAGGGCCACGAGAAGGCCCATATGGCGCTGTCAAGTTGACATGACATTATTCGTATGTAGCTCAAAAGTGCTTTCAGATGCATAGGTAGGGGCAGAAACAGATGTGACTGACTGGGGTTGGTAACGATAACACACGGCAGCCACCGCCGAAGGAGCAACCATGGAAATCACTGATCGATCGTGCCTCCCTCGTGGATGCCAGGATTCGGACGGATATCTTTGAAGAAAGGACCCACCATAAAGACAAGAGTCAGATGAGGTAACGGGCCGTCAACCAAAGTCCACATTCCCCCCCGCCTTCGGCCGGTAGGTAGTTCGACTTCATATCATGCCATGCCATGTTAGCGGAGGCGGTACCATATTCCGGACACAGCTAGGTCACGAAGTGATGTGGAGGTTGAGGTCTGGTTGAGACGTGGCGCCTCGCCTCGGAAATCAATAGCCCCCTCTGCTCCCCCCATCTTGACAACGCCATTGGAGCGATGGTTCGTATTAGGAATGCGAGATCAGATCCTGTGTTCAGGAGGGTCCTTGCAGATCTTCCCACTCAGTGTCCGGTGGCCAGTTCCTTCCTCTAAGCTTCGTTGTCTTTCATATAGAGAAATCTGAGATTCAAGGAAATGTTGCGGCGGGGATGATCTCAACCTAACGCACAGAAAACATGGTACTCTAGACTAGGTTCCCATGGTGATACAAGTTCCTCACTGGATCTAGCACGACCCTGCGTTGTTGAGCGAAGCACATGGCTGATAGAGCTCCCTGGGCCGCCATCGGTCTTGGAGCATAGAAGACACTCTTACCGCTTTTGTTGGGAAATTGGAGGGACGTTGGCTGTGCTGTGTATAGGGAGCGCAAAGCTTTGTGAGGGGCTCTCTTGGGTCGAAGGCTCGGAGTGATGGATAGATTGTCTCGAGCCGATGTTGGGTATGAAGCAAACCGAACCAATGAAAACCACGTGCGAAACACACTGCTTTCCCGGCGATCATGAAAACACATGCCATAGCCTGATCTATGATTGTCAATCTATGTGTGAAAGCCGTCGGGGAAGTGGTTGGCCTCGCTGGAACTTCTTGCCCTCTCAAAATACCCCATGGAGCGGCTCATCTGGTATGAGTTGATGAGTGGCTTAGCAGCTCCGGATACACTTGTTCCGCAAATCCCAGGTGCGATCGGAGCGTAGATCAGACGTGATCAATATTCCTTTCGGTAGACGCATGCAAATGGTAAGCGTTAGGAGAAAACCGAAGAACATCGTTATACAATATGGGACAGCCACGGAAAAGAGAGTGAGACATCGGATCGAGCCGAGCACATGGCCTCCCTGGCGATCAAGAGCCGCCCTTTCTTCCGCCTTTGCCAATCGCAGAGACCATGATGGGAGCATTGCAAATGTCCACGATAAATATTACATTTCCATTGAGGATTACAAGGTTGATGGCTCAAATGGATCAGCAAGCAGGGTCCTGTCATCGCTGTCTGGTGAGACATGGCAGAGCTTCTGCCATGTTTCTTGTTGACACTGGTTTGTTGGGGCCGAATATTTGAGTCAGTCGATCTGGATCGGATCCTGAACCGATCGCTCTCTTTGTTGATTCTGTCCTAGATCGAATAGCTGGGTGCACACACAGTTCGAAACGGGACATTTCATCAATAGCGCTTTTGCATAAGACTTTGAACGATTCTGGCCCAATGGAACAACAGGATGTTTCAAGCGAAAGAATATGGTAAGTCTGAATTATTCCGAGTGTATGATAGACATGGACAAATGTCAGGCACGTTATGGACGAAAGCGAAGCGGTGTAGCATAGCGCTCGCATCTATCGCCAGTCAAAAGAACCCCCCCCCCCCCAAGGTCTGTCAGTCTCAGTTTGTACGCGGTGTACGCCTTGATAGAATAGCAAGAAACCCAATCATAAAGATGAACAGCGTACCTTGAACCCGTACCCACGACCGAGAATGGGTAAAATCTTGCCTTTACCTCCAGTCTGAAGCGACTGCCCCCTGATTCGTGATTGTCTCGGTCAAAGACTGGTTGAAAATTGTGTCTTGGAGTGCCAGTTGACGGGGGCTCAGATACTAGTTTCGGCCGGTCGATTGGAGAAGACAATAGCTAGACACCCACGGCAATCTACCTTCTTCGGCATGAATCTAGAAGGATTCGAGGAGATGAATGAGGGTTGCCGGCCGCAGCAGGTTGCAGCACGGCTGCAGCGGTTGAAACTAGTCCGGGGACGGGCTCGCCAGCCGCCGTGTGTAAAAGTGTCATCCATCACCCATGGTCTTTCGCGGAAAGGAAGAGAGGAAGAGAGAAGGGATTAAGAAAAAAAAAAAAAAAAGGGATTGCGTTTACCGCGGCGGCCCTGCAGGCCATCATGTGTGCCCAACACTGACCTGACCTACCCTAATACGTCATAGCAGACTTTGTGATCCGTGGTTGCTTCATACGCAGAGAAAGTTCCAGAGTCGATCCTACCCTTCACTTCACATTAGAGTATCATAATGTATATTTCCACGAGCAGAAAAATGGAAGGTGCGTCGCCCCCGCCATGATACGATTGAAATCTCGTCATTCCTGACACTGCTCGGGTTTTTGTTTTGTCCCTGCAATCTCTTCAAGTTGGTCGAATGTTGATAACGAGTACAACCGTCTCAACCCCACAAGCGACAACCATTCACACCACAAAACATGGCAATTATCTGCTTATCCTGTCATCCCTATTGCCATGCCTGAACATAACGCCATTACGGTATCAATGCTAGCACTGCTGGATGGTTGCTGGTGATAAGCGGGAGTGATGAGGGTGATAATGCACCTACCCGTCTGCCCAGACTCGAAAGGAGGGGTCCGCTTTTTACAGTGCTCTTGCCAGTCAGATTCCTTCTTTGCATTGCTTTAATTTTGTTTCTTTTATATCTTCATTTTTCTGTTTTATTTTCTTTTTCTTCTTCTCTTCCAGGCCATGACCATTTGGCTGGACAGGTCTTCAACCCAGGTGTCTCTTCGTTGATGATTACGTGTTAACTCACTTCCAATCGTGTTTCCATTCCCAAGTCACCACCCATCACCACTCAGAGCCAATGTTTACCGGTGCCGGCGCCGGCTCCCGATCCTTCGGTGTCACTGCCCTCTCACGTCAGACAACGGGGTCGAGATCCCGAGTGGACGCATACAGACCGGACAAGTTTACTGGCTCTCGTCAATCCTCGATGCCGGGCCGGTGCAAGTCACAGTGGGCTACGAGCAGGCATGCAAGCTGAGGTGTGTTTGTCGCCTTACCATCATATGCCAGGTGCCCTCCTCCCGTCCCGTCTGTCCCGCTTATCCCACCTGTCACGCCTAGCAGCCGAAGACGAACAGGTGGCCAAAGACATCCAGTCCATTTATCGCTCCCGCACATCCCGCCATCCCTCGATCGGCAACTGGCTGCGGTGGTGTGTTGGAATGGAGTACCTGCATCCATCCCATTGTTTGTTCTCGGCCGGTGGGGGTATTTCATTGGAAGACTCAGGAGGTCAGGTTGCAGCGAGTCCAAGAGCCTCACTCGGCTGCACTAGCCCATCGTCCATCTACTTGCCCACTTGCCTTATCAGGCTTGTGCTCTTGTTACAATGTGTGCAACGCCTTTTCTAACCTTACCCTTTCTTCTTCGGCTCCTCTTGACGGGGAGGCAGGTCAATAAGCGAAGCAGATTCTTCACAAGGTTGATGATGATTGTCAGCGTTACATTTTCATTCCATAAAGGATCCAAAAGGGATATTGGGGATGGCAACTATCTTGTGGACTACTTTGTATTCATCGTAGACTGGTTTTGAGTAAGATGAGGGAATATATCATCAAGGAGGATCGGCTACTATACTGACAATTCTCGTGGACGACGGCACTGGGAACATTAATGTTCTGCCCTGCTCAGCAGGCATTTTCGAGTCTGAAGTACAGCGGGTGTCCACAAATTGTCCCTGGACCCCCTCCCTTTCTTTTAAGTATCGCGGATAAGGGTCCGGAAGCTTGCTTAGCGGCTCCAAGGATGTGTTGTCAAGCGATACTCACATTTTCTCATCGCATCTCTTCCTCGCCATGCAGCCAGGCGACATACAGCACAGTATCCTCCTTCATTCTTCACCATGCACAGGGCAGCCACAGCTCGGTGGGAAACCAACCGCTGTGCGAGTCTGGGGAAAGTTACTTTGTCAAAGATGGGTTGTACTCTGGTACATTGCACGTCTATACTTGGTGTGTATATCAAACACTGTGCTGTGTTCCACGGTGCGTGCTCTTGTTTCTCAATCCTTCTCGTGTTTTAAGCGTTACAAAGGAGGCCAAGGTACCAAGACAGCGCAAACAGCTGAGGAAGGTACAACGGGATGGATCGTGGATCTCGAAGAGGACGGAGGCCGGCATTAAGAAAGGTAAAATTGGTATGTAGCACAAGCTGAATGTAATTTATTTGTTGGCCAAAACACATGTTACACTACGCAGTTCCTTACTTGATTCCATTTAGCAATGTACACTCGTGAGTTTCTGGGTACCTTTGACGTTAACTTCTTCCAGTAACCCTTTCATCTCACATTCTCTGGAAACTGGATTTTGACGTTGAAATGGTAGAGCACGATGGAAAGTCGAGATATTCTACGGTACAGCCGACCTCGAATGTTTTCTACTAACCAACCTTTGGCAACCATACGCTTGATAAAGGAAGTACCTACCAATGCACACATCACAACCCAGAATTACACAGTTAGCAGAACACAGTACACGCGGCAGCCAACCTTAATGCTGTGTGCCCGTTGATCACAACGCACGCAGTGGTGTACGGTACGCACAGCACGTAAGCCGACCTCAACAACGCATGTCTACCTGACCTGCCTTGATCCAGAACTGGGCTGATCCAACGGGCCAAGAAAAAAAGAAGGGTTTAGGTTGATGACTTGGGCTTCATGGTGGATGAGTCAGTACCCAGGCTTTATTAGACTGAAAGTAGGTAGGTAACAAAACGCAGAACTCGCAATTATACACATGAATGTATACAACAAGACGGAGGGTAGGTATGGATCTTGTTCACGGTCTGTTCCATAGCTCTATTAAAATGATTCTCGAATATTCATACTTCCTCTAGCTGTAATTTACAATTGATACAGATAGGCAAAGGTGGAATACCTAAGCTACATAGTGGGAAAGCACGACAGGCTCTTCACCACCCCTTGCTCGCCCACTTCTCACGTTTCCACGAACGTTGTGAACGATGTGTTGTCACCTCGACAAGGCCCCCTGGCTTTCATGTTTTCTTCTTTTTCTTCTTGTTCTTCTTCTTCTGATCTCTGACGTGGGTCTCCCGAAAGGTCGCCCCTAATCCTATTTACCTGTTTTCGTACGTTGTGATTATACGTAACTCAGTATAAGGACGAAGAACGACAGATTAACAACCTAACAATACATCCTTACCTACCTCAATCGACCGAATCGAAGTTGAACATTGAAAGCACAATAGAATGTCGAGCAAGTTAACGGTTACATACTTATATAATGTACCTGCCAGATCCAGATCCAAATTACAGTTGAACGATAGCGTGAAGTAAAGGCAAGATGACAATCTGCCGAGTCAGTCGATTGAATACCTACTCAACAGTCAATATTCAACATCCACCGTAAGTGTATAGGATTGATACGCGCCACCAGAACGCCCACCACCCCTCCGTCCGTTCCCGGGGACAGCTAGGTATCGAGCCGATTTCCTTGCCTTCGCTACGCGGGCCGTAAATGCGCATCCTACCTACATCCTTGTCGTCACTTGTTACTACCTACATATGTAGATGGATACGCACGAAAAGGTCGAGATCAAAATGGGGCTACATATTTGTTGTGTAGGTACCTTCCAGTCGTCACTGTTGACCCCTTTGTTAAAACACTAGGGTTTGTTCACTCGCCCACCCGTTCCACTCGGTCTTCCGCGATGTCGTAACAACGAACTTGAACACTAATATCAAAGCACTCACTCAAAATCTTTACATTCCATCGGTCCCCGTGCTGGTGTCCCCTTCCCTTGGCCCCCCCTACCTAGTCTTCGGCTCCATGTCCCGGGCTTAGAGGATCGGAAACGTCAATCGATCTCGTTTGATTACCTACCTACGTCACTTCATCACTTCATCACTTCATCACTTCATCTTCTCTCGTGGCTCCAAGTTTTGTGTTGTGACTCCTTGTTATTTCTAGAATTCCACGCTTCATACCTGACACGTGGAGAAGTTTGCACACCACCTACCTACCTACCGCACGTCGACAAAGAGATCTAGATAGCAAGCAATCAAGCAACGTACCTACGTTTTGGAACGATCATGTTTACCTAGCGGTATTAAGTCCCGTAGCCTTGTAGACATCTGTAGGTACCTCTACTTAGTCGACTTGCGATTTTTTGGTATCAGTTAAAGAAAGAAAAAATAGATAATGTGGGACACACACTCGAATGTAAAGGACAAAAAAAAAAAAAAAAAAAAAGGCTAACACTAACAGCAGGCTAGCTTAAACTAACCATCGCTTGAAAGCTACCTCTATTGTTCTTCTTCTTCTTTTCCCTATAAGAATCAAATCCATGCTATCCTATTTTTCCTACCCACTGCCCACTGTCCACTGTTCAACAGACATGTATTTTAGGTTAGGTCAGGTTAGGTACCTACCTACCTAGAGGTAACTGGTAGCAAGCACACCTCTATACTCATATGCGACACTTCCCTCCCTCCATAGCCCTCCATCATATCCATTGAACCCAGCCAGCCGCGATATAATCCATCCAGGGATGTATAAAACCCTATGTAGTCTTTTTGTCATGCTCTGTCTTGCTTTCTCACGCCCAGCCATGCTTTATATAACGCCTTGCAAGTATTGTAAGTATTGCAAGCATTGCAAGCCTCGTCATAACCGTGACCCGTCCCCGCCCGTATCGTGTTTGTTTTGTAGACAAGCGTGCTTGTTTCGTTTGTTAAGGGCGCCTGACAAATCTTCCACATGTAACTCTTTCTGTCTTTTTTTTTTTTTTGCACAAAAAAAAAAAAAAAAAAAAAAAAAAGAAACCAAATTTAAAAAAATCAAGAAAAAATCACTTTACTTCCTCGCATTTTGCTCTGGATGTGCCACATCATCTGATCCCTGATCGCGCTTCGGCATTGTTATCGATGCCTGTTACGGATTGTGTTCCAGTGCTTGACTGGTGGGTGCTGCGTGTTGAAACCTGAACAAGTAAGCAAGCAAATAAAGACCCAATCGACACCACAACATTTACAGGCAGAAAAAACAATACTGTGACCGTACGCGTACTGGCAAAGACGCACTCTAATCAAAATTCGAGGAAAACGTATTCGATATACGGAAAAAATTCAGCTAGATCGTTGTTGATCGCTTTTTCTCATGGGGTCAAGTAAGGAAATCGTGTGAAAGAAAATGATAGGCAATGGAGCGCCATACTAGACACCACGAACTCTCGGGTTTACTCTACCAGAATAGCGGAATAGATTAAAGCTGTAGATGCGGGTATGTAGACAATGTAACGAGAAAATAAGCCGCCTCAGCCTAGTTGGCTTTCTAGCAGCTCCTCTCATTCATCTTGAATTCGCGTAAACAAAATCGGTCCTATAATATACCGGTTCTGGAAAACAGCGGTGGAAAGGGGTATAAAGTATGTACATGTTTTTTTCTCAAGATGTGAAATAAACAAGGGCTTTTGCGTTGATTCATAAACAAACCCACAGATCCCCTCATATGCCCGGACCTTTGCCTTCTTTGTGCTGCGCCTAGAACCGCAACCAGACCAAGCCCAGAACCCAAAAACCAGACCCCCGGGTATAAAAGACAACATAGAACCAAGATAAAGACGGCTTGCTAAAACAGGTTGGAATATAATCGCGACTCGAATGCGTCTGTACTGTCTGCGCGCTGCAAAAAAAGACCAAAAAACGGGCAACTCGAAAAAAAAAAAAAAGAAGCTTCGATATGATCAGCATACATGATGCCGCTGGCTGCAATCGAAATTGTCAGGACTCGAGGTGGAATGCCCGCGGTAATCGTAATTCGCTGTCGGATGGTAAATCTAGTTTCGATCGTCGGTGGGCTTAGGTCGAATAGATCGTTGCTCCAATTGTCGTTTGCGCTCAAGTTTGGCGTAGTGCAAACCGCAGGCATTGCAGAGAGTTCTCGCGCCGTCTGGACCGCGCCTCCATTCGGGAGTATCGATCCTATTGCAGCTATGGCACCGTCCAGGAGGAGCCGCACGCTGTATTACAGACATGTGTCAGCTTCAGGCTCGTTTCCATCTCTTTGCACCAGGCTCCAAAGTTGGGACAAAACAACTTACGCCGCGCCTTTTCTTCACTTCGTTAAAAGACGAATGCTTTCCTATGCCGTCACCATACATGGAGACATCGTCGTCCTCGGCTCCGGACTTGCGTCCACCATTTTCTCGCGACCGTTCCGAATTGATCTGGGCAATGAGGTGTCGGAGGTTCTTCAAGTTCTCGACCGCGACAACTGCGCTGTCGATGACGACAGAGATTTCACTTTCGGTTGGTAGCCTTGATGGAAGCGGCTGTCCTTGCTGTTCCCGGGCCGCGGCACCATAGCCTTCAGCAAAATGATAAACGGTGCGCCCAGCGTGCGCTATCTGCTTATTCTTCATTATTAGACGTGGAAAAGTGAGCGAGGCGACTACAGTTTCACACTTACCATGTACATCATCTCCCCATAGGACGACCAGTCCGGCAGGGACCTTTCTGAGGCGGCCTTGTATTCGCTACTTCTAGCATGACCATGTCCATATTCTTGCTCCTCTGGGTACATAGGCGGTCGGTGCTGCGAGTCGTATGGTGAGGGCAGTCCGGGTCCACTATGCCTGGGGGAAACAGGGTAAGCCGACAGCGGTAGTTGGCCAGGAGGTAGACGTCCCGTTTGCGCATAATGGGGCCCCGCTGGATGTGCTGGAGGATGGTGAGGATATCCGGCACTCAATGGGGATGCCTCGGCATGCCTTTGGTCAACCTCCATCTGTTCAAGCTTCACTGGCGGCGAGGGGTGCTGATGATGTGTTGGAAATGTATTCAGCGGGGGAGGCGGAGGCGGCCTGCTAGACAATTGAGGTCTTGCGGGGTCAGAGAAAGCGGGTAGAGGATCAGGGCGGGGGAAGCCCGAGCTTGGATGCAATGCCCTCGGCGAAGGATGCTTGTCTACATCGTAACTTCGGGGCGGACCAGATGGTGCAAAGGGCGAAGGGAGGCTCTGGGTAGGCGGCAGTGAGGTCGGAGCATGTGGAGGGTAGGAGGTCGGCTTGGTACCCGAGATGACTTCTGAAATGGAAGGAAGCGACTGTCGATGAGGGTTCTCCGACTCGTCGGACGTCCGCCGGGAATCGACTGGCGAAATCATGCCGGGAATGCTTGCGGAGGACGAGGGGTGGTAGCCGTTGTGGGAAAACGAGTGCGAGTGGTATTGGGAGCTCGGGTTAATCAAGGTTGCCGTCGCCATGACTGTGGCTCCTCTGCTGCTTCTGCTGTTGTTGTATGGTCGTGCTGGATCAAAGTGTTCACGAGTGGTGGTGGCAGTTGTGATCCCGCTACAAGAAGACAAAATGTTAACCCAGTTGCTCGACGATGCAGAAGAAAAACTCGACCCGGATTGACCTGAGAGGCGCACCTTTGCCTGGCAGCAGAATCGCCCGCTTCCATAGCGGGTCTAAGAGAATAAATGGCGTCGTAACCCAAGCAGAGCACCCCTAGCTCAAACTAGCATCTGACTCGAAGAGGCCAGGATAGACGGGATGAAGAGACGCAACAGCTCGATGGGCGGGCGTTAAAGGGCGGGACGGACCGGAGAGAGAGTCCGTTGGTGTCGGTTGCGGGTACACACTCTATAAGGGCACAGACAGTACCTAGCAGACAGGAGTATCTATCTACTGGCGTCCAGTGCGGCGTCGGCGGGAGTTGGTCGTGCAGTGGAGTGAGTGTGATGGTGAAGAGTTGAGAAAAGACAAGAAGCTGCTGAATGGACGTAAAGGTGGTGGTGGCTGCCAACCCAGACAGAGAGAGGTGCACAGGCCTGGAGTCGCAATGGTGGTGGTGGATATCCAGTCTGGGCCACACTTCAGGTTATGGGAGATCTGAGATCTGAGTGGGATCGAGATGGAGTTGGGTGACGAGTGGATAAGAGAGGCCAGCACGCCTTCGGTCCGGTCAGGTAACAAGTCTCTTTGTTCTGCTTCCGTCTCTTGTAGGCATTTGCGGGAGGCGATGCAAAGTCGGAAAACCCACCCGGGCTGACGGGATGTCTGTCGAGATTGCAGATGGGATGGGACAAGATGAGGGAGGGGGGGGACTGATGGGGAGGATCGATTCGGGTTTTTGTCAGTTAGTATATTTCCGGACCAGAAAGTGACAGCCTGAGTCGTCAGATGTTGGAACCCAAGGGGACGGATGGACATGCAGGTAAGGTGGTGGCGAGCGAACGAGATGTTCTTGTCTTTTTGTGACTTTTTAGGACGGTAGCCGCATGGAGGGAGGCCGGGAAGGGGGGGTCCAGGGGAATGGGGGACGGGTCGCCAAGTGGAACGGGGGACTGGGGGATGGGGTTGGGGGGGGATGAACTTGGACTTCCTTGGGAGCGATGGGGCAGGGGGGTGTGTGCGCAGAGCAAGAAGTGGAAGTGGAAGGTGGGCACCAGCAGCTCCCCAGCCCGGGTTTGAAGGTTCCTGTTTGGAGGGAGACACCAATGTGCACCACAGGTCCGGGTGCAAGTGGACCTGTCCCAAGACGCTTATCCGGAGCATAAGAGAGCACGTATCTTTCCCACGCCCAGCTTGAAACCCCAACTCCCAATACGTTTACCAACCCTTCTTCCAACCTGCTGCATCAACCTCATCACAACCCGATATAGAGATAATACGACCATAATAACCCCTTTCGAGCGCGCTTATTCTACTGGCTTAATCAGTTCCTCAATTGAATAACTTTTTGTATTGGTCATAATGACAGCGTCGAAACATCGAGTGACTTTATGGCTAGCGCCAAGAGCTACAGCTTGCGCGAGAGGCTACGTACCTTTTGGAACCCCCGATACCCGCTACCCCTGACTTAGGTGCCCTGCCCTACGCTATTTGATGCTACTCGCTGCGGATGCACTGGATGCAGCACTCGACTTGCTAGGTAGGTACCTACTACCTTGGCTGAGTCTGGGATTGCGTCCCGTCCTGCTGCGCGGCCAGTGGATGGCCGGTGGATGACAGATGCTGAGGTGTTGAGGCCGAGGGCGATCCCGTCCTTAACGGACGGGAATCAGGCACCGCTCCTGGCTGCGGTGGGCTGCGATGGGCGGGCCCGGCAATGTTGAGAGGTTGAGCTTCCCCCCTAGTACCATATCCCCTTCCACTTCAGCTGTGGATTTGTGTGGTGGGCCGGCTATCTGTACACGCTACCTCAGGAATCTGGGAATGGATCGTGGAAGGATGGACTTGAGCGATAGAGCACACACCCCTGCCGCTCTAGTTTCCGCTATAATAGCTGCTGGACCCTTTGTTTCTCTACTTGGCCTGTTTGGGTCAAGTGCACGCGGTACAGGCGCGAAAGGCGGTATCAAAAGAGTACGGCCTTACCTAACCACTTGCTAGGTAACTGTCATCTTTTCTGTTCTATGTCGTGCCGTACCTGTGGGAATTGCGAGGCGAGGGTAGAGAGAGGGAAACGAAATCGAGCCAAGGAAGACGTGCACTAGGCCTGTGCCGTCCGTCTTCAATGTCGCAGATCGAGCGATTGGACATGGGACCGTCCCTCCTCTCCTCGATGGCTAGTTTGGCTGGCTGCTAGCGCCAGAAATCCAACTCGATGGGCGATAACTGAGATGGCCGATGGCCGATGGGTGATGGAGTGATGGACGTGGACCTTATTGCGTGATGAAGAACGTTGGGCTTTTTTACCTTGATGTTTACCCACTCACTTTCTTCTGGTGGCTTTGGCCTTTTCTGTACCCCCTTCGCTTCACCTATTTTCCTTAATTGCCGGCTGGATTGGCTGACGTCTCTAAACCCAGCCAGTGAGTGGGCAATGCTGTGTAGGTTGCCAGGCTTCTTCTGCGCGAGCGCCCAGGGCAATCTGTATCTTCCCGGTAGTTGGCTAGGGAACCGTTTACGAAGCCTCTAAGAACTACATCTCGTTGCTGGTCACGTCTGTTCTTGCTTGAGAATGACGCGTCGCAATAAGTGAAGTGGACGGCAACAAAGTCGAAAAACGGGTAGACCGGCGAATGGATATCACAATTTGTCTTGATGCCACCGGTAACACCACAAGGACATCGAAAGGGGGGCCCGGGGGAGGGAAAGGGGGTGAAAAAGGACCGAGCACCTTGAAGAGCGGCGCCGTTCAACAAGCGGACGAGGACCGGATCTTGTAATCAACAACACCCCAGAACAGAACCAGCCAGCCAGCGCCAAACTTGAATTCGAAGGGATCGCCAGCTTCACAAGCACAAAGGCAGCTGGGCAGCTGCAGCACGGCAAGGCAAGAATTTGTGGTTGTGCGGCCTTGTGCCGTGAGAGGGTGTGGTCGCAATGACACAAGAGTCGGAGAAAAAAAAAGGGACTTGCGACAGGGCGGGCAGAAAGCGGCCAG
This sequence comes from Neurospora intermedia, assembly GCA_037102815.1. NCBI lineage: Eukaryota > Fungi > Ascomycota > Sordariomycetes > Sordariales > Sordariaceae > Neurospora > Neurospora intermedia. Next base: position 3,461,772 of record BTPP01000001.1, on the reverse strand, counting down.
GTATCCTGCTCCAACCCAGCCCAGTTCTTGCAGAGGCCGACCTGACTAACCTGAGCAACGAACGGCACGAGGGGATACCAAACCCCCCCGCCTGGCGCATCCAATTCCATCGGCTGGGGGGAGCCATGGGGCATCAAAATGAGATCCGAAACGATCCGATACAACTTCATCGACTTCGTTCCCGGTCCTGCTGCTGCTGGTTGATGTCTCATGTAGTACTTTGAGTACCGTATGTCCCCATGTTGTACTTGCACGTATAAGTCGTCAATACTGCCGCTGCTGCTTTGTGTTCGATCCATCGTTCGTCTTTTGTTATCGGTGTCTGTCCCGACAACGTTGACGCTTGCAAGGAGTGCGATATCCTCCCTTCCCTACCTACCGATATCCAGTCGCTCTAGATGCAATAAAAGGCCAACAAAGTCGACATATCGCCTTTGTTGTGTGACAACACTGAATACCAATCAATAGTCCGATGTCGCAGCCGAGGGTCCCTTTGATTTTCCCCATGCCCATGCTTCCGGGGGGGTTGGTGGAATGAAGTGATTGATACTGACGACGTCAGTGATGCTTCTCGGCTGGTCTCGACCAAGGCGCGATCCCGTCAGCCAGTCCACCCGTGATGAGATGTGCGAGATGAGATTGGGACTTGGCAAAGCTAAGGATGTGAGGACGAGTGGATTTGAATGGAAATACCGACGAGAAGAACAGGTGGAGGCTGCTAAAGAGGCGTCACCGTCATCTTGAAAGTGACGATCACTGGAGAAAAAAAAGCGCAGATACCTAACACCCAGCCCAGATTTATGATGAGAGATGGTTTTGGGGTGAGATTGCCTAGATTGAAGTGGGGGAAGCTTGTCCAACTGAAGCCCAAAATGGGGGGGTGTTTGGGGTAGGGGGGGTCGCATGATCTCACACTAGCCGTCACAAATCCGAGCTTGGCATCGCTAGTAGCTGCACTTGTACGGTACGCGGGTGCTGGGACCTGGTGCCGCGCTTGGGATTTTCTGGGATGTATCGACAAGTGTACACCTCTGCATGGATATAGCTGGCTAGCATGGTACCTTGCTCGTACAGAAAACAGGGGCCAGGAAGCAGCCACACTAGACGTTTATTGTAAAAAGATTAAGGTTCTTTGCCTCCCCAAGAACCGTGCTAACAAGTTAGATCCACGCAGATGTGTACTGACGACCCGAACCTGATATTCTGACTCGGTCTTTATGATAGTAATACCATATGGCTCTTTGCGAGCTGAGCTCCTCGCAGTTTAGAGTTAGTAGGTGTTTACCTGGTGTTGGCAGCTAGAGTAAGGTGTTAGGGTTAGCTCCGGCAGTGTAGGAGACGGTGAGCGTCTCCCGCATGTGAGGATGTCATTTACGATTTGAAAAAGTGCACATCTGGCGCTGTCGCGATGTCCTAGTTCGCATCTGGGTGATGGCATTTACACCACTATACGCAGTAGTGATAGTTGCGCGCACACAGACGAGACCAAGCAGAAATTCTTGGCTGTCTCTCACAGTGAGTTTATACAGCCCCACACAGTCCAATTGGAGATAAAACACAGTCGGATTATCCGGGTCAACGGCAGCGGACCACCCACTTGGTACTAGGCTGCGATCCTAGTAAATGCGGTGAGTGAGGTGAGTTTGCCATTACAGTACAGTAAGGTCCCCTGTTCTGACACCCCCCAGTTGCAGCAACCCCCCCTGTAGCGGCAACCCCCATAGCGAAATCTGGCATTTTTTGCCTAGGAAGAGCAACCCGACAACTAGCAACCCGGGAGAGGCAGAGTTGCTGTTAATTTGTATGGTGAAATGGGAAAAGTGGGTCCGTTACCTCGTAAAATATACCTGGCATGCCAGTTTTGGTGCAGTTTTGGTGTTTTTTTTGGGGGGGGGGGGGGTAAGAAGGAAAGTGGTCTGTGCACGACACCATTTTCAACAACCCCCCCTGTTCGAACAACCTCTTTACCCAGATTTTTGGGGTTGCTGGAACAGGGGACCTTACTGTACTTACCGGCTTTAACCATAGTTTACACTGTACACGTGTACACGCCTTCTGCTGTGCTCGTACCGCATGAATGCGCTGCAGCGCTTCATCTGCCCCAAGCCTAGAGGTACTTGTACCTACCCCCGGCCTTGAAAGTTCTACTTGCAAAAAGACTTCCTACTCGAAATTACGAGATATCTTACCAGTACGGTATCGCAAAACAGAGTATATCTTACGCAGCTGCCCTAGAGCCTAGCAGCTTTCACATCTGCGTTGCACATTCGTTGGACTAGGTGTACATATCAGCGCATTCTGTGGCACATGTATGGGCGTAGCGAGCAGTTCCACTCCCCAAAGCAGCAAAAGGCACACCTTTGTATCGCGATGGTCTCAAGACGGGCCTTGTGGATTTCTTCGTCAGTCTCAATTGCGTGCCATGGATGGGTTCGTTGGGAGCTTCACAGCGTGAGATACGTCCCTTTTCACTGTGCATTATGCAGATGCTGTGCAGGAACGCGATGCGAATTTGGAAATCGCAGCCCTTGTCAAAGTTTGTGACAATCTGCCAACTGTACCCCTGGCTGTATGGGCCAGAACGATGACATGCTAAGCCGATAGCATTTAAGCCTGAGTGAAAGACAGGCTCCAGAAGAAGAGGCAATTGTTCTTGATCAATTGAGATCGCATTCTCTTGGGCCATAAGAACAGCGAAGAACACAAGTTGTACCTCAGATACCGTACGTCTTTTAACATCTGGTTGTTTCCCGAGACTTGACCTCAATGTTGCTTTCCACCAAATGAGGTCGCTAGTCGATTTGCGGGAAAATGCCTGATGACCTGGAGTTTCGCAGATTTCCCTTGTCACTCATGCAATCTAATTCTGACCGTGACCGTTGGGTCGGATGGCAGAATTGGCCAACTTGTTCGGGCGTTATTACAGTGATACCGGCCTCCCTGGCCGTGACCACAATGTCTACCACTGTACGGTCATCTGAATGACGAGCCTTTTCCCAACACAGCAGATGAAAGGTTGATCTTTCTAGTTGCGAATGGCGGAACGACACCGTATCAAGACCTTTTGATTGGTGACCAGGGCCGCATCGTAGCATATTTGTTTTTTTTTTCTCTCTATCGGACTGAGAGCGGTCCAAGATTGGATAAATGACTCGTACCAGACTTTCCGTGATTCTAGAATGTTGTCTCCGTTGATCTTTTCTCAGAGGGGTTGCGCCGAATCGAGATTCAAATATCACGCTAGCTGGGGCCGGTTTCAAAGACAAACCCGATCAATCTCAACTCATGTGAGACGAACAGAATCAGCAATTAATCCGAGAAGGGTTGGACGCTACGGCTGTCTTGTCGGGCCTCGAGAGGTTCGATTACTACTGAAACAATGAAGCACTGGTCAACAACCTGACAAGTTCGTTGGGTCAAAGACGGCGATACCTCCTCACTCACATACTGTGGTACAATATCCACGGCTTCTTCATCTCACAACTAGATTCCATCATTACCCCACGTTACTCACTGCCTGGGTATCCGGTCACTCACTATTCGTTACAGCGACGACGATAGGATTACCCGCGATGAGGCCAACGTGTGTCGATTATCGGCAGATCATGCACAGCTCCAAACAGTGGAGGTCGCGTTCTATGGAATGGGAACGAGCGGAACTGAGGACGATTCGCGCTAAAAGATGGCTATCAATAGCTGTATGGAAAAACACTGCAGAGTGCAGTGCAGAGGGAGGTACCTGCTGCACAGGTACAGGACGCACGGTGGGTGGAATCTCAGTTTATGTCAGATCGATCCATCATCCACCTCTCCGAATTTCCGGGTTGCGCCAAGATGTTCCCACTCAAGCACATGCCGACAAGTGCGAATCTCTCACGGTCATGAAAGCCCCAGGAAAAGAGGAAGGTACCGCTACACTACCTACAGTCAAAAACCCTGCTTCTGCAAGCCCCTTTAATGCTAAACCCCCCCTTTTGGCAAAGAATCTTCAACTGCCCGCCATCCTCCGAATAGCTGATATTGTGTTAACCCCTTTTGCAAAAACAGAGGTGTTTACTGTAAACGACACCTATGTAGCACGAGTATCACGGGCAATTCCAGAGAAGGTGTCGCTGCGTTGACAAACACTCAAGTCATCACAACCCGCTTCCAGCGTCACAGTAACCGTCCGGGTGGAGAGTCAGCCTGGGGCCCGCTTGAACCTCAGCAGAGGCACATGGAGCACATCACATCGCACATCGATCTGGCCCGTGCCTTCCAACCGTTCCCACGGCAAAGCAGTAGCAGGGATCGGGGGTCGATGAAGAGCGCAGGGAAGAGCGGGGCCCGGTGCAGCCATTTTCGAGACCATTGAGTAGCGTATTTTTATAGCAGGGGTCCCATTGGCCGGATTCCAGATGGCTTGGACCTCGCTAATCGATAATCGAACGGAGGCACAATGGCAGTTGACAGCTTGCGAGTCTGTGTGTCTGCTGCTGACATGGGTGCCGGGCCGGGAGTTGAGCAGAAAGCTCAGTCCTATCGAGAAGATGACACACCACCAAAAAAAGAAGAACAGATGCGAGCGGTGTCAGAAGTCAGGCGGGCTGGCGGGATCCAAGAGTACATGGGATAGTAACCAAGCATCTGCGGGCGGGAAACAATGTGGGTGGCCTTACCAGAAATCTGCTCACCAATGGCGCTCATCTCGACAGGTTCCCCGCTTCGGTGTTGAGCCTGTTCAATCTCGATCGATGTTGGAAAAAGAACCTGATCGTCAAACGAAAATGAAATGAACAGTCATTTGGCGGCCACGATCTCCCTATCAAGCTTCTCTGACTTTCAATAGTGGATGCACCCAAGGTCAACAGGTACGTCATAACACTCGTCGTGTCTGCCGCTCATGAATCCCGTGACATGCTGTATCTTGAAAAGAGCCAAAACACGTATAGACGACTGGACGTGCGGTCCTTTCGCTACTATCGAAGGAAGAGGGCCCGACGCTGGGGCCGGTAAACCTTCGAGATGGAAGAGAGACGTATCCGTCGTTTTGGACTGAGGTGCTCATCCGTGTTGGAGACAGGTGTCTCCTCTCTCTCTCCATCATCAGAGTGTTCAAGTCCACCAAATCCACCCTCATCGGCCTCGCATCGCCCGTCATCTTGCAGATCAAAAACGTCGATTTTCTTGTTTTGTTCGCCCTGCAGATCTGCCCCTGGCCGTTTCCAAAGGCGCGGGGTGGGCAGTGCGATCATCCAGGGACCATGACAGGTCTGCAAGCCAGTTTCCTGTTTTGTTGCCTGTTTGACAACGGTTGCGACCAATGGCAAATGCTTGCTCAAAGGGGAAAGCCTAGTTTGAGTTTGGCGGTCCATACAATCCCCCCTTTTATCAACAATAATTGGGGCCGCCAGATTCTTATGCACTTTGCGAGTGTATGCGCCCGGATAATCTGGAACAAAGACCTCAAAGCACCTTCTAGCTACCAAAGAGTGCCCAACTGTACTAAGAGGGGACAAAAAAACGTTAGGCTTTGAGATCCCCAGTAACCGGGCACAAGTGCCGTCTCTCACCAAAATCAGACCCCTTCAGGTGCAACTCTTAGCCAAAAACCTTGAACTTTACAGTTTGCCGATTTTACATGTGGGAATACGATCCCGATTGACCAAATCTTTTGCACCTTGGGGGGTACTTGCACTTTTCGGGGGCCGCACCTTGAGGGTACATTGTTGAAGTGATTTACAATGCGAACCTGCCAGAACCGAGTTGGCAGTCCTCTTGCGTTGAGGTTTCCTTTTCTGGCAGCCTCCTGGGATGCGACATGCAACGCCCGTCCCGGGCAGTCGCTGACCACCACGGCCGCCGGCACCAACAACACGGCCAGTGGTTTCACCGGATTGAAACCGTAACCACGACTAGGAGGTGCTGGGGGAGCCACTATTGGCAGATTGGCCGGCGCCGGGATCGCTTGCCGGAAAGCATGGCATTGCAGCGTTGCAGTCAATTTCGCCCCTATCAAGGTAAGCAGCAAGCTCATGATCGGATTCAATATTTCAGACCGACCTTTCAGAAACGGGCTGGGTAAATTGACGAGATGGACCGCGATTGATCTGCTTTCGGATGCGATTGCCGCTGCAAAAAATGGCCAGATTTGATGTCAGCTCCAATGGAAAGTGTGTGACGGCACAGACTCCACTATCAGCCATTTCCATAGGTACACTACACTACTACACAAGAGACATCACCTGTTATGGCAGACGCAGTACCCGTACACTTCAGTTTGCACACGTACTTGTATGTAGTGTAGGTACCTACTTACTTGCCTCTACCATACTGTGGCGTGCTCTCAAGCTGTAACGTACGTACAGTACGTACCGCGGCTGTTGTTGAACTGCCCGGGATCTTACATCGACAACTAACGATTTGAGATATTGATGATCCGACTCATCCTTTTATTGGACCGAGCGTTGTCTCGGCTATTTTGCCGTTAGCTTTGATTGGGACGGTTCGTCATTTTTGCTGCTGGATTCATCGCCTACATACAACACTACACTAACTTCCAATCCCGTCCTTGAGGTCAATAGTGTTCACTTAGTACGCACGCTAAAACACCCGGTGAGCCGGTGGGCGGGCTTCTGCCCCAAGATTTTGGATAGCCAATTTCAACTCTCATGATCAGCCAACGGCAGAGTGGATGTGACGAGGCCGAGTTGGAAGTGGAAGGCAGGGCAGGTTAAGTTTAGAATTCCTGTCCCATAGTCTCACTCCCCGCCCGCCGTGAGCCTGACATCTTCACCTCACCGTCTCTTTAACAACGCTAATGCGAACCGCTCCTACGGGCTGCAATGCTGGCATCTTGGACGTATCAAATGCTTCCTGATCGAGATGGAGGGATCTTGTCGACAGCATCATCGAGATCGCGATGCTTGTTGCGGGCTGGCGGCTCAGTTCCCGAAGGACCAGACGACTACGGCACATACACTTTTGGCTGTAAGAACAACACCGACTTCAACTCGGACAATTACTACATCCCCTCCAGCGAATGGAAGGAACAACAAATTTCACGGTGTAAGAGAGATCCCGATAAGCCACGGCAACCAGCCAGCCAGCCAACCGGGGCGATGACAACCGAGGCCCCATCTACATACACTACTTTGAATGGCAAGCACCTATTGTCCTTGGCATCTCAACGCAGATATGGGTATGACAACATCGGGTCACAAACCAGAACAAGATTGGTGTGGTTCGCTGACAGGCCATTGATTGACGCTATTCCAGAGCCATGCCACCAGACTGGGTGCTCTGCCCCTTTGGGTCATCGAATCGATGGCTCCCCAGCCCCCCACCTTCTCCGGCACTCCCAGAAATCCCATACTGTAGGGCCAGATTCCCGAGATGGACGCTAATCCAATAAATTACACGTGGAGACCAGAATCCCCCAATCAGTACGCGATGTCGAGGAGCCAGTCGCTTTCTAGAAGCTTGGGCGATAGGTAAAGAAAAAGCAAAAGAAACGAGACCCAAGGAAAATGAAAGAAGGAAAGAAAGATGGGGCCATACAGGCGCTTTCAGCACCGCTACTGAAAAGTCGAGAACTCCTGGTCGACAGCCAAGCCTGAACAAAACAAACCGTCGCTTGTTCTGGAGAAAAGGACAAAGTTCACCAGGGTCCAGGGCACAATCGGTCCACGACGGCGCCGATCTGGTATTCGATAATGGATGCCAAGAATGCGCACATGGCACACAGACGAATGGGAATCACGGGATTCGAATCTGGATTATCTGCATCGTACCATTCTTATGAACCCAAAGAAAAATCATCACGCCTAGTCTACCGATGTTTTATCTTACAGCCGCGCTCGACAATCTCTGCCCCTTCAGCAGGCGCCACCGAAGCAGCAGCCTACCATGGGGCATGCTTGCCATAGGACACTACAGGCTCGCGTTCGTCTCCTGACTGGATGCCCTCTGTACCCAACCAAACCACATGTTGCGTGTCAGATACTGCCTTTGGTTCATTCGCTTCGAGGCTTACCTACAAGCTTGAACCTTCTGTCAGGTGTCATGGTTCGAAAGGCCGACAGCTACCGACGGCTCGTGCTCACTACACTACCTCCTCAATCCAGCACACAGTGAGATCGTCGATACGGCACTGCGCACAATAACCGTTATTACACTCATCCCGCTAACCTCCGCTACCCTACCCAGCCCGGTCCATGTTCCCATGACCCACCCTTCCCAAATCCTGCTGCGCTACCGGCTCGCGGCGAGCTTCCGCACCCAAGGAAAGTCACAAGCGAGGGGGGCGAATAGATCCAGCTCACGGCGTGGGGCCGGACCCTTCGATCTACATACATCAATGAAGGTCTTGGAGCGCGGTCACATTACTGCCACGCTATGCATACTAACTAAATATCATACTTAGGCCGGATGTCAAGTACACTACATACTGCTAGGGTAGTTAGTGTAGTGGCCTGTTATCTCTGCGACCACTTCTGACATGCCCATCAATCCCCGAGGCTTATTATCGTCACCACTTTTGGCGAAGGAAGTCCATCACGCTACGACGTACAAACCCTATTCGAGGAGACCGAGTTCCAGTTGTTTGGTACGGTAGCATCATCAGGTTAGTGCACGCCTGGAACAAGGCCTGATCTATTGCGCGTTCTCGGTGAAACGAGGATGAGTAACACCCCGGTGTACGTGCTGGTCAACATCAAAAGAAGGAAGAGTTATAGGGCCATCACAACGCCCAGTAACGGCTCCACGTGGTTCCATCTTGGCGCCGGGAGCGTGTGTTGGTCGAAAGCGAAAGAGGTTCTTTCAATTGACTGCTAAGCCAAACAAAGAAAAGGGTGGTGGCAAGAAGGGATGATGTGGAGCAGCTTCTCTTTGGGTCAGTCCAAGACCGGGTATCGGCTTCATATATGCGGTTGACCTGTGTTACAATCCTACTGCGGTCAAGACCTTAACCCGAGGAACTTTGTTGGGGGGTATCTATGACAGACACGACAATGCATGATGGATTATACGGAAGACACGATTCTGATGCCCAAGGGCTATCATGTTGTCAAGCAGTCTCGACATGCCCGTTATCTCAATTGTGGTAATTTGTGCTCGCAGGAGGAATTCACTTTGTCCCACTTATTCACCACTGAGATCTCAAAGCTCCGTGGTGAATCTGCCACAAAGCTTGCGAGATTGGCGTCTCGTGGGTTGGGCGTACCTCGAAGAACAAAAGCAAGAGACGGTTTGTCTGTACCATGACATGTGGCATGACCTGTATCAGCTAGACCAAACACAGTCGGTGGCAATCAGTGCAGATATATGCCGAGGACTCACCGGTCTCGATTCACTCCCACGGCCCAAGACCCTCCCCGGAGCTCAGTCGCTGATGCAGCGCCTGTATTCAACCTGATACGACCGCTTGAGATCGTTGTCCCGAGATTGTGCTTATTTGGCGCCGACCCGCCAGCTCTTTGGTCATCCATAGCTTTGTGGTCGTGACATAATACGAGGCGTCAAGATCGTATGTTCCGCGATCTCAGAGCAGTCTTACCCATCAGCCGACCACGGGAGCGGCAAGTACTATCTCAACCGTGCGGGAGGGGGGTTAATGGGAGAAAAATCTCCGATGTGTGAGGCTTCACATGTTGAAATGAGCCGTGTGTGTGTTAGTGAACACAGGACGTGGAGTACACGCAGGTTTCCTGAGCGATCGTTGTAATAGCCGGCATACAACTCTGTGTCCGATGTCCCTCAGCACTTCGTCCAACCGGCGTTCGTATCATGTCCTCTCAGTTCCAAGAGCGCTTGTACTCTCTTCACTCCTGCGCTCTATGAAGGGCAATCAGCAAATCTCACAGCCGTGGTAATATGGTTCTGTGATTTGCAGGGCGGCACGTTATGTGAACACAAATTCTACCACGGAAACACAAGTACAGGGCAGGTTCCAAATCTATACACACCCCTCTCGTTCTGGTGGGTTACCCAAGTGAACTCTTGGGCGTCAGCGTCTCGTTTAAGCCTAAAATTTATCCATATGCGGGCCGGCCGGGGTGGAAGGCTTGTTCACTAGTGTATGTGTTGAATGGGAGTTTGTGGTTGTCCACCAATCCCCCCTCCCAGGATGTTGTTCCATTTCTCCCCCACCCCTCCGTTAAAATGGCCCATCTGGTCTCGATCGCCTGATCTCAAGCCATCCCGATCTTCTTGCAACACTGGTCGGGTCGGTCAGATTAAACGCATCAGCGTACAGCCCTTAACGTGCACAATACTATCCGCCGCTGTGTCTTTCATTTGGAGAATCCATTTCATTTCAGGTTATCTCTCTGAACGTGGATGCTGGGGACTTTGGACACTCCAAGCTGTGACTGGAAGCCATGGGATACACTACCGCCGAGCCTGTGCATAAAGTTGCGATACCTTGCTAGCAGTATCTTTGTGCCTACTTTATCACACCACCACACTTGGTCACCACCACTGTTCATCAAGAGAGTGAAATCTCCCGTATGACTTGGGGTGCGTGGGTTCGATGCGGCACCTTTTCTGGTTGTTCATCACGGGAGACACGAAAGCTCGAGCCAACCAAATCGTGAGCATGGACGAGATCAACCCTGCGGTACGACGGGAATGCGAGATCGAGAAGAAAGTCGTCTCGACATACACGCACGTAGTTTTATGCTCTTTCGCGGAAATTTTCTGATTCTTCAAAACAACAGCTGCAAATGCCGTGCGATGGAACTTGGCAAGTGACTCTTTTCGACGGTAATATCAAGCACCCCATTTTCTACCTTTCCCCTTGTCGACCTTGAGTCCTTGTCCTTTTTTTTTCTTTCTTTTCTTTTTGCACCCTAAAAGCCGAGACGGCACTTCGATAGGTGATCAGTGGCCAGGTTTGAGCAAACAGCATGATAACGGTGAATTTGGGGCGGCCACAGATATAGGTACGCTGCACAAGCCTCCGATACATACAAAGGCCAAAGTGTGGGCTTCGTGGGTAAAAAAAAAAAAAAAAATAGAGAAAAAAAGGGAGAAGGACAGAAGCTCGGAGGTCGGCAAAATTACCGGTTATTCTCCGTGATTGACCACCAGACAACGACTCGTCCCTATACGCAACTATAGTTGTACTCGCCGCATGCTGATGTTGTGTCATATTAAAGCTAATGGCTGTTTGGCGGTTGTGTTTGTTGCCGGGTGTTAGGAGTATCATTCGGTTACCTGGTTTGTAGCCTGTGGTTTCCCCATGGGTAGGTAGGTAGGTTACAGTCGTCTTCCAATAGTTTGATATCCTGCGTCGGCTACTGCACTTTGAAAGCCCAAGTGAGCTCAATATGTATGTTGCTCACAATTGCCAGGTTTTGGGAACGTCGTGGGCATCCAGACACACAGCTGTTTCAAATGCCTGACGTGTGATGTCTAAGCCACGACGATCACTGCCTGCCTACCTGCCTGTACGCTCGAAACAAGGGCACAAAACGATAATATTCCACAATTGGGAAGAGGTGAGCGTCCCCTTTCTTTTTTTGATATTTCCCTCCACTTTCCTGTTAGCCTCACACACACGGAACCGCACCCTTTTTGTGTTCCAAATGTTTGTTCTCATCACTGCCTCGGTCAAGCTGCATGGCAAGATGTCCGTCAGCAGCACCTCGCAGTTAACAAATTGGGATTCAGATGCTGGGATTCCATTATACCAGATCTCTTGACCGGTCGTTCACCAACGGCGGTTGAACAACTCCTATGCGATCGGTTTCACCTACGTAGTAGTAACTATCATGTAAAGTGAACATTTCCAATACAACCCTTCAAGGACTCTCTCCCTCGTCATAGGCTGAAGATACGCCCTATCGGCTCGTTGTCCGCCTTAGTTTTAACCTGAAAGACAATATCATTTGTCAGCATCACCTTGTGCTTATGTTCCGTTTGAAGATGAGACATTTATTTCACACAGGTCAGAGGTACATTTCTGTAACAAGCGTGGTGGCTCTCGGAAAGAGGATGATTGCATTTGCTGCAGCGCGGGAAGTGATAAACCTCACCGATGTGCCAACACTTTTTTCTCCTGCCCATGGCTACAGAAGTCGATGTTGCAGCCGTCGTGCAGAAACAATAATCCCATCACGAAGCAAACAAAGATCATCGAGTTCCACTGGTCATCGTCGTGTCTCGACACTTGCACTCGGCTATTAACTCTGGGCTATTAGGTACCTTCACCACTAGTCCCGCGGCACATGCAAAATGAATGGGAAATATTTGCGCCGTTATCAACAAAGCAAATACAAAAAAAAAAAAGACCCATCAATTGAGGCGCGACCAGATGAAGTCAACATGCGGTAGCTTGCTTGCCTGTTTTGGTCAAACTTATAGACGAATACGTCCTTGAAGTGATGTAATTCCGGGACATGGTCAGGGCTAGGCGGCCTGCTGACCAGTCTGTCAGATCGATCCCAACCGCTGGCCGGACATGGATTACCTTTTTTTTTTTTGTTGTCTTTCCTTTCTTCTTTTCCTTTTCTCTCTTTTTTCGGGTTACAGTGGGCTGAATCTTTGCTTCTTCTTCTCCCTGGTCATCAATTTGTTTGCTACGCTCTTGGTGGTTGTCAGACGCCGCATTGACACTCTGGCTTTGTTTTTATTATGTTTCTTTTCTTTTCCAACACCCGTGACGGCAACGGCATTGAGCAGCACACACAGGACACAATCAGCACACGCCACGCAAAGTGCAAAGAGCAAGGGCAATCGATGTAAACCCATCCTACCCAACGTTGAGAATGATCCATGCCCGGACTGCAGCAAGAAGAAAAGACCGACGACATGGTTTATGCACTGGCATGAAACCCAGTTACATTCTAAGAGATCATCGGATTCGGAATCCCGATCGATACCAGTCGCCAGTGTGCAGCCTGGCGGACAGGCGGACAGGCGGACAGGCGGAGGGTGGTTGTTCTCTTCTGTACGCGGGACATTGGGGCAGGCATCCCCTTTACCGATCTGTTCTGTTCAAAAGATACCTCAATGTCACCATCTTGGTAAAGGTCTAGCGTTTCGGAATCTGCGGGTGGACATCAATTACCCTGAAGAGGTGTGTCCAGCGAATTCTAAACTACCTATCTACCTACTTGGGAAAACCGGCCGAACTGAACCACGACCAGATCATCGACGCTATCACAAGGTGAGCCCTCCGGTTTTCAGCTCTACAAGCTTTCTTGGTACAATAGTTGCTACTGAAATGAGTGGTGCTTGCTCCTAGGTACTACCGGATTATGGTGTGGGATAAAAGGTAAGGCAAACGGTCCAGGCCCTCGTCCATCGTTTGACCGGGCGCTTTTTATTGTACGACTTTTTTTCCTACAAATCCCAAATCCGCTTGTATGCTCCCATTTTCTCTTGCCGTGACTCGTGGAATTCTAAACAGGCTATTAGGGCATAACAAGACATTTGTGTGTCTGCTTGTCTCGGGTAAGACATGCATCTAGGGGGGGGAAGCTAAGACATCAGATCATGTCCCACTGCCTTCTATCACGCTCGCGTGTCTGGAAACTTCAAACGATGCTTCTAGATGGTCCTATATTTACTTTTCACATATCTTTTCTCCAGCTCGGTCTCACCCTCCCTTACGGGAGTTGGTTGGCAGGTAGGTATAACAGGTAGGTACGTGGACGAGGCTGCGATGACGACGGGAACCGCCTCACACGACTCTGGTCAGTCATGAAGCATGTGCATGGTTCATGGGCGGCGCCGTAATCTTCAAACCACCCACCCACCCCCTCCGCACTCCGCATTCTGCCCCCTTTACAGACAGTGAGCTCGATACAGTTCCCCAACCCCGACCCGCCGCCCCCCACTTTCCGACGGCTGATCTCTCGGAAGACATACGGAACATTGTTGGGGGGGACGGGGGGTACACACACGCCTTGCTTGCTGACATGGGGGCCAGTGGGCAAGGGAGAGGATAGACAGTGAAAGACGCGGGCGATGAAAAAGAGATGAGATGATCGCATCGATTTTCATACAACACCGTCTTTTGATTGTCAAGACACTAGTCAATAGAAGCCCTGCCCTGCCTTGTCTTGCCTTGCCTATACCTACCTCTACCTCAACATGTACCCAGCCCAGAACTTAGATCTACATGGCAGCTGCGTGTAGGTTAGGCGAGGCAGGTACGTAGAGGTAGCAAATTCACACGCCCCCTGCCACTCCCCTTTCCATGTAGAGGTAGCCATCTCGCATCACGATCACTGCCGATAAAATATACTAAAAAGTCTTCGTTCTCATTGGCTGTAACGATTCCTGTTCATGTACTGATGCACTCCTTATAGGACAGGTACACCCACTTAGGTAACTCCATACGTCTTGACCGGTCAACACAGCTTTTGTCGTTCGCTCTTTTCGTCTGTCCGTAGCATGTGTATGTACACACTGTCTGTAGCTGGTTGTCTACTTCTACATAGCAAGGGTCGAGCGAAGGTGTGTCGGTTAGTACCGAAACGCCATTAACGGTCAAGATGACAGCCGGGCGACTCATCCATCACCTTGGGCTTCCCGTACTCTCTACCATGAATCGATGATGCATGTCGGGTGCGATTCGGCACTGCTCTACTTACACCCCGGAAGCCAGAAAAGAACCCCAACTACAGTACCGTACTTGAATTATTCTGGCTATGCTTGAATATTCTATGAAGTAGGGTGACTGGCTGGCTGGCTACCTTGACCCTTGAGATTTCAGGCTCCGGCTACAATGAGAAAAGGGTCCGGACTTCCTTAGGATGCTGTGGTAGGAGATACCACCTTTCCATTTAAACATGCGAAATATGGGTGTCTACAACAAGCAAGATATTACGTCCTGCACAGGAGTATACCAGAAGTCTTCGTGGTATAGCATTAACGTGGGAGAAGGGCATTTGGGAAGATGTTGACAGAAAGGAACAACAACATTCATAAGTCACAGACTGTAGTGAAATCATCACATAACGGCCATCCCCTCCGCTGAAAAGTCATGGAAGAGTCTCCAAGAACCAATACGCTTTGGAACAACATGACTGACTACCTCTACCCTACGTAGGGACTCGCAAGCGAACTGCTGGCGAAGACTTGCAGCCATGCACACCTCTTGGTGACAAAGTGGAAAAGTGACGAGAAGTTGCAAGAGAATAAAAGAGAACAGCAAAAAACCGACAGTGTCCAAAAAGGCAACAATGTAGAGACAAGAAATAACCAAAAAAAAACAGAGAAAAAAAAAGAAATTCCCCTCGACCGGAATCGAGCCGGTGACCTTTCGGTATACAATCTAGACAATTACAGCCGAACGTGATATCCAACTACACCACAAGGGGTTTTGATTTGTTGTAGGTTACTCACGGATTCAGCCTCTAAGTACTACACTTCACATAAGCGTTCTATTCCAGGCTTGTTTGTGGTGATCACAATGTTTACGACCTATACAAGCTACTGGTGTGGATCTTGGTAAGGGAGTTGGCAAGATGCAGGTATCAAATGTGAATTGTGGAGACAATTCGAAGAGCATTTTCTGACGTTTAATATACTGCGCTCGGCGATGGATCCGATGCTCAGGCTGGAGCTTCAACTACCGTATAATTTCGGGGCACTGGGGTTTGACGTTCCCTGGAAATCAGGCATAACCTGTAAGCATACCGCACGAATATGTGCTTTTTATGCCTGGGAAAAATAGTGGGGGTGACAGCTCGAGAGTCCGGAGGACTGTACACTTGATTCTTACAATGTCCTGCCTTTTCCTACCTATCTTTCAAAGGGCGCTGGAGAGTGAAAATATCGACAATCACCATCTTGCATACGATTTCTGGTGGGCATGAAAGTTGCAGTATGCTTAGAGGTAGGTAAGTAATATACCCAAGAGAAAATTCCACCTGATCACTAAATCACAACAAGAGAAAAACACCACACAATCAACGAAAGGTAAACAAGTCAAAGACAGAAAAGTCACGCATCACACCTGCCCCTCAGCAACAGTCTTCTCCCTCTCCTCCCCCTCAAGAGTAGCATCCTTCGCGCTATCATCAACATCCAACACCTTTTCCACCTCCTCTTTCTTCAATTCCCCGTCACATCCCGCGCCATCTACATTCCCTCCCGCTTCAACACCGCCATCGCCCCTCTTGTTCTTCTCCTCCTCTGTTGCTTTGATCTTCCTGTTCTTCTTGAGCCCCCTAGTCCACTTACTCTCCCTCTCCTCCTGATTTTTCTTCTTCTTAGTATCCTTCTCATCATCACTACCAGTCTCCCATGGATTCGGTCTAATAACTTTCAACTTGACCATTTCCCTTTTTTCCTTTTCCCCTTCGACGCCTGCTGCGTCTTTGTTTTTGTCTCCAATGGTAGCGGCGTCATCTTGATCAACACGATAATAAACCCTCAACCCAACCACCGCCACCGCATTCCACGGATTCTTCTCAAACTCCGCATTTGGATCCACCAGCTCATTCCTGTGTCCGTCTCTACCACGTCCACCATGACGACCGCGGGGATCTCGACCTCTAATGCGCGGGTGCGGTCCCGGGCCGATCGGACCAGGCTGCACTGGTTGCGGCGGACCCGGCTGTGGCTGGAGGGGCGGCAATATAGCTTGATTACGAGAACCTTGATCAATAGGCCTCCCGTTGCGACGAGCGTCCTCGCGGATGTGCATGTCGAGCTCCCGATCGGAGATGTCGGAGATGCTGGAGATGCTGTAGGTGTCATCAGTGTCCGCGGAGGAAGACGATGACTCGGAGAAGCTCTCGTCGACGAAGCGGGGCTCTGGGGGAAACTGATGGCCATCGTCGATGAAAACTTCGCGACGGTGTGGTGGATGTCCACCGTATCGTTGCTGGGAGCGACGGGGTGAGGGCCCCGGGTCTATCGATGGGTGTCTTGGCGATCTATCTCGTAATTGAGCAAGAGATCGCTGCCGGCGCTGATCCTTAGGATGGGGTGGAGGGAAAGGACGAGGGGAAGAAGGCATTGGTGGTTGAAGAGTGCGTTGCTCGGTCGGGGGGCGAAGGGTAGGGGAAGGAGGAGGAGGCTGTCCCTGGTTGTCAAAATCGTGTGGCTTTTGTTCCTGGCCTTGCTTTATACTATCGTTGCTGACACCGTTTTCCAACATGAGCTCTAGCTCCTGCTTTAAGTTGGAGAAAAGGTTGACAGCCGCCCGAAGCTTGTTTTCGATAGCTCTGGTACGATCATCACCTCTTCTACTTTCTCCATACGTTGGACGAGGTGACTGCGAGTGTTGGGGAGCATCCTCCAGTGTCTTGTGGATATCCATTGACGGCCCTGGTCGTACTTCGATGGGATCCTGTGCACTTGCTTCATTTGGCTGTTCCGGAGAGGGTTTGTCGTCTTTGCCGGATAATTCACAACCCTGTTGCTGTGTGGGAGCTGAATGTGGCGTCAGTATCTCCGTCAAAGGGCCATCGGGAGCCTTGATATCCTTTTCAAGAGAATCGGGCAGAACAGGCTCAGGAAGACGGTCTGCTACATCGACCTCAGTAGCACCCGTGCTACTAACCGACGGAGTTGGTTGTCCAGCGTCAGTAGATGCCGCAGTATCTACTGTCAGGGGTGCCATACGCTCGCCAGCAGGATGCAACGCTGCATCAAGACTGAAACCAGAATCTTTACCCTCCTTTTTTTGCTTGCCGAGAGGGTCGCTGCATGTCTCTTCAGTCTGTTTTCTCTCTTCTTCTTCCCGTTTTGCCTTCTTCTTTTCCATCTTCGCCTTCCGCTTCTCTGCTTTTCTCTTCATCCTCTCCTTGTTCTTATCCATTCGGCGCTTCTGCCTTTGATAACTTTTCATGCGATTGTAAAAGTTAATCTCCTTTTCCTCCATGATTGCCTTCCGAAGACTTTCGCGTTGCTTGTCCTTTTTCCGCTGTTCGTGTGCCTCGCGAGCTGCTTTCTCTTCGGGACTCTCCTTGATCTTAGCCTTGCTATGCGCCAGGTCATAGGAGAGCCCGATACGAAGCAGTTTCTCGCGGTGGTGGCGAGCATTGTTCCGCACCACGTCTTCAGTGGGCAGAACCCATTCATTGCGAGTGGCGTCAATCTTGACGAGAACCAGATATTCGCCAGCGTCCAGATCTAGTTCGACGTTGATGGAGCGGTTCATGCGGGAGGAATGCTGTGTTCGTACCAGGTAATCATCCTCTCCGGCCCGATGTACGCGAAAGTTCAGCTCGAATCTGTACTGGCCCTCCAGCCCACGAAAGTATCGGTCATCTAGTTGGGAGAGAACAATGACCACGGGACCGGGCTTGGCCAGCGTAAAGGCAAACTTGGTGTCATGATATTCCAAGGTCCATGGTACGGAAAGTGTTGTCCAGATCGAAGTAACTTTCCAGTCGGGTCCGAAGAGACGCGTTCGATCGAAGGCTTGGAACTTGCGCAAGAAGTCCCTATATGAGATCCAAAAGGCACCATCATCTCCGAACCGGTGGCCCAATTTCTGAAGCCACTCAGGTGTCCATTCCTTTGAGCCATCACCTGTACAAGTTTGTTAGCCGCTTCCGCAACGGAAGGCTTCTTGTGTGGACTTACTCCAGGGCCCTGTCCATTCCCCCTTACCCCATGGGTTCTTCAGCAAGAGGAGCCGCTCCCCATCCATGTCTACCGCTTTCATGACAGAATAGGCATGCTGTTCCATAATGCCCTTTCTGTCACCATAGCCACGTCCCCTGCCAGGCTTTGTCAGTGTTTGCATCTACGGAGGAAGTCGAATAACTTACCAAACCCCAGTCGAGCAACCAAAGAGAAATTGCTCATTAACTTTCATGAGCTCCTCTTTCCAGAAATGTTCCTTGTCAAGTATATCCGCAGTATACAAGCCAGAGGTCACACCGCCCGTGAGATCCTCGATGCCTTCGCCAGTGAACCCACCCTCAATAGCTGCATAGTCTCCATGGGCTTTGGCATAAGCCTTCTCGAGTAAAGGCAGCCAAGTCTCGTTGGGATTCTCGCACTGCGCAAAGTAGAGTGCGCCGCTATTGGATTGGTATGTCTTCCGGTATATCTCTTCCGAGTCTGGGCGATCTCTATCATCCCATAACACGCGTTCCAAGTGAAAACGATCCATTGCCTCATCGTAATCATGCCTGGTGAGATAGAGCTGTTACAGCCGTGCCTGGTTAGTGATGCTCATCAACCGCACAGATGGATTGATGCGGAGTTGACGGGTTACGTTACCTTGTCATCGATAATTTCGCTGAACCATTCTCCATCCCGGTGAAAGACAAAGCCGTAGACGCCAATGTCCTGATCATGAGCCACACAAATCCTTTCGATGAGTCCCGGCTTGTTGCTCATCGTACACAATGCTGCCATAAGCCAACAATCACCGTCCCGGCCCTGCCGCACATCATTTGCGGTGGGACCGTCAATGTAGAACTTTGGATCGTCAAAGATCTCGCCCACTCGCTTGACCGACGCCGGTCGAAACTTGGACCCGGGCATCCGTCCTTGCGGGGAGAGCTGCGAGATTCCATCTCTCTTGTCGATTTTGGTCTTGTTGGTCTTGATTTGGCTCTCCACTTGAGTGCTCTGATCACGATCACCATCACCATTATCTCTCCTGCGACGACGGGAATGCGACCGAGGGCGGGGTAGGTGGTTGTAGTCGGAATCCGAGTCGCTGCTGGAGAAATCGATGATGTTTTCATTGCTGAGAGATTCGAGGCAATCGCGCCTACCCGTCTTCAGGTCGTACTCTAGGTCGAAATGCGGGTCTCTGTACTTCTGGTTGACACGACGGCATTCTTGAACGATCTTTTCTACCTTGGCCCTGCAGATAGCCGCGGCCTCCTCGAAAGATGCTTGCGCATTTGTGCCACCTCCCACCTCCTTGGCGGAGTTGCGCTTGGCAAGCCTCTCAGCGTACTCGTTCTTGGGGAGAACCGTGGTGGCTGCAGGATTGGTAAGCCTTCAGGTTCTTCAAATGCCGAGCTGGAAATGGAAAAGTCAGGTTGCAAATGGCAGGAGTACTTGCGCTTTCCCGGAACTCTCGCGGTAAACTTTGTCCAGAACTCATCGATCTTGCCCTGCGGTGTCCTGTACTTGTGTTGTTGGCCCCAAGCTCCTCCATGGGGTTGATAAACCGTCATCTCTGCCAGGACCGACCTCCCACCTGGATTCGGTGATGGAGACCGTGACATCGTGTGCGAATTGGGATATTCGGCTCTGGAAGAGCGTAAAATTGCAAAAAGGTAAACTCGGAAGTTTGAGATCTCACGCTTACTCAATAGTCTCTAATCGGCCTCAGTGATTCTTGAAAACAAAAAGAAAAAAAGAATAAAAAAGAACAAGGAAGAGAAGAAGCAAGCGCTCAACAGGCAGCAGCCTCGTCAGGCAGGGCAGATTATATATCTACCATTTGAATTCCAGTCAAATTACCCTCATGCGCGGAGGGGGGCACGACAGAAAGCTGGTATCCAGCCCCGTCCATAGGCCAATAACCGGTCCATGTAAACCTGCGGTTTGAGTGGCACATGGAGCGGGGATAAGCCGCGCTGTTTCTGACTCCCGTTATTTGCTGTGAAGGGGCCTTCGACGTCCCCGTGCCATTCTTTTCGGTCTTCAGCCCTCGGCCCCCGGAACCAACCAGCCGGTGGTTGGAAGACTAGAAGGTAGTTTGGAAAAGACATATCCCTAATTTCATGTTCGGCACCAACCCAACTTGGGAAAATAATATTTTATGTTCTTTGTCAATTGCCAACGCGGTGGACGTGACGGAACATATCGCATGCAAGTGACCATAGCTGGAGGAGGACGAACAACCGTGAATAACAGATGAAGCCGCCACATCACTATCCGGGTACGAGTGAGACAACGACAACCCTATCCGTGCAACTTTGCAACCGGAAACCGACTGGATAGCAGGGTGATAGAAAAATGAAAAGGGAGAGACAAGCATGAGGAAAGCAAGGATGAAAGCTGTGTTGTGTACAGTGATGATGCAGTCAAAGTTCAACGCGTTTTGAAGAGAGGATCGTAATCACCTCTTTTTTCCTGTCATACCTGAAGCAGTAGTATAGCGCTCCTCGTCTCTCTTCATTTCCCTTTGCTGCTTTTCTTCTCGGTTTCCACCGGCCGTTTCCTGGACTGACCCAACATCTTGGTGCCTGCCGCTGACTGCAGCACGCTCACATAATACGGTGTACCAGGCCTGTGTTGCTCTTAAGCCTCTCTTCTCTGAATGGTGGCCATGTTGACTTGGGCTTTTACCTGCCAGAAAAAGCAACGACGTGTGTCAATTGTCAACGACCTGCGATGCTAACAATCAGTAGTTGGTAAATCCTCTATATCTATCGGCACTTGGGTGAGGAGTGTGGAGGGAGTGTGGGCGCCAGGACAGGTAACAATGGGCTTTCTTGGTGATACCATATGGCCACTTCTGCAACTATATCGATCTTTGATGGGCGGGCTCGCGGGGATGGTGTTGAACGGCTCAGCAAGCCAATGGCAAAGCTTGGTGAATGATGCATAGCTTGTCTGCACAGCTTACTGGAACGCTTTTGTTAAACGAAGGGTTGGGCCGTCAAAACGACGCAGCAGTCAGCTTGAAGTCATCCATGACTGCCGGAGAAACATTATTGATGGCGGCTGTGGCCGGCGGGGTGATGCTCAACGTAGTATATCCCCGTGTAATCCTCTGTGGCGCTGTGTGTGCCTCTCTGAAATAACGGATATTCCCACGGCGATTCTGTTTGATTCCAATGAATCAGTGAAAGGCTTGGCATCATTCATGTGACTCGAACATCTGGTAATAGCTTGGAGAGACGTAAACCAAGCATGGGTCAAACGTGGAGAAAAGAGGAATGGCGTGCCAGGACAGGTCTTAGACACTGCCAGAAAGCTTCTTCCAGACGTTATACGCTAGAGTGGTTCAGTGGTGACAACTGCAATTCAGTGCAGTTGCGGAAAGATTGATTTTGCGCGAGAGAAATAATGAGATTTTAATGTATAGCGGATATGGGCAGCAGGTACACGTCCCATTCATTGTACATAAAATTACATGGATTAGTCGGTTGGGTGCAGAGTCACTACCGACCCAGTACCAGGTCACAGCAGGGTGAGCCTATATTATGTAGAGGTAGGCACCAATAACTTGTTGCTCGGAATTCTGACCTAATCCAACCCCCCTTGACCACCATCTCTCACGCACCCCTGAGAACCGAAGAGTATTAAAACAGTAGGAGGTATGAAACATAAGTAGAGAATGACGCCGCGACGTTGATAAATGACCCTAGCAGTGCTGGGTAGACGCAGTAAGGCGACATATTGAACGGTGGCAAAAGCGAGCATGTACAAGGATGATGAATCATAGATGCTGTGCTCATTCCCAAAACAAGATGTACTTCAATCAATTACCACAAGAAACGCAAAATACACCCCCACCTAACAGCAACTGAGCTGAGCCAGCCTTCCCCTTTACTGGAGCGGAAAATACATGCCCACTCAATGCCCGCTTCTTGCGCTCAGATTAGCAAAGGCATCTGGACTATGCCTCCCATTTGTCCATTCCATCCCCAAGGCCATTACGCTTTCCCTGCTGGCGTTGTACGCCTTGGGTGCCGCCATGTTTTGCTGTTGTCCCTGAGCTGTTCCACCTGCGCTCATGAATGGGTTTTTGCTTCCCGCCATTTGACTTCCTGCCCCTTGGTTCTGTAGCTGCTGTACCTGTTGCTGTTGTTGTTGCTGCTGCTGCGGCTGCTGCTGCTGTTGAGACTGTCCCTGCGGAGAAAAGGCTCCGTTGGCTGGTCCAGCTTGCGCGAAAGGCTGCTGGCCTTGAACCTGAGCAGGGTTTTGCTGTTGCGCCGGGGGCGGTTGAGGAGCAAGCTGTGGATAGTTATATAGAGCCAAAATGGACGCCTTGTCGGGTCGCTGAGGTTGGTATTGTTGCTGATACTGCTGTTGCTGTTGTTGTTGCTGCTGTGGTTGAAATTGCTGTGGCGCATATCCGCCTTGCTGCGTCTGGGGCATCTGAGGCATCTGGGGTACTTGAGAAGCTTGCATTTGCATCTGTCCTTGAGCCTGACCTTGTGCCTGGTACTGTGGTGCGAGCCCGTATTGTTGTTGAGGTACCTGTTGCGGCTGCTGCTGGGGAATTCCACCCATGGCCTGGTTGAAAAAGGGATTGTTCCCTGTCTGTTGCATGCTCAGAGGCATGGCGGCAGGAGCCTGAGCTTGTGCGCCAGCGTAGAAGGTCTGTTGCGACTGTTCGGGTATTTGGGTGAGGGTAGGTGATTGCAACCTTGTTGGTGACTTGGCAAAAGGGTTGTTTGCGTAGCTACCAGCGTAACCTGTCGTATTAATGGTCATTGATTGCTGAATTTGTTGGGACTGGTACTGGGTCTGAGGCTGCTGTTGCTGTTGTTGATTATTGAAAAATGGGTTATAGCCACCTCCGGTAGTTTGCGACGTCAAGGGGAAAGTCTGGCTGCTGGTTAGAGCAATCGATGAATAGTGCTGCTGAGCAGGCCCTGTCATCTGGGGTTGCTGATATCCTGCTGGAAGATTCTGCTGCTGAGTAGCAACGAGTCCACCTGTATGATGAGGGAAAAGCGGCTGAGACGGAGGAGCAAGCGAAAGGTTCTGGAAAGCTTGATCGAAGGCAGACATGGCCTGCTGCTGCTGGGGTTGCTGTTGCTGAGGGACCGTCTGCTGGGGTACGCCAAAGGGATTTGTCGTAGTCATATTATAAGGGTTTCTATTCTGTAGCGTGCCTGTCGACTGAGTGGACAATGGCTGAGGGGGTAGTGGTGCTTGGTCAAGCATATCGAACGGGTTCGTGCTGGCCGGGCTAATCGGTCGTCCGCGAGCCGCGTCCTGGCTGGCTGTCGATGGCGCCAAGCTCTGGCTAGAGGTCGCGGGTGTCTGCTTCTTGCTTAGGTTGAGCGGTGTTCGTGCCTCGTTTCCCTCTCCCAGCCTAACCAACGCCTCGATTGTCTTTTCCAAATTTCCGCCGACCCCCTTAAGAACCATGGCGTTCCTTTGCTCATCTTTAAAGCCCATATCCCGCAGTTTGGATAGTTTGATATCGGTTTCGTCGGCGTCGTCGCTCTCGAATCGAACCGTTGCCCCAAAGCCCCCATTGCTCCGAGGAGACGCTGGACTCCGTGGCCCAGGAGAGGCCGACCTGCCCGTATCGTGTTTCTTCTTCGAGCCAAGTGGGAATATGGATGACGCCGACCTCAAGCCAAATCGATTGCCGGTTTTCGGGGGGAGCGGAGGGGGTGTTTCGTCAGATGATGTACTGCCGGTGTTGTGCTTCTTGGCGCCCGCCAGGGATCGTTGCATGTATTTTTGGCGAATAAACCTCTCCATCGCGGAATCCACCTCGTCGGCGTCGACCGGTATCGGCGGCTTTTTGTTGTCGGGGTTGTATGTCTTGTTGGAGGCAATGTTGCCAACCTTTTTCATATTCTGAAGCGCGAGAAAAGAGTGAGCGTCCATACAGAGGGGGATGGGGGAGCATAACGTGGATATGGCATATGTGCATACCTCGACTTGCTCGTTGGACCAACTATCCATGCTCAATGACTTGACCTTGGAGATATGGGTGCCCAACTTGCGGTGGATAGTGGCGCACCGCATACACAGGAAGATTCCCAACTGAAGAGCGGAATACTATTAGCAAAGTCGTGTGCGTGGGGGGAGATCATGTGGCTGGACAGAGAATCGGGCACAGAACTGCTGTTGTACGGATCACGACCACAAGGAGGGGGTAATATGTAGACGTACGCTCCATGATGCCCAAGCTGTGGAGGAAGATGGGTTAGTCGGTCGTCTCAAGTGAAGGGCGGGGGGGGGATGGGATGAAGCCATCATGGCAGGCAATTGGGGAAAACATACTTGGATTCCGTGCCGAACAGTCGGCGCAAATATTGTTGCCGGGAGCTTGGGCGAGTTCGTGGAGCACCTTTTCGTTGCGCGCCTGTTGGCGCTTGCTCATTGTTCCCGACATGTCGCGCGAGGACACGAGACCGGGCGGGACAGTTGGTTCGGACTACCCAATGGGTTGCGCGTAAGGTGTCGGTAGACTGTCCTGTTCTAGAAGGGTCGGATTGTTCGGGCGGGTTGGCGATGGGTGTTGGTAGTCGTGGTAGGTTTGGGTCGGGGGGTTGGACGGGAATGATGTGGTTTGGATCGCAGAGTGCGAAGATGAGGTGAAGCGTGAAAAGTGTTGTAGGATTACTTGGATGGATGCTTGGACCCGTCGGATGGAAGGTTGGGACTCGGGAGCGAGCCGCTAAAACCAGCGAGCGTTCAGGCTGGTGGACTGGGTTCAGTTGACAGGGATGAGGTTGTGACGCCAGGAATTGGGACCCGGACTGGACTTGGAAATAAGGTCGGACGGCCCGGCCGGTACAAGTATTTTTGTTGTGTCCCCGTCTACTTGTAGAGAGGTAGGAGTGCTAGGACCTACCTCTAGGTGGACTCGAATGAACGGGCATAAGTAGAGGTAGAGTATTAGGGCGGCCCTGGGAAGGAAAGGGTGATGTCAACAACACAGCTGTTTTTTCTCTTCATGACGTGGGAGGTTAACCTTTGTCTCGACCTTCTTGTGTACTTGGTACATCTGTCACTCAAAATCACCCAAGACTCACCCCTAGCCTGGCGATCCGCCGAGGTGCTCACGTCCTCTGCTGGGCACCCCTATAAGCCAAATAATCATGGCTGATCCTCCAACCTTTTTTCAGTTTAGCACTGCCCGCCAAGGAAGCAAGCAAGAAGAGGGGTTCCATTTCCATCTCCCTCAAGGTATCCGTCCGTGTTCTGTCTCCAATGTGTAAAGATAAAGAATAATGTCCCCAGCCAAGGGCAGCCCCCTTGCCAGCTGTGATGACCCCTTTTCCCACAACCCAACCGGCGCTAGTATATCCCAGCTACCCGTACTGACCTTCCATTGCTGTCGGCCTGATCGCTTTTGCTGTTGTTTTCCGTTGCCTTGACCAATGGAAACAAAAGAGAAAAGAAGAAGGTCTGGTCCCTGAGATATGGAAACAACAGCTTATTAGGGTTGAAATTATATCTCGTTGTAATGTTGAACGTACTTCAAGGGTTAGGGATATGCGACCTTCCCTCATGTTAGCCAATGGTGCCAGTATGGCCGCCTGTATGTACAATTCACTACTGGCTTGTTAGTTAATTAGTTTAGGTAGTCTTTTGACTACTGACTATAGATAGGTTGGACAGACGATTTTTTGGGCTCTCATCAGCCTTTCATGAAGAGAAAGGGAACTGTCCCTGTTCGAAGCGATATGGGACAATAACAAGGGTTTAACACACCACAGGAGCCTCTTATGGGCGTCCTCTTAGGTTCTGTAAACCACAATTGAAACTGCAGTTTATCACAACAAAAACAAACCCAGACTTCCCGCTCACTGCATACCTACCATCAACCGACTAACCGTGACTTTCAAAGTACGGTGCGGCGGCCGTCTCGCCAACCCCGCCATGGCCTCGCAGGACACGAATTGTAGTGCATCTACATCATCACCAACGCTTCCACACCCGTAAGGCCTGCCTTGCCCGCCTGTGCTATCGCCCGATAAGTCGGCTCCACTCTCCAGCAATATCTAGGTACCAGGCACTTACACATACACCCGACCAAGACACCGTTCCCACACTCAATCGCCTGTGCAGTCTTGGCAAGAGGTGTGTACGTGCACACACACACACACACACACCGCACTTCTGTATTGTACAACTTCGTTAAAATTTATTATTTTACAATAATTTCTATATTATTTTGAAGCTATTTCAATATACAAAGTAATTAAAACACTAGTAATTAATTAAATCTATTGCGATAATACCTCCTAAAACAATCCTCAATTTAAAACCCGCCGGTGTAAAACGATCCTGTATTCAAAGTAGTATACTAGTAGTTTATTTCGACAATGGTTAAGATTAGGAAGATCCTAACTTAATAATTTTATAACGCGCCTCCTTCCGCCTTAGAAAGAAGAGTTATAAAGCCGAATAGTCTATTAAAGTTATCCCTAAGACTGTTCTATTTAAGAAGAAGGCTACTCTTATTAAGATTACTATTAAGAAGGCCGCTATTAAGAAGATTACTATTAAAAAGGGGAAGGTTACTATATTAGAGCTAGAGTTAAAACTAGTCTTAGAACTATTATTATTCTTCCTTAAGCCTACGATACCCGTTGAAATTTCTAGTAGCAATAAGGATTTTAGCAATAATAATAAAATTGAGTAATAGCTCCTTGTCCGCCTTACTCTTAAGAAGTAGATTTTTAATACTTTGTTTTATCTATTGGGTAACGACGATAGTAATATAGCCTCTCCAACTAAATTAACTACCTCGGTACTATTAGCCCAGCCTTATATTATTTATAAGCCGGTCGTTCTAGTACCACCGCTATTACCGCCGTATTCTTAATACTTTAATTCGATATAAGTCTAATTTAATATAGTTGGTTTATATATTACTACCAACCGTAATAAACTACCCCCTATTAAAAATTTTAATTTATTTCGAGAAGTTGAGGTCGAGTAAGATAATAGCGAGCTTTGCGAATAGCGGTTTAGGACGTTACTATTTGGGGAGATTATATATATATAGCGAAATTATATACAAAATATTATTAATAATAATATAGTTGTAAAAATAAAGTAGTTAGTTGCTTTATATAATATTATATATACCGCCGCCGTTTATAATAACCGCTGTACCCGGATTATTATATATAATAAGACTATCTTTAGGAGGGATTTTTATAACGGGTATAATAATTTTAAGTATAAAACTATTATAAAATTATACTTCTACTATATTAATTAATACTACTATTTTACTATATTATTTAAATTTCGGTTGGTCGACCCGTCCGCTAGTAAAATACCTACTACCTTATCCTCCTATAATAATATACCCTCTATTCCTACCCCCTCTCGTAGTTTAATTAATCCTTTTATTACTCTAACCTTACAAACGGTCGATATACTATCGTTATAAAAATTACGGACTCTAATCGGTATTAAAAAGTCTAAGTACATTATAATAAATACTATCACAGGATTAGCCGTAACTGCCTTACATACGCACGGCTCCTACCATAGGCAATTAAGCCTCGTACTATGCTATTACCGCCATTAACCAATAGCACATCACGTACGTATATACGAGCAACTAGTCTAAGCTCTAGGCATAGCTTTCGTACCTTACCCTATATCGCCAGACCTACGTACACCTCTCTTTCCCTCTCTTCGTACAACTACGTATATCCAACTTACCCCCTACCTTTAGCCTTGCCCCGTAATAATTAATTATACCTACTATTACGCTACGAGCGTATAACTTTATTTATTTAATTGCCGCCGTCGTAAATATTTCCAACAAGCCCGCAATTAATTCTCGCACTACAATAATCCCAGTCGCATTACGCTACCAGGCTCGACTTCGAACCAATATTACCATATTATACTATAATACTCTAGCGTTTATAAAGTAGTACGCCTACCTAACTACAAAGTAGCACCCCATCCTTTATTAATTGAATTAATTAATATCGTTTATTATTAATATAGACGTTACTATTTCTACTATCGGCTCAATCGTCGACCCCTCCTACGAATAACTTTTCGAGAATATTATAGAGTCGTTCAACGGCAGCCCTAACCCCAGCGCCGTAATTGAATAAGGCAACCTCAATACTACCTCTAAATTTACTAACTACCGCACTTTCCTATATATTATTACTACCCTTACCTAACTTATCTATTAGGACGTTATTAAAGCAAATTCCTTTATTGTAATTACTAACGATATATTCACTAATAATGCGGAGCAACTAGCAAAGTAAAATATAACTATTACCAACCTTAATAATAAGGTCGCCTACTTCGAGAAGTAATTTACTATTATTTAAAATAAACTAATTAATACTATTTCCGCACTTACTACCGCCAATAAAGCTAATAACTAGTTTAAAAAGAACTATATTACTAACCTCCGTAAAAAGAATAATACTATTAAAGAATTTAAAAAGTCTTTCTATTAATATATAGACCTAATTAATATAATAGACCCTAACCCTCCCTAATCTACCAACCTACTTAAGTCCGACCTAAAATTAAACGATAATAATACTAATATTATATTTATTCTAAAGTTTAGGACTAGTAAGGACCCTAACGTTTTTATTAGCGAAGGTAATATAGCCGTTAAGTATACTAAATCTTACTATACTTAGTATATGAAGATCGAGCTTTATTAGTTTTAAAATACTTAGTACTTTAATTAGGACGAACGCTACAAATTTGCCTAAATCTTATTGTACTTAGAAAGCACCGCTTTTTATACTTTATTTCTCTAAATTATATTAATATTGAAGGAGGCCGACGTAGAAGAATAAAAGTAGAAGACCGGCGAATTCTTACTCGCTTACCTTAATACTAAGTATAACCGTATAAATCTAACCCTCGAATTATATTATAACCTTAAAACTTTAAAAATATTTAAGGGTTAAAAGTAGTTTAATTTCGAAGATAAATTTACTATTCTCGTCGATTATTGCGATTTAGACGATTCTATAAAGACCTATTACTTGAAAATGAAGGTCACTAACGAAATCCGTAATACTATCGCTTATTAGTAAGAATTCCCCGCCCTCAACGATTATAATAAATAGTTTACTCTATACTATAAATTCAATACTAACTTTAAGGATTATAATTAGCATAATAAGATTGCTATCCCGTTCTATAAGAATAATCCCAGTAGCTCCGGCTCCGGCTCTAGTAATAGTAATAGCAGTTCCGCCTCTAAACGTACCGTTAACTAGGATAGTAGTACTATAGATCTAGACGCTATATCCGCCCTCGACGTTTCTCTAGTATATATAATTAATAAGGCTATTATTAACTACCGTATATAAAATAATCTATATAAGCGTTGTAATAAACTAGGTTATTAGACTATCGACTACTATAATAGTATTAATACCGGTATCCTTAGGGTTAAGAGAAACTATAACTATTATAACCGTAGTTGCAATAGAGGAGGTAATAATAATAGTAATAGTAGTAGACCCGCTATAAGCTAGAACGGCTATAGTAATAGCGCCCGTATTAATACTATAGGTACTAGAAACACCACCGCCGCCGCTCCCGCTATTATAACCGCTCCGGCCGCCATTCTAACTCCCCCCGCTATTAAGTATAGTAAGGGAAATATACAACCTCCCTATTAAATCGCGCGGAGAGGCTACCGTCTATAATAGTAATAGAGGAAGGGGATATAAATAATTTAGTAAATTTAAAAGTAATTCAATTAAAAAATTTAACCTTAAATAGCTATAACGATAATTCCATCCTCCTTTCTACTTATATTATTTATAGACTACGTAATTAATAAAGTAAATATACTACTTTAATTAATAGTAGGTATTTAACGTTCGCTTTTATTAATCGTAGTTTTACTATTCGCTATACTATTCCGTTACTAAAACTTCCCAAACTAAAGGCCCTATACTTAGCCAACGGCGTAGCTAAGGACCTTATTATTTATTATTATAAGGTCCGTCTTTAAATTGGATACTATATTAAAATAATTGTAATATTAGTATATAACCTAGTAGTAGACTACCTAGTAATTTTAAATATACTATAGTTTAAACTTTATAACCCTTTAATATTCTAACCGGACAGTTTAATTATATTTACAGAAATATACGCCGGCCGCTATTTACCCGCTAACTTATCCTTCTCCCTTCGTCGAATACCTAAGGTCTAGGATCCTACAAAATACCGCGAAGTATTATAGTATATTACTACCCCCCCCGCCCTAACGGTAAAGGACGTACTTAAGGACGGGGAAAATAAATATACCCTAATAATTATCGAGGACCTCGACCCTAAGACCGCCGGCCGCCTATCAACCACTCAACGAATAAAGCGTATTATAAGGTAATAATTCGTATAATTAAAGGCCCGCGAGGCGCATTCCAGTACCTTATTAATTACGGACTCCGCCTTTAAAATTAGACCCGCAATCTACCGCCTCGTTATTAGCTAGCGGAGGTCCAACGCGAATTACTATATCCCCGTCCATTATACTTATTATTCGAACGACCCAGTTAACCTAATAAATATTAAAGACTTAATAGTAATTAATTTCAATTAATTTTACGAGACGTACAAGCTTCGAGCTTTCTATACTTCATATACGGAGATTAGCGAAATTATAGAGGAGGCTAGGGCGGAGGAGGAAGCCCGGATTAAAAAGGTAGAGGAAAGTATTTTAAAGCCTAAAGAATAAGGAAATAATAAAGGCATCGTCGATAGAAGGGTAAGGATAGGAATAAGATAAGTAAATTACCTATTAATAAATATATTAATTAAAGAAATAATATAGGAAATTATAACCGGTAATAGAATTAAATATAAGAAATTACTAGGTAAGCGCTTCTACCTTTAGATTAACGCCTACGCCGGTAAGGGATTTAAAGTCGCTATTTATACCGCTAAAATTATTAATAAAATTTACCTTAGTAGTAAGCTGGACGAAGATTCCTAACGATATAAGGAGGTTATTAAGTTTACTAAAATTACCGAGGAAAATACTACTAAATTCTACGAGAAAGTTGATAAACCCCCTAAAATTAATGTATAAATTAAAGAGAAGCTTCCTAACTAATACTAGAAGTATATTAACGTTTTTAAATTTAAGAAGGCTATAGTTATTCTCCTCTACTATTCCTATAATTTTAAAATCAAATTGAAGCTAAGCGAATAAGCGCTATATATCTAATCTAAACCTTTTAACCCCGATAAACTAAGCGTTATTAAGAAATAGATTGATAATAATTTTAAGATTAGTTTTATCCGCCTATTTCAATTAGAGGCCGCCTCCTAAATCCTCCTTATAAAGAAATTAAGTAGCGGAGTCCGAATTTATATAAATTATAAAAGTATTAATAATATTACGTTTAAGAGTAAATACCCCCTTCCCTTAATTAAAGAGACCCTCGATACTATTTATAAGGCTAGGATTTTTACTAAGCTCGATATTATCGCCGCCTTCAACCGTATTCGTATAACCGAGGGGTATAAATAGTTAACGGCGTTCGTTACCCGTTTTAGGCTCTTTAAGTCCCTAATTTACTTATTCGGTCTATAAAGCGCCCTAAGCGCTTTTTAGAATTATATTAACAATATCCTACACAATATCCTTAATATATACGTAATTATTTACTTCAATAATATCTTAATTTTTTCCGACAACGAAACAGACTACGAGCACTACATTAACGACGTTCTAGAACAACTAACTAAAGCGGGCCTACAAATTAATATTAATAAATACAAATTCTATATTAAAAAGACTAAATACCTTAGGCTAATTATTATACCTAATAGTATTAAAATAGACCCTAAAAAGATTAAAACTATTACCAATTAGCAGCCCCCTACCTCTAAGAAATTCCTATAGAGCTTCCTAAATTTTACTAACTTCTACTATCACTTTATTAAAGGATTTTCAATTATAGCTACACTTTTATACGACTTTACAAAGTGGAATATTAAATAGGAATAGATTGCAGCCTAGCAATCCGCTTTCGAAATACTAAAAGTAGCCTTTATTAGCAGATTTACTTTATATATCTACAATTAATTTAAAAAGACTATAATCGAAACTAACGCTTCTAATTGGGCTTCTAAAGGAACGCTCTCCTAATACAGTAACAATAAAATACTCTACCCCGTAGCCTACTTTTTAACGAAGTATACCGCTATGGAATATAATTATAATATCTATAATAAGGAATTACTAATTATTATTAAAATTCTAGAGGAATAGAAACTAAAATTAGAGGGAGTATAATAGCCGTTTAATATCGTTATAAACTATAAGAACTTAAAGACCTTTACTATAAATAAGTAATTAACCCCGCGCTATATATAATAATTATAATTTTTATCCCGCTTTAATTTCTTAATTTATTATACCCTAAGCTCGAAGAACCTTCGTTCTAATACTTTAAATAGGAAGCCTAAGGACGTACCGTTAGATATAGATAATTACTACCTAAAAGTTAAGAACTACAAACTTATCAACTCCGCCCGTTTCGAAGACGGTTATTTCAAAACCCTATCGGCCGTAAGTATCGAAGAACTAAACATCAACAAGAAGGTTTTCCTACTAGCGCTAAATACCCTCGAAAAATTAAATAAATTTACAAATAATATTATTAAAGAAAACTATACTTAATCTACATTAATATAGGAGGCGGTCGCCTACTTACGCGACCCTAGCCGGTTAGAATAATACCCCTACGTTAGGAAGAAATTGAAAATAGTATTTGCGGAGTACTTTATAATAAAAAATAAGGTATACTATAAGGGAAGAATATTTATTAACCCGGACGATATAATTACTTACTTATAGTTAATCTACCGTACCTACTCTTTATTAACGGCGGGGTACCCTAGTAAGGATAAAACTTAAGTATAAATAAACGAATATTAGTATTAGGCCGGTATAATAGAAATTGTAAAAGCCTATTATAAGGGTTATTTAATCTATTTAAAAATTAAAGTATTACGAAGAGCTAAAGTTAATTACCTTAGACCGATATTAGCCGTTTTCGTTCCTTAGAAGGATACTTCCGTCGATTACGTTTCTCCCCTCCTAAAAAACCTATACTTAAGCTAGAAATTTAAGTATATTACCGTTGTAGTAGACCGTTTAATTAAAATATAGTATTATATTACTATTAAAACTATAGAGGCCGAGGAATTAATTAATTACTTTATTAATAGAATTTATACCCTATATAGCCTTCCTAATACTATAATATTAGATTGCGGTTCCTAATTTGTATCCCTATTTTAGGCTACTGTTTATAAAAGGCTAGCTATTAAGAGGCTATTAAGCTCTACTTTCTACCCTCAAACGAACGCTTAAATAGAACGTATTAATACAAAAATAGAATAATATTTATAGGTCTTCGTAAATTAGATATAAACGGATTAAACTAAATAGTTACTACTAGTAGAGTTTATTAGTAATAATATAATTTTAGAGACTATAGGAATTACCCTATTCTTCGCTAACTACGGTTTTTATCTACGGATAAATATCGAACTATCTTCTATTATACTGTCCTAACTTTCCCTAGCCTAGTAAAAGGAGTACCTAAAAGTTTACGAACTAATAATTCAATTCGAGGCTATTTAGGACTATATATATACCTTAATAAAGAAGGTATAAGACTACTATAAGGCTAACGCTAATAAGAAACGCTCTAATATATTAAAATACTACCCTAGGGATTTAGTTATACTAAATACAACTAACCTAACTAACGGCCGCCCTTATAATAAACTATACCCCTACTAGGAGGGCCCCTTTAAAATAGAATAGGCGTACTCTTATAATATTAAACTTATCTTACCCGCCAATATATAGTACTCCCCAGTATTCTACATCTCTATAGTTAAACCCTACCGGGAAGGCCTACCTAATTAAACTACTATATAAAAGGATATACGTATTAACGAGGGTAGGGTAATAATTAGAATTAATAATTATAAAGAAGTACTGGAATAGGAATTCAATAAACTCTTTAATTATAAATAATAAGGGAGTAACTACTACTAATTCTATACAGTAGTATAAATTTACTACAACCCTACCGAGGAACTAATCGCTAATATAATTAATATAAGGGAAACTATTATTACTTTCTATAGCAATTACCCCGAGGCGCCTATTCCGCTAGAAGTTAAATAATAGTTAAAAATTATAGCCTTTCTATAAAAACGGACCCTAGTACTAACTTTAATACCCCGTACGCCCTAAGCACCCCGGGCCCCGGCCCCGCCCCCGCCTCCGAGACGCTCCAAACGTATTACTAACTTAAAGGAATAAATTAATACCGCCGTTACAAATATTATAACCGAACAATAGGCTTAAGCGTAAAGGCTAGCCTTAATAATCGTAATTACCCTATACGAACTAAAGGCACTATCCGAAGAGGATATAAGGAAATTGGACAAGGCTTTTAAAAAGATCTTTAGGAGGCTGTCGGAAATATAGTAAAAGAAGAGGCTCCCTACGAGGAACGTAGAGGATAAGTTGGAAGTAGGGACCTACTAGTAGGGTAATAATAATTAAACTGTAGAGGAGCTTAGGGATATAAGGAAGACTAGGGAACTCGAAACTAGAGGGTCTCACTCGTAAATAAAGGAGTTAGAGGACGGAGATTGAGGAATAATCTATAATTTTATATATATATAGATTTTAAAGCTCTAGAGCTTCTTTTATAGGGAGGTAGTATTATAGGATTAGCTATAACTACCTTATATACGTACGGCTCCTACTATAGGCAGTTAAACCTCGTGCTATACTATTACTACTATTGGCCAATAGCACATTACGTACGTATATACAAGCGACTGGTCTGAGCTCTGGGTATAGCTTTCGTACCTTACCCTATATCGCTAGACCTACGCACACCTCTCTTTCCCTCTCTTCGTACAACTACGCATATCCAACCTACCCCCTACCTTTAGCCTTGCCCCGTAATAAATACTATATTAGTAAAAGTTGAAAAGAATTTAGAGGAGGACTAGTAATAAAAGGAGCGTACGGGGGTAAAGCTATATAGTATTGTATATTAGAAGTTAGTATAGGTATAAGCGTACGGTCTTAATTATAAGTATAAGAATTATAATAAGGCTATTAAGTATTAGATATACTACGTTATAAATAGAAATATAATTTATTATAATTTTAATATTAAAGATATAGGCAAGTAAGTACGTACTATATTGCTAAGGAAGGCTATAGTAGTTAGCCTACTATTTAAATTAGTACGAAATATATTGGGTAATAAGGTAGTAGCCGCCTTTAGTACTAGTAATAGCGGTAATAAACGTAAGGGAGGAGGCGACAATCTACTAGTTAATATTAATATTGTTAATAATATTAATAGTAGTAATAGTAGTACTAATATAAAAATTATAAATAATTTACTATAAGCTACGCTAAGGAGGGACGATTTTAAAGGTCTATATTAATTATACCCTCCTCCTCTATACCCGCTATACTTATTATTATATTAGTATTTCCCTCCCTACTTTCTATACCCCTAAATCTAATTACCCTATATTACTAGCGGTTCTATCGCCAATTCGGCAATCGCTAGTAGCTATAATTATAATATAGCGAGCGCTCTCCCCCTACTAAGTAAAGTAGTAACTATTAATTCGTATATACTATTAGAATATTTTACTACTATATTTTATAAATACCCGACCGACTATAAGACTCTCGCTACTAAATGTATTAATACTAACGCTAACTCTCCTCCTATCTCTATAGTAACTATAGTCTCTATTTAGCTACCGGTACCGTTGTTAATTGTATTACTATTAATAACGGGCAAGGAGGATGAGGGTAAGGAGGAGATTAGAGAATCCCCGGTAGAAATTAGAGAATTATTTATACTACATCCGTCTATACCTTCAATTCTTAATTTTCGTTCATTACTATTACCCTCCGTTCCGCCTAATTAGTTAGCTAAAGAGATTATTACCGAATTCTTTAAAGCGTTCTATAAATATTATTGTATTAGGTCGTTAACTAAAGTAATACTAGTATATAGAATTCTATTCGCTTTAAAGAATAAACTCCGGAATAAAGAGGCGCTGCCCGATATATTTGCGCTTAAAGAGTAGCCGGCAAAGTAATTTACGAGGTTAGGGTTTAATTACAACTTCTATACGGTATTTAGGGACGGTATTAAAGACTTCCTTAAGATTAAGTATGTAATATTAATAATACAATTAAATTATAGTAAATATACCTTCTAACCCTTATTATTGTAATTTAATTAATTAGTATATACTCCAAACTTATAATTTAATACTATATTCAAATATAGCGTTATTAGAGCTCTCGCTTCTATAGCGGGCAGTACTATTATTAGCGGTCCTAGCGAGGGATAACGATATTACGAATCGATTTATAGCGAAAGAAGGGGGTTTTTAGTATTTTAGTATTATTATATAAATAAATACGATTTATAGTACTTTTGGCACTTCTGGCATTTTTGGTATTTATAGTATTTTTGGCATTTTTAGTATATAACTCAATTTAATACCTATAAATCCATCGCTCCTACTTACACTCTCTACCGCCGCTTAAATATAGTACCCGTCTCTCTATATTCAATTAGCTCGTTAATATATAGTTCCCTATATTCTTTATTAATATCGTTAAATCGATTTATTATTAGTTTTACATTCTTAAAATAGCTATAGATTTATTATATTCTATATTCTATATCCTACGTTAATTGCTTAAGAAATATAATAAAATCGTCGTTTAATATTTTATTACTACCCTTATTACAATATACCCGCTTAAATTACTATTTAAAGTCGCTAAAATATATTTTAATAAAGTTAAATTTAGGAGAGTATAGCGGTAAATACTATAATAGAACCCCCTTCTAGTTATATATATACTAGAGTTTAGTACGGGGGTACTAATTAGCGTTATTTATTATTAAAATACTATTACGATTAGGAAATAAATTTATTTTAGGGAATAGGTATTTTACTATCTAATCCTAAACCCCGGCTAAGTCTATTGTACTTTTAAATACTAGTATATTGAGTAGTCTATTTATTATAATAGTTAGGAGGAAGTAATACTATATACTATATACGAATTTGTTTAATACCGTCGTAATAGCGCTACGGGGTGTTTAATTAGTACAATGAACGCTATCCCTTCGGTTTATATTAAATTTATTATAAAATACGAACATTTTTATAATAAATAAAGAGATTTTTAATATCTACTTAACTATTAATATAAGGGATTATTATAATACTTTTATATAGAATCGCTTCTTTTTCTACTTATTCTATCGAAAGTACCGCCGTACGGTTTCGGTCGAAACGTATACGTTGTACTTATTGGTTAGAAAGGTACAAATCTCGTCGAAGTATAAATTGGGTTTTAATATAAAGAGGTTTATAACTTCTTTTATAATATTAATTATAGTTAATAAAATATAGGGAGTAATATTGTATATAATGTACTTTAAGCGCCTATATAGGAAGCTTTCTAGTATTTTAGGGAGTTCGCGACGGTAGAAATACTTTACCAATATCCGATAAAGTATATTTATACTTCTATATATTCCTTACGCTTATACTAATAGTCTTAGCGACGTTGTTAGGATGCTCGTTATTTACTAGTATTATAGTTATTAATACTTTTTAGCGGGTATTAGGGTAGTGTACTATATTGATAATAGTTTAAAAGACAATGTAAATATTAAAATAGACAATTGCGCGATATAGAGTATTAAAATATCAACTTTTTATACTAGTTTTAGTTAGATTTCGATATTAAACGATTGAATTGAATTGTATAAAGCGATGTCAAATGGCCAGATTTGTCAAATGCGGTGTGTGTGTGTGTGCACGCACACACCTCTTGCCAAGACTGCACAGGCGATTGAGTGTGGGAACGGCAAACATGTCAAATCGCCGATCCAAGATACTGCAATTTCTGCTACGCTCTTGCGTCCAACGATGATGACAATACATGTCCAGTCACACAATTTGTAACATTGCAGTCTAAATTGCTTGTATATGCTCCCATTGTCTTCCCCCTGGAAGCACCAACAACATTTTCTTACCTCAGCTTCCCCGCTTCAACGCCAACCCGGGAAGACTCAGATCATACGAGGGGGGAAGATCTCACCAAAACTACGTGGACAATATAAAACGTAAAAAAAAAAAAATCACATAGCCCACGCCCCGCATAACAGCATCAAGCTTCTCATCGGCTAGGACAACTCAAGGAACTCATCAACTCGACACTCAACTTCATTCCTCCAAGCAACAACCCTCACCTCCCCACACTCGCCATGGCCAGCTTCTCTACCGCCCCCGGCTCCGGCTCCGGCTCCTACAACACCACGGACAACCTCCTCTTTCCCCCACCTCCACCCTCCGTCATCACCGCCCCCCAAACCCTCCCCGACGCCTCCCTCGAGCCAGCCTCAATCCAATCCATCATCACCAGCCTCTCCCTTACCGCCTTCGTCGAGGGCGGCTACATGGCCGAAACCGATCGGAACCCGCTCAAGATTCCCTCTCCTTTTCCTCTCTATCCCGCCACCACCTTTTCTTGTTCCGATGCGAACCAGGGTTCTTCATCAACTGATACTTTCGATCCAAGCTCCTACTACCGCCCCGGGTTTGACCCAAAGCTGAGGAATGCTTCAACAACCATTTACTACCTCCTAACTGGAGCCAATGGTGGTGGTGGTGGTGGTGGTGGACGACAAGGTGGATCGCCAAAGGGATATTTACACCGGAACAGGGGACGCATCATTCACACGCTGCATCGCGGGAGGGGTAGGTACGTGATCTTGCACGCGGATGAAAAGCCGTGTAGGGTGGAGAGCTTTGTGGTGGGGAAGAATGTGGAAAAGGGAGAGAGGGTGCAGTGGATTGTGGAGGGGGGAAAGTATAAGGGGACTTTTGTTTTGCCTCTAGAGGATGATGAGGATGGAGATAAAGGGGATGGCGACGAGGAGATGATTTTTATTTCGGAGACGACGGTGCCGGGATGGGAGGTCTTTGATCATGATTTTTTGGATCGGAAGGGGTTGGAGATGTTGATGGAGGGGGATGAGGACAAGATTAGGCAGTT
The DNA here is from genome assembly GCA_037102815.1 of Neurospora intermedia. Classification (NCBI taxonomy): domain Eukaryota; kingdom Fungi; phylum Ascomycota; class Sordariomycetes; order Sordariales; family Sordariaceae; genus Neurospora; species Neurospora intermedia. The sequence goes on along the minus strand of BTPP01000001.1, from coordinate 3,422,069 downwards.
GGAGTGGTTGATCAAGGAGGAGCAGTGAGGAGTGCGGAGTGAGTTTTGGGCGAAGATGGGGAGAGTGTTGGGTGGGCAGACAGACTTTTGGATAGTTGAAGTTCGAAGAGAGACGTCTTTGTCTTAGGATCACTCGTGTTGAATGAAGCCTCAGGAATTGATGGATGGCAGCGGTGAACAAATCCGTTGTGAGACCTTTCGTGCTCTCTTTCATCTGGGCGCCTTTTGATTTACCTACCTCATGAGATGACATCCGGTTTTCGGCCCCAGACGACATAGATCTTCATGTATGCATGGACATTTCTGTCAAACATGGAGTTCCGCACGCCCACCAGGTCGACCTGTTGTTTCATGAACCCATATGTTAGTGATAAAGTGCTTCATTGACCTTGATACACTAAATGAACAAGACGGGAAACTCACCTCAACCTGTTCTGTCGTCTTTCCTCCGAAACGATGCAATAGCCCAACACTTAACCCACTCAGTCCGCCCAATATATTCCTCTGCCATAGCATTCCGAGGTGTTTGAGCCGTGGCTCCTTGGCCCATCCACCTACGGGCAATTTCAACACCATCTGCTGCACGTCCACGAACCCAACCTCCTCCAGCCACCTCTTGATATCGTCACCAATGACCAGCTGTCGGTCCGCAGCCCTGGATGCATCGTCCATATCTCGAGCCCATTGCAGCAGCTTGTAGTCGTCTGTCATGCTGCCATCGTCGCAAACAGGGAGCGTGTTGAGCTCCTGGCACTCGAGCCACCCGCCCGGCTTTAAGTGGTCAAATGCCCGTTGGATGATCTGAGACTTCATATCTTTCCAGCAACCAAGGGTATATCGGGTGTGGATGTAGTCGAAGTGGTTGGGGGCATATATCCATTCTTCGGATCTGGTTGGGGCCGATTAGTGTCAATGTTCGACATGAGTAATTGGACATTTGGTCAACAAGGTACTGACGAATCTTCCACAAAGAACCGGACATTCGGCGGGACGAGATCGGGTTGAACAGGTGAGAGGTCAGTCCCGATAATCTCAGCCTCGGGGAACTCATCGCCCATGTCGATGGCCCATGTGCCCGTACCCGTACCGATGTCCAACACCTTTCTTGGAGGATTTTTGCGGGAGAAGGGGGCAAAGTAGTTGCGACCCTCCATCAATTCCTTAGCGATTTCATATTGATCATCTAGACGCTCAGTTTCGGTAGGGTCATTTGGGTAGTGGTAAGCTATAAGAATGTTTTTTTTCTCCAGGTTAGCAACTGGTTGGTGCGAGCTGTGCACTGGGTGAATTTGCAATGAAGTCCGAGAATCTCCACATCGAGATACAAAACTTACACCCGGCGCGATAAGAATGGTACGTTCTCCCAAATTGTTCCTCGTACTTGGAGATGCTCTCTGAAAGAGAAACGGAGTCACTTCAGTTGTAATGCGTTAGAGAGGTTAACATGTGAAAATTTGCTGATAGCCCCCAAGAGACAAGGTCTCATTCATGGGCAATGTAGGGGAGTGAGATGTACTATATGTCACGGCTAGAGCTAGAGAGATCTGACTGCAAATAACGAGTGTCAGTTTATTGTGTTTGAACCCCAGGAAAGTTGGTCCGTCATGATACTAACGTCAACCTCGATGTCCCGTGAAGAGGAGTCTAGGTAAGTTTCAAAGGTGAATTGAAACCCATTACAACCACCGTTGCTCGGAAGGAAGGTCATGGTTGTAGGTGGCTACAGGGTTTATAACGGAGTGGATGGATGTTTGCCACAACAAGGCTTCAAAGGAAGAGAATCGAAAGAGCAGAGGAAGAAGAGAAGAAGGCAGAAGGAAATTGTAGGAGAAGAGAAGAAAAGACATGTGTAGATATATGCCACCCCAAAGTCGAAAGGACGACTTTGGGCGGTACCGATTAGGTGGGACCCGGTAGTCGAAACTAGTGTAGGAGGGGAAGCAAAGGTTCCGAGAAAGTTTGGGAAGCTCGAGGGCGTCCCAGCAATCTGGGTCAACCCTATCGACGGGACCAAGCACCGGGAAGCATCGACGTCCACCGCTTCAGAGGGTGTTGATGGAAGCGAGTTAAGTGTCCAGGGTGGGAATGGGGTGGAACGGACCCAGCAGTCTGGTGCGTACAAAGGCACGGGAGGCACTGGGGAGGCGCATGGAGGGTACCATTCGACGTACTCGGCGTATTCAGTACCAATGGGACCACTGAGCACGAAGCCCAATGAGGCATGAATCCGCGGGATGAAGCGTCTAGAACCATACAAGAGAAGTTCTCCACGGACTTTTCTCCAGGATCAGTCTTTTCAGGGCGCTAGACCCCTGGAATCGTAAACCCAAAGAAGAGGTGAATGTCTGAGGTTAAAATTGATACATGTGTTGCTTGGCCTCAACGCCATTCGTAGTGTCCAGCGAAGGACAGAAATATATCAGATCAGCCCGAGACGGGAGTGAATATAGTGTCAACTGTCTAGAATGGCGCATATGGATTAGAGGTGGAGACGGTCCAAGAAGGGCCTCCCGAGTTGTGTCGTCCATTCCGCATTGTTGTCCTCTCCAGCTTATACCCACCGGGCAGCATATGCCGGCTGTATGGAAGAAGCAAAAATGAAACACATCTGCAGCGGCATTGGTAGGCCTACGACGCATCTTTGTGGGTGGGATGGCTGCGACTTTGTCTGCAAGTCGTGGACAACGTGGTTTGAATACTGTAGTCGAGAGGGTAAGTAGGTTGTCTCGCCGCGCGCAAGTTTTCGAACAGTCAGAGGCAATCATCCATGGTGATACGGGACTTGGAAGATTGGACACGCGCGTCTTCTAAACCTCTTGTGGTGTTTGAAGAGCAAAACAATAAAGACATTGGCGAGGGGGAAAAAAGTTGTAGCCGGCATATCCTGAAATTGAATGCGGAAAATGCCCCTAGGGACGGGACGGGGCGCTTAAGTGTACCTCTATCGCCGTTATCGATACGGCGGCGCAGGCCAGACACCCTGTCCAATGGAAGGAATGCACATTTCGTTCCGTTCGCTTGTCCCCTCATCTTCCCCTCTTACCTTGTGAATCGGTCATTATCTCCCAGTCATTATGGCCCTTTACGCATGTTACAGCACATACATATGTCCTGATCTATACTGATTAGCAAGGGCACAAAGACGTCGGCTCAGACAGATATCATCAGAGCCACCTCGAGAGATCATGATTTTGGTAAACAAGACGCCTGGCAAGCCAAGAACTAACGCATGTGAATGCTGACCAGGAGGAATCGCGCATCTCAAAGCACTACAAATCAGTGAAAGAACTCATCGGTGCATTACCTGGAAGCAGAAAGGTCAGGTACAGTACCTAACTATCTACATTGTAGGATCCAAATCCCGGACCATCGCTGCATTTTCGTTGGCTCCTCCTCGAAGACAAGGGCCGTTGTTGTTGATCACTCTGGTGGGCAATGGTGGCTCCAGCTGGACCCCGACTTTTAATTTTCCACGAACCCGGTCCAGCCTCGGGTTCCCATGTGATAGTGGGTACAGAGAGGGACCTACGCCTTACTTCTACGTGATCGCCCTACTGGAAAGGAAATATGTCTCCATCATTGTCTGGATATGGCGGAACAAAATGGTGGTCAAAGAGCACCCTACCCGACCCAGTACTGCGGCACTAGCATCAGGGACCTGAGAAAGCGGAAACCTTTTGTTTCTAGGAAGTGTCCGGGTATACCAACTGGCAATGCGAACGCCCAGGAGACCTGTACAGATAGTTTGGCTTGCCTCTACCTAGATTCACGTTTGGGAAAACCGTGAAATCGATCGGATCAGCCTCAATCCTCTCGAATGTATCCATGACCGCTAAGAAAGAACCTATGCTGAAGAAGGAAGGGGTCACTGATTTGATCACTTGTTCACGGGACGAAGGTAAGAAAAAGTAGGTACCAGGTATCGTCGTGCTAGTAAGCGGTGACTCAGCGTCGGATTCCATCAAGTCCCTTTCAAAGCCAAGTATACCTCAGAGGGTCGGTAGCGTTCAAACTTCGTCCGCACCATCAAGTCAACATACAAGTAGAGACATCGATGCCATTCATGCACGCCATTGCGCCGATAAGCTTGTGCTGAACTTGATTCAAAACCAATCATCAAACTGGACCGAGCAAGCCCATCACCAGGAAATCAAATCGATCATGGCAAGCACACCTCTACCGGATCATATGCAGCCCACCTACGTGGACGAGATCCTCAAGCCACTAGAAAGCAGGATCTCCGAACTTCTCGACGAGTTCTGTCCCGCCAATCAGGGAACCGAGAGGCTGAACGACGTCAAGAAACTGGTGGTCAACTACACAGTTCTCCAGATACTCACGCAAACCTTTGACCCCAACCTCTGTGTCACGCCTCGCCCGGAAGACCTGGCTCACGCCGAAGCCTCGGTAGAAAACTACTGCCGCGATTCGTCCATCAACTCTGGTGGTGAGCCGCCACAGAACCTGGGCTTCGCCGGCGATGGGAAGGAGTTCTATTTAACACTTACGCACATCTTGGCTGATATCGTGCCCGCTCTCAACTCACAGGCGCTTTCCTCGCGCTACTACGGATTCGTAACGGGGGGTGTCCACCCCGTGGCGCAGGCTGCTGATAATGTGGTTACGGCACTGGATCAGAATGTCCAGGTTCACATGCCTTCGACTCATTCCATAAGCACCGTTGTGGAGCATCATGCTCTTTCGATGCTCCGCTCGCTTTTGGATTTGGATGGGTTCCATGGTAAAACCTTCACGACTGGGGCAACGGCAAGCAATATCATGGGCCTCGCATGCGGTCGGGAGGCGGTCATCTCGGCAAGGCTGCCCGAATACGCAAAAAAGAGCGGAGGAGTAGGCGAGCTAGGGCTCTTGGCTGCGTGTATGGCGGCAGGCGTGAAGGAAATACAAGTCTTGACGAGCAAGGGCCACTCATCCCTCTACAAGGCGGCGAGTGTCGTGGGGTTGGGGAGAGCGGCGGTCAAGGATTTGGGGTTCGCAGATGCTCCTTGGGTGTTGGACTTGAAAGCCGTGGAGCGGGAATTGAAGCGCGAGGATGTGGCGAACATTATCGTGGTGAGCGCCGGAGAGGTAAACACCGGGCAGTTTGGGACGACTGGCGAAACCATGAAAGAGCTGAGGCAGTTGGCCGATCGATATAAGGCGTGGATCCACGTTGATGGAGGTGAGTTACTCCTAAGCACCCCCTCAGTTGGAAGCTGCCCTACAAGGACGGATAGGGTGAGAGTGATGCTGACGGCGGTGGTAATGTGTAAAAGCATTCGGCATATTTGCGCGCGCCCTTCCCAAGACTGAGAGGTTCGCCAAACTGTTTGAGAGGACTGCTGGCTTGGAGTTGGCGGACAGTATAGCTGCTGATGGTCACAAGTTGCTAAATGTGGTATGTCTTCATCGATCACCTTCTCGAGAGTTCAGGGATCTTTACCCAACCCATGTCTAACATCGAGTCTTGATAGCCCTATGATAACGGCATCTTCTTCTGCAGCAATCCGGAAGTTATGAGCCATGTCTTCCAAAACCCTAACGCGGCATACCTAGCGCCAGTAGCATCAACATCAAAATCTGGTACCACCACCGAGATTCAAAGCCCCTTACACGTAGGCCTTGAAAACTCGCGACGGTTCCGTGCCCTTCCTGTATATGCTCTACTCGTGCATCTCGGCCGCGATAACATGGGCGGAATGCTGGCGAGGATGGTCGACCTAGCACGAAGAATTGCCGCCTTCATCCGGGACTCGGACAAGTACGATTTGCTGCCCGATGAAACAGCTGATATCGAATACACGCACATCATCGTCTTGTTCAAGGCAAAGAATCCCGACCTTAATGAGGTCTTGGTGGAAAAGATCAATGAGACAAGGAGGATGTATGTGAGTCCAACAAAGTGGAATGGCGAGAATGCGGTACGGATTGCTGTAGGAAGTTGGAGGGTTGATGTTGAAGAAGATCTGGCGGCTGTGAAGTTGGTGTTGAACTCGCTATAGCAATCTCTTGCATCTATTGTGAGCCTTCGTTGGTCAATGCGTCAAAATATCCCTTCAAGCGAGAAGGTCAGCGGTTGAGCAGCGTCATAACAAGTCTACAAACCTAGTTACTTGACCCTACCGCTAGAACCGGCGAAAAAAAAAGAACAACGATTGGAACCTGAATATTGGACAGCACGAACTATTCACTTTGTCGAGTAGCTCTTGTTCTTTGACGAATCCCCGACTTTTCCGGGGTTTCTCTCTGATCTGCCCCCCACCCGCCCTGGGCCCTGTCTCCGGGGAAGCTGTGGAACAGTGGAAGCTCTGGAAGCTCCTATATGCGTCAATTGAAGCTCTGTACCGACGAGATCTCGATATATGCATATCTGGCAGCTACTGGTGGGAGCTAGCGAGGCGTGACGCAGGGGTTGGCAAAAGACGGGAAGGTCGAGGCCACATTGCAGACTGGTTGCCAGCACTTTTTTCCCGTTCGTCAGAGTCGCGTCTTGGCAGCCAAGAGGACCCACACTTTCGTCCCCCGCCGCTCAGGTCGTCCCCAGTCCCGCTGGAGCTTAGGTCACTCCCTGGCTGGGTCTAGTGTTCGCCGCCTTTGGGACACCTCACGCTTCTAGAATAGATATTTGGCCTTGAATTCCACTTCCCTTCTGCTTCCTCCTTTCTTCGCTTCGTCAAACCCATTTCCTATCTCCTTGCTTCCCCGGTTCCCCCCCAACGTCAGTCATCATGGTCAACTTCAGGTGGTGCTCTCTCGCCCTGCTCGCTCTCCGCGCCGTCTCTGTCTTCGCACAAGAAGAGGTGAGCTCAGGTCCCTTCCCAGTTGTGTTCTCGTCGGGAACAGCTACCTCTCGCTAGCTACTCAGCTATGTAGTCATGACCGCATCACAGCTTCTCCCCTCTTCCCCGTCATTTCGCCTGCTAACCACCAGAGCTTCTTATAGACATTCGGCGATGATTCGACCGCGGCTCCCGTCTCGCAGCCCGAGCTGAAGGCCGATATCGAGACTACCTTCCCCGATGCCGACATCTTTGGCGTCAAACTCGTAAACGGCAAGGTCACCAAGGCCCTCATCGATATCACCAACCAGGAGGATGGCCCTATCCAGGTCGCCTTCGTTGGCGGTGCCCTCAAGACCACTCGCCCCCTGCCCGAGGACGCGCCTGTCTACGCCCAGATTGTGCGCAACTTAACCGCCACTCGGTTCCAGATCGAGATTCCGGCTGGCGAGAAGCAGACCCTCCCTTACAACTTTGTCTTGGATATGATGCCCCAGGATGTCGTTGTCGAGCTTCTTGCTGTCGTCACCAACCCCGCCGGCGAGGTTTTTGAGATCCAGCTGCACAACGGCACCGCCAGCATTGTTGAGGCCCCCACCAGCATCTTCGACCCCCAGATGTGAGTCTTCTTTGGCCCTGAACCACAGCAATGACGAACATTGGTACTGACCTACTTCTTCCGTAGCATTTTCCTCTACCTCTTCCTGACCGGTGTCTTCGGCGCCACCCTCTACTTCGTCTACAAGACCTGGATCGAGGCTCTCTTCCCCCAGGCTGTTAAGAAGACCAAGGCCCCTAAGGTCAAGAAGGTCGAAGTTTCCGAGCCCTTGTCTGGTTCCGAGTCGGCCGGTGCCACCTCTGGCGGCGAGAAGAACTTTGACGAGAGCTGGATTCCCTCGCACCATCTCAACCGCCCCGTTGCCCGCCGCGTCAAGAGCGGTGCCAGCGCCAAGGCTAAGAAAGGTGGTGAACAATGAACGAGGGGACTGCAACAACCTTCTTGTTTTGCAGTTTTCGCCTAAAACATCTGCTTATAGACATCTAATCACGTTGGATCGATCCTGTTCTCTTTATGTCTTTATATACCGGGAGCTGGTGGTTATGTAAACCGCCAGCAGGCAGCTCCCTTCCTGCCAAAACTTTGTAAGATTGGTCTAGTGTTGGGCTCAACATTTCGGCGGGACACAGGAAGCTGGTGATACGATGAGAAATGGGATCTTGCAAGCCGAGCTGAAAATTCTTCTGAAGTTGGAAACAGCGAAGCGCTGCAAGCAGTACACCAGCTCATAACGGAGTCGAGGAAAAAAAGCAGAGATTTGTACCATATAACGACGATGAGATATGAAATGGCTATTTATTAGGTATACATGGGCCGACTGATTTGATTACGACACCGCCGGAGGTACAACTATGATGATCTCATAGCGCATGCTCGAACTGTTATCGATGGCAGAAACAGAAGGAGCGAAGACGAAGTGAAGGTGAAAGGAAGGAACAACGTTGTGTATTAAAATAAAGAGAGAAAGTACGAGACAGGTTCATGTCTCGGGGAAGAACCGGACCCATGCCCATACACCAAGCGCTGGGATGCAATTTGATGGATATAACCGCTGTGCTTTCAAACAAATGTTAAGACTATACAAAAGCCTAATTAGGCGAAGATCATGGCATGCAAACGCTCTCGTGCTCGCAACGAATAATATGACATGGGTATTCATCTTCGAATTACCCCAGAACGGGGACCAAGGTTCCCGGTTCCAACCTGCCCGGAAAGGGGTTGTTGTTGAGGGGACGGGACAAGGAAGGGACGCGCCCATGAGGAACTGAAGGGTCCAGGCCAGGTCGCGTCAAGTGACAGCACACGCTTTTGGCTGGGCCAGCCCGCTCCTGCTCCTGCGGCACCACCTGGACCCCGTCCAAAATAAATCAAAACAAAAATCATTTCTTTTTCCTATTACCAAAAAACCACCCAGCCTTCCTTCTCCTCCATCAGAACTTGACGAATACACCCAATATTCGTTGCAACCGGATCGTGGCCATTTTTGCCGATTTTTTTTTGTTTTCGGTAAGTGCGCGTGCTGCTTTTCGCATTTGCACCTTATTTTCCTCATCCACGACCTCCACCCTGCCCAGTCGGCAGGTGTATTTTCATTTGCTTTGCTGACGCAGCCGTCCTTTCACGTTGCATCACCCAAAACTAACTGTTTGAAAAGGAAACAGCAAGAAGAACCTTCGAGTAGATCGCAATTGCATCCATATCTACTTCAATTAATATGGCGCCCACCAAGCCCCAATCTGAGGAGCAGCCCGTCAAGCGCGGCCGCGGCCGTCCCCCCAAGGACCCGTCTGAGAGGAAGACCGTACCCAAGCCTTCTGGCCGCCCCCGGGGTAGGCCCAAGGGCAGCGGTGGTGTGAAGAAGGCCCCTCAGAAGACTGCTGCCAGCACCGTCTCTCGCCGCGGACGTCCTCCCAAGTCTGCGGCCACCCCCGTTGCCGCCAAGGCGAAGGCTGCTGCGCCTAAGGCCACCCCCTCTTCCACGGGCAGGGGCCGTGGTCGTCCTCGCAAGTCCGATGTCAGCGAGGCTGCCACTCCCAGCTCCAAGAAGGCTACCCCCAAGAAGGGCGGACCCGGCAGACGTGGCCGCCCCCCCAAGGCTGCGACCGAGCAGTCTGCTGAGGAAGATGGCGAGGAGGCTGTCGCCAACGAGGAGGATGCGGATGAGGCCGACAGGGTTGCCTCTGATGCTGCCTCTGACGTCGACGAGGCCGCAAGTGAGTAAAAGTAGCCACTTTTCGGCTCCCAATCTGAACTCTTATCACGGTTTCCGGCGAGTCTTCATCTTTCCCATTCGCGCTGCGCTGTGTCATTCTTGTTTTCTTTAGATACCAAGACCAAAATACCTATCCTTTTTCATATTTCTTTCACTCCGATATCTCATGTCTCCATAGGGTCATGCCGTGCCATGCCCTTCTCCTCATACTTCACCGAAAAGCCAGAGTGCTAGCGAGCGAATGCCTCTCTGACTTTTCCGACTTCATTTCAGGCGACGAGAACAACAACTTCAAGGATGCGTTTGGTGACGTAGAGATGACCTTGAATGGCTTGGACCCTAGTGATATTGAAGCAACTGGTGAAGAGGTTCGTACGAGCGCTAGCAACCCACAAGGCAGCTTTTCATTCAATGGCATCCTGTAAGAAACATCCTGTTGCACGACCCCTTTGTGACTAACCGCCACTTAAGGACATCCCCATTGATAGCGCTTAGTGGTCGACTTTGGGCAATGAGTCCAGAGAAGAAGAACAAACAGAAGGAATAGTGGAGGAGTCGGAGGAAGAAATTTTGGACTGCATAGTGGTTGCCCTGAGCTCGGATCCCCCAGAACCACCGTTGTCGTCTCAACCTCTATTTTTACCACCAAGGACTCCGGAACCACCATCGCGTACAAAACAAGAGCACCAACAAGAGCAAGATTATTTTCCGTCATCATCATTTTCATCATCTTTTTGCGATTATTCAGCTCCTTCAACACCGTCACCACGAACAGGACCAGCACCAGACGAAAGCGATCAAGAAGGCGAACAAGCAGAGCAGGACCATGTCGAACCGGTGCTTCAACCATCACCGTCCCTATTTGTTGGCCAGCCAGCATCATCGCCGAAGCAGAACACTGTGGCAAATACCGGCTTCAAACGAAGGAGTAGGGACGATGGATTAGAAAGCGCAGGCTTAGGGTGTGTTGTTAGTTGACAATGGATTCGAGTTCGAGCCTACTGATCGTATGCATTCTGCGTAGCTCTTTCATGTCATCTCTGTCGAGGTCCCTCGGATTAAGCCGTTCAGGCAGCTGCTACGAAAACTTCTCATTTCAGTCTGCATACACCTCGAGTTGCATTCTTGTCGTGGCGTTCGCCATGGCTGAAGAACCTCAAGTTTGATGCATCTCTGATCCATCCCACGTATGCTATTTCTACCCAAACCTTCACTGCCATTAATAGTTCATGATAGTTCCGTATACCCAGGCAGGTCATCGAAACCAACAATATTCGCCCCGAGACACATCACTGCTTTCGAAGAAAACTCCGCGCCAATTCCATGTTTTTGAAATCCCGTTTCGCTTTGCCCAATTGTTCCGTCCATTTTGCCTATCCATCCAAATAGAATGCGTAACTTCCTGACCTAGCTCAACCGCCACCCCTTCCGGTAGCCCGATAGTAAGTAGGAAAAGAAAACAAGAATAAAAACATATAGAAACAGGGCGTTAACCCCGTTGTCAGTCCTTGTCCCCATGTCCAGCGCCCATAGCATGTACCTACACTAAAATCAAAAATCAAAATAGCGTCATGTTCCTTCGTTAGAAATGCAGGTGCCATATCCACTGCCGTCCTTGAGGCAGTCAAGGTCATCACTGCGCCGTCACTCTCGCCTTATGATCCCGCCTCCCCCGGCCCGCCGATTTTGACCAGTACCCGTGGCAACTCTCTTCCCTCAAGTGGAATATAATTTTCCCCACACTTTAGCGACGGAACTTGTCGTGGTCGGTGCCCTGCTCGCCATTTCATCGCTACAGTACTACCTGAAATCGCTCTTCACATTATTGTCGGTTGTTGCTATCGTTGTTTTCCTGCTGCTGCAGGATTCTGCTCGGACCGCCTACGCCCAGGCCGTGCGCTTCAGCGGCAGCGACGGCGACTGCACTGGCGGTTGTGCCGTCCATGAAGATTAGGTTGTTGTTGCTGTTGGCAAAGTCTACTGATCCGTCGCCGCCGTAGCTGTAGCCGCCGTCACTGGAAGAGGCGCTCATTGGTGCTAGGCGGGCTATTGCGTGGTTGTTGGCTTGTTGTTGTTGGTGGTGGTGGTGGTCTGGAGGGCCTGCTTGAAGTCTTGGGTCAATTTGAAAGGTTGACTGTGTTTGTTGAGGTTGATGCTGTTGCCCGATGTGGCCGGTATTTTTCGAACTGCTTACTACTCCCATTGATCCATTGGGACCGCTGAACGCATCCTCCGCTCGTAAAGGGCTTCCTTTAAGTGCCCAAGGAGGTTCCACCTCCCCGCCCGCTGGCACTTCCGGCCACTCCGGCGCCCAGTCCGGTTTCCGATCATACATGGACTCGCACACCTGCCTGTCGCCCTTGAGGATCATGCCATTCAACACCTCCTTCAGCCACGCCATGCCCTCCTTGTACTGCTGAACGCTCGGGTAGTCCGTCACTTTGGCCGACCGCACCTCCTCCACCATCCTCATGGTCTGGTACCGCGGCTGCTGCTCCGAGTTGGGCACCGTCACGCGCTTCTTGACCTCCAAGGCAAAGTAGACGCAGTCGCTCGGCTGAGGCTGCCACTGACACCCGCCGGATTGCTCGCCACTGCCCCCGTCAGGCGCGCCCGTAAACACTGGGATCCGACTGTAGCCCAGCACGCGCATGTAGGCCCAGTAGGCGCCCGAGATGGTGCCGTGTAGGATCCGCCAGCAGCTCAGGAAGCGCATCTGGCAGATGAAGGCCTCGACGGTGCCCGGGTCGGGAAACTTGCCGATGCGCGTATTCAGCTCTATTGAACAGTTGCTAGCTTCGGCCATCTTTTGGACCTGCTCGAACCAGATGTCGAAGGAGCCGTAGAAGGTGAGCGGGTGCACGTTCATCTTGTAGCTGAATTCTAAGGGGGTGGTCCAGCCCCGGTAGTTGTCGGCCGGTTCACAGATGCGCGGCTGGACGGAGAGGTAGGGTGGGAGAGGTGGCATACGGTAGATGTCGTCGGGGTGCTGTGGCGGCGACGTACCACCCGTTTGGGTAGGGGGTCTTAGAATTGGCATTTGCTTAGGGGTAGTAGCTTTTGGTTGTCCTTCATCCTCCTGTGGCAGGGGTGGTGAGACGGGTTGGACTGTTTCCTGGGGAGGCTCGGGAGCAGCTCGGGATGATGTAGCTTTTCGTTTCTTCGACGGCGGCTCCGAGGGTGGAGGAGGAGCTGCCCGTCGACTCCTAAGTTGCCGGCCTGAAGACGACATTGTGCTGCTATTATCTGCGTGTTCAATAGATGGTTTCACGGCTGGGAGGGTAGAATCTGGAAGTAATTGACCGTTCGGTGGTCCTGACTGTTGGAGTTGCTGGCTTTGTGCCGGAGCTGGGGCTGAAGCTGGGGCTGGGGCTGGAGCTGGAGCTGGAGCTGCAGATGAGGTCTGACTGTTGGGTACACCAGCGTATGAGGGGAGTGGTACTGGAGTCTCGCGCACGACGTAGTGAGCGCGTTTGGGATTATTTTGGTTGCTGTCGGTACTCATGTTGGTGAGGTGAAAACCAAATGAGAACGATGGACGGGCAGACAGAAATGAACACACGATGAAAGCCTGCTAGGACTAACAAGGCAGGAGGCATCAGCCAGCTAGAGGTAGGTATCCAAATACCACTCCAATGGATGGGAATACCAAGCAATAGTGTAGATGTAACTGAACCTTGGTAACCCCGCAGTTGAAGGCAGTAGTTTGAAAGTGTCCTGGGGTTGAGATGCCTGTGGTGTGGACGAGAAGCAGTGAAAGTTGCAACTCACTTACAGAACAGAGTCGGTCCCGGTGATATCAAGGGGAACCCAAGGTGCGCCCCACCAGGAGGAAGGACGAAAGAGGAGAGGGCAGAGAAAGGACGAAAGGCTGGGTCAAACTTGACACACGAAGAGGACGACGCAGAGTTATGTAGGTAGTCCGGCGGGAGACGCGCTTGCCTTTTGATGGCCGTGAATGTTTACACAAGATGGGGCCTTGCGGTCCCGGGCCGAGGGTCGCACAAGCCTGCTCACAGACGCAAAATCCCAGGTAGAGAATCGCCTGTTCGCATTTTGGAAAGTAGACGGATGCTTCCCGGGTGAAACATTTCTGACTTGTTCATATCCTGGATATAACTAGAAAGGGAACGGTTGTAAAGGTGAAATGCAGTGTTCCTGCGCGAACCCCTCCCCGGGTCCCAACTCTGCGCCTCTGTGTCGGAGTGTCCTGATCGCCAGCACAGCAGTTACCGCTGTGAACCCTAACCGCAACCCTAACAGCACCTTGCTTTTGATTAGCCCCACTCTTTTCGCACGTAACCCGGAGCACCTCTTAAGGGGGTAGAGAGTCCAGGCCAACTCGTCTGGTGTAATTTACTACCTTCTTGAACCTCCAAAAGCTTGGTGAGATGGGGGAGAATAAACACACAGCTAACTGTAGTCGAATAAGAAAGTCAACCAAGATAGGTCCTTTATAGCAATCATCACAAAATAAGAAGGTAGATACATACTGATAAGCCACGTCCAGATGGACCCACTTTTGACGCCGCCCCAGTGCAGCCGATGTCCTTGCAGTGACTTTTTTTTTGCCGTCAACGCTCACGGTGCTTGTCATCAAACCACAGGGATTGAATTTCTCGTCGCTGGCAAACCAACCAAACAAGAACTGAAGCTACTTTCGTTGCGCAACCGAACCGACACAGCTATCACCTCCCCACCTTCGACTTCTGAGTTGATTGTGGACCTGATTGTATCATCGATCATTCCATACTCTCACCGGGCTAGAAATCTCCGGCCCTCCTTTACTCACTCATTCCACCAGTCCTGACAGAAATGGACAGCGGCGCAAGCGTAGGTGCAGTTCTTGTGGGTGTCATTCGCCGCGGCCAACTCTTCGGCTTCAACCTTTTCCTTTTCTGCAACGCTTGAGCAACAGGTGAACTTCGAAAATACAACACCAATTTTATTATCGTGGGAGACAATCCAAACTAGGGTCGCAATTATGGCCAAAAAGGGAACCAAGAGCAGTGCCCCTGCGCCCGCAGCCGCTTCATCGTCGGCAGCCTCTCAACCCACCTCCAAATCCAAAAAGGACTCCAAGAAGGCCGCAGGCCCATCAGAGGGCGATTTCATTGTCTTTAGCAATTCCGACAAGGAACCTAAGGGCAAGAGGGGAGGAGCTAAAGCTGGTCCCTCCAAACCCGCGGAGGAGCTTGACGCCGGGCCCCCGAAGCCGACGGTTAAGCAAATCATCGGTGGTCACTCCTGGACCGGCAAGCTACCCGTGAACCTTCTTTCGGAGCACTGCCAGAAGCAAAAGTGGGAGAGACCCGACTACAACACCATCAAGACCAAGGATGGGTTCTCTGTCTTTGTTACTCTCAGCGCAAAGAACCCAAAGACGCAGGAAGTCACCACGCTGCCGCCATTCAAGCTGCCTCCAAGCCATGTGCACCTCGCCTACAAGCCCACTGCCCTCGAAGCCAAGCATTTCGCCGCTACCTACGCCCTGTACCGCGTTTGCAGCATGAAGAACATGCACATGACGCTTCCGCCAGATTACAGGTCGCTGTGGAAGGAGTTTGAGGCCCTCAAGAAGCAGGATGTCAAGGAGGGCAAGGCATGGATGTACGAGGCCGACCCTTTCCAAGCTCAGAGAGAGCGCGAGGAGGCAAAGGCTGCCGCTGAGAAGAAGAGAGCTCAGCTCCAGGCCGCCAAGGAAAAGGCCGCAAACGAACCCGGTGTCTCCTTGGCATTCAGGGGCAGTGGCTCCGGGGGCGCAGGTGGTGGTGGCGCGCACAATGTCATGAGGGGATGGGCTAATGTTCCCAAGATCGAGATGGGTAACAAGACACGATCGCAGCTCGAGGATTTGCTCCGCAGGGAGACGGTCTGGAATCCGAATGGAGTGGTCATGTCGGCCTCGCAAAAGGCTGCCATCGTGAAGGAGTTCAAGGATTTGGGATTCCGCCAAAGCCATATCGAGGAGGCCGTGGAGGAGTGCAAAGACAGAGAAGAGGCCTTGGAATGGCTCTTGGTTCATATTCCTGAGGATGATCTTCCGCGGTGGGCTCTCCCTGAGAAATATAGTGCTGGCGTTACTGTCGCCGCCACTGATCTCAAGAGAGAGGGCGCCATTACGCGACTCGCTCAGTCCGGATACTCTATTGACCTCTGTCGCAAGCTCTTGGCGCTCCATAACGGAGACGAGGCTAAAGCGGCAGAAGACCTGCAGAAGCTTCTTCTGGCGAGCGGCTCCGAGTCCGTTGATGACTCCTCGCAGGATGCGGATGGTCTAGACACCTGGAGGGATGCTGACGAGTGCTGGGAAGAGGAGATGGCTACGTTGGAGGCATGCTTTGGCGACAAGTTTTCCAAGACTTCTCCAGAAATTTGCGAGATTAAGCTGGAGGGTGTCAAGAATGGCAGCCAAACCAACGTGGATGCCCGCGTGCAGTTCCGCAAATCAGAGCAGTATCCTACCCAGGTTATTCTGGCTATGGTGGCTGCTCTTCCGTCCTACATCAGGCTCAGTGTCATCAAGCAGGCATTGGCATATGCTCTTACGCTGGAAGGCGAGGAGATGAAGATATTCTACGTTGCCAGCTGGGTGCAAGAAAACATCAACGACATCATCGAAAAGCCTGGTCGCATCCGCGAAGTTGCCGCTGTGGCATCTGCAGCTTCAGAGGAACCCAAAAAGGCCGTTAAGCGGGCACGAAGGGCTCCTCGTTACCCCAAGCCTATCAACTGGTCGCCTGATCCTCGTAGCACGGAGGAGTGGCGTGCCAGAACGGAAACTCCCTCTTACAAGAAGATGCTGTACGCACGGCAGAATCTGCCAGCATGGCAGGTACAGGATTACCTCATCCAGACGGTGTCGGAAAACCAAGTCACCATCATCTCCGGAGAAACCGGTTCCGGAAAGTCTACGCAGTCCGTCCAGTTCATCTTGGATGACCTCTACAGCAAAGGACTTGGAAAGAGCGCAAACATCATTGTCACACAACCTCGCCGTATCTCTGCCCTGGGTTTGGCGGACAGAGTTAGCGACGAGCGCTGTTCACAGGTTGGCCAGGAGGTCGGTTACTCGATCCGTGGCGAAAGCAAGACGAGCCCGAACACCAGGATCACCTTCGTCACGACTGGTGTGCTGCTCCGACGCCTTCAGACCTCGGGCGGCCGCGTAGAAGATGTGGTCGCATCGCTTGCCGATGTCAGCCACGTAGTGGTCGACGAGGTGCACGAACGCAGTCTTGATACTGATTTCCTGCTTGCCATTATTCGCGATGTGTTGTACAAGCGCAGGGATCTGAAGCTCATCCTTATGAGTGCCACGCTCGATGCTGCGTCTTTCAAAGACTACTTTACCGTTGATGGGAAGAATGTTTCGGTTGGCCTGGTTGAGATCTCTGGCCGGACATACCCTGTTCAGGACTACTACCTCGACGATGTAATTCACATGACGGGCTTCAGCATTGGTAACAACCGCGAGTACTACTATGACGACAACGCTGGCAGCAAGTCCAAAGAGGACCCCAACGATGACCCTATCAACAAGATCATCCAAAGGATGGGCAGCCGCATCAACTACGACCTCCTTGTGGAGACGGTATGTGCCATTGATAGCGAACTCGCCGAGACTCAAAAGGCTGGTGGTATTCTGATATTCCTCCCCGGCGTTGCTGAAATCAACCGCGCCTGCAACGCTCTGCGAGCAGTGCCTTCTCTCCATGTTCTCCCTCTCCATGCCTCCTTGGAAACCAAAGAGCAGAAGAGGGTGTTTGCGTCCGCTCCTCCAGGCAAGAGAAAGGTGGTCATCGCCACCAACGTTGCCGAGACGTCCATCACTATCGACGACATCGTCGCAGTCATCGATAGCGGCAGGGTCAAGGAGACCTCATTCGACCCTCAGAACAACATGCGTAAGCTCGAGGAGACATGGGCTTCGCGTGCCGCTTGCAAGCAACGTCGTGGTCGTGCCGGCCGTGTCCAAGCAGGCAAATGCTACAAGCTGTTCACCCGGAACCTGGAGATGCAAATGGCTGAGCGTCCCGACCCAGAGATCCGACGTGTTCCCTTGGAGCAGCTGTGTTTGGCTGTCAGAGCAATGGGTATCAAGGACGTCAGCCACTTCCTCTCTCGTGCCCCGACGCCGCCCGAGGCCACCGCCGTCGAGGCATCGATCACGATGCTTAGAAGAATGGGTGCCCTCGATGGCGAGGAGCTGACTGCCCTTGGTCAGCAACTGGCCATGATCCCCGCCGATCTGCGGTGCGGCAAGCTGATGGTCTACGGTTCCATCTTTGGCTGTCTTGACGACTGCGTCACCATCGCCGCCATCCTGAGCACCAAGAGCCCGTTTGTCTCGCCCCAGGAGAAGCGCGAGGAAGCCAAAGAAGCCAGGAAGAGGTTCTCCCAAGGCGACGGCGACCTGCTCACCGACCTCCGCGCCTTCCAGGAGTGGAACGACCAGATGCAAGAGCGCATGGGACAAAGTCGGGTGCGTGCCTGGTGCGGCGACAACTTCCTCAACTACCAGACCCTGTCCGACATTGCCTCGACTCGGTCGCAGTACTACTCAGCTCTGAAAGAGATGGGTATCATCCCGCACAACTACTCCGAGTCCAACAACAGCCAACAAACCAAGTCCATGGCCCTCCTGCGCGCCCTCACCGCCTCGGCCTTTAGCCCGCAGATCGCCCGGATCCAGTTCCCCGACAAGAAGTTCGCAGCATCCATGACTGGTGCCGTAGAGCTGGACCCGGAGGCCAAGACCATCAAGTTCTTCTCGCAGGAGAACGGAAGGGTGTTTATCCATCCTAGCAGCACGCTGTTCGATAGTCAGGGCTTCACGGGCAACGCGTCGTTCATGTCGTATTTCACAAAGATTGCCACTAGCAAGATCTTTATCAGGGATCTTACGCGTAAGTTTGTTCCTATATCCGCCTGTTTTTTTTTTTCTTGTAGTATTGGGATATTAATACCGTTATTAGCATTCAACGCCTACACCCTCCTCCTTTTCTCGGGTGCCATTGACTTGGATACCCAGGGCCGCGGTCTTGTGGTTGATGGCTGGTTGCGCCTCCGCGGATGGGCCCGTATCGGTGTTCTGGTGTCGAGGTTGAGAGGGCTGATTGATAAGTTGATCACAATGAAGGTCGAAAATCCGTCGCTGGATGTCGAGAAGAATGACATCATCAAGACGGTGGTGAAGCTCGTCGAGCTTGATGGTCTTGATGCTTGATCGCGGATTGGAGTAAGGGGATCTTTTCTTGCATATCATCAACACGGCATGGATGGACAGGCAGGCAGGATGGAAGCATATGTAAAAGAAGGGGAGAGCGGGTCTTTTTGGGTTCCCGATATATATCAGACACTTTCTTCGCAACGCTGGTGATGGGATTTCCAGTATGGTAATTGTGAGCTGGAGCCTTGCAGTATATGCATTCTATAGGTTCTGTTCTTCCCTATGACGTTCTGTTCTCCGGATAAACTTCTCCAAGCAAGACATACTCACAGCTCTCTCTCTCTCTCTCTTTCAGCGTCTATCTGTACACCTCCTCTCAAGAGACCGTCTCACCGTCACTCATCGATCGAGATTTAGTGTCTAGGAGCAGCAACAGGCTCCCACGACTGGATCTTGGGCTTGACACTAGACCTGCCATCAGCACACACAACTACGCCGTATTCCAGCCATGACTAGCCGAAAAAAAGAAAAGACAGAGACATACGTATTGAAAGTCTTGAAAGCTCCCGGCAGCATCGTATAGTTGGGGTGATGCACCTCGGGCGCCCAGGGTCTCTTGGGCGCCTGGGTCGCGATGGGATCCTGCGTGGGCACCGTATCGATGGCGTACGAGATCCAGGCGTGCCAGAGCGGCTCGATGTGCGAAGGGTCGTAATCGTGCTTGGCGAAGTCAACCCAGCGCGTGCGCAGCGGGAGTTCTTCCTGGTTCTCGAAGAACTTGTTGCCGAACTTGTCGACGCCTACAAGGGTGCCGGCTTTGGTGTCGCCTGTTTATCATAGTATACAGAGTATCAGCAGGCATTGGTGTCAGGTACAAGAACCAGAACCCTGGTACGTAGTAGGTCGGGGATTGAGGAATGAGATGGCTCCATACGTACCGATATACTGTTTGTGGAGAGCAACAACGTGGGTTGGGTGTTAATTAGTAGCTCTGGCACTCTCCGTAGGTATATAGTCGTTCGCCGGGATATCGTGGTCTGGCCCCGCGGGCTCTCAATTGACGGGGAATGAGTGTGGACGTACGTTCATTTGGTGCCAGGCATCCTAGAGTGACGGGCGTTTCTCGTTAGCGACGGCGCATCTTTGCAGCTTTTTTGGTTATTTATCGACAGACGAAGACGGTACCTTCAAGCCAACCTTGCGCAGGTTGCGAATCGTTCTGGTGATGGTAGACATGATTGTTGGTGTTGGTTGTCCTGACTCGCGGATAGTGGAGTCAATTGATTGCGATTGCGCAGAGCGAGCTCCTCCGGGGTTGCTGTCGTCGGCGATGGCGTCGGTCGGGTCGGTCGTGAGTTGAACGTTGGAGTCGCAACAGCCGCAACGAGGAGACTGGCAGCTGACGCAGTGGACCGAGGTGGCCCATTGCAGCTGGCAAAGAACTGGAATGGAACGAAGCTTTGGCCCATGACATATGTACCTCTAGGTACCTCTATCGGGCTTACTGCCAAATGCCAGGGCATGGAAGGCGGGCCACGCCGGGGAGGTTCCAGGTTGTAACTCCCCACAACTCCTTCCCGTCAGCGGGCGGTCATCCCGCGTCTTCAGTGGATTGGTTAGCCGGGTCCAGGCGCCTGCACTGTACCGGGCGGCGCCGTTCGCTAGGTCCTCGGCGCGATACTAACCGAATGCCCCTGCCCGCAACCAAAAATTTGGCCGATCTAAACCTAACAATCACATCCAAGACAACAACAACAACATTTCGATTCCCGTCTTGGACAAAAGCCCCCCAGCTTATTGCGGATATGCTGGCAAGGAGTACCTCACGATGCTGCACCAAGCTTAGAGCACCGCCTTCGCGGGTCAGTCTACGAGTAGCCAGGCCACAATGTCGACACTTCTCCATGCCGTCCTCCGGGGCGTCGCATAGCAGCGGTCCGAACTCCTCCAGCGCCGGCTTGCTCGCGCCCTTCACCAGCGAGCTCGACAAGATCGCCCCGTCTTTCAGGATCAACGGCTCCCAAGTTCGCGTTTTACAAACACCAACCGAGTTCTACGAGACCCTCAAGGTTCGACAACATTCCGCTGCCGGCAGAAGGCTTGTGTTGTCAGCTAGCGGTGCTGACTGATGCCTTCCCACTCACCAGGACAAGATCCGCAAGGCAGAGAAGCGCATCTTCCTCTCGACTCTCTACATTGGCAAGTCGGAGAAGGAATTGGTACTAGGACCCTCGATCCAGCGCATCAGCTTTGCCCTATGCTAACAACGGCGCATTATTCCAGATTGCGACCCTCCAAGAAGCCCTTCGCGCAAAACCCCATCTCAAGCTCAGCATCCTCACTGATGCCTTGCGCGGTACCCGTGAAGCTCCCAACCCATCGTGCGCTTCCCTTCTGGCGCCCCTGATCTCCGAGTTTGGCTCTGATCGTGTCGAAATCCGCATGTTCCACACGCCGAATCTCACCGGACTCAGAAAGAAGCACATTCCCAAGAGGATAAACGAAGGATGGGGACTACAGCATATGAAGTTGTACGGTATCGACGATGAGATCATCCTCTCTGGCGCCAATCTCTCAAGCGACTATTTCTCGGATAGGCAGGATCGCTATCATGTCTACTCGAGCAGGGACATCACCGAGTACTTCTCGAACCTCCAAACGGCCGTTTCATCGCTGAGCTTCCTCGTCAAGCCGTCTCCCGAACCGGCCGGCTTCGAACTAGTATGGCCAGAAGATAACTCAGCCATCTCTCCCCTCGATAACCCGAAGAAGTTCGTCGCCGAGTCGACCGCGCTCCTATCCGGCCTCATCTCGCCAAAGACAGCGCCACGGACCGCACTCGACAACACACCAGCCGAGAAACGCGACACCACAGTCTACATGCTCGCGCAATTCTCCCAGCTTCTATCTCCCGATACCTCAACCGAGCTTCCCGCCGTCAGCCATGTACTGCGGACTCTAGCAGCACCAGAATACGCCAATTCGTCTTGGACCTTCACAGCCGGCTACTTCAACCCTGCGCCTTCCCTGACCAAGCTCCTCCTGGGCACCGCTTCAACGAACAACGTCGTCATCACCGCCTCGCCCTTTGCCAACGGCTTCTACAAGTCCCCCGGCGTCTCCGGTCTCCTTCCCGATGCCTACACCCTCTTGGCGCGTCGCTTCGTCCGCGCCGTGCACGAGTCCAAGCACCGGGGCACGACGGTGCTGAAAGAATGGAGGAAAGGCACGGTTGGCGAGCCCGGGGGGTGGACGTACCATGCCAAAGGTCTTTGGGTCACCATGCCTAAGAGCGAGAACCCCAGCATTAGCCTGATTGGCAGCTCCAACTACACCAAGAGAAGTTACTCCCTCGATCTGGAGGCTAATGCGCTCATTGTGACGGAGAATGAGGACCTGAAGAAGAGGCTAGGCGAGGAGCAGAGGTGGTTGCAGGATAATGCGACAGTGGTGACGCGGGAGGATTTTGCAAAGACGGAAAGGAGGGTGGGGCTTAAGGTGAGGATTGCCATGATGATTGTGCAGCTTGTTGGTGGAGCGCTATGAAAGACCGTACCTTTCTAGGAAGGTTGAAGTGAACTGTGGGATCCCTGCGAGGTATGTACAGTGTGGTTCTGTGAGACATGTATGATGAGATGAGATCAAATATATACCCCTATACAATGTATCATTAGCTTGGAGGGTTTGATAGACTTGATCTAGCCGATGGAATTGCGCCAGTCCATCCAATCCTGCTCAGGTTTTCCTAATCCAGTAAAAGGCTAAGAGCTGCTGCTCGACAATGTTGTCTCAGTAATCTCACCTCCTGAGACGGAAATCTTGAAACACCTCCAACACGGGTACCCCTATGGAACGAGAAGGAGGATCGACCACTAGTCCGCATGGGATTATTCGTCTTCGCCAAGTGTCAGCATTGACAACCTTTGCAAAGTGAAAGAACCATTAATCATTTGATATCAGC
Source organism: Neurospora intermedia (assembly GCA_037102815.1). Taxonomy (NCBI): domain Eukaryota; kingdom Fungi; phylum Ascomycota; class Sordariomycetes; order Sordariales; family Sordariaceae; genus Neurospora; species Neurospora intermedia. Next base: position 3,399,386 of record BTPP01000001.1, on the reverse strand, counting down.
CACGAAGGGCGACCATAGTAGCCACTTCACCAACCGCTGGCGCTCAGCTATGCGGGAATCATCTCAACCATCTATGAGCTAATCAAGTATGATACACAACATACACTAAAAACTACTCAATGTGATGTCTCCACCTGGAAAGAACAACATCCGGATTGACCTACGGCGACAGAAACGGAGAGAGATTGTGAATATTGGATAATAGGCAACGTGTGGCTGTTCCAGATCATGACTTCCGTGGGGGATTCACAATCATAAGGAAATATTTACTTGCCGTTCAGAAAGTGATAGGGTCGTGGTCGGGTCGGCAAATTTTTTACTTCCACGCCACTTGGGGGTTTCAGACTGGAGATGAAAAGAGAATATCAGTACACATAGAATATGGACAAACGTACATCTCGCAACGAAAGTCCCTAAAGCGGGAGGGTAGGTAACTATATTCTAGGATTTACATCAAATAACAAAACCCCTGAACTCTACTCGCACTGACACCCCACCTGTGTCGGGATGTTTCCCGAGGATCCCCAAAACAGCTTACCTACCCTGCACATTACCTCGCCCACTAACACAACCGGCTGGCACGCGAAAACCCGTTTCGGGAATCGGAACTTGAGATTCAAAGATTCTGGTCGCAGCCACAAATTCACAGTATCTGCCTTCATCGAGTGAACACAGCAAGGAAGTTGGTCTCGTTATTTATCAGCAAATCCGAAACCAACACCGACCACTTTGATCAGGGTTGTTGGCTTGGTACACTAGGCACTCCTGGTAGTACAATATATATAGTGCACTAGACGAAATCTATTTCGAATCGTCCAAAGGCTTATACAGACATCCCAAAAGACATCAGCTGGATTTGATATGGCATTTTGAACATCAGAGATGGCATATCCAAGGTGAGATTATACATGAACTCTTTAGCTAGCATGCAGACAGCCTTTTCCGCTTGATGGAGAGGATCTAGATCCATCCGAAAGGGGAATACATGGCGATGTAAAATAGAAATAGAAAGATAGGAGAAAAGGAGGACCTCGCTCTCATCACTTGAGCCGGGCCTCAATTGCGGCTTTGATGGCTAGAAAGATATGTTAGTAGATATAAATACAATTACACTTTGTTCGTATGGCAAGCCACTTTACCTTCTGTCGTGACTCTTGCGTCTCCGAAGAGCATCTTTGTGCCCGGCATATAGAACATAGGATTCGGTACGTCGGCTGTATTGAGACGTCAGCGTTATGGAGCAGGGACCATGTAAGTATGGTCTTCTTACCATATCCACTAGCCAAACCTCTCTTCATCACCACGACCTGCTTGCTCTTCCAAGCATGCAAAACGGGCATTCCAGCAATAGGGCTGCCTGGCTCCAAGGCAATCGGGTTGACAGTGTCGTTCGCTCCGATGACAAGAGTGAGATCCGTCTCACCAAAGTCATCGTTGATCTCATCCATCTCCAGTACAATGTCATACGGCACGCTAGCTTCTGCTAGAAGAACGTTGCACTGACCAGGCATGCGACCGGCCACGGGGTGAATGGCGAAGCGCACTTTGATGCCCTTGGAGCGCAACATTTGGGTAATGTCGGATATGGCGTACTGTGCTTTAGCTACAGCCATGCCATATCCTACGACAATAATTACTGTCTCTGCGTTTGTTAGGGCTTCGGCTGTGTCTTCGACATTGGTCTGCGTTATGCTTCCTTCTATCTTGTACTCTGTCGTTGTTGGAGCAGATATTCCACCGAATAGAACGTTGGTGAGTGAACGGTTCATGGCCACGCACATAATATATGAGAGGATGGAGCCTGATACGCCGATGAGTGCGCCCACTGTGGTAAGTAGTGGGTTATCCAACATGAAGCCTTCAGCAACAAGAGCGAAGCCGCTATAAGCGTTCAAAACTGTGATAACTACCGGCATGTCGGCACCGCCAATGGCCGCGGTTGTGGTGTAACCCTTGAGGAATGATAGAACAGTGTTTGCAGCCAGAACACCGGCAGCGATTGCTGGAGAACCAGGGGCCATTGTGACAAAGGCACCCATGGTGGCAACATTGGAAGCCAAAAGACCCGAGTTGATGAGGTGTCGGCCAGGTAAAATGGTTGGCTTGGAGGACATCTTCCCGGCAAGCTTCATGAAGGCCATGATTGAGCCAGTGAACGTCACACCACCAATAAGAACACCCAGGTAGGCGGTAACGAGATGAAGAGTCGTAATATGATCCACATCAGCCATAACACTTCCGATGCTGGTGAGCACAGCGGCCAAGCCAACAACGGAGTGGAGAGCTGCGACTGTCTGTGGAAGGTCGGTGGGCGTGATGCGCTTCCCAATAAGCAAACCCAAGATACCACCGATGGCAGCCAGACCGCCGAACTGTGTAAGGACCTCGGGTGAGAAACCAGCAGCAAGCAGGGAAGCAAGGACCCCAGATCCTACACCCAACATACCAAGTGTATTTCCCAGGCGTGCGGTTGTTTGAGAAGCCAGAGAGGAAAGCGAAGTGATGCAAAGCACGGAGCTAACCAAGTAGCCGGCCTGGACCAAACCAGCTGCACCTGAAGCCGCAGCGGCAATGAAGCCACCTCCAAATAAGGCGGCGGGAACAGCGTACAGCCACGGGTATTCCGGAGGGTCAGTGGCACGACGGAACATATCGAGCATTCGTTTGGTAATGACAAACCCGCCAGAGATATTGACAAATGCGAGAAGCACGGAAGCAGCGCCGAAAGCCTGAGGAATGGTTTCAGGGAGGTAGCCCCCGCCCAAGATGAAAAGACCGCCCACTCCCACCATGCCTGAGATTGCGTTGGTCACGGACATCAGCGGCGAGTGAAGCGAGGGTTGAACGCCCCATACCACACGGTAACCGATGAGCGAGGCCAAGGCGAAGGTAAAGGCGTTTCCCATGAACAATGGCCCAGTGAGCTTTCCCAACGCAAGAGCAGCGCCCATACCACTTGTGACAAGACCTACTTCACGCGAAGCCTTCTGGAACGGCGTCAGGGCCACAACTTCTGCTTCCTTAGCTGTGGTCGGGGTTGCTGCTGGTGCCGGTGGTGGTGCTGGTCGAGGTGCTGGCGGGAGGATGTTCCCCTTGTTAATGACAATTGCACCCCTGACAACTTCGTCTTGAAGGTCAATGCCGTATTCCTGGTTGTTTGGTGCCATGGAAAGGAGAAATTTGGTGATATTGTTCGAGTACAAGGTGGAAGACTGAGTGGGAAGGCGAGATGGGAGATCAGTGTAGCCTGTTTTTTTGCTGTTAGTCAGGTATTTCTCCCTCTTCATGGTTACAATACTCACCAATGATCTTAACATCCTTATAGTTGATAAGCTTTCCGGGCTGAGTCACTTCGCAATTCCCTCCAGCCTCGGCCGCCAGATCAACAATCACAGAGCCAGGCTTCATAATCTCGACCATGGCTTTGGTGATGAGCTTGGGCGCTGGCTTTCCGGGAATCAAGGCAGTAGTGATAATCATGTCAACTTCTTGGGCTTGCTCTGTGAACAGCTTCATTTCGGCTGCGATAAACTCTGGCGACATTTCCTTGGCGTAACCTCCAGCACCAGAACCGTCTTCCTGAAGTTCGACTTCGATGAACTCGGCGCCGAGGGACTGAACCTGTTCACGCGCAGCGGAGCGAGTATCGAAACCGCGGACAATAGCTCCCATTCTCCTGGCCGTGGCAATGGCACTCAAACCAGCAACGCCGGCACCAATGACCAAGACTTTGCAAGGTGGGATCTTTCCAGCTGCTGTAACCTGACCTGTAAGAAATCGACCAAAGACATTTGAGGCTTCCAGAACTGCTTTGTAACCGGCGATGTTAGCCATGCTGCTCAGCGCATCAAAGACCTGTGCCCTAGAGATGCGAGGGATCATGTCCATGGCAAAGACAGTCGCATTTCGAGAGGCAAGCTTTCCTACAAGCGACTTGTTTTGAGCCGGTTGGAGGAAGCTAATAATCGTTTGACCCTCTCTGAGCATTTCCGCTTCAGCGACACTGGGACCGCGGACCTTGAGTACGATATCGGCGTTGTTCCATACATCAGAAGCAGACTCGACAAGTGTTGCACCAGCTGTTGCGTAGGCAGAATCATGGAACTCGGCCTCGGTACCAGCGCCTTTTTCGACAAGGACCTTTCCGAAACCTTTCTTGAGCAGAAGAGCGACATTTTGAGGAGTTAAGGCTACACGGCGTTCATTGGGGTAGGTCTCGCGCGGGACGCCAACTGTGAGTTGCTTATAGGGGACGGTGGGTGGGACAGGAACAGTAGCATCGGTAGAGTATGTAGCTGAAGAACCCTTGGAAGGTAACCGGGGCGGAATGGATGAAATAACCGAAGCATGGCGGACATTTTGAAACGACTGGGCTTTAGGGCCTGTGAGAGCCAGATACGCCGAACCGGGATGGTGTTCTTGGTGGGAAATGCTGTGCCATGATTGTCGGGAGCTTATGACGGTGCCAATGCGAATCGCTGGGATCTGACTGCAGTCTGCGGACATGTTAGCTACATGAAATATATCCCGGGTCCCCTCATCAGTTCGTCCGATCTTTCAACGTCATCCCAGTTGTGCCGCGCCAACTGGTAAAGCAAGTCAACAGTCACATGCAGCGTGAACTCGAGCACCGTTGATAATCCGGGACTCCATGATGTTGACTCACCAAGAAGAAGCGCAATGATGCGAGATCCTGGAGACAAAGACGCGGAAGCATTCTGGGCCAAAGTTGGCCGGAGACCCGACCACGACCACATGGCGTCCCACAATGGCCGTGAAACTGGAATGGCTTCGCCGTCGAGACGAACCAACCTTCAATTGCTCATTCCACGTTCCACATACGGGGAGTTCAAAGACTTTTGTTGAGGATATTCATGTAAGAGCTGTCGGAGATGCGAATTGACCTCTGGAGAGTCGTCAAGATACTGTAGCCTTTCGGTGCTGGGGAAAAGAAAAAAGAAGAAAAAAAGAGCTCGGCTGTGTGTTGTTGTCGCCCGTCGTGGTTTGGTGTTCAGTCGTCCCGTGCTGCCCCAGGGGTACAGGTAGGTATTCGCAATTCGAAGTCGGTTACACGACACCTTTCAATCCCTGGGTCTTGACCGCCTTGAGGTCGCGTCCGTCCGTTGATGGTGTCTCCAGAAAATGGGCCAGGTCGTCCAATGTCCCAAGAGAAGGGGAGGAGATGGTGGTGATGGATGGGTAATGAGGGAACAATGGAATTGCTGCACCACGATTCCATTCGTTGTACAACAACAACACCATCTGCAAAAGAGCTGGAACACCATGATCGCTGGCTGCTCCTACCCTCCCCGCATCGTCCGCCCTCCCTTTCTCACGTCGTGGACTGTGGTTCGAAGTTGACTCGAGTTGACTGCATGATCGGTCGTAAAGAGCACCTACCCCGCCCTTGGTGGTCAAATGTTTGCCGCCATTGATGGCCATTGAATGGTGCAAAGATTAGCCGGAAACAAGCACCGTGCAGGAACAGGCGAGAAACATGCGCTCGGCCGGCTCGGCGGCATTCATCATAACTGGTCGTATGGTCGCCCTGGTGTAGTGAAAAGGCTGTTGGTTGGTGGTGAAATTTCGAGACGAGCAGTCATAAGAGCGATGAACGGTGCGAGAAGTTGGAGAAGAACGGGCGGAAAAAAGTAAAAAAGTGACGGCGTTGTCTTTTGCGAATTCTGTTTCAGCAATTCGTTGTCGGGTGCCTGAATTTTTCGATTTTCTGCTCGTTTCCGGAAGGTGCGAATGAGCTCAATGGCACAGAGACATGGACCTCTGAAGGGAAGGAGAGATCAGAGTCAGGTCTGGACATTGAGGTGTTGAGTCTACGGGAGGCTTGGTGCCATAACGCTGGTGCCCTAGCGGACATTAAATTGATCAAAACTGCTGTTCAAACTCTTTAAAGGAGTGGAAGCTTAGAGGTAGAAAGCATCACCATGAATAAACGCATACTACGCAGTAGGTACCTCTCTGTTCGCAAGCCCCATCCGGACGAGGCACCACCACACCACCGGACGTCCATACGAGGTGTTCCCACCGCCAAACGCCAGACCCTATCTTGGCATTTCTTGGCATTGGGCATTTTAGACCCCCATCATTTGGGTAAATAGGTTGGGTTAGAAATCGTAGAATAGCGATATTTTCGACTTTTGTTGGCCATTTCCCATTGTAAATCTATCCGCGCCGGACCCGAAACGATACCGAATTAAAGCCCTCGAACAGCGCTATACCGCGATATACAAATCGTACCTAGAAGGATATTATTCGTATAATAGTCGCGAATAATAAGTTTACCGCTAGTATCGCAACTATTACGGGGATTACCCTTCGATATATTCGTAAACTTCGTAATATAGCTAACCTTATAAGCGAATTATTTATACCGGATTATAGTAGTTAGAACGCTAGGAAGCTCCTAAAGTAGGTTATAAATATATATATTAATATTATTTATTTTAATATAGCAATACTAACCGTTGTAAAGGAAATATTCGAACTACTAATATTAAAGCCGGACTTATATTTAAATAAAATTCGGGGATTCTTTACAACCGAATATAATATATATATATTTAAACGAATTATATTAAAGTATTTGAAGGAGGAGCGTTGGAATAAAAAGAAATTGAAAATAAAGGTAATTTAATAAATACCCGAGTTGGTAGTAGAGTAGCTATACTGGAGTTCGCTTTTTATAGTAGAAATATTTGTATTTTATAATAAGTTTAGTATAGACCGTAAAAATAGTATTTACTATACTAGTTAAGCCCCGAGAGGAGCCATTCTTATTATTATTAATTATTTTATTTGTAACTATTAATATTATTTCCTATTTACAATTATAATAAATAGCCTCTTAGAGTTACTCATTTTTAAGGGATAGATAAATAAAAATAGTTTTATTATATAGCTAGGGAATTATATACTACTTAAAATAAACCCGTTCTTAAATTATAATAGTATATTAGTAATAAATAACGTTAAGTAGTATTATAACGCTAATATTTTTATAATATACTATAATATAAGTATTCTCTTTTAGTATTTACTATTGTATTTACCCGAATATAATCCGATCGAAGTATACTTCGGTAACTTTAAATAGTACTTTAAACGTATTTATTAAATATATAGCAGTAATAATATTTTAAATAAAGATTTTCTTAATTTTTATATAAGGCTATATAGGAAATCGGTACGAGAGTAGAATAGATATAGGGGTATTTTAAGTATATATAATTGAATATAGAGGGTATTAATAATAAGAAGGATTATTATACCCTTTATTTAAATAAGGTAGTAAAGTATATAATTCGTAGTTATATTATTAGGTGTAGTTTAATTATATTTATAAATATAAAGTAGGGAATAGGAATAAGAATTTCTATTATTATAGTACGATCGTTCAAATATATATATTATTTATATCTTATTTTAGGGTCTATAATATATTTTATTCGTACCTAAAGAGATTCTAAAAGTTAAATTCTATAATTATCCGATATTTAGTAATATTATTTACTTACTAAAAAAAAATAAAAAAAAATATAAAAAAAAGTAATTATTAGAAATAAGGCGGAGGCTAATTAAGTTATATAATAATTAACCCTACCCTAAAAAGTCTAAATTAGATAAAAGTAGAAAAAGGAAATAATAGTAAATAAATAGTAATCGATATATAATTAAAAAACCTATAAACTAATATATAAATTAGAATTTAAATAAATTAAAAGGGGGGGCGGAGGCCGACCGGGTAGTATAATAACTAACCCTACCCTTAAAGATATATTTAATAAATTCTTTAATTATCTTCGTTTATAATATTAAATTCCGGTTCGCTAAGTTATTTATAATCCTCCTTATTATTATTATTACTGTTGGGCTTACTATATATATATCACGGGGCAAGGCCAAAGGTAGGGGGTAGGTTGGATATGCGTAGTTGTACGAAGAGAGGGAAAGAGAGGTGTGCGCAGGTCTGGCGATATAGGGTAAGGCACGAAGGCCATGCCCAGAGCTCAGACCAGTCGCACGTGCATACGCACGTGATGTGCCATTGGCCAATGGCAGCAATGGCACAGCACGAGGCTCAACTGCCCATGGCAGGAGCCGTGCGTATGCAAGGCAGTCACGGCTAATCCTGTGACAATATATTATATAATATTATATATATATAACGGTTTTACGGGTCTATCTTATACCTTACGAGTATAAGCAACTATATATGGGTAATATATACTATATATATATACCCAGTATTTTTGGTTGATTTTTATCGATTTTATTCGATTTTATATATACGTAGTTGAAATTCCAGTATATAACCCTAACCCTCGTAGAGGGTAGTTGAGGCTCTGCACTGGTCGTTGAGGCTCTACACTACTGGCTTCCAGAAGTGGCTTCCAGAAGTGGCTTCCAGAAGTGGCTTCCAGAAGTGGCTTCCAGAAGTGGCCCAGGAATGCCCAGCTCCAGGAAGCGGCCCAGGAATGAAAGAAAGCCTTGGAATGCCCAGTTTCCGAAAGCGGCCCAGGTAAACAAAGGACTTTGGAATTCCCATTCCTCGGCCATTCCTCAACGAAAATAAACAAACAAACCGTTTCCGGAATCCTCGGAAGCCAAAGAATCCGATGACGAAATCGGCCAGTCCATAAGACAACCGGTTAGCTCAGAAAGTCTATAAGAAGGAAGCCTTCCCTCGAGGAAGAAGCCTTCTTTCTTCTCCATAGTCACTCTTCTATATCTTTACCAATATAAAGGCTACACACACAAACTGCATACCGTTCTACTCGTCTTTGACTCCTCTACCCATCTATGGCTGAAGAACTCTTGATTTCCAACGAAGCCTCCATCTTTTTCCACGAAGAAGAAAAAGACTATTTCTTTCTTTTCTTCCACCCTCACGGCTTTTCCTTCTAGGATATAGTCGGCTACGAAAAAGGCCTTCGAATAGGTTATGAGCCCGGATTCCGTACTATCTTCCTTCCCGACCAAACGCCGGTTTATAAAGAATATATCTATTCGACTAATTATTCTTTAGAAAAGGACGCCTCTCTCTCTTCCACCCTCCATTACCTTCTTCAACCAGAACAACCGATTCCAACCGAATATTACGCTCAACAATTCGGTATTTTCAAATTCAGCCTCAACCTTCCCGAAGCAACTACCTTCCCGATTTCTTTCGATTCCGTTTTCCATCGAATCAAAGCCGAAAGAAGTATCCTTCTAAATATTCCTTTCGAATATCCAGAAGCGGTACAGAACGAAATCATCAAAGGAGCTTTCGAAACCTTGTGGATAGGTTGGGAAGGTCCAGACGAAGGAACTCAGTAGTAGAAAGACAGTCAGGCTAAAGAAAACCCCTTGAATTTTGCTTTAGCTTTAGATTTTATTAAAGATCTAAAGACTAAAAAGGACAAGGGAACTCTTTGGCTTCAGGATATTCCTTGGCTATACTAGATAGTTATTTATAACTATATATATAGCCTTAGAATAAAAACCCCTTTGAAAAACTATTGATTTTTCAGATACTTATTTATTTCTTTAAGAAATATTTAAGGATTTTTTCCATTGTGAAAAAATAAGGGTCCCTTAAATAAAAGGGTAGACTTATTTATATATATATATATATATATATATTTATATATATATATATTAAAATAAGGATTAAAAATCTTAAAGATTTTTATAATTATTTCTTAAATAAAAGAAATAATTATTTTTATATAAGAAAAAGACATCTAAGTCTTATATTTCTTATAAAAGACTACCAGTCTTTCATTCCTTATAATAAGGAATAAAAATCTTAAATATAAGATTTTTATAATTATATTTCTATTAAGAATATAATTATTTTTTATATATAAGAATAAGATATTTTATCTTATAATTCTTATATAAGACAACACGTCTTACTAGATCTTATAAATAATTCTTTTAAGAATTATAAAATATAAGATATATTATAATAATTATTTATTATAATAAGAAATATTTATATATATATATATATATATATTATTATAGTATATATATATATATAGTATAAATAATTCAATATGGCTAGTAATACTAGTGGTAAGCTCCCAAAGCTTAAGGGTACAGAAAATTATACCCTTTGGGCTATAAGAGCTAAAGCCTATTTTACTATTACAGAAGTTTGGGATAAATTCCAAATTAATAGTGAAAACGATGAGGAAGCCTTAGCTAAACTACAATTAATTGTAGAAGACGGCCCTCTATACCATATTCAACACGAGACCTCAGCCTATAAGGCTTGGAAAATTCTAAAGGATTTATATAGTCCTAAAGGATTTACTTCCGAATTTCTTATTATTAAGGAATTCTTTGAGGCTACCCCCAATTCTTTTGAGAATATGGAAGACTATTTAAATAAAATTAAGGCTATAACCAATGAGTTAAAGGCCAGGGAAATTGAACTACCTAACCAGGTAGTCATTTCTTGGATTTTATTTAATTTAGGGGAAGGTTTTAAAGGCTTAGTTTCTTCTATAACCCAAGAGCTTAGAAAAGATTCTAAAGCTTATACCCTAGAAACTTTAGCTTCGTCTTTATTAGACGAATCTAAAAGAAAAGTTTCAAACCAGAATAATATTCTTTTATTTAATAATAATAAGAATAATAATTCTAGGAATTCTAAAAAGAATTATAATAAGAATTATAATTCTAATAAGAATTTTAAACCCTTTAAGGATTTAAAATCTTATAAAGGAAAGAAGCCTTGGAAAGTAACCAAAAAGGTTATTTTCTGTACCTATTGCAAGAAGCCTAGGCATAAGCATGAAAATTGTGCTTTTCTACACCCAGAAAAGGCTCCTAAGCATTGGAAAAGGCCAGAAAATCCAGCAAAGAAGAAGAGGGAAGAAAATATCAATATTTTGATAGAAAAAACCCCTCAAGAATTCTTAGAAGAAAAAGAAGAAGATTTAATAGATTTTTCTGACTTAGAAAAACCTAATAATCTTTCTTTTAATAATTCTAGAATTACGGAAGTCGAAGACGACGATTACGCTAATGATATTTTCGAGGATATTAAAATAGTAAATACTACCCCTATTACCCTAAATATTAATATTATTCAAAAGAATAATATTAATAAAAATATTATTGAAAATAATAATATTAAAAATAATATTATTAAAAATAATAATATAAAGAATCCATATACCAAACCAGAAGCTAACTATAGCCAAATTTTAGGTCTAGGAATAAAAAGGTTATTTAATAGCCTTCCTAAGTTATACTATTCGGCTACGTTTAATAAAAACGATAAAAATAACTATAAAAATAATTTTATAGTAGATTCTAGGTCTGCGGTTCATGTTATTTCTAATAAGGATTTCTTTTATACTTTTAAAGAAACTAAAAAATTAGTTTCTTGGGGAAAGGCTACTCAAAGGTCGATATTAGGAATTGGAAATGTATTAGTATATTTCAAAAATTCTAATAAAAGACTATTATTAAAGAATTGCTATTATATACCAGAATTAGGTATAAATATTATAAGCAGTTCTACCTTAGAAGGGGGTTATTATAATATAACAAATAAATATAATATTTATCTTCGAAAAGAATCTAATACTATTAGTATTAGTGAGCAAATAAATGGCTTATATTTTCTACCAGTAGAAATTATTAAACCTAAAAATCGACCATTTACTGGCGATATTAATACAATTAGTATTAATAGTATAAGGAAGATTAAGAATAAAAATATTAAAAAGAATACTCTTAAGAATATTATTAATAAAAATATTAATAATAATAATATTAATAATAAAAATATTAATAAAAATAGTATTAATAATAATAATATTAATAAATCGATTGATTTAAATATATTACACCAGCGATTTGCTCACTGTGGTAATAATAATATTCAAAATATTATTAAAAATACTATTACTTCTTATACTTATAAAAAGGATCTTAATAAAGATTGCCCTATTTGCTACCAAGCTAAAATAACGAATAAAAAGAATAAAAGTATTAAGAATATAAGTAATACTTTAAAATATAATAATAATTATTTGGATAAAATTAGTAGTAACCTTTATAGTCCATTTGCTATTAAAACCTATAATAATTATAAATATTTTATAACCTTTATAGACAAGGCTACTCGTTATTTAAAAATAACCTTATTAAAAGATAAGGAAGAGGTCTTCGAAACCGTTAATAATTTTATTAATAAGGAAGAAAACCTTAATAATAAAAGAATTAAAATATTCCAATCCAATAATAGTACTAAATATACTAATAAAAGAATTAAAAATCTTTTAAATAATAAAGGAATAATACAGCAATTAAATACTCCTTATACTAAGGAACAAAATAGCTTTCCTAAAAGAATTAATAGAACCTTACTAGAAAAAGTGAAGTCTTTATTAATTAACACTAATTTACCTAAATATTTATAGGGTGAAGCGTTATATACGGCTGTATATTTATATAATAGAACCTCCCATAGCTCTATAGGGTTTAAAACTCCCTTTGAATTAAAATATAAAGAAAAACCTAATATTAATAATATTAGAATCTAGGGATCAATCGTATATTATAAATTAAAAGGACCAAATATCTCAAAATTGGGCTCCCAGGCCGAAAAAGCTATATTAGTAGATTTTAGGGAAAATAATAATAATTATAAAATATATAATTTCCAAAAGAATAGAACCTTCTAGGTAAGAGATTTAAAAATACTAGAAGGGATATATTATAATAGTAATAATAATAATATCCTTAATAAATCCACTTATAATACTAGTAATAATAATACTAGTAATAATAGTAATAATAATACTATTAAAGATATTTCGGAAGAATTTCTTCTAAGTAATAATTATAATAATAAAAATTATAATAATGAAGAAGCCGAATCTGAATCAGAAGATGATTTAGAAATTAATATTAATAAAAATATTAATAAAAATAAAAATAATAATTCTAATAAGAATAATTATAATACAAATAATCAAGGTCTACGCAGATCTCTTAGAACTATTGATTCTAGTGATCACTTTCCAAATAATAATAATAATTTATCAAATAATATACGCGTATTACTACCAAGGAAAGACAGAGAATATTACTAAGAATATCAATCGATAAATTATTTAAATAACTCTGTATTGAATATTATTAATAATATTAATAATATTGAAGAACCTTCTACTTATAAGCAGGCTATTTCTAGTCCTTATAGCCAAAAGTGGATTGAATCTATGAAAATAGAAGTAGAAGAACTGGAAAGACAAAATACTTAGGAAATAGTAGATCTGCCCCCAAATAGAAAAGCTCTAGGCGGTAGATGGGTTTATAAAATTAAACCTATAAATAATAACCAAACTATTATTAAAAATAATAATAATAATAATAATAATAAAGAAAATAATAATATTAATAATAATAATATTATTAATTCTCCTAAAGAAGAATATAAATTTAAAAGCCGTTGGGTAGTCCAAGGATTTAACCAAATAGAAGGCTTAGATTTTCTAGAAACGTTTTCTACAGTCTGTAGGCCAGAAACGTATAGAATATTCTTTATTATAGCTATTACTAATGGCTGGGAATTATTACAATACGATGTAAAAAATACATTCGTTCACGCTTATATCGATAAGGATATATACGTTATTCCACCTATTAATTATTATAATAATAATAATTTACAACCTAATAAAGTTTGTAAATTGAAAAAGGCTTTATACGGCCTTAAACAAAGTCCTAGACTCTGGTATAAATATTTAACTAAGGTATTAAAATCCTTAGATTTCGAAGTATTCCCCTTCGACGACGGTGTTTTTATAAATAATAAAATTAATATTATTATACTCTGTCACGTTGATGACCTTATAATAATAGGCCCAAATAAATCTACTATAGAAAAAGTAGTAGAAAAAGCTACCAATAGTATTAAACTTCAATCCCTTAGTGAAGTTAATACCTTTTTAGGTATAGAAATTAAAATTAATAGAAATAATAATTCTATTCATTTACACCAGTCTAAATATACCAGAAAAATGCTGGAAAAATATAATAAATTAGATATAAATCCAGTATCAATACTATTAACTAAAATAAAATTAGTTAAAAATAAAGGTTAAGCTTCTAAAGAAGAAATAAAACTATATCAACAATATATAGGATCTTTATTATATCTAGCCTTAAAAACTAGGCCAGATTTAGCCTTCCCTATACAATATTGTGCTAAATATGCTAGTAATCCTAGTATTAAACACTTTAAGGCTGTTAATCAAATATTTGGTTATTTAAATAAATATCTAGAACTAGGAATAACCTATAAAAATAAATATAATAATAATAATATTCTTATTCCCAAACTATAAACTATAGTGCCCTATTGGCATAGGGTCCTTTTCCAATTCTCTAGAGGGGAAAATTGTAAGGCGTTAAGCGCCCCCGGATGAAAACCTCCAGCTCCATCTCGGCCGTAATTTACTACGCCGCTCCTACTTTGCTTACAACTATAACAGTTCTCACCCACCGCTACAGCAAATATAATTTCGTCTCTTCTATTACTACGTCGTCCTAATACTAAAATAATAGGAATAATAGGAATAGGACTAAACCCGGCACACCGCTTCCTTCGCTATTTCTCTATCTTACTCCCTACTATTCCCTCTTCCGCCTCTTCCCCGCTTCCCTATCCTATTTTCCTATTACTTACCCTACTTCTTCGCCTCCTTCCCCTATTTATAAATACTTCCGTCCTATTATTTATTCTCCTACCCTACAGCTCTACCCTTATTTATATCGGTATAAAAACTCCTTCTTTCGTTTATATAATCCCCTTTACAATACCCTTCCTAATCCTTCTCTTCCTTCTTCCTTATTATAACTTCTATTAAAATAACTTCCTCCAACCATTATTATCCTAACCCTATTAATTTAATTTCTAACGTAGAAAATTCCTCCCTTATTATATTTTTAGGCCCTATATCCTCCGCAGTCCCTTCAATTATACCCTTAGAGCCCACATTCTTTACTTATATTCTTTACAATTTTATTAATAATTATCCCCCTTAGAACCGGTATAGTTTCCTCCTTTTCTTCTCTAATCCTTATACTAATTTAATTAATATCGTTCGTAAAATCCCCTACTTTTACTATATTCTAAATCTCGCCTCCGTCCTACACTCTAATAATAATAGGCCTAATTCCCCCAGTACTTTCTAAAAAATTATCGCTAATAAAGTTTACCTTATTTTATCTATTAGTAAGTTATTTATCCTCTATATTTCTTTTCCATTATTTAATTCTACTTTTAATTAGTAATATTTAGAATACTACCTACAATTATACCTCCAGTAAATATATATTAAACGTTCCCACTAATTTTTATAACGCCCGTAATATTATTTAGGCGGTAGCCGTTACTATAGTAGTAGGTAATTAAAATAAATTTAATTTTAATTTAAATATTTTTATTCGTATTACTAATAATTTTATTAATTATATATATACCCGTCTAGAACGGGACGGCCTTCCTACCAACTATAAGCATTTTCTTTATACTTTAAATTATAGTATTACTAAATAATAATAGAAGGGTTACTACAAATTAATTACAAAGAACATTTATTATAGTCGTATTCCTTCCCTACCCGGCAGTAGTACTATAAATCTAGTTCGGATTACGTCTAATTTTAGTAATAGCGCTATTACTCCTATACGTATTATATCCGGTAGTAACGGTTATACTACTCCTACTTATATAATTTCTAATTCTAATAGTAATAGTAATTCCGCTCCTAATAGCCCTATAGCCGTCGATACTCCCGGTCGTACCCTTATAAATAATAATTAGGTCTAATAATATTATAAAGTTACTATAAATTAGGTTTATATAATAGAACTATTTAAATAATTTCTTAAATATAATTAAACGTTCGTTAAATAATACTTTTTAATTCTTACTATAACTATAATTTAAATAATTCTTATAATTAATATAAATATCTCCTCTTCGTTCCCGTCCTATTATTCTAATATTATTAATATTCCGTTTTCCTCCTAAGAATACCTTATAATTTCTTTACATTACTCCTCCTCTAATTCGACTATTAAACAGTACTCTTTTAACTTCCCTAATTTTAACACTTATAATAAAATCCTTTTAGTTTTAATTCTATTATTTAAGTATTCTTAAAATTCTTCCTTTATTAATAATTAAACTTCTAAATTCAATTAGAAAATAATATCCATATTAAAGTAATTTAGAATAATATAGGCGAATATTTCTTTCTTAAACCTATAGGCGTAAATAGGAGTTAGAACGCCTAGTACTTTCCTTTAATAGAGGAAGGCCTAGAGGCTAATAATTTCTATTCTAATTTAAATAAGGAAGGAACTTTTCGCTTTAATTAGTAAGTATAATTCTTCCTCGTCTTCTTCCGGTTATTAGCGTCTTCCTTTCTTCTTCTTTATATTAACTATATATTATTAAATAGCCTCTCTATTAAATTTAAGGGTAAAATCGGCGATAGTAAATTTATACCGTCGCTTTAATTTCGCTACCGCTACCGCTAAATAATAGTTATAATATAATATTTATTCTCAATTCGTTATATTTTTTAATTACTCCTCTCTATTAATAATTATTAACTTTAAGACTTATAATAATAGTAATAATTAGGTCCTTAATACTGAAGGGGGATTAGCTACTATCGTTAGTAATTTTTCTATTAATACCTATATTTTAGCCTACCGAACTTTAACTATATTACTCTTTAATTTATCGGCGGATAGCCGACCTCTAATTCGTTATATTTAAATATAATTAAAGACCTAAATTATAGTCCCCCGGACGAACCGGGCTTAATCTATCCGGGCGAACCTTTCTTTAAAGGCTTAGACCCTTTTATTAAAATAAAAGTTAAATAGCGGATAAAAGGTTTCTATTTTTAGGTTTTATATTAATATAACTTTATACGCCTTAGTAATAACTTTTAAATATTTAATCTAATATTTCGCTAGCCCAATTACTATCCCCCGAAATTTACTATAAATTTTAATCGGCTAGTAAAATACTAAAGCTCCGTATATAATAACGCTACGGATATATTTAATATATATTTTCCTTACCCGAATAAAGGAGCAACTTTATATTTTCATTACTAATTTCGTAAATATATTTATTTATATTATTATTTTCTTTTTTACTACTTCCGTATAAGCCCTATAATTAAATTTATAATTTAACTAGACCTTTAGGAATTATATTAATTCTATTAATTAAAGTATTACTTCCTTAAATTAAAGAGTTTCCATCCTTAGTACCTTCGTCTATATAAAGTATATTAACTCCGTCTTAATTATTTTAAATTTTATACTTCTCGCCCCTATTTATTCTAAATATATTTCCTATACTATTTATAGCGTCCAATAATTTTCTTTGGTAGTATAGGTTACTACTATAATATTAGTATCGTTAATAAAACTAACTATAATTATATTTAGGATTATTATTAATTTCCGATATAGTAGGGTAATAAAGAGAATAAATAAAATAGGGGAGAGGAGGGAGCCCTATAGTATTCTAACGGTAATTATATAGGGGTAAGAAATTTCGTTATTAAAAAAGAGAGAGCTTCTTCTTCTAGCAATAAAGTTTACTACCTACCGAATAATTTATATTAGGAATTATATTTCCTATAGGGTATATAAAAGCTACTTATAATTAACTTTATTGAACGCTCCTTTTAAATTTAAAAGTATAAGGGATATTATAGCCCCGAATTTCTAAATTATATATACTACGTCGGTAATTACCCGGACTATAAACTTTATTAAACGGCCTACCTAATTACCTATTTAACCCTCTAATAAAAGGTTAAACTCTTTAACTACCTATATAAACCTTTTAACTACGAACGCTTCAAAGATTTTTCTTACGTTATTAAATAGTAATATTAGCCTCTATACGCCCATTAATTTCTATTAGGCGGCGCTCTTCCCAGGCTTCTTAAGGATAATTATTTTTATATCCTTAAACCGCTATAGGAAATATCCGAATCGGAGGCTAGCGGATATTAAATATACTATAACTTACTAAAATAATTATTTATATATCTTTAAAAACCTATTTAAATACTAATCGATCCTAGGGGTTTTATTAGGTACTATCTAGGAAAGTACATCCTAAACATCCTCCTTATCAATTAATTCGCTAATAACTATTAATTTAATACTATTTAGTAATTTAGTCCAATCCGGTAGGTAATCTATTAGGACTTTTACCTTTAGGAAGAAACAATCGGTAAAGATTTCAACCTTACTACTATAATTTCTAACTTCTATTATTCCTTTATAGGTTTAAAGGATTAATAATTTGGGCGGGTTTATTAATTTATAGCTTTAAGTATAGGCCTATTATTTTAGGGGCTAAAGTCGATTCGGGTTCTTCGAAGCTTCGGCGACGCTATTATACTATATAATTTATTAAGCTTTTACAATTATCCTCTTCTTTTTTATCGTAGCTTCAATAAAATCCCTTTAATTTAATATTATCCAATATTTAAACTATTTTTAATATATCTTCTATACTTCTTTTATTACCGTTTTATATCCTAATATCTATTAATTTACTTTCCTCTTTCGACCTTTCTTCTAGTATAGGACGAATTCCTTTATAATACTTATAAATTCTCTATCGAACCTACGAAAAGCGAATTTAAAATCCTCTACTATATTAATCCTTTTTAGGATTAATATCTATTTCTCTACTACCTCCTTCACTTTTACTATATTTATAAAATTCCAATTATATTCTCCTTCCTCTTCTACTTTTTTATTTTTTCTTCCTACTTAGATTTAAATTTCTTAAAGGTAATAGTCCGAACCGGTTTATTTATACTTTTATATTTCCTAATATTCGGCCTTAACCCCGGGTAATAATTATATATAATTAATTATTCTATCCCTCTCTCCTTATATTATATTTTTAAACTTTATCGATTTACTATAGAAGGTAAATAAATTAAATCTCTAACGTTATACCTATATAAAGAAGCGAATAGCCCCTAGGTTAATCCTATTCTTTAAATTCTAATTAGGATAATAGAAATTATAATCCCCAATTATAATTAAATTTCCTACTAGGGGCCCGACTTCAAAAAATTTAAAGAGCGGTAATCCTTACTAATATTCTAATATTCCCTATATAAAAATAGGAGAGTAAATAGAAAAAACGGTCGTTAGGTCCCTTAAGCTCTTAAACGTTACTATAATCTAATCCTTTCTAATTTAGAAATTTAGGTCCTTCAAATTCTATTTCTTACTTATATATATTACTACCCTTCCCTTTTCTATATAATCGACCCTAAAATATCTTCCGCCTCTAGGACGGTAAATATCCTTATTCAAATTTCTACCCGGCTCCTAAATCGCTACAATATTGTAAATTTCCTCTTATTCGAATAAAAACTTCCCTCTTTTATATAACTTCCCTATATTCTAATAGAATATTTTTAATTAAACTATTAATTACCCTAAAATAAAGTTCCTTCTAATCCTTCTACGGAGGATAAGGGTATTACTTCCTTAAAAGGGGCTATAATTATATAAACGCTATTACTACTATACAACTAATTCCCTCCTATATTTTAGGAATATATATAAATATTTATTAAACCCTAAAGGTTTAACAACTTTAGTTGGGAGAATAGGCCGACAATCTTCTTCAATTATCCCTTCTTCGTAATTCTTCCAATATATTTCTCTAAAGTAATAATAATATAGAAATTAGGGGGAACGTTTAGAAGAATATCCTTATTTATAATTTCTATTATCGGTTCTAATACCTTCCCGGCCGGGTTTTTATAGGGGGCGAACATCTACGGCTTTTCGGCGTACGTAATAAATACTTTCGTAATCGCCTTTCGGAGGATAAAGTACTCTTTATAATTATATATATAATAGCCCTTCTTCTTATATAATTTATAATAAATAAGTAATTTATTATTATTAGATAGACAATTTATTTTACTAAAATAATCTCCTTCGTATTTAATTTTGCTATAACGGGCGCAAATATTTTTTTAATAGTAGAATCTCGCCGTATATTTAATTCCCTAATATTTAAAATATTATTAAATATTATTCGAAATTTAAAATAGTTCGTATAAATATACGCTACTATCCTAAAGGAAGAGGTTATTCTAAAGGAAGTATACCGCTAATATAGTAATAACTTCTATTAGAAATAGGCTTTTATTCTCTCCGTCCCTTCTCTTCTATAGCCGAACTCTAATAATAGATACCTCTAGGTTCTTCTCTTTCGCTATATTCAATATAGTTTCTACTATAGTATAATTATTAATACTATTCTAAAGTACGCCCCGAATTAATATATTTATAGTACTTATAGTAATAAAAACATTAAAATTGAAAATTTCTTTAACTTATACTTAATTATATTAATATTAATTATATATAAATTTATTAAATATAATTATATAATTTCCGGTCGTTAGTATTCTAATAGCCGTTTAGACTATTAAATTAATATTCTTCTTATTTAAATATATAATTAAAATCGTCTTCGTATCTTCGTTCGAACGGTTTACAAATTCGGCAGTAATTATTACTCCTTTAATAGTAAATTATTATTCGAAGTTAAAGGGGACAAACTTTTTAATAATAATAAATAATTATTAGAGGGTAGTACTAATTTTACTCGGGCTAATTTTCGTTATAATATTAACCTAGCACTTTAATATTTCTTAAATACCTTTCTTAATCTCTTTTAAAATATTCTTCTTTAAATTATCGAAATCCTTCTTAATAATAAATTAATTAATTCCAACCTTATTAGCCTCGGGTCGCATAGACCTACTTTTTCTAATACGTACCTTTATAAATTCAAAAAGTAACTCTCGAACTTAACGACGGTCCTCGGTCGAAATAGTATTATAATCCGTAGATTTATTCACTCTAATAATAAATTTTTTTAATATTTTATCGTCTTCCTCCGTTTTATCCGAAGTCTTCGTAGTAAGTACGGCTTTAAGATCGTTACATACTGAGATTTCCACAAGCGGGTTGTAAATACTATTTTCGAGTCTACGGGCACCGCCGTCGATGGCTATCGGTAACGACGACACAACGCCGTCGCTGCGCTCGTCGTAGGACATCGTGAAGGACGTAAACGACCCTCCTGAGTCGATTGCCGTTGTCAGTTTTCGTTTTGGAGCACTCCTCGACTAGAAATCGGCGTTTCCGGTTTTAAAGCAGTTTTTTAACTTAGAAGGTAGAAAATAAGTAAAGGTAAATAAATATAATAATAATCTTATATTAAAAGGTTATTGTAATAGCGATTACGCTAATTGCCTAGATTCTAGAAGGTCTACTACTAGGTATATTTTTACCTTAGGAAATAATATTATTTCTTGGAATAGTAATCTTCAAAAAACCGTAGCTTTATCTACGTGTAAAGCTGAATATATGGCTTTAACCGAAGCTATAAAGGAATTATTATATCTAAAGTCTACTTTAGAATTAATAAAGGAATTATTTATTAATATAATAAATATTCCTACCCTTATACCCCCTATATACGAGGATAATACGGCTGCTTTAAAACTGGCTAATAATCCAGAATTTCATAAGCGGTCTAAACACATCGATATAAGGTATCATTTTATAAGGGAAGCTATTAATAATAATAAGGCAAAAATTATATATATTCCTACTAAGGATCAACTAGCCGATAATTTAACTAAGCCAATGGATAATAAATATCTATTAAACTGGCGGGCTATTATTGGTATTGAAAAATTATAGGTTTTTTATCTTAAATTTAAGATTTTCCTATATTGAAAGTTTTTGGTAATACTTACCTTTTTACCTTATACTATTTATTATTATAATAATAATAATATAAATAATATATTATAAGTAAGAAATTACTATAATAATTTAGTATATTAAATACTATATATCAAGGTTTTTAATAAATATTATAAATATTTATTATTTTTACCTTTTCAATAAGAGTTTTATAAATTTTGTCTTATATCAAAGACTTTCTAATATATATATTATATAATACTATATATCTATAACCTAATTACTACCGTAACTAGTTTACGGGGGAGTGTTGGGCTTACTATATATATTATATAATATTATATATATATAACGGTTTTACGGGTCTATCTTATACCTTACGAGTATAAACAACTATATATGGGTAATATATACTATATATATATACCCAGTATTTTTGGTTGATTTTTATCGATTTTATTCGATTTTATATATACGTAGTTGAAATTCCAGTATATAACCCTAACCCTCGTAGAGGGTAGTTGAGGCTCTGCACTGGTCGTTGAGGCTCTGCACTGCTGGCTTCTAGAAGTGGCTTCCAGAAGTGGCTTCCAGAAGTGGCTTCCAGAAGTGGCTTCCAGAAGTGGCCCAGGAATGCCCAGCTCCAGGAAGCGGCCCAGGAATGAAAGAAAGCCTTGGAATGCCCAGCTTCCGAAAGCGGCCCAGGTAAACAAAGGACTTTGGAATTCCCATTCCTCGGCCATTCCTCAACGAAAACAAACAAACAAACCGTTTCCGGAATCCTCGGAAGCCAAAGAATCCGATGACGAAATCGGCCAGTCTATAGGACAACCGGTTGGCTCAGAAAGTCTATAAGAAGGAAGCCTTCCCTCGAGGAAGAAGCCTTCTTTCTTCTCCATAGTCACTCTTCTATATCTTTACCAATATAAAGGCTACACACACAAACTGCATACCGTTCTACTCGTCTTTGACTCCTCTACCCATCTATGGCTGAAGAACTCTTGATTTCCAACGAAGCCTCCATCTTTTTCCACGAAGAAGAAAAAGACTATTTCTTTCTTTTCTTCCACCCTCACGGCTTTTCCTTCTGGGATATAGTCGGCTACGAAAAAGGCCTTCGAACAATTACTTATAATATTAATTTTAATATTACCCTCTTTATTATTCGTATAGAGGGGGGTAGCCGGTTAGGAGCTATAGTAATTAAAATTATTATTAGAAGTATTATAGGAAGTAATAAGGCCTTTTCTACTAATATAAGGATGGAGGATACGGTAAATATTATTAATTTGTAGGTAATTAGGTTAGGACGGGGTATAATTAAGGGGCGGAGTAATTATATATTATAAATTAGATATTATTTAAGAATTTTTTAACTTCGGCGATTTTTATTATTAAAATAATATAGTTGTTAGATAACGTATGTAAAATATTTTTAATAGCCTTATTTAATTTTTCTAATAAATTAGAATAGGTATTGAGGGTTTATTTAATTATAACGGAAATAGTGCGGAAGAGAGAGATATTTTGGCGAATAATAGTAAATTTATTAATAGTAACGGTAGTAAGAGTATTAAAGGGCTTTAAAATTCTATATTTTTTAAATAGGGAAAAGGTATTATTTTTAAATAGGGAGTTAGCGGTACGCGGAAAATTAAAGTAGATAGGAGTAAGGGGGTTAATATATACCGAATTTTATTTAGCGGTAATTTTATTTATTTTTAAATAGTAAATATTAAATGCCTCTATATTAGAGGCAGTAACGTTACGGAAGCGAGTAGCGGCTATTATAAATTTACGGCCAATAATAATTAAATTACCGTTAGGGTATTATTCGCTAGTATAATTTAATTAATAGCGACGATAGGTACTTTAAACTTTAATTATATAAATATTAGAATTAAAATAAATGTAGGGGGCGAATAGTTATATATTAAACTCTTAAAAGTAGTAGGCTTCGTTATAGCCCTTATAAAATTTAGCGAAGGTTGTAATAGTAATACCCGGGGTCTTCTTATATAATAATTTAATATATTTAATATACTATTTATTTTCGTTAGTAATAATAAAGTAAATTATTTTTTAAAGGTCTTTCTTTCTTTTACTTTTCTTCCTATCCTCTTTCGCCCTTACTATAATATTAGTTTTACATATAGTTTAGCCGCCTTTATTACGGGTCGAAGTTTTAACGTTGGAGGTAAATAGTTTTTTAAATTTAAGGAGTATTATAGGTTAATATTAGTTTGGTAATACGGGGGGTGACCATCATTTACGTAGTAAATAAAATAAAGCAAAGGAAGATGTTGTGAGAAAGAGGAAGGCTTCCAGCTAGCCGTCTGCACGTAGTAAATATATTGTGCAGTTGAGGTTGAGCCTAAGCACGGGCCACAGGGTAGCCCGGGCACTACAGTCTAGATGCCCAGACTGGGTACGGCACGGTACAACAAGGAAGCCTCTAGCAGCCCAACTAATTTAGGCTATTACAATTAATCTAAGCTATATATATAAAAGATATAGAAATCTAGGAATTTCCCTATTAAATACCGGCTTATATAAAAAAGAAACTATCGTCCTCGATAGACCTAAACGTCCAAGCCTTCTCCGATAAGTTCCAGGCCTCCTCCGACTATCTTTAGGTCTCCGGTAACGAATCTATTTATCTAGGATGCTCCGGGGCGTATTGGGATGCACTAGCGTTGTAGTAATAAAAGCGGTCGAAGTCCGGGGAGTTCCAACGAATTCCGGGAAGCTAGATGGCGGCTAGGGATAGCTAATTAATTAGCTAGCTATCTAACTAGGGGGTTAAAACTTAAGAGGGTAGTTGGTATTTGAAAGAGAGGTACTTAAAAGTACTATTACTATAGAGAACGCTAGTTCTATAAATAAATAGAAAGAAAGAAAGAAGTAAAGAAAAAAGGGGTGTAAAATAGGGGCTCTAGCTGGCACCGGCTAGTACAAGCTTTATAAAGCTAGTAAGGGAGTTAATACGGCCGTTAAAGCTGTTAAGGGAGTTAATAAGGGAGTTAATATAGTTATTAGAGCTTGTAAGAGAGTTGGTAAAGGGGGTAATAATTGTATTAACTATAATGCTAGTAATACTAGTAATATTATTGAAAACCGTTTGGCTGCCCGTATATAAGAAAGAGAAAGTAACGACCTTGTTACAAAAGGGAGATTATATTCTGGGTACCGAGAAAGACCGAATCTCAAGTAGGGAAGATAGGCTATAAGAATCGGTACTACTCGGGGTATAAGAAGGAATTGTGGTTGTAATTATTGAAAACCGCTTAGTTTGTAATAATAGCTATCCGTATACGAGAAAGAGAGAGTAACGTCCTTATTGCAATTGTAGAAGCTACGGCGGTAAGGTTACTAATTCCGTACCTCGAGAAAGACCGAGTTTTAAGTAGGGAAAGTAGGCTTTATAGATCGGTAGTACTTAGAGTACGAGAAGGAATCGTAGTTATACATATCAGTTAGTAGTTTGCAATCTAGTTAATTATTACTAGAGCGCTCTGGTAGGTTAGAGCGCTCTGGTTAATTAGGGTATTATTAATCGTAATAATAAAAGACTATAGATTTAAGCTTTTTGAATTAGGGGTGGCTAATTTAGTAGGCTCGAGAGTAGTAGTCTCGAGAGTAGTAGGCTCGAGAGTAGTAGTCTCGAGAGTAGCAAATCTACTTAGTTTTTAAAAGGAAGCGCTTAGTAGTGTAGATCTTGGAATTCACTGCGACGCCCGTATTATTATTATAATTATAGTAGTAAATCAAGAAGAATTATAATATATAGAAGCTTAGTTTAACGAGGGAGTAGTTGAGAAGTTTGTTATCTTAGGGAGTCTAGCTCGCGGTCGGTCGGTGCGCTTAAGTAACTATTTTAGCGGGGAAGAATCTATAATACTATCTCGCAACGAGTAATTGTAGAAGTAATTAATAAGGGTAATAGCTAGTAATAACGGCTGTAGTCTATTTCGCTATTATTACGACGAGTAGAAGTAGGGGAAGGTCGTTATTGTAAGCTGGGCTCTAGTAGTAGTAACTTAACTATCGCTAGCCTTACTATTATTACGACGAATAAAAGTAAATAAAGTCGTCGTCGCCGGTAATATCGCAGGGTATAGCCGGTCGATCTAGGGGTTGGCGTACGGTATATTTAATAAAGAGGACCGCTTACAATAGTAATTGTAGGACCAACATTCTATATAAACGGGAGGTCGTTTAATCGGACTAGCGATATTGCGAAATAGATAATCGGTGAGCTTATTAGAGTATAGTATAGTAGTAACTATAGAATCGTCGTTACTATCCGCAATTAGCGATCGTTTAATTGGACTAAGTAAATAGCCTAGAATAGGTATAAAGAGTATACTATTTACAATAGTCACTACCGTAGAGTTGTAACTACTATCTAATATGGAGGGTAATTATTATTTACGTAGTAAATAAAATAAAGCAAAGGAAGATATTATAAGAAAGAGGAAGGCTTCTAGCCAGCCGTCTGTACGTAGTAGATATACTATACAGTTGAGGTTAAGCCTAAGCACGGGCCACAGGGTAGCCCGGGCACTATAGTTTAAATACCTAGACTGGGTACGGCACGGTACGGCAAGGAAGCCTCTAGCAGCCCAGCTAATCTGGGCTGTCACAGCTAGTCTAAGCTATATATACGAAAGATATGGAAATCTAGGAATTTCCCTATCATTTGGGTATAGGCGGGTAGTTAAAGGATAGCCGATAGGAAGTTAAAAGAAGAATAATAGGGGGCCGAAGGAAGAAGTATAGATAAAAAACGGATAGGGAATAGGGAGGGTTGGGTAGGATAAATAAAAGAAGAAGAAGAGGGAGAGGAAGGGAGCGGGTAAAAGATTTGATTATATATTAAATTTGTATAGAAATACAAAATAGAATAAAAACCGAGGGGTAATTCTATAATATAATTATAGTATTATATTGTAAGTAAGTAAATAAATAATTAAATTACTATAGTAATTTACTATAATAGAGGCGAATAGTATAATATTGTACGTAGTATATATAAAATAGATATATTCTTTCTATTAAATATATATAATTTAGCGGTTAGGTATAATATTATAAAGCGAATAGATGCCGGGATACATTATTATAGTTAAATAATGTAGTAAGAATATTAGGGAGTATATAAATCCTATTTTTTATATATTCCCTTATATTTTAATATATATTCAATTATTATCCTTAGAAATATTATATTCTTTACGTTCGATTAATGTAGTATATTACGTTATTTAAATTATTATTATAAGAGTATTATTAGCACTTTAGCAGTAATAGTATTATTAGTTATTATATCCTAGGTATTTATTAATATTAGGATACTAGTAGTATAAATTAAAGTAGCATTATTTATTTAGATTTAAAGGTAATAATAGTATATTTACCGTTTCGTTAGTAAAGTTATAATATATAATAAGGAATTACTTTATTAATTAACAGATAGTCTAGTATAAGGTAGAAGAATAACCTATTTATATAAAGAATTCAGCGCTAGTATTTTTTAATTCATAGAGGGAATATAGCGCCTTTAATTTAGGGTTCGTAATAAATATTAATTAAAAGTTACTTTATATATACTTCGCAATCTTTATTTTATTAGTCCGACTAGTATAATACTATATATAGAAAGCGGTTATTTACCGGTCGACGAATTTACTATTAATTAAGCCGGGTAGGGCTATAGGCGGCGGTAAGGATAGTATAATAGAAGGTACTATTATTAGTACTATTACTAATAGTAGTATTGAAGGGAGGGCGCCCCTAGTACTAATAATTTAAAAATAGTTGTAAAATATATAGTTGAAGTATAAAGACGGAGCCGACGAGGGGCTAATAATTATAGTATAAGAGGAGGGAGGGGGGGGGAATTAGTATAGAAGTAGTAGAAGTAGTAAATAGGAAGGGTATTAATAGTAAAGCGTACCCTCCTTTGAATCTTTCTCCCTAATTATTATTAATTAGGTTAGGATATTAAGTAGATTATTAAGCGTAATATTATTTTAAATAATATTAATATATATAAGCGCCTTCCCTTTACTTTTACCTTAATTTCTATTTGTAATAACGTTACTACTATTATTAGCTTCCTTTTCCTCCGTTTTTATAAACCGCTCTATTAGTTAAGAAGGTAGTATATATACTATCGTTAAACCTATCTCAATTTCCTTTACTTACTTCCTAGCCTTATTAGGGGTAAAGTAATAGTATATATTACTCCTATTTATTACAAAATATAGTAAGGGACTAATATTTTTATTATAGTTCTTATATTTATATTCTAATTTATATATTTAAGTATTAATAAGGATTTAGAACCCCCTAATACACAATACGGTACTAGATATACTATTAATTATAATAATATTACTATAAACGTTCTTAATAGTATTTATTCTACTATATTATACCGCTACGGCCTCTATTTATATTATCTATAATTTATAGCCGTTGAATACGTTTAATATTATAATTTTTAATAGTATTATATTCGAAATTAATTTCCAACCGGAATTTAACGTCTTTACTAGTATAACTACCGCCGGAGGAGGGACTGCGGCTATTAGCGTATTAAAATATAGGTTATTAAACCTTAGAGGGTTATAGATATTTCAAATTAGCGTTACTAATATTAGAACCGGCGGAGCCGGGGCAGACGGAGCTTCTAAGAATTAAAATATATAGGTTATATTAAAGTAATAACGGTTAGTTAGAAGCTTTTAACGTACAAAGGTACGTAGTATATAACCTATATTAAATTACTTATATTAATACTTCGGGTTTTTAAATATATTAATTCAATATAAATAGAATACCCGTTTAAATACGTTCGTCCTTTAATCGGTGAGTATAATTATATATTCAATTATATAAAGTATAACCTTATTAGGGATCTATATTACTAAGTAATCATTGTAAATAGCCTCCCAGAGTCCAATTTATATTGAATTTAGGGCGGTATCGAACTTATTAATCGATTTTAAACTAATATAATCGTACTTATTCTATATAATATTAATATTAATTATAATAATTTAGCTTACGAACGGAGGCAATTTAATTTTAAGTAATTTAATAATATACGTAACGTTCGCGGTTATTATAATATCGATAGGAATAGGGTTGTTATAAGAATAATCCGGGGATAACCTTAGGTTAAAATTAGTAAGCGTTTTTTGGGGAGGGGGCTTTATAATAGTAGGGATTATAGGAATTATTTAAAATTTTCTTATAATAATAGTAATAACGGGTATTATCCGAGGTAGTTTTATAATAGTAGGTATTATTACTAGAGATAGCTTTATAATAGAAAGGACCGCGGGGGTTATTTAAGATAGAGTATCGGGCGCTTAAATAAATAAGTTAGTAGGCAATAAAAATAGGAATAAACAATCTTAGTAGGATAATTGTTTTACCTTTTATATTAATATAGGCCGGCGAATAGGGGATATTCGTATTTCTTTATCCTTATTATTTTTAATTATATTAATTATTATATTTATGAATAAATCCCCTATATTATCCCCCTCCTCTTTATCCTCCTCTTTATCCTCTTCTCTATCCTCCTTTTTATCTTCCTTATTATTATTTTTTACGGACCCCTCTTTATCCTCCTTATTATTATCTTTTACGGACTTTTATTCTTATTTATTATTATTATTTTCTATAGATTTTTATTCTTATTTATTATCCTACCCTTGTCCGTTGTCCGAGCCGGTCCCGGAATAAGTATTAGAGACTTCGATCGTCTCTAGGAGAGGGCGCTTGGGTTTAAATAAAATAATCTTCGGATTATACTTCAAAGTCGGCGTCGGGGTCTTTAATGTAATTTTGCGGGAGCTAGACGGTTTAGGCGTAGTAATATTCTTTTTAGGAGGCGGCTTCTTCGGGATGGGAGTTAGCTTGGGAATTGGTTTGGGAGTTGGCTTGGAGGTTAGTTTAGGAATAGAAATAACGGGGGTAGCTGTTATAGCACGGCTGGATAGGCTGCTGGAGCACTAGCTGCTAGGCACTATAGTAGTACATTGGATGAAAGGAGGCTTATATTCTTATCGATAGCTATCCGGATTGGGAAGGCGGCGACCGTCGGTAGAATCCGGACTTATATATCTAATTCCGAATGCCTTCGTTCGACAAGCTTCCCTTTCCTCTTTATACTTAATATTACTTTGATTTGTGGCTTCTAATTTTATAGTCGGATCTCTTATAGAATTACGCTTTTATATAATATTAAGTGTTATTCTTTCTTTAACTGGGGACGGTATTAAATATCCTAATTGACTCCGAACGATATTTAACCCCCGAGCGGTTACAATTTAAGTAATAACGTTCTTTACTTCTAATAATTAGAGATTATAGCGAAGGAAGTTCAATTAGGGAAGGCTAGCGGTAACGATGAAGTTAATACTATATAGTTAGCTTCCTATACGAAACCGAAAATCCTTAATTAGCCTAAGGGAGTTGAGTAGTCCGTTGGGCCTTTAAATTAGTAGTAAGACGATTCCTTCTACTCTCCCGCCGATTTTTAGGCTAGAGCGGAGGATAATAAAATGAATGATTCTATATATTATTACGAATAAATGAGGTCCCTCCTTGAAGAAAATTTCGATTATAATTAAAATTTAGATACGGGAGGTAATACCCCCTTAGAAAGGAGTTGTTCCCTAAACGTTACAAAAAAGGCTCCTCTCTTTATATTATAATAATTATAATTTTAAGGCAAATACTTAACCCTATTTAGAAAAGGAAAATCTACTATACAAAGCCCCCAATACCTAACGAAGGCGTATATAGTTAGTTTTAATTTAGTACCCTTGCCGGATAAATATTATTAACCTCTACTAATAGAAATTAGGCGGCAATCGCTAGTAGTATAGGACTTGCCCCAGCCCCCTCCTTTCGAAGATATTACTTTAAGACTATACGACGCGATTTTAATATTGGAAGAGAGATATAATATTTTTATAGAAGAAATATATTTAGTTATATCGAACCTAAAGTATTATTATACCTTCTAGGAAATATATATTAATATAATAGAATAGTACGAAGTATTTAGTGAATTTTATTAAGTAGCTAGTATTCCTACTTAGTACTTCTAATTTATAATAGAGGACGGAGAGGAGTCTATTATTATAAAAGCTTTGAATAGTAAAGTTAATTTAACCTAGTTCGATTTAATTTATTCTAAAGACCCCTAAATTATATAGTAGGAGGTTCGTACCTGCGCCTTATTAATATACGCTTATATTAATTTTATTAACAACCTTATTAAAATATTTGGAAAAGCGGATAATAATATTCAACGGATTAATATATAGGCGGTATACTTTGCCCGATAGGTAATAGAGGCTACTATCCGTACTAACGACTACTTTATTAACGAATTGGTTACATTAAAAGAATAAAATTAATATTTTTAAAATATTATTATATTAATAATACATTTAAATAGTGTACCCGCCGTATAAACCCAATAAATTATATAATTAACCGAGGATACAGAGATTAATAAAGATTATACCGATAATAAAGGGAATTTACTCCCTCCGGGGACGATTAGATATTGAGAAAATATAGGATAGAGGGACGATTTAACCGATAATAACGATATTGGCCGATTACTACGGCGATTTAAAGACTCTAAATATTAGCGAAGTATAATATTACTACCTAATATCGAGAATTTAGCCCACCGAATTAAAATATCCCGTTATAAATCTATTAAAGTCGAAGTATTTACTTTTAGTAATAATACTACCGATAAGGTCTTATTCGAGGTATAGTACTTCCAAATAAAATATAAATTGTATATTAATTCGGATTATTTTATCGACAAGTATATTAGGATTGGGGAAGTAATGAGCCGTTTAGGTAGAACAGTAGCCGATAGTATTCTCCTATATTTAAATAATATTTACCCTAACTTTATTAAATTAATTAACGACCTCCTAATATATTTATAGTATAATTACTATAATTATAATTTTATGGAGAAGGTAATATAGGAGTTTGAAGATTTATAAATAAAGATAATAAATTGGTTTTAAGACTTTAAGGTAGTATTTATCCGGTTAGTAGGATAAAGCTATATTTCTAAGGAATTTTAGAAGTATAACCTCCGATATAAAGTAATTAAGGTATTAAGAATAGTTAGTAAAATAACCTACTTTAACCCCTATAAGACCTTTAATTAATACATTTAGTTATTATAGTCGCTAAATAAGAGTAATTAGTTCAAAATTAATAAGATTAAAAACCGAACTAAGCCCGCTATATACCCTCCTACTTTATAAAGTACAATTATTGAAAATTAATATAATAATTAATTAATTAGAATTCTTATTTTACGGATAATAAATATTAATACCCCGAAGTATTATTATTCTTCTATAGAGGAAATAAAGAAGTTTAAGGCCGAGGGAAAGTATTTCTTTTATTATAAGACGGGCTATATATCCGATTAATACTTAAATAAATTTAAGATTAAATAAATTATTAAAGTTTAATTAATTACTATTATTAATAAAACGTAGGGACCCGAAGTATTATTAGAGACTAAAAAAGGATCCGAGGGTACCTATAAAAAGGAATTAACCCTTATTAATAAAGAAGAGGAGGTATTCGGCGGGGAGGATACCGATTTAGAAAATTAAATACTTTAAAAATAGAAGACTCCCTCCTAGGGGAAGTATCTATTAATAACGTTAATATCTAAATAAATTATAATAGTCGAACCTACTTAGACTTTAATTTAAGGAATTATTTAGAAGGAGGGAAATTATTCTTAATTAACTATACTATAGTAAATAATAGATTATCTATTATAATATAATATACATTAGTAGATATAGGAGTAGATGCGTCCTTAATTGTAAATTAGTTTTTTACTAGTAAACTTTTAAAATATTTAACGCTCCCTTCTTATAACGATTTCGAATTTAGGTTAATTATTCTATATAAAAAGGCCAAACCTAATACTATTTAGACGGCCTTAAAAGGATACCTTTATATT
The DNA here is from genome assembly GCA_037102815.1 of Neurospora intermedia. NCBI lineage: Eukaryota > Fungi > Ascomycota > Sordariomycetes > Sordariales > Sordariaceae > Neurospora > Neurospora intermedia. The sequence continues at coordinate 3,366,502 of BTPP01000001.1, read as the reverse complement.
AATAGAGTTACCTATAAGGATTAATAGTTAGTAGTATTACCCAATTTAAAAAAAAATATAATTATTAGTAAAATATAGATAATTAAGTACAATATACTATTTAATTATCGCTAAATAATATTAATATTCCTATTAAACATTATATTAGTACTAAACTTTAAAAATATTAAAGTAAAATAAACGAACCCTCTTATAATAAACCTTATATATTAATAAAACGTTAACCGAAGGGAAGAATTAATAAATAAAGAGGATTAACGATATAAAATTAGAGAAGATTCGAAGAGGAATCGATTAATCCGAGCTTATATTTTAGAATTGGAAGAAGTATTAGAAAAATATAAAGAAGTAATTAGTAAAACCGAAGTAAATTAGAAACCTTTAGAATTTAATTAATATTATACAAAATTTTAATTAAAGGCGAAAAGTATAGGGAAGGAGTTGTAGTAAATAGAGAAGGAGTTTTAAAAAGAGGAAAGCTCCCCCGAGATAATAATAATAGAGGATAATTTATCCGAATAGCTTCCTCTCTATTTATATTAAGACGAAATAGGCCTATACTACCTTATTTAAGAATAGGGGTAGATAAAGACCCGACCCCTTAATTTAATAGTAATTAATATAACTATTTTTACTTACTATATTAAACGCCGCAAAGTGAAATTGGAATTTACGAGTTTGTATGAAATCGAGGGATTAATCGAGGTAATAAAGGAGAAGAAAGAAGTATTATATTTTAATAACGACGAGGTACGCCGCTTAGTAATAGAGAAGGTACTAATTAAGTATTATAGTAATAAAGAATTAGAAGTATTTAGTAAAGTGTAATCCGATATATTCCTTAAGTATAAGTTAAGTATAAATTACGTAATTATATTAGAAGAAGGCTAATAAATAGAATAGTTAGGTATTAATCCCTTATACCGAATAATATTATAAGAGTTTAAAGAATATAGGCGGTATATTATTAAAAGTTTATAAAAAGGCTTTATTAAAGCGAATTTAATACTTTAGATAGCCCTAGTATTATTCGTACTAAAGGCGAACGGAGGTAGACTACGTTTTTACGTAGATTATTGGAAATTAAATGCTATTTTTAAAAAGAATAAATACCCCCTTCCTCTAATTAAAGAAATATTCGTCCATATTAATTAAGCGAAGATTTTTATAAAGATTAATATCCGGTAAGTTTTTTACTGTATTTATATAACGGCCGGGTAGGAAAATTTAACGATTTTTAAAATTAGTTTTAGGGTTTATAGATATAAAGTACTCCTATTCGGATTATATAAAGGACCTTCCTCCTTCTAACGCTTTATTAATAATGTTTTAATAGGATATTAAAACTTTTGTAGTACTTATATTAATAATATTCTAATTTTCTTTAATAATTTGGAAGAGTATAGAGAATATATAAAGAAGGTTCTACAATAGTTGAAAAAAACGGGTCTTTAAACGGATATTAAGAAGTATAAATTTTATATTATAAAAATAAAATTCTTCGGGTTTATTATAAGTACTAACGGTATAGTAGTTAATCCCGAGAAAGTAGTAATAATTTAATATTAGCTTTAATCGAAGAATTTAAAGGGAGTATAAACGTTTCTAGGATTCTACAATTTCTATTATAAATTTATAAGGAATTTTAGGAGGTTAGTTCGGCTATTTACACTACTTACCCGAAAGGACAAAACTTTCGAATAAATACCCGAATATTAATAGGCCTTTAATATCCTAAAGGAAGCTTTTACTAACGCTTTAGTACTTACTTACTTTAATTATAACTAAGAAATAAGGTTAGAAATAGACGCTTCGGATAGAGTATATACCGGGGTATTATTTTAGAAAGTAGAAGGTAATTAGCATTCGGTAGTTTTCTATTCTAAAATTATAGTACTAGCGGAATTGAATTACCCGGTATACAATAAGGAGTTACTAGTAGTAATAAAGGGTATAAAAATATAGTGCTTAGAATTAAAAAGTAGACCCTTTATAGTAATAATAGATTATTAAGCGTTAAAGTATTTTTCTACTAAGAGATTATTAAATTTAAAATAAATTATATAAGTAGAATTACTATTAGAATACGTGTTTAAAATAATATACCGGCCGGGGAAGGATAATGTAGTAGTAGATGCCTTATCTCGTAAAGCGGAAGTTTTTAAAATAATATTATAAAAGAGAGATAATTAAAGGATTTTAAGGATTTTAAAGCCCTAGGCCAATTATTTCGTCTATATAGGAGATAAAGTAGATACGCTAATTACCGAGCTGAATATAATTTTAATAATAATAGAAGAAGAGAATACCCCCCGGTTTTAATTAATTAATGAGTTGTTGAAAGTTAATTGTAATAGTGAATTAATAGTTGCCTACCGTGCTAAAGGAGACGATTAGTTTGAGGTATAGGATGGATTGTTCTTACGAGACTGGAAGTTGGTAGTATTTAAGGAAGGTTAATTATAGATAGAATTAATAAAAGCCTATTATAATTCGTTAATAACGGCCTATCCCGGGTAAAATAAAATAAGGAAGTTCCTAGTAAAGTAATATTAATAATTAAGTATAATTATAAATATAAATCGGTTTATTAATAATTATTAGATATATCGTTTATCGAAGGTTCTTTATAATAAAACCCTTAGCTTATTATATTTATAATTTATTGAGGAGAATAGCCGGGCTTGGTATTCGATTGTAGTAGATTTTAAATTAATACTTAGAGAAGTAATTTAGGGGTATAATAATTTATTAATTATAATTAACCGGTTAATAAAGGCGTTATAGTATTGCCCTTACTTTAATACTATAATTACGAAGGATACCGCTAAATTGTACTACGAGGGCCCTTATAAGATATATAGTCTACTTTAAAATATTATAAGTAATTGTAGTCTGTAGTTTATTTCCGAATTTATAAGAGAATTGTCCGATATTTTGAGAATTGATTAGAAATTAAATTTATCCGGATACTTATAAATAGCGGGATAAACCGAAATTATAAACTAATATATTAACCAACGATTGTAACCCTACTTTAATTACAATTAAAATAATTAGTATAATAGCACGTAACGAGCGAGGCACAGCTATAACGTTGTTGACGTTCAATATAGAATTTACGACTAAAGAGTAAAAGAAAAGGTAAGAGTTGTGCGCGCGGCTAGTGCGAGAGATAAGCTCTGCAACCGAGCCCGCCGCGGAACCTACCTTTCCTTATCTAATCTACAACCAATTAGAATACTTATACCGCTATAGTACCGTTAGATTATACTGGTATAACCTATCTAACCGGGCTATGATATTACCCCCCCCTTCGAAGAAGATTCTGCCTTTAGAATCTTGGAAAAAAAGAAGTAACTTAATTGTAGTTCGAACCTATAGTTTTCCGCGATCGCTTTCCAGGTAGAGGAGGGATACCCTCGGGGTGGCCTATAATATAATTTTGGGGCCCTCAATCCCGCCGCTGTACTATTGGACTAATTCTATAAATCGCTTTTTTATTATAATTTTTAGTGTGGTGCCTACTTTTAAATGCTCTCCTAAGGGTCGTTCTACTTATATAAGCGATTTGACCTCCTTAGTAGCTTTCTCTACGTCTCCTCTACTAGTATATCGTCCTTTTCGTAGTCTATTAGGATTATCCCCTTCAATTAGGTACCCTTCTATATTCGTAGGCGCTTTGGAGGACTGGGTTTTTCCGGATTATCGTCGTAGAAGGCTTTTAAAAGGTCCGGCGTATTCCTAAAATTTCGGACTAGGTATTAGGTAGGATCGGGGTCCTATCCTTTCTATTCCGTTTAATAGTATAATTTACTATTAATTAACCGGGATATTATAATCTTCTCTACTTCCTATTCTTTTTAATCGCCGATTATCTCTCCGGTTAGGTTTTCGTTTATTTAGTTAGGAAGTAGATTCTCTAAGTATTTCTAAAGTCGGTTAGTATAATATACCCTCGCTCCTCACTAAGCGGGAGGTAAGTCTAATTCGTATAAGTAATTGGGTATTGTTTTAATATAGTATAGAATATACGTTAATAGGAAGTCCAATTTACTGTTAGGCCTATTAATTGCCTAAGACTTCTTAATAATAAATATATAGTTGCTAATCCCGAAGTCTGGCTCCCGATAATATTTATTAGTTTGTACGGCCTATTTTTCTTGTAATTTGGCTATTATTGTTCGGATGGATTCTTAAAAAGTATATAAGACTTTTATAGTTTATTGTACTTTTTTTCGAGAGTATTTCTCTTTTATAAGGATAGGTATAGTATAGCGATCCTAATAAAAGGGAAGTAGTATAGGGAAGTTTATAATAGCCTTATAAAATAATATACTAATACTCTTATAATAAAGGGAAGCTTATATAGTATTAAATATTGGTAAGGCTACCGACTAATTATCCTGGTTGTAGTTAACGAATAGTCTTAATCGTTAGTTGATATACTAATTTATAATTTCGGTTTGATTAGTAATTTGGGAATATCCCGAAGAGGATAGTTTCTATTTAATACTTAAAATTTTAGATATTTTATTGGTAAAGGCGGATATAAATTAGGGGCCGTAGTTACTAATTATTTCTTCCGGGTAACTATATATTCGCTATAGACTATAGTAGTATAAATAAGCGGCCTATTTTACTATTACTATATTTTTATAGGGAATATACTATAATACTTTAGATAGCCGGTCTACTATAATTATTATATTATTGTAACCTTGCTTATTTATAAGTATATTCTTAAAGTTAATTATAATATAACGCTAAAAGCGGTTCGGTACTCTTAGGGGGTATAATATACCGGGCGTTTTATTTCGGGGAACCTTTAAAGTTTTATAAGTCTAATAATTGTTTATAAAGCGGTCGACGTTTCCTAATATACCTACCTACTAGTATTATTATAAAACGAAACGGTATATTTTATTCTAGCCGGAATATCCGGTAATGAATTTTATATAAGTTTTATAGATAAGTATACGATGTAGGTCTCCTTTTAGGATAACGAAGCGGTTATCCTTTTTCAATAGGAGATTATCGGAGTATAGAGTAAATTTAGGGTTATTATTTCTAGTTTTTGCTCTATATATTTCTAATGTAGGATCTTCGTAATTCGCTTTTAGGAGGGCGTTAATTAGCTCTATCCCCGAAAGGAGTAGGGGTTCTACGTTATTATTTAGTAGGTAGAGTTTATTTATTAGTTAATATACGTTCTAATTAGATAGGTCGCTTTTATTATTAATATAGGAATATATACCTTCGGAGTCCTAGCGGAAGAAGCGTAAAGTACGCTAGTCTTCCTTCTTATCTTTTATAGTACGGAGATTTTTTAATTTCCGGAATAGGGTATTAGTTATAACGTTCTCTTTACTAGGGTAGTAAGTAAGTTTAAAAGTATATTAGAATATAAATTCGGTTTATTTAGTTTAGTGAAAATTAAGTAGTCGTTTTATAGTAAAGTATTCGAATATTTAATAGTCGGTAATAACTAGGAAGGGATAGACGCCTATTAATTCTACGCGCTATATTTCTAAGGCTTTTATTATAATTAGGAATTCCTTATTATGAATTATATAATTTATTTTAGTAGGCAATATAATTTCCGAGTAGAAAATTACTAGGTACTAATCATTATTTTCTAACTATAATTATAAGAGGATACCAGTATAAACTCTATTAGACGAATTTATTTTAATACGGGTAGGCTTTTTATAATTAAAGTGGGTTAAAACCGGTACCTTTAGAAGTCGGTCTTTAAGTTCGTTAAAAAATGTTTAATACTCTTTTATTTAGTAGAAAGGAATATTCTTTTTAGTAAAATAGGTAAAGGGGCGTACTATATACCTAAATTCTTTTACAAACTTATAGTAGAAATTACAAAAGCCGATAAACGATTGTATCCCTCTTACGTTAGTTAGCTCCTTCCAATTTCGGATAATAGCGATTTTATTAGAATCGACCAATATTCCGTCTATTAATATAATAAAGCCTAGGAACTTCGTCGAAATTATATAAAATTTATATTTTTTAATATCGGCTTAAAATCTTATATTGTATAAGCGTTCTGGTATTTTCTTAATATAAATTTCGTACTTTTCCTTAATTTCCGAGAAAATAAGGATATTATTAATATAGGCGCTATAAAAATCGTCCAAGTATCTTATTAAAACCTTATTAATAAACTACTAGAAAATAGCCGGTCTATTTGTTAAACTAAATAATAAAACCTTATATTTATAAGCGCTATAGCGGGTATAGAAAGTAGTAAGGTCTTTATTATTTAGGAATATATAGATTTAATAGAAGGTTTATTAAATATTAATTTTAGTAAAAATTCTAGCTTTTACTAAATATATAATAGTCTCTTCTATTAAAAGGAGGGGATAATAGTCCTTTCTAAATAATGTATTGAATTTATAGTAATTTATACAAAATTATAAACTACCGTTAGCTTTTAGTACGAATAATATAAGTATAGCCTATAGGGCTGTATTAGGCTTAATAAATCCCTTATCCAAATTCTCCGCTATATAGTCCCGGTAGGCTTTTAGTTCTTCTAGGGATATTTTGTAAAGCGGACTATATTTGAAATCTTCCGGACGGGCGCCCTTATTAAGAAGGATATAGTAGTCGATATCCGGTTGAAAATCTAGTAAGGCGTTTAATTTTACTTTGCTAAAGATTTCCAAGAAATTATAATAATAATTTGGAACCTCTTTAAAAATATAATACCTCAATTCGGCTTTATTTATTTTAAAAGGGGTTCTGCGATTAGTATATTTCTTTTTGATAAATCGGTCTATTTTATAGAGGTTAATAATACTAATATATATTTTTTTAATTATTTTATAAAAAGGGTCGGCTAAAATAAATACGAGATTAGCCGGTCTCTCCTTTATTTAACCCTAATTACATTTCAAATAATAACGTCCGTAAAAATTGTGTAAAGGGTAAGGATTTTAAGTTAGTTCGGGTTTAATTTTGTAAGAAGGGGTCGGTTGGGGGATTTTAGGTTCGGGAATTAGGTCGTTATCCTATTTAAAGAGTTAATAGTTTATATAGTTTAGGTAATACTTTATAGCGTCGGAGAATAGTAAGCGAACTAGTTATTTTTGTAGGATTACTAGGGGGCGCTAGGATAGAGTCTACTTCTTTAAATCTATAGGAGTCGTTTATTCAAATTTATTAATTTTAAATCGAATTGCTTTATAATTATTACGACCGTCCCGTCGTTGCTTGTCCTCTTTAATTAGTAAGGCTTCTCTAGCTTCTATATCCTTTTAGAAATCGGAATATTATATAAATTTAGAATCTTCGCCGATTTTAAAGTTTTAGGATTAATCTTATTTCCAATCGGAGGGGAATAGTAAATAGGATTAGGTAGAATTGGTATAAATATCGTTAGTAATTAACTATATATTACCGATAATTATAAAATACAGTTCCCCTGGGCGGAGCCAAAGTCCAGGGGAGACAGAGAGACGCCCTTAGATATTACTTAGTTAAAAAAAAGAAAAAAAAAACAAAAAAAAAAACAAAAAAAAAAACCTCAAAGGCAAAATTTTGATTTTTTTTTTTTCATTTTTTTCTCTCTTCTAGAATTTTCAATCTTCAACCCTAACCCTAACCCTCTCTTCAGGGTTTAAAGTGTAGTTGTAGACTTGGTCATTTCTGGGACTTGGTCATTTCTGGGACTTAGTCATTTCTAGGACTTGGTCATTTGCGACGGTCGCATTTGCAACCAAAATCCTTCTTTTTGACTTCTTTTACATTTTTCTCAACAATTAGGGTATGTACTACAATGCGACCGGTACTAAAATAACCGCCTTTCTTTTCTCTTCAATCTGACACCGGGTGCATTTTGATGCATCTGACGGCCGCGGAGGAATTTCCGTTGCAAAGGAAAAAGTGGCTTTTTTGAGCTGCTATTCGAACCGTGTCTTGCTTGGCGCTAAGTTTTCCCATTCGGGACTGCCAAGACCTGCCAAGACGGGTATTTTTTTTGCATTCCAACCGCTAATAGACAGATACGCCGCGCCTTCCTCGCTTGCGTTGTGGGCCCATGGACCACGACCTTTGGTGTGGATCTTCCATGTCACCTTTCGGCCCACGAACGCTCAAGCTCTGAATGCATGGGCGTCTCAATTATACTTTAGGTTAGGTAGGATAATAATTTATTAATTTTATATTTTATAATTTTAGATTTTAATATAGCCTTTTAATACAACTTTAACGGAGTTGGGTTGGGCTTTTTTATATAGAGTAATGTAATTGGGGTTAAAATTGTTATAGATGGGTAATTTTAATAGTTTTTATAATTTACGAACGAAAAATAAATTTACAATAATACTAGTATCGGTTCTAATATCGACGAGGGTATTAGAAATTATAATAATAATTCTATTGAGAGTTATATTATATTTTACGAGAAAAGAAGACTTCCTTCCTAAATAATTATAAAAATTAAAATCTGGATATTATAGACTAAAAATATTGGTAAACGTCGGTACTCTCCTTTAGGAGGAGTTTTATTCTAGGGTAATTAATTTTCCCCTACTTCGGAGGCGACTTTACTATTAGAAGTATTAGAATCCTTATTTAAGGAAAGTATATCGAATAATTCCTTTACGTTTGTAGATTCCTTACCCTAAATAGTATTAGTAATAGAGTTAAAGTATACGTCTAATTACTTAATTTACTTCTTTTTATAAGGGTATTTACTACTTATATAACCCTTCTTACAGTAGGAGAAGCAACGTCCCTTATAATTAAATTTATATATTTCTTTAGGGGAGGGGCGTTCGAAAGCCTTTATTTTAACGCTAGATTTAGTAGCGTTGGAGGTCTTGTTTAATACGGGGAAAGGGTTACTAGGGCAACGCAATTTACCTTCGCAGAAACGAATTTTCTAAGCATTTATACGGTTTCCCTCGTTAAGGGAGTTTAATAAAAGTACGTAGTTATTGAACTATTTGGACGTATTTAGGTACAATGCTTCTACCGCTTAATAGAGCTCTCTAGTAATTTTACAATAGAGGTTATTCTTCTACTAATTGCGGGGGCGGCGGCACTAGCTAGTTAAATGTTAGAATATATTTTTAAAAATCTAAAAACGCTTACTTAGTTTTATTTCTAAATTGTTAAACTTAGCGAGGGCCTTCTTGTAAGTATTATAGTTATAGTACTCGTCCTAAAGGTACTTAAGGAGCTCGTTTAAGGTAATTAGCCGGTTAGGGTAATTAGGGTTTAAATAGGGAAGTAAAGCCTAAATAGCCTTATTTATTAAGCGGTTAGTAATATAGCCAAATTTCTAACGGTCGTTATTAAAGTAGTCGGCGTTAACTTCAAATTTAGTTTTAATTTAATAGAACTATATATCGAAGGTAACCTTATCTTCTTTATTATTATTATAAAATTTGCTAACGTTCTCTTCCTTTACTAACTGTTTATTATTAGAAGAATAATTAGTATAGGTAGTAGTAGTACTAGGGGTGCTAAATTTAGATCGGTTGCTAGGGTTATTATAGGGGGTACTATTCTTTAATCCTTTAGAACCTCTAGATTTGCTAGAGTCCTTATTAAAATTATTAGGGTCTCCGCCTCCCGAAGTACTTTAACCGACAATATTTAAAGTAGCTTTTAAAGAAGCTAGTAAATATTTATTCTCTTTCTTAAAATACTAGTTTTCTACGAGGGCCTATTAGAATCTAGTGTTGGATAAATAGAAGGACTAGTCGGCCGGAGGGTTAGGATCGTTACTAGTAACCTTCTTCAATAAGTCGGTAGTAATATTATTAAACCGGTCGGCCTAGCTTTCTATAACCTAGAAGTTTTTATTAGTTTAATTAAGTAATTTAATAAAGTCGTTAGATTATTTAATAGCGGCTATAAAAGAGGCGGTACGGACGTGTATTTCTAGAAATATAATTTCGGGAAATATTTGGACTAGAATAACGAATTATTTATAGGTTATCGGACTGTCGAAAGATTTGGCCTTAATATTGCCCTTACCTTCGGCCGTTGTAGGAGTGAACGGTATAAATATATTATTATTATAATATAAATAATTAAGGAGACCGATAAAACGCTCCTTTAAATCCCGAATAGGGACTTCTTTATTAATAAAATAGTAGGCGCAATAGGCGATAGGCTAAACCTAGTCGAAATAATACTTATATAACTCTTTAGGAATAAGGCCTAATAGGTCGAGCTCTTTATTATTGTTAGTATTAATAATATAGGATATAGTACCTTAATAATCAGGGCCGTAGAAATCGTTAGGGTCGAGAGATTTATATTTAACCTCGGAAGGGGGAAACTTACTATCTTTCGGAGCGTACTTCTTTAAAATATTAGGGTTAAAATAGATTCGGTACAATTGCGCAGCTTCGGTATTATTACGGGCTATCTTAGTAGATGGATAATTCCTTCTTAATATTCAGTTGATCGGTAACCTAATTAATAATCGTTTTAAATTCCTCTTTAGAGATCCTTTTCAAAAATTGGAGGGATTGTAACACGCTACGTATCGGATTGTTTTACTTACCCCAATCGTTAATTCTAATCGTTAGTCGCTACGTCGCTATATCGTAGCCTCTTTCTTAATCAGTAGGATATTTGAAACTATCCCTAGTAGAGAAATGAGTCGTAAATAGTGTGATGGTACGTAACGAGCGAGGCACAGCTATAACGTTATTAATATTTAATATAGAATTTACAATTAAAGAGTAAAAGAAAAGGTAAGAGTTATGCGCGCGGCTGGTGCGAGAGATAAGCTCTGCAACCGAGCCCGCCGCAGAACCCACCTTTCCTTATCTAATTTACAACCAATTAGAATACTTGTACCGCTATAGTGCCGCCAGACTATGCCGGCATAACCTGTCCGACCGGGCTATAATAATTGGGCGATAGTAATATTAATTTTAAATATAGTATAAGCGAATCTACCGTACGATAGTTTAGGAGGATTAATACTTTATAAAGTCTCCTTCGGGTTCCCTATAAATATACTATTCGATTAGGATTAAAGGATTAGAAAGACGAAAGGCTATTTATAGCGGGAGGAAGTTCAAAAACTATTAGTAATTTTGAAAGACTATTACAATTGGGTAAGGTAGGCTATTAAAAAGGCTTAGGAACGATAAGCGAAATAAGTTAATTATTATTAACGTTTACTTAATTTTATAGTAGGGGATAAAGTATTTATTATTAAGAAAGGCTGGGCTACGGATCGGCTAAGTAATAAATTCGATTTCCTATTAATAAGAATCCTATATAAGATTATAGTTATAAAGGGTATTTCTTATAAGTTAAATCTACTTGACCGATGGCGAGGTAGCTGTATCTACTATATTAATCGCCTCTATAAAGACCTAAGTAACTTACTACCGGGTTAGGCGAACGAGAACTTAGTAGGGATAATAATTAAAGACGATAATAAAAGGGAAGTCGAAGAATAGGAGGTGGAGGAGATTTTAACGTATAAGTTGGTAAATAAAATATTATAATACTAAGTAGTATTGATTTGGGGTAGTATACGGGGATATATACGTTGATTTATTTTCTATAATAATTTTTTTCGAACCTTCAATAAGGGTACTGGATCAGAGGGTACACTTTCTAGACTAGATAGAACTGAACAGTTAGCATTAATGGAAGACAAAAGAATATAGGACCAATTTGATAAGATAATGGATTAGAAAAGGTAGAAAAATAGGGATAATAAAGGAAGAAAAAGAGAAAAAGGGGATGGGTAGGACATCGAAATTCGGAAGGAAGATAATAGATTATTATAATATTTATTCTTCATTATACTAAATAATCAATCTTAGTTTAGTATTCTTAATTGAATAAGATAATAGTTCTTAGTAATCTTTAATCATTTGCCTCTTCTTATTTTATTGTACTGAATAATCCTTCATCCCTCTAGAGGGAATGTATATTCGTTTTTCTATTTATTTATAGAAAGAAGATACTGAAAAATCCATTAGCTATCTTCGTTTTGTAGTAGCGATTGAATATTTAGCTATTTAACGGATATAAAACTTCAGTAAATTATATTTAGTTCGATACCTTCTATCTCGACTATTTAGAAAGATTTGAAAATTACCTACTATTCTACTAGATTAAACAATTAAGAACTACGGTCCTTATATATTACTTTAATTGTAGTAGTATAATTATTATTATTATTATAGTTTTCTCGCTATTTCAAATTGGTAATAAGGACGAGATAGGTATTAAAACCCTACACTAAACTAGCTAAAACGAATATAAGGACTTTATAACTTCCTATCCTCGTTGAAGTTTGCCCGATATTCGCTAGCGACGTTTAATTAATCGTTATAAAGAAGTTTAAATAACCTTATTTTAGAGAAGTATAAAGATCCTTAATACCGGATATTTACTATAACCCGGGGCCCTCAATAGTATTCGATATATAGCTATATTAATAATTATATTACAATTGCCGATAATATAATTAATTAGTAGTTATCCAACTACTATTCGGATATAACGTTAGAGTACGAGTAATAGTATAAATAACTAATAAGAAAAATAGAAGAATAAATATTCAAACGGTAATAATTGAACGTAAGTAAGTATAGACGATAAATAAATTGCTAGATAGTAGTAGTTCAATTATATAACCTAATAAATAAACGAATATCCGATTAATAATATTAGAATAATAATAAAAATAGATAATTAATAGGCTATTTAAATAGTAGCTTAATTAAAAAACTATTTGAAGAAACAATAAATAACGAAAGAATTTGCTAATAACTAGGGTAAGTATTAATATTAGACCTTTAAGGACCGATATCCTTAAGTCTATAATATATAGCCTTTACGCAAGCGTAAGAAAGATTAGATAGTATTTAGACCCCTTTTCTTCGAAGGTTTGTAATTAGTTCCCTTAAGGGAAGGGTACCAATTATTACCTCCGAATTCTTCCTTTATACAATATATTAATAATTATTATTAATAAATTCTCAGGATTGTAATTATTACCGTTATTACATTTCAAGAACTAAGAGGAGGTAATTAATTGCTATAAACCCTTACTAAAAGGGCTTTAATAATAATATTATTATTATAGACGAAAACTGCCGCTCTCGAATACCGATAATAGAAGTAGAGAAATAGAAAAGGTAGAGGGTAAAAATTAAAGAAGTTCCTTTTACCTAAGGAAAGAAAGAGAAAAGGAATATTAAAAAAATAAGAAGAGAGGAAAAACTAATTAGAGATCTCTAATTAGAAAAGGTACAATAGTATAATAATACTTAATTAGTAGGAAAATAAATAAAAAGGAGGATTGGGGACCTTTAGATTAAAGAAAAAAAAAAGGGAGTAAGCAAATTAATTAGTATACAAAAGTAGTATAGACAATACTAACCGGATTTAAAATAATAGGAATATTTTTATAGCCCTAATTCTATATATTAATTAGAAAGTATTAAATTAGCTTCCTATATTAGTACTAGAGTTATTCCTACTATCCTTCCTAAGTCCTACTCTTCCTTCTTCGACCCCTATATTAGAAACTACTTTTTTCCCCTTTCCGAAACCTAATTAATTTCTAACTCTTTTACTAATCTAATTAGAAAACTAATTACCAACCCCTTTTAGGAATTTATCGCCAAACTAACCCAATCCTATTTATACTTTATACTCGTATATTTTATCCGCCTTTATATTTAATTTTCGAACCCGGCATCTACTTCCTTATATTACTCTTTTACAACTTATTTAATCGCTTTTAGGATTTTATTATACTAAATTAGAGATTAATTATTCCTAAAGTTTTAAATTTGAATAATATTTTCTTACTTACTAAAATCCCTATTCTATTATTCCTATTTTTACTCCTTCTAATTATTATTAGGGTCCTTCTTTAAGACTTTTAAGACCTAATATTATAATTGTATAGCCTAATTAGTAATAAGAACCTAAATATAAAATATAATAAACCTTAAGTAAAAATTTATTAGGCAAAAACCCGCTTAAAGGCTTATCTAATATATACCTAACATAAATATTAATAGTTAAAACTCTTATAATTTCCTTTGTAAAAAATTATATACCTAAAGTTAAATTTAAGGGGAAGTACGTTTCTAAATACTTAGAAGAGTTTAATAATAGGGTTTAAAACTATTACCTCTCTAATAAAGCTAAATTAAATATTTAGTATTAATAGTATATATTAGACGCCCGAAAGATTTATAGAGAGATAACGAATAATACTACTACTAAGGGTATTTAAATATAAAAAGAATTTTATTATCGTTTTAAATAAGAATTCTTAACGTTGGACCTAAATTAAATAGATAGTAAGGCTACTATATTAAAGGTCTTCTACGGTAAATTTATCCCCTATAATAGAAAAAAAATCGTTAAAACCGTACTTAAATATTTAATACTTTTAATAAAACAACCCGAAAAGGAGAAGGACTTTATTTAATCTATAACTATTCGCAATTTCTATAAGAAGTTTACAAAAAGAATTAGAAGGACAATTATAACGACTATAGGGCTTAAAGAAAAGGTCTATTAAATAATTTAATTATAATTCTATATTAATATAATAAAGATTATTTGTAAATACTTCAACTTCGAAGATAGCGTTTATATTAATAATAAGGAAGATAATTTATTAAACGATAGTTTAGGTATAATATTAATTAAGAAGAGAATATTAGTAATTACTAATAAGAAAAGTAATTTAATTAAATCAAATAATAATTCCAATTAGCTTTTACATAAGAAAACTCTTTTAGCGACCTAAATTGCCGCTTTAGCGCCCACTACGTCCTATTTAGCCGAGAAATCAAATATTAAAAAAATAATTAAAGAATTTAATTAAATAAGGATTATATAGTTTTAATTCGACGAAAAGCTAGTAAAGAAATAAAAAGAGGAGGTTTAAATCAATTTCTTATCGATAATTAAATAGAGTTATATTATTAATAAAGGAGGAGGCTATATAGGCAATACTTCTATAAGAGGCCGAGGCGGAAGAAAAGGTAATAGAGGAAGTAATTAGAATTATAGGGACAGACATTAAATCCGTTACTATTAATATAATAGTAATTATTACTAAAATTAATATTAAAAAATAATCGATAATATTTAAAAAGGCAAACTAGCTATTTATCGGCCTCGAAATTTTGTACTTACCTTATAAATAACTATTATAATTAGTAATAGAGAAGACTATAACAATTATATCCCTAACGAAGCAATAGTTTCAACTATTAAAAACGGGAAGTTAGGACTTCTAACGTAATTTTAGATAATAGTTTACAGGATATTTCCCGAATATAAAGCTATTTTCAATCGCTAGGAAAAGAATATATAGGTATTAAAAAGAAAATATTAATTCGAATTAAAGTTTTTTCTATTACTTAGTAATATACATAACCGATAGTAGTAAAGGAATAATAATTCAAATACTTCTATAAATATAACAAATATTAATTTACTAAATTACTATTATATAATTAACGGATTAAACGTTACTTAAGAAATCTATTAAAAATTTCTAACCGAATATAAAATTATTATAATTCGTTAAATATTAATAGAATACCCTTAGACCTTTAGTACTTATTTTACTAGAATAATTAATACTATTAAAGATTACCTAATTTAACCGCTATTTTAAAGATAAATACTTAGGGAAATACCTCTAGGGAACGTTTTAGAAGAATTTAGCCTTACAATTATAGAACCTATACTACCTTTAACCGATAATCTACTAAATTTACTTTCTAAAGGAATATTAAAATTAGTAAACGATATTATAATTATTGGATAAGTATTCTCTTCTTTATACTACGTAGAAACTCCTATAATTTTTATTAAATAATTTAAATATTAAAATCCTTCTACTTTTTAGGCATAATTTATACGTAGAATAAAGGACGATTATATATATCTCCTCTAGAGACTTTAATCCTTAAATTGTTAAATCGAAAGTACCTATTAGATAATAGTTAGTATAGCGTTTAATCCGAAGCTATATAATTAAAAAATTAGTACTATAGAGCCTAATAAATAATTTACAAACTTTACAGGGGAAATATCTTTTCCTAATCGTCCTAATAAATAATCGCGGTAAATAGATACTATTAATAATAGTACTACTATATTCGAAAATAATATACCTTAACCCCCTACCTTAGAATTTAATTAACCGCCTCCAATAATCCGGCCAATAAAGATCCTTAAACCAATAATAGAAAATAAGGCAACTAATTTACTAACCCTAAATTCTAATAAAGAAAATATATTTATAAAACCTACTACTTTATCCTCTATAAAGCTTACTAGAATCGTTAATGCTAACATTATTATAAAAAAGGCTATTAAAAGGGTTAAAGAATAATACCTTCTCGTATTTAAAACTATCGATTATAATATTCCCTATTAAATTAGGGAACTATATTATATAGACCGACGGTTTATAATAGTACTTATTACCTTAATTTAGTATAAAGTTAGCCTAAATAAGGATAATATTATTAGAATCTTTTATAAAGGTAGTATAATAACTAATTAGTTTAAGGAAGCGAATTAAATTATTCCTATAACCTAGTACGAAATTAATAGCGTATTTATTAAGGGGATAGTAGGTAAAACAATTAAAAGATAGAACTCTACCGAAACTTCTATTTATTATTTAAATTAGAGATTAGATAGTATAACCGAACTTATTTAGGAAGATATATTAAAGTCCGCTTTCCAATATATAGTAGAAGTAATTACTCTTATATAATTATATACCTATTTAAATAAACTTTCCTACCCATTACATTTAAGGGACGCAATTAGGATATTTATTCTACTAACCCTATTTGTCTTTTTATAGTAAAAAGGACTAAAGATTAGAATCTTCTTAAATACTAGTGCGGAGGTTAATATAATAATATATAATATAGTTAAAAAATATAGTTTAATTATTATAAGTACCGGGGCTTCTAATACTAATAGTAACGGAGGTAGATAAGATTTTGTTGGGGAAGCCTACAATTAAATATAGTTAGCCAATATTCTATAGGAAATATATTTCTTCGTTACTAGTACTTGTTTATTATATTATAATATTATATTTAAGTAGCTATTCTTTAAAAATATTTAAGTAAAGTTAAATTATTCGATATATAGTATCGAATTAATTAATGTATTAATAGAAGAGATAATCGTTAAAGTTGTATTAGTTTTGAAAGAGAAAGCAAGGCTAAGTGTATAAGTAATACTATATATTTAAGAATTCGACGAGTAGCTATCTACCCTAAATAAGTTCGCTAACTATTTGGGGGTTAATTTTAGAATTAATGTATTAGCTCCTATTTAGTACAATAGCGAAGCCTAAAATAAGATCCTTAAATAGATCGAAAATTCAATAATTAATAAATTGTTAAACTACTTATAGGATATTTAAAAAAGATATTATATATTGAGGAAGGCCGTTTTAGGATTCTTCTAAGAGCTTTTATAGGACGAATTATTCAATAATAAACAATTTAAAAGACTTTTATTTAAGGACCTTAATAATACCAACTATAACGATTTAAGTAATATATTTAATATTATAATTATAGGGAGTACTCCCTATTCTATAGTAGAAGAAAAGGAGTTCGTTATAGAGTTTAGAAGGTAAATATATAACTTTATCCGGTATTAGGCGTTGGTACAATAGTTGAAGTGTATAAATAAAAGGGAGAAAAACTATAAAAGTAGTAAGCCTATATTTACTAACGTAAAGGTTAATTAATTATTATTATATAAAATAATACTTTCTAAGAACTTTACTACTTATATTATATATAAGCGGAAAGATTAGAAGGTATTACTAATCGACGATATACTTTTTAATAGTTCAAAGTTAGAAGGAAACTTAGAATAGAAATTGTAGCGCTTTACAATTTTAAAAGATAGATTAGAATAACGATAAAAGATTTATCCATCGCTGTAGGATAAAGTCGTTATACTACGTTTTTCAAATATATTTAAAAGAGAACGGTTAACCCCCGAACGCTTATAAATTATATTTAACGGCTTATATAATAATTTAATTAAAGAAGAATAAGAAATATTTATTTATATTCTTCGAAATTGTAAAATAGTTCTCGTATAGGATTTTGATTACGTAGGAAAGATTAAACCCGACGTCTTCCCTCCCTAAGAAATTAGAACTATCCTATATTCGGTATAGTAATATAGATTAATCCCTATTCCGAAGGCTAACTATTAGAGAGTTTATAAATTATTAAAAAATAGAATCTAGCGAAGAACGTTGGAAGACAATTATACTACCTACCGGAATAATTAATTCTTAATATTTAAAAAGGATAAAGGCCTTCGATTAATTAATAATGTCCAATAGATTAATATAGTTACTTTATATAATTCTAATATCCCTCTTAATTATAAAGAGTTTAGTAAAGAATTCGGAGGATTTAAAATACTTTCCCTTCTTAACCTTTTCTCTAAATACAACTAAATCCCTTTTAATAAGAAGAGTAGGGATATTACTACTTTCTAAAGTATAATAGGAGTAAAGAGGATAATTATATTACTTTAAAGAGGAACGAACTCCGTTATTTAATTCTTTTGGGTAATAATTAGGGTATTGTATAATCTAATCCCTATTATCTATCAACCCTACTTAAATAATATTTATATTAAATTAATTATTATAGATTATAATAGATTCGAAATTAGACCTAGTATATATAAGTACGTCTTTAATTATTTAATTAATATTAATAAAGTCCTAATTAATATCGAACTTAGTAATTGTATTATTGCGGCCGAAAAGTTTAAATAGTATTAGCCCGAAGTTAAATTTGTAGGATACTTCTATTTAGAGGACGGTAGACGATCTTCCCCCTATAAAGTTTCTAGAATCTTTTAATAGGAAAATTATAAATTTACTAAATAGAAAGGTAAAGAATTTTAATAATTAAGAGCCTTCCTAGGGATTATTAGGTACTACCGAATTTAGATTAAGGATTTTGCTACAATAGTTTAGCCCTTATATACTTTACTAAAGAAAAATGCTAAATAGTAATAGATAGAGAATAAATAATTTACTTTGGAATATTTATAGTATAAAATTCTATTAGCTCTTTATTTTATACCTATTATTTATAATAACGATTAGTATAGGGATATTTTCCTTATAGTAGATATATTATTAATCGGTTGGGGGGCGGTTATTAAATAAATTAAGCTAGATAGTAAGCGCTACCCTTATTAGTTCGAAAGCAGTATTTAATTAAACGCTAAAAAAAAATATAACGCTATTAAACGAGAATTTCGTAGGCTATTTTATACTTTAAAGCGATTAAAGTACTATTTATTCGGCGTTTATTTTATTATTAAAATTAATATTTAAATTATAATTTACTAATTAAATGGAGTAGCGTTTAATATCCTAATAGTAATAATTATATATTGGATGATTTAAATTCGATTATTCAACTTCGAAGTTAGATATATCCTAGGAAAGAAAAATATTATTACTAATAGTTTATTTTATATACTTCCTTCGGTAGTAGATTAGCGGGATAAAGCTAAGGAAGAAGATATTGACGACTTTATAGATTAATAAATCTATATAGTAAAATTCAATAGAATATTAGATTAAGGGAAGAAAAATTAGGAACCTTTAAAGGGTCGGTAAATTTACAACTCTCAAAGAATTGCTAGGTACTTCCAAACGTTGGAATTACCTATTAATTTGATTATTGAATTAGAATAATAGCGCTTTAAAACCGAAATTCTAAAGTTCTTCTTCTATAAAGGGGCTTTATAATTATACTCTATAAATACTAATTAAGTACTACGTAGATTTATAAATAATAATATTAATTGTAATATTATTTTTTATAAATATTATAATAAAGTTGGCTATAAGGGAAGAGAAGTAATTTACTACTGTATTACTAATTTTTATTAGTAGAAGGGCATTTATTCCTATATGGAAAGACGTATTAAGTCTTACCCAAACTATTAGAAATAGAATCCTAAGTAGTTTATTAATATTTTCTAATATATTAATCCGTTACTATAACCCTTTTGTAAATAAATACTAAATATTTAGTATATATTAGGGAAGAACGGTAAAAGAATTAGGATTATTAAAGTATAGAATGACTTTACTAGTTATATAGAGGTAAATATCCTCCCTATAGTAAATTTAAAGTATATAGTTCATTTTATTAAAATATAAATTATTTATCGATAGGGCTTACTCTTATTAATTGTTGTTAATAGCGGTTCGGAATTCCGGAAAGACTATAATAATTTACTAAGGAAGTTCAATATCCCTTTTATAAGGATTTTACCCTATAATTCTAAAGCAAATAGAATAAATAAATTTAAATACTTCCTAATTATAATAGTATTCGTAAAGTTTATTAACGGTATAAGGAGTAATTAGAAACCCTAGCTACCTTATATTTTATTTGGAAATTAGACTATAGTCCGGGGAAGCTATAATTTTACTCCCTTCTACTTCGGTTATAAATATAATCCTATTTCGCCGATTGAATTTGACCTACTATTTTAGAGAATTATATAATAGGGTAATATACAGGATAATAAATTACTTAAAGCCCGGCTCGATTTAATACTTATTAGAGCCTATTTATTATAAGATAGTAAATACAAATTTAATTTTACTATTGAACGAATCTTAGTAATAAGGTAGAAGGCTATAAAATATTATAATTTAATAAATAAAGGTAAAATTAGGCCTAATATTGTAAAACTACGGGTAGGAGATCTGGTACTAGTTTATAATTGTGTTCGACGAATCGATATAAGTTCAATTAGAAAATTGACTTACCGCTAGCTTAGTCCTTTTCGAATTAGAAAGATTATTTCTAAGTATAAATATTTTTTAAAAACTTTAGATAGTATTAATATTACTACCTCCTACCCGGTTGATACGGGGGGCGACCTTCATTTACGTAGTAAATAAAATAAGGTAAAGGAAGATGTTCTAAGAAGGAGGGAAGGCTTCCAGCCAGCCGTCTGCACGTAGTAGATATGCTGTGCAGTGAGCTAGAGAGAGCTAGAGCACGGGCTACAAAGTGGCCCGAGCACGGCAGTCTGGATGCCTAGACTGGGCACGGTACGGTAAGGAAGCCTCTGGCAGCCCAGCTAATTTGGGCTGTCATAGCTAGTCTAAGCTATAGTACAGTAAGGTAGGATAATCTAGGGATTCCCCTATCAAATGCCGGCTTATATAAAAAGAAACTATCGTCCTCGATAGGCCTGGCCGTTTAGGTCTTCTCTAATAAGTTTTAAGTCTCCTCCGATCCATCTATTTATCCGGGCGGCGCCGGGATGTATCTCGAATTGGCGGGTAGGAAAGGTCGAAGTCCGTTGGGTTCCGGGAAGCTGGATGGCGGCTAGGGAAGGCTAATCCCTACTAAGAAGTTAAGAGGGTAATTAGCATTCGAGAGTATAATTAGCACTTAAAGTGCTACAGCCGTAGAGAACGCTAGTTCTATAGATAAATAGAAAGAAAGAGAAAAAGGGGTATAAACGGGAGCTCTAGCTAACTAGCACTAATTGTAAAGAACTATTAAGGGAGTTGATAAGGGAATTAATACGGCCGTTAAAGCTATAAAGAGCTAGTAAAAGAATTAGTAAAGGGAGTAATAGCTATATTAATTGTAATACTAGTGTTATTGAAGCTTGTAGTAATAGTTGCCTACGTATAAGAAAGAGAAAGTAATATCCTTATTACAACTATAGAAGCTATAGCAGTAAGGTTGTTAATTCTATACCCCGAAAAAGGCCGAGTTTTAAGTAGGGAGGATAAGCTATAAGAATCAATACTACTCGGGGTGTAAGAAGGAACCGTAATTGTAGTTATAGTTATTAAGAACTATTTAGCTTGTAATAACGGCTACCTGTATACAAAAGAGAGGAGTAACGACCTTGTTATATTTCTAGGCCCCGAGAAAGGCCGAGTTTCAAATAGGGAAAGTAAGCTATATAGATCGGCAGTATTCGGGTTATAAAAAGTCATTGTAGTTATAAATATCGAGAAGGTATAAGGCGGCTAGTAGTTTAACTAGCTAGAGTAGTCTAGTTAATTAGGGTATTATTAACCGTAATAATAAAGATTGTAGATTTAAGCTTTTTAAATTGGGAGTAGCTAGTCTAGGCTCTCGAGTACTAGGCTTCTAAGTGGTGGGTTCGAGAGTAGTGGTCTCGAGAGTAGCAAGTCTACTTGGTTCTTGAAAGGAAGCGCTTAGTAGTATAAATTTTAGGATTTACTACGACGCCCGTATTATTATTGCAATAAGGGTAAATTAGGAAGAGTCGTAAAGTATAGTAGGGAACTTAACTCACAAGAGAATAGTCGGTCGTAAAGTTTATTATTTTAATAATAAGAAGCTTGGCTTAACGAGAGCGGTCGAGAAGCTTATTATCTTAGAGAGTCTAGCTCGTAGTCGGTCGAGGAGAGGAGGCGTACTTGAGTAACTCGCTTTGGCGGAGAGGGGAGAGGAGAGTCTACGATCTACAATACTATTTTACGACGAACAAAAGCGGTAGGGAGATTTCAATAAGGGTAATAGCTAGTAATAACGGCTATTAATCTAGTGCTATTATTACGACGAACAACTAGATAGTAGCAGTCTTTATCGAGGGTAATAATTTGACTATCGCTAGCCTTACTATTATTACAACGAATAAAGGCAAATAAAGTCGTCGTTATCGGTAGTAACTTGATTAGTAATCGATTTTACTATCTTACGACGAGCCAAAGTAGAGGAGGGTCGAAGTCGGTAGCAATATACTCAATAAAGAGGACCGCTAGTATAGTGATTATAGGACCAACGTTCTATACAAACGGGAGGTCGTTCAATCGGACTAGCGCGCTCGCGATTTAGATAATTCTAGCGATCTAAATAATTGAAGCGAGGTTAATAGAGTATAGTAGTAATTGTAGGATCGTCGCTACTATCCGCAACTGGCGATCGTTCAATCGGATTGAGCAAGTTTAAAATAGGTACGAGGAGTATACTATTCGCAATAGTTACTACCGTGGAGTTGCAGCTACTATCTAATATTATAGGGCTAACGCCCGGGTTATAGACTCTAGTCTCTAGACTAGAGCTATCGTTAGCTATAGTGGCGCAGAGCGCGCAGCCCCGATAAAAACCTCTGCGCCGGTGGATCCGCATCTCAAATAGACTTTTCCCTCCTTTATAGAACTTTAATCAAACTATACGACTAGTACCTATATTAACCGTACTGTCTCCATTATATTAGGTTCTATTAACCGATAGAACCAATAAATTAAAATATACTATAATTATAATAATAAGGGTAGTAGTACGCTATATCGAACGTAGAAGAAGTAATATAATAGGTTAAAACCTAGCGAATATAAAGAGAGAGAAACGATTTTATTAGAAGTATCTTTACGAGTATAGTATTCGCCAACGCTATTAGAATTACCGTTAGTACCCCGCCTATAACCTAGGGAATATAAAGTAACTTTTAAATAATTATTTATATAGTTACTACTACCCTTAGTATTATAATTAGTATTACTTTAGAAGTTACTTTTACTACTACTCCTAATATTAAATATAAGAATATCCAGTAGCCGAAGTAGGATAGATCTACTTCGACCTTCTCCCTATTCCTTATACGGCTATATCTTATATACGAAGAAGAGAGAGTAATTGGAGCGATCTCTAACGATAAATCGGGATAACTAATACTATTTAATACGTTCCTTAGTAATAAAATAATTAAGGTAGAGGTTTTCTAGCGCTATAATTATACCGACGATTCCTATTATCCTATTAATTAGTTTAATTACTTAAAGTTAGTCTTCGGTAATAAAAATAAAAAGTAATTTATATTAATTCGTTTACAAATTATTTACTAATATAAGAATTAGAGCTTCGCCGATTTCTTTCTGGTTTTTAAAGAGAATTTTACAAAAGTAAGGGGTTTAATATAGAAGGACAAATTCCGATTCGCTTAATTAGACACCTCTATATCTAATACTCTATACGATTAATTAATTTCGGTCCGTATACTTAAAATTTACGACCGATATATAGAAGATTTGAAAGATATTATTTAGAAGTTCGAAGCGAATTAAGCCTTCTACGAATTTAGCGGAAGTAATAAGGGGGCTGCTAACTACTGTTAGAGGTCTTTCCCCCGACGAGAATAAACTATAGATTTACTTTCGAAGGATGCCGATAATAATATACCAATAATAATAGACGCTACTAAGACTAGGAATAAGAATTATAATAAAGATATAAAGTATATTAAATAGGTTTTTTAAGAGGAATATAATAAATAGCGTTCAACCGGACTTTATTTATACTATAATACTAGCGGATATATAATTAGTAACTATATATATAAACTAGCCTAGTATTTTAATAGAATTAGTATTAGAACTATTAAGTTTTATATTGACTTATTATTAGAAAATACTAAAGATTCTTCCTCAGAGGGGTTGGGAAAAGAATAATTCTTATATAAAGCCGGGTATAGGAGCCAATAGGAGTATTGAATAAGGAGGCGGGAGTTTCGAACTTTTTAGGTCCTATAGAAATAGACGTTACTAAAATTCCTATTATTATTAATAATAAAAATTAATTTTATACCTTTATTAATAAAGGTTATTAGTATTATATTATAATTAATAAAAGAGTAATTAAGAAGTTAAAGATTCTAGTAATTCTAATTCCCCGGAAATAAGTTAAAGGTACCTCTATTAAAATAGAAGGTATAGAGATTAAAAGCATCGTTTATTTTAAAGTAAATATTTACAGCTATGAGTCGGTTGTTTGCGCTTATGTAATTCCTAAGCTGGAATTCCCTATAATATTAGGAAAACTGTAGTTAATTGTAATAAAAGCCTATTTAATCCTATATAAGTATAGATTCTAGTATAGAGCAACCGGATATTAGATCCTATATTTAGGATATATACTTAAAGGGTCTTCCCTTTGTATAATAGAAATTAGAAAAGCCGTTTACTATTTAATTACTACCTTCGTAGCTATATTAAACCGGATTAAAAAAGAGAGTAGTAGAAAAATAACGGAAGTAGTAATATTTATTATTAGCCTACGAAATATAGAGAAAATTCTTAAACCTAAAGTCGACTTTACTAATAAAGAATTAAGGAAGGGGATTCCTATTAATATATATAATTTATTTTATATATAGAAATAGTCGGAGGCCGATAAAGTTAACCTATATTGCCCTAATATCGACTATAAAGTAGAAATAAAGAAGGATAAATATAGTAAAGAGATATTACTACCCTACGAACTACTCTATAGTATATTAAGAGATGAGTTTTTAGTATTAAAGAAGATATTTAGAGACCTTTTTAATAAGGGGTTTATTTATACTAATAATTCTTTAGTTGTAGTATTAATCCTCTTTATTTAAAAGCCCGGTAGAGGGTTATAGTTCTATTATAATTATTAAGCTTTAAATACTATTACGAGAGTTAATTACTACCTATTACCTTTAATTAAAGAAACTTTCCGTATTATAATTAAAGCGAAGTAATTTACTAAAATAAATATAATATAAGCGTTCTATAAAATCCGTATAATTGAGGGAGAGGAAGGGAAAACGGCCTTCCGTATACGATATAGCCTTTTCGAATAATTTATAATATTTTTTAAATTATTAAAAACTCTAACGACCTTCTAACGGTATATTAATAATATCCTTAATAATTACCTTAATAATTTCGCCTTAATTTATATAGATAATATACTAGTCTTTTCATTCGGGTCGAAGAAAGACTATTTAAAGAAAATCCGTAAGGTAATAGAATAGCTAATAATAATTAAATTCTATTTAAACCCTAAGAAATATAAATTCACTATTAAGAGTATAAAATACTTCGGTTTTATAATTATTATAAGCGTAAGTATTTAGGCGGACCTTAAAAAGATTAAAGTAATTATAAATTAGAAAGCTCTAATATTTTAGAAGGGAGTAAGGAGCTTTCTAAACTTTACGAATTATTATTATATATTTATTAAAGATTTTTCTATAGTAGTAAGACTATTAATAACGTTTATAGGGAAGGGGGTCCCCTTCGAGTAAATTATTAAATATAATACTATATTTCGAAAGTTGAAGAAATTATTTACCGAAGCTCCTATTCTTATATAATAGGATCCCAATTTACCTACGTTTTTGGAAGTGGATTATAGCGGCTATAGGTTAGGTAGTATTTTTACTTAAAAGAGAAATAGTAAGAAGATTATAGTAGTATATTACTTTTAGAAATTTACGCCGGCTGAATATAATTACCCTATTTATAATAAAGAAATATTAATAATTATTTAGTATTTAGAAGAATAGTTAGTAGAATTTAAAAATTGTAAGAAGTTCGTTATTATAATCGATTATTAGAATTTTAAATACTTTATAGAGAGGTAGAAGCTATTTAAATACTAAACGTATTAAGTTAAATTATTTTTAAAGTTTAATTTCGAGATTTAGTACTACCTAAGTAAGTTTACTATAGTACTTAATATTCTATTTCGGTAGGATTAAAATAAGTTTAATAAGGGAGATGCGGAAGCGAAGGAAATATAATTAATCCCCTAGGAGGTTCTTAAGAATTATATTTGTATAGTAGCTTCCTTTATAATTATAGGGGAGGGTATAAAGGTATTTAAGAATTTGGATTTATAATAATTCTATAAGAAGGTAGCCTAATAAAATATAATTTATTAGAATATTTTCTAAGCTATTATTAATAGCGATTAAAGTCTATTTATTGTAGTTTAAAGTTTAAAAGTATAATTAGGCGAATATTTAATTAATAATTTAGGAAGGTTATATTATAAAGGCTATATTTAAATCCCTAATACCCTAATTATTACTAAAGTAGCTACCCTTTATATATTGCTAAGGGATTTAGAGAGAAATGTTTTATATACGCGCCTTATCTAAGGGATATATAATTCAATCGCCTTCGGCTATTTAGGGAGAGAAGGTACGATCTATACTATTAATAAAAATTTCTATTAACCGTTAATAAGTATTTATATTCGTCGGTTTATAGTTAATTGCAATACTTATAGAAGGGTAAAGTATTAAAAGAATTAAAAGAGAGGACTACTTAGACCGCTACCAATCTTAGATTAATTTTTTAAAGATATTTAAATAGATTTTATTATTAATTTATTACTCTTAAAAAGTTATATAAACCTCTTAGTAATTAAAGACCGGCTTAGTAAAATAGTAATTTTAAAGTTTATACCTACTATAGAAGTAGAAATAGTCGTTAAAACTTTCCTATAATACTTTATACGCTACTACGGTTAATTTAAATTTATTATTAATAATAAGGGTCTTAATTAAATTAATAGCTTTTAAAAATACTTCTATAACCTCCTCGGGGTAGAATAGTAATTGAATATAATATTTCACTTTTAAACTAATAACGGATTAGAATATATAAATTAAAAAGTATAAATATTTTTAAGAATCTTTATAAATTATACGTAGAATAATTAGGATTATTAATACTTTATTATATAATTAGCGATTAATAATAGAATAAGCGCTACAATCGGAATATTTCCGTTCTTTACTACTTATAGCTATTATCTATAGTCCCCTATAGTAATCGCTGCCCAACCTATAGGAATCGAGCCTATAGACCCTTAAAAGAAAGTTAAAAGTTTTATTATACGGTTGTAGCAAATTATAGATCTTTATTAAGTAATAATAGCCGTTTCGGTATAAGATTAGGAATATTTTATAAATTGTAAGAGATAATCGGCCGAGGTATTTAAGGAGGGGGATAAAGTTTGGCTGAATTTTAAGAACTTCTAAACCGAGTGCCCTAAAAAAAAGTTAAATTAAGTATACGCTAAATATATAGTTTTAAGAATATTTAGCCTATATATAGTAGAGTTTACTAATTTTACTATAGGGATCTTTAATAAATTTTATATAAATCTCCTATAATATATTCAAAATAATCCCCTACTAGGATAAATTATTACTAATCCCTAACCTCTAATTATTATAATCGACGGTGAGAAAGAATACTTCGTAGAGGAGATTTTATATTATTAAATAAAGAAAGGGCGTAGAGAAATATTAGTAAAGTAAGTAGGATAAATAGAGTAAACTTAGGAACCCTTATAAATAGTAGTTAATACTACAGTATTAAACCGTTTCGAAGTTAAGTATAATTTAGTTATTACTAATAATAGTCCAATAAAATATTTTATTATAAAATACGAAAAGTAATAGTATTGGCTATAAAGGAGAGGGAAAGGGATAATATTAATATTAAATTTTACTACTTCTTTTAATTCTTCCGCTTATAATTATTATTAACTTCTAATATATCTATTTTCGCTTATAAAGCTACTATATTCGCTTATAATATTTATAATTCTTAAGGGAAAGTCGCCGCTAATAGGGGGAAGGGGGGTAGGGGGGACGCCGCCTTTATATAATAAAAGTATTTACGATTAAAAAGAAAAAAAATTAATACTAATATTTTAGAGAGGGAATAGAGACGGAAAGAAAGGGGTAGGAGTAATATACCGGTTAATAAAGGCCTTTTTATATAATTTAATAACGTTCCTTTAAATATTTATATAATAATTTAGATTATTTTTTATTATTACTTTAATTAAGTAACCCGCCGCCGCCTCCTAAATAGTAAGCGTATATATAATTAAGGGTAATACCTAATTGTACTATTTACTATTATTGTAATAATTTGCGTATATAATGCGACTAGGCACTATAAAATACGCCTACTCTATATTAATGTAAATAATATAAAGGACGGCCGATTCTTTGTAGTTTAATTATAATAAAGGGGTTAGCGATAAAATAACGGTGGAGTAGAGATTCGGGGAGAGCGGAATATAAAAAAAAAAAAAAAAATTTATATTTTACTAATACTTCTTAATAACTTTTAAATTAGAGGGGGTAGTAGCGGTAGAACGGTAGAGGGTAGGAGTAGTAGCGGGAGGGGAGGAGCGTACGGGGGTTTAGGGAGGGGGCGCTAAAGGAAACGAACGTTAGGGGGGAGGGTTAGCGGACGAAGTACGTTAGGAGGGGGGGCCGGTGGGCGAAACGCTAGGGTAAATAAAGGGAGGGTTAGCGGGCGAAGAATTAGGAGGGGTAGCGGGCGTCGGGGGGCTGGAGGTTAGGATGGGGGGAAATAATATATAATAAAATATTTAAGAGTATTAGGAGGGTCGGAGGCGATAGATAGGTATTAAATAAAAAAGGGGATAATACTACTTATTTTAAGGGATTAAACCGCCGTTGGAAAAAAAAAGAAAAGAGGGAGAAATTTAAAAAGCAAAAAAGAGGGGAATTATATATACGAATTTAGGTAAGCGTAAACGTTTAAACGGGGCGTATATATTTAGATTATTACCTACTACCTATTACTACCTACTATTTTCTAACGTTTAATACTATAATTATAATACTAAATAGAAGGTATAATTACGTCGGTTAGCAGTATAGGAGATGAGCTTATAATTGAAACGGAAGTTGCGAACGTATAGGAGACCGATTATAATAGCGGGTAGGAGAGGGGTAGGGAGGGGGGAGGAGGGGAGTAATATTATAGGGCTAGCGCCCGGGTTATAGACTCTAGTCTCTAGACTAGAATTATTGTTAATTATAGTAGCGCAGAGCGCACAGCCCTAATAAAAACTTCTGCGCCGGTAGATTTACATTTCAAATAGACTTTTCCCTCCTTTATAGAACCTTAATCAAACTATACGACTAATACCCGTATTAACCGTACTGTCCCCGTTATATTTAATACGGGGGGCGACCTTTATTTACAATAGTAAATAAAATAAAGTAAAGGAAGATATTATAAGAAGGAGGAAGGCTTCCAGCCCACCGTCTGCACATAGTAGATATATAGTATAGTAAGCTAGAGAGAGCTAGAGCACGGGCCACGGGGTGGCCCGGGCACGGCAGTTTAAATACCCAAACTAGGTACGGCAAGGAAGCCTCTATAACAGCCCAGCTAGTCTAGGCTACTACAGCTAGTCTAAGCTATAATACAGTATAGATATAGAAATCCAGGAATTTCCCTATCACCGGTTAAGAGGATTAAAAAGTATTTTTTATATAATAGTATATAGTTAAAATTAGATTGTAATATAATTAATTAAAAAACGCTTCCTTTATTATACCTAAAAGAAACTTTAAAGGAACCTATAATTAATAAAAATATTATAAGGAAAGCTATAAATTATACAACTAATTAGAATACCGAAAGGGAAATATAGTAGATAATAGAATAATATAATAGGAATTTTAAAATTATTTTACCCTAAGGGAAACCTAAAGATTAGAAACCGATATATAAGTAAGGGAGTAAAAACCTTTAATACTCTATATAATTAGGTATTACTATAAGATTAATTACTTCGATTATTTACTATTTTGTATAAAAGGAACCGAATAAATATCGTTATTCCTTTCGAAGGGAAGAGAAAGATAGGAAAATTTATACTTTACTATATATTATAATATTAAAAATATTCTTTATAATATAAAAAAAACTAAAATAGTTAAAATGCTTATTATTAAACTACTAAATGAAATTTGAATATAACGATCCTTCTAACAATATTTAGAGGTAGCTATCCTGAGAAAATTTTTGTATATTTTTACCCTAAAATTTCTATTCTAAAAAATAGTATAAATATATTAATTACTTTACAATTTAGGATATACTAGATAAATTTAGCCCTAGACCCTTAATTTTTAATCCCCTTTCCCGCCGAAGATATTCAAATTAAGGCTTAATTTCCCTTCTAAAGAATACCCTAATACAAAATTATAATAGAGGAATATTAATAATTATTTATTCCTCCCGACTATTATATTACCTAGTATTTAATTTATTAATATAAGGAATACTCGAATTATAAATACGTATTAAAGATACTAAACTTATAGTATATTCTTTAACTATTTTATAATTCTATATATAGTTATTATAAATACTATCTTTAAAGCCGGGTATAAGAAGCGAACGATATTCGGTAAAAGGATTAATAACTAGAGTCCGTTCGAATTAATTGGAAGTATTATAGAATATTAATATATATTCCTTTTAAAATATTATAATACAATAATTATACTATAGGGAATTACTAGTATTTAGAGAAAAAATTAGTAAGGAATTAATTAGTGAGTAAGGATACGTACTTTTTATTAAAGATCTAAATAATTAGTACTTTAAACCGTTTATTCCGTTGAATTATAAAATAAATATAGCGATTAAAAGGTTAATTACTTTTAGCGTTAATCTAAACCGATTTTAGTATTATATTAGGGGAAGCTATAATTTATTTAATTTAATTAAAAAATTGTACTTTAGCCTTAAAACTATTAAATATTTGTAGGAAGGCTTCTTAATAATTAGGGAATCCTTATAATAGTATAAAGTATAATATTTGAGAAGGGTATTATATAGTATAGACTCTTAAATAAGAGATAGTTAATATTATACCCTTTATCGGTTTGTAGGCTCCCTGAATAGCGTTTGTAGGTAAAGTTCTAAGGTTAATCTACTATTAGATTTGCGAATAAAAATATTTATAAGCTTTAGGACGGTTGTTATATTAAATTTAGTAAAAATAGTAAAAGGGTAAGCTAGAGGAGAAATATTATTTAATTATATTTAAAGAATATTATTCTTATAAGTATTCTAATAAATTCTAGTTAATTAATTAATAGTAGTAGGAAGAAGAAATTATATAGGATTTCTGCGTTATTAAAGTTAGTTAGAATTATAGGTAGATATTTTGATGATAAATATTAATAATAGAAGAAAGAAGTTAATAAAAAATAAAAAATTAATTAGAAAAAGAAGGAAGTAAAGAGGGAAAAACTAATTAAAGGAGGTAGGTTTTTATACCTAAATTGTAGATTATTATCGACGCTTGATTTATTATTTGTAATTTTAGGTAAAGGTAATTAATTAAAAAAAGCCTACTATACTAAGTAATTATTAAAGTTATTATAATTGTTAGAAAAAGAAGAGATAAAAGATTATTGCTACTTTTAACTTTTATAATCTACTACTTGTATAATAGTTTTAAAAGAAAGGATAAATTTGTTATATAGGAGGTAAATACTACGAGGCTAGGTATTATATTACAAGCCAGGCGAATAATAGCTTTAAAAAAATACTTTTAGTAATTAAATAAATTAATTAGACGATTTATAAGATATTTATATAATACCCTTCTCCCTCCGCCTCCTTCCTTCTTTTCCTTTCTTCTCCTAATATAATAATATTAAAAAGCCTAAAACTTCTAAAGTACTTTCTTCTCTATTATAATAATTTTAATCTAGCGTAATTTATATCCTTTACTCCTCCTCCAAATTCGATTCAATACAATTTAAACGTTAATTTAACCCTTCTTTTCTATTATATATAGATTAGATATTTATAGAAGAAAAATATAAATATATTTTCTAATAATTATACTATTATTAATAATAAAGTTAAGGTTACTTCGATTAATAATAATACTAATAGATTTACTAAAGCCGAAGGTAAAAGACCTTAGGCTATTCTAAATTAGAGTAATATAATTAGATCTAGTAATACTAATAATAAATAGTTTTAATAGCTTATTATTATTCGTAGTATTTAATTTTTATATAATTATAGTAAAGTACCGATTATTAACTAACTTAATAGCCGGATAATTATACTATTATCGACCTTTTAGTAGAAATAGATTAAAGAAATTATTAAATTTACGCTTAGTTAATTGTTTATTAATTAAATATTTTAATTTAATACGAATAAAGCGTTTAAACCGATATTAATAATATATTAAGGCTTTACTAATTAATATATATAAAATTATTAGGGATCTTTTCCTAATTTATTGTAAAGGATTAAAGTATAGTTGTATATTATAAAAACGAATTAACTATATAATTGGATCCTAAAATATAAAAATACGCTCCTATATTATAAAATATATTTTAATCCCCTTCGAAATTTAAATTTGAAGAACGGATATATACCTTTAGAGTATCCTAAATTAAATAGTATTTAATTAGACTAGTAATACAATTTTAAAATACCTTATAAGGAATTAGAATCCAATAAAGTATTTGGTAGATTCTTTTATAATAAATTATAGTTTAATTAGGTAAGTACTTTCCTATTTAATAATAAAGGTTTCTATAATTAGAAATAAATTATAATATACTTAGCCGACTTTTAGTATAGTATTAATAAATATACCTATATTTATATTAATAATTTAATTACCCTACTTTTGTAGGTGATTAGAAAAGGGGTAAGAATAATCTTTATTCTAAATAAATATATTTAATTTAATAGTAGGATTCTAAAGTTTATAAGTAATTTAAATAATATTTAATTATTTATAAAAGAAAAGAGGTTTTAAATAATCCTTCTCTACCTTAAGAATTACTATTTTTCGGTAGCTATTTTTAATTAATTGGTAAGTCAATAGGATTATTATAATTCTAATTTTAAAGGTTTTATATTATAGGATATAAAAGTAGCTTTAATTTTATTATTTTAAAGCTTTAGTATTTAGAAAGTATTTAAGATTGATTTAGGCCTTATTATTCGATAAATTGAATTCATTACTTAAATTTCTAATTAGATTTGTAAATTAATAGTAGTAGAAGCTATAAGAATAAAATTAATAGAATATAATCCAAATTTCTAAATATTAAAGTTAAAGACCTAGTAATAGAATATAATATAAAAATATTATACGGTATTTAATTAAGAGTAGAGAGAGAACGTTATAGTATAATAGTATTAAAGAATAATTTATAATACTTTGCGGATAAAGTAATAGTACCCTAATAGCCTACCTTACAAACCTAAATTTAAAGTACTATATATAATCGATAATAGATTAGCTAATTTCCTATTCTAATAGTATAAACGTATATATAATAATAAAAATAGGCTTTAACGTTTTATTTAATTAAAGAATTATTTTATTTAAAAGAGTAATAAAGAGTTAGATAAAAGGCGGCGTATAGAAGGACTAGGAGGTATAGAAATCTTTTTTCGGTATTAATTATATAATAGCCCTAATACCCTTATCGACCTTCCTCTATTCTAATATATATTAATAATACTTATTAATAAAAATAGTAACGAAAGTTCCTTATCCTCTAATTTGTTATCGTTTAACTTCTTTTCTCTTACTTTTATAATATAATAAAGAGAAGTTAGAAGATTAATTTCTTCCTCTAATAATATTTATTTGCCCCCGCTTACGGTTTTTTTTCGATAGTCAATTCTAATTCTACTTCGATAAATTATAATTTATTTATAAGGTTCTAGGATAAAAAATTAGCCGTCTTCTACTTTAGCTTTATTTTGTCTAGTAATATTATTACTTTTAAATTTTTAATTAATTAGAAAATA
Source organism: Neurospora intermedia (assembly GCA_037102815.1). Taxonomy (NCBI): domain Eukaryota; kingdom Fungi; phylum Ascomycota; class Sordariomycetes; order Sordariales; family Sordariaceae; genus Neurospora; species Neurospora intermedia. The sequence goes on along the minus strand of BTPP01000001.1, from coordinate 3,332,004 downwards.
GAATACTTCTATTTAATTAAATATTGATAATTAAATACGCTATAATTTAATACTAATTATATTTAACCCTTCTAAAAGAATTAATGCTTTTTCCTTTAATATTTTAATAAATCGGATGTAATTAAGAATTCCTTTACCGTTTAGGAATATAGGAAACTTTAAATTATTATTAGAAAATAGAATTCTATTAATTCCTAGAAATATTAATTTATTAAGTAGTTTAGAATTACCTATAAATTTAGTATAAATGCTTACTTAGGTAAGGAGGACTAATTAGTCCCCGATCCCTTTGGATTTTAGGAGGACTTCGAACCCGTTTACCCCCTCTAATTCCTTTTAATATAGGCGTATATTATCGACCCTTATACTTATTTTATAGTAAGGGTTATCCTTAGTAATTAGATTTAAAAGTTTCTACTTAGTAAGAGAGATATTTATTGTAGGCTAAAACTTAATACTTAATAAAATAATTATAAATATATTATTTAACTTTAATTCTTATAAATTTATAGTAAATTCTTTAATCTATTTTATTCGCTGTATAGAGTATAAATTGAATAGGCTTCTTAACTATAATTCGAATAACCCTACCTAAATTCTAATAGAATTTAAGGAAAGGTTTAATCCAAATATTTATTTAAAGTTGCGAGGACCTTTAATATTTATTGGAATAAATTAGGACAATATTATTAGAAATACAAATAATCGTCTCTTTGCTAATAATATTAAGGAAAAGGATTTAATTAGTAAAGGTAAAAAGGGATATAGGAGGAATAAGAACAATAGGGGAAGACGCTAATTATATATATATATATAAGTAGTAATAAATCTATTTAGGGGACTTATTACAAAATTTAAAGGGAGGATTTAATTTAAGGTAGTATATAGGGATATATACGTTAATTTATTTTCTACAATAATTTTTTTCGAACCTTCAATAAGGGTACTAAATTAGAGGGTATACTTTCTAAATTAGATAAAGCTAAATAATTAGTATTAATAGAAGATAAAAGAATATAGGATTAATTTAATAAGATAATAGATTAGAAAAGGTAGAAAAATAAGGATAATAAAGGAAGAAAAAGAGAAAAAGGGGATAGGTAGGATATCGAAATTCGGAAGGAAAATAACGGATTATTATAATATTTATTCTTTATTATACTAAATAATTAATCTTAATTTAGTATTCTTAATGAAATAAAATAATAATTCTTAATAATTTCTAATTATTTGCCTCTTTTTATTTTATTGTATTGAATAATCTTTCATCCCTTTAGAGGGAATATATATTCGTTTCTCTATTTACTTATAGAAAGAAAATATTAAAAGATCTATTAGTTATTTTCGTTTTGTAGTAGCGATTGAATATTTAGCTATTTAACGGACATAAAACCTTAGTAAATCATATCTAGCTCGATGCCTCCCATCTCGACCATCTAGAAAGACTTGAAAATCACCTGCTACTCTACTAGATTAGACAACTAAGAACTACAGTCCTTATATATTGCTTTGGTTGTAGTAGTATAGTTATTATTGTTGTTGTGGTTTTCTCGCCATTTTAGTATGGAAGGGTTGGGATCCAGACCCGGAATAGTATAATATAGAGTGTTTTAAAAATACGGCGGAGAAGTTGGTAATCTTTTATAAAACGAACCCAAATAAATTAGGACTATTAAAAAGGTTTGGAGTGTGGTTAAAGGTATTACGAAATGGAAGAATAGTAAGAAAATACCCGGAGGATAACTAATTAGAAGAAACGACGATGAAATTAAAGTTGTACTGAGTAAGGAGGAAGTAAGGGGTTGATAAGGAAGTTAGATAGAGGAGATTAGTACTAATCGTAGCCTTAGCTATATAGTGTAGTAGTGTAGTGTAATAGCCTATAAGGTTGTATAATGGCGTACTAAGGTTCGAAGGTATCTATCCTCTACCGGGAAAGCGGTCGGTTTAAGTCTAACTGGGGGGAATTTTTTTATATCTTTTTTTTCTCCTTTCTTTCTTTTCGCCTACATACGACTACTAGATTGCTATAAGGTCGTAATGTTTAGTATAGTATTTTAGTATAGTTTCTCTTTAAAGATACTCGTACGAGGCGATAAAATTAAAATAATAGTAATAGGAAGTTGATGAAGGATCTTTTATATAATTGGCGATTGCCTTTTATTTTATCTTCTTTTTTCGGCTTTAAGGCTGAGCCTTCTTTCCGGGGAGGGGATAATATTATAGTACGGCTGGATAGGCTGCCGGAGTATTAGCTGCTAGGTACTATAGTAGTATATTAGATAAAAGGAGGCTTATATTCTTATTGATAGCTATCCGGATTGGGAAGGCGGCGACCGTCGGTAGAATTCGGATTTATATATCTGATTCCGAATGCCTTCGTTCGATAAGCTTCCCTTTCCTCTTTATACTTAATATTACTTTAATTTGTAGCTTCTAATCTTATAGTCGGATCTCTTGTAGAATCACGCTTTCACAGTAGCCTTCTTTATAATTTTAAAAATAACCTTCTTCGGAGTAGGAGTGGGTTTAACGGGGGGGGTAGTAGCCTTGCCTTTACCCTTCGAATTAACGGTAGGAGGCTTTATATTCTCCGGTTCGGACTTAGGGTCTGCTATTTTGCGGTTCTTTTTATATTATTGTAGAGGGTTCTTCCTTATAGGAGAGGAGGGTAGAGGTTATAGATTATTAATAATTTTTCGGTTAATATCCGCCGCCTAATTAGTATAACGCTTCCTATTGAACGTTACAATGGCGGCGGCGGCGGCGGCGGCCCGGGGGTCGGTCTTCTTAGTAGTAGTACGAAGTATAGTGAATTATAGTAAGTAATTACGGGCGTACAAGTATAAATAGCTTCATTATTAATAATATCAATTAATTCTAACTATCTACTAGGCTCGCCAGCGATTCGATAGTTAGCCAGATAATGGGGGTGTAAGGAGGGTCTAGCGTTTGGCGGTGGATACGAGGGTCTGGCGTTTGGCGGTGGGAATGGATCACAATGTGGGGCCGTGAATGTGGGGTAAACCGCGGCGGCGTGCGGGGCCGGGCGGGGTTATCCTGGGAATTACCTATCTTCTTCCGCAATTTCTATGGCCATCAACCCCTTCGAACTCCAAGTCCTCAGTTGACATAACTTTTCTTTGAACGCCTCAAATCTCGACTGTTTGGAATCGCTATTACCAGCTGTTACCTCGCAACAAGACACACCATCCCGATCCCGAATAAGTGGTAACCCCCCACACCACCGCACAGATTCGTTGTTGTCTGCCAACCATTCACAACACACAAGATGTGCACCATCATGGCCTTAGAATATACGAATTGACAGTCTCCTGGGTAGTACGAACCTATTCACTGCATCTTTGACATTATCCCAAATCCTGCAACCTTCAAGCCTCGTCTCATTTTGGTTGGTATAACAGCCGCGAGCAAACTGTCGTTTGTTAGTTCGCATATTGGCATATCGTCACTGGTCTCGAAGTCCGATCAGCTCCGTCCTGGCTCGAAAATATGAGGACGTGTGGGAGTCAAAGTATGACAAAGCAAATACCTGACGACTGAGTTGCACTTGATTGGCACTTAGCCGCTTACGAACGACTTCATTTGGTTATGTCAGCGTGTGTCGATTACGCGGCTGGTGGTGCGACGGAGATACCGCAAAATGTCGCTTACAACGGAGATGCTTTTTCGGGAAACCCTCCACCTTGTGCGGACGGTCTGAGCTTACTATGCGCCCGGAGTCAAGACCCTGGCCTTCTACGTTTCGTGTAATGGATGCTCGAGGTACGTCATGGGTCCGCGTCGGACTGTGAGCTTCTAAGTCCGATAGCATGAGGTGCCATTCGGACGGAACGGAATTAATGTGGCCGCATGGCAACAAATGAAGATGACTTGATATATGAGGACAACGGGTATAAATAGGAGAAGATGGAAAAAACAACCGAGGTCAAGATCTGTGGTTTAGAAACAGCATAACACACAAGACAACACCATCATCAACAGCCCTCGTTAGCAACATTGACTCTCATCATGACCGTAAAATACGCCAAAGACGAACCTGCTGGGTTCACCAACCGCATTGAGCGCATCACCATCGTCGGTGTAAGTCATCACACGCAATTATACGGTGTTGTCTGTACTCACCTATTGACCAAACCCTTCTAGGCCGGTGGCACCATTGGCTACCCCATCGCCGAAGAACTCCTCGCCACCGGAAAACATACCATAACCGCCATCACCCGGCCCGGGAGCACCAGCTCTCTGCCTGTAGGTCTCAAGACCATCGCCGTGTCCTACGATAGCAACGATGGCGAAGCCGCCTTAGTCGACGCTCTCCGGGGCCAACAAGTCCTCATCATCTGCCTATGGTCACAGGCCCCTCCTGACACCCACCACAGGCTCGTCGTCGCGGCCGCCAAGGCTGGTGTGCCCTACGTGATCCCCAACGGGTATGGCTGGGTGTGGCTCGACGACGACGAGAAGAAACGCAAGGAGTCGCTGCACGGCGAAGTTGTGTACCAGAACCTGAAGGACGTCGAAACGCAGGGGGTGTCGAGCTGGATCAGTGTTCATTGCTCGTTTTGGTATGACTTCTCGCTTTCTTTGGGTGAGCGCACTTACGGTTTTACGCTGCCTGACAAGAAGGTGACCTTCTTTGACAACGGCGAGAAGAAGATCTGGACCACTACGACGAGGCAGGTGGGAAGAGCTATCGCAAAGCTCTTCAGCTTGAAAGAGCTACCCGAGGATGAGAACGACCAAGATCTCACGGTTGCGAGGTGGAAGAACAGACCGTTGCGTGTCGGGAGCTTCAATGTCTCGCAGAGGGATATGCTGGACTTGGTTCACCGTGTCATGGGAACCACGGATGAGGATTGGACTATCACGAAGGAATCTTCTGTGGAGAGGAGGGAGCGAGGATTGAAGCTCATGGCGACTGGTTCAAGACATCATGATGGGTTTGTGCTCGCTTTGTATGCCTCGATTTTCCTGCCCGATGAGGTCAGTTGGTTTGGTAAAACGACATTTGGTGAAGAAGAGGTGGATAATCAGTTGTTGGGACTGCCGAAGGAGGATTTGGATGAGGCGACCAAGCGCGCGGTCGACATCGCGGTCAAGATGAGGCAGTGATTAGGGTGCGCAAGTTGGCCACACTTGTTAATAATCCGCTCAGGTGTCATGAAAACCGGTCTTCTAGTTCTTAGTATTTCAAAGAATTAGGGCCTTGTACGTAGTGCACAACTGTGGAAGTACGAACCTTCCAAAATATTCCCTAGGTACGGATGAATATCGAACATGGGGCCTGCAAAACCGTAATGCATGGCCGAACGACAGGAATGCAGGAAAACAAATTATTGTACCAGCGGTCCCTAGGTATTAATATTCGTTGAAAGAAGATGTAGTGTTATCCGCTACGAAATGCGGAATTGCCAAAAGAGTGTCTCTCGCAGAAGTGTGGTGGCATGTCAGATGACAGGCAGCACGAATCGGAACTTGTTGGCGATACAGGTTAATCTTGGCGTACATAAGTACAGGCTTGTGAGGTTATTTCAACAAGCAAACCGCGCCGATGGTATAGTGGTTAGCATCCTCGCTTCCCAAACTCCTTTGGAACCAGCGAGGGACCCGGGTTCGAACCCCGGTCGGCGCACATCTTTTTTTCGATTATTTTGCTTTTCCGTTCTGGTTACTGCTTCATCTTTCCATCAGTTTGAAGAAGCTCGGTTTTTTTTATTGAGATGTTCCTAGCTACGCTCTGTGGACTTGTCCGTATCTCTCAGCTGACGTTAACGAAACTTTCTCACTTCAGTCAAAGTGATTGACGCCATCTGTGCTGCCGACAATGCAGCTTCTCCAGATGGTGCGATTCATTACTTCGGAATACCCTTTTTGTGTTGTTTTCAAGAGAGCAGGTGCGGCAGACTAGCTGCGCGCGGTCATACAATAAGCCCACTCGCGTTTTCTCTCAGTCAAGCTTCAGGAGCCGACAAGTGACGGCGACTAGGTAAAAGCGGGATCCCATCTCTTGCACGAACCAACCAATTAGGTATGAATGGTGCGCATACTCGACCATGATCCCACTACGAGATGACCCCTCGGTAGCGCCCTATGAGGTGGTTTGAAGGTAGTGGAAGCCAAAACCAGAAAATGGCCCTTTGAATTTTCCCGTGGTAGATTGACTGTACAATGCTACAATGAGGAGGATACATCATCTTCGATCGCAAAGACCGCGCCACCCACGTCCCGGGTAAATACCGCACGCACCCTGGCGCTCATGGACCAGATTGCCGGCACGTACAACTTGTGCTTGAAAGACAACGCCCCGATGAAGCTGTACCAGCCCGTCAAGAACGCGTCCTATCCCAACATTATCACCCTCCCCAGCAAGATCGGCATTATGACCGGCTACCTAACTGCGATAAGAAGCAGTGGGTCTTGAGCGGATAGGAGGAACTGAATAAACTACTCCTGAGGCTCATGATCAAAATATTGTTGAGTTATACTCAAGTATGTAACGAGAGGTAGGTAAACAGAAAGAATCAACTCCATTCACACGGTCAATGTATCAAATGATGGAGAGTTCCAGCTTGTGTATGTCCCCGACACATCCGCCTCTAGTCCGCCTCGCTTCGGTACTCGGTTCAGCTTCGGCTTCAACGGAAGAGCATCCAGCTTCGAGCTATGAACCATTCGTTGTGAGACAGAACTACATCCCCTCTCGGGCACTCGGTTCAGCATTGGTAACACAAACACCCAATGCCCTTCCTAAACTGGTTTACTACTACTACTTCCACATGGCAGGACAATCAGCTTCAACAAAGAATTGGTTCGCCCTGTCCGATCCATTGATAGGAGGTACCTAGACAGGTGGTTATGACAAAGTTAGCACCAGGTAGTCAAGCTGAGCTAGCGTACGTAGAGGTACGATTGTACCTTAAGCTGAACTGGCATCATGCCTGGTAAGCATGTGAACCATGTGTGTGTGAGACACACAAGTGTCTAGAGTCCTACAGATATAATCAAGGGGATTCCTGGTATATTTGATGGCATATATATATCGACTCGGCCGTACCGCACTTGTCTCGTCTCGGGAGATCTGAATCAAAGTGCAGGCGGAGAGCACATGGTTAATGGCAGACCAATTGAATTTGAGAGTTGTCTAGGACAATGTATGTAGTTTTCAAGGCAAGTGGCAAGTCGCCAACCCTCCTTGATGGTTTGACCTCAAATCTGGGATTTATGATCTCATATGGCAGGGAAGCGTTCTAAGAACAAAAAAAGTGATTGTGTTCAGCTTTCAAAGTCAATCCGTCGTTGGGGCGTCATTATCTAATAGCTTCAAAATAATCATAATAATAATATGTACGCAAAGTGAAGTAAAGTTTTGCAATTCGGCAGCCACGAAGGCTCCCCATTAGAATATGTTTCGAAGAGTATATTGGTAACATTGATTCGGTCCCAGAGGGTCCCAAATCGATAGCGGATAGTAGTACATGTACAGTTGAAGGTTTCCTTTTCGTCTGCCTAGAACCAGAGCCAGAGCCAGAGCCAGAGCAAAGAAGCTGTTGAATGATGTGCGTTTTGTGTATGTGTCCGATATCTCTCTCTTTCTCATTGACAACTCAATGAGATTACCCAGATATAATAAAAATAAAATAAGTCCAATCAAGAAGCGAAAAAGAGAGAGAAGGCAGCACTTGTGTGTGCGAGCGTACGAGTTTGACGAGCTTTCCTCTCTAAAGCTTTCTTAATGAGAGGCCAAAACTTCAAATATGCCACTCATGTTCGCTGCCGGCTCCGCTCTTGTCCGTCCACCAAAAGAACCGAATGCCGAAATGGGCGCGCGGGCAGGCGAGGGCTCAAACATGTCGAAAAAAGGTTCTGGTTCCACTCTTGCTCGGCTCGCTGATGACATGAAAGAAGAAGAAGACGAGAAAGGAGAGAAGCGCGAGGCTGGGTCGGGGGTTGTGGGCGATGGGGCACTCGAGGTGGTCGCGGAAGTCAGGTTCGACGAGCTTGGAGTTCCGTATAGATAGGCCATCAACAACTCGTGAAGCTCGGCCGTGGCCGTTGGGGAGAGTAGAGTCGGTCTGCTGATGCGCTTATAAGAGCGGGCGCGGAAAGACGGCGCGGGGGATACATCGGTCGGCGTCACGGGACGGTCGGAATACTCGGAGGCAGACGACGAGAACGACAGGCTCCTTGAGGGGTCATTGGGAGTGGTGATGTATGGCGTCGTTGGCTTGGCCTGGGGTCGTTGGGATGTGAGGTGCTGGGGAGCAATCTTGGCCGCAACTCTCCTGCTGTGCCTTCGCTCGAGCTCGGTCTGGAGGTTCCTCACCGGGGAGGAAGACCTGATGGTGGAGCTGCGCTTTGCCTTCCGCTTGGGATCGGTTTCGAAGAGGTCAATAGCCTTCGAAACGGGGACATTGCTCGGAGTGGTGTGGTTGAAGTCGTCCAAGAGCAAAGAGATCTGTGTATCTTCCAGATCGGCCAACAGGTCGAAGACTCGGTCTATCGAGGAATGCGACTGGCGGCGGGCGTGGGACGGCATCTTGGGCGGTATTTAGGAATGTGGCTGAGTCCAATTGGGGGCCAGATGCGGATTTCTCGAAGGACTAGGTATCGAGAATTCGGAGTGGTAGACTTTGTTGAAGTTGTTGTAGACAAAAAAACGAACGACAAGGGAATAAAACAGCGACGATGAGTGACGATGACGGCGGACCAAGAAGACCAAAATGAAGAGAGAGAGACAAAGAGAGACAGAGCTGCGATAGCCAGAGTGAGTGTTGGATTTGTAATTTTGTTCTTTTTGTTGCGTTTGTTAGGTTGGTCCTGGTGATATCAAGGAAGGTCGGTAGCGGACTGCAAGCTACGATGTGGTGTGCTCATGACGGCATGACTGGCTGGGATGTGTTGTCTGTCGTCGACTGTGATCAAAATAGCTGGTGTCTGTAAGGCATCAAGATAAACAGATGCATTGATACATTCAATGCTGCATTGATGTCGAGCGAGCACTTCGTTGTTGCGACAGCTCGTGACTCGGACAGTGCACTGGTGAGAAAGAGAGAAGGGGAAAGTGGAAAGGACGGGAAGGTGAGGCAGGCCCAAGGAACTTGAAGTCTGGGAATCACGGAAGGTGGAAGGACTGGGACCTGACGGAGGGGGGGATTCCTCGGGGGAGATTTTGCCGCGTGTTTGAAAAGGTAAAGGTGCAATTACATTAATTCAACGTCGTATGGGTCTCTTGCCATGGCGATAATTTCCATGGGGAGCGCAACAGCGAACAAAAAGCAGGTGGAGCAGCTAGAGGCAGAAGACCCCAATTCGGGGACGGGTCACCGCGTGGAGTGGACGGGATGCACCCCAGGCTCGGCCAGCACTTGGCAGGGGTCGCCCTGGCATGGCTCCACTGCGCAATCAGCGGATATCTCTCAGGCTTCTTTCACCTCTGCTCATCACACTGCTTGCTGCTCGTGGAAGTGGAAAGAGATGGTGAACGTTGAACGGCCCCGACGGCCAAGGCCAAACGAAAGCAGGCCGCCACCATGCAGCATCACGCGAACCATGGAGGCAGGGGAAATGGACGCCGAAATGCACGGATCATCTCCTGGGACTGTTTTGCATTTGGCAGGGGCATCCCCCTGGTGAGCCAAGCCACTTGCACCTGCTTTAGCTTTTTTTGTTCTCTTTTAATTGCGCTAACGTTACAGGCCCTTGATTGGTCACATTGCTGCCTTCTTCTCGATGGGCAACTCGAAATACCGGTGCCGGTACCTCGTGTTTGCGGCAGGCAGAACAATGAGGTCCTACGTAACGTCAGTCTTCATCCGAACCCCACCTCACCCACATTGGATACTGAAAGTGGAATGACTTCAAACGTTCAACGTCTCCCAACTTTCATCTCGAGAACACTCAAACGTCGTCGAGCCATCTTAATTCGCATCTTGATAATAAGCTGATCGTCATCAAGACATCGCCGTACGATATGCTCTGATAGAATCTCATGTCTGAGGCATCTTCTCCATCTGGTCATCCGCGTATGCCAAACCCACGACAAACGATAAAACACATTGTGATGACCTTGTTTCAACAAGTCACATGTCTGACTGTCGACAATGACCCATCACCGAGTCTCAGGACGCAGGTTCCCGAGTTGGGATAGAAGAAATGGTGTTTGGTTTGCTGCCATCCGACCAGGCCCCAAAAATCTGCGCGTTAGGAAAGGCAAAAACATAGGATCAGCTGAGAGCCTTGTATTTAAACCACTTATCTTGACAAGAGACTCGCGTCCTTTTTTTTTCTCCCCTCCATAATCCCCCCTCAAAGCCACCATTTTTCAAACTTCCAAAGCAACGAGTCAACTGACTTGACGTAGGAATATTCACCCGACACTTTGAGGGAGCTCAAGATGCTACCCAAACTGCCATTTGAGACGCTCACTCAAATTTTCAGTCACTTCACTCTCACCCTGCCTAACAAGAGCGATGTCTTCCCGGACTACCGCCCCGTACGCAAGAATGAGAACGAGGACAGCGAACTGGCTCGCCAGCTTCAAGATCGCCGGACTTTGCGGGCTCTTTGCATCGTCTGCTACCGTTGCCGGGCTGTGGCCTCCCCGATGCTTTACCACACCGTCATCCTCCACGACGCCTCAGCATTACCCTTCTTCACGCGGACGCTTTTAGAGAACCCTCAGGCAGGCAACATGGTTCAAGATTTGGCGCTCTTGATTGCTTTCAACAACGAGAATCAAGAAAGAAACCTTTTCAACTGCGTCATACCAGGCCTTTGGGCGGATTTGGGACAATGGCTCTTTGGTAAAGCTTCGCGCAAAACCCGACCGCATGAGTTCGACTGGAACATCCGAGTCGCCAGCGACGTATGGCATAATGACACGCTTCCGGTCCAAATCACAAAGAGAAAGTCGCGTACCACAGAGCTCGTTAACGACCTGAAACGGGATTTGTGCAAATGGTCTGGGAAGAGAACGGCTGATGCCCGCCCTCCTATGCATGAACTCATACAAGGGTTTCTCTACTGCATCCTCCGAGAGACGCCTCAAGTACAACGATTGCTATTGCAGTTTCCGACTGATTGGGGATCTTGGAATAATTGCTTTGCCAAATTCCGGAAACTTCATGATGATAATGCATCATCCTCGCCGAATTTCTGTTCGTTTCTAGTCAGCCTCATCTTGGCTTCAAACTCAAAAGCCTCAGGAGACCTCTATAATAGCTATCGACTCAGCGGCCAGTTCCCGTTTCAATATTTTCGCTCTCTCGAGACACTAATGGCGGTCGGTCCAGATTCGACTTTTGACCCTTTACGCGAAAATATCAAGAGTATTCGCCGCCTGCACTTGTTAGACACAGAGTTGCAACCCCGAAGACTCGGCTCTATGCTTCTCAAGATTCCTCAAAATCTTACCTCTTTCGTACTCAAGCAGCGCCCGTTGAACCCGACTGATCAACCTGAACTTCTAGATCTTCCAACCGAAAAAGTACCAACGCTTTCCGAGGTATTGCTTTTGAAGGGCAGCGAACTACGGGAACTCAGTCTTACACTCTGTTACACCCACTGTTTCCGAAACTTTATTGGCTCAGGCAAGCGTCTCACCTGCCTCCCAACCTTGGACCGGTTGGAAAAGCTGACGATCCAGATGCATCTCCTTTTTGGGGATACTCGTGGATTTTCAGCCAATCTCCTAGTTCTACGCCTTCCGCCCAATCTCGTGGAGTTGAATATCCTCGACGAATGGGAAATGGATGTTGCTGAGCGTGAGCTGTGGCTGACCCGATACGTGTATCATGACGAAGTTGTCGAACACGACCCTATCAAAATCTGGATCGAGGAGCAGGTGTATGCTGATGACGAAAATGGCGAAAGCCACTTTTGTCATGTTCTACACCATCAACCAGTTCGTAATGGATGGCGTTGTCATATCGAAGCCCAGAAGAGAACCGAGCTGTACTCAAGGTATCGCATGAAGGTCAAAACGATGTTGTTTGATTTAGCTGCTCAATGCGATGCTGGCAAGATTGCCTGTCAGTTGCAGAGAGCGGATGGACAGCAAGAATTCGGGAGCCTCGCCAGCCTCCGTTCCATCAGCTTTCAAATCGCGCCGAACAAGCCACTCAAGCTCATTCCTGCATACGAGGATGACCGGTACGATGGTGACTGGCCTCACAGGTTAGAAACACCACCGGTAAAGGACTCAATGGAGAATGCTATTTCTGAGATCAAGGCTGGCTCCTTCCTGTGCTGGATCCCCTACCGTTGGACAAACCTTGAGTTGCTCGAGGAGAGCTTTGGAATCAAGGACAAGGAGATGAGCGTACGTTACATTCGAGATGTTTCGCATTCTCAAGATGAGAGTGACGACGAAAGCGAAATCGATGCGGCAGATGAGGAGAATGAGAGTGCTGACAGAGAAGAAATTGGTGATGATGACGAGAACGATGGTGACAGCGAGGGCGACGAGAATGGCGAGAATGACGAGAATTACGAGAATGACGGGTATGACGAATACGATGAGGAGGGCGAGGATGGCGAGGTTGGCGAAGATGGCGGGAACAGCGAATACAGCGAGGGCGACGAAAGTGACGAAAACGACGAAGGTGAGGACGATAAGGAGGATGATGAGAATGACGAGGGCGACGTTGATGACGGGAACAGCGAATGCAGCGAGACCAGTGAGATGAGTGAGGAGCCCAGCCCTCAGCTTCTCACCCTCTGGAATACATTCAGAGCGATCCCCAGGGAGCATTTTATGGATGTCACTGCAGCTTTTGCGCGGTCTGGCGTCCGATTCGATTGCTTTGGCCCTGCCAGCGAGTGGATCCTGGCTATTAGAGACGCTGCGAAGGATGAGGTTGAAGCAAAGGCACTCAGTCACGTTGTAGAGGAGGAGCTTTGATCCTACGGAATGCTGACAGAAGATTCAGAACCAAAATGGATGGAAAACCCATGGAGTCGCGCGAGTATGCTAGCCGGCAGCCCAGATTCAGAATTCTGCTAATGACCGTCATGGCTGATAAATAGGTATGCCCGGATAATCACACCTTAGATATAAGGACGCTCAAAACGGCACTTTGATGCCGTTCGGATAGGAGTCCATATCACTCATTGATAGAGACAGATGGTGGTTAGATAGCACACTAAACCAATGATAGATTCTCAAGACTCCGTGCTGTCCCTGTTTTCCGGAACACGAACTAGACCTTTTGTTAGGAATGCGCCAGCACACCCGATTGCAAGACAATGTAAAGGTCGTTACGGACAGCTGCTTAACCCCCAGATGATAATCCGGCACCTGTTATCATCACCGACAAAAGAGAGCCTTCGTCCATCGCATGGAGATTATCCAGTGAGACGTGACACAAATACGGTGATACCCTAGGCTTTAACCTTCAAACTAGAATGCGTGAAATACATGTCACGATAACTTTATTGATGACACCCGCACTTTCACTGCCACACAGGTAGTCAACTCTATCTTCAACTAACAAGAATTCCACTTGAAAAAGCCTGTGAAAGACGTTCAATCAAGCATTAACTTTACGGTAATCCGGTTGTTGACGAGTCTATCTAAGCCACTATGACTAGGTAATTGACTGGTGGCTTGACTCAGTCTCGAGAGAAGAATAACACCAGATTCTCCTTTCTCCTTTTCAGATCCTGGTACTCCTTTTCCTCGTCCTTATCCGTAAAAGTCTCGTTGATATGAGAGCTGAAGCCATCCCGTTGAACGCCATCCATCTCCGGACCATCATCTGCCACTAGATGAGGTGTGGTCCTCTACAAGAATGCTTCCACGTTCCTTAGACTCGCCCATTTTGGTTGTAGCATCTGAAACAACAACTCAAGCGCTAGGAGTAGGACCACCCTTCTTGCCATCCTCCGCAGCCTTCTCAGCCATCTTGGCAACCAGAATGTGGCGATCGAGCAATTCCTCTACCATCGGGGAGCGAGGCTTGATGGAAACTTTGAAGGGGAGGACGATCCTGTCAAGAATGAAAGTCAGCAATCACGGCTTCCAAGACAGCATGTAATAGCAAGAGAGCGAAAAAGGAAGAAAACTTACGACTGTCCCTTGAGCGAAAATTGCGGTTCAAAGTCCTTCAGGTTACCATCCGGTCCAACGGGCAGATCGAATTCGATAGTTGCCAGCATCATTGCCATGGCAATCAACAGACTGTTCTCAGCCAGATACTGACCCACACAAACACGACGTCCAAAACCAAAGTTGCCAACAGGGAGTGGCTCGCCCCAGCCGCCCTCTTCCTTGGGCAAGTAACGCTCGGGGAAGAAGCGCTCCGGCTCGCGATAACGCTTTTCGTCTCTGTTCATGGCCCAGACGTTGGGGTAGACAATGGTTCCGCAAGGAATGCGCATTCCGTTGTAGGTGTCGTCGCCGTCGGGGTCAATGTCGCTCGAATCTTTGACGCTGGCATGAGGGATGCCAAGTGGGGAAAGGGGGTTGATTCGGTAGACCTCCTGAAGGATGAGGTTGACGTATTTGAATTTGGGAATGTCGTTCCAGGTCGGCAGGCGGATGATGCCAGCACGGTTGCTGGAGGACGAGGCCCAGGGTGCGGGAGTGGTGGGGCGGTAATCTTCCACGGGCTCGGTGGGAACGCCAGTCGTGAGTAGAATGTAGTCGACCTCCGCCTGAGCGCGGCGTTGGACGCGAGGGTGCTTCGTCAAGTATAGGATAATGAGGTTGATAGTTGAGGCAGTAGTGTCATTCCCGGCGATGAGCATGGTCGCGGCTCCTCCCTTGATATCCTCCTCATAGTAGACGTTCTGCCTGTTCCTACGAGCATCCTCCCCCCGAAGATGGTACATTCTGTGTACAAAGCATTCCTTAAGCTTGCGAGTAGGGTCGAGATCTCGCTCGTGCTGTGTTTTTGGTTAGCAACCGAGTTCTAGCTGTCGCAAGAGGCTGACTTACGTAGTCCAACATCGATGCGTTGAAAGGACGTTCGGTGATGTTCTGGATGACCTTCTTGTTCTCGTGAGCATACTTGAGACGCTCCATGAACGGCAACCAGTCGGGAAGGTGGCGGGCTAGAGGACATATGTTAGTAATTTGTTCGTTGGGCAATTGTAATTGGAAAGAAGGAGAAACCTACTCCATGGAATGCGATCCATGATCGAGCTGGCTGGAGCCCCTGCCTTACCAACCGCTTCGGAAACCTCTGCGGCTAACTTGACCCATTCATCCATGGGAGTGTTAACATCGATGCCGTAACCGATCTTGAACATAATGGCGACGGCGAAATGAGTGACAGAGGAAATCCACTCCTCGGGGTTCTCGATCAGATTCTTGCACATGATCATTGCCTGCTTCCTCTGAAGGGGTTGGAAAGAGACACAGCCAGTCTTGGCAAAAGGAGGCGCCAGAACTTTCCGATGGAGACCCCATTGGGGTCCCCAACGGAGCCAGGTGAGGGTGGGTGCCCATCCCATTCTTTTATGTCAATGTTAGCGATGCTCCATAGAAGACTGGACCATAAGGATAGGAACTTACTCCTCAAACATCACGAAGCGAGGACGGTCCGAGTACTTTCTTCCACGCTTCTCGAGCAGCTCGTGGGCAGCTTCATAGGAGTTGAGGACAACCCATTTGGTGCCGAATGTCTCAAAATACAGCACATCAGAGTCTGTTTCACAGTAAAAGTCAGTCGATCGGTCAGTCGAGGGCATATGGGTCACTTCAACTCACTGTATTTCTTCGACCACTCCAAGTATTTGCGGAAGGACTCATTCTCCGGAACATGACGATAATGGCCAAGAAGAAAGTCGCCCGGCGGGCTCGGCGGGAGAGGCGCCTTTCTGTTCGGGTCACCTCTACGATAGGCTTCGGAGAGGTTCTTGTAGGCGGAGTAGGCAATGAAGAGGCCGATCGCAGTCCCCGCTACCGTGTCTACAGATTGCTGTATGAACTGAAAGCCAGTGGCAGGAGCGCTTGATGCGCTTGTTGCGCTGCTGTTGATGGTGACCATATTCGACAACGGGCCAATGTCGAAGTCGCCCATGAAGAACTTCAACATGGTCGATAGTGGAAAATAGAGAGTGGACTGATTCGGTCTGAGTCGCTGTAATCCTGAATGGGTTCGTCAAGGTATGTTGCGCAAGGTATGGTTGCACGACCGAAGATGCAGACGACTGGAAGTTTGTGTACGAGTCTAGGTCTGAGTTTGGGTGGGAGGGGAGAATTTCTGTCTCTTATAGGGTTCAGTTTCCACTGTCGCCTGGAGCACGAACCATCTCAGGTTCGATTTGCGGCGGCGAATTGCCGAGTGAATAGTGGTGAAGTTCAGGATTTTGAGCCTTAGTTCGTCGTCTGGTGTCACTGTCACACATGGCATATGTTGGCGGCCCGGACGAACCTTGAGGAACAGACCAACTGTTTATGAATTAGTATTCCATCACAGGTCTTGTTCACCTTACAGCTGGGCTGCTGGCGTTGTTGATGGGACGATGACTGCTATCGTGGTGGTGGTTGTGGGGGCATATCTCAACCACAACTCATACATTGAATCTTCGTAGGTTACCGTCGTCGTCGTCGTCCAAACGGAAACATTCCACGGAATCATCTCACATGCAGGAGGACTCCGGAAGCCTCTCGTCCAGTCGCGGACAACATCAAAGGTTTAGTTGTGCTAGGAGTGGGTTAGTTTTCAATCTATTGGTTTTGGGGTGCGGCTATCTTCAGATCGCTGAGACGCATGCCACTCCCGATCCAGGCCGAGATAGGCGAAGTGAGCAGCACATCGAGGTGGCATAGTCGTAAGGGGATGTTGCGTGGATGGGGGTTAAGACGTACAAGCAGGTCCAGTCGTCACTCAGTCGTGACTCAACATGACAACACTCACCAAGGTCTCGTGTCTTTCCGTCCCAATTCCACGCTCGTAGGTCTGCCTTTCCGAGCGAAAGTGAATGGGAAGTTTGACTTCGCAAGAGGATCCTGGAAGTTGCTGGAAGTTTTCGCTGGGCAAGCTGTGCCTTCCTTTTCTAACCCAATTTCCAACCAAAAACGCTTTCCATGACCATCTTGCCTCGCTTGTGTGCTTTTGAAGTCTCAGATTGCCAAGTAGGGACCTGGGAGGGGTTAGAGAAAGGTCGAAAAGTTAATGCTAAAGTTACAACTCACTGTAGATGTGTTTCCTCCATTTCCAATGCCAGTACCTTAATAATGCGGCCTATTATAAAGTGTTCCAGAGTGGTAGCGCTCGCCTGAAGAATGGCGCCGCTTATCATAATGCATGTCCCAAGCATAATTATTTTCTTTTCAGGAGAAAATCTGAGGAAGGCGGGAATTTCAACAGGGTTACATTTTCCAGAAAACCCCGTAGCGTACCTATTAATCCCCCTCTCGGAATAAATAAGACGACGTCCTCGTCGTCAACTAAGATACATGTCGCTAATTGTCCTCCTCGGCGTCGGTGCCCATGGATCTAACCTTCCACTTGCTGTCCCGCACCATGTTCAACTCGGTTGGCCCCTCCTGGACGAGCTTGGTGCCAGTCGGCCACAATCCTTTCACCAGCCAAGTGCAAGTCCAGCGACCAGACCTAGTCGTAGTTCTCTTCAACTTAATCACTGGAGTGTTGACGCTCCTGCCCTTCTTGCATTTTCTCATCCTCTTAATCACATTGTTCGTCAACAAGTCACCGGGGCCCTCAACGAAGTCGAGCACCTCCTCCTCGAGTTCCTGTACCTCCTTGAGTTCTTGCGCCTCTTCGAGTTCCTGCTCTACACGTTCCTCCTTCTCAGCTAGCTTGCGTTTCTTGCCTTCAGGTTTATTCTTCTCCTCGTCGTCGAGTGGACGTTTGCCTGGCTTGCCGACGCCAACAGCCTTTTCTAGGGTCTCCAGTCTTTGGTCCACGGCCTCTTCCCAGGCCTTCAGCCTCTGATTCATGTCGTTGATCGACTGCTCGGCGAATTGCTTGTCGATGTACGTTTTGCCAGCGAACTCTTTAGTAACATACGTGTCGCTCAGGCCAGCGATCGCCTTTTCGAAGTCGTTGCTAGACACCAACTCTTCCTCTGACTCCGTATCCGTCAAGTTGATTTGCTTGTCGTGGAAGTCCCGCTTGCCGTCGAGGTTCTGCTCGTTGAGTCTCTTCTCGTCGTCGAGTCTCTTCTTCTCGTCGTCGAGTCTCTTCTTCTTATCGAGTTCGTCGAGTCTCTTCTTCTCGTCGTCGAGTCTCTTCTTTTTATCGAGTTCGTTGCGTCTCTTCTTCTCATCGAGCTCGTCGAGTCTTTTCTTCTTATCGAGTTCGTCGAGTCTCTTCTTCTCGTCTTCTAATCTCTTCTTCTCGTCTTCTAATCTCTTCTTCTCGTCTTCGAGTTTCTTCTTCTCGTCGTCGAGTCTCTTCTTCTCATTATCGAGTCTCTTCTTCTCGTCGTCGAATTGCTTCCTCTGCTTTTTGAGATCCTTGTCCTTTTGTCTATTGAAGTTGAGGGCCTCGTCCTCATCACCATTATCCTCAAAGCCGAAGATATTAGAGTCAGCTTTAGGCAATTTGGTAGGGGTTTTGGCGACGCGATTCGCTTTCGGAGTCGAACGCTTCTCGCTCAATTCCCAAGACCACTCGAAGCCATCTCCCAAGGTATACCACCATTTATTTCCGGCGTCGAGCTTGCTCGGGTTGGGGACGCTCTTCGTGGTAACCGAGTAGTCGAAGTTCTCGTCTAATTGAGGGATCGGGATCTGGGTGATCAAGTTCACTGGCTCGCACATGTTGACCGCACGCCATTCCTCATCGCCGAAGTCATTCTTCTCGCGGATCGATCCGGGTCTCGGCCTCTGGCCCATGATGTAGCGTTCGAGGTCGAAATTAACGAACTCCGCCGTCTGCAGGGAGGCGGGGTATCCAGCCTTGCTGCCTTGCTTAGGAACACGAGTAGATAGGGATTTCGTTGAGGCTTCCAAGATGGCTATAGCTGCCCAGACTGAGGGAGGCGGAATGTACGGCATCTTCCCGATGACCTTGCCGTCGTCGTCGAACTCTAATTTGGCGAGAGCTTTTAGGATCTTCTTCAAGAGGCGGGTGATAGCATGGCTTGATAGGGGGCCCGCGACACCGACGTTTCTGCGAGTCATAACTGCCATAATGATCTTGGGGTCCCAGTTCGAGGGCAGTCCCTTTGAGTTACCCTTGTCTCCCCAGGCCTTCATGTGAGCCATGGCTCTGGTTGCGATCGACACGTTGGAATCGGTCATGGTGAGTTCGTGTTGAGGAAGACGTGAGCGCGCGTCGCGAAGGGAGGAGTAGAGCTTAATTTGCCAATCCGGTGAGTGTCTCCTCATGAGTGAGGCGAGGAGTTGATAGGGACAGTTCTTGAAACGAAGCTTGTAATGGTGGGGGACACGCTAGTTGAGAGGAAGTTGGTTGAGGGGAGGCAGTTGGTTGAAACGAGGAAGAAGAGTTTCGCGGGAAGTTCTACGACGAGGAGGGGCAAAACGCGAGAATGCTGGGCGGCCGGCAGTCGCGAGATGGGATGAAATTATGCCCTGCGAGTAAGTAGCCTGACTTCGATGTTGGTTTTGGGAATCTTAGTAACCTCCCTTCCCTATTCCTCGATTTGGTCTTGTTTAGCGGGCTTCCTTTCCTTCCTTGGTTTCTTGGGTTTGAGATCTTTGTTTCGTCGACTGGGTGAGTAGTATCACAAGCGTACCTAGACGAGGTCAGATGCGTTTTGGAGTAGAGTAGGTCGTTGATGATACTTTTGGTAAGCTTCGTGAGCAGGGCAAGCTATTTTTTATGAACTACCTTACCCCTTTCGGCTGTCCAGTTTTAGTGGTTTGGAGGATAGTTAATGGAGTTAGGAAAGGCAGAGTTGTCGTCGACCTCAAAGCGCTCAATCGCATGACGATCCCAAATGCCTACCCTCTACCCAACTAGGAAGAAATTATCAACGCGCTTTATCGGCTATATATTCTCTACCGCCCTCGATGCCTCTACGCTTTTCTACCAGCTTCCAGTGTAGTTCAAGTTCCAGAATCGTATAGTTTTGGTTACTCATCGAGGTTTGGAGGTTAGTCTTGTTGCCTTAATGGGCTTCAAGAACTCCCTGTGCTTGACTCTACAGCTTATCAATAAACGTTTGGGCAAGTATCGGCATTTTTATCGTATATACATCGACGACGTTATTATCTATAGTAAGACGGTAGAAGAGTACGTCGAGTACGTCCGCAAGGTTTTAGTTGTCTTTCAAGCAGTTAACCTCGGCATTAACCCCCAAAAGTCCTTCCTTAGTTCCCTTCCGTTAGGTTTTTGGGTTTCTACGTCGATGGCCTCGGGCTCTCGACGACGAACAAGGACAAGGTGGAAGCACTAGCCAAGCTCAAAATGCCGTCCACCCTCGACGACCTGGAAATATATCTGGGAATAACTGGATTTCTCAGAAGGTTCGTCCCCTTCTACAAGCAGAAAAGTAAGCCGTTGGAAGACAGAAAGACGTCGATATTGAAGCAAAGGCACTCAGTCACGTTGTGGAGGAGGAGCCGTCGGGAAATCAAAAGCCGTTCGAAAAAACTACACCTCTAAGGCTAAGTCTACCCCAGCAACGCGGGAAAAGGAAGCTTTCCGCATCCTCCAAGGTCATCTCACCAAGGCCGCTTACCTCGTTCACTGACTCCGTGTCAGAACTCATAAAATGCCCCACCTGTCGAGTGTTCCTTCCTTGGGAAAGATCCAACAGCAGCAGCAGAGTGTTCCTTCCTTGGGAAAGAGGGAAAAACTCTGCTGCTGCTGCTGGATCTTTTACCCTTCTTGTTAGTTCCTCTCTGTTTTTGTTTCTCTTCTCTTGGTAGTCGTCCCCATCTAGAGACAGAGCCACGATGGTTCAGACCAGAGCGAGGACGGCAGCTACCGCGGCTGCCACAGCAGTCGGCGGGCCCAACGACAACCAACACATCAACAAACTCGAGGACGACCAAGACATCGACGCACTCGGCTACGAACAGAGCGAAGACTCCGAATTCAACCAAGATGAAGAGTCCGAAGATGAAGACTCCGACTGCCACGAAGATCAAGACTCCGAGTTTAACGAGGATGAAGAGTATCCGGAGCTGCAAGCAACTTGGGAAGCGACATTCGTCGAGAGGGCCTTCGCTGCCTACTGTTCCTGGATTGGTAACCGGAAGCCATCAATCCACAAGCAATTGCCGACGACGCAAGTGCTCTGGGAAACGGTACTGGACATCAAATTGTCGTTCAGCCCCTGCCTCTCAGACATGATACAAGCACACCATCCACCAATCCTGGAGAAGGGGGTCGAACATAAACAGGGTTACATTGTCGAAAAAATATTCGAAGTCTGTAATAATCACCGAGAAACATCTTGTGGTAAAAGAAGAAGACAAAGATACTTATCCGGAACTCGTACTTGGTGCTTCTTTTTTTCACATCCTCGCCAACATCTACGTGTACAGTCCAATACTGGTTTGCTTGTTAGCTCGACACCTCAGGTCAACTTCCATAAGCGTAATGATGCTGTGGATATGGCTTTTACAAATTAAAACGCACCGTGTTGGATGTCAAGAATGCCTTTCAGATTTGTACCTAGCCATCTGGTTAGTCCTCAAAAGGTTTAGGACGATTGGCAAGACATCCCGTCCAATAGACTAGGAGTTGGTACCAAGTGGAAGCTAACAAACAAGGCAGCGCTAGATTGTACTACGACTCCCGATTACCTCCATCACTGCTCGACGAATTGATCACATCATCCGCCCTAGGCGACTCAACATGCGCCTTCGTCGGCTTTTCAGATCCAGACAACTCCGGTATCGAGTGGCTCTGGTACCCAGCAGTCTTCTCAAAGTCAGCCCCGCCAATGCGTTTGCCATCCTTGTCGTACCATTTGGGCTCAACCTTGGCCTGGTGCACTACAGTGAAGTATCCCTTCCACCCATCAACCTTGTGGAAGATCATATCCATTTCCTCTAGTGACCGGCACGCCGTTTCCGGATAGAAGAAATAGACGACGGGCACAATGAAGGCGTTGATGACGGCGAAGATGATGTACGTCTGGTACTTGATTTTGTTGAACGCGACCGGAGTGATCATGACAACCATAAAGTTGAAGATCCAGTTCGCCGACGTGGATAGCGCGTTAGCCGGGGCGCGGATGCGGAGCGGCACGATCTCGGCTGGGTAGAGCCAGGACATGCCGAGCCAGCCGACCGCAAAAACCGTGTTGAAGACGAACAGGAAGACGATTCCCGCAATCTGGTACGGCTTGTCGTCCGGCCTGGAATTGACGCCTGCCAGGATGGCCATGGTGGCCGCTTGGCCGATGGCACCAAATAACATGAGCTTACGGCGGCCAACGCGCTCGACAAGGAAGACGGCTGGCCACGAGGCAATGAAGTACTCGGTGCCGTTGAGGGCGGCGAGGAGACGAGCCAGGAAGTCGGACATGCCAAGTCCGCTGTAGATGACGGCGGCATAGTAGGTGATGAGGTTTATACCTGAGATCTGCTGGAAAACCTGGTTGAGGTATGCCAGCAGAGTGCGGTGGAAGTTGCGGTCCTTGTCCATGGTGAAGAGGTCCTTAAAGCTGCCTTTGGACATCTCGACAACCGTATCGTGGATGATATGGAACTCGGTGTCGACAATGGGATCGTCAAGTTCCACGTCGTTGAGGGCGGCCAGGATTTCTTTGGCTTCCGCGTCGCGGCCCTTGTAAACCAACCAGCGAGGTGATTCGGGTAGGAAGGGAATGAAGATGAGGATGAGGATGCAGAAGACGATCTGAAAGGGAGGGAAGCGCCAAGCAACTGAGCCAGGGGCAAAACTCAAACCGAGATCAATCCAGTAACTCAACATGATGCCGGCGGTGACGAGAGATCCTTCGATCATGACCATCTTGCCTCGCTTGTGTGCTTTCGAGGTCTCGGATTGCCAAGTAGGGACCTACGACTGGTTAGAGCTTGACCTGAAAGTTTACCTAAAGGTAGAGTTATGACGCACAGTAGATGTGTTTCCTCCGTTGCCAATGCCGGTAATGATACGCCCAATGATGAAATGGCCTAACGTAGTAGCGCTGGCCTGAAGAATGGCACCGACAATCATAATAGAAGTTCCGATTAGAATAATTTTCTTACGGCCCAAGGGATTGCCTATGAAGATAGTGATGATGGCGCCGATGAAACATCCCAAGTTGTAGGAAGCGACGGAGATGCCTTGGTAAGTAGATCGCATAGCAGATTCGTGTGGTGTGAGGCCCGGTGCCTCTGGATTGATCTGTTCAAAGTAACCGAGGAACTCGGGGAGAGTCAGGATTCCGCCCATAACACCTTGATCTGTTGTCACTGATGATTAGAAAAATGGTCTTTTGGCCATATTTGACTCATCAATGTTTCTTCATCACATACCGTATCCGAAGAGAAGAAAATCACATCCGGCAATTGCGCCTACGGCCAGGTTGAGGGGCTGGCCTCTTAGCCCCAGAAATTGCTTCATGGCGACACTGCTCGATGTAAAGCTTGTTCGATTTCGAGAGGTATGTGAGACCACAACAGAACCATCAGAAGCATAACTGTGTAGAAGGGCATGCCGAGATCATATATAGAGGCAGCACGTCGTTGATCACTTTCCTGACTTGAGCAGATCATCTTTGGTAATATCCAAAAGTAATCAAGAAGCAGGAACACATTTCCGCTCGGGACTTCATGGCAGCATGGCACGAGGAGACGAGCGTGACAGGGTAACATGGATGGTAAACAAGGTCTTTGACCAGCCTCTCTCGTCTTTGGTTTCCAGTTCTTCACCACAGTGGTAACTTCGACACCGGAAAAGGAAGCCAAGATTTGTCTCTTCAGTTCGTCCACTGTGCAGAACGCGGCCCCTCACTTCCCCGGACCCTCTTTGCCCGATGAGCGAGGTGCTTTTGGCCAGCTTGGAGTCTCATGGGGTTCGACGGGCTCGGCGAATGCGTGGAGAGCAGTTGGATCTGGGGGACGGAGCAGTGAGACCAATGACGACATCACCCTCGAAACCGGTCCTCATCCTGAATGGTGCGCATGTCCTGTGGTAGCCGTGCAGTACCGTGACAGGTCTGACAGATCGACGGCTGGACAACCTTTCTTGGGAGTCCAACAGCCTTACCCCACAGTCAGTGACTGCAACTAAACCGCTTAAGACCTCATCGCCGTCGTCGGGATGCCGTGTTGGGGTTTTGTGTCCGGTGTGAAAGCGGACCCTGCATATTGCCTGAAATGGAAGCAAGCAGAGGATTTGGAGGATCGTCCAAAGTTCCCCGTGGGGGATCTGGGTAAGTTTGTCTGGGGTTAAGTTGCTGGAGAGTGGATCCTTCAGTGAAGAAAGCTTACCTTGACCTTGCCATGGGTTGGGGACCTAGCCAAGCTCGTCCAGGACAAAATAACATGGACTGCAGCGGAACCCAACTTTCAAAACTATACCTGATATCGCTGTAACCACCGAGATGCTATCTATTCTTCTTCTTACTTTCATTCCCTTCATTCGTTCTTATGGTCATCCGTAATCCCCAAAAGGTGTGTACAGTCCTACAAACTCGCAAGTGTCTTATCAATATGTCGCTGGTACGATGCTGTAGAGTCTCGGTTAATTTGTCGTGGAAGAGCAAGGATGGTCAAAAATGGATTTTCAACGCTGTTGCAAATGAAGAATGTGATGCTGCATGCCCGGGGCTGTGCCGAATGTAGCCGGTGGTGTTGTCCAGAAAACGAAGCTGTGGAGATGAACAAATCCAAGTTATTGCTAATATCAAGTCAAAGTACCTGCTCCTCATTGCGACCATATACTTACTTACTGTCATGGTTTCTTCAAAGTACGGGAATAGACTGAAATGGTTCCATGTTGGCGGACAGAAGACATTATCACCGTTGGGGTTCAGGTTCTGTGAATTCCCACATGCACTTGCCCCACAGTCGAAGCCCACTGCACTGGTGATCACAGGGTTCAGATGCGGAGTAAGTACTCTTGATGAAAACACTGCTAACGCAGAAGATCATGACTTGAGGGATTTGACCAAAAAAAGGGCGATATGTAACAGAAAGCTATAGACAGGACATTTGGCTCACCTGGGAACTAGGAATAGCATCCCTTTTTGCAGACAACGATGCTCAAATTTTACAAAACCTCATTCTTCAAGACCTTAGCTAACGAGCCAAAACGCGCTATACTATGTGCACTAACAATAACCCTGGCTCTGTGCGAAGCTTCAGACAGCCCGTCCATCTCTCTCCGAGTCGCGATTTCCTTCAGCTTTCAATCCCCAGCAACGTTTTCCTCCACCATTTCTCGCCCTCCGGGAGCTTGGTCTTCACATTATCACCGTGCCTGAACATTTGTCCTTCGCCGTTGGGGACGACCATCTTAACATCACTGTTTCTTATGGTTTCCTGTCTGATATCCTCGCTCTGAGCAATGTCGCTGACGCCACAGATGTTGATTCCTCCGGCAAACACGTCCGGACATCGAGTCAAGCATTGTAAAACCACAGTAGCCGCCGAAGCTCGCGCCTTCGACCCCGACGCGAGAACAATCAATCCGTTCCACCTCGCGAGATATCGAACCATCTGAATCACATCGTTCACGATCAACTATACCGAACTCTCCATGTAGCGCCTCGCAGTCCCCGTCCCATGCGTAGACGGGTCGGTATAGTTGGAGAAGCACAACGCGCATACCCTCGGTTTGTGAAATACTGCGTCCTCATGATGAACCCTGGTGGGTTATGCCGTTGGCCCGCCGTGGGGTGAGATGATCAGTGGGAGGAGGTTTCATTTACTCCTTCATATTGAACTTGAACAGAGGCCACAGGAACCCATGCACCTCCCGTCGTGGTTGGCCTCTCCTAGCACCCAGTGTCAAATCGAACGGAATATATGAGAAGATAAGACTGGACTGTTAGATCCGGCAAGATATTGAAACGGTACACACCAGGTGGGTAGTGTGCAGTAACCGCTAGCAATGGCGAGCCTTGAGTTCTCTGAAAGCCGTACTGGGCAGCCCATATAAAATCTCGTATTTATCAAAGGCTTGTCCAACTACGTCGCCTTGCCGGTTTCCAAGTTGCCAATGTGCACAAAGAGCATCTCTCAGAATTGAATCCAGGCCGCAAAAGTACATCGCTATTAACATCCCACTAAGTAATCAATATAATGGCTCTTTTTACATAGAATCTTCAATAACAGCAAAGGCAAGATGGCCGAGCGGTCTAAGGCGCTGTGTTCAGGATCTTCTGAGTATCGCAGTCCGAAAGGGCGTGGGTTCGAATCCCACTCTTGTCAATAAGATTTTCTTTTGCTTTTTTGTCCCTGTCCTTCGTCTCTTGGCTCGTCATTTCTTGCTCGGTGGCATCTCTCGATGCGTGTTGGATTAACTGCTTGTGCAATTTTCGAAAGAGGGTGGTGGTAACTGTAACATTGATATATGCATGGTTGGGGATATGGAAACGATAATTATCATGGGGTGTTCCATTCATTTTTTGCATGTTCTATAGCAAGACGGCGGATGCTTGTACACCGTGTTGATCATTTGCTTCTTCGCCCTTTCCTTTCCTATTACCTCTCTTCCAGTTTCTTCTCTCCTCAGCCTGCCAGCCAAATTTCATTATTATGCAACCCGCAATTGGCGGTCACCTTCTCTCATTTTTCGGTATCCAATCCTGAAGAATACCGCGCCACACCGCAAGAACACACACATCCCCCTCACTCCCCCTCCAAACTTCAGCCAGTCTGGCAAAAAGTCAAACTCCTCGGTGATATCTCCAAGGAACCCATCCTGCAGCATCCCCCCAACCCCATATCCCTAGTGCTGTTGCCCTGGCAGGGTCCAGTCCAATCCACTTTCGAAAAGTTGGGCTGGACCTGGACGCGATGTTGTTCCTGAAAAGAAGGCAATTCTTTCACCTCCTCCTCTTCTTTCGGCCTGATTATAATCTTGATCTTCTTGGGTGGTGAAGAAGTGCATGTCTCTGTTGTTGAGCTGCTGGGGAATTGCAGGCGAGGTACTATAAGAGGCGGGGAGGAGGAGTCGGAATCGGAAGAAGTGCTGACTCTGTCGGCTTTGCGTTTGAGTTTCATTTTTGGGGGAGTTTTGTTGTCGTGGCTTGATAGTTTGTGGTGGGAACAATCGGATGAGGTGCGAGCAGGAGAGAGATCTGGAGGTGTGCGGCGATTGCTGAAGATGGTTTATTTGTCTTTGGGGGCCGGGGGGAAGCGATCGTGGAGTAATCGGTCGGCAAAAGATTTGGTATTGAAAGGTATTACAATAGCGTAGAATTGTTGAAAAAAGCTTGCGAACTTGACCGGCAAGTTGCTGCAATTTGTTGAACAGAAGGATCGGAAAAAGAAGTGATGGAAGATGCTATTGAAGAAAAGAATCGTTCGAACGTCTTCTGTAGGAGTTCGAAATGGTCAGCTCGTATCTCGTGGTGGTTTAAATGTAAAGCTATGCATGGAGCAGGACTTTGTCGTTCATCTCCATGCTGACAAGCGAGAAATTCCTGGTGGACACAGTTGAGCCCCATGGAGAGCCGTGCTACTGTACCCTCTTTGTTCTAACATAAGACCTCTGGGGTCTCTTGAGCTCTTCCATGCAATCACTTTGCGGTAAGAGCTGAGACAAAGGAACGCTGAACAAAGATAGCTCACCTGAAACATTCCCAAAATGTCCCGTCACTTCTGTCCATGTCTGTCTTGAATTCCACGTGTGGGAAGGATGGCGTCTCAGACAAGGTCGTATTTGGCGATTGGATTGGAAACCCGGTATTGGCTCATGAAATTAGGGCCAAGTTTTAGGTAATCAGCTTGTTCCGCAAAGTGCGGTCAGCCATCTCACTCATCATGGCTGCGGAACTGCACCAACCCAATCTTGAGGTCCTTGTGATACATCAGTTATCTTTATAGGAATCTGGGCCAAAGGTAGTCGTCAATTGATGACGGTCCCTTCGGTCAATTTTCTACCAACCACAACTCATCACGCCATCTACTGCGGAGAAACGACCGAGTGACAACGTGTCAAGCGGGGCCATGGATTACAGTCCGATGCTGGTTTGTTTGTTAGCTCGGTACACCAGGCACATTTACATACTATACTCTGTCTCCATTGGACGAAATCAATCCCGAACAATCCCAGACGTTAGAGGGACAAGTCAAAATGGCTGAGTACGAATTATAAAGGCATTAACAAGAATTGATATGACATGTTGAATATTAGAAATAGCGTTTCCAAGGTAAGATCACGCATCAGTTAGCTAGTGAAAACGCATAGGAAAGTTGACGCAAGGTCTCGAGCTAACAAACAAACCAGTACTGGACTGTACACAGGATTAGGCACTTATCTCAAACCTCCCCCACCTTTTACATACTAACTCCTTCTAGACACTTTTGCCAAAAATAAGACTCCTCATCCTTTCAACCATCAAACAAAACATATTTTTGTTTTCACTACTGTACCCAAACCCACCATGACTGAATCAGCCCCCTCCCTCCCTGCCACCATGCAAGCCCTCCGCATCACCTCCTTCGGCGCTCCCTACAGTCTAACCACGATCCCCGTTCCCTCCCCCTCCACTCTCCGCCCTCATGACCTCCTAGTTAAAGTTGCCGTCGCCTCCCACTGCCACACAGACACCATTATTCGCCTGGGCGCCGTGCCCAGTATCTCACTCCCTTTGACCGGTTCTCACGAAGGATCGGGCACCGTGGTAGCCGTCGGCTCCTCCGTCGCTGCTGATGGCTCGTTCAAATCGGGGGACCGCGTCATGTGTGGTATTCCGCTCGGTCTTTGTGGGGCTTGTGGGGATTGCACGGCAACTGGCACTACAGGTATCGAGGGGGAGAAAAGAGGGGGGCATCACAGGCATTATTGTGCACATATCGATGGGCACATCGGGATCCAAGTCGATGGGGTGTTTGCCGAGTACGCCGTTGTGGACAGCCGAACGAGCACGGTCATCCCGGAGGGAGTCTCGTTGTTGGCGGCGGCGCCACTGGGGTGTGCGGGTAGGACGGCGTGGAGGGCGGTTAAGGAGACGGGCTTGCAGCCGGGGCAGTGGTTGGGCATTGTCGGGTCGGGAGGAGGGTTGGGACACTTGGCGGTGCAATTTGCAACGAAGATGGGGTTGAAGGTGGTTGGCATCGAGGCGAGGGATGAGGGTCTAGAGTTGACGAGAGAGATGGGGGCTGATGTGGTTGTCGATGCGAGGAAGGGGAAGGATGAGGCTGTTGAAGAGGTGGGTAAGGCGGTGCTTGGGGATGATGGGAAGAAGGTTGACCATAACGGGTTGTTTGCTACGGGAGGTGTCGATGCTACTATCAATCTGTCTGACGCGGACAATGCGGCTGGACTGGGGTGTGCAATTACGAAGATGCATGGGTTGATGGTACAGGTTGCTCAGCCTCTGGAGGTAAAAATTCCGTTCATGGAGCTGATATTGAGGGACGTAAGAATCAAGGGAAGCTTGCAGTGCTCAGCGGAGGAGAGCGAGGAACTTTTGCACTTTGTCGCCGAACATGGAGTCAAGGTGAAGATGACTCCGTTGTATGGGTTAGATCAGGTCGAGGAGTTGGAAAAGGTGGTTTCAAGCGGCAAGCTCCAGGGAAGAGCTGCGATTATCGTCGATCCGCATCAACTTCACTACGAGAAGGAGATCATGAGACAAAATTCACCGTGGTTTGATGCGAAGACATGATTATTCTTGAGCTCATCCCGGTGTTGTTTTTCGTCATGCATGCCATTACTCCTTGATCTCCTGCTTCCGAAAGGTGCCTGTAACCCAGTTAGACTATACACTCGATTTACTTTTGGATTCACCCCTTGAACCATACATACCTGGGATATCGGGCATCCACTTGGGCTTGTTCTTGCAGAAAAACTCGCCCTTGGGAGGTACCTTTTCCGGCTCGTCAAAGGACCCCCACATGATATACCGGAACTTGTCCGCTGCTTCTTCCTGTGAAAGCCTGGTGAGTAATGGGTTTCCAGGTGATGTATTGTGGAGACCAATATTACCCCGTATTCACAGATGTAAGCGCCACAGTTATTGCAAAACTCCCTTGTCACACCATTGTGCTGCTTGAACTTTTTGGGGGTTCCAGCCTCGTACTTGAAACCCTGGAGGGGGACCTTGGTTGTGAGACCATAGTTGGTTCCAAACGCCCTCTTGCAGCTGTTGCAATGGCAAAGTGTGGTTCTCGCATCGTCCAGGGAGTCAAGTTCTAGCGAGTACTGCAAATTATCGCAAACGCAACGGCCCTTCATGTGGATGCTCATGATGAATGTCTGGAGGAGAGGATTTCGTGTAAAACTCGGCGCTGTAGGCAGGCGAAGTATTCTCAACTGGCTTGCGCAGAAAATCGAAGTTGGCTTTTGATGTAGAACTCGGCTCGGGAGCATTCGAGATTGTTTATGTCAATTGCGTGTTGTTCTTTAGTCGAGGTCGAAATAGGAGTTTGTTACTGAAAGGAAGTCCGAGGTCGTGTAAGTCAACATGTGACGTCAACGATCTGCAGTGCCTGGGGCGGTGGTCTAGGCGTTCTCAGGATCCTATCTCTCCACCAAATCCTGGGGCGGACATGACGCTCGGACAGGGGCATCTTCGGTACGCTACTAGGCTACCCTATCTCTACCTTTACAGGAGCTGCCCGCCATGGATTTTGTGCCGTTTTTTTCTTTCCATTTCACTTCCAGATCTTTTCAGAGACTTCGCTTCAGTTTGGTCACAACAACTGGTGAATCACTCATGCAAATCATCATCCGCGCCGCCTGCTGTGGACCTCCACTGCCCAGGCTGGGCTTTCTTGCCATCCCCCGAAAGGCGCTAGACAGTTAACCCGTCTTGCCCCTGAAATGTCCAAACCTTTGCGCCAAAAAGTCCTGCTCAACACCTGCCATGCTAACAAACATGGCAGAGCAACAACATCAGAATGGGCGATGAGATGACCAGTGCAGATTGAAGATGTTTCTGATCTTGAAAATCATCAGCTGGCTTCGTGGACTGCGCCACAAAACTACGCGCGTCACGCCTGGGTAATTTTGCATACGCCACATTGTGTCGACCGTGCATCGCCGCACTTCGGAGTATACATACTGCAGTGTATCCCCCGATTGCCCCCCCGGGACATAACGATCAGTGATCCATTCCCGCGAGCCGAATCTTGGACTGCCTCTGGTGCCGCAACTTCCGCGGATCCAGTGGGAATTGTTCCACACTCCCTGACTTGCTTTCATTTAGCTGTAAGCGTTTGAGACATTTCGGAAACCAAGAGTATGAACCTCGAGGATATAAAGGATCGACCTTTCCCGTCAACACACATCATTCAAACAGCGTGGCTTGGCGTTGCCAATCTTGCCAAACGTTCCTGGCGGAAAACGATATATCCCCATCTCGAAGAGGCTGTAAGAAGGGTATGGAAGCCACCAAGGGCTTGCTCACAAACGATACGTCATTGAACACACGCAACAACAAGGACGACAGTAACAACGACAACGTCAACAGCAAGATTAGTCTGAGAGATGCATATGAGAGACCTATTTTCCAGGGGCGGCAGTGACTCCGACTCGCACTCCGTCGCGCCGTCCGAAACGAAGTCAGAAGCGACCCATCGCCATGAGCTGCTATTGAAAGTGCAGTACGCCCTCGCCGACATCATCGGCTTGGGCGCATTACCATCCATCATTCCGCCCGGCCGAGAACACCACCACTGCAAAAAACGACCAGTCTTCATCGCTTGGCATCCCGTGGCGGACAACCTGGGCGTTTTATTTGCCGAGCATACGCGACTGGGGCAAGCTATCACCAAGGAAATGGGCGAGTTCCCGGATCCGACAAATCACTGGGCTGTATTGGTGGGGGATCAGGATACGGATTATTATCATGAGTTGTGGATGGTATGTATGTTGCGATGGGGATTTCGAAGGATAGCCGGATGAATGGACGGCCAGGAACCAGAAAGAACAGATACTGACGCATCAAAACAGGAGAAAGACTTCACAGTGGTAAACCAGCATGGCTTGGTTGGGTCACAGAAGTGGACGAACAAGCTACAAGTTGGAGAGACAAGGTGGAATGATCAAGCAGTATTAGCAGCCAGTAAGTCCGAACAAGTGGCTCCAGTATATCCTCGGAACAAATCACCATAAGAGACAATTCCTGCTCACACCCACTTAGGCAATAAGGCAATAAAGCAGATGAAGCCAAGGTATGGCTTGATCGATAACAACTGCCAAATCTTCGCCTCCCACCTCCTTCTTGAGCTAGGCATCAAATTGGGAACAGATATCAACACTGCTAAGGATATGAGAGACAAGTTACTCGCAGAGTTCAGCGAGATATCATGGCGGAAGAAACTGGCCAACAAGGACTGGCAGACCCCGAAATTCCTAAAAGTGAAGGAGATTCGGCGTAGCATCAGCCCTGCCTTTGGGGGACATGTAGAGCCAGAACCAGAAGCACATGAGGAGGTTGTGATGCAGGAAAGGAAAGCCAAATCACGACCTTTTAGTTGGGGGAAGAAGAAAGAAGTGGTTGCGCAACTTCCAACCTCGCCATGAGTATTACGCCTCAGGCCCCCCTGAACACTAACAAAAACACCAATGATACCCCCAATACCTCTGATCAAACCGTCAGGGTATAATTCAAGTATTTCCCGTTCCCTGCATCACGCGGATAATCACCGCATCCAGTGTCTGCCCACGGACGATGAGCCTGTCAAAGTTTAACCCAACTGGTCTCGATATGTCTTTTTTCTTTGGTTTTATTAGCAATTACACAAACCTCCAGGCAACAAAGGAAAGGAATAGAGAATAGGAACGAGGAAGAGAAAAGAAAAAACGGAAAAGACTTTTACCGCGGCTTTCTTGCACATTAGATAACCCACATCGTCCAGTCATCGAACACATATGAGGCATCCGCCTTGATTATCTTCACTGCCGGCACCCGATTATACCCCTTGCAGACCACCGGAATTTACACATGACCCGACAGCACCGCGCTCGCCAACGAACCCGTCTGTGCCGGCACCGGTAGATCCCACTGGACGATCTCCACCTAACTCTTTGCACCCGTCGAGAACGTAACCGTCAGATTTGCGTTGGTCCCTGGCGCCGCCTCTTTAGAAAGGTAGGTACTTCACCAATAACTTCTTCTTAGGACAACCGCCCCCCTTCCCCCTCCCCTGCTCCTGAATAACATAATCTCTCCCAACCTTGAGTGTCACCCCATCAACTCTCAACACATATATGGAACCGGTCCCATCTCTCACAAAGGCCTATGTGTCCTCCAGTCTTGAAGCCCTTAAAGGTAAAGGATTGTTGGAGATATGATAACCATTTTTGCACGCAATGGTCGTGAAACTCGACAGCTGGTGGTTTCTTGTCATGGTCCCTCAAGTGTCGATATGTACCGGACTTTAGATCAGCAAGTGTTGGTGATTGGTGTTCTTGTAAGATAGGTATTCGAGAGGCAGGGGCTGAACAATTCGTGTTGGATCAATGCCAAATGTCGTATTTATCCCAACAGCGTGATCCCTTATTCCACATCGAAACCGGCGAGGTCCACAGAGGTAGTCTTAGGGGCAGTGGACAGGACGACTTCGTCGCTTACACATACCCGCGGTTCAACCCTACAGATATAATACAGATTTGTCGAATTTTTTTTGGAATCACCTTAGCATACCGTTCTCGGGAGCGAAAGCTGAGCGTGAGGAGTTTCAAATCTCGCCGGCTCAACCGTTTGGGACATGAAGATCGTGAGAGGTGATGATGCATCGATAGCTGCCAAGTCTAGGTAGGGACCTGACCTGACGGGCAACTCTACTTTTGTGACGAGTCTCGGAAACCTACCAAATCAACTTCCATGCACCCTGCAAATCGAACTCTTTCTTCCACGCAGATTTCCCCATTGCAAAGCTCAACGTCCGAACAGTCGAGAAAACTAAGCAGCAAGCGATCAAGTGCGCATACACCTGACAGTCCGGCGGAAGTGGGAAAGAGACACTGTTCCTGAACAAGTATTCTAGCTGGTCGCACTGTGTATGCAGGGTGTCATGTTCAGTGGGTGCAATCATCACTTAGAAACTCAACTTCTACCCTCATCCTGGACAAAATTAGTTCAGACTTTTGACACTATACCTTGGGTAGGTAGACTCCTACCACCTCTACGCATCCAAAAGCGTTCTTGTAACACCTCTGATCTTGAGTTCTAGGAAATTCCTGAATAAAAATATCCAAAGGGGACTCTGGCCAATTTTTTCCGACTTGTTGTCCAATCCCTATCAATGTCTCGCAACGGTTTTTTTTTTTTTTTTTTTTTCCCCTTGACGAGCGGCAGCGGACTGGTTTCCCTAAGCTGTTGGTGGTTGGTCTCATCTACTTCGTCTCGGGTGAGCCACCACAACGGTTCTTCGGCTCTTGCGCCGGGCTTTGGCATTGGTTGGAGATTGAAGGGTACCTATAGAGGAAGAGCGTTTTATGAGTGGTGGAAAAGTGCATGGTGTGTTTATTATAGGTATCTATCGTATAGAGGTACGTACCCATTACAGTATGTAGTTACTTCCTCCTCGGGGAACACTCCGTCCCGGACCTTCAGTGGTGGATCTATCACCGGGCATGTCGGACTCCCACCGGCCGGGACACGGCTTCGAGTGTTTACTAACCTGGCTTCCACGTTGTTTGTATGATAAGGATCGTAGGAATATCTGTCGTGTCCAACAAATTACCTACAATCCTTGGAAGGCTACTTGCAGCAGAGAAATGCGTTTCATCATGACACTATTGAACCCTCAATGGCACTTGGTGATAAAAGGCATGAGGGGAACGTAACACTGTCACTTCTCCGGTCTCTTATCCGAGCGCAACAACAAGGGTAGTAGTTCATGGTCCTGGAGTTTCATCGACATTCCTATTTCGAACAATGGATACATATTTTGATAGTGACCCGATAGTACAGTTAGTCCCGCATCTTTTCATGTGTTCTAGGGGGCATGCAAAAGATTGATTCGTGGAACAGCCCTGGCTACCCCACCAGCTTGCGTAGTGCACAGCATTGACAACCGGCTTTGACACTTGCGCCGTTTAATGCCAACGGACCCGACCATCTGGGATATTGGACGCTAGCTTCTTCGCCTCTTAAGAGCTAAAACCGACAACAACAAATGTAGGTAATTGGGCAGTGATCTCAGTTGTGCATTTGCGGGTTTGATCAGCATCTTCTTGAATGGCGTCAACCTAGTGCTAGACCCTTGGGTTTCTGAAATGGAGTGATGACAAGAAACGGGCGAGGGGGAGAGGAATCGCCCCAAATTTGGAACATGCAAGGGTAGAAGCTGGTCGGGTCGGTGAACTGAGAGTAAATTGGAGTGGTGAAGGTGATGGTCAGAAATTCTGGACATAAGTCTTGATGGCTGCCCCCAGACCTCCCGGTGCCCACTCCTGATTCTCACACATGTCTGCCGGTTTCGGCAAAGCTTTCCATACCATATCCGCCATGAATGCCATCAAACTGCATGATTCGAAACCGGACGGAAGCGAGGATGCAGATGGCGAGAGGTTCCTTCCCTCGTGGAACGTAATTTCGAGCTACAAAAACCCCCGCCCTCGACCTGCATACCTCTAGTTACTACCATCTTTCATTCTCTCATCCACCCATGGAAGGCTGAGAACCATCGAGTCATCCCCAACCATCAACATGTTGTTCTCGGGCTTTAACAAGATTTTGCTTGGGGCCCTTTCCCTGGCAACCGCAGGGTGCTGCACTCTGTTGTCTCCGTCATCAGACGCAGCAGTAAGACCCCAACATCTTATTGCAATTTGAACCCATACTGA
Source organism: Neurospora intermedia (assembly GCA_037102815.1). Classification (NCBI taxonomy): domain Eukaryota; kingdom Fungi; phylum Ascomycota; class Sordariomycetes; order Sordariales; family Sordariaceae; genus Neurospora; species Neurospora intermedia. Next base: position 3,296,167 of record BTPP01000001.1, on the reverse strand, counting down.
CATTATCCTCATCTAGTGCAAAGCCATCGACCTTGCTCTCCCTCAAGGGCGCGTTAACTACCCTGACTCACCCACATATGCCCAAGAGAACCACTACTGGTCCAACCGGCAGACCGACAACATCGCACCCGCGTGCTTCGTGGCGCCTGAGAATACGCTCGAAGTTGCGGCGACCATGAAGGTACTTGCCTCACTGAACACTCAGTTCTCCGTCAAGGGTGGCGGTCACACTGCTTTCGCAGGCGGTTCCAACTCTGATGGCGGCGTCACCGTCGACCTGATGTACCTCACCACCCTCAACGTGTCATCGGATCGTAAGACGGTATCGATTGGCGCTGGAAACAGATGGATCAACGTCTCCGAGGCCCTCGATACGCTGGGACTTGTCGTTGCGGGTGGCCGTGTGGCTGACGTGGGGGTCAGCGGTCTGATTCTCGGCGGAGGTATATCGTTCTTTTCTGGAATGTACGGTTGGGCATGCGACAACGTGCGCAATTACGAGGTCGTACTCGCTTCCGGGCTCATCGTCAATGCTTCTCCCACTGAGAACGAGGATCTGTTTTGGGCGCTGCGCGGCGGGGGCGGCTCCAGTTTTGGAATCGTAACCAGATTCGATATGGCAGCGTACGAGCAACCAGGCGGCAACATATGGCACAGCAGTCTCATAATCCCTGGCGCAGCTAACACCTCCGCTATTGCCGCGTATCAGAATCTGACTGTCAACGGCATGCCGAGCGACAACAAGGCCCACAGCTACATGGTCTTGACGCATATGGATATGCTGGGTGGTTACGCTGTAATCAGCGACCTGTTCCATGCAGACTTGCCGAACACAGCGGATAGTGCCCATGAGACTGTCCCTGAAGTATTCGAGCCTTTCGAGTCCCTGCCAACCATCACGAAGTCAAAATCCATCGTCAACGTGTCGACCATATCTCGTGAAATTGACGTTCCGTACGGTTCCCGCCAGACGTGGTGGGATACGACAGTCAAAGCTACTGATCCTTCCCTTCTCATCGACATCGTGCCTCTCTGGCAGGACCATGTCGAGAAACTTATAGCGGCCGCAAATGGCACTGCGGTGACTCCCTACTTGGCGTACCAAGCTATCCCACTCAACGTGCTGAAGGCCATGGAGGTAAACGGCGGGAACGCGCTGGGTTTGAAGCAGAGCGATGGCCCCCTAATGCTGATCCAGGTGGCGGCACAGTGGTCGGATAGTGCGCTTGACGAATTGATGGAGATGAGCTCCGAGGAAGTGATCGGTAAAATCAACGACCTTGCTGAGAGCAGGGGCTTGAGTCATGGCTTTGTCTACGCCAACTACGCCGGTAACAGCCAAAGCGTGTTCGAGAGTTATGGAGCGGACAATCACGCCAAACTCAAGCAAGTCGCAATCAAGTGGGATCCCGAGGGCATTTTGCGGAAGCTGTGGAGGGGATACTTCAAGCTGTGATTGATATGAACACTGCCAAACGCAGTCGATGGTTATCCGACATGCATTCACGGGGGATTTTCAGTAAACAGCTAGCCGGTGCAACTGAGCTCTCCTAAATGCACATTGGTGTGTCGAAAGATTCTAAACTTCATAGATGGTTAGATCACTGCTTCGATTTACCGCCATTCACATTATAGAAATGAAGCATACATACACTGTCTTGCGAATGTGCCATGTGCCCCGTTCCACTTAAGTGTAGTAAATGTTTGCCCCTTTGTATAACACCATCACTGCTCTGAGGTAAGAATGTCTTTGCAGCATGTGAGCCGCTCACACGCTTCTTTGAGAAGTTCCGAGTTGGCTTCGTAGAGGACTGAGCAGAGGACGTCAAGCAATTCAGGCAACCCATCTTTGAGGCCAGCTGCGGCGGATTCCGGCAACTCGGACAGAGCCGCGACTTTGGAGAGATAAGCGGCAACGCGATTGAAGTTGACTTGCTCGGGTTTCCTGGAGCGAGAAGTAATACTCGAGACGGGCGCAGCACTAGTAAGTGTAGACGCACGGACAAAGGCCCAAATGCTCAGGGCAGCGTAATACATGATCCATGGCCGGTGCGGATCAGGCTCGTTACGGCAAGAGTATGGTTGCATAGTCATCGGTGGAAGCCCGTGGCCTTTGGTTTGCCAATTCTGCTCGCCCTTGTTTCCTCGTGGGTCAACAAGAATACAATGGAGTACCTTGTAGGCATGAAGAATCGCATGACGAGTACCGGGCATGCTTGCCCAGGCCTTCATTTTGGGCACGACCTTGAGGTAGGCTTGATCTGATATTTTCTTGCCCAAGAGACGTTTTGCGCCGGCAAGGATCTGGCAGTCCAAGATGTCGGAAAACAAACTGAACTGCGCCAAATGATAGAGCACTGCGGCACTCTGTATCGGGCCGTTTGAACCGGCATAGGGTACAATGGGATCAACCATGTTTGACCCTCCTAGAGACCCCTGGGCTTTGTCGAAGTAGGCCTTCCATTGATCAAACGCGCTCAGTAGAGTCATCTTCCAGCTGTCACTTTTGCTGTTGGGAATCTTTGTAAGATCCATCAAATTGTGTGTTTCTTTCCGTCGAAGATGCCAACCGACACTGAGGAGACCTGACATGATGATCATGCGGCCAAATGAATGGGTCATGACTTCTTTGCCGTGAATTGCGAGTTTCAGCCCCTCGAGGAACGATACTGGCTTAACGCCATACATTCGCAGGTTTTGATCGAGCTGGCGGACATTGTCGGGATTCGAAGCCGACCACAGATTATCATCGCATGGTAGTGGTAGCTGTATCTCATATGGCACCATATCGGCTTTATGACCAAACATTGCTGCATGAGTGATATCCAGCATAAATGCGGCAAAGACAACGCGATGCATTGACTCTGTTTGCGCCCATCGAGACCACCAAGTCCGGGAGTCCAGGTTCGTGACATTTTGAGTGCTGTTGCCGTTATAATCTGCTGAGCCAGTTGGTTCCGGAGGCGATTCGCTACCGGAGCGGCCGATGAGTGGACTTCCTCGACGTAGAAGGTTAAGAGTGACTGGGTGGTAGGTTTGGGCTCGTTCGTGTAGGAGTCTGGACGAGTAGAGCTTCTCGTAGAACTCGAGCAAGACTAACGCCTGCGCAACCCATAGTGCTATAGGCGGGATTGCTTCTTCCGTGCCCAGGATGTCCAACCGCACACCAAGGACGATAATGTCAGCAACGACGTCGTAATGGGTGTAGCAGTCGCCACAGTTTCTCATGCGAAGCGACGCAGCGCCTAGCGCAATCATGACCAGGAGGAGGTACACCGAGCACTTATTGTAAGAGAAGGTAGGTTGGTGAACAATGGGGAGGCGAGCCGACACATGGTCCCAATACTCTTGTAAGCAGTCGCGCGTCATATCGAGATTTAGGACCGGCATAGTTCCACAGCCACTCTTGTCAACAACCTCTGTGATGCGCAGGCTATTGGGCCTGCATCTCAACTGCTTCGCATTATATGCAAAGAAAAGGCTGGATAGTTCTTGGAGCCGGGCCTCGGTGATGAAATCGCTATCGGATTCGGTGACCCGCGTGGGGGTACTATCGACCTGAGAGCGACCGCTGGTGATGGAGTCATAATCGTAATGAATGTTGTTGTTCAATGCTGACTCTAGTCCACCATCAAGAAACGGGAGATGGGAGACGCTGAGATCACAGTTATAGTCTTGCGGGTTGAACAGCCAAACGGCGAAGTTTTCTCTGGCCAGGTCCTCGCTGGGAAAGTCAACACTGGGGTTATAAGGTAGAAGGGGCGGCTGTTGGCCGGCTATGTGGCCGTGAGTTACATTTTGTTGGAAAAACCCGTTCTTTGGCGGAAGAGCATGGGCAGAAGATATGTTGCTTGTTGGAGATGCCCAGTGGGGGCTTGCGTGCTGGTCCATGGCTGACGAGCCCTGATGGTGTGAATGGTGCCCCTGTTGTTGTTGATGCTGCTGATGGTGGGACTGAAGATGCTGCAGAGACGGCAGAACCTGGTGTTGCGATTGCGGTTGTTGCGAGCGAGAATCAGGAATGAGAAGGATGGCAGCATCATGGGGGGCACCTTGGAAGATGGAGCGAGACTCAATGGCTACCTGGTGAGAAGTGGACGAGGCGGGCGTCTGGCCCTGAGAGGAGGTTGATTGGCCTGGAGTGGGCAGGTCATGATGGTCCTTGGGGGTGCTGAAGCTGGGTACGCGGTTTCGTGGAACGTAAGAGGCCGAATGCCGTTTTCTATGGCGTGATAGGAGATCGGCACGAACGAACTGCTGTTCGCAGCCGGCAAAATCGCATCGATATATCTCCTTGGGATCATGGTTGAGCTGATGGCGTTGGAGATGCTCTGCCCTGGAATACACCTTGTTGCAGTCCTCATAGCTACAGGCAAATCGCTTAGTCGCGCCTTTGCGGCTTGCGCGCTTATACGCCGGACCGGGGGGTGGTGAGGCGACGGAGGTAGTAGAAGGGGGGACGGTGCCGGTGGCGGTTCCCATGGCATGAGGGCCGGGGCCGTCGGGGAGCGGGAGTTGTGGTTGCTGGACCGGCATGTTTGGCTGGGCGAGGTGAGGTGAGGTGTCACCCACTACATGCGCAATCGCTAAGTACAGCTAAGAATGCATGCTCGTTACTGTACTATGCATAAGTCGTTTGCTAGCAACTGAGACGGCTGCTCTTGGTCATGACGGAAATCGGACGTCGTATGGCTTCCGTGGTGGAGACGGGCGTGTGTGTGGTTGTGGAACGGAGGACAAAGTGGACGACTCGACGGAAAAGCTGGGTGGAGGAGAACACACCGACGGAAGAGACGATGACGGGGCTCGAGAGCTGTTTGGACGGGACGAATCTTTCACTCGCCCTCCACATCGGGATTGGGGATTGTCGGCCGCGTGGGGTATAAAGTGAGTGCCGAATCCAACTGCTGCGCTGCAAGAGGAGGTCTCATTGCACCACTGCACATCCACCACACAACTAGCACCTAACCGCCGCGCTGAAGAAGATGGCTGGCAGCAGGGACTGAGAAAATATTTGAACCTCCGGCAATTCCAACTGAAAGGAAGCACCGCAACGCCTCGAGGTCGCTTGGCCGTCTGTATCGATCGCAATACCCGGGCCGGCCTCCACTCTCTCTGTTCGTGCCTGCTGAGCCTGCCCAGCGCTGTCCAGTGTTCACACTTGAGGTTCCCCCAGACCGTCCAAAAGCGACCACGACGGGGGCCAATTGACTGTCAGGGATCAGGGTCACTAACCCCACATTTACCCACATCCAGCTGTGCGGAGAGTGGGTTTATGTACCCACACCGATGACTGTGGCAGCTTCAGCCGCTAGACTCAACTGAGGTCTTCTTCATTCTCACTTCAATTTCTCTTCTCAAAAATGAGGCTTGGTTCCGATGAAGTCCTATCAATTTACGTATCTCAGGGCTGATGAACCTCACCCTTTTCGTTTTTCCGCGATGGACTGTCAAGTTAAATTTTCTCTCGTAGTCAATACCATCGGTAGCCTGGCCAATCTTTTCTAGCCCCAAAGAGCTGTCCTGCTCTTCAGCGAAGTACCATAGTGGTGCACACTACATGTGGCAGGCCCCACAAAATGAAGTTTCTCACACGTCCCCCTGTGACTTGGCTGGGCGTGGGGGTTCATTTGGGGGTGGGAAGCTGAACGAATCGAGACCACATATACAATGTCAGATGTATTTTGGCACTCTTTTTCTATTTTATTATTTATACTACAGCCGTATCACAGGCGAAACACCCACTGATATCGACACCCCTAACTCTATCCTCTTCATGTCAGACTATAGCCTCGTAACTCATCTGAAAATTCCTATTAGTCTGTTGGCGGTCGCCCCCTTCGTACCTACTGCATAACGATGTAAGCCGCATTCTAGCAGAAAATTGTGCGCCAGACAGCAACAGTAAGACCTGGACACTGATGCTAAGATGCGGTATTTGCCTCATGTGCCCCCTTTGGTCGCCAGCTATCTTGACGAGAGATCCAAACGACTATCTGCGCTTTTTCTGCGCTTACTATTCTGTCTTATCAAATGGTAAGCACCGAGATATCTCAACACTTGGGTTCGTCATCCCAATCCCATTATACCTTTGCCGTTTTATATCCGTCAATTTTATGCACCTAACAGAACAGAAAAACCAATGCCATGAATCGTGTTTATGTGGTATCATCCAACACCTGAACCCTCAAGTTTCCCCAACAACCATCCTTCTTCGTATTTCCTAGTTTTGCGCCGACCCGGAACCCGAAGCCTCGGAAGTGTCGCCAACAGACATCTTGAACTCGACATTTCCGTCATCATCCACCTTCAAACCCTCAGCAGCGGCCTTGAGGCCTTCCGCTGTGTTCTTGTCCTCAAGACCACCCGCCTGCTCGAGGAAGTAATCCACCACGTCGTGCTTCTCGCCAAAGCTGGCCAGGTCCAAGGGCACGTAGTTCTTGTCGTTGGCCAGAGCCGGGGACGCACCAGCTGCCATAAGCAGCTTGATCACGTCGAGATGGCCGCCGAGAGCGGCCCAGTGAAGACCAGTATTGCCGTACTCGTTGGCGGCGTCAAGGTACGCCTGCTTCTCCTCCTTTGGCCGGGAGGTGAACTCTGAGAGGATGAGGGTGACAATGTCTGGTCGATGATGTTAGTTTCGAAAATTCCACACTCTCACATGTGCATGAGTGGAGGGTCTTCATCACATACCCAAATGGCCATTGCCCGCCGCCATGTGCAAGCAAGTTGACTTGCCCTCATCCTTTGCGCTTGCAAGAATCTCTGCGACCGAAACCTTCTCCCTCTCGGCAAGCTCAGTGAGCGTGGTGGTCAAATCATCCTTCTCACCCGCGCGGGCGAAATAGATGAGATCGTCAATCTCCTCCTCGTTCAACTGGGGGGCCATCTTGATGGTGATGATAGTAGGGTTGTAGATATACTTGGTTGGGTTAAATATGAATTGAGGGATGTCTGATGCTGGATATCGCCGAGCAAATGGAATGTTCGAATGAGAAGCCTAACGAAATGGTATTGTTGGGAGTACTGGCAACTGGCAGACTGAAATCAACAACTGACATGTGAGAAACCCTGCTGTCGTTGCCTCTGCAAAATTTTTGGAGGGGTAAATTTTTGGCCCAAACTGTGCACGGCCCTACAAGCAAGATGCACACTGTGCTCCACCTTCCCAATATGTCCCTTTTACCCCATTCACTGCAGTGTCCAGCAACCACGGCAGATTTAATGCACTGCATAGTTGTCCGTTCATTTCTTGGAACACTCTTACTTACATTTGTCTCTTCAGCAGTTGGTCATCATGGTGTTGTGAATGGCCTTCTGTAAAGGTCTCCTCTCGCACTGAAACATGTTGTTTGCAGCAAAATATCTCTCGTCGGCGTCATTCCCGTCCTCCCAAAACCAGACAACCAAGCGCTCCCTCGTACCAACTGTCAACAGAGAGGTGTCCAAGGGAAAAGCTTACAAGAGTCCCACCAGAGTGGGTAAACCATAACGATAGAATACATGACATTCTCAATATGGCAGAAGTGCGGGTGTTCAGACTCTCCAGGGAAAAAAATGGAGAACTTTCTTGAGAGTCTTTACAACTCCGACTAACGTTCGCGAAGCCGGCATCAAGCGCTAGGGAAATGTCTTCCACACAGACAGTTTTAAGTCTGGAGGTCAAAACACCACACTGGACTCAAGCGCAAAAACCCTGATGTCGTGTAGGACAACGTATCGGTCATGGAAGGATTTGTAAACATGCTGCTGGAGCACTTTTCAGATTTTGGAAACACAGGCCTTACTTAGGACTAATCTGGAGAATGTTTCTCAGCATCGGAGGCGGCATGTGTGGTCGCGCCAGATGAGAAATAGTTTCTGTCAACCTGCAGCTCTTGGAAAAATTACAACAGTCCCTACTGTTAATGCGAGTTCACCCAACCATTTATTGACATACCTAGCCAAAATCACCAACTTCTTGTATCTCTACCTTGAGCATTGCCCGAATACGCCTGTTTGATATCTCTTATTATGTTCATCAATCTTCGGAACACGCGTCCTTCCCACCTCACTTAATAGTCATCGTTCCATCAGCTGAGTTGGTAGAGTATTGTACACTAGAAGAACAAAGATCGGGGGTTCAACTGTCCTATCGAGTAGATCCCCTATGAAAAGGGCCTTTTTTTAGTCTCTTCATTTTTTTTTTTTTTTTTTTTTTAGATACACCATCTCTAGATTGCTTTTTCATCGTTTGTCATGTGTCTGAAGATCATGTCCCCAAAAGATATGCTGAATATTCATTAATGTGAGTTCACATCCCTGCTGTGTTCTAACAGTCGTTCATCCAGCCAGTTCGTAATATCGCCGAAATCATCGACCGCCTGTATCTCCGCCTTGATGTTGAGCATCAACATTCTCTGCAGTTCAAGCTTGTGCTCTCGCTCTGTAGCGTCTAGTCTCGTCGTACCGCATATGTCTCGCAAAACGTTGACGGCCTTCTCCCTGTCCCTTTCATTGAGTGGCGCTGTGTAGTCGCTTGGGTGGCTTTTCGTTCTTCGAGTTCTCGGCCTCTTCGCCGGACGCTCATCTTCGAATGCTGTGTGGTTTGAGAAGTTAGCGTGGTTCATGTACCTGCTCAACGATACACTCACCATCAACAGAATAAGCTATTGATTCCTGACTTGATAGGTCTTGGCTCGATTGACTTCCCTGACTGTTGGTGGAGCAATTCTGCGTAATCACTGTGTTTGAGAGGACATCGCTGCTGCGAATTCCAAGCCATCTTAATCCAAAAACCTTGGTGCGCTCCTCATGGTCCAGACGCTGGCTGCTATATTGGTATGTCCGTAGAACAGAGATCCCATGGGGATCAAAGTCGACCAGAGCAAACATGAGTAAGCGCGGTCGAACCGAGTGGATGGTGGCGAGGAACTTTCGTGTAGCAAGGTCGGGATACCCCTTTCCCTGTGTGTAGTTGTCAGCGTTGTTGCTATAAGAGAGGTCGCATAGCCTTACAGTTACCAGGATACCACTTCCTGCTCGAGAGACTGTGTAGTAGCGCGAAGCGGAGAGTGTTCGAAAGGTGGCCTGCTCAAACACGTCAGTGGAAGAGTCTGGGTGGAGATATACACAAGTGGACGAAATCATGCCTCCTTTTCAATGACCAGCAGCCATTTGACGGACTGAAAGTCGATCTTGTCAACTGCGCTAATTGATGGCAACAAAACACCCTGAAACAGTCAGTTAAGAGAGCTGTTAGGCGGACAGCAATGCTCACACTGTCGGAAGACTCGGCACAATTGATCCTGGAACCGCCACGCATGATGAGTTCTACCTGGCCAGCAACGAGGCCCTTTGCGGTGGCGACCTGAAACACCATGAGCATCATGAATGGAGGAGATTGTCCGGAAAAGTGTCGAATACGTACAATATTCAGATCATTACGTCCCACTCCAAGTGTGAATGCAAGATTGTCCACCATTTCATCCACCACGCTCTGTGACCTGAATAATTCCATGTTTTGGTAGTAAATGTTCCTGTCAAAGTTAGCAACAAAATTACAAATATAATCAACCTTCAATGATTACGGACCTCTTTGTAACTAGAGTTCCAGACAAAAGTGCTTCGTGAGATATCTCGATGATGCGGAACAAGGCTTCTGTATTCGGCGTAATTAGTGCTGCGGAGCTGGGTTGACAACAATTCCGTGGAGTGGCTGACCAAATCTTCGGAGCTCTTGCGGGTTACGTCCCGGAAAGCGTACGGAATCCATGTGCCGCCCATCCCTTGGGTTTGAGGCAGAGGCAGTCGGGTCGAATACTTGCGCGTTAGTCGACCGCCGATATGGTATGGTAATGGGACTCCCGACACTGATAGCATCCACAATGGTCTCGAACAAGGCCTCGATCTTTGTGAGGGCATCATCGCTAGAGTGGCTCTGTGGTACGATCACGATGTTGTGATGTACTCTAGTACTGCTAGCTCTTACCGGAGAAAGCTGCTCTAGGGGAGGAGAGGGCCGTTTATGGGAGTTGCTAATCTTGGGTTGAGAAGGTGGATGGAGGTACTGGTTGCGTATCGGACAGAAATACATGCTTGCAACAAACAGTAGTAGTGAGATGAGAAATCAATGCTGTCTGATAGTGTACCTGTAGTTGTGACCGATGGATCCTAATGCAGGCCATAGCAGGGCAAAGAGTGAGAGTCGAACGGCATCGAGGGTTTGACCAACTTTAGCTGAGTCCAATTTGGTGGGCGGACAAGCGGAAGCTTAAATGAGAACGTTTTTGGGAAGAAAAATTGTGATATTGGTGGTACAATACCTCTAGTGAGTCTCGAAATTATTTCAGAAAGAGCAAACATCATCAGGAAGGTGCTTCGGATGTTCTCTGTCTTTAAAGTGCGCCTTCCTATGCTGGAGGTTGCGAGTGTCTGTGATAAGTAGCTGAGCAGGTACTTAGATACCTCTAAGTAACTGAAGTAAAATCGGGATCAGATGCATTGTCGTTGCTGGACCCACCCGACTTACACAGCACAGTGCAAACCAACCTGCCTGGTCCGGCACCATCCGATCTGCACCATCTCCAGACCCCTCCGCTCTCCCCACACCTCGGGGCCCCCCAAGATCTTGGCGCCATTGGCCCTGTCAAATGGGTCGAAGCTCCAACTGAACTTTACGGGAACACGACACGACCCCTCCCGATTGGATTGGCGCATGGCCAATTCAGGGGTAATGTTGTGGTGTCGTCTGTTACGTCGTCAATTCTTCCTACCTTAGTAGTGTATCTCTCCCAATCCGTCTTATCCTCTGGTCTGGCGCCGATCTTTGTCTTTGTTTCTTTTTCTCCCTTTTGTTTCTCCATCATTAATCCAGCCCGTCCATGATGGCGAGGAAGCAGGCCACTGAAGCCCCGGCGGTCTCAAACGGATCACCCAAGAAACGGTCCAGCGCCGACAGCGACAATCACGATGTTAAGCGGCCCCGGCTACAGGAGAGCACCGAAAAGGCGCGTTGGCGTTTGAGCAGTGAGGGCGGCCGACACACATGGCACTATCTCGAGGATGACGAGGCTACAAAACAATGGCCGCAGTCATATGCTGACAAGTACTTCCTGGGAATGCCTTTGGTAAAACATCCAGCCGTAAGCTCCTACAATACCGATGCCACATGCTAACCTTGCGCGCCAACCTTACAGGAGCTCCCCGAACTTCCCAAGGCGACAAACCCCCTCGATGCGGTACGAAATGGCCTTACTTTCTTCGAAAAGCTCCAGCTCCCCGAGGGCCATTGGGGTTGCGAGTACGGTGGCCCCATGTTCCTCCTCCCCGGTGTTGTCATCGCTCGTTACGTCACCAAGAACCCCGTCCCTTGGTATTATGCTACCGAAATCAAGAACTACCTGTTTGCACGAGCGAACCCCGTCGACGGCGGATGGGGGCTACACATTGAAGGCGAGAGCACCATGCTGGGTACGACGCTGAACTATACGACGTTGCGCCTTGTGGGTGTGGAGGCAGACCATCCGGTCATGGTGAAAGCGCGAGCAACAATGCATAAGATGGGAGGTGCTATTTACGCGCCACACTGGGCCAAGTTCTGGCTCACGGTATTGGGCATTATGAAATGGGACATCGTAAACCCTGTCCCGCCCGAGCTTTGGCTGCTCCCGGACTGGGTGCCGATTGCGCCGTGGAGATGGTGGATTCACATGCGCCAAGTCTTCCTGCCTATGAGTTACCTATGGTCCAAGAAGTGGCAGGCGGAGGAGACGGACTTGATTCGGGAGTTGCGCAATGAATTGTTCGTGGAGGATTGGAACAAGATTGATTGGGCTGGAAACCGCAACACCATTCATCCCAACGACAACTATCACCCAAAAACCGCCTTCCTCAACACAGTCAACTGGCTTCTTGTAAACATCTGGAATCCCGTCTTCCGAACCAAGTACTTGGTAGAGAAGGCAGAGGCATGGGCGTCGGAGCTCATCGACATGGAGGACGAAAACACGGATTATTCTGACCTAGCCCCTGTCAACGCGGCGATGAACACCGTTTGCTGTTATGTTCGGGATGGACCTGGCGCCTACTCTGTACGAAGGCATGTGGAAAGGCTAGATGAGGTACTGTGGGTCAATGCCGAGGGTATGCTTTGCAATGGTACAAATGGCGTGCAATGCTGGGATACTGCCTTTGCAATCCAGGCTATCATGGACGCCGGCCTGACTGAAGACCCGCGGTGGAGGCCGATGCTTATCAAGTCATTGGAATTCCTCGAGGACCAGCAAATTCGAGAAAACGTCAAGGATCAGGATAAGTGCTATCGTCATCCCCGCAAGGGTGCTTGGGCATTTAGCAACAAGGACCAAGGGTATGCAGTCAGCGATTGTGTCTCCGAAGCGTTGAAGTCCGTCATCATCCTGCAAAAGACGCCAGGCTTCCCTACTCTGATTGATGACCAGCGTATTTTTGACGCCGTTGACACAATGCTTACCTATCAAAACCCATCTGGCGCCTGCTCATCCTACGAGACTCCGCGCGCCGGCCAGTGGATGGAGGTTCTGAATGCTGCAGAAGTGTTCGGCAACATCATGGTCGAATATGAATATCCTGAATGCACCACGGCCGTCCTCACTACACTCTCGCTTTTCAAGAAACACTGGCCCAATCATCGCACAACCGAGATTGAGAACTTCATCACCCGCGCTGTCAAGTGGATTAAGAGCAATCAGAAGCCTCATGGTGGTTGGTATGGCAATTGGGGCATTTGCTTCACGTACGCCACTATGTTTGCTTTGGAGAGTTTGGCCAGCGTTGGTGAAACGTATGAGAACAGCAAATATGCCAAGAAGGGATGTGACTTCCTCGTCGCCAAGCAGAGGGAGGACGGTGGTTGGTCTGAGAGCTACAAGGTAAGTCTCTTCGTGCCTGGACCATGCCAGATTTTGTATGAAGCTAACCAGAGAGCAGGCATGTGAGACGGGCGAGTACGTTGAGCATCCAACTGGATCCCAAGTGGTCATGACCGCCTGGGCCCTTGTTGGGTTGATCAAGGCCAAATATCCCGATATCGAACCGATCAAGAAGGGCATCAAGTTGATCATGGACCGTCAGCAGCCTAACGGAGAGTGGCTGCAAGAGGCTATCGAGGGTGTTTTCAACAAGAGCTGCATGATATCTTACCCGAACTACAAGTTCAGCTTTCCGCTCAAGGCACTGGGCTTGTTTGCAACACGGTATCCGGACGAGAAGGTCGTTTGAACGCTCAGCCGGATGCAGATATTGCTAGATGACGTTGCAAAGCTCGAATGGAGGAATGATACTGAATGGCCTACATAATGTTAATACATATGATTTGATGTCAAGATACTGTCATGTCTCGCGAAATTGGGATCCGAGAAAGCCAGGTAGAGGTGAACAACTGTACTGTACAATTTTCATGACCTTCCTGTAGCAGTGAATTTCCCTACTACAGAGGGATCTCGGAGGCCCAATGTGAGAGATTCAGTCTGGAAATACAGAGTTGTCTTCAGGTTTTGATCTGCGGATTCGTGCCTTTTCTGTTTTTTTTTTTCTCGTTGTTTTTTTTTTCTTCTTTTTTCTCAATCTACGAGACTAAACACGATCTGAATAATTCAGTTCCTTTTGGAGATGGTCGTCGGCTTGGGTCCTGAATGTAAACCTGGCCATCAAGGTGCGCACTTGCTAGTTTCGCTACAGGGTAGACTGTGGTACCAATTCAAAAATAGGAAGGCGGTGAAAGAGGCATGCGCATTTCCCCCCCCTCCTGCCGGCAGAATCAAGCAAGAACCCCACCATGCATGACCGAACGGAGCTAGGAGCTAACAGTTACGTACCCCTTGATATAAGAAGTGGTAGCTGGTTCTTTCCGTTTCCATCAACCGGCACCTTTTTAACCAAACGCAATCCATTCTCTCCAAAAACAGATTTCCGAGACGCTCATCTTCTTGTAGAAGTCACTTTCCAACCAAGCCCATACGTCAGAATCTCACTACAAAATCAGTTGTTTGACGCTCAACCACAATGTCAGCAACCACGATCGCTCAGAAGGGCATCGATGCTCTCGCGAAGGGTGATCATGCCACGGCCATCACAAATCTCGACAAGGCACTTGAGTCTTCCAACTCACCAGCGTGGCTCCTAGCTCGCTCCAAGGCACACCAAAAGGCCAAGAATCTCGAAGCAGCGCTACATGATGCCGAGCTTGCTTACCATGCCGCAGCCGAACGTGGCTCTGGCACATCACGCAGCCACATGATCCAAGCCCAGTATCGCCGCGCTGTCATCTACTACCAACTCGGACGTTTTGCTGATGCAGACTGCTGTGCTAAGTGGAGCATGCTGCTCGCCGAAGGTCGACCAGCGCGCGAGGACGATGGTGTGGAAAAGAAGGTTGACTCGGAAGGAAATTATACGGTCACATACGACGAGTTCCTTGCCGATAAGGAAAACCAACCAAAACCGAAAACCTCTGATGGTAATGCGCTCGCCGCTGCCGAGAAGGGACCGTATTCCACAGATTGGAATATGGCATTCTCGTGGAGAAGCCAGGCTCTTGGAAGGCTCAAGAATTTGCCAAAGGATCATCCTGGCTGGAAGGTTAATGTCACCAAGATCCCGCCCAAGCCCGAAAAGAAGAAAGCTCAGAGCCCCGAGCCGGCCGAGTCGGCTAGTGAAGATGAGCTTAAAGAGCAAAAGCCCCTCCAAAAGGAAGCTCCTGCCCCTGGATCAGTTCCTGACGAGAAGATGAAGCTGCGTATTGACTTCTACCAGACCAACCAGACTGTCACTGTCAGTCTGTTTGTCAAGGACGTCAAGAAGGAAGACTTGAAGGTCGAATTTGGCAAGCGCCAAGTAAGTCTACACTGCATTAGATCACCAGAAACTGCCATTGCTAACTGAGAACGAAGGTTCGAATTTCTCCTATCCCTCGTGAAGCCGCACCCTACGTCAAGCCCGGTGACAGAGAAGCCACCTCAACCCTTGTTCTCGCCGGCGAGATTGATCCCTCGGCCTCCAGGTGGTCCGCTTCGCCACGCAAGATTGAGCTCGTCCTGCAAAAGGCCACTCCTGGTGTTAAATGGGGTCGCTGGGGCGAGGAAAAGATTGGCATTGTCGAATTCGACGATCAAGAGCCTGCTATTACAGCGACATCATCTTCTGCTGCCTCAACTGCCAAGCCAGCTCTTCCTTCGACCTCTACTCCCGCAAAGGTGCCCGCTTATCCCACGAGCAGTAAATCGGGCCCTAAAAACTGGGACAGCCTGCCTGTCGAAGACGACAAGGAGGATGGCCAGGATATCAATGGCTTTTTCAAAACTCTCTACAAGGGCAGTACACCTGAACAGCAGCGTGCCATGATGAAGAGCTTCCTCGAGAGCAATGGCACAACGCTGAGCACCAACTGGGATGAGGTCAAGGATAAGGTCGTTCCCACGGTGCCCCCGGAGGGAGTCGAGCCCAAGCCGTGGAACGGTTAGTTGACACTACCAGGTTGGTTGATGACGAAACTCGCCAAGTTGTGTAGTTTCTTAACTGGATTTCGCTTCAGCAGAGGAGAGACAAACGAAGCGATCAACGTAGGTGAAAAAGAACAATATGAGAGCTCTGAAGATGTGCGGGAGTTTTTTTTGGAGCTGCTCAGGGGTAACCTGATCAATAGCAAGAATAGCAGGAATGGATGGGGAACTTTGACTCTCTTCGACAGGCTTGTCGCGATCACTTGTCAGAAAGGATGGGGACGGTTTGAACTCGTATGGAGCAATTCCCAGCTCTTGATCCTCTGCTCCTTGACGTGGATGTCAATTCTACCTCTACTCATATTTCTGAGCACAGTGTCGTGGCTGAGTTGTGGGAATTGAGGCCGTTTGCGCATGCCCCTTTTGGCTTGTGCGGAGGCGCCTGTTTCGTTGGCCTGATTTGCGGAGTTTTCAAAGAAAAATTGATCCGGCTTACATACCAAAATAATTTGAGGAACAATTTGCGATAGTCTGAGGCTTACAGAATCAGTACATAGAATATTGCGAAGCGAAGTTGGTCCCAAGCTACTGCATCAAAGAACGATATCCTGATAATGTTGTTCTGTGAATATTTATCAGCACCTGGTTATGGTTCGTGCACAGACTTGAATGATGACCATACCATTATCCTGCTATTCTGCCAAGTTACATCGAATCAAGACCTTTCACTTGACTTAACAGCGCGTATATACAGGTCAAATCATACTCGTTGCTCATTTGCAGTGAATATGATTAGGTTGTTATTACCGCATCGACAAGGTATGTGAAGTGTCCTAGTACGGGTAGTCTATCTTTCTATCTATGTAGGTATCATGGCATAAAGTCTCATTACTCCTGTTTCCGCCCAAAGGTCTCTCAAATACTGTGTGTACTCGTTTAATCTACGCGGTCTTTACTATCCGGCGAGCCAGCCATCCTCGGTCTGGCCTTGTTTCCACCGATAACATCAGCCCGGCTCTTCCTATCATCCACCTCCACCACGCTCATATCCATCCGAACCTTGAACTGTCTTCCCCTCCACTTGACCGTTGTGCCCAGCAATACGGCCGTGGTCCAAATAGGCAGTGCCAGAAACTCTCTTCCCAACCACGCGGCAATCCACTCCCTGAATGGCCTCTGCGCCGTTCCCCCTGTCCTTGACGTGCCCCTGGCAAAGAAGGGTGTGTTCTCATCCACATCCAAACTATGCAGCCGGAACAGCTTGCTGGTCAACCACCTATCAATCGACATCCAGATCGTTACCGCCCCAGCCCACAAAGTAGCCATGGCGCTCCACGTCTGTGGCACGCCAAACGTGCTGTTGAACCACGGCAGCGTAGTCACCGCAAAAGCAAAATACGCACAACACACCAGACTCTCCACGCCCGGCTCCACCAGCGTCGCAGCCAAAACCGTCCACTTCCTCACGCGCAGCCAGCGCACGCGCCTCGCAATGTACGCGGCAACGGACATGCCTGCCATGGGTTGGACGGCCACTTCACCAAAGACCAGGCCGTGGTTTTTGTACCCCACGGAGCCGGGGAAGGAGGAACGCCAGATTAAATCGCCGATCAGGTGGTCTTCACAGATGTACGAGGAAAAGAAGTCGATACCGGTGCCGCGGGTCGAGTCCGAAGAGTGGAGAAGAGGGTTGGAGGAGACGGTGGTGAAGGCGTCGAGATGCGACTTGCGGAACATGTTGGACTTGCCGACAATGCAAGGGGCTACGCCGACGGCGTTGATGGCGCCGTAAAACTTGGCGTGGGTGGTGGACATGAACATTTCTTCGAGGCGGCCGCCGTGGGCGAGGAGGCCTTGGTTTCGGTTCTGATTGTCTTTGGGAACGGCGGTGGAAGGGAGAAGGGATTGTCCTTCGGTTGAGGAGGATTTGTTGACGGCGCGGGCACCGGACGAGCTGTTGTCTAGGTCTACCACGAGAGGGAGCTGATGGACGAATTTATAAGGGGGCGTTCTGTCAACGCCGCCGCCGCTGTTGGGTTGGAAGCCAATGAGCTTGTCAACCATCCTCCCTGCTGCGTTCTTGGCCACCCAAACATTGCAGTCCACGATCCAGATGACGTCGCCCTTTGCCTCGCGGTATGCGCGGCTGATGTTGCGGATTTTGGGGTTGGGGCCTAGGTTGTTGACGTGGCCGGCACTACCGTGGAGGATTGGGTCTTCTTCCTCAACGAGAACCTGCGCGTCGAAGTTGGGGAAATCGACCACAAGCTGGCAGAGGACGGGGTAGGCCGGGTCGCTCTTGGAATCGACGCAGAGACGGATCGAGAGCTTGGACTTGGGGTAGACGAGCCGGAAAGTCGAGGCGAGGCATTCGTACAGGCCAACCTCTACGCCCTTGACAGGACGGATGACGGTAACGTGGGGGACTTCATTTTCGGGCAATGAAGGCGATGCGGGAGGGGGGAGATGTGTGGTGTGGTTGCGGTAACTGTCAGATGTGCATATCCATAGTTAGTGACCCATGTAGAGGTTTGCGACAGCTGCAATGGCTGCGCGCGCATACGTTGTGGTTCGTTCGCTTACAGCTTGGTGATGCCGACAAGTTGGAGGAGAAAGACAGTACAGCTCCAGCCAAGACAAACCAAGGCCGCGCCTTGGACAATGTTTATAGACATTGGAACATAGCACTCCGTCTGTCTATGCGAACCTGATCGAAGGGAAGAAAAGACAGTGATCCGAAGGGAAAAAGGACCGACGTAGCGCGGCGGCGCAAGAACAAGCAGGCAGATTTAGGAACGGGCCGGATGCAGGGAAGTGTGAAAGGAGAGAAATTCTTTTGGGATATCGGGTGGCTAGGATGAGGTTCCTTAGAGCTTAGGTCAGCTTAGAGGTAGGTTGAGCTTGGTAGCACAGGGAACAGTTGCCAGCCAGACAGAGGAGAGGTGGATAAGTATGCATACATCCATCCAGCAAACAAAACCTGAATAGGAACTGAAGCTATTTATTATCGGGATTTGCCTCAGGGAACAACTACCTAACTACAGTACCAGGGTGGAGATGGTATGGAATCGCATGAGCTATCCCGCCAAACTGCTGATCGTCACAGAGAAAAAAAAAGGAGGTCTCGCAGCGGCAGATGATCGTTCTGGAGGACCGGAATCATCGGATGTTGAACTGAAAATTGGACGACATGTTTGCGCGCGGTAGGAATGCGCGGTCTATGGTAAGATCACGATGGATGACAGCGGGAGCGGAAGCCCCCAGCTCAACCCGAAAGTGTGAGCCTGGGTTCCCCCAGTCGAATTGACAGTTATGGGGATGTTCACTTGTCATGGATCTGAAGAAAACAAGGGAAAAGTGACGCTTGTCGGCTCGTCCGGCAACGGCCGCTGTTCTACTGCGGTTGCGAGCAAAAGTAAAACCCCCTTGTCAGGTATCTTGCACGGACCACCATAGCCAAAGCTTCGTGAGCACTGTGTGTTCGACGACCTGATCCACGGGTTAAACTTACCCATCTCACCATAGTAGTGTACCCAAACGACTGGATGGTCGCGATCTACGCGACAACGGCACGGTGCCTGGCAGGCATCATGATTCGGCGCGAGTCCCTGAACTGCCTGCCCCGGTCAAGTACCGTCTCAGGGGCAGCTTATGTCAGCCAAGCTTGATGCTTATCGCAAAGTTCCGCGCAAACGACAATCAGCCCCACTTCATCAAGCCCTGGGGGAGACGTGGGGCTCGGCGGATGGAATTCTTTTGCTCCGGTCGATAAAATCCGGGACCCAAATCTTTTTTTTCTGTTCCTGGCTTTCAATATTTTTCAGCACAACGACATCACCCAAGCCCAATTGGAGAAACAGCATGACTGGATCATGAACTGAACTCTGGGCACAAGCATTCGTTATTTGAATGCCCAACAACTGGATCTTGTCGAACAGTGAACGTTATTGTCACTGCTGAATGGCTAGGCGCTTTCAAATCTCCATCTTGTCGCCCACATTCTGGGCGCAATATCACTCCAAAGTGTAAGTCACGACTTCATCATTCCTTCGGCGCGCATGTCCCGAGAGAGTTACCACTGTCCAATCGGCCTTGCCCTTGGACATCCCCCAAGTTGCGGTGATGACTCCTTTCGTGCTTAGAGCAATATATCCTTCAGTGGATCGTTCTGTGTTAGCCTCTGTATTAGACTACAACGGTATCTGAGCAACATCACAATGGGGACCTCTTGGATGCGCCATGAAAACTTGTCTTCGGTTGACATTGCTGACATCCTTCCTCATCAGGCCGATATGAACAGACACAATGGCTGAAAATATGACCATTACTACAATGGCGCAACCTAACGAATCACCGAGTAAATCTGGGGAGGAAGCTCCTGCGAGCACTAACCCCGCGGGAACATCTGCGCCGCCTCGACCCCCCAGAGTTCCTTACCATCAGATCTACAAGCTCCCTGCGCCAATTCGTACTTTTCCGCTGCCTACCTTTTACCCCAGCAACCCCCTTTCTCTCTTTCACCTTGCTGTCGCATGGTTGAGACAAGTGCTATTGCCTCCGCCCGCCGAACCGTCAGTGATACATGAGGGAATCTGGGATCCCGATACTCGCTCCGTACACGTGAAGGATCCTAAGTCTATCCGCGCTCTGTGGGAACAGGGCTTCTATGGAAAAGGAAGCTTGAGTCGTAGTGAACCCAACTGGTTCAAGAGAGAGCTTAGCCGCCGCGGTCTTGACGGTACAACGGTTAGCGAAGAACGCACCGCGTCGCGCCGTGAAGAACGCCGGCAGGTTAAATGGGAAAGAGCAAAGGCTGAGCTGGAGGCCATCGAGAAGCAAAAGCTCGAGGAAGCCAAGCTGAACAGTGAAACTGTAAATGCTGCTATCCCAGAGACTCTCGCCATCGAGACTGAGCCCGAGCCTGAAGTTCTACTTGCCTCTCTTCCTGATCATGTCCTTTCTGCCACATCGACCATCCCGCTATCGCGGGCTGCGCCTACGAACGAGTTTGTTCCCAAGACAGTAGCACATGGACATGTCGAGCCGAAGCCACCGGTTGGCCCCCTGGAGCTGCTTGCGCTGCCAAACTCCTATGCCCTTGTCCGCGGCGAGGAACCCGCGCTATCGCAAACTGAGCCGGCAACCACTGAAGAGAATGCGCGCAAAGAACTCAAGCCGCCTGTTGGTCCCATCGAGTTGTTGGCTCTCCCTAACTCTCTGGTCGATCTTGTTGCACTATCAGTCGTATCCGTCTTGAGCGAGGATGTCGGTATTGATGAAGATGAGTATTCTACAGAGGACCAGTTGGAGGCAAGTGCCCTGACCAACGACGAACCCGAGACCAGCGCCACCGAGGCCAATGATACCACCTCTTCCTCATCCCCTCCTTCTACAGACGAACTGCCCGACAGCCAGCCAGCACAGGAAGACATCCCCGCCACTCCTGAAAGGAGGAAGAGTGTTCGCTTCTCTTCCACCGTTGAGTCTACCACCTTCCAGCACACCGATGCAGCCTCTGAAGTCAAGAACAACAACGGGTCTTCTGACGTTGAAGCCTTCTCCTCTGTTGTCTCCGCCGTCGGAAAACCTTTTATCTCCAATGTCGAACCTACCGTATCCTCTCAAGAGTTGGTTGACAAGGAGCACTTCCAACTGGCTCCTGAAGAGGCCTTCTTCTTGACCTTTGGCCTCGGCGCTCTCCGCGTTGCCGACCCAGTTACCAAGGCTCCCATCTCAAACGAACAGCTTCTCATCAAACTTCGTGCCAACTCTTACTTCCCTCCTCGGTCCGTCGAAGACCTGAGCCCTGAGGATCCCTTCCTTGTCCAGTATGCTGTCTATCACCACTTCCGCTCTCTTGGCTGGGTCCCCCGTCACGGTATCAAGTTTGGCGTCGACTGGATCATCTACCAACGCGGCCCGGTCTTTGACCACTCCGAGTTCGGTATCATGGTGGTACCGTCATTCTCCGATCCTCGCTGGAGCGATTTCGAGCACGAGGAGTCCAAGAAAACCTGGTCTTGGTTGATGGGTGTCAACCGTGTGTTATCTCATGTGCTCAAGAGCTTGGTACTCGTCTATGTCGACGTACCGCCCCCTCCAGTGTTTGATGAGGAAATGAAGAAGGGTGGTATTGCGGCTGCGCTCAAGAAGTTCGCGATTCGTGAGGTTATGGTCAGGCGGTTCTCCGTCAACCGCAACAGGTAGCAAAACTAAGAAGCATGTTGGGGTCGACGAAGCATGGGCACACCTACACAGCATTGCATGGCGTCTAGGTTTTTTTTTTTTTTTTTGGGTTGTCTGGCGGGATCGGAAAAGGTTACAGACTGTAGCACCACTTGCATGGCTAGATGTCTAAGTTTTAACAGAGGATGTTTCGAAAGATATCATGTTAGCTGGTATGCACATGCTGAAATGAGATCGCGCGAATGGGTATAGACTTTTCCCTCAGAACCTAATTCTACCATGTTGTGTCTTGGCGAGTTTGGAAATCATATATTGAACATTAACGCAGGCTTCGTTCTCCCATACGGAGAAAACAGATACCACGGTACGTGGCAAACGTCGCTGTTTTCTATCGTCCATATACCCATTTTGCCTAGAATTCAAAGCGCAGAAAAACATCTTCAGAACATTCCCGGATCCTTGGATCACCCCTTCCACCAAGTTCATTACTGTCCCTTCTGATTCATACAGTATGGTAGACTCCATGGTAGACTGCAGGGTAGGGGCGAGGGTTAGGGCTGAGAATTGTTCACGTGAAGCTGCATTTCGTTCCTTGTTTTGTTTTTTGGCCATCAGCCCTTGAAGGTTGTTGGCAAGGGCAAGGGATTATCATGCGACCATGTAGATAGAACCATGAAATCTGCGGAAACTCTGATGGTTGGTCACAGCTGAACAACCTCAATGAATTGTTTCTTCCCAAGGGACCCACGTGACGCGGGATTGCACAAAATTCACGATTGGCAGAATAAACAGGGCCCGAAACAGTACAAGTACAACCAAACAACTTCAAGATCTCAAATCTCGAAACTTGATAAACGAACGAATCATTCTCAACCACTCATCACATTATCCCTGTTTTTCATTTGCAATTTCAAAAATTTTTGTTTCGTTTTTTTCTTTCGAGATAACTGCTACCGCCAAGAGAAACCCGCCGAGTCTCATCAACCATTGTAAAAGAAACACATCTCGGGCCGCAATACTCCAGGAACATCAAGCACCCCATCGGTCCTACCCAACTAAAATCCATTCACAATGTCAGACGCAAACAATGTCTTCTCCCAGCTTTCCGGCTCCACCCCCGCCGACGCCTCCATCTCCAAAGAGCACGGTCTCGCTTACTGGGAATCCGTCAGCGCCGACGAGAACGGCATGCTAGGCGGTATCCCGACCTTCGCCGGCTTCGCCAACACGTCCAAGATCGACCTGCAGGGTTCTCGCAATTTCCTAGCCAAGTTCGGCATTGGTTCCAAGCCAGGCTTGCGCAGGTGCAAGCGCATCCTAGAGGGCGGGGCGGGTGTGGGAAGGATCACAGAGGGCTTGTTGACTGAGTTGTTGGTGGTGGATGAGAACGAGGAAGGGAAAGGACCTGGGAAGGTGGATGTGGTTGAGCCGATTGCCAAGTTTACGGCAAAGCTGCAGGGGAAAAAGGGGGTGGGGAAGGTGTACGTGATGGGGTTGGAGGAGTGGGTTCCTGAGATCGGGGAGGGGGAGAATAAGTATGATTTGGTGTGGACGCAGTGGTGCGTGGGACATTTGACGGATGAGCAGCTGGTGGCGTACTTGCAAAGGTGCAAGAGCGCATTGGCCGAGGATGGGTTGATTGTGATCAAGGAGAACACGACGGTGTTGGGGAATGATGAGTTTGACAAGGAGGATAGTAGTGTTACGAGGTGAGTCTTTTTGCCCACAAACTCCGTTGGTGATGGAAATGGGTTGTTTGAGGTTTGGTGGGTGAGACTAACAAAATGCGGTAATGACAAACAGAGGCGAGGCGACATTCCAGAAAGTCTTCCAAAAGGCTGGGTTGAAGGTTGTCAAGGCCGAGTTCCAAAAGGGCTTCCCCCAGACGAGGACCATGAAGCTTCTGCCGGTACGGATGTACGCTTTGAAGCCTTGAGGATCTGGAGAGTAAGAACAAGTACCACGATCAAAGTCACTATACAGCGTATCTGGAAACGAACGACCGACACGAATACACCAGGTTTACCATCATTGAGGGGTTATGGACACCTTCGGTCTACGTGGAATGGTAGGCACCCAAAAGAGAGAGAAGGCCGTCACCTCCAGGTTCCTGACTTCCTGGCAGGTCCAATCCGGCATCCAAGATACAAGAAGGCCATCACTATCAACAAACACCACCTTACTGGACCGCCTCAAGGTTGGCTTGGATTACAGATTAGGTTGAACGGAGGATCAGAGAAACTTGAAATACACTAAATCACCTCGACAGCTGAAGACACAACTTCCTTCCCTTCCTTCCTAGCCGAGCCACTTGAACCTCGTCCTTCTTCTCATCCTACACCCTAACCTGCACAACCCTCCACGGCCCAGCCACATGTTCCCTTCCCCAAACCTCCTCAAGACTTTCCGGTTCATCCGACTTCCCACGGTAAACCTCAAAAGGATTCCTCTTTGGACGCTTCAACGCCTTCCTCAAGATCGCCTTCGCCTCCGCCCCATCACGTGTGAACACAAACGGAATACTCTCAAATTCCTGAAACAGCGCCTTCTCTTTCTTTTCCCTGACAAACTCCTTGAACGCACGTGTATGTTGCTCCCGTTGTAGAGCCTCCTTTTCCAAAATCCCTGCGACTTCGATGATACGTGCTAGGGATGGTGGACGCAGGTCAGGCTGAAGTACAGACTGTAATTGGTCATTCTCGTTCAGGAACCCGAGGTTTCTAATGAGCTCGAGCAAGAGTCGGGCGTGCGTGTCTTTTATGTCCTGCTGACATGAGGGATTCGGGCCAAACCACCACGACAGAGTTGGTCCATTATTGCACATTCCGGGGCTGGCGCACACGGGGTTTGCTTTGTGTCTATGCCTCGATGATGTCGGTTGATTTTTCTGTTGCGCGATCTGCTTGACCAAATCTCTCCGGTGCGCTTGAGGTCGCGGAACCGGGAGTCGAGCACTGCCATAGCCGATATCTCTGGTCGCGTTTTTGCTCATGGACCAAAAGATCTTGGTCAAATTACAGTCATGATCCATGATCAGATCCCATCGACGGCGGGAACCTTCAGGGGCAAGACCAGGTGGCTTGGTTCCCTGCGGCTGCTGATCGAATGGTATCCCGTTTCTAGGGTGAAATTTCCTCGAGTCTTGCAGTGACTGGCTTGCGGTTCGAGCCATTCCAAAGTCCCCAATGTAAAACTCTGGGAGAGGGTCTTCCTCAGTCCAGTGAAGAAAAACATTGCTGGCGTGCAGGTCGCAGTGGTAGACGGCTTCGTCACCTCCTTGATACATGACCTCCAACGTCTCGCATATATGACGGATAGCACGCGCAACTAGTGAGATGGGAAGCTTTGGCAACAGAGCTTGAGGGGCCGTACCGTTTTGGCTACGTGCTAGCCATGGCCTTTGTTCCATGATGTAAGGCTTTACCAAGCCATAGAGGTTTCCACCATTACAGAACTTCCAGTAACTCACTTGGTAGCTCAAATGCCTACCGGACTTTTCGGTCTCCTGGTAAGCAACGACTTGTTCGTAATGAAGAAGGGTGATCCATCTTGGCTGGTAGTTGGCGAGACGGTGGGAACTGGTGAGGTGGCGTAGGACGCTGATCTCGGCTGGCTCGTCATGGTCGAGAGCGGAGGGACATAGTTTCCTGTCCACTTTCTGCACCACCTTCAGGCTTGTCTCTCTGTCTTGGACTAGCTGGGCATGACTTTGGATTCCGTGACCTAGTTTGCTGACGAAGTAATATCGTTTATGGGGGATGGTGGAGTCAAAACGGTACACGTAGCCGGGCTCAGGGGCAAGCTCATCGTGCTGTTTGATGAGACGCATAATTCGTGACGAACACTTTGATCTGTGTTCTGGGTGAGAAGGATGGTGTATAAGATGTCATGTTTTGATGGACCCACCGTCGGGTTCATATATTCGCGGCCATGAGCGTCGGTCGGACTGCGAATGTAAGAGGTCATGGAGCCAGAGAAGCTCATAGCATGTTTCTGAAAGCTAGGTATACTACACCCAAGGGAATGAGGAGGCACTTACAGGGCAATATTGATGATCCTTTTGACATCATATCGATACTGGGAGGAATCTGAGAGAAAATCAACAGTGAATGGTTTATGGCGGCGTAACAGACCCGGGTAAGCTTGTAAACGAGTCATCACATCTCACAACAGATGCGTAAGAAGGATAGATTACCGCAAAAAGCAGAATCGCGCAAACTACCAGGGGATGGGAGAAAAAGAAGCACAAGAAGACCCGATGTGTGGTCGACTTATAACTGATCGAAATTGCTTACTTGAGGTCCATCAAAGGCTAGTTCTGATGTTCCGAGCTGATTACAACGAGGTATTTGTGTTTGTAGTCAACCGTACATTTATCTGTGAATAGTTTCAGAGTGTCTCGTACCGGGCAAGCCACAATCAACACATCAGTCTGACTCAACGTCTCATTGTAGATGCGGTAGGTCAAGCCTATGCTTCCTTTCGGAGGCTTGAGGATAGGGGTTTTTTTTTCTCTTTTTTTTTTTTCTCTTTTTTTTTCCCCCTCCACAGTTAAGAAACTACTTCCCGAATTTCCATGTCTTCGTTATTCCAGCACATCGATACAGGTGCATGGCGTTCTAGCTATCCGAGTACACTTTCGGGTCTTGCGTTCTAAAGTCGTTGCGGGAAGAGACATCACTTGGGTAAGGAAAATGGATTGTCACTTGTTTACTACTTCGAACCTGTGAAAAATTCACAATCGCCCGGGTACCCTGACTTTCTGTAACCGTCCCTGCCTTTTTTTTTTTTTTTTTTTCTTTTTTTTTTTCATCGTTAAAGTTCGTGTCCGTAAATATGCGGCGATGATACTGTGTGTCTGGAACCGGCCGGGGTTTTTGACGCTTTGTTCAAGTAAGCACAGGTTCTATGGGAGTGTTGATACGTCTAACAGTCGCCCTTTGTTGCTCATCTTTTTTTATCTTCTTTCAAGCCCATCAACATGATTTGCATGTCCACAAAGCCCAGAACACTCACATCACTGAACAAGTGTGTATCGATATCACTGTTTCTTATTTTGCGCATAGATGAAGTTCGCCGCTGTGAAACTCCATGTTAGCCCGAGAAAGTCCATGGACCTTTCCGTTTGTGTCCACGACTTACCAAAGGGTACCAGTCCATTCTCAACTGCCCATTCTCTTACACCATGCGTCTTGCCGTTCACCGGTTTATCGTATCCCCAGCGCTTTCTCTCCTTGGGTTTCGACAAATGCAGCTTCTCACTCGTTCCATTGACGGGCGCGAGGGCCAAGATGACATATCTGTGCTTTCCGGTCTTTTCGGGCGGAGCCGGGGGTGTATAAGACACGACATCCTCCAAGGTACCGAGTGAAACGGACGAACAACATCCATGGATTTGGGTTTGTTCGTCGCTGATGGGACAATCCGCTGTTACGAGCGGTCCAACAGCAATCCAGTGGCAGAACTCAGACCATTTGGGGTCATCTCGGGACGGGGCATCGGGATCGGTGATGACAATCACGAGACTTGTGTGAGAGCGACGAAGGCATGTTGTAGACGCCACCAAGTCCTTGAGACGAATGGAGGGGGGATCTTGAAGGTCTTTTGGCTTGAGAGTATTACCCAGGGAGGCTTTGTTACCATGGGACCACTTGACTTTTAAGTCCAAGGTAGGGACGAAGTCATCCATGACTGTATTGGCAATCGTCAACTGCGAGGTCACTCCGGTTTTCTCGACGATGATCCGACTCACCAGTTGGAATGATCTCTGCTTTCTTCAATCTGGAAGATGCGAGTCAGACGGGGTCCAGACTGAACAGCTTACATCCAAGGCCAGGCCGAATTAACTGAATCACTTACGCCTTTCTGACTTCATGCGGAAGTTTGGCTGCTTGCTGGTCTCCATTGTCGAGCTCACCAACCAAAACATGTTGATTTGGGAGGCGGACCAAGCTCGCAGCATGAGCCAACCTGGCGAGCTGGCCAAAGACAACAAGACCAAACGCCAACTTCATAACTGCAGTTTGTAAAGTACGAGAGGTTCGAATTCAGTAGGATGATCAAAATTGTGTTGAAAATGTCTTGTCGTCGATGTTCCTTCAACCCGTGTGAGAACTGGGGAGGTCTTATCAGCAGCGTATGACCGGCAGCTGATAAGGATCCATGATGTCATATGCACACAGCAGTGACTGCATGAGCAACGGAAAGAACAACTGCAGCTGGTCGTCTGCAATGGTCGCTTTCGTGATGAATTGAAAGATGTGAGTTCATTTACGCCTTCTCTAATATCCTCCGGTTGTTATTGCCAAGTTAGGAAATATCATGGTGGCATGCAAGTCTAGACTCGCTGAGGCAGTCTTGGGCGTGCGTGAGAACCTTGCTGGTGAAGGAAGCTCGGGCAGGTACCACACCCGAGACTCTGGAGGAAGGTCCCATGAAAATCTTTCCCGTTCCGTTCCACACCTTCCTTCGTGTCCCTGTACCACCAGTACGTCCCGAATTTACTTATGCTTTTCTCAAACCTCCCCCTTACATCTGTACAGTACGTAAGTACTTGGACACTTCGATAACCCACGACGTCGACATGGTCATGCCTTGCAATTACCGTCGATTGACTGTCCTGGCCACGAAACGTCCGGATTCCCAAATGTCGACAAGTATTCAACTGAAATTATTCAAAAGCTGCGAGACATTGGTCGAACAGCTACTATATGCCCTTTTAAAACAGTTGAGTATTCAAGCATTCAAGAAGAGTCGGTAACAACTCTTACAGTACATGTCACGAAATCCCGTTGTAAGCCAAACGTGGCTCGCGGGTAGACTTCGTGAGACCCCATCTTTCCCCCTTCGCATACGGTCCATTGCTTCATCGTAGCCGAGCTCAGGCGTCCTAATCTCTTCGAACATCTCCACACCATTATGTCAAGGTCTTCAGGTTTGATGGTTTCGAACGCCTCCCTCGCGGCAACCTATGACTTACTCACTTGCCTATGTGGTCAATGAGCGTCATTTTGTCGCCACAAACTTCATTTGCTTCTCATCGTCCCAAGTCATGAGAACTTCCCCCGCGGTGGTTTTTGCCATGGACTGGGTATCCTGGGACTAACATTAGGGGATCCCTTCTCATCCGTAGTTAGTTGGGTAGGCCATTTTGCCCCTGCTTGAAGGAAAATTAAATGAATCTACGTGCTCGAAGATGCCCTCGAGCAACGTTCTCACTGTACCACTAACTATCATGTCATCACACACCTTCTTCACCTGTATATCGAAGCAACCACTTACCACAAAGAATGCACAAATTCAGGAACAGGATGTCCTCAATCACTGACAACGCTGCCGCGCACTTGCACCTGGACGGAGTCGAGAGCCTCAGCCGGAGCCATACTCCCATGCACTTCTCCAGACAGTCGACACCTCAGCCTCCCGCATCACCACTTGAGCTTCTTCGAAGACATGTCCATCCTTTCCCCTCGCTTGCCGAAGCCCTAGACGACCCCAAGAAGGACATTTTTCGATACTTTGACTCCTTCAGCTCCGCCAAGGTATTGCTAATTGGCGATGCGTCTCACGGCACTTCCGAGTTCTACGCGTTCCGCGCCGCGCTCACACGCTACATGATCGAACACCATGGCTATAATATAGTCGCGTGCGAAGCCGATTGGCCCGACGCCGAGTCCATTGACCGATATGTCCGTCGGCGCCCAGGGCCGGGCCCACGAGCAACGATTGAGTCCGAAGCCGAAGCGCGGCGCGCAGGGAGAGAACCGAGCTTCATGCGGTTCCCACGGTGGATGTGGCGGAACAAGGAAACGCACGACTTTGTCGAGTGGCTGAGGTGTTGGAACAAAGGGAAAGATATGAAGAAGGAGGCGACTGGATTCTACGGGCTGGATCTGTACAGCATGGGCGCATCCATGCGGGCCGTCATTGCTTATTTGGAAGAGGTGGACAAGGACATGGCGGAGACCGCAAAACGGTGCTACTCTAGGCTGCTTGACTGGTCTGAAGATCCGCACGAATACGGACTGGAGACGCTGGTATCCGGGGGAAAGGGTTTCAAAGGTTATGAGGAAGATGTGGTCCAGGTGCTGCAGAATATGCTGAGTAAAAGGCTCGAGTACGAACGGGCAAAGTGGGATGGAGAGGAATTTCACGGAGGAGAGCAGAATGCGAGATTGGTAAAAGGTCAGTTCTTCTTGCGGTTGCGGGTTATCAGATCTGTTACTGATTTGACACTCACCAGATGCCGAACACTACTATAGAGCCATGTATTACGCACGCGATGAATCCTGGAATCTCCGCGATACACACATGTTCGAAACCCTCCAGCGCATCCTCGACCATCGCGGCTCCCATTCAAAGGCAATCGTATGGGCGCACAACAGCCACATTGGAGATGCCCGCGCTACGAGCATGAGCTGGTCCGCGGATGAACTCAACGTGGGACAGCTGTGCAAGGAGGCTTATGGTAAGAAGGCTTTGGCCATCGGCTGCCTGGGATACACGGGTAAGGTTGCCGCCGCCAAACGTTGGGACGGAGACATGAGTGTTATGCATGTCAAACCAGCTTTGCCCAACAGTTATGAGAGACTGATGCATGATACCGGTATTAAGAACTTTGTGTTAGACCTGAGGACCAAGCACTGCGACAGGGCGTTGAGGGAAGCTTTGATGGAGAAAAGACTGGAGAGGTTCATTGGAGTCATCTACGCTCCCGCGACGGAGCGACAGTCACATTACTCGTTTGCCGTTTTGCCTGAGCAGCTTGATGGCATTGTTTACTTTGACGAGACTGAGGAGGTAGGTGCATTGGAGGTTCATCAACCTCCTGGGCCACTTGAGTTTGATGAGACATGGCCTTTCGGGTTATGAGAAAGATGGGGTTCTGGAAAGCACCAAAATCTACACAGCAAACTGTAAGGAACACGTTGGACGTGGTTTTCTTTCTGTGGCTTAGATCTGGGTGCATCCTGAAACAATATGACAAAGATGAATCGGGGAGTTGATGAAGCAGACCAGACCAAATTGCAAGGGGCTTCCCACAGCTTTGGAAACGTAATTTAACGGAGACTGACTTTACAATGGAGTGGAGGAACGTACCTCCAAATGGTCATCTGATGTTCTTTAGACATTTGACAGGCATGTGATGTCAAGTTGGTGCACTGCCCCCGCGCAAGCACGGAGTCTTTTCCGGAAAGCGAGGGGAGCATAACGTCAAACGACCGTCACTGCGGAAGAGTACACAACAGTATGATAAGTAAAAAGAAGAAGAAGAAAGGGCCCTGCATGGGGGAAAGTGCTTGAAAGATCCAAGAAGCGCCAGAGTGTGCGCACATGATCCTGTTTGCTCCTGCATCTTCCACCACCCAAGCAGCTCTTGACTGGTACGAAGACAGGACGGTCCGATTCATCGTCGCTGCCATCTAATGCTTAGGAGCCTTTCCCCCTTGAATCTGAAGCCCTTTTTTCCACTGTTGTACGCCAGACCGATAGCTACTACCACCTGTTACTTAACAAAGATGGACCCTGGAAACCGTGAGCGCGGCCTCAAGGCTGCCATCAACAATCCGCGCGTATCCGAGCAGGCCAAGCAGCGCGATCGCGAGATACTGGAAAACGAGTTCGGAACTCACATGCCTGAAGGGCATAGCGCAGATATTGCGGAGGAGGAAGTTCTCGAAGATTTTTCCTCGAGCAAGCTTGGTTCTTCGTCGTCTACTGCCAAGAAGGGTCGTAGCAAGTCGACGGGTTCTCATAATGCTTCCACCGGCTCCAAAACCGAGTCATCCACGTCTGCAAATCTTGAAGGAAAGGACAGAGGAAACGTGTCAGTCCCCATCCATCCATCCACCCAACAAACAAAGTCAGAAGATCGAGATGTACGGTAGCTGACAAGCATGTTCCGCAAAGTATCCGCGGACTGAAGGCAGCGATCAATAACCCCAACGTGTCGGAGAAGGCCAAGGAGAAGGATCGCAAGAAGCTGCAAGATCTTGGAGAGTCCATGGACTAAATCATTTCTGCTACTCAACAAGGTTTGTTCTGGATCTGGGAGGGTACCTAAGGAGTCGAGAAAGTCAAGGAGGGTTTCAAGGCATATGGGAGAGTCAACAACATCGTAAAGGCATTATGTCATGTTCGTTACACCTACCCACCAAAAGTGAAGTTCAGAGACGACGGATTGAATGCAATCAGATTCTATTGACTCAGTCCCTCCCTTTCATCGATCTTTTGTGAAATAAAAGACGTAGGTAGGTGCGGTTGAATGGCAGTGACTGTTCTTGTATCTCACACGGCAGGAATGAGGTGGTACTCGTATAAACCGGAACGCCAAGACTCCATCCCGCTCCCGCTTTCCCGGCTTGAACGGCACGGAGCAGAACATTCGGGACCGCGCTTCATTGCCGACGGCGCCTTCCCGTTGGTAGTGTATCTGTCCATGGTATGAAACATTCGGGCCAAGATCCGGTCCGTTCCTTCCTCGTTTGAAAACCCATGCGGTGATATTCAGTGACGGATTGCGTGTTGTTTTGGGTTTGGGAGAAGTCGCCAACCGACCAGCAGGGAAAGTGATCAACAAACAACTGCAAGATCAGTGGCTCAACAGCTTCCAGAAAATCCCCGCAGGCAAGGGCAATCGCCTCAGATCAGGGTACTCATCGCCGATTCAGACGTCATCAAGGCCATTGACGCCAAACGGGAAGGAAAACCCCAAATAGTTTGGTTGCGACCGACAGTTCAGTCATCCACTAACAGATACCTTGCAATCTCTCGGCCAAATCTGTTAGCGTCACTTCTCTGGGAATCTTGACAGCCGGTCAACCCCCCGCTCGTTTGTCCACTTCGTGAGATGGAAAGAGCCCATCCGTGTCCACTCACCGAGGCCAAAACAACCAGATTAAATAATAATACGATTGCCTCCCCTTCAAGTCACAGTACACCACGCCGACTTTATTTACCACTGGTCCCCAGACGAGACTATACAAGCTCCCACCTACCCAACAACTTTCAACCCTCCACCACCATCGCCTCTATCTCGTAACCCCAGCACCGCAACACAAACCTACACTTCCGACCCAGACACAGAAGGCTTCACAGACACCCAACAGCGGTCGTGATTGTGACGCCAATCAACGACAACACAGCAGCGATCAATCACCAGACACCAACATGAGCACCGCCGAGCAACAGC
The DNA here is from genome assembly GCA_037102815.1 of Neurospora intermedia. NCBI lineage: Eukaryota > Fungi > Ascomycota > Sordariomycetes > Sordariales > Sordariaceae > Neurospora > Neurospora intermedia. Next base: position 3,263,332 of record BTPP01000001.1, on the reverse strand, counting down.
AACTTCCCTCGCGTGAGGAGCTCCAGCAGCGTGCTGTTGAGGGCCACCCCATCACTACCGATGAGGTTTCAAAGATCGCCAAGACGGAGGCTGAGCTGACGGACGGTCGTGGGCCTATTGCGGGCGGAGTTGCCGCGACGGCGCAGAGCTTGAAGGCCAAGCAGGAGCACTTTATTGAGGTGGCCAGCGAGGTGTCTCACAAGCCCGTCAACGAGGTCACTAAAGAGGATGCAGCTGCTGTTGAGAGCGCCGAGGTGTGTTTTTTTTCCCCTTTTCCAATGAACCAGCACCATATCATCACCGCTGCGGTAGCAAATCTAACCGGTTTGGACCTCCATACAGGCACGTCTTCTTGGTCACCGTCCCCCCAAGGGATCGACTGCCGCCACGATTCAGTCGATCGCCGACAAGAACGAGAGACTTATGTCCGAGACCAAGGAGGAGTCCTAATTGGTTGGGATTCGTTCGAAGTTTGCTATAATGGTTACGACGACATGGTTTGCACATTTCGGCATGGGAGTTATGAAGGATAGGCTTTGGGAGAGATTACACAAGAAACATGGCATATGGACAATGACTAAAACGCCTGGTGGGAAGAATTCGCTATGGGATCACTAGAGATTACATCAGATAGTGCAAACCCACACCAGCTTTAATAGTACAGCACGATGGATCCAAAAGAAACAATTTCGACATGTGCAAAGATTGCCTTCCATGATTAACGAGCCAGCCCAAAGGGTTTCACTTCACCCGCCCCACCATGTTCAGCGACCCCGCGAGTGCCATACGACTATTACTTATAAGTGATACATGTATGCTTGATGTGTAAGGAAGGTGAGAGTAAATGTTGTCACTGACCATGATATGGTCAGTAATTTCTATCAAGATGTTGTGATTACCAAGATGGCAAAATTATTCAATGTTGTGAACCAAAAATGCTTGTTTACTTGCTATCAAGTTAAGGCAGGTAATCTCTAGGTCATGTCGTCGTTACAAAAAAGTGATCACTCTTCATCCTCCCCTTTGACGTGTAGGTACTTTAAGCAGAGTACCAGTCAACCAAAGCATCCTCGCCAAGCTTATCCTTGATGATGCGCTCGCTCAGATCCCAGAGAGCCTGACCCAGAACGGGGTCGGAAGCTTGGGAAGTCTCCTTGCCAGGCTGGTCGGGGTCACTGAAGTACCACCCGTTCAGGTTCTGTTCCTCGATCTTGGGGTCAGTAAGCGCCCACAAGGCACTATAAGACCCCTGCTTCACATCACGGCCAAAGGCCAGTGTGGCCCATGTGAGAAGCTTGCCGGTGATGCCAGGGTAGGCGTCCTTCCATTGTTGTTGCATGGCGGTGTTGACCTGTTATTGTATCCCACGTTAGCAAGCCGAACTCAACAGAGGCGATGTTCGTGATGTGACAGAAGGAACAAACTTACTGCACCAGGATGCACCGAAGCCGCATAGATGTTGTCGCCATTCTTCTTAATCACCTTCTCCGCCAACCCGTACTTGGCAAACAGAATCATCGCCAACTTGGTCCTCCCGTACAACTCCGTCGGTCCCAAGTCCGGGTTATTGATCTCATCGAGACTGGCAAAATGCACCGCGCTCGGCGCCGCCCGATGCATCTCGCTCGCCTCAAACACCACCCTCGGCGCGGGGGTATTCGGCAACTTGCTCGTCTTCTTCAGCACCGGGTACAGCTGATTGACCACATAATACTGTCCCAAGTAGTTCACACCAAAGTGCCGATCGATCCCGTCCGCGTCCAGTCCGTACTGGTTCGTGTTGATGCCCGCCGACAGAACCAGGAAATCGAGCCGGTCGAGCTGCTCGCGCAGTTCCGAGAAGACAGAGCGAACCTGCGAGAGGTTTCCCATGTCGCATTCGCGCCATTCAACGACTGCGCCGGGGGTCTCGGCCGTGATGGTGGCTTTGGCATCATCGCCTTGCTCTTCCTTGCGGTTCACCATGATGACGCGGCAGCCGGCATTGGCGAGGGCACGAGAAACTTCAAAGCCGATGCCGAAGGCGCCGCCGGTCACGACGGCTACGCGGCCATTGAGGTCGGTGGGCTGGACAGGCTTGGGGCCAATGCCGGTGGCTTTTTGGAGGATGGACTGCATGTTGCTTGTGGTTTTGTTGTTGTTGTTTAGTTTCTTGTCAGTAGGTGGTGTTGGTGGTGGTGTAAGTGGTAGTGATTGTTAGTGTGTTGGTCTCTGGTGAGGGAATCCTGAGATGATTTGGAGGTTGGAGATGAGAAGAGGGAGAAATTAGAAGAGGGGAAAATACGCAAAGAGGTAGTAATTGGCTTTTTGATGTTTTCTCAACGAGAGTTCGTTAACGTCACTACTGTCCTACACCGGTCGAGACTGAGGGGGAACATCCTCGATCATCAGGTCGTGACGTTAGCTCCAGGTACAGCTATAAAAGTGGGGCCGGAGATGACATCACCACTTTCCTGAACAAGAACTCATTTTGACACTCCGGATGAACTGCCGCATGCTTTGCCGCGATCTTTTACACCAAGAACCATGATCTACACTAACAGACAGTCAAAGGAAGTACACGTGTAGTAGATCGAGATTGTCCATTCGATCACGACAACGAGGTGAAAAAATGAGCTATCGTAACTACCCCGCTACTCTTGGCCTACACAGAAGAGGGGAGGCAGGAAGGACACCATGATCATCAACTTCGTGCTGATTGATGAACCACCTGTTAACATCAGCTAACCTTCACAGCTATCTGTAGGTACGTCTTAGTGACAATCGCACCAGTCATCATCCAGTCCCCCTTTCTCCTCACCAGGTCCATAATTCCTATGTTCACTGCCCCGATTTTGATCCCCCTCAACCTCAACTCCTTCGCTCAACTTCGCCGCCCACCTCAACAAGAACTCATCAATTTCTCCCGGATTCTCTCCTCTTGCGCCCACCAGATTGCTCTCCTTAACTCTGACCATCTGTTCCTTCAGCTTATACACTGTCGTAAACAACACAAAGCTCATATAGGCACTGTCCACCGCCCCGCTGATCCAAGCATGGTGCGTGCTTAACGCCTCGCCGCTCATGAAGAACTTGCCATTGCAGTACGCCTTGTGGAAATCCGGGTACACGTCCTTGAACTGGCCCGGTCCGAAGAGCGCAAAGGCGCCTCCCTGCCAAGGGTCGTGAGACCAGGCGAAGGCATGGTGGGTGACGTATTGCGACCGGAGGAAGTCGAGCGTGATGGGCTTCGGGACATTGGCGGCCATGGTCCTGGGATCGGCCTTGGAGAACAGCTTCACTAAAGCGTTGAGACAGACGGACGCGACCTCGTCGTCTTTGGCGGGCGACGTCTTGGTGTAATCCGGCACCAAGGCGCCCATGCGGGTAGCGTCCTGCGCCCAGGAGTATGAGACCATCAGCACGGCCGGCTTATCGGGTCCGTCGTTCCAGGACGGGTAGACGACCTTGGAGATGGGCAAGTCTGTGGACGAGACTCCGCCTACCAGAGTCCACCATGGCGAGGCGAACTTGATGGCCACTTTGGTTGCGCGGTCGTAGCTGAGCGAGCGAATGCCGGTCAGGATGTTGTCGGGGAGGTGCAGGCCTTCGATGTCAATGCGCCGGAGGGGGGCCATGGCGGTGGTGGAGAAGACTGCGCTGTAGTCGGTTGTGGATGGAGACTGTCCCTTGGGGCAGGTGGTGGTTACGCTGATAGCAGAGCGGTCGGCAGTTTCGGACATGACGGTTACGGGGCGGGAGGTGGTGACCTTGATACTGGGGGCCCCTTTCTCGGGCCAGTCGGGTTTCTCGATGAGTTCCTTCATGCGGTCGGCAACCTGGCTCATGCCGCCTTCAAGACGCTTCCACTTGACATTTTTGGCTGCAGCGAAGTCGCAGTAGTCAAAGATGGTCTCGATGAAGGCTTGGTCGAAGAGACCGGTAGACGTTTCGGATGCCTCACTCATTGCAGTCTCCTCGTACGTTAGTCTGGTAGCGACATGGTTAGTTTAGTGGCCATTCAGGTAAGTTCTATCTTTCCCCCTTCAACGCTTACTTAGGATCAGCTTGAAGCATTAGCCAAGCGCGGGTAGAGTAATAGTCGTTGTTTCCGCTCGTGTACTCCTCGAAAGCTTCGCGTGGATCCTGAATGAAGCGCTGTATGACACTTGCGATGGCGTCATCAAACTTCTTACAACTATCGGGTTCTAGTGTCAATGCGACTGTCCATCATGGTCAAAGTATTCCACTCTCGGAACGAGACATTGGCGGAATCCTTACTCTGGCTTTTCGTTCTTATACCACCACGTGTGTGGAACAATGTCTTCCTTTGTGGGCTCAACGTAGTTATAGTCCACCAACTTGTCGTCAAGTTTGAGATACTTGATGAGATCAAGTGCACTATAGAAATTGTCAGTGACTTTTCAATAGGAGCTGGAGGAGATAGCAAGGGAACGACATACGACTGCATAGTCTTGATCTCAGGAATCCTCATCGCGCCAATATCATAATAGTCGTGCTCCGAATCCGGGTTCTCCTTATCTGAGAACCAATGGGTATACAGTCGTCCACCGACCCTATCCGACGCCTCGACCACATCAAAGTTATAGATTCCACCTATCTTGAGCATCATCGCAGTGAGCAAACCAGCCACACCAGCGCCCACGATGCAGATCTTGCCCGTGAACACGGAAGAGTTTGGATCGTCCGAAAAAAGGCCGTCCCTATTTCTGAGATCATCTAGGGAAGAAGGGATAGGGCTGAAGATGGGCTTGAGGCCGCGGCCTTCTCTTTCGGACCATCCGTGCTGTTTGGCGTGCTCCTCGGTCAGGGATTTCGATAGGAGGTGTTTGGCGTAGGCGATGCGTAGGCTGTCGCCGCCGCCGGGTAGGAGGAAGTTGATGTCACGGGGGATGTCGGTTTGTAGGTTAGCCATGTTGGGTGTGTATGGGTGTCAGAAAAAAAGGGATCAAGGGAAAAGAAATTTGATGGGTGATGTGATGTGTATCTGACTTTCGCAAGTCTCTGTTGTTTGGGAAGTGAACAAGATCCTAGGGACATATTGGCTTTTGTAGTTTTTTCTTGACAGCCATTACTTCCTCCTTCTTCATTCACAACTCTTATCAATAGACGCCATTTCCACGTCTCCAAAGCCATATTCGATGGTGGATAAATCAGCCAGCCTTGTGGCCAGCTAATCTTGCGTCGATCTGCCCTTCTTGCAGGTTGATGTTGAGGTCGTGGCTCGAATGAATGGAGCTGAGCCAGAGGCCTCGATGAACGAGCTGGGGAAGCTATGCCATTAACTCTTGGTGAAAAAAGAAAGAAAGTAGCCTTTGTAGAAGCACATTGGTGTATAGACGTTGGATCAGAAATCTATCACGTTCTCAACTGATAGAACTTGCATGAGCTGAATCGCTAGCTCGAAGCTGAACTGCAGAAAGGGATCGGTCCCGCCGAGAGGCCTCGTGAGCTATTGGTAGATCTAGCGTCCTTTTCGATCGTTAGCCCCATTGGTATTGTCCAAATCAAAAGAGGCAGATGAGCTACATCCGATAATTAACGGAAAAGTAGTGTAAGTTTGGTGGTGTGAATTTGAGCGTCCATTCTCTGCCTGACTCGGAAAGGGGTATGTGTTCATCCGTGGTGTTGCAATGGAAGATGGGATGGATGGAAATGCGATGTTGGATGTTCTTCTGTTGGAGGTTCGCCCTACAGTATGTACCAGCGATCTTCAGCGTACATCAGCGGGTTCTAGCGCTATGTATCAGTTCCCCAACCCCAGCGGTCCGAACCGTCCCTGTCATAACCCGCCTGCACGACCCTACCTAGGAACCCCACATATCTGGCCCACTATTAACAACAGGGGTATGCATGTCCGGCATTCCCGTCCCAGTTCATCGCAACAAAATCTTTTTTTTTCACACCCGCACACAAAACGGTTAAAAAATACCCAAGCACCACGCGTCTTTAAACACTTCTTTCACGTCGAACCTACAACAATTGGCGGTTAACCAAATAACCGCCCGGCTAGCTCAATCGGTAGAGCGTGAGACTCTTAATCTCAAGGTTGTGGGTTCGACCCCCACGTCGGGCTCAATTCCCGGCGTTTCCAAACACGCCTCTTTTCTTACGTTTTTTTTTCCGTCTTCTTTTCATTCATATACCCTTCTCCGATGTTTCGGCGTCCTTTCTTTCTTTTGCTCTTTCTCCCTAGACCACCTCAACTTTTTCTTTTCTACTTGTCGATTCGGCCTTCTTCTTCCGATGCTTGTTAACCGTCGTTATTCCTTTCTTTCTATATACCCCTTGTTGCATCCAAAGGCGATGCTCAGGTCATTGGTCCTGCTGCGTATTCAACCGATGCGGACGTCTTGGTTCGTACATGTATGCGTCAATGTCTGGAGTTTCGGTTGTGTCGACGGCTGTCCCGTATCATCTAATTTGACGTTGTGGTATGTGCGATAGTTTTGAGATCTCGTCAAATAATGTTGAGGCCGGATATTCAGGTACACTCTGCATGTCCCCAGGGACTGTCACCGTCAGTTGTGCGGCCAGTGGAACAGGATGGCTGACCAGCCGGGCAGCTGGCCAACGACAATTCCGCCAAGATTGCATACTTACTTGACCAGTCACATATAGGAGATTATAGGACAGATTCGTACAATTTGGGAGAAGAAGAGGCACACGAGGCAAATTACAACCCCCTCTCTAGCACATGCCGCCTCAAGATAGGTTGTTTTTGATGTCACTAAGCAACTGTACACTCGTACTGTTCAGATTATCACGTCACTATATTCTTTTTGAGAATCTGAGTATCCCACACTTTTTTGGTATGGTATACTTCTACAATCTCAAGCTCATGGCCACCCCCTCTAGACCATACTAATTACTGTAAACATCGTCGAAACAAATTCTATTTCCAAGAACAAATGAGACAGAAAACAACACAGCTGGCAAATTCTTGAAACACAAATAGTAAACTACCAAAACAAGCCGTACCTAACCAGAACGCCTTTAATACGAACAAAACCGATGTATACAAAAACAATACCCCCGTGATCTTAACCAAACTCCAACCAAAGTAGTACCACCTCTATCAGGTTCACTGATCCTCAATTTACGGTTCCTCAGAAACCTCCTCGGAAGACTCCTCATCCTCATCCTCATCCTCATCCTCATCTTCATCCTCATCCTCCTCCTCCTCCTCATCACCCTCATCCTCATCCTCATCCACATCCTCATTCTCCGCCTCATCCTGCTCTTTCCAATCAGAAGGTATCTCTTCCTGCTCAATAAGCGCCCGAACATGGCGTTGTTGCTCGGCATAGAACCACCTCAACCTGTCTCTCATAACCTCCACTTTTTTCCCGCTGTAATACAACTTGTACGTTGTCTTACACATTTCCTTCAACTCCTCCAGACCCTTTTCTTCGAGATCTTCCTCGTACCCCTCGGGTTCATCGTACCACATCAACTCCTCAATGAGACCTTCGACGGTTTTTTCAGCCCTATAGGTGAGGGCTCTATGCTCGTCACCAGGTCCAGCAATTAGCCTTCTTCTGCACTCTTCTACCAGATCGGCCTTGCGCATTTCTCTGAATCTGGCCCGCCTGGACTCCCTCCAAGTAAGTTCCTCAACGTCATCATCTGACTCCTCAGCAGTTTCTACCTCCTCAGCAGCCTTTGCCTCTTGAGCAGCCTTTGCCTCTTGAGCAGCCTCTGCCTCCTGAGCAGCCTCTGCCTCCTGAGCAGCCTCTGCCTTTTCGGCGGCTTTTCGTTGCCTCTCACTCGATCTTGTAGCTGGCTCCCGCTTGGCTCGTTTGGCAGGCTTTGGCTCGGTGTCTGGTGGCGGTGTCTTTCTCTTGTTGTTGGGGCTCAGAGCGAAATTCTCTGTGGGGTTGTCTTCAGGGGTAAGCTTGGACCTCTTGCTTGATCGACCAGACGGCTCATCATCATCGTCATCTGCCGCTCCACGTTTAAGAGAGTTGAAAGCCCCTTGCTGCTGGTTCTCCTTCTCGCGCTCCTTCTCCTGCTCCTGCTCTTTCTCGCGCTCCCTCTCCTTTTCCCTCTCCTTCTCGAGCTCCTTCTCCCTCTCCCGCTCCTTCTCGAGCTCCCTCTCTTTCTCCCTCTCCTTCTCGAGCTCCTTCTCTTTCTCGAGCTCCTTCGCCTTCTCGAGCTCCTTCTCCTTCTCGAGCTCCTTCTCCTTCTCGAGCTCCTTCTCCTTCTCGAGCTCCTTCTCTTTCTCGAGCTCCTTCGCCTTCTCGAGCTCCTTCGCCTTCTCGAGCTCCTTCGCCTTCTCGAGCTCCTTCGCCTTCTCGAGCTCCTTCTCCTTCTCGAGCTCCTTCGCCTTCTCGAGCTCCTTCTCCTTCTCGAGCTCCTTCGCCTTCTCGAGCTCCTTCTCCTTCTCCCTCTCCTTCTCCCTCTCCTTCTCCCTCTCCTTCTCCCTCTCCTTCTCGAGCTCCCTCTCCTTCTCCTTCTTGAGCTCCCTCTCCTTCTCCCTCTCCTTCTCGAGCTCCTGCGCCTGTTCCTGTTTCTGTTTCTGTTCCTGTTCCTCTCGCGCCCTCAGGTTCCGCTCCTTCATCTCCCTGTCTTCCTTCGCCTTCTGTTCCTTTCTATCTTTCTCCCGTGCCTCTCGCGCCATTCGCTCCTGCTGATTCAGAATTTCCAACTCACTGGGGTTATTTGTCACGGAATCGATCACTGCATCGAATGACATGTTGGCCCGGTTCATTATGGAATCATCCTGCATTGCCATCAATAGTGCCTCGTCAGCATGCTCTTGCTTCTTTCTTTGGGCGACATTGGGAATATCTTCATCCAGCATGAGGCCGAAGATGCCATGTAAAGATCGCTTCATTATCTCTGTGAGGTTGTCCGCAGTCACGCTACCAGCCGGACCAACCGGATCCAGATCGGTCTCCAGGGCGAGACACGGCAACTTGTCCCATCCAAGAATGCCGAAGCGGAGCATTGCCATGGCACTCGCAATGGCATGCAAGCTGCACTCCCAATTTCGGGTTTGCAGTGTGACGGGAACCTGGAATGCCTGACTCGTTGCGGGAATCGGTTTGTTACACCGACGAAGCCAATCTTCAAAAGCATCGATAGCTCTTCTGAACCTCCCCAAGCCACGGGCCAGGGAGTCAAAGTGCCACAGGTGACCGGTTTCGGCTTCCCGGACGATTACTGTCCAATGGGTAGGATGGTGAATAAAGTGAACCGTGTAGCGGGCTTGATTGAACAGCCGCTCCTCAACCTCTCCAAAATCGGAGCTGTCAAAACCCCAGACACTTTGGTCTACGTCCGAGAATGTTCGCGCTGGTTGCAGATTCGAGTCATCATCCGGGTCGGGGACATCGATTATAAAGGGATGTGGCGCGATCCACCACTGTCCATTCTCAAAAGGCCCCAATGGAATGACAGGGTTTTCCTTCTGGACATACGTAATGAGTCGACTGGCTAAATGATACATCCCTTTCCCATCGAGCCAGTCCCCATGGCGCGAATTTAGTAAAGCGTCGTTAATGTCGGCAAAGGCTTGTTCGGCGTAGGGCGACTGATTGAGTATGACACGATCGCAAGATGGCGATTTGTGTGTAGACACCTGAGAATAGGCATAAACCCTGTCGAGCGTCATTTTGGCATTGAACGGCTCCTCATTGACTGAACGGACATGCTCTGCCCGTAAAGGTATGGATGGATAGGTAGGAAACCGAAATTCTGAGCGTTGTTTCTCATATTGGGCCTTGTTAAAAAAATTGGGATGAGGCACGGCATGTTTATTCCCATGATGTCTTGGAATGGTCTCAGTTACGGCGGGATTTTTGCCTGGCGGCTGGCTGGATTTTGCCATGGCGTTCGAAGGTTTACGTGCAGAGCCTCCTTGGTTAGATTTCCCGGACCGGCCTGGGTTGGAGTTTCTAGAAGAGCTCGCGTTGGTCTTATTAGCAGAGTTTGAGTTTGTATTCTTGTTTGATCCTGAAACAGCCTCAACAGCCCCGTTTCCATCATCTTTGGAAGTGGTGGATTGCAAAGAGACTCCCATTAGGCCGTGTAAAGAGCTTATCATTGTTTCACACAGCCTTTCTGAACGATCTGAAGGGGCTGAAGCAGCAGTCTGATCTCCAGTTCCCTTAGAGCCCTCTTCAAGCGCAATTGCTTCAAGCGGAAGTGCGTGCCAACCCAAAATACCAAAGCGGATAAAGGCCACTGAGTGCGCGATAGCGTGAAGGCCGCATTCCCATCCAGATGATTGCTGCGGAGCCGGGACAAGGAAGCTCTGAGTGACTTCCTTTGGGAAGTCGGAATTAGGTTCTCTGCACTTTACTAGCCATTCGTTGAAGGCATCAATTGCACGATCTTTGCGCTGTTTTCGATCCTTTTTCGTGGAGTCAAAGTACCATGCAAAATTTGTGGCCTTTTCGCGGATTATGACTGCCCAGTGCTCAAAGACTCCTTTGTCCTTCTGATGGGAATCGCGGTAATGTATCCAGTGAACAGTGTATTTGGCGCTTTCAAACTGTTCGCGATCCTTGGACCTATCTCCGTACTCTTCCTTGTAGGTCTTATCATTGAACATCGCCGGTGGCCAGATGGATGTGCTTTTTGCCGAGTTTTCGCCAGTGTCTTCGTTTCTCTCACATCTGATCGCGTATAAAATCGGGGCTAGCCACCAGTCTTGGTTGTCTTCTTTGGCTGGTCCCAAAGCTGCACCCTCCTGATCTTGAATGATTTTCATCAACCTTGTTGCATGAAAATGTAACTCTTCACCCTCAAGAAGGTCGCGATTCCTCATTTTCAACAACCCATTGTGAAGATCTAAATACACCTTGCGAGAGAAGGGATCGACGCTCCCATGCCCAAGTGAGACTCCATCATAACACTCGACGTGTACACGCCGATAGTTTTCTCGGAGAGTTTCATCGTACTGGTTACCGAGCTTCTCCGTAAAAGGCCAGTTGAAAGGGAAGTCGTCGCAACTGTGGAGATCTTTTTTCTCAACACCGACACTTGGGTACGTAGGGAAGCGAAATTTGCTGAGATCAAGCTCATGATCATAGTGTTCAGGGAGTGGGATCTTGTTACTGGCATTCATGCGCGGGGGTGGCCTAAATCCCATTGATAGCTCCATCGCCTTCATCATATCATGTCTAAACTTTGTCAACTTCGCCTTGTCGGTTTTTTCCCTCGCATACGTAGGAATCTCGTGCCAGCCCAAGAGGCCAAAGCGAAGGAAGGCTAAGGCGTGAGCAATGGCGTGCAGGCCACACGTCCAGGGTAAATCTTGAGGAATGACCTGTACATGGCGGTGGCGACCTTCATCGAGAACGGGGCAAAAGTCATCTTTGTTTTTGCTAAGCCACTTGTGAAGACTAGAAAGAACGGATTGGTGCTTCTCGTTGAGATCTACCGTAGCGTCGTCCTTTGGTGTATGAAGAGAGTCGAAGTACCATGTGTGACCGGTAGCTCTCTCCCTAATAATGACGGCTAAGTGACTGTTCTCTGTGCCCTCTTGGCTCTTATCATCATCCGCCAACGACCCTTTCTTGCATTTCTGGTAGCACACCCAGTGAACAGTATAGTCCGCTGCTTCGAGTCTAGCTTTGTCCAATGCGCCGAGCTCAGTGAAGCCGTCTCCATCTTCATCAGGCTGTGCCTTGTTTGGTGTTTCAACTGAAGGGAGCTCAATACTTTGATCCGGCGGGGCAATCCACCACTTTCCCGGACTGCCTCCCTTGGCGCCACCGTCGAATTGGCCAAGAACCGCTTGCTCTTGCTTTTGGACCATCGAGATGAGTCGGTACGCAAAGTGATGAACGGCTTCTTTCGACGGCGAGCTTAGCACAGTACCAGGACAGTAATCAAAGTCTTCAGGGGCTATGTAGGCATCACCCTGTCTGCGGAAGGCGTGACGCAACTCGCAAAGACCGTTATGCTGATGTTGATAGGCGATACGAGTATCGTTGGACATGGTCTGGAGAGTGTCTCCAAAGTCATTGCAGTCGAGGTACGGAATCTGAACCCGCTTCCAGGCATTGTAGAATTCATCCCAGTTTTCATTGCAGGGCCCATTGTAGGGAGGCAGCCAGCATTCGTGGAGATCTTCCGGGCTTATGTTGAAGTCGATATATTGTCGCAAGTCGAAATTTGCCAGATGAGGGTCAACATGATGTTCACCAGGGTCTATGTCTTTAGGTATGATGGACGAACTAGTGGCAAACTGGATGCCATCAGCGGCATTAGAAGTTGCCATTGTGTGTTGATGTCGCGGTTTTTCTTGGTCGTCCTGTTGGTCGGTTGTCTTTTGTGTTCTGTGAACAACTAAAGGCTTCTAACTTGGTGCCGGGGGTAAAGGCTTATAACGGCCAAAGAGAATCATGATATCGGCTTGATCGAGGCGACCACAATAGTCGACGAACAAGGACAGACTGTCGAGTAGATCACGGACGGGCGGGACGAGCAAAGGAGCCATTGTCAGAGATGAAGAGAACAATGAAGCCACTTCCGAGTCGAGTTCGAGGACAATGGGACAGGGCATTCAACCCATTGTAGATGAACCAGACAAAAGCCATCCAGGGTCGAGCCTTTGGTGTTCTCAAGCCCATTGTTGACAGAATAACGGAGCAGGGTAGCATCCCGGTCCCTTGATGCCAAAGACAATGGGGATTTGTGAGCTGGCAATCGAAGAAGGCGTATAATGGTAAAGAGTCGGGAATGTGTGACATATGCTGTTAGCTCTGTTCCATGCTGTCCTCATTCGCACACCGTAAAGACGTGAAGAGTGAGCAGTAGTGAGAAGTGAGGCCCCCATCATGAAAGCCGTGGCTGGAGATCCTAATCCTGAGTTTGCGTTTAAGCATCGATCGATCAGACCAAGAACCACCTGCCAGAGTGAGTGTGATGAAGGATCAATGAGGGATAAGCACGCTGCAGTTGAAAGGACACCTCTGAGGGCAGAGATTGAACAAAGAAAGACGTCGTCTGTAGGGGTCCTTCCTTTTGTTGTCGCAACGGAATCATTGTTTGGTTTTTCCTATTTTTGGGAAAGAGTGGACGGTTAGACCCACTTTTCAGGAACAGGAGCTTGGCACCTCAGCCGTGGCAGGCGCAAATTGAAAGGGTGGCGGGGGTTCTAGGTTCAGTTCAGTTCCATTCTCGCACGTGTCAGCCGCACCAGGCACCCCACTGTAACGGCATCGGGCCTGAATTGTAGGTCTGGAACAGCCCCGTCTCAACGCCCCATTTCCTCCCATTCGCCTCAGCAAACTAAAAGCCCACTGTTAGTTGATGCCTGGCTCCCTGGGCCAATGATAACTGCCCTGTACTGGCACTAGGGTTCTGTCGAAACTTTCACTTGGGACGACGTGGCTTGGCAGCAAACGTCCTTCCCTTCCCTTTTTGGGTTTTACCTACCTTTGCTCTCTTCCACTCTTTCCCTTTCACCACTACATCGCCCTTCCCTCATCATCATCTTCCTTCATTGTTCTCTTTTCACTCGATGATGAAGGCCAGTCCCTCCATCTCTCGCCTTCTTACCCGATCAAACAATCGCGTTCTTGGTGCCTCTTTGTCCCGCCCTGTCTCATACCCTCTCACCTCACTTCTGCTTCACTCTTCTGCCACCGTTCCAGCCAGACTCTCGACTGGCCAGACACTTCAACAGCTCCCTTACCGCAACAGCCTCACTCCTCGTTCAGCTTCTTTCTCGACCTCTGGCCCCTCTCGCCAGGAGGCTGCTGCTGTTACTCCCGCTTCCCAAGTCTCTCCCGCCCCTGTCGCCGACATGCCGGGTGTTTACGCCGATATGGCTGGCCGCCTCGATGCCCGCCTGCTCAAGGCCCTCGACGCCATGGGCTATGCAAACATGACGCCCGTTCAGGAAAAGGTCCTTAACATGGGCTCCTTTACCCAGGACTGCCTCGTCCAGGCCAAGACCGGCACCGGCAAGACCATTGCCTTCCTTCTCCCCGCCCTGCACACGCTCTTGAACGCCAAGGACCTTGACCCTTCCCAGGTTGCCTTGTTGATCCTGGCTCCCACGCGTGAGCTCGCCCAGCAGATCGTGGATGAGTGTGAGAAGCTGGTCAGCCAGTGCAATCCCCGGTTCGAGTGCCATCTTGCCGTTGGTGGTAGCGCCAAGGCCTCCAGTCTCAGCAAGTTCCTTCGTGGCAAGCCCACCATCCTCGTGGCCACCCCCGGACGTCTTGATGACTACCTTTCCGACGAGCGTGTAAAACAAAAGTTCAACAACCTCCGCTGCTTGGTCCTGGATGAGGCCGACTGCATGCTTGATCAAGGCTTCTTGCCCGCCCTGACCAAAATCCTCACAAGCTTGCCCAAGAAGCAACTGGCTGGCTGGCAGGGTATGTGCTTCAGTGCCACGCTCCCTCCGTCGATCCACAAGGTGCTGCACCACGTTCTCGCTCCCAAGCACGCTCACATCTCCACGGTTGACGAAAACGAGGCCCCGACCATCAACAGCGTCCCTCAGTCATACATGAAGGTCGATTCAGTTGACGATGTCCTCCCCACTCTGCACAACCTTCTGTCAGCTGAACGCTATGACAACCCCAAGCTCAAGGCTGTCGTGTTCTGCTCAACCGCCAGACAGGCCGCTCTGTTGTACACCCTTTTCGGTCACACGGGCGGCGCTTCCCCGGCGAAGCTACCTGTATGGCAGATGCAATCGCGCATGAACCAGGCGCAACGCACCAGGACGACCGAGGAGTTCAAGAACACCGACAGCGGTATCCTCTTTGCCTCGGACGTGGTTGGACGTGGCTTGGACTTTCCCGATATCCACCTTGTCATCCAGGTCGGAATTCCCCTCAACAGCGAGCAGTACGTTCACCGTGTCGGAAGAACCGGTCGCGCTGGCAAAGGTGGCCGCGCCGTCATGATTATCACCCCCGAAGATTTTTGGTTTGTGGAGCGCAACCGCCAGTTTCCCATGGCCCAGTCCAAGCTGGACCATCCCAAGGCGGCCGCCGTCGACTCGGCCTCGATCATCAGCCAGTCACTGGCCAAGGTTCCCGATCAGGTCAAGGCCCAGGCCTACGTGGCATATCTTGGCTTCGTCAACACCATGCGCAGCAAGATGAAGATCACGCCCGCTCAGATGGTTCAGGTCGCCAATCGCTACGCCTTCTCCCTCGGCTGCGAGGAGCCCCCGGCCATTGAGGCGTCTACAATTGGGAAGATGGGCCTCAAGGGTGTTCCTGGCCTGATCAAGAATACCGGCCCATCTCTGAGAGGACAGCGGAATGGCGGCAACAGGCCGAACCAATCTGCCCCCCGCGGTGGTGGTCGTGATGCTGGTCGTGATGGTGGCCGTGATGGTGGCCGTGATGCTGCCCGCGATGTGGATGCTTCCTTCTTTGGCAATAGTCCTAATGGAGGCGCTCCTCGTGGTGGTGGCCGCGGCCGCGGTGGCTTTGGCGGTAGAGGACGTGGTGGTCCTGGTGGTGCCGGTGGTGACAGGAACAATAGCTTCAAGAAGCCGCGTGACGATTCTGCCCCTCCCGGCTCTTCTGGCGGTTCCCGGAACAAAAGACCGAGACGCGAGGACAACAGGCGTGAGGCCTTCTAATTGACACGGGACCGCGAGAGAAGCACACGACTGAAGGGGACACATCCCTGTTATTGATCATGACAAAGATACCCAACCTGGCATTTACGTTACCTTGGTTTTTACATGCACAAACGTTTTGTTTTGTTTCCTTGACGACACCACGAGGACTGAGATAGACACGGGGCATTTCAGATTATCACTTAGAGTTTAGAATTGGTGTCAGAAAAGTTCTATTCTCTTATTTGTTAGATAGACCGGATAGAGGGAGCAAGGCGTTTAGGCTAGGCCGTGGCACAGTCATAGACACGATTTTCAATTTTCATTCAAGTTAACGTCTGCTTCAATGCTGCAACGTCTGTCCAGTATCATTCATCGTCCATCTGATTCCGTGTTTCCACGCTTATACTAACCTACCCAGCCT
The DNA here is from genome assembly GCA_037102815.1 of Neurospora intermedia. Taxonomy (NCBI): domain Eukaryota; kingdom Fungi; phylum Ascomycota; class Sordariomycetes; order Sordariales; family Sordariaceae; genus Neurospora; species Neurospora intermedia. The sequence goes on along the minus strand of BTPP01000001.1, from coordinate 3,247,358 downwards.
CCCTATCTCTGATGCCAAAGCAAACAGCGTTACCGTCCGCTAGCAAATTAAACAACTCTGACCGTCTTCCCCGTCTCGACCTCATACGCCCATCCACTGACAGGATCTCATCCTTCACCAACTTGGTCCCCCTCAGGAACTCGACATCGTCCTGAATAGCCTGTTTTAGCTCAGGGAAAGGGAGGAAATCCAACTTTTTTTCCTCGAGCTCCCTTCGTGCTTCAGCACTGTTCTTGTATCCAGTCAGTCAATTTGGCCTTTGCCAAATCGCACGCTGTGGCACCAGGGCAATGGTCAAGAAGAAAAAAAAAACAAAAAAAACTGTAATGCAAAATAGAAAGGATACAAGGATAGAAGAGAGAAAGACAAAAAAAAAAAAAAAGAAAAAGGATGTGATAAAGCAAGATACATACCCAAGATACCTCTCGAGAACTTCATAGGTAAGCATCCTCATTCTTGAACGTCAACATGCCGCACCCGGTATGCTTGACGATGACAATGGCTTCCTTGTGTGGCCAGGAGTTGTTGGCTGATGGCGGTGCTGCGGAGGGCGTCTTTGCTTGATGCGCCGGCCAGTCCATTTCTCATTATTATTAATTTTTCTAAGTCTGATCAGTCATGACTTGGCCTATAGAGACAGTTTAAGTGATTTACTGATGATGAGGTAAGGCAGGCAGGTACGTAGGTAGTAGGTGTTGTTACTGGGCAGAATGGAAATATACTCCAAACTAAAATGACTGAGAGAAGCGAATCTGGGGGAATATACAACCTAACATAACATAACACAACGTACATTCTTAATCACACACGCATCACCCAACTCGATCCCAAAGGCTCTAGCAGGATCGATTCGGGCGTCCATGCAGGTGAGGACGAGATACTTCTTCGCGGTGCGGGCGGAAGAGCGAGATGGCCTTTGTCGAAGGTGGAGGAGTAAGACGCCGAGGTAGCCTCAAGGCGGGTGGCGATGTCTTCGTTGGCGACGGGCATCTTGATGGGTGATGGTCAAAGTCGTGGTTACTGGATAGTGAGTAGAGGATGGAGTTTGTATGTCTCTGGTGGTGAAGAGCCTTCTGAACGGGCGATGAGAACTGGTATGTATTTGAAAGTTGTTGCGGCTAAGCTTAGTGAAGCAAGGAGAGTAGAGCTGTCGTTGTGACTTAGCGGATACAAGTATAAAACTGATGTTATCGTCGGGGAAGTCAGCGTTCATAGAATAAGTTGGACATGTGATTTGGTGATCTAGATAAAGACATGTCATTCTCCCAATCCCATGTTGACGCCATCCATGGAGAGGACTCTTACTCACTTCGGGCGGGATTGCGTGCTCGTCGAACAGGACCGAACCCCCTCTGCTCAGCTTTCATGTTTCTTCTCCGATGGCGCTGGGCCCAATCAATCAGACACCAATTTTTCGTTGGAAAATTTCTACAACTTCTGCAAATACTGTATGGTTGGCGGGTATCATCACAGGATGGAATTCTGCATTTCAATACTCCTGTGATCGACAGGCACACATACACTGCCTACGCCGGTTGTATTGTCAAATCATCGTCTAGTATGGTATGAAGCGGTAACCCAAAGAACAAGTGATATACTTTACCGCTGCTAAAAAAAACGCCAGTCAACCAAACATGTCTAGATTGTATAGTACAAAAGGGGGTAGTGTACAAGTCGAAGTCATAAGCGTGGCTTGTTCAGCCATTGCAGGGTACGCTGAAGCAAATACAGGAGGGCTGAGTCCTAAAACTAGACCTCTCTGGTGTACAAGATGATTAGTGAAACTTGAGCTTGGCGCCGGCTTCGGAACACGGCTTCTCAAGAATCGTATGTGTTGCTCCGAGAGACGAATCGTCAAGATCTTGGACATCATCTGCAATTCATATCCCATTTAATGGTTCTTGCGCCCCTTCTGCTTCTGCTTCTTCAACTCGAGACGAGCAAGGTAGGCCTCGTGTTCCTCCAACGCTCTCCTCTCCTCATACTCCTTGGCGCGCGAGTGAATGTTGGTGTTGTCATTCTTCTTCTTCCAGTCCTCAAGCTTCTCCTTTACGAAGTTGCTCGAGTCCTTGATATCGCCAAGGATGGAACCCGAGTCGACAGGCGTCGCGGTGGTATCCATCGTCCTAGGCGCAACGTACTGAATGGTGCTGCTGGGAGCCGCTGCCTTGGCGAAGGGGGAAGGTCCACGCATGCCACCGGGAACAAGCTCGGGGAGACCAACCCACCGGCGGAAGGCGGGAAGGTGGAAAATGCTGGCCTGGAAGTACTGGCCGATCGCGGAGACGAGGAAATACCACTGCAGTGCAGCGGGAAGCCACGCGGTAGCGAAGATGGAGACGGGGACAAGGACGAGACCCATCGACTTCATCATGCGCGCCTGCTGGGGGGCCATGTAGGGGATGGGTTTCTATGGCAGAGAGTACATTCTATGTTAGCAATGCATCTTTCCAATTTGGGGTACCAGGGACAGCTTACCCTCATGGAGGCAACAAACAGACAGGCACTGGCAATGGGAAGAGCGAAGTAAGGGTCGGCAACAGTAAGGTCGGGGAACCACAGGGTGCCACCAGTCTCCAAGCTTTCGACAGGAAGGGCGGCCATTCCGCGAATGAGACGGAACATGCCGAAACCGATAGGAACTTGAATGAAGGGAATGAAGACCTTGAAGTAGTTGATGCCGGCATTCTTGGTCATGAGAGCCATCTCCTGCCTATACTTGACGAGGTCGTTCTGCTTGGTAGTGTCGAAGGAGGCCTCCTTGACCTTGGCCATGATGGCGGCATATTTGGGGTTCTTGTTGAGATCCTGCATCTTCTGGGACTCCTGCGAAGCGCCGAGAGAGGGCTTGAAGATGGCGACTCTGACGATGGCAGCGACGGCAGCAAGAGTGGCCCACCAGGGGAGGCCGGAGTAGACGTAGACGTGCTCGGTAAGCCATTGCATCATCGAGGTAACACCCCAGCCATAGTCGAGGCCGAGGGTCTTGAGGAAGCCGATCTGTTCGGGGAGGTTGAGGAGATCGCTGCCGGTAAGCTCGACGGGTGTAGCGGCGACAGCATCGACGGGCGCGGGGGCGGGAGCGGCGGCAGCAGCAGCAGCATCGGCGGCGACGGCGGCATCGGGACCGGTCGAAGCATAGCGAACCTGACGAAGAGACGAGAGGAGCTGGTGGGAAGCGGCAGCAGTAGCTGTGATGCCGAGAGGGCCTCCTATCCTGCGAGAGCCCTGGGGGAAAGAAGAACGCAGAGCAGTGCCGAACTGTCGCGACGAAGGGGCCTTGAAGGACTATGCGCAGGAGACTGGTGTTAGTTGCAGCGCATTGGGAAGTGTGTCATTCGATTGGCACAAAAGACCGAGGGAAAAAAAAAAGAGGAAGAAAGACAGTACAAAACTTACAGCTCTGGCGAGCCCCAAAGCTGGGGTCGACCTTAGGAGGCCTCGGCTGGGAAGCATCTTGACTGAAGAGGTCACTGGTGTGACTTTGGGGAGACTTCAATGTTCAAGATAACTTCAGTCACAAAAACACTGGATACTTGGGGGTTGTAGTGCGGTGGTGGGACCTTTCTTCAACCCCTACTCATTAAGTAGGGGGAAAGAAAATTCTGGGACAAACTTTTAAGATGGGACATCTGAAAGGTTAGCGTGCACTATAGAAAATTGTTAGTAGGAAGTTGCAACAGCGAAAACAGCACCTAAGAATTTTCTAAAATTCTAGAAAAATCCTGAAAGATAGAAGGCCTATAATGAAAGAGGTTCTCAAGGTTGCATCAAATTTGGCCTAGTTGTTGGGAAGAAAATTCCATTGCAAGCGTTTTGTACCATATGTAATTCTATACTCTCGTACGACTACGAGCGACGCTAAGTGACGATGTTTGGTAATTACTAAAAGAGTTCGAGGTTATTGCTCCCCCAAATTAGAAGGTAACTTTTCGAAACTCGAGGAGTAACTTCTTTATAGTTATCCCTATTACTAGGAATTTTTTAGGAATTTTAGAAAAATGACTGGCGTTGTGTTCGTTGTCGCAACTTCCTACTAACAGTTTTCTATAGTGCACGCTAACCTTTCAGATGTCCCATCTTAAAAGTTTGTCCCAGAATTTTCTTTCCCCCTCTTTAATGAGAGGGGGTTGAGGAAAGGTCCCACTACCAAACCGCACCACAACCCCCAAGTACCCTCCAAATCCAATGGGTCAAGCATGAAGTGGGACTCGACTCTGCCGCCGGCGACCAGACGCGACTTTTTTTCCCCAGAATAGGACGGGAACCGCAAGGGTCCACGGATCTCTGGCCAGGCCCCGCACCTTTGCTTGGGTTTCAGCCAGGGAACGGCCCGCAGAGCCCAATGAATGGTCACTTGACAGCTGTCCCAACAGCCTGGACAGCCGGCAATCGGCCCAGCTCAGCAAGCTTCATTGCGGCATTGCCTGGCCATCACGGTCCTCAATTGCTAGTGTATCTGTATCTCTATAATATGTATGGAATACCCGACCTTGAAGGGTACACCAGAAGCAGAGAACTCTGCTGTTGTTGGAGCGTTGAATATTGTACACTTTCCCATCGTTTTTATTTCTCCTAGCGCCTGCACACGCTGCCGGAAAGCATATCTCCTTGACGCCTGCCAGCAGTCTGCTGTGTTTGCAATATGCAGCCCAGAGCAGTATGTAAATTGGAAGCTCAATTCTTTTCTCTCCCCTCGTTTTGGTCGAAGATGTCGCCTGCGATATCCTGGCCAATGCTCGTTTCAGTCAAACGAACGCCCTCCAAGATCCAGATTGGCGCCGCCGTATGAGGGAGTGTAACTGCACACAGGACCCGGACAGATCCCCTTGTGCTACGTTGGGTAGCAGCGCTGTCTAAGCGTTTATCTCGTCCTTTAATGTTTCATCAACGATTAGGTTTGAGTTTCGGCACTGCGGTCGGACAGTTCTGTCGTTGCTTTATGTCGTTGCGCTAGGTGGCCTGCGGAAGACGACGCGCTCATCACTCCAAGCTGGTCAGCTCATCCAAGTGATCATCCAAGTCCACTCTCCGCCTCGGCCTCTCGACCACTTCGACACCGGGGCCGATGGGACGCGCGTCTCGCCTGCTGACGGGGAAGACCTATGATGTGGTAAGCGCTTTTGGGACCATGGATTGAGCGAGTTTAAATGTGGGTGGGCGCTTACTTTGGTATTGCTCCATCCCAACCTGAACGCAGCTTCGTGAGCAAAGAGCTCTCCAAATCCCAACATCATGCCATTGACAAAGGGGAGAAATAGGTTGATGACGGCGCTGCGGAATAGCGACCAGACAGTGGGTGGCTGGTACAGAACGACGGCGGGGGAGGACGACGACGGAGATTGGGGTGATGCGGATTCGGGCGCCGAATACTGCTCGCTGTCTGACGAGATCGTGACGCCGGATTCGGCCAACGGGTTCGATATTTCCTCAGCGGACATGGCGATGATTGGAGGCACTTGCGACAAGGGAACGGTATAAGGCGGATGGTGAAAGCGCAGTGTTGTTGGATTAGACTATCGCAGGAAGCCGGCGTCGCAAAGGCGGAATGGAATGATGGGAGAAGCAGTGACAGGTCGCGAGCTAGGCACAACCTACAAGTAGCCCAGTGCAGAGGTAACGGGGGCAGGCAGACCAGGGCAACCTCTACTGTGTAACAGCAGAAAATCCCCGCCGGCTGGCGTCACAGGCTCGCATCGCAGGGGTGATCCTGACAGCTTTGGTCACTTTAGCGCGAGAAATTGGGGAACAGCGGGGCCTACAGAGCTTACGTAACGAGTGGCCAGTGGCACGCAGCGTCCAATTTGGCGGGGCGGCCACTTTAGAGTCCAGGAAGCTCCCGTGGTTCACTAACAGTTCGGCGGCCATTCGAGCTGCAATCTCGCAGGGAAACTGTTAGTGCCACCAAACGTTTGGTAACCCGTCACGTCACGTTCACCAGAGGCTGCCTGCGTGGTTGACATTTACTTCCACTTCTTCCTTCCTTTGACTTCGCTTTCAGTCGATCCATCTTATTCCAAACCGACCCTTCATCCAGTTGTAGAAGTGCGTACCCTACGGCAACGCATTCGCTTTCATTCTTTCGAAACCTCCCCATTGCAACGAAAGCCACCCCCGATATTATTCTCTGTGCTTGATCTTAACTCGAACCAATCAAGCCGTCACCACCTCGAAACATAACAATGACCGACCACGACGACAAGATCAGCAGCTTCTGTGAGCTAACCGGAGTTGCTACTGATGCGGTATGCTGGAAGTATCCAAAATGTTTCACTATGATGCTTACTGACTGAAACCACACAGGCTACAGAGTACCTGAACAATTACGACTGGGACATGGATGCTGCCGTCGCCGCATACTATACGGATCAAGACAACAGTGCCTCGAACACCGGAGCTGCCCCTGCTTCTGCTCGTGCCAGCGCCGCGGCGCCCCCCGAGTATATTGGCCCCAGGACCCTCGACGGCCGCCCCGCTCCCCAGTATGCGCAATCATCCTCTTCGGCTCCCAAGAAGACCCAAAAACGCACCGGCCTTGCCACCCTGAGTTCCATAGGGGGTCGACGCGACGAGGATGACGATGAGGACGAGGACGATGAGGAAGATGAAGGTCGCGGACCTAGAGACTTGTTTGCTGGTGGCGAGAAGTCGGGCTTGGCTGTCCAGGACCCTAGTCAACGTGAACCCAACAGCGACACCAGGAGGCTTCTCCAAGATATTCTGGCTAAGGCTAGAGAGTATGTTTCCAAATCGAGGGCTATGTCCACTCTATTCATTTACTAACTACGAGATTTTTCCATGCAGGAACTCTCGGGCCGGTGGCAATAGCTCCGATGACGAAGAAACTGGAGCCGGAACCGCGAGACCTACCCGCTTCCGCGGCACTGGTATGACCCTCGGCGGTGATGGCGTTGAGTCTCGACAAATCCCCAATGTCGACTCGAATACTTCTGCCCCGCCCCGCCAGCTTGAAGGTCCAACTCAGGAAAGAACCTTGCATATTTGGAGCAACGGATTCAGCGTTGAGGAGGGTCCGCTTTATCGCTTTGATGACCCGGCCAACCAGGCCGATTTGGCTATGATCCGTGCTGGCCGCGCCCCGCTTCGCCTTATGAATGTGAGGCCTGATCAACGTGTTAACGTCAAGTTGGAGCAACATCAAGAGGAGTGGAGGCAGCTGCCCAAGAAGTACGTCCCATTCAGTGGCGAGGGCCGCCGTCTGGGAAGCCCTGTTCCAGGAGACGGATCAGGCTTTGTTCCTCCTGCTGCTGCAGCCGCGAGTACCGCTGTTGCTTCTGCTTCTGCTACTAGTGGCTCGGCTCAAGCTCCCTCAACTGGCGTGGATGAGTCGCAGCCAACAGTGATGCTGCGTATCCAGTTGCCAGACGGTAGCCGCCTCCCGGCTCGATTCAACACGTCGCAGACCATTGGCGATGTCTACGACTTTGTCCAGCGCTCTTCGACGTCTCTTTCAGCCCGACCCTGGGTTCTTTCCACGACCTTCCCCAACAAGGACCACACCGACAAGTCGCTGGTTCTGGGTGACACCCCGGAATTCAAGAGAGGCGCTGCTGCTGTCGTCAAGTGGGTTTAAGGGATATAAGTGGCATGGGCATGGTATTTCCAGGGGTTTAAATGGGTAACGGGGTGTTGTTTACGGGCACATTACAGGCCAACATAGCAAGCAAATCGAGGCTAGACAGTAATTAGTTTCGTCTGTAGATTCAAAGGAAGGAAGCTTCAACAGATGGACGTTCCCTTGTTAACCATGTTGCATAACATACGATTTGTTTGAAGTGTCTTCTGCCCTCACTATTTTTGAAACGCCTCCGTCGCCGTCGCCGTGACTGCTTTGGGTATCATCAACCCCTGACGCAAATAACTTGCTGTGTAACAAAATGCAAATCCCGAATAAGAAAATCATACCGACCAAAAAAAGCCCAAGACATGATATCAAAGGGACGTCGTGTCTCATGGGTGTGCTGCATGCCCCTGGTCTGGCTTTTGCGCAGCCATCAAACAATATCGTGTGCCAAATCCAAATCACCCCAAACCCCACGCAAAAGATGCCCTGTCGCCCATCTTGCAACCTTGAATGCCTCTTCTCGACCCGCTCGAACCCGCGCCGTGTTCTTTCGAGGGCCGTAGTACCATACTTGAATTCTCCCTCCACCAGATTTCCTTCGCCTCAAGCGCCTCAACCGCGCCTCCACGCTCATTTACGCCACTTCACCCCCCGCCGCCGCCAACCCGCTTAACATCTGAGAACTCCCGATGCCCGCCGTCGGCGCAATCATGGGGCCATCCAGGAACCTAAACCACGGCCTCGCCGCCGCCACGTTCAGTTTCGCGCTGTTGAACCTCGCCTCGCCCGGTGGCATGCACACCAAAATGTACGTATTCGTCGTGAATTTGGTGACAAACATGCTAAAGTTGGCGCCCATCTTGTACTCAAAGTCCGAAAACTGCTCGGCGTTCCTCGGCGTACCCGTATACTTTGAGCACGTGTGTTTCCACGCCTTCAAAATGTTGGACATGCGCTCAAAGCGGTCGCCGTAGGGGTTGGATTCCCCTTCTGGAGAAGTCCATTTGGAGACGACCAGGAAGGAGGTGCGTTCGAAGAGGAGGATCTCGTCGGCATCGATTGCAACGCCCAGGGAGGCCAGTTGGGTTTCGATGACGGACAGGTTGGGGACGAGGTCGTGGATGATGGAGGCCCAGGCTTTGTACAAAGATTGGTCCCAGATGGAGGTGGCGAAGAGTTGCATTTCTACTTCGAGGTCGGGGATCGGGGTGGAGAGTTCCGGGGAGGGGAGGGAGCCTGCTGCCATCAGGGCACCACCGCCGCCGCCGCCCGGGCCGGGTAATCCTCCTCCTCCTACTCCTACTCCAGAAACTTCGGGCTTCTGCTTCCGTACAATCGCCACCGCCTCGGCCGTCTTGCGTCTCACCAGCGCAACGCGGCGATCAAAGACATCTTCGCGCGTCATCGGCTGGATCAGATCCATCTTGTGAATCAAGACAAACACCTTGGCCTCGCGGCTGTACTGCACGAGCGCCGAAATGATGTTGACGTACGTCGCCAAGTCGCGGTCCACGTCGCGCGACTCAATGTCAAATACGTAGATGAGCACCCCGACGTTGCTGAACACGTGCGCCCGCTGCTGCGAGAGGTAGTTCTCCATAAAGGCCTCCTGCCCACCGCAGTCCCAGAGGTTGAGCGTCAGATTGCCGAGGAACTTGACGTGCGACAGGTCGATGTCGATGGTGGCCCCCAAGCGGCGCGTGTCGCGCGCGAGGTAGTTGCTGAAGATGATGCTGCGCATCGACGACTTGCCGGACCCGGATTTGCCCATGAGCAGGACTTTTTGCTTCTTGACTTTTTTGAGCTGGGCGTGTGCGGCGGCTGCGGTTGTCGAGGCGCCCATGGTGGGCTGGTCGTAGTCGGCCATGGTGATTCGGCTCTCGGAGTGCTTATTATGTTATTGTTTGGTTGAGGTAGGGGCGGCGGTAGATGTGTGTGTTTATGTGTGGTCACGGCGGCCGAGTGGTGATGAAATTCACGACGTTCAAGATGGTGAGGTGAGAGTATCTATGTATCGGTAAAATAAATTGGAGAGAGGTTACATTAGGTCGTTTTGGTCGATCAGCTTATCGGTCAATCGGTGAGCAGATGCAGTGTGACGTCCAGTCGTTCGGCCAGCAGGCTGAAATAGTGTACCGAATTTCAACTGAAGGAATGGGCCGCTGGATGCTGATGAAACGTTTTCCGTTGTTAAAAAGGGAACGGTTCATGCAACTGCTGATAATCAAGTTCTGTTCAGCCAGACGAACTCACCGAGATTCCGTGTTCCCACAAATGCCACGGACGGAGAGAGCCGCGCTGATGACGGGACGGCGTCCCCGCACCGAGCGGCATGGGTGACCCCACCGGAGATAATAAACGGGGTGGCATCCACTCTATTCTCCGCAAAAACCGGAGAAGGGGTTGTGGCTGGTGCAGTGTTGTGGTGGGAGCTAGGTGTGGCTTTCTATTTGCACCAATTCCATCAGATACGTACCGCCGCAGGCGCAGTGGTCAATCATGGGACAAAAAAATGTCGCTCCGAAGGGAAACATTCAGGCATAATGCATATTAGGAGGCCAGTCCCTCCATTATGCTTTTTTATGATGGCCCATCGGGGTGTTATGGCCACAAGACTCGCGAGTGATCATGTCCAGTTTTGCTTCCCTTATCCACGTCTAACCCTTACCCTGCCCCTAGCACTTAATCACCCCCTGAGCGTCTTGTGAATACTAACATATATACTCCAACCTCCTTATCTTCAAACGTCATTACAGTAGTGATGAAGAAGAAATACGATTCTGAATATGAAGCTGTCTAAATAAGAGATAAATGCTATGCTCATGGTATCACAATAATCGCAGAACGCCAGCCATATCTCCACGTCAATCTTGGGCCTTGCCTTCCAATGCGCCTCCTTCTTTCTTTATCCCATCTTTTGATGCTTTCCCACCGTTTTATCTCTTCTCGCCAGAGTTCTTCCAAACTCACACTCAGTTTAGCAACTGCACCCTATCCCCTCCATACCCAATACTCCTGGCCCCTCCAGCCGCCGACCACTGCCTTAGTTCATTCAAATTAGTCTGCCCCATGATATTTCCCCTCTGCGCCCCCAACTCCGTCATGTTCATCGTATGTTTCGCCCCCGCCAGCATCATATGCTTCTGATGAATGCCCTCAATATGTCTCTCATGCATCGCCTGTGCTCTCCCTTGGAACTCCAGTCCCTGGTTATGGTAATCCGCGCGATTCCTCATGCCCAGCTGGTGCGCCGACCGCTGATGCGCGAGCGCCTGCCGATGGCGCTGGGCGCCCGCGCGCATCTCGAGCGCATGCCGGTTCTCGGCATGGACGTGGTTGAGAACGCCGTGGTCTTTTCGCTGCTGCATGACCTGGTGGTGTTCGTGTCGCATGTGCGCAAGCTGGGCGCCACGCTGCTGCGAGGCCATTGCCATCCCGTCGTTGTGGTGCTGAATGGCGATGGACCGGTTAAGCTGGGCGGCATCGCGACCGATGGTCATGTCGACGGCGTGCCGCTGCATTTTGATGTCGCGCTGGACGTGAGCGGCGTTGACGCCCATGGCCATGTGGTTGTTGTGGCGTTGCCATTGGATGGCGCCGTCGACGCTGGCGCCATGCATCTTAAGGGTATTGTCGACGAGGGCCGCTTCGGTCTTGATGGTGACGTCGGTATGGTGATCTAGGTACTTGTTCCGGCGGTGCTGGTCGGAGATGTCCTCGTAATGTCGGTACGAGCGGTTGTGATGCAAGTCCTCGATCACATCGACCGTCTTGGCTTTTTCGTACTCGCGACGCAGGGTGGCGGCGTGTTCCTCTTCTGCTTCCTGGATGCGTCGTTCTCGCGCACGGCGCTCCCGCTCAAACTGCTGGATCTCCTCGGGCATACCTACAGCATCATGTGGTTGTTTCTGTTCCATGGTAGCGTAGTACCGGTCTTCGCCGCCATGACCCTCCAGAATCTCGATCAGACCGGCGGTCCTTGGTCCCTGAAGCATGCCTTTCTTGACATACATGGTTGGCGAGTAGTGGTAGATACCCTCCACATACATATTCTCCGGGCTGTTGAGGATGCGATACAGATGTTTGTCCAGGAGTAGACGGGTCATGGCTTCGTTGTCCATATTGTCCAAGGCCAAGAACAGGATTGTCTTTCCATTGGTTTTGAGCAGAGGGCTGGCACCGCCGGTGCAGAGGATCTCGACGGCCTCCTCAGCAATGGTAATATCGCGAGGCACCGTGGCCTTGAGAGCCATCTCACCAAAGGCAGTGCGTCCGTCATGCTTGCTTGACCTGTAGTTAGGATCATGGCCGCATTCGACCAAGAGGCGCATTGCACCAGTGTGGAGGTTACGCGACGCTTCATGGAGACTGCCATCATTTAGGGAAGAGTTGATTCTCAGCAACGCGGCCACAATATCCGCATTGCCCAACCTGGCGGCAATGTACAAAGCGGAACGTCCCTGGCTGTCTTTGGCAGTGACTCTGGCACCGGCATTGAGGAGTGTCTGCACGGCTTCAACTCTTCCTGACTTGACCGCCAATATCAAAGCGGTAGTATGAGTTCTCGGCGACGCGTAAGCGATGTTGGCTATGGGGTCTGTCAGCGCACAAGTTAATTCCATTCAGGCTGACCTGCACTTACCACCGTGACGAACAAGCCCGTTAACGACAGCAGGATCAATTTGGCTATTCCTGGGCAAAAGAGCCCATAACAAGACGGTAACCGGCTCATCAAAATTTCCAGCCCGCACTTTCTTCTCAGTCGACTCCTCCTCAGGGCACACATCCGACAGCACGGTGGACTCGAGATCACACCCGGCACCAACGAGACTATCCAACAAGGCCAGCGACTTGGGGTACGACTTAAGGCACAAAAAGATTGGCGATGGCATTCCCGGAATCGACTGATTCACATCCGGTGCCGCAGTTCGCCTATCCGCAAAAACGTCGATCAACCGCAGTAACAGGTTCTCGTCATGGTGCGCCATTATAGCAGTTGAGAGAGCGTGTGTGGAAGTCATCGACGACGCACCATTGTCAAGCAACCGCGCAAGAAGCACCGGATCACCACGACTGGCAGCGATTCCGACCGGTTTTCCGTTCTCGTAGTTGACATCGGCGCCGGCAGCAAAGAAGATGTCGAGAAATCTGTCGGCCAGATCGATCTGCGACTCCTTGCAGGCCAAAGTGTCGATGACTTCCACCACGGCCTTGTTGATCACCTGGATAGAGGCCCCTCCCCGGACGAGGAGTTTCATGACCTCGACATGTTCAAACGCAATCCACTGCTTTCCACGGTTGACGACACCGGCCATAGCTTGAGTGAAGATGCTGTCATGAGTGCCGGAGTATTCTGTCAGGAGACCAAGGGTATCGTGATCGAGATTGGAGGCCGCATTCTTAATGCAGACACCATTCTCGTGTGTGGCCTCGGCTCCTGCTTCGAGTAGTGATTTGGCCAGAGTCAGGTCGGTGTCGGCCTCGAGAACGACGTACTTCAATGCAGTATTCAGATGGTCGAACTGTAGGCGACTCATGAGATCCGCAAAAACCGCTCGCCTGTTCGTCCTAGAGGTTTTGAGGGCTTCGTTGATGGCGGTGAAGAGCGCTTTGTAGCTAATCCCTTGGTCGAGAAGCATTCGGAACGTCTCGGGTCGGTATTGGCGAATCGCAAAGATGAATACTTCGCCATTGTTATGATTAACGGACGCACGAGTGAGGAGTAACTTGATGAGGGGTCTGTTTCGTACTCTGATTAGTACGATTTTCTCTTCTACTCGCCATATGGGAGTCACTTACCCATTATCAGGCCCTTCCTTAAAGGCCTGAACCAAGGCTTTTTCTACAGCATCTTCATTGATGTGCTTTCGAAGCAGAAGCTCAATCATCGACTCCCTGGCCCTCGGATTGACGAGATCCATTGCCCAAGGCAGGGCAGCACCCAAGGCTTCGGGCGACGGTTCCCGACTAACAATCTCCTCAGCAATCTCTAGGCACGGCTTTTTAACGGTAATCTGCAAAGCTTCACCATTTTCATAGTTCACATCTGCCTTTCCTTGCTGAAGCAAAAGACGGAACAGCTTCTTGTCCATCGCTCGATCTGAAGACGTTTTGTGGGGCATCCCAGGCTCGGTAACGATTATCTTGACGATCTTGACCAAGGCCTCCGCCGTACATGACCCCTGAGCACCCGAATCGATGAGTATCTGAGTAATGTCGTGGCGCGTTTGGCGGTTCTGTATTTCGACCGCTTGTGAAACCGCTAGGGCGAGGCTCTTGGGCTGCGGCTTTAGTACAAGCAGCTTACTCAGAACATCGATGTGCTGCGCCTTGACTGCATCCACCATGGCCATTGCTTCATACTGCGGCGGTGGCCTCTTAACCCGGAGAACCGTGTCTAGCAATTGGATGTGTCTTGTTCGTACAGCGGCTACGACACCTTCCGTCACAAGCCGGGTCGTCTCTTCTCCTGCAGCACCGGCAGACAAACACATTTCGATAATTTCCCGATGCTCCTCGGTTGAACGTGCCATTATTTCCTTGTGGGCCCGACCAAGAGCAGCGTCCAAGGAACGAGGAGAGGGCTGTACCGGGCCAGAGATGAGAACCGCCACTAGATCGGGGCGACGGGCTTCTACAGCTGCCACCAACGCAGCTCCGCCATCGTGATTAACATCGGCCCAGCATTTGAGTAACAGACTGACGATTTCTAGCGACCCGTTCTTGGCAGCTATCATCAATCCAGTAGATCGACATGGGAGACACGGCAGTCGGTGGCCAGCCAGGATAGCCTGCACGAGATCGACGTGGTTGCGGGATATAAGGTCGAGGAAGTCATCATGCAGCTGAACAGGATTTGCGCCGTGATCAAGCAATGCCTGCAGCACAGCGAGGTTGCCCCTTAGCATGGCATGATGCAAGGCGCCATCGAGATTCTCCTGGTCGGCGTGATGGGCGATAGCGTAGACAGTCTCGGAGGGACATCGGACGGTTGCTCGGATGAGGATATCACTGCGCCAGCCTTCGTTCTTCCTCCCAGTTAGCTTGCTCCAGGTGTCCACGCTCCTTCTCTTGGAAAAGTTGACGTCGGCGCCGAGTGCCAGGAGGGCCTTGATCACACCCACGGGCCCGTTTGCATCCACCATCTCGTCGAGGACCTGATTGATTTCTTGATAAGTGAAGGGCTTTTGAGAGTTGGAGAATGTCCTTGATCGGGTTCGAAGACGACCGAAGGATTGGTCGCTGCTCTTGGTCTGGACGGAGGCTCGTCGTGCGAGGATTAGACGCTTGGCCTCTTCGATCTCGTGGTCAGCCATGAGGGCCGGTTGGTTAGGGTAAAGTTGCTGCTGATGTTGTTGTGATTTCCAGGAGAACCCCATTAGATATTTCAAGTAAGCTGACCAAGGTCGCCCCGAGCGGCACGGTCAAGACAACATGTAAGTATGGAATGAAAGAAACAAGAAAGAAGGAAATGGAACCAAACGCCTGTGTGCAGAAGTGGTCTTCGACGTGCAACACCAGATGGAATAGGGAAAGGAAACTTGCACACATATGAACACAAAGGTGACGAAGGTGTCTGGATGGTGTTAGCCATGAGAAATCAACAACAGAAGTAACCCTACCACGACACTCCAGCATCCACACCACCATCAGAGACCAGACATCAAAACAGTCACAGCCCTGCGACAAAAGCTGAGCACACCTTGAACCCAGCTTTTTGCAATCATGCACATTTCCAATTCCAGAACGGTCCACGGGAGTGGTCAGAGACACTCCCCGGGACCCATGTGGTGTGACATGTGGTGGCAGGTCCTCCATTGACGGGATGCCGTTGATGCCATCGCTGCAGCTCGATGCAGTGCAAATGCAGCGCGTCTTGAAACGACGGACAGGCTGAATACCGGACGAACAAGCGCAAGCGCGCCGCCGCAACCAATCTGCGTAATAGGGATGACCCGACCGTTTGGGCAATAGTCGATCCCCCAGTCAGTGCCAGTGCCTTGCCAGGGGCCGAGTGTTTGACTGGCTGTGTTGACATGACTTGTCGCGAGGACGGCATCATGGTCAGCAATGGTTGGTCACCGATGCTGAATGGATTCGAGGATGGCTTTAAGCGCTGAGAGCAGTGGGCGGGGTTGCTCCCCCTGCAGCGAAAAAAAACGGGAGCCGGGGAGAGCCCAGGACGAAAAGGGACAAGTCCCTAGCGCCACGACGACGTGCATCCCCCGGTCGCACACAAGTGGCCATTCGCGTCGTCCAAAGAAGCGCCGTGAACAACGTTGTGATCAGAGCAGGAAGTTTCCCAGAAGCCGAAGCCGCAAGTGCCAATGACGGGAGAGGTGTAGTGTCCGAAAATTGGGCAGTAGAGGTAGTATTGTTCAACCAAAGTGGAATGCCCGTTTCGGTTCCCGGCAGGAAAAGGGAAGGGGAAGTGGAAATTTCTGTGTTAATGCTTTCTTCTCGAACTTTTTTGATTGGAGTACATATAGTGTATGGATTCCCCTGACGGGACGGATTTGGGGGCGTCGCTAGTACGAATTTGGGCACCGTGTAAGCTTGCCTTATAGGGCTTCACCACGCGTGACCCCTTTTCAGTGATGTAAGATGACTTGAAAGGGGAACGAAGAAAGAAAAGAAAAAACAAAAAAAGGGTCAGCACGGTCTCTCACGTTCAAATGTTCCATCAGTTCCAAGAAAAAACACAAAAGCTGTTCAAGATGCGCAGTGCTATCTACAAAGTCTAAGCCTAATGTACACCTTGATCGATTTAATAAAAGAGAAAAAAGGAAAATACAACAAAATAAGTTCATATCGCACACTGATGCCCCAACCCCACAGCACTCAAAAATGGAGACACCAACACTAGTACTATGCAACATTTCCAAACCGGCACGCCCCGATTAACCAGATGCTACAGTTCCAGCCCGCTAACATCAAATCATGTCCCTGACCAGTCCTTTTCACCATCGCCGCCGCCCCATTATGGTCAATATTGTGACATGTCGATGTACTCTGGCGCTGTCTGCCAACCGTGCGGGTCCTCGCTATCCAAGAACCTGCAGTCGCTCCCCAGGTTAACCTCACTAGTAGAGCAAGAGCCCAGACCCGATTCGTCAGTCGACTTTGTCAACCCCAGCTCTTTGGCCAATTTGCTCATGCCGCGTGATCCCAGATGGCCCGTGTGATCCCAACGAAACGTCGCCGACGATGCTGGAATATCTTCCTCATCCACCGCTTTTTCCTTGACCACAGTCGCAACGCTGCTCTTCCCCTGAGCGCAAGCCGTGCCCGCCGGTCCCGCCTCGTCACCACCCCAAGGTCGGCAAAGTGCCGACAACAGTGAGTGTGACAACACAACCATGCGCTCCTTGGCATCCTTTGGCATGGTGAGAAGATACTCCGGATCCGGCTCCTCAAGCTGTTCCGGATCCACCAGTGGTGTACCTGCGCTGTTGTTCACTCCGGCAGCACCAGGGATGGGAGGGAAATCAGGAGGCATGGTCACCCAGTCTTCCGTCCTTTGCCTGGTCGTTTGGTTGTCATTACTCGGAAGAGCGGCTGTTAGGCTCTTGAAGATGGCAGATAGCCGCACGTGGAAGCGAAGAGCAACCGGATCGATTCTTCCGCAGAACTCGAGCGTATCCAGACACAGCTGCGCGAGTTTGAGGTCCGGAGCCCAGGAACTGACCGGGAAGCCGTGAACTTGTTTTTGCGCAACTGAATGCAAAATGACGACGCATGAGGTATGGGATTGGAAGCTGATTTGCAATGTATTAGTTAAGGCGTCCAAAGATTATGTTGGATGGCAATGTCGTCAAAACTTACATGACCAACCAGCAGCGCTGGAAGATACCACGTTCACCGTGCAGCAAAGCAAGCAGACGGGCCGAGTGCTTCGCAGCAATGAGGCCCTGCGAAACGTGCTTCAGCAGCTTGCGGTCCTCTTCAGGAACGGACTCGCTAGGGACAATGACCTCCCTGCCGTTGACAGTGGTCGTTTGAATAAGCCGGGCAGCAATCCATCGGTACAAGAGCTGCATGGCACCAAGATATAGCAGGTGGACGTGATAGATGGACCTTCGGACTGTGTCATCGAGACCAGGGTTGGCAAGGTTGGCCAACTGCACCTCGACC
Source organism: Neurospora intermedia (assembly GCA_037102815.1). Taxonomy (NCBI): domain Eukaryota; kingdom Fungi; phylum Ascomycota; class Sordariomycetes; order Sordariales; family Sordariaceae; genus Neurospora; species Neurospora intermedia. The sequence goes on along the minus strand of BTPP01000001.1, from coordinate 3,229,639 downwards.
GGGAGCTTCTCATGCCATTTCTCGAGGTATTCGTTAGCAACAACAGTAAGTCTGGGTAGATCCTGGAACTCGAGTTGCATGCGCAGGATTTCAGCCTTGAGAAGCGAAATCTTGGTCATCTCTCTCTGTACGGTTTCGGTCACTTGAAGGGGGTAATAAGGCTCAACGTCTGCAATGGGGACAAACTTTTGGAAGTCTGACCCAGTGCTGCCGGAAATGTAGCCCAAAGTGGATGAAAGCCAACTGGAGAAGAACATCAACGTCCTCCAAGTCTTCCTGTAGTCGATCATGTGGTCGTTCTGTTCGTCGCGTAACAAAATGCTGGTATTCAAGCCGAATTGTCGAGACATGCTCATGCCAAGTTCAACCCAAGCAAGCGAAATGGTGGCCTTGTTCATGACATTGAAGAATGCCAACATGGCGCAAACCTTGATGGCATCAAGTGATGATTCCTCGAGGACGTCCACGAAATACCGCCGGGCAACTTCATAAAAGATGTGTTCCGAACCCTTCTCGAAATCATCAGGATTGTACTGAATTCCAACGGCAGCGACTGAGCAAAGGCAGCATATCGCCATCTTTTGTGAATAGTTGGGTCGTCCATCGTAGCCAAAAACAATTGTGAAGAACCGATCCATGTCCTGCTGAGAGAAGACATGGAAGAGCTTGCCGCTCGAGCTGTAGAAACTGTTGAGAGCCGCACGGGTGGCGTCCGCATTGGGAAGGACGAAGCGAATTAGGTACGCCGAATGATCGACACGCAGGCGCGCCGTGGCGCTCCCTGAATCTGAGACAAGCTGCATACCGCCTTCAGACGACTCGTCGGAAGATGGCGAGCCTGATTGTAAAGCACGCTTGATGATGTCGGTTGATACAGTCGGGACAGATGATGGTGATGTCCATGAGTCGGAAAGTGACCCGCCCATGCTGGGCGACGTCGAATCGTTGCGATGGAGTCCAGGAATACTGCGGTCGCCACTGTCGCTGGAAGCAGCCGATGAAAGCGAAACGATATCGTCAGCATTTCGAATACGCTGAAGCAATGCTTCAGCCTCTTCGGGTGACTTTTGCTGAAGGGCGGTCACCAATCTCTCCAATGCCTCTAGCCGTGATTTCATCGCCTCCTGGCGGGACTGACCCTCCTCGCCTTCGTAGCCGCATGGCTTGTTTTTGGTTTTGCAGCTAGTGCATCTGGGTCGAAGTCCATCGCACTATACATTGTGAAAATAAGGAAAACATCAGCGTCTCAAGACAAAAAATCAGATCGGGAACTAGAATATACCTTGGCCTTGTATCGGCGGCACGTGTGACAAGCCTGTGTCACGGCCTTGACCCTTCTGGCGTGCTTCTCTCCATTAACACGGCCGGTGCCAGATGAAGTGCCCGATTTCGCGACCTTCAACGGCGCCGGTTGGATGGGCTTGTATTGCGTTGGTGGAGCCATTAGGACGGAGTTGTGTTGGCGAAGCAATTCGGAGCCACGGAACGGGACGGGAGCGAACGCGGCGCCGACAAAGTGGCTGGTGACGGAGCTATTGAAGATTGTAGGTACAGTCTAGGCCCGGCAGCATGGGAACACAGCGGATCCCGCTTTGTGTGTTTGAGTGATCCGGCCGGGTGTCCAGGGATCAGGGGTTCAGACTTTTGTTGTTCGGCCGGTTCAAGATTCGGAACCGGGATCGGCTTGCTGAAAATGAGAGACACCGTCAATTTCGTAACAGCGCTCGAGTTTCGCGGCTCTGGTTCGGGCGTAGAATTGCGAAAACCTTGGGAAAAGCCTCAGTCGTGGAACCGGCGACAGGCACGGGTAAAGTAGCTGACGTCGGCGGCGGTTTGGCGCTTGTTGACCGGCGGCCTTTTTTTTTTTGTAAGAGGGAGGAGAATAGGGATGCTCAATCTTTTCCACGGTGGCGGCGGAGGATGATGGGACGTTGAAGGACAGGGAGGGTCATGAGAGGAGTGACGAAGGATACGATTGCTGCGTTGCAACTTTCGTTGCAACTTTCGCTTGTGGCAGCCGCTTTTGACGAAACGTGACGAGGCGTGTTGTGACCGGGCCAACTTGGGTACAATGGACTACACTACGGTAGATGCACTTTTGGTAGGAATGTCCGCGCCAAGTCCAATTCTGACAGGAAAATGGAGGGCAAAATGGCCAGACCGCAGGTATGATTGTCGACTCTGCCCTGGTGTCCGGGGCGGCATTTGAAATCTCGGGCACCACAGGATTCTGTCCTCCGGACGGAGTGTGCCATGGGGGCATGGCATACTGTGTACGCCGCAGACCGCGCTATGCAGTACCTGTAGCGTAGAACTGCTCCCCGCTGTGCCTGCCCGAAATGCGGCTCGTGGATCGTTGGCAGAAGTGCCAGGAGGGCGGGACGGGATGTCTCTGCCCCTTGATCAGATGGGGAGTGATGCCCACGGTGACGGTACCGTCCGACACCTCAACGGTGAGTGCCCACACACACAGTGTGTATCGCAGACAGCTCCCCTCCTGTGGCACCCGTTTCGCCGTTCTAACGTCCCTAGCTCGCCGGCCCTTTGCTTTAACCCCTTGCCGGCGACTATTATTGTCTCAATCAATTCCGTTAGGACGAGGAATGGAGAGACACGCTCCGAGACAGCCGCGAAAATGAGATGCAGAGGGTCAATGCAGGCCATGACTTGACTCCGAATGCGATTGTCGCTTATTGGGCCGGGACTTGTAGAAGTTGCATCGAGGGACCGCTGGAAGAGGCGCCACAAGGTACCGAGCCGTTTGCCATGAGCTGATCCAGTCCAGTTCCTCTTGGAACGGCGTTCGGGTAGTGTAGAAGCCGCCAATGGGGCGGAGCCGTAGGGAGACAGAGTGCAACGGGTTGGACACCCGGCAGACCGATCCTTGTCCGGCATCGCATCCATTCTGCAGTGGACTCCTTTTCACGTTCGCTTTTACTTTTTTTCCTTTTTTTTTTTTTTTTTTTTTTGCTTCGAGGTGCGTTTCGCGGTGTTTTTTTTCAGCTTCGAAGCTCGCCGACGTCGAGCGATCCGCAAATCCGGGGCTGCCTGTTTTGTCGAGCTGCAGCCAAAATGGCCATGGTCAGCGGAGACAACAAGAAAGAAGTTGGCGGTTGGCTCGCCATGATTGGGCATTGCCGTGGTAGAAATGGGGAAGACAGGACACCGAATGGAGACGCAGGGGGGAGAGCTATGGGGACGGATGGGGCTGATGGATATGATGGGCAAAAACATGGGAAAGTTCCTGATCATTGCTGTCACATCGCGTTTCCACTCCACTCTTGGGGACCCGACACTGGGGTGTCCCTGGGTTTCTGATTAACAATCGTACACTAGACATTTCTCACAACCGCTATCCAGGGCCTTGGTTTTTCTTGGTGGTTTCTGCCGTCGCCGGTTTGACGTTCCAATTGAGAACAGTGATCGTGATCGAGTACTCACGAAGCAGCAAAGGTTGACAAGCCGTGCGTGCGCAACAGGCCGTTCTAGACGTAGCCCTTAATGCGGGGGGGATCGAGAGAAGAGTCTTGGAAGGCTTCTGCCGGTTCTGGCGTCTGGACTGTCGATTAATTACCCTTGAAGACGCGGCTGTCTCGAATGCGTTCGCACTTGGTGCAACAAAGGCGGTCAAAGTGTCAAATGATGGGGGAGTGGAGGGTCACCAAAGAGGTCGCGATGTGGTCAGACGAATCGTCGAGCAACGGAACGACTTCTCCTGTGTGCGCTTGGCAGAACTGAGCCAGCGAATACAACAAACCGAACCGAACCGTCCACCCAACGGCAGCAATTGGAGCCGACGAGGGACGATCCAAAGAAGAAGAAAAAAAAGAAGAAAAAAAAAAAGGGGGTTGCCCGGCACCGAGAGTTTACCCATCGTTTTTTTTTTTTTTTTTTTTTTTTTTTTTTTGGGCTGTTTGACGCTTGCCAGACGGGCAGCTAGACCCACTCAACCCTTTCTCAGCGCTGCATCTTGGATCTTGGCAGCTGGCGGACTGAAAGGAAGCGTCAAGTTTCTGTTCCTGCCCTGGATGATGCCCACGCTTTCAAGATGCATGGGTCGGGTGTCTCCAAAAACCCCAACCCTGGGACGATGAGACGTCAAACTTGATCTCGGCTGGAACTAAGCCTTTTCGACGACACTCGGCGCCGAGATTACCATCACATTTGCTTGGGTTTGGAAAATGGCCTCAACAAATTCTACAGTGTCGAAATTATGCGCAGGAAGAACGCCGGTGCAAAACGGTCGAGAAATGCTCGACATCCATTTTGCCCTAGCTCAATGAACCACAGTGCCTGTAGGGAACGACGGCGACAAGTACATGTCTACCTCTCGGGCAAGGAAAAGGACCCTGAGTCCTGCCGCCATGTCGAGGCAATACCATCGGGCCGTATTCGGATCTTGTCCAGCGCAATTGGTATGCCCGCTGGAGGAGCCTGGGCAGTGGGCGTCGACAGCAGTGCCCCGTTCATCCACCTTGCGGTCCCAGATCTTCGCGTTGATTCGCACCCGTCCCGTTCTCCTCGCGCCGATCAAGATACCCAAGCTGTCTAAAAAAGCATCTGCCATTCAAGACCCTGCCTCCCTCGCTTGTATTCCGTTGATATCGGATGTAGCAAAACAAAAAGAGAAAAAAAATTCGCTGAGAGTGGAACAGGTCAACTCCGAGGTTTCCACCTTGCCAGCAGACGCAAAGATGCATCTTCGCCTGATTGACACACGATATCGTGGTACGAAAGGTGGAGGGAGAAACGGTACTGACAGTCGTTGGCCCCGGAAACGCCATATGTCCCCAACCCCCCACACAACCGAATCAACTCGGCAAGTCGCCATCGGGACCCCTCTTCATTGCCATTCCCGTGACCGCCAGAGTTCCCTGATGCTCGGGGATATTGAAGCGCCTGTCACTTCCCAGGGCCCAACTAGGTATCCAAGACTCCAGCTCTTCGCCCTCCTGCATTTGCTGGCAGGTGGCAGGTTCAAAACATGCAGCAGATAAGGTAGGTAGGATACAATACCTCAAGTACTTTAGAGACTGGTTTATCAGTTATCACAGTCATGAACTTGTGATCCTTCGTCTCATTGTCGAATCGGATTCGAACCACAACAGCAGTCATCATCTCTCGATGGGTAGTTCGCATGTAGTTCCCAGACAGTTCATGGCCAAGGTCGCAGTGTCACAACAGGGCGGGCGGGTATCCCTCACCCGTGCCCGCTACGCTACGAGCCAGAGCGTTGCAATCGCTGCCCACAAGTCCCGTCTCCAGTTCACCCAGTCTGCAGTCATTGACTCGCCACTCTTGCTTCACGTATCCTCCTAGCTTCAACAACGATATTGCTTACTAATTGGATTCATACACTATATCAAGTCATGAGACGATACGGAACGTACAGTGTGTGCTGTGCGTGTCTCACAGGTCTCAAGTTTAGTGTCCCGCTCAACCGAGAGAAACGGTGTGAGGGGATTGCTGCGTGGCCAGACGGAGGTTGGGAGCAAGGGAAATTTGAGAACCTGGTCAGTTTCACTGGTCATGCAGGTCCGCCGAAAGTTTCGGGGGCCACGCAGTCCCAGAAGTTTTTCTTGTTCGTGTCAGACTCTTTGTTGGTGGTATACACAGCGTCCAATAGCGTGGCATGAAAACGTCCTGCCAACTCAAAGGACTGAGTGGCAAGTGTCGTGGCTTTCATGTTTCTAAGCTGGTTGGCAACCGGAAGTTCATGATATCCATGATAGTCCATGATAGTCGGTGATGGTTCAGGAGGCAAAGTGAGCATCAATGAAGGTCCAGACACACATTCCCATCTCACAGGCTACGCATTTCTGGCTCTCTAAATGAGAATGGAAAAGATTTGACGAGGAAAAAGGCTTCACAACTATTCCAGTGGCTATGCACGGCGACAGGCTGAGATTGGTTTTTCAAAGGGGTCAAAATACGTACGAATATCCACAATCCTCCACGAGCCCACTCGAGATTTCACTGTCCCTGCTCGTTCCGGTCGACCACCGTTGTTGAACGGACCAACAGCTGGTGTAACTTATCTTGTCTTATTACTTAGCTGAAATGAGTCATGAACTTGAGGCTTGAAGCCTAAGAAAATTCTTCAATCTTCGACAACGAATAGCCGAGGTAAGACAGCCTGTTTGAGGATATGGCAAGCACATTCAAATCTGCCTGGTGGCTTGTGTGACTTCATTGTGCACGGCCAATTATCGTCCTACTATCGACATATGTGTCTTCGACAACGTTTGGAACGCAATTTGGTTGCCCAATCATGAACTCTCCGTGATGAATTAGGGTTGAGCTTGGACACAAAAAGCTGGGGAGGGAAAGGGGAGCATCCCACGTACCATATGGGTGGATAAGGGGAGAAATTTTATGATAGTGATACTGGACAGCACTTTACCGAGAAGGGAATATGCTAGCGAGCCAAGCAACTTCGGCGACAGCTCGGGTTCAGGGTGGATGGCGGCCTCAGGATGCGAGTCCCCTTTTCTGGTGCATCGAGCAGATACGATCATCCTGATAGGCCATGGTCTCCAGGCTGCGACGAGAGGACAACAAGGTCATGTCTTTAGCCATGTTGCAAGACAGAGGATTAGAAAGAACACTTCAAGAGCATTGGTTTGGGGATGTGATGAAAAAGATCGCCAAGTGACGGTGTTTCAAGGCGTGCTTGAGGTGTTCCCAAGAGAGTTTGACCTGTAAAAATCATCACGAGAAGTTTTATGATATAGTAACGCTGCCTATGGGGCTTCTTGCACCATCGTTCCATTGTTCAAGGCCACATCACGAGACAACTACACATACGGTAGACCTTGAATCTCAGGGTTTTCACTTTCTTTTCCTCATCATCAACCTTCCCCGTTGCGGACTTCCCGGGACGGACTTCAACTCGCACTTTTGGAAATCGCCGACATCAACTGCACGCCAATGTTGTGAATGATACCCCGGTGGACCTTACACAGTACTACTGCCGGTTATTGCCGGGACTTCCCAGCGATATCCAACAACCCCTATCCCTACCCTTAGTGTACTACCTAAGCTTAACCCGACGGCGACAACAACACAACTTCCAGTGCCGCGCCCTCCTGTCCAAACCTCCTTGTCTCTTCTGCCTCTCGTCCCCAGTTCGTTGCCCGCCACCAACTCAATACCACCAAACCTACCCATGGTAGCTCAAGCACTCCCCATGGTCAAGATGAAGAAAGACAAGACTTCTTCACCTCGCCCAACAGTCGACTAGGCGTGTCTTTTTTTTTCTTTCTTTTTTTCTTTTGTTTTTTTTTTTATATTTTCTTTCCAAAGTGCGACTCCGTAGTACGCTACGTGGTACTACGAAGTCCCCGTGCCCTCACAAGCAGCGCCGCGCTGACAGCTGCAGCAGCCACAGCCGTCGACGTGGCAAATGAAAGTCGCAGTCCTTCGTAGTAGACCTCGCGAGCCTTGAGCTGAATATCTGGGGGAAGGTTCTTGATAGCCGAGACTGAGTGCCGGATTTCTTCCACGACCTAGACTTGTGTAAGCTTCAACGAAAATAACCTCAAGACAACCGCAGCAAGACAGAATATGAGCACAACGCAATGAAGAAGTCCCTAAAAGCTGCTGTGGACAGGACATATGCCAAGGGTAGGGCCCTGGTCCTGAGAGCGGGGAGGCCCAGGACCACAACAGCGCTCGGGGAAACAGGAGCGGGAAAAACAGCTGCAAAGTAAAAGGGATGTTACTCTCCATTTATCTGGTATCTCGCCCAAAGCGCCGGGAAGCCGGACGCTGAGCGTGGTTTGCACAATGGCAGAGGTGATGGCGACGCCGTAGACGGTGCCGAGAGACCGAATGAGGTAAACGGTCGAGGCAGTGACGGCGTGGTCTGTTTATGTGTATCGTCTAGATTAGTCGATGGCGACATCAATCGCAGGTAAGTGACTGAGACGAAGCCGACGGATAAACGTACCGGCATGATCGAACGTGGCCAGCGAAGTAAACAAGATGCCCGGGTACACAATTCCCTGGCCGAGGTTGGCAGGGAAAATGTACACAAGATATTTCCATCTGGAGTCCTCGAAAGCAAGAGAGGTAACCAAGGCGTTGCCAAAGACCATCAAGAAGGTTCCAGTACGGACGAGAGGTACAAGCTTTCCCCAACGAGACATGACAATGCCGGCAATGAGGCCACCAATGGGCGTGGCCAACGATGGGATAGCGAGCCGGGCACCGGCGGTGGTGGCGGAGTCGAGGAGGACGACTTGGAAGAACAGAGGAAGATTGAAAAGGTACTAGAGGAACGGACTTGTCAGTCAGCCGATCAACATGGCGAGAAGAAGGGACATGGAAGAACGATTCGAAGCAGAACTCAAGTAACCAACTGCACTCGAAGCAACACCAAGCCGTGAAAGTTGACTCATCAGGGGGGGCATGAAACCATCCAGGCAGGAGCGACGCCAAGAGGGGGCGATACAAAGCAAGAGCCACCTGAACCACAACAATCGAACTCTGAGCAGGAGCAACTCGAAGCAAAAGCAACTTGAAGGAGGAACGACTCACCGCATAAGCACTCAACCCAGCGCACACATTCGCAAACTGCGTTAGCAGCGGCAAACTTCCCTTCAACAACCTCAACGGAATAACCGGAATCGCCGTCGTCCTCGCCTCCACCACCAAGAACAATACCAACATCGCTGTGCTGCCCACCAACGACGCAACAACCCACGGGCTACTCCAAGGCAACATATTGCCACCCAGGCTCAGTCCAACAAGCTGGATCGAAATGGCCGTGACCAACAACAATGCCCCAGTAAAGTCCACCTTCCTCCAAATGAGTCCCCAAGTCCTCTCGTTCCCTTCTCCCAGTACCCCATTTACGGGATCCTTGATGACCATCCACCCAGCCGCCAGCGCAAACGCCGACACGGGCACCTGCAACAAGAAACACCAACGCCAGCCAATCCCGTCCGCCACGCTGCCCCCAAAGCTCGCGCCGCATATGGCGCCGAACCCAAACATGCCGTTTTGAAGCGCTTGGTACATACCCCGCCGGCGGAAGGGAATCATATCCGAGTTGACGACGGTGGCCATGGTCATTAGCCCGCCGCCGCCAAAGCCAGTAAGGGCGCGGGCGGCGATGACCCAGATCATGCCGTTCTCGGTAGAAGACTTGACGAGCCCGCACCACAGACAGCCCAGCGCAAAGGTTATAGTGCTGATGAAGAAACAGACGCGGCGCCCAAAGATGTCGGAGACGCGCCCGTAGAGCGGCTGGAACGCGGTGCTGGTGACCAGATAGGCTGTGGTCAGCCACGAGGCGGTGTTGGCGGCGCCGAATTCGGAGGAGATAATGGCGTAGACGGCGGCGGTGATGGTGCCGTCGAAGCCGTAGAGGAAGACATTGGACATGAGGGCAATTTGGATGAAGACGAAGCGAGGGGGAGGGGTCCAGGCATTGTCGTTTGAGGAGAGGTGGCCAGGGGGTAGAGACGCCGAAGAGTTGGAGCTGGAGCTGGCTAGAGTTGTGAGGAGGGGTTGATCCTCGTCAGTAATGGCAGCGGCGGCGGCGTCATAACCAGGTGAAATGGTGGTGTTAATAAGATGGCGGTCGGGATGGCCGACCTGACGGTCCTGGATGGTTAGGTGGGTCATCTTGCACTTTGGAGCCTGATTTCTCAAAACACAATACTGAGACGGTGCGGAGCGTGATTCAAAGCAATGAATATACAAAAAGACATCAGGGAATGAAGAAGTGTCATCAATGGGGGCACAAGTCATACAAAATATAATCATTGCAAATCCGATGTCGCGGCGCCAACCATTGCGCAGATTGTCTCTCTTAGCACGCAAACGGCCTAGGTGCATACTACCCAACGAGCCAACCCATATTGCGCAGATCTCCTATCACTTGGCCAAGTGTAAGACTAAAGACCAAAAGGAAGCTTTGGAAAGGCAATTCAACACTGTCGATATACCCCGCCGACGTTTGATAGCTTCCATTCTTGTTGGGTATAGTTCAAGGGCCAGAAAAACGAGAAAATGAATGGCGCAATCCCTGTTAAGATGATGTGCTTATGCCACAGAGTGCCGGAGCTCCCCTTATACCTATGCTGCTACTTAGCGAGAATAGGCAAACAACAAAGCAATGTTCGAAATATAGCGCGCCACCAGGGCTTGGAAAAATGATGCTCGGGATGCTCTGGCAACTGGAAAATAGGTATACTTCAGGACAATTGACCATCTCCAGGATAGCCCTAATCATCCAAGACCAGAACATCGTATTTAGGTAGAATCGCACCCTTGAAAATGGACTTAAAAAGAATTTCTCAATTGAAATATGGAGATGGAAAAATTATTTTAAGAAAACAATCATTGAGAAGGTTGTTTTGCTAATGAAGAATGTACTTAGGCATGTATATTTCACTTAGGAACTGATATATGGATCAATTTCAATGCCGAATTATACCCTCTTGGAAAATGTTACAATTACTGCATCATCCTGGAGATCCTTTCCTACAACCCAGGTGGCGCGCTGTCTATTGAAGAATTTATGTAGATTATCAACTAGAATTATGTGTATGGACTCTTACTTAAAAGATGTAATGAAAGTATCTACCTTGTTCCCAAACGCTCGTCGCAACCCGAACGGAATGAAAGCATGAGCTCTCCAAGAAAGGAACAACGATGGACGCTAAACAAAGACGGTATCTGCAAACCAAAACTGCGAAAGGACTATGTCAACAACAACTTGCCTCAAACCTTCTTGCAAAGCCTGGTACCATACTCAATCTGCTCCCATCTCTCCGTGCCGGGGGTAGAAACAGAGTAGAACACCCCACTAGAATCCCACTTCTGTCTGAGTTGGAGAAGCTTAGGGTAATTAGTGCCCCAGAAGGCAGTTTGCCAGTTAGGCTGGAAAGGGTCAGCCTCGTTGATGTAGGCAGCACCGTTGGGACCAGCAGCCCTGAGACCGCCATCGACAACGTCAGTCAGAACACGCTGAGCGGCTTCCTTCTCCGCAAGGGGTGCGTTGCCGGAGAGGGGAAGAATGGTGATGACTTTGTCGCTGACGTTCCTGAAGCGGAGGTTGATGGCGCTGTCGGCCCACTGACTCTGGGGGAGACCATGGCCGCCGTTCCATATGTGGCCGACGAGTAAGGCGCCGTTATTGAGAACATTCTTGAAGGCATCGATGATGCCGGCGTTGTTTTTGGCGACATCGGTCTTGCTGAAGGCCCAGCCGCCGGTCAGGGCGGAGTCACCGGCAACCTCGGACTCAAACAAGGCGTTGTAAAGCTCGTAAAAGGTGCTGTAGGTCGTGGTGGTCTTGTCGAAGGTGAGCCCCATGGCGGTCCAGTCGTCGAAAAGAGGCTGGAGGACGGCCTCAAGCTGGGTGGCAGTCTTGTTGACACCGACGACGGGCTGGACGCGGAAGCTTAGGCCAGGGTATAACTCGTAGTAGATGTACAGGCCGTTATCGACGAAGTGGTTGGAGTAGCTGTGGAACTTGGCGATGGCATCCCACCAGAGAGTGTCGTTGTTGTTGACATTGGCAGGGCCGAGGGCGAAGGTAGTGCCGGAGCTGGAGTAATCGTCAAAGGTCTTGTAGGTGGCCTGAACGATGACACCGAACGCAGAAGGGCCACCCCCCCTAAGAGCCCAGAAGAGGTCGGGGTTGGTCTTGGCGTTGGCAGTCCGTAGAACGCCGTCAGCAGTAATGACCCGGAACTCGAGAGCGGTATCGGCAAGGAAGCCGTAGAAGTTGGTCAGGGGACCATGTCCACCACCTTGGACGAGACCACCAGCAACACCGACAGTCTGCAATGTTCATGTTGACGTTAGTGTTTGAACTGGTACGGAAGGCATATACCGGGCTCCAACTTACAGCGCACTCTCCGGTAACCATGATTTTTGGGGGGCTGAGAGAGTGAAGCTTGCTGAGAGCCTCAAAAGCCTGAACACCGGCGCCGACAGTGATGGCAGAGCCAGTGTAGTTGCAGGCACCCCTGTAGCTGCTGGTAAGGCTAACATCCTTAAAGCCGTGAGTGTTGATGACGAGGGCACCCCAGCCGACCGATCTGCCAAGGAAGTCATGGCCAGTGTTGCGTATGATCAAGCGCAGGTTGTTGTTTTTGGAGAAGAGAATACCAGCCTGTATATGGGCGATGGTCTTAGCTTTGATGTAGATCGTAGGTAAGTAGCCGCCAGTGCATGAATCAGTAGGGTTGGTGGTAGGCCGGCACGTGTCGTTGGTGAAGTAGGTCCACAGGCCAGCAGTGGGAAGGTCGATCCTGGTGTTGTTGTTGTCAATTCACGATCTTGTCGTCCCTTGAATAAGAGCATACTTACTGCCACTGCTCGCTGGCATAGTTCGCGTGAACATCGGCGCACTGAGCCGCATTGTAGGTGCTGATGTTGCCGAGAAGGCCTTGGAAGGTGTTGTAACAAGATGCAGCCGGAGGAATGCTGATTTGCAAGTTGCCTCCAACAGTTGCGTTCAACAAGTTCCACTGGAGAGTGCTGGGCCAGCATGGGTCACCAGGATAGCATTTGCATGCATAATTGGCTCCAATCCACCTCCTGTAGGTCCAGTCGGAGATGGACGCGACACTGAAGCTGTCTGCGGAGGAATCTCCAGAGATATCGACGGTAGTCTCATTCCAGATATCAGTGTCTGTAGGCGCGGCAGCCGTTTGCTGGGTAAGTAGCAGGGCGTTCGAAACGAGACTGGCGATGGTGGCCCTCATTGTAGTTGATGTTGGAATCCGAAACCGGAACTAAGGATGGCGAAGTGGGACGAAGTGGAATTTCCATCGTTGGTGGCGCGTAAGGGTCTAATAAGGGGAGACGAGCAGAGATGAGATCTATGATGGGAATGATCGTGGGCGCCGACTGAATGGTATGTAGCACTGTCATCAACGTGGCTCGCTCTAGCCGTGACAGTCGATGGCCTTGATTCGCCAAGATGTGGCCCTGGCATATATCCTCCGAGCTCCTGCAGCCATGATGTGGCGATGTGACCGGAAGACATGGCAATAATCTCCAAAATAGATTGAATCCTCATGCCTTTCCCGGAAGGAAGGGGAGGGCCGAGCGTCGGGAATTGGACCGACACAGAGCCAAACTCCGAAGCAGGCCAGAAGCAGGAGAGAGCGCAGATTAGACGAGCAATCGACGCTGGTTCAGGCCGATGGTACTGAGATATGATTTTTGGACAGATCCACGAGGTTGGAGACGGGATTCTGGATGCCACTGGCTAGGACATCGCTTGCTTAGAGAGGAAGGATTATTGGAGATATAATTCGCGCTGGTAAGAAGCGTCAGTCAGCTCGCTTGATTATTCGGTCAACAATAGTTTGTTACAGTCGGCTAAATGCACTTGGCGACTGGTGTCAATATCTGCCAGTGCTGTTCGGTAAGGTATCCAATGGCCAGTCATTGTTAAGTAAGTGCAGACATGGCGAGATAGAGACCGCTAACAAGCAGAGGAGACGGGAAGGGAAAAGGAAGCATTATTGTTGGCGCACTAAGTGCGAGGCGATGCAACTCTTACCAGGTCGATTAAGTTCTTGGCCTCTGGATTGGAACTTGGGGATGCTTTCGTCTAGAGAGGGTTGGCCGAGATTGAGGGCACCATGGGCTTCTATGGGGGATGGTTATCAGGCTTGCTGTCAAGCGAGTCCTTTCGTGTATGGCGCTGTCCATCAAGTATGCCATCTTTGCCATGGGCTTAGTTTGGTTTCGGAAGCAAAAGGAACGGCGATAGCTTCATACGTTATTGGCCTGTTCGGCTCGGGAATTCAGCGTCTTCACCCGTGAGACGTATTGAGGTTGCTGGTCGAATCTAGTGGCTTTTGGCATGTGGTGTCTGATGAAATAGAGAAGCAGAATGACAGATCACTCCAGTCCTGTCGTTGAAGCAAAGTTGATGCTATTGACTAGCAGAAAGATCGCTAGATTCGGACAACCTGATCAACGGAAGACGAGACGGGAACTGGACGCAACCTAATGCGGTGAGGAGGAGGATGAATGGGTCAGGAGGTCAGTGCCCGTTCGAGAAAACGGAATCCATTCCATTATGCCCGCCAGGGTTTCAGGGGCTGGGTATCCACAGGGGTTCGGGGCCCCGCGGGGTAACAACTAGTAGTGTAGGCCGTTCCTTAGAGGTTGGGGCCCCGCTCCCGCCCGCCCAGCTAGGCCTGGGAGGTGCCAGCTTTGGAACCTAGCGAACCCGACCACCTGCAGGAAGGAGGCCCGGGCTTGCAAGTCAACCCCCCTGACCCGCCCGACGACACACAGACCTCGACTAGGAAATTCCTGTCCTTGGCTTTTCGGTCGTTTTTTTTTTTCTTGAGGGCAGTGGTGCGGTTAGGTTACTTCCGTCAGTTACCTATGGTATCTTAGGTATGAAAGGGGCTTGACAAAAGGCCCCAACCAAGCCGCCCGCCCAATCTCGAGTAATTTTCCACTTCATGTCGTCGTTGTCAACATTTCGATCTCACCACCAGCCTCCCCCAAGGCCGCATCATAACTGCCGCCTTACCGGCCCTCGGAAGCTTATCAATTATATTCGATTGGCAAACAGTCAATGTGCACTATTCACCCTCTACTGCTCTCTACCCCTTGTCCATTCTGGTATGGCCTGCTCGAGTTGAGGTCACGGCCCTAGTACCCTTCGTGGGCACTCCTCTCTCTCTGTTGTGCCTTCCCTTCATTCCCAAGTTCCGAGGACTAGCAGACGAGGGATTCATAATGGCATGACAGCCGGCTACAGGGGTGCACAATTTATCCGCCCACAAAGCCAGGACATCACCATGCTCTGATACGCAGTACGTAATTTCCCGTCCCACGTGGCTGGGCCGCAGATGCGACAGTGTGGGAGACGCGTGGCAAGTTATTTTCCGGAAATAACTGAAGTCTATCAAGATTGCCGTTTGGCTACATGTACTCGAGATGATTTCTTGCCTTTATGAAGAAGCGCCAACGCGGCAGCCTCGTTGGTAGTAGCAATGCAAGAAGCTATCCCAAGATAGCCGATAGGCCCATACACCGCTTCTGCGGCCTTTGCCAGCCACTGAAGTTCCTCATCGTTGAGTCTGGGGAATTGTTCGAGCTTTTCAAACACCCCTTCCAGCAACCACTGGAAGTCCAGCCTGTCGCCATCTCCTCCCCGATCAACCACCGTCACGGCCCTCATCAACAACAAATCCGACATGGACGCAACGGAACCTTCGTGAAAAGGTTCCCGTCACGTGGATGCGATCGATGCACCCGCTGCCGATTTCGATGATGTTAAGTCGGACACGGAAGCCTTGCGGGGCATCGAACGCTATCTTGCCGTCGGATTCGGTGGAGAAGTTGAGAGCGCCGTCCGAAACTCCCTTCCAGATGTCGATTAATGCGGCGGAAGGGGCGGCAACATCCACGTCCTCAGTCTTCTAGACCGAGGAGTGGGCAATGCTCGCGGCACCGCCAACCAGGACAAGTTGGCGGCGCAGCTCTGGACGGACTAGGCGGGTGGCGGCGCGGAAGCACTCCAGGAGTGCTCCGCGCATTGGTTCCGAGATGGCAACAGGTCTGGGCATGGTGATTGCTGGCCCGGGGTTGGAAAGGCCTGCTGAAACTGGAAGTCCTCAAGTGTTAGCCGCAACATACGTGATAAGTAGTTTAATACTCGTGTTATAACGGTCTTACTTAACAATGAGGAACTTGTCTGGCTGGGAAAGGTCGTCGATGCGGTGTATAGACCCTTTGCTTATTTTATGGCGCTTTGACAAGTAGGTAAACATCAGTACCTGAGCAGATGATACAATGCGCTTCGAGCAGAGCTTACCAGAACAAAAATCAATGATTGCTAATGGTACTTGGACTCATCTAGGATTATTAGTTTTAGCATCACAGTCATGTTCTTTGACCTAGCTGAACTTATGCTCACCACACAGATCAATTCGACTCGTTGAAGGAAGAAGAAAAGAAAGAAAAATGAAAGAAAGAGATCAGCATAAAACAGATCGGGCGTGAGACTCGTCATATATACCTAGATAGCTGAATTACTTTTTGCTCGCCTCCTTCTTTGCGTTACCTTCACTAGGTACTTATTCAGACGGAAGGTACGTTAGATTCTTTCGGTATATGCCAAATCCAACTTAATACTACTCTCTCACCTTTGCGTCCAAATGTCATATACTACACTAATGGGAAAGAAATTCCCACCGAGTGTGCGCATATTTCATCATACTCCTTCCATACCTCTAGATATGTTTAATTTTGCCCCTGATATCGAGCCCAGAGGATTGACGAGGTGAATAGGTTTTTAAGCATCTCTTCTCATTCAAATATACTTGTCATCTTAGACATGACACCATTAATAACATACAAAATACGTTCTTGAAATCACCTACACGGAGAACACCCTGGACAACATAGGTATTGTGTCGTGCGCTATGAATTGCAAACGCAGTTCTTGTAAACATTGGTACATACAAGTAGGAGTTGACTGCCCGGGTCTTTGGTTCGGGACCCGGAAACCCTGAATACCGCCGTATATCCGATATGAAATGGCTATTTCCTCTAGAGGTAGGTATACATATGATGCACATTTGCTGCAGTTCACATGTGCACGCAGGATTTGCAAATGACTGGAATGAGCGAGATTGTTCTTGTTTGGGCCCAAGCGTGCCTTGCAGCTCACAGATACCTACCTATACCTACCTTACATGGTACCAAGTGAAACTATATAAGAAACCACACATCCCACATTTTCTATCCGTTTCTTCTTTCCCTTATTCCACACACAACAACATTGAGTCCAATCGTACCTACCGCTTTCTGTGCATCAACAGTCGTTCAAAATGGGTTTCACAAAGACAACCAAGACGTCCTTCCTCATCCTTTCCGACACCCATGGAAAAGATCTCATCATGCCCAAGGTACCGGTCGATGTTGCTATCCACTGCGGCGATCTTACCGACGAGTCAAAACTGGACGAATTCCGCTCCTCCCTTGAGCTTCTCAAGTCCATCGATGCCCCATTGAAGCTCGTCATCGCAGGCAACCATGACTTCTCCCTCGATAAAACAGCCTTCGAAAACTTAACCGCGGAAGCCACTACCAAATGCCATGTCGAGCCCGAACTCATAAAGAAAGAATACGGCGACTTTGGCCAGGCCCGCGAGCTGTGTTCAAACTCAGAGGACGAAAGCATCACCTTCTTGGACGAGGGCATCCACTCCTTCCGCCTACAAAACGGGGCGGCCTTGACAGTGTACGCAAGTCCATTTACGCCATCTCGCGACGCACACCAGGGCTTTCAATTCAAACACAACGACGAGCACGACTTCTCAATTTCGCCGTCAGACAATAAAAGGGTCGACATTGCCATCACACACGGGCCACCAAAGGGCGTACTTGACAGAACCTCCTCCAACCAGCGAGGCGGCTGTGATCAGCTGTTCGCCGCCATCGCAAAGGCTCGCCCTCGCCTCCATTGCTTCGGCCACATTCACGAAGGTTGGGGAGCCAAGCTCGTGACCTGGCGCGGAAAAGAACCAACGACCACCACACCTTCTCACTTTACTGAGATCGATAACGGCGCTTCAATACTCATCGATAGCCTCGCCGATTACAAGCCCAGGAAATTCGATTCGGAACAAGACGCTAAGGACAGGAAGAAGCGGAAAGAACGACTTTTCAAGGACGGGTTTAGAAGCACGAGTCACTGCAAGGACGACAAGCACCCGTTGGTAGCAGGACAGCAGACATTGTTTGTGAATGCAGCTCTGGAGATGGGCCCCGAGGATGAAGACCCAGACGCGAGGGAGCAGGTGCCGTGGATTGTTGAATTGGAGCTACCAGTTGCTTAGTTAGTTGAGAAGGAAGATTTCAGGATGTACGGGCGGTGGTACTGACGACCGGTAGCCACTTCAGAAACAACAGGGGCGGCGGGTGGCAGCTTCGGCGGTCATGGCTTCGGCTTTTCTGCTTAACCCCTGGCTCTGGAGTAGGCGAACCGGCGTGGTATCCGCTCTTGGTGATGTTGACTAGGGATGGAGGACATTGCAAGGTCTATATATCAATGAATAAAGCGGATTGGCCACAACACAAACATGATGCCTCGTGTTCTTGTGATATGATCATTGTGCCGTATAGCTGACGAAGGTAACAATACCATACATACACTTGAAGTCATCGAATGGAACAGAGTTTGACAAAAGTATACCCTATCTTCCAATGGTGTTTTCCACTGTTAGACATTAGAGTTGGAAGAACGGACACACCGGTCGGTGCAGTCGCGGGCGGCCCGAGGACCCCACACACAAAGGCCAAAATCCGAAATTGGAAAAGTGACAGCGGGTGTAAGTGATAAGGCTAAACAGGTACCATAGCCGGAGATAAGGGTTAGGGGTAAATACCCGCAATTTCCCCCCTCCCCAGGGCAGCTCCCCTCCTCTCCCTCAACTCAAACATATCCCACCATCAACAGCATACGTCTGGCCCGTAATATAATCCGCCCCTTCACTCGCCAAAAACCCAACCAAAGCCGCCACTTCCTCGGGCGTACACGACCTCTTCAACGGCACCAGTGTATCCACAAAGCTCTTGCTCACCTGGGCCTTCGCTCCTTCCTCCTCCGCATTGCCCCCTCCCGCCTTGATCACCCCCTCCGCAATCGTATCCCACATGGTCGTGTCCACCACGCCCGGTGCATACGCATTTGCCGTGATCCCCTCGGCTGCCAACTCTGCCGCAAATGTCTGCGTCAATCCTCTGACCGCAAACGTGCTCGCCACGTACGGTCCCAACATCGGCACGCCCCTCAATCCAGCCACGCTGGACGCGCCAATCAACTTTCCCGAGGTGCCCTGCGTGATCATCTGCTCGGCAGCGGCGCGGTAGCAGTTGAAGACGCCAACGACGTTAATGTTGAACATGCGGAGAAGGTCCTGCGGTGTAACGGTGAGAAGGGGTTGGGCGCCGACGATGCCGGCGTTGGCGACCATTGTTGACAGAGAGCCGTGAACCGAAACATGGGAAGAGATGAGGGCGGACACGGATTCGGGCGAGGTGATGTCGGCGGGGAAGGGGTGGATGTTGGGGTAGCCGAGGGAGTGGAGGGTGTGGCAGAGGGATGTTAGGGCGTCGTCGGGGTCGGATGAAGAGGAAGAGGAAGAAGAAGAGGGAAGGTCGTTGAGAGTGAGGGTATAACCGTCAGCGGCCAGGCGGTGGGCGATGGCGCGGCCGATACCGCGGGCGGCGCCGGTGATGATGGCGGATTTGATGGGGGGTTTTGGCTTGGGAGCTTGTTGGGTTGAGATGAGGCGCCGAGTGGAAGCTGTTAAGAGGGGCTTGGAGAGAAGGCGGAGAGGTAGGTGCAGTTGTCGGAGGGTGGCCATCGTGTTGCTGGAAAAGAGAAATTATCAAGGGCTGCTAACGATGTTTGACGTCTAGTCTCGTGGTCGAGCGATGTTCTATATGAACTGCTTTTACTACAGAAAGTCGGACCCCTCAGCTAACACAGCACCCTCTTTATAATTCTCGTGCTACGGTGATACTCTCCGGTTCGGTGCGCTAGCCACAGTCATGGGTACATGCGGGGCCTCCGCTCGACAGTTCGCTTACACGAACGTACGTACAGCAGCCAAGTGAATATCCCCTTTCTCAGAGTGACAAGGAGAGTCGGTTGGCTTGTTATGTGAGCGAGGCCCATGTCAACCTAACCTCTGTGAAGTGATTGATCGGTGGTGTATCATTGCCAAAGTCGGAAGTTCGTGTTACCGTGGTACATATCACATTACCTGACTGCCGATTGTGCTACCGTACGGTGTACCGGAGAATTATACGTTATGAGGGTATTGGTTGTGTTGCATTGATCAAGTTGGTATCGGAACAAGGGGATTCCACTCTGGTGATATGCCGGGAGTAACCTCAGATGATGTGGAGTTTGTTTCAGTTGTCTGCATCTGCTTGAACCCTCAATATCAGGGTGCGCTGAACCTTTCTTTTCTTTTCTTCTTTTCTTCTTTTCTTCTTTTCTTCTTTTCTTCTTTTCTTTCTTTTTTGTTTCTGTGTTTTTCTTCTTTTATTTTTCTTTTTTCTCATTTTTCTTTTTGGATCTCTCACCAGCCCCTGAAAACGCAGTCCACTGGAAGTGTTCGGGGCCATGATGCTGTTGCCGAGTTTCTTGCTTTCCCCGTTCGAAAACGATGGATTGGGTAAGTATTCTACCAGCTAGCTATACTAGGTAAAATTTATAGATCTGCGATGTTGTCTTGGCCAACAACGTGTTTAACACGGGTCATCATCACCTCGTAACTACATTGTCTCACAACCCACACAATAGAATAGGTATCTAAGCACTTCAAGTTATCAGGTTTACCGAAGATTGTTTTGACCCAGTTTCCACTACATGTACTAAATTAAGATGCCTATGAGTGGCTATCTATCTAGCCCTACACCAGATCTGCAGACATATGACATATTCCTTGCCCAATATGTCCTTCACCTTCACGACTCCTGTCGTTGTAGCCTTCTTCAAATGCGGAACGAAGCAAAGGCTTGCCAGGCAACTGGATGGTACAAAGATAGGAGACAGATTGAATCCCCGCTCAACGAGTTATTCAACTCTGAGTCATTGTCTCGTCAATAACAAACGACTCCCCAGATGCATGAAAAGTAAGAATATACTCTCGGGCCTTTAATACCATGGCTTGGGTAGTCGAGTTGAACTAACATTTGCCACTGTCATAGTAGCCCCCGACAGCGATCGGCAAGTAAGCTCCGCCCTGGGGACTTCATCGGCAACGGCGGGCAACGAAGCCAGACATCTTGACTCCAAAATTATCCTAGCCTGAAGAAAGAAGCGAAGGTCGAAAGACTACTTCCAACAAGGCAGCTTATGCCTGGTCACTTGGCGGGGGTGACTGCGGAAAGACAACGACAGAGGATGCCGTGGGATTGGCTTTGTAATGACAATAGAGGAGGAAGAATAGAAACCAGAGCACCTAGTCTGGAAGTAATGGGAGGGAGTGCAGGTGATGGAAAGCCCGATGGACGGGCGACGAGTCAAGAACTTCCTTGAGGTGGTAGGGTGACCGCATGGTTGACGCTCTAGCAGTGACCGGCTGGTCTTCTCTGGACATGATTCCCAAAGATTTTTTGGTTGGTAAACAGCCCGCGATGTCGATAACAGGAAGCATTCCTTAGCATCGGATGGCTCGGTCTTCCTTCAATATTTCCACATTAAATGACACCCGACTCAATAACAGCACTTGATACAATGAAAAGTTCAGACATCGTTCTGTCTTGATCCTCACCCGCTTATGTTGACCAGGCATTGTCGTACTCCTCTTGGACGTTTGCCATCAACGCTTCGAAGTCGATATCGAACCCAGAAACTGGTGTTGACGGCGGCACATTTGGCTGTCCTGCAACAACATCATCGTTGGCGGTATTCTCCACCGTTGCCTGGGACTCCGTTGTCCGTTGTCGCTTTTCTGGAGCCGCAGGCCCGTCTGGTAGAGCGTGCTTTGCTGGTCGGATTGGCAGCTCTGCTAACTGCGGAGACTCTGCTGAGGTCGGCTCTGCTGCTGGTGTAGCTTCGAATGGTGTGGGCAATAGGGGAGGATTCTGAGGGATTGGACGTTTCATCTCCCCATCTTGAGGTTTGAAACTCGGAAAGTAGTGTGGCTCTCTTCCCCGGCCACCGGTTCTGCCAAGAAAGATGACGCCGGATTCGCAGCCAAGTTCCCAGCGACGCCAGTGAAGCTCCTCAACAACTCGCTGATAAACAGGGTCTGATAGCTCAGGAATCACCATTAGCATCTTCTCGACAAATGCCAGACACTTCCTTGCCCACACTTCCTCGGAAAAGGGCTCAAGGGGTATTGTGTCTAGGTCAACAGAGCCCGCATAGTACTCTGAATCTTGATCCCAGTAGAGTCCGCCCAAAAGTAGCTGCAAAGGCGTGCACTTCTCAACATCTTGGGCCAGCAGCTCATCTGATGTACACCGCTCCAGGAGGTAAAAGAGGGCATCGTGTTGTTGATCGAAGGCTCTGTCGAAATTCCTTGTAGGCTTGCCGCCAACATACCATAACTTTTCTTCAAAAGTATCGATATTCAGAACAATGTGCAGAGCAGTCTGGCGTCGAACATTGACGACGTTGGTCTTGTGATCGTCCGGCATTAACTCAAGCCAAATATCCAAGGCGGTCGTGTTCGCATGCCGGTGGCGCGCTAACAAAGTTAGCAAGGTCTCCGTGAGGAAGGGTAAAGGGGCGTCGAGCCCCTCCCGACCGTAATGACGGACTTGGAAATTCACGAGTTCTTGGAGAAGCTCGGTCTGCAATGTCCTCCCGGTTATCGGCTCGTTCTCGGGGTACCGGCCTTTACCAAGCTTGCATTTGCAGCATCTTCCGACCAGGCATGCCTCAATCGAGTATGCACGGGATTTTCTGTTGTACCACAGGAGATTGGAGGCAGTGTGCCTGGTGAGGTGCGGGGTGTATGGACACTTCCTCGGAATCAAGGTTATCTGGATAGCTGCTAGAACCTCGACTTCATTCAATGTTCCGTCACAGGCTCCTGTTCTTAGCAGAATGCTTGCGAGGGGCCAATCAGGGTTGGTCTTTTTACCTTGCCCGGAACCTGTGATGAGTTGAAGGAGGAGGTGGACCATGTTCGTCCGTCCTGGAATTTCTCGTACAGTTGCTTTCGCGCCCAACTTGACGAGCTCGGAAATCACCTTTTCTGACGGCTTTCGCTTGCTGTGACACAGCTTTCTAAGGATGGACTTTCCAGCAGGGTCCGTTGACCATCTGGGTACATCATCAACATGACAACCCGCGTTGACATCCACCCCCGCGTTGACAATGAGCCCCAGGAGTTTCCACATACCGAGGTGAGCTGCCAAGTACAAGGCTGTTTCCTTCGCGTGTCCACCGGTACCGGGAGGAGCCCACAGAGGTGAGACACCATGGCGCAACAGAACTTCAGCAACCCCCTCACTTTTTGTCTTGAGGGCTGCGAACAGAGGGGTGCGCGGAAGTGGATCGTTGACATCTTTGAGGACAAAGTAGCCGTCTCTAGGGCAGACGGCCGTGGCATCCGCTCCGTTTTGGAGGAGAAACTTGGTGGCTTCCATCTGGTTGAACACGGCAGCAAAGTGCAGAGCTGTCCAGGGCGACCTTACCGTTCCAAAACCTGTTGGTCCGTCCAGGTAGTGCCATTTAGGAAGGCCACTGTCGTCAGAGCCGCGAAAAGACATCCGCACAGCATTGGTTGTAGAAACGTTCACTCCGTTTGCAATTGCGTATTCTTTGATTCTTTCTTTGAGAAGACGCGACGTGGGAGGCCAGATAAACACTTGATTGATGTCAGCTCCGTATTGGCCGATTGCAAGCTCCATGGTGCGAATTCGGTTATTGAACACACCCCAAAGCAAGGCCTGAGGGTTAACGGATTTGGAATCCCTCTTGTACAGCTCCCAATTGCATTTGGTGTAGTTCGCATTGCATGTCCGAACCAGAGAGTTCAATTCTGAATCCTTGAGATGATCCGCAACCATACGCATTATCTCGGGGGGAAGGTCGAGGATTGTCCGTAGTCCTGCCTCCGAGGGAAGGGTGAGAAAGTAATCAGCAGACGAAGACATGTTGATGAGTTGTGTATTGACGATACTGGCGCATCTGCTAGAGACACTGATTAGTTCTTGTCTCAGAAGCACTTTTCTTGAGCGTTTATTCTTCCAGGGTCTCTACTTACAGAAGCGTGATTACGACGATGTGTTGGTCTTGCCTCCCAAGTGAGAGAGGGGTGGTGGGGGGAGAGCAGCGAGTGATGGTGATGTAGTCGATGAAGTTATTCGTCTTGGTGGTTCCAAGACCGAACTTGTGATCGTCGCTTCCAGGCACAACCACTTCGTCAAGTACGATAATGGAAGACCAAATGTAAAAGATGGGGAGGAAGAGGAAGAAGATTGAGGCTGAAGGTCCAGCAATATGTAGACTTATATCGCAATTTCCTTGGCGAAGAGTGAATGGCTCCATCCGGTACTTCACCACCTCACGTGGGTCGAAGACCTTTATCCACTGCCGGCGAGCTGGCTATCGGACCATTGCCGGTCGGTGAATTGCCACGGTGTTGACTCGCAAGCACCGGCAGTGGTCAAGGAAGGGTCAACCGACAAACAGCGGGGTTGGCCAAGCTTCGGCGAGAAGGTTCAGATGACTCTCGTAGGTTCTACAAACAACTGCCTGGAGCATCAGGATACGAAAGTGAATAAGCAAACGTTCTGTCCGCCCGGTTTCCGAATCTCTCGAGCTTCTACGGCATCATGGGGACTGTCGGAGGTTGGTCACGCCATTAGGAATGCAGCATGAGCTTCGCTCCCACGATCCAATTTTAAGGAATTCGCCCTTGATGACCACTCTCGATCCACGAAACCGCCAGTCAACTCTCTCATAGTTCTGTCCAATTTTCACCTGTTTCTCCAAAGTCTCGTCACTCGCGGTGGACATCAAAGGGCTAAGTTCCGCATGTTGACTGATTGATTTCTCCTTTCACTTTTTCACTTCAAACAGTCTGCTAAATTTTCAGAAAACAAACGAACCTTACATAGACCACCGACGAGGGAAACTACAAGGATCTATTGCCATTGTAGAAGGGAAGCTCTGCTGACAACCAGGCGGCGCCATTTGACTCGTTCACTCCACTTTCCACAAATTCAACGTGCATTCCAATATGAATGTGTTAGCCGGTAGGATTGGAAAAGCATCAGTTTAGTGTTCACGTCGGTGTATGGCTTCGAGTCATCACAAGGAAAGCACATATCGATGTAGGTGTATTCCAAGTTCACAAGGCATGAAACTTTAGCTTCATAAGAAACGTTTCGTCATTGACTACCTCTACCTCACTTGGCTGGTATTAGCCAACTGTCTGCTACAAACCCCATTGCTTCAGCCACTTCACGTTTTCACAGACGGTGTTCATTCCCTCTACAGACTGGAGGTTCTCCACTCCTCTCGCCAGAGAAGTTGGGGAACGTGTGAAATGCGCCCATCAAAAACTGTTCCTTGCTCCCCGTCTTTAGCTTTCGGCGAATCTCCGTCAATCTGGCAATCACGGTTTTTCGAATCTTCTCTTTCCCCTGGATCTCACCCCATACCAGGTTGACATCGTCAGTTCGTCCAACACCGAACAAGGACTCCACGAACTGCAATCGCATGCTCATGTCAACGAGACCCCCGATTTGAGGTATCCTGGCCGGTACGATACCGTCGCAGTAGCAATCCGATGGCAATCTGTTGATGAAGTTGGCAAGATCGATATAGCGACGCTCTTCCCAGAAAGTTAAGTTGAAGATGCATTGTAAGATATCAACACCATTCTTGTCCACTGCGTTAAATTTGTCGCCAGGCCAGGTTGTCAGAAGAGAGTGTAGCACGCTGTCTGGACTCCTGTCCACACTAGTCTAGTCTCTTCCCACTGATTCCAAGGCTCCAACCTATGGTATACTCTCGTCAGTTCGAGGGTTTTCCACTCGCGGGCGTAGAGTTTCATAGCGCAGTGGATCGTGGTGTCTCCATTGCCATTGATTTTTGGTAATGTCTGCACCAAGGTCAAGAAGGCAGCGGAGCATGTCGGATGAACTGGCGTTGCAGAGAGCCAGAAGTGTTGTGGGTGTCTCAGGGATACCAGGCAGTATCCTATTGACATCGACTCCAAATTCTTTGACAAGGAGCCGCACAAGCTCCTGTCGCTCCAGTAAGTTCATGTTGCAGTCGCTGGTAAAATCAGGCAATACCGTATCGTAGGAGTCCCTGTAACTCCTGCATCAAGACCACAGAGTGATGGAGCAGATTACATGTCATCAGTCAGCCAGAAAAAAATCGCAGTGTCGGGTAAAGATGAGTGTCTATGGACATCGCCAGGGGCACATGCACATAGTCATCACTTAGGTTCCCATCAAGCCGTCATCATTCGCACGCACTTGCCGGGATATGCATGTACTCTGTCGCTCTTGCACCGGACGGGGCGGCACCAGAGAAAGGAGCGAAAACATCTCCCACTTAGTCTACTACCCGACTATTCTGAAACCTCAGTCTTCTTCAATTCTGCCTGCCGATCAGTCGCTCTTTCGCAGAGGAGAAAGGGAGAAGGTTTCCGAACTTGGTGTTTTAGTTGCATGACTTGCCCAGCGGGTGATACACAACACCAATGAACACGGCAGAAAGGGAAGTTACACTGGATGAATTTACAACTTGAAGCGAGGAAACAGTCCCATGGAAGGCCAAATAATGTGACTTAGTGTTACACGGAACTGAACCTGGAACTTGAGAGGAAAGTATAGAAAAACTTTGAGATTAAACAGATAATTTTGAGAGAACCACTGACACTGCCATACCCTCCATTAACTTTCGACGGTCCATCTTCTCAGCCAACTCTGAGCTGTACCGGAAGGTGTCGAACAAGATCTTTCCCCAACGCCCCATTATTTTCAAATCCTTCAAGAGGCTTCCACCAGGGAGCCGAATTTCCAGCAAGCGTCAGCCTTCTCCTTCCCCCCCACGTGTACTTCTCTTCCATCCTGATGTTCACCCAACGGCACGCCTCAATGAGCGCACGAATCGTCAGCGGGTGAACGATTGATGGTCCTAAGAAGAAAGAAAACCTGCTTCCGCCCTCTCGGGTAATGCCCTTATTCCAAGCCTCCTTCTAAGCGATGGTCTTCGTAGCTTTGGTCTTCGAAGCTTCGGTCGCGGGCTGTCCCATCTATAGACAGCGCACAAGAGGGGTCTGGCCTTCTCCATTTCGGATATCAAGCCGAGCGCCTAGGTCGACCAGCAGCTGTATCAGATGTTCTGGCATTGAGCAGTTGCCGCCACCAGGTACTCCAAGAGCTTGTCGTTTCTGGCGAGGTTATACAAGTAGGAGGGAGAGGGAGAATTGAGCTTCGGGCATAGTCCTGGAAGAAAGGGTATTGAAGTTAACAGCGCCGTTAAAGACTCGGGCAGCATCTGATCGAACGTCGCTGCCGATCTTCGGGTTTGAGCCGTGAATGCAACCTCTGAGAGTAGCCGAGGCGTTGTCGTGCCAGCCAGCAACACCACCGCTCGTAGCTCCAAAGATCACGTTTCACGATGATCATTCCTCCTTGGCCCTCTCCTCCCTCCACATCTCTCTTTCCTTCTCTATCACACCTGGCCCCTTGTAAACGCTCCCATACAGCCCCGACGCCCACTCATGTCCCTCTCCCATCCTATCCTCCTTCTTCACCTTCCTCCTATACCACCGTCCATATATCAGCAGGTAATACAACCTAAAGCTCAACAGGGCAAACCCGTCCCTTTCCAGATCCTCTGGGTACTGGGCCCCCAAATCGACCGCGGCCGCAATCCCGCTCATGACTGCCACCTCATGCGCATTGATCATCGTCCACGAGCTTGCAAACCGCGTGTGCCTTCTTCCTTGGAGCAGCCACATCCAGGGCACCACAAAAGCGTAGTGCGTCCACGAGTGACATAGCTGATGCCACCAGTCCTTGCGAATAATCTTTGACTCGTCGATCTCGTCGTCAGTCCAGAGGTGTCCGTCGCGCTGCTTGTTGAGGTAGATGGTCTGGAACACGTGGTTGTCGAAGTCAACCTCGGGCGGGAACTGGGCCTGGTAGTTGGTGCAGTCGAAGCACATCTCGAGCTTGGTCAGGTCGGCGTCGTAGGGCTTGATGTAGTACATGGGGCGGAAGTTGTCGCGGGCGAACTTAACACGGGAGGACTGGTCGACGCCGGAAAGGGAAGTGACGGCTTGGGATGGGTTGAAGAAGTTCTCGTAGTGCTTGCGCATGTAGGAGGAGTCGTGGTGGGTGATGGTGATGTCGTCGGAAAACTTGGCGGAGCCTAGGACTTGGCGCTCGCGGAGGGAAGCGGTTCGGCCAAGGAGGCGTTTGGCTGTGTCGGCGCTGAAAACGATGATGTTCAGATGGTGTCACAAATTGGAAAGCGGAAAAAGTACTTACAGGCAGCAGATCACAATCTCGTCATAGTGTTCGGTTGTTTCTTCGGCGTTGGCATCAGCGTTTATGACCGGATCCTCAGTTGCCCAAGCGCTCGAAGGATTATGGTTGTCCGGCATTGGGGTCCGCTTGATAGTCTTGACCACCACTCCATTCTTGTCGCGACTCAGTATCTGGGTTACCTCGGTAGATAATCGAATGTTTACCCCTCTCTTCACCAGATCCTTGCGATAGTCCTCGTAAAAATTGCTAAAGTTTGGAAAAACAATCATGGGTGGCATGTTACTGGCGATGCTCTCCTTATCAGCTGGGTACCACATTCCATATGTCGGACTTGTGCACAGTCGCTCCAGGATTATGGTGGGTACGTCAGGCGTGTAGTTTCCAGTGCCCAGAAACAGGGCTACCATGGGCAGAGCAACCGTGTTCGCGAACTCGTAGCTGAACCAGAAGAGCTTCATCAGGTATTTGATGGGCAGCAACGCGAAGATCAGTTCGAACCATCGGAGGAAGGATAGCATCCGGTAAAAGCGCTTGACTTCGCTTTGGTGCCGCTCTAGGAGCTTGGTGGGATATACGTTCGTCCAGAACCTATCCCCCTTACCGAAGGAGACTTGAAGCTTGACGGGGTTGGCAGCGTACCCCTGACGGGCGAACATCGTCATGGTGTGGTGGAAGATGTAAGAACCACCTTGAACACCTTGGTTGAGCCATGATGCGCCGTGCTTCTGCTTGTCAAGGGGGATGGAGAAGGCTTGGCCACCGCAGTAGTTGGCGGCTTCGATGACAGTGACGTCGAATTTCTCAGGATGGTTCGACAGGTGGTAGGCGCATGACATGCCTATTTCCTTGATGTCAGTGTCCAAAGCAGAGCAATTTTTGGCGGTATCAAGGGGTATTTCCACTTACCAGCAGCACCCGCGCCTACGATAAGCACCTTCTTCTTCCGCGGCTCGCCTGCCATATTGGTTGGAAGCAATGGCGGTTGCTTTGACGAGTTCCAAAGTGGCATCGAACGTGTCGAGAAGTGCGGTCGGGATTGTTCGATATCAGCTTGGCGTTCGCGTCGGAAAGCTGCGCAAGCATGGCGGGGGAGGTTTCAAGTCATTGCAGGTTTGTCCATGAGTGTTGATATATGCCATTACGAAGTAGGAGAAACAAGCTGCGCTCAGCAAGCAAATGGAATGCGTCATGATGTCTCATGCTGGCCTGCATTTGCAGTCGCGATCGGCTTTGTCAAGGTGACCAAAGCCATTTTCCCCAGATCCAGATGTCGGCTAGCGATCGCAGTCGGTATCAATTACACATAGATCGATCGCCTCTTCGTTGCTTTTTGGCTTTCGGCGCGATACAAAGAGGTGGAGGTCGAAATAAAGTTTGGCGGGGCTTGTCGCTGCTGTCTTGCAGCAGGGGAACGACCTAGTGGCCATGTTTGTCTCAGACATATGCGTTTAGGTGTTGGCGCTCGGGCCATTTCCTTCGTCTCGAAAAGGACAACGCCGAAGATGTGAATACCTAGTTACACCAGCTCAGTACTGTGGTCGCGAGCGAAAGTAAAAACCCCCCTGTCAGGTATTTTCTTGCACGGACACTATGCGTTTAGTACCTACCCCACCTAATTAAACTTACCCATCACACCAAGTATGAGATTCGCCGGCAGAAACGTGCGTTTGAACACAGGTGGGTGTTTTGAGTGACGATTCTTTGTCTTTGTTAATCGTGTTTACGATAGATCTATCGCTATGAAGAGTTCCGTTGCAGGCGTGGCAGGTTGCTGGAGGACAGATGTTGCATTGTGGGCTTATAGTACAGCGTACCAAACTTTTGCCTCAACAAAAGTTACAGGGTTGTGTAGTGTAGTGGTTATCACTCTGGATTTTGAAGCACATTCAAATTCTTCCAGTAACCCCGGTTCGAACCCGGGCACGACCTAATCTTTTGCCATTTTTCTCTCCTCTTTTGAATGTTCGTATCACTCAATATGACTGTTTCCGGCCTTGTTACTTTTTTGTTATTCGCGTCCACGATCAAGCCCTGAATTTTCTTCTTATCCATCGTTGTAATAAAAGCGGTGATTGTGCCGCTGATGATGAACTCAGGAGCTGCCGCAGTTTTCCCCAATGAAACGCTCAAAACATTGCTCGATGAACATATGAGTTCGAACTACTCTATTTCTGCCACCTTCCGATTTCCATACTGGACTATGTTATGTCAAATCGTCAGAAAGCATGAGTGATTCCGTGTTACCCGCTGTGCTGGTACAACATCTTCCTATCATACATGTGCAACATTGCTACCTCTTCCAAATCCACACGCATCAACTCATTATGAGTTCTGAACTTACCTAACTTAAACCCAATGTCAAAATTGTCTCATCATCAAAACAACAACTATGTACACCGACATCGACCTCAACGCCGCTGACCTCCACCACCGCCGCCCAACCCGCCAAGAACGCCGCCCAGCAACCCTCCAACACCATTAGTCACACCACCAACTACATCACCAACCCCTCCAAGCAAGTCGCCCTGTCCGATCTTGCCGACTCCGTCACCTAGGCCACCAGTGATACCCGTGACGGCACCACCGACACCCCGTCCGAGTCCTCCGACTACTCCCCCAAGTGGTCCACCAACTGTGTCGCCGAGGCCGCCGACTGTTCCGCCAACGGTATCGCCCTGTGGTTGCGCAACATGGGATGGCAAGTCAGCAAGTGATCGGTTAGGTCCCCGTCACGACGGGGTGTTTTTTAACCATTGCCAGATTCTCGACTCTTTTTGCCCCTATTATCCGCACACATGATCAGATGGAGCGTTGAAGAAACGAAACATGACGCTGCAGATGAAGAAGGGAAAGGAGGGGAGAGGGGCGTAAAAGCAGAGATAAAGGAAGATCGAAAACTAAGGGAGTCCAAGAAGACCAGGACTACCAAACAGAATGACAAAAACAACAACATCACGGAGTCAAAGGGGGAAAACAAACTTACCAATCCTTTACCAACACCTCCCACCGTCTGTCCCAACCCTTCACCCAGCCCTCCCACGGCGCCCAACGGACCGCCTTTGGCCAACCCATCCGTCGCTCCCTCCACCGTCCTTCCCAACCCTCCCGTCGCCGCACCCAACGTATCACCAATGCCACCAGCCGCCGCTCCAACCGTCTTGCCGACGCCACCACCACCAAGCGCGCCCTCAGCCGTGCGTCCAACAGTATCGGTAACCCCCTTAGCCACCTGACCCGTAGTATCCAGCGCCGCCCCAGCCGTCTTACCGACATTTCCAACAAACCGTGAAGTAGGAATCATCGCCTCAGGCGCGTACTTCTTTTCCTTCTTCTTGGGCTTCTGGGCTTCCTGCTGTTGTTGTTGCTGTTGGTCCCACTGAGCCTGCTCCTCCTGCGCCGCAGCAGCGACCTTCTGGGCCCGTTTAGTTGCCTCAACATCAGCAGCGGCAGCAGCCTTCTGGCGCGCCGTCTGTGGAGTTGGGACGTGGACCTTGGGGAGCGCAGTTTCGGGCTCGACCTTTGTAGGTTTCGAAGGGTTCACGGCCTCGGACTTGCGCACGGCGCGCTTGATGTGCGCTGTCATGGTCGCCGGGCGGAGATTGGGCTTGGGGTTGCCATCGGCGTCGAGAGCAGGGGAGAAAGTCTTGGCGGGTGCAAGAGGTTTGGCGATCGAGGAGCTGGTGGCGCGGGCGCCGTGGCGAGTCAAGCTGCCGTCAGGGTTGTGATGGTGGTGAGCGTGATGACGTCGACCGGGGCGGTGCGAGCTAGTGCTCTCGTTCTTGCTACTTTCCTCGAGATGTGTATGCGGTCTGTGGCTCGATGTCTTGGTCGTCGAGGTGTGTGCGTGGGTATGACCGCTGGTCGAGGGTTTCTTGGTGCTGGACGATGATACTACCTCGCGGTGGCGGTGGGTGCTGCTACTGTGCACACGTGCCTTCTTCTCTGGGGTCGAGGTGGAAGTCGTCGGCTTCTTCTTGACAGCATGGTCGGTCGTCGCGATCTTATTCTCGTCGAGGGGCGCTGGTTTCGGCTTCTTCTTGACCACGTTATCGGTTGTTTCGGCGAGTGGCGTCGACTTGGGCTTCGTGGAAGAGCTGCGATGCTTCACTTCTTTGACCGGCTTGGGTGCATCCGTTGTTGCCGTCTTCGTTGTTGTCTTCTTGACTTTGGGGGTGGAAGCTGTTGGATGGTTCGGTCCCTACGGGTAAGTCTGTGCACCAAAAGAGGAAAGTGGAGCCTCGACTTACAGACCGCAGGGGCAGCGGACGGCTGCTTGACCGTTGTTGCCGTCGGCATGGTGCAGTAGCTTCCAGTGGGTAGCGGCTATTGAGATATAGTGTGTCTCGGAGAATTTCGTGGCCTTGAAATGCAACGATCCGATCTTTCTAGGAACAAAAGTCTTCTAGAACAGACACCCGGGAACTCGAGTCTGATATATGTCGAGATTCAGCACATTCATCACAAGACCATCCATCATTACCATCCTTTCCGCTAGGGCATCATCAGACCATGACGTCTAGAGAGATACAGGATTCCCTGAAACCATGGGTGACGTCAAAAAGCATCCGAACCCCGCGATGCATGACTGTAACGGGCGGGAAGAGTGGGCGCGATCGGGTCAGAACCAGGAAAGCCTGGAAAGCCAGGAAAAGGATGCCATGCAGAGATGCCTTTTAGGCGACGTGATTCGCGAAAATGCCTCCACTCGCAGCGAAGTGGTGTCCTCGACTGACGAATCCTTGCCACAATCAAGAATCAGCCCCGATTGGTCTCCTTTTCCGTCCGGGTCGACCAGCCACATCACTCTGGAGTCAGGTGATTTAGGGAGACCTGAGGCCGTGAATACATGTAGGAACTCATCATTCAGGTCTCTTGCTATAGAGCTATCCATTCTCTAGCCTGACGAATGGCCATTGGATAGACCGAACACGTCAAGGTCTGTCCATCACACCTTGGCTATACTATTTTTACGCATCCACGCGTTGTCATTATGCTTTTGAACTCAACCTCGAGGCAGTTTATGGTTAAAGAAG
This sequence comes from Neurospora intermedia, assembly GCA_037102815.1. Lineage (NCBI taxonomy): Eukaryota > Fungi > Ascomycota > Sordariomycetes > Sordariales > Sordariaceae > Neurospora > Neurospora intermedia. Next base: position 3,196,613 of record BTPP01000001.1, on the reverse strand, counting down.
TTCCTGATAGAATGGCTGATATGTTTCTTGACCAGTTTAATCCCTGTCACAAATACTTCGGTCTTTCACAACCACAAAAAACACTACTAGACTGTCCGCGTTCGGGTTATTCTTACGATTACTGACCTGGATACATGGTATGACCTCCTTCAGATCTGATCAAAATCACATACTTGACAGATTGAAATGATGTTCAGACCTACCTCGTCCCTCAAATAAGTGATGAACATTGCTGGTGTTGTGGACCATTGCTTGATAACTCAATCTGAGCAAGGAAAGCTTTAGTCACCCGTGTTACAGTCGAAAATTGCACTTCATTCTTCACTTCTCTCATTGCTGCCACGGACAACTGCCTCTACAACAGACAAGATCGCAGCAGGATTTCTGCTCGATCGTATGCCTCTTTTCGAGGGCAGAGTGAGGAAAGCGAGGTACCTGGTTTCCGAGTTCCTACTGCCACATTCTGCTTCTCACTCGATACCTGTCTCTGGTGCCTGAGCCACTGTAAAGTTTGGCAGGGCAGTTCGGTTTCTCCATCACAAGAGCGTAGATCCCCCACACTCTGTCGTTGGGATCCGGGGTCGGCAGTGAGTAGAAAAAGTTAATACTTGGAGGTGCCGTGGGGTTAACCAGATTTGAATCACTTTGTGCAACTTCTCGCGTGAACATGACCAAATGAGTCTGTCTAGAGGTTGATGCAAAGAGAGAACACCTTCTTAGATGTACCTCGTGAGAAGTTGAACAGTATGAATCTTCAAGTCTGTTGCTTAGGAATTCCTCGGGCCTATTTCCGGTACTCTGATTCTAAAGGACTCTGTTGGGTTGTTCCTACAATGGCCGTGTTCGCATGGTTAATTCCCCTTAACACAATGTATGAGGACAAAAGCGCGGCGTTGGGCCGGGCAAGCGTGGTGATTAACTCCTACGCAGAGATTCTCGTATTAAAAGCAGTCGAGATGGGATACCCACCAGGTAATCTTATATTTTGTTGAGAACTTTCAAGACGTCTACCTCGAGGGTTTCCTCATCATCATCCGCTGCTTTCCTCGAACCAGTTACTACATGATTACACATACACGTTTGTAAATTTCCTCGCTTCTTATTTTTTCATGGATAATGTGCTGACTACCACATCTGTCTGTCGTTTTCTCGTGGTAATATGGAATCCAAAAGCGGTGACCGTCATCCGATTTGATGTACTTCATGGAGCGTTTACTGAAGAGAATCCCGCGGGCCATCACCACTGCAAGTTGTCGGCTCCGCCGGCGTTGCCAGCCGGCAAAGGCGGTCAATCAGTTCACTTGATACCGCCCTGAGTGTTTGTAGGAAGTTTGAGCAGGAGTCTCGTGGTGGAGTCATGAGGACAAGTGAAGGAAGGAGCGGGACACCAGCGGGGTGATCCAGAATGAGCCGCGCTCCTTCCTTCACGGAGTGTCAAATATTTCAGTGACATGAATGACGTTTGCGATGGTTTGCTGAGAAACGCACTTTGCTTGTTACAACTTGTACTTAGTACCTCTAGTAGCGAAGGGGGGTAACGTGGAAACAAGTTTCGTAATTGAAGCATCCCGCCAGCCGGAAACTGACAGTTGAGATCGCCGAACGCCAGCATGGATGATATCACGACGTCTATGGCTCATTCATAGAAGTCTTTTGGCATTACTCAATCTTTATTCGTTACAGCTATTTCGAAAAAGAACATGACTAGGCTGTAGTAGTAACAGGACGAGACATGTCAAACATTTGATAACACTCTCCAGGTGCTGCTACCACATTCAAACTATGTGTCGAAATATCCTTGTGACTCTGTTCGTAAGTACCTGTTTATTCTGCGCTCATGATCTTACCATTGTAGTCACCTATGTTGCTGCTGTCCACAACCTGAGAGATATAAAGCCCCCTATCCTGCCTGCCACAAAATCACGAACTTGTTGCAAAGGGAGACAAAACCTCATCAATGCGCAGTTCGACATGACGCGTAATAACATTCACTTGAACACTTTCTGTCATGATATACCTGGCCTTTCATCTGATGTTGCTTCGATGGCAGACCGTCACCGTGGAGACCAGGCCATGGACCGAAAGTCCAAGAAGCTAGGTGAATGATCCCCTTCACTCGTCCCCTTCACTGCCTTCATACATGTGAGAATTTGCACTCGTGGACGGACCACCCTCGCACAATTCGTTATGTTCCAGGTCTCCCTATAAAAAAAACACAAGTTTTGCTCTCAAATCCTCCTCGCTTCGACTTTCTGGTGTTCGAACCCTCACCTCTTTCGGGTTCAACACCACGGACACACCCCGGATCCAACAGCTCCACGACAATATTTGAAAATCGGGTTCCCCTATTCCGGCAATCCCTACTCTTCGAATACGTCCAAAGCCTCTTGAATCCGTCCGACTTTCCTTCTCCTCGCCGTTCGCAGTCAATATCCACACCATAAACAGACATTAAGTACAACAAGCCAAGATGCAGGATCACGAGAAGAAAACCTATTCTTCGTGTAACTCTGGGTCGACCCCCTCTGGCGCACCCGTTCAACAAGGCTCAACCCGCGCGCCGTCAACCACCTTGCGCCCAGTCACCTATGTCATTCCCGCCCAGCGCTCGACGGCGCTTGACACTCACTCGACACCCACCGCATCGAGCATCCCGGACTGGCGCCGCAAGGCCCAGGCCCCTACCCCAACTTCCGAAGTAGATACAGAGCATACTCCAGATAGGCCTGCTCCCTCCGGTCTGTTCCGCCCCATGGACTCAGTGAAAGGTGACGAACCACAATTCACTGCCGAGCAAAAGGTTAGGGCAGGCTTTTCCTGGCGGTACAAAGGGGATATCACGAATCCCAAAAACTCCTCTCTCGGCGTTGATCCCGAACAGAACTGTGCACTGTTCTTCACGAATCTCCCTTCCGGCACAACTGTCAAGATTCTCTTGGACGCTTTGTGCATACACGCCCCCTTTGGAAGAGTCTACGCCACATCTGTGGCCCCCGGGACCAATTCTCGGCACCCGACTGCTTGCGCAAAGCTCGCAATGTTCAACAGAGAGGAGGCAGTTCATATATATCAGTTCGTTCAAGCTGGTAACCTCAAGATTGCCGGACGCACTATCGCCGTCACCTGGAACAACAACCGATCGCCAATCCAGGTCGACCTTCCTCACTCTGCGTCCCGTGTTCTCGAAATCCACGGCCCAATCGAGGTCGTGGATATCCACAGACTCACCCACTTCCTCGAGGCAAACATCAAGTTTGATACTCAAGATATCACCGTTGTCCGTGAGGACAAGGACGAGCGTCTTATTCGCTGGACGTTTGGCAGCTTCCGCGCGCAAGCCCAAGTTGCGCGCAAGGCGCTGAGAGCAGAGTGGCCGGGACTCCATATCCGCTGGGGTATTGATCCCATGGCTGTATCAGTTAACATGGTACCTACCGCCATGAGCACGATGTTCCCCTCGTTCCCGCAGCAAAGGGCGCCAGTGGCCGCTAGCGAGGTTAGCCATACCCCTGCTGGCGACCTGATCAGCTTCGACTCTGATGTCGAGGAGGCGGACAGCGATGAGAAAAGGTCAGATATTTATGACTTTTGATAGGTCGCAGCGAGAATCAGGGCGGTCATTGTGGTGCCCGGGAAGAGTTGAAGCCTGAAAATATGCTGACTAGTTGCGTGGAGTTTCGGCGTTTCTATTAGTTGATACCCAAGCGTGTCTTTGAGTGTTTAGAGGTAGTTTACGTGGCTTATGAATAAGAACCTGCCTTCAGTCAATTTTCTCTCTAGTTGCTCGGAGACTATGACTCGATAGAAAGACGCTGCCGATTATTCCTTGATTATGTGTCCTGTTTCTCCCCGTCTTTGTCGCATGCATCGAATCAACGCATGTCAATCGTAACACATCCGAGGCTCCTGAACAACCAAGATTAAACCGGATAGATACGGAATGCCTATTTAACCACCAAATTAATTACGGTTTCTTCAAGATTTAGCAATTCTCGGCACAACACCTCAACCTTCTTCTCATTGGTATATGCAGCCTGGAGCGGCTTCCGGGATGGACGTGTTTTTTTTTTTGTTTTTGTTTTTTCCAGTGGCACAGACCTAGGTTGCTTGCCAGACCCTCAGAGCAGAGTGGCCTGGTCTTCATATTCGTTGGTGAACCGACCCCCTGTCAATTCCAGTTAACTTTATGCCTGGTACCTCTATATAGAGCAATAATTCTCCCCCACCCAGAGTTTGAGGCTTCGCCGGCTGCCAGCGGAAGTGTTATGTCCGTTCGTGACTTTATCACCGTCGATTCGGAGAACTGAAGAATAGCCCAACGACTCGGACGCTGATCAGACTTTTACGGCATCAATTGAGCGTGACAAGCGAAAAAGCAGTATACAGATTGCGTGGCATTTGGAAGATCGGAGTTGGGAAGTTCACATCTTAGCTGCTCGGAGTAGGGATGCTTGTGTTGACCTCAACTGATACCCTTGTTTATTTGGTCTTTTCGGATGGAATATATTTCAGTGTGATATAATCCTACCTTATGTTAGTGGTATTCTCTCTCTCAACATGTTGAAGGGTGTGATTATGGTAAAAGGACTGTGCAGGATGTTCGCAGCGTCCACGATAGATCCTTGCGGTGACTCTTAGCTTCGGCGTTGGTAGTATGTAACAGAGTGGCTACACAAAAGGATACTAAGCAATCTCTAACATCTCAACTTCATGCTGTCGCTTTCTTGAGGCCAACCTCAAGTTTAACGCGTACCTAAAGGCAGCATATCACCATCCTCAATGAGGATGAGAAAGAACTCCTAATCAGATTTGCCTTCTATTCCTATCCTAACTTCTGTGAGAAATGCTCTGAGGGCCGAGTAGCCCGGGCTGCACAAGTACCACCTTCGCTGGAACCTCTGCTCCCTCCGCGCCCAGGCGCAGGTCGCTCGGAAGGCTTTAAGGGCCGAATGGCCGGGACTTCACATCCGTTGGTGTATTGACCCCATACCTGTACCCGTAAACGTGATCCCCACTATTAAGAGCATTATGCCTGCATTCTCTGAGCAGCAGGTCGTGACGGCTACCGGCGAGGCTGGCGACAATCACCCGACTGGTGACTTAATCACATTTTCATCGGACGAGGACTCGAACGGCGGGTCGGACATCGACAATGCCTGAAGCGAAGATTGTCTGGAATTGCGAGGCATAGTTCCAGGGTTAGGTTCGGGATATTTTCCATCGTTCAGTCTTCCACCCTGACTCCCCTGGAGGCGGCGCCCACCATTTCCGCGTCCCTCAGGGATGGCAAGCGTTCATCACCAACCTAGTCGACCTTCTTCCCGAGGGATCCATCTAGCTCTCCACCATGGTCACCAAACTCATCGTTCAGTCATTAAGAATGCAAGAGTCTGGAGTTTGGGAAGCAAGTCAGCGGTTGCTGAGAGCAGCCTGTCAGCGTATGATACCCCTTTGATAACTTCTGCGTGTGTGGCAGTCAGGTAATGAACAATGATAGTTAGTTCAATTGACAAAGCCCTTTGCCAGAAATATGAGCTTGAATCAGTGCATTGGTCGGTAACAACTGACGAGTGTCATCGGCGACCTTGACAAAGACGAATCGTGAACGTCAGTGGGGCCAACAGCTGGAGTCGATTGATATGGCCCACTTCTTGACAGAAAGAACATCAGAAGCCCGCATGGCTCAGTGGTAGAGCGCATCACTAGTAATGATGAGGTCGTCAGTTCGATTCTGGCTGTGGGCAACGCCCAAAACACAGCTTCTCTTTTCACATTTTTTCTTGCTGTTTTGAAGAGTTATTTTTTTTTTGGCTTGGGCGATGTTGCCGATGTTCTTCTAATCTTGTCGTCGATGATCGAATGCAGGTTGGGTAGTTTGTGAGTTTGGTCGCTTATGATACCCAATGAAGCTCTGAAGAACGCATGCAATGATGTAGACAACTTTCTTTTGTTTGAAGAAAGTAGAAATGTTCCAAGGAAAAAAAACAAAACAAGGAATGGTTCAAAAGAAATTGTTGACTTGAGAGAGGATGAGTATGGAGATAATGCTTGCCGTAGCTGTTGTACAACACATCAAAATTGCTAGCCGCTGCAATGCATCGATCAGGGGCATCATCATATGTAAACCCTCGTCCTGGCGTATCATTCGGTAAACCCCGCCACTCTACTGCAACCACCCATCTGGCATCCTCACCCCCTCCCTATCTCTTATCGCTTGCCCCGCTACTGCCCACCGCTTACTTCCTCAACTTCAACCCAACCTTCAACCCAAGCGGCTTCCTCAAGAACCCTTCTCTAGTATCCATGTAGTCTTGCAGCAGCTTAACCTCATACCTCCTCGCCCATGTAGCCACAATCAGCTTCATCTCCATCTCCGCCACATTCCGCCCTACACAAGAACGGGGTCCATGGCTAAAGGGAATGAACGCGTTCTTCTGCCTCGGTGTCAACCTTTCCCATCTCTCCGGCTTGAACTCATCCGCATCGGGGCCCCAGATCTCCTTGCTGTGGTGGATGCTATACGTGGGCACAGACAGAACGGTTCCCGGAGGGAGGTAATACCCCTGGATGTGCACGCCCTGGGCGGCGTCGTGAGGGATCTGGCGGGGGAGGCCGATGCCGGAGGTGGAGTGGAAGCGCAAGACCTCGTTGATGACGGCTTCCAGGTAGGGCAGGTCCTTGACCATGTCATAGGTGGGCACGTCGACTTCGGGGGGGATGTTGGCGTCGAGCTCGGCTTGGAGCTTCTCCATCACACCGGGAGTGCGGACGGCGTGGAAGAGCAGAGCGCAGGACGAATTGGAGGTGGTGTCGGAACCGGCGATGAGTTGGGTTAGGGCTTCGGCAGTGAGTTCTTCGCGCCCGAGAGGCTCGCCCTTTTCGTCACGGCCTTCCATCAGGCGCTGGAGCAGGTCCTTGCGGGTGACCGGGGGAGGATTGTCAAGGCGGGACTTGACGCAGGCGATGGCGATGCCCGCGAGGTTCTCGACGGCGGCAAGGCCCTTGGTGAAGAAAGGATCGGGCAGGTACTTGGCAAAGGGCTTGAGGGCGGGATGAATGCCGAGCGTCGCGGACACCTCACCGCGGCGGTTGAGAATCTCGATGGCAGGGGCGTAGATGGGAGCAGCGTCAGGGGAGGAGCGGATCTCGGCCATGTCGGCACCGGAGGAAAGCATACCAAAGGGTTGGCCGAAGGAGAGATCACCGATGACGTCGAAGGCAAGGTAGTTGAACCACTCGAGGCAGTCGAGATGGGCGGCCTTGTCGGGGTTCTTGGAGTTCTTGATCATACTGTCCCACTGCTTGACGAAGAGTTCAAGGTTGGAGTGCATGTAGGGCTCGAACTGCTGGACGGACTTGGCAGAGAAAGTATGGGAGACAATCTTGCGCTTGCGCGTGTGCTCGGCGCGGTCGCGTGTGTTGAAAAGACCCCGGCGAATGCTGACAAAGGCATCGTAGAAGTCGCTATGAACTGTTAGCAAGACAGAGGATGATGTTCGATGGATCGATGTGGGAGACTTGCGACTTGAGGAAGCCGTTTCCGTGGCCGTAAATAGTGGGAATAGCGGCGTCATCGCAGATACTGACGTGGTTGGGCTGGATACGAACAACGGGACCCAGCTTCTTGTGAAGCTCATCCACTCTTTGGTATCTGTTACCTCTCCGACATACCGACAGGAGCCAGAGATCCGTGAACTGGGCTGGGAAGGGAGAGGGAATCTTGCGCAGAGCGCTATATGTGACGAAATAGGGGACAAGATAGTAAAAGGCAACGCCCGCTAATAGGACGACGGGCGCCCATGGGGACATGAGAAGGCTGATAATGGCCATCTTCTTCCGAACCTCGATGGCGGAGCAGTTTGGTTCTGGACGAGTCAAGGAAAGCGAGCGGGTCAAGGGAGTGAAATATAAGTTGAGAGGAACCGGGCTGAGGCTGATATGTCTATAAGTACCGCTGCACAGCCAGGCATGTGTACTTGAGGCTGTGATGTGAATACATATGAATACGGCACTAGTCTGTCTGGGTTTGGCTCAGGACGATCAGCTACGGTGCGTGTATTGGAGATCCTATTACAGTTCGTCCAGTTCGCATTGTCTTTCTGCTTCATGTTTGTCTATGTGATTTTCTCTATTGGTTATGAACCCCGCGTTGACTCCGCGGCGCCTACAAATTTGCCCGGAGTGTGGGCAACCGCCTGGACTACTCTCCACACCTTTTTACCGTACGGAGATGGCCGGGGCTCGGTCGGATGGTGGAACCGGCCGTGGAAATCTTTTCGCGGGGTACAGAGCCAAGCACGGTTACTGAATGTTGACGTTTCTTGTTGCTAGCAAAACACCACCCTGCACCAGGAGCGCATCCCGCTTGTGAGAAAAGAAAATGAAACAAATTGACTTCGTAATGGCAGGCGGAGATAAGCTCATTCGGCCCTTTCGGTCGGCATCTGTTCCCCATCAATGACGCTACCAACGTATGTAGTTCGCGGTAAATCACCCGCCGGCCGCCATAGCCCGGTGCTCGACATCGGTAACTCCACCCGATTCAAGTTCTCGAGCTTCCACCCCATTGGAGAAGTTGGTGTTGTTTTGGGGTAATGGGGCCCTTTCAGGGGCCGCACTTAACTTGGATGTTGGGGTTGTCCAAGGCGGTCTTGGCCAAGCCGGCCGAACACACGGCACGCCGTCCGCGAGGCCCCCGGTCCCCCAACGAGCTGAACATGGCGGTGCGGGGACTGCCGTACCCCATCGACCCCAATTTCAACCCGGCAGTGGAAAGCGGCAAGAAGTTTATTTGTGGGAGAGAGAAAGCCGGTGGGCTCGCTGGGATGATCATGTTTTCCTCGGCGCTCTGACGCTGCCAACCTGCGACTCCTGCATAGGGATCTCGGACTGTCTGCGATTCAGAGCCGCATGATTTGCCGCGAGAGAGAAAATGTGATGTAGTATAAGGTGATGTATGTGCAGCGGTGGCAGGGGTTTGCCTCCATTTTCAGGCTCTCGGTTGTGCTGGACGGATGTTACAATACTGGGTGGCAGGTGGTGCTGATTTTGATCTGCGAGATACCGCACCGCATGCTCGGGAGTACCTATTGGACGGGTGTCACATCCAGCGCCTACCTTCAAAGTTTCTCTCCTATTCGATGCGCGATTCCTCGGTAGGATGATCATCGCCCGAGATGCATGTGTCACACGAGACACAAAAGACATTACATATCCTATTCCACAAGGGAATAACCGTTCATATTTCCCGAGCTGGGTGCTCCCCGCATCAACAGCCGTTGTACACCATTGCATTGCAACCTCAACTTACCAGTGGGTTGGGTTCAACAAAGAATGTATCATGATTTCAGAAACAGCAACTCAGCTTCTTCCTAGACAGAAAACCGGTTTGGTTGGCCTCATAAGAAACATCTTTAGTGCTACACACAAAGACAAAGAGGAAGACGACATTCATCCCAATGCGACACACGGAAATGATATACAAAAAGTCCAGGATCGTTGGCTTGACTGACCATGCTAACCCAGCAAAAGTATGTCGTTGCTTCTTTACAGTTGTACACAGCTCTCGATTACGTGATAACATCATCTCCCACCCCTTAACGCCAGCGCCATGCATGCCTGGGAGAAAAGCAAGAAATCACCTCTGACGATTACAATTAAGTGTATGTATTATGCATGCCACCCAGCATCCTGTGGAATTGGGGGTCGTTGGCTTTTGTCGTCGATGCTCGTCCAACAGGATAGTGGCCCGATCGCGGACCGTCAACGCAACATATAAGAAAGGTCTGGTAGACCGCCGAGAATTGAGCTGACCGTGACTTCGTCCTCTGTTGGCTCGCCCTGTTGTAGATCGCCGGTTGCCTGTGTTGGTGTCATTTGGCGCGCGATGGGTGACGATATCGCCGATGTAATCGTTCCTTTTGCGGCAATGGGACTGCTGTTTCGAGTCATGGAAGAGTGCGGCGCGATGACTGACGAGGCGGAGGAGATGGGTGTAGTCACTCGTGGTAAGTCGAAGGAATGGGTCGAAGAGCCAGGAGCCGTTGGGGTGAAAGAGGCGGCAATCAGGGAGGATGGACGGCTTGGCGTGACTGAGGACTTCGTGGGACCGGTTTGTTGCTGGGACGGGGACTCGAAAAAGGAAAAGTCTGCTGATGCCCAAGGATCCGCTGCCGAAGATGTAACTGGGACGGTGGTATTATTTCCCGAGTTAGACGTGAGCGTGAGTGAGGCCGGGACGTGGTCCGACTGGGACATGTACTCGGCTGTTGTTGTTCCTGGGGTTGGGCCACGAGTTGGAGTCGATGTTGACACCGGTGAGTTGAAATCGGGAAAGCCGCCCACGGTTGCTTTCGTCACCGATGGCGAAGATACCATCTCTCCCCAGTCGTCATCATTATCCTCAGCAGCTGCCGTTGCGCTGATTGAAGACATCCCGAGGTCCATTGGAGTCACTTTGAAATGACCCTGAGCTGGTTGAGATGGTGTTAATGGTAGAGACGCGGTCAGAGGAGGTTTCCCAGCTGAAGCTGAGAAATCGCTACTCCAGCTGAATGTGGCAGCTGGCGGTAGCTGAAGACTCGCTGGTCGATGTGGCTGGATTTTGAGAGAGTTGACCGCAGTGCTGCCCAAGGGTGAATGATCCACAAGGCCAAATGCACTTGGCGGCTGGAGCGGTTGAACGGAGGACGGCCTGGTAGGCACAGTCCTCTTTCCAAAAATCGCATCAAGTGTAACTGGCTCTGCGGAAGAATCCCATCCAAACATGTTCTTTTGCGTCTTGGATATGCCTCCACCCAGGGAAACACGGCCTGCGATGGAGTCTTCCTCCATCCATCGGCGGACAGTCTGAAGCGTCTCCTGGCATACCGTTGACGTCGGCCATGCCACCCTTCTGTAATTTTCGTCGTCTCCTGTGTTGTGTTTCCGTGATGAGCCGAAACGGGATATGCGGTACCAGGCCTTGCGTTCTGAGATGCTGTTGAAGCTGTCGGTAATGATATGGTCCGAGACATCGGCGTATGGGAACAGCGGCTTCATGTTGGTGGACGTTTCAAACATTCTGTCTACGTTTGACAAGTCGATATCAAAATTCAGGGCGCCGAACTTGGCTACCAACTCGTTCATATGGCCTAGATGACTGCTCATCGACTGCGTTGGGGACGTCGTGGGGGAAGATCCGTGCTGCGAAGAAGGTTTTTGAACATCTGATGGCGTTGGGGGTGGTTCTGGAGTTTGAGAATTTGGTGGCTCTTTAACCTGGGCATCTTCAAAATCACCAAAATCTGACGCCTCCTCCGAGACGTCGTGATGATGAGGGCTCAGTGAGCTTTTGCTTTCTGCGCGGCGTATTACCGGAGGCTCCTGGCTCCTCACTTGTGCTGTTTCATCAAACTCTTCCACCGGCTTCTGCACCATACTGGAGGATTTTCGTGCGAGGCGTGGTCTCGCATGGGAGTCGTCGTCGATGGAGGTGATGGGCGAATCTTGCCGTTCGTCCCCATGATCAGTATCGTCACCAGAAGGGGAGGTTGAACGGGTCGGTAGACTATTGATAGTCGATCCCACGCTGATTCGTAATGGAGCTCTCTGGACAACTTCCGCCTCTGTCTCTGCCTTTGCCCCAGTCGGCTCGCTCTGTTCTTCTTCGCATACCCCGTCCTTGGAGGCATCCTTCTCTTCGTCCGCCCAATCGGGGTTTAGCTCAGACAGTTTCCCTCTGTCGACATCGTCTTCTTCTTCAGCAATAGACTGGGGAAGGTTGATCACCAAGCGCGGAGTGATGTTATCGTCGTTGTGCGGCGTATGGGAGTGTTCAGCGGCCCATGGATCAGGGGACGGCTGTCGAAGTACGGGGGCGATGGGCGAGTTCGAAGATGCGATAGTGTCTGGCCAGGCGATCGGATTCGATTTGGCGAACTCTTCGTCTCGGACAGATGCAGCAATACTCGGGCTGCGCGACCTGAAGCCGTTATCCCGCGAAGGTGCGATCAGGCTCGGACTCCGAGACCTCCAGCTATTCTCCCTCGACGGTGCGACAAGGCTAGGACTGCGAGACCTGAAGCCATTCTCTCGGGACGGTGCCGCGAGACTTGGGCTCCGAGACCGCCATCCACCCATCCATCCCGACTGAGCAGTCGTCGTCGTCTGTGTTGTTAATCCATCTGGGGCGGCCCAGCCTCCGAAGCCATCTTCAGCGTCTGCCCACGGCGAAGGGGCCGTGATGGCGGGTAGTCGCGGCGAATTGCTGGCGGACAGCAAGGCTCGTTTGGGAGGCTCGAGATCGGATCTTCTTCTCGTCAAACTATGTCCGAGGTCTGTTGATGCGTCTGCGGTAGCCCATGGCGAACCCCATGGATCGTCCATTCTGCTGTGACTATAAGGACCCAAACACCTCTACTATGGCCCCAACGATCATGTTGCGCGAATCGGGTGTCGACTATATGCAGCTAAGCATGTCGTGTATCCAATGTTCTTCAATGTGTAACTCGCAAAAGGCGTCGTCTGGCGTGTCCCTGCGATCCAATTGAGTCCGGCCGTGATCGAGAACTCAAAAGGCGGGAGTGGTTGTGGACTGGCGAAATGGATGTTGACGCTCACAGGGCATCGACGGGTTCAATGCCTGGATGCCAAATGCACATGTCAGGGGGCCCAGACATCGGTCTGGTCTGCATCATGTTTATTTGGGAGTAGTGGCTTTTGATGGCCCATGCGCCGGGGTATCCGTAGCCTTTAACAGGGCCACGGCTACAATTTATACCATCGAACCAAAATCCCTGCTCGAGGTTCCTTCTGAAGAAAACTTGGCTTGGCTGGGCAGACGGGAAGACCAGTGGGGGCCCCACCTGCTGATAAAGCACAGGCCGATTCGAGGCCGATTCAGGTGCATTCATCGCCCTTCTCCAACTTTCAGAAGGCGAAGATTCATCAGCAGCTTTACTATTTTTTGACAATGACATCGCTCAACCCCAACCCGATTCACAAATTTCATATCAATCAAAACTCCAGCGGCTTAACTGAAGGTTGAGAGGACGTATCACGGGTCTTGGACACAAAAACAGTCAAAATGTCTCTTGCCAAAGTCAAGCATATTGTCCTGGTATGCATCCCCGGTCATCCGTGGGTTTTCTACAGGCTGGACCCCATCATCACCACAAACATGTCATTGCTGACCAGAACACACAGGTCCTTTCAGGTAAAGGAGGTGTTGGGAAATCATCTGTCACAACTCAGCTTGCTCTTTCTCTTTCGCTTGCGGGCCATTCGGTTGGAGTGCTGGACGTAGACCTCACAGGCCCCTCGATTCCGCGCATGTTCGGCATCGAAGATGCCAAAGTAACACAAGCGCCTGGTGGCTGGTTGCCTATCACCGTTCACGAAGCTGACCCATCTGCCGGCGTCGGATCCCTTCGCGTCATGAGCCTCGGTTTCCTTCTTCCCAAGCGGGGTGACGCCGTTGTCTGGCGTGGACCAAAGAAGACCGCCATGGTTCGCCAATTCTTGTCCGACGTGTTCTGGGACGAGACCGACTATCTCCTCATCGACACGCCTCCCGGTACCAGCGACGAGCACATTTCCTTGGCAGAGAATCTGCTGCAAAAGGCACGACCAGGCCAACTTGCTGGAGCCGTTGTGGTCACCACCCCTCAGGCCGTGGCAACTGCAGACGTCAGGAAGGAGCTCAACTTTTGCACCAAAACCAACATCCGAGTCCTCGGTGTTGTGGAGAACATGTGTGGCTTTGTTTGTCCCAACTGCAGCGAGTGCACAAACATTTTCATGAGTGGTGGTGGAGAGGTCATGGCGAATGACTTTGGCGTTCGTTTCCTTGGCCGTGTTCCGATCGACCCTCAGTTTCTCGTTCTCATCGAGACAGGCAAGAGACCAACGTACCCAGCAGGCACCACGGTCGACGGAAAGGATATTTCGACTCCTGCTGGGGCTAGCACAAGTGAAGAGGAGGAGGTCAAAGATGGCTCGCGTTTGGTGCACAAGTACAAGGATTGCTCCCTTGCACCTATCTTCAGCAAAATCACGGCCGATGTGATATCTGCTGTACAACAATGAATGGGATCTCTTCTCAGCCAAGGAAAATGACCAAAAGCCGAAGTCTCTTCCGAAGACTTTCTCTCATCACCCTCCATCCAGGCTGAATCCTCTCCCGCTACCGATTCGCCGGACGAACGACTTGATTCCGGCAGGAGCTTCATCATTGACGCATGCACGCGGGTCCAAACTTGGGATTGCGCAACACAAGCATGCGCAACTACAAGCGACTGCTGCGACCTGATGGACCAAGTGCGGGTGCCGTGGGAAAGAAGGCCCAAAACCAACTTACGGTTGCCCCAATTGACACTTTCTTAGACAATCATTGCAGAAGCGAGACTACCACAGGGATATTTCTCGTCATCAGCTGAGACCTCCTTCATCAAAACAAATGTCGCAACATCCTTGCTGTCTCGGCTCCGGGATGAAGATAAAGGACTTGAGTCGTCGCAGAGGGTCAGGGTCCTTACTACACCCTTATTTTCCGCCTTTTCTGCCTACGGACCTTCTGCGGCGCCTTTTTGAAAACATGGATTGTGCATAAGGGATCATGGCTTTGAACTGGTTGATTTGAAGCCCAAAACAATAGTCCTGATGATGAACAGCTCGCTGGGGTAAGCTGGTCACAAGCTGTTACAAGACGTCAACATATTGATCAATGGATTATTTGAAAGAAGAAATTATGCACCGTACCGTCATGGTCGAGAGTGGTCCTGGAACTCAACAAATCCATGCGAATCGAACAAATCCTGCGATTGTGGGCTTGTCTTTGTGTGCCCTTGAATGCCCTCAAATCGATGGTTGATTTCCACCTCCACTTGTTCCTTTCCATGTTCGTAGATACCTCAAAGACTGACATTTAGTTCAATGAATTTCAAGAACTAGACATACATGCCATGATGCTTGGACACGGTTCGATTTCTGAACTGGATTTCATTGGGACCTGCCCTGTAAGTATTGTCTCACATTTTGACGATCTTGGAATTGGTCACGATGATGATTTTTCAAAGTTGCCTTTTGGGTTGAATTGTGCCTGATGAGGCCAGTCACAGGCCTGATCGGAATCAATTCCCCCATGGAGCTCGCAAGTTAGTGCTATACTGGTCTTTCGCATAATGTAGCCTAACAGCAGAAACTTGGGCTGAATCTTGCAGCGCCGGAGACAAGGTCGATCTTGGGTTGCAGTGGGCTTTGCTCCTGCTGGAATTCCCACTTGTCCCCCGCCAAACAGGGCCGGCAGGGGCCAAACCTCCAGCAAAAACCCAATCCCACTTTTTTTTCGGCCTCCTGTCCATAAAATTTCAAAATCTCTCATCAGGCGCGTTGCAACCCCTCCTCTTGAGCTTTTCAAACTGTTTGGTCAATTTTCACTCAGACCTTTGACGACGATCTTCCCTCGCGTGAGACCTCTATTTGTTGCCCGTTTCTCGGACCGCGTATCAACCGCTACATTGTGAGTCTTTTCTCGAGCAATTCGATCCCGACACGCCCTTCGTCCCAACTCGAGTCGTCGCAACATCCCCCCCTCCTCTGCTTTGCGCCCGCGGCCAATCCGCTCCACCACCGGTCTCTACGGGAGAGCAACTCTTGTCAAACGGCTTGATTCCCATTCAAGATACACATGCTCGAACAGTAACCCGAATTTCGGCCTGCCCTGCCCGTACAGTTCCTCAATACTGTCTTGGGCTTCCCGTCGCCTCTCACTCCCATCTCTGCCGCCGCCCCATGAGCTCGATCGACCTTCTTCGCTTCCTGTCCAAGCCTGCAAAGTGCGGTTCTTGCTCTCCCGAACTACTTCCTCTTGACTAACCCTCTCTCTGCTAGGCCTAGATAACATCCTTCTCAAACATCCTCATAACCAACACCTCGGAGCCTGCCCGCGTCCCTTGAACCGGTTCTCTCGCCCTTCCTACCCCGCCCGATATCGCCTATAGGTATCGGTTGTGTCGCGACCACGGCGAACTCGACGACAAAGCCCACCATTCTGCTCTCACGGTTCTATCTCCTTCCGCTTCGCACTCGACCTCCCTAACGTCTACTTCGTGAGACGTTCAGCTACCTTCATCCACCCACTGCTGCTGGCGAAGCCAGCCTCTTAAAGGACACCACAATCCTGTGGGCCTACTCTCTCAGAAGAACGCCATCAAAGTTCATCTGAGCGGCAGCTAGTGTCCCGCGGACGCTTCGTTTTAGAAGACACACTGTCAACAACCCCCTCAAACCGACTCAACATGTCTGGCCTCGGAGTTCCCGCCATTCCCGCCAACTACACCTTCTCCCCTTCCGAGGGCACTCCTTACCTTACCATCAACCACGATGTCGCTGCCGACCTCGACTCCACCAATGCCTTTGAAGGCCCCGAGAAGCTCCTCGAGGTCTGGTTTGCGCCCAGCGCCAAGGCTCTCCCTGCCGGTGTCAAGGAGGGTGGCCTGAAGGCCGTCAATCCTGACTGCTGGACTCCCATGCTTGATCTGGTTCACTGCAAGGTCCTGTCCATCATTAACTCTGAGAACGTGGACTCATACCTTCTCTCTGAATCCAGCATGTTTGTGTTCCCCCACAAGATCATCCTCAAGACATGCGGTACCACCACTTTGCTGCTGGGTCTGGACTTGATGTTGCGCATCGCCGCCGTCGAGGCTGGATTTCCTTTCCATAACGTGGCTTCGTTGGAGGACCCCAAGGTTGCCGCTACTCCTCTGCGCGTGTTCTATAGCCGTAAGAACTTTTTGTTCCCCCAGAAGCAGCGTGGGCCCCACAAGAGCTGGAGAGATGAGGTCACCTTCTTGGATAACATGTTCGAGAACGGCAGTGCCTACATGGTTGGCAAGATGAACGGTGACCATTGGTACCTTTACATTACATCCCCCACCAGCTCCCTGACTCCTCCACGTACCCCCACTTCCAGCCGTGGTGTCAGCCCCAGTCGTAGGTCCAAGATTCCTACCGGTATTGTGGCTCCCTTTGGAGGTGTGATCGAACACAACGCGGACGAGACTTTGGAGATCCTGATGACCGACCTGGATCCCGAGAACGCCAAGAAGTTTTACCTCGAAGAAGCGACTGCGATCGCCAAGGAGAAGCTCTTTTCCAAATCTGAGGCGAACGGAGATGCCTCTTTTGACGTCTTCAGCAGCTCTGGAGACTGCGATGCGGATGGCCAGGCTGTTCTTCCCGAAGCCCTTACCACCGAGGGTCACGCCTTGGGTACTGTCGTGTCGGAAGCATGCGGTCTTTCCGCCGTGTATCCCACCTCCACCTATCCTGATGCTCGCATCGATGCGTACCAGTTCTCCCCTTGCGGCTTTTCCGCCAACGGTGTCGTACCAGCTGTCGCGGGCGCCGACGGCACTGTTCCCAAGGCCGGCCACTACTTCACGGTCCACGTCACCCCTGAGCCCCAGTGCTCCTTTGCCTCCTTCGAAACCAACGTTCCCGGAGGCCAGAACGGACGCCAGACAGCTGAAGTCATTGAGCAGGTTGTTAACATCTTCCGCCCTGGACGTTTCAGTGTGACTTTGTTCGAGGCCAAGGGCGCATTGGCCACCACACCTGGCGAGGATGCTGATGATTCCCGCCGCAGCTGGGGTGCCGCTGCTAAGCAGCGTATGGAGCGCATCAACGGATATCGTCGCGTTGACCGTATTGTTCACGATTTCGAGGATTACGACCTCGTATTCCGCTACTACGAGCGCGAAGACTGGGTTGGAGGTGGAGGAGCTAGAATGGGCGAGGAGTTTTAAAGTGGTTCCAAGCGCCTGGATGAATTGAATACCATCAAATATCCCATTTCTTGTCATATCCGCATACATTCCTTCACCATCATCAGCGATACCCTTACCAACAATTCTGTCTGCTGCTCTGTATTTGCTGCGGCCCTGTGCCCTGTAAAGATGTCGCTTACACTTTTCCCCGGATTGATCATGGTCATTCATCTGTTATCAATCTCATCACTGCAATTCACCTCCATTGCCTATCGTCATTCATAGTTTGGTTCGTTCTTGCCGATGAGTAGCATGGACAAAGATGACTCGACCTCCTGCGTTACTGTCGTGATGGCCTTGGCTGAGACCAACACCCAGAGTTCGCATTCCAATTCTTGATCTACGCCCCATCGAAGAATGTCTTTTCTCCAATCCGGCACGTGAGCTGCAATATTCATCAGCTGCTATCTAGCAGTATAGGAATCACGGAACACTCTGTCACATAGCGGCATGGTGGCCTTCCCGCCACAAGTCTAGCGCAGGCATGTGAGTCCTTGACTACACAACGCCAACCCCTGCGTTGGGGCCACCACATCAGCAAATAACTTATTTCTCCCTTATCAAGTTGGTTCTTCTCTTGACCTTCGTACCTCTCTCTCCAACTGGATAACGTCAGAACGGCCAATCCGGGAAGTCGCCGACGACAACGACAACAACAGGTATCGCTGGCGATATCATCGACATTATCTTGAGCTACTACACCTCTGCATCGTGAGCAGTGATCGCTTGCAACGCGTACGATATGGATCAACAACCGGTTTCTGACGCTGCGAGCAGCGTCGAAAAGCAGCAACTTCCAACACCACCACCGCCAGAGCCGCGATTTGGAGGATGGATGCCGACAGTCGCTCTTACGGGACTGGTTATCGCATTTCTTGCATCAACATCTGGAATCGTCGTGTCGATCCTCTACTTGGCCAAGAAAATTACGGCAAACGAGAATGCAATGCTGGGCATCGCGCAAAGTTTTATGCTGTTTGCTGTAGGTTTCCCTTAGTTTCCCTCCCCCCCTCTATCTTACCCTCGTCTTTATGCTTACAAGTTTCCAGTCAATTCTTTCTATGGCTTACATCGGTTACCACATTCGAGCCACCCGGGCTGGCAACACCCTCTACGGTGTTCTGGATACACAGGGTCGCAAAACTCTACACCCCGTTCATGCCCGGACAAGGATGCTGATAATATCTGCCACCTCTGTCTGGGTGCTTACAATCATACTCCTCGCCGTTGGGATATACTTTGGCGGAGGAGGGAGCAAGACTGTTCTGCTTAATATGGACCTATTTGCTTCCATCATGGCCAGTCTCGCCCTCAGTGTCGAATGTTACGTCGTCTTCAGGGTAGATCCTCCCTTTCTGCTGCCGTGGCTATCACCGTGGGATGCGAGGATCAGGCCTCGTGGGTTTGATTTCGAAGAGAACTCGACATCCACAAAGGTAGTACCGATGGACAAATTTGCTAGGGGTTTCGACGCTTCTATCCTTGACCGCGAGCCCTCGCCTACGGAAAGGATCAGGCCTAAGACTCCCACTCACATATCCCCACCATCTAGCCCGACGCCTTCGAGACCTGGAGGGCCGCGACCGATGATGCCAGCGAAATCGGATAGTGTCCTGAGCGGCTCAACACTTCATGACGGTCAGAGTGTTGATGGCGCATCCGGATCAGGCCAAACTCTCCCCAAGCTGCCATTGGCGACTTATCAGAACATCGAACCACAACGGATAACGCCAAAGGCTCCTGTCCCTCAGACATCAAATCACAACTACTACAATCCTTCCGAGACCTTCACCGATGTCCCACTATCCCCCACCCCTTATCTCGCGCAGAGTCCCCAGCCTTGGAGTCCACAGCCGGCCCTGACACAAACACCATCGACAATGACCAGCCCACAAGCACCGTACCCCCCTCCTCCACAGGCCCCTAACATGTCCTATGCGGAAGCGCAACAGCAGCAAGGCCATTATTACCAACAATACCCGCAGCCTCCTCATCAATATCAACCCTACAACCCTCCGCAATATCATTACGGCCCGCATCCGCAAGTTCAGCACGTATCCGTCCAACAGTCACCTTACTACCAACATCAATACCAGTATCACCCAAGTCAGTCATCAACACAATGGGCGTATCCGCAGCAACCAACTGCCGTTTATGGGACGCCAGGACCAGGGAATGTCTCACCCATGTCGTCGACCACAGATTACCGGGATGCAAACAGTGAACCGGTGTCGCCGTTAACCCGGCAGGACAGTGGGATGAGCGCGCAAGTGAGGAGCATGCCGGGAACGTTTCGGGACGGGAGTTAGCGCAAGTGAGGGAAATGGGAAGAGGCTAGCGAGAATGGATTGGCGCGACCGGTGCGCGTCGGGCCCAGAAGGGGAAAAAGGAACTTGAAAAGCATGGTTCTTTGAAGGGTGCGAAGAGGACAGTTCCTCTGCGCGACATATGATTTAGGACCGCCATGACGACGGAATGAAATAAGACGGGAAGTAATCGAAGCGGAGATTGTTGATTGGCTTACATAGCATCGAATAAGAAATAAATCTGGTGCGTATCACCTTGAATTCACTACCGGTTGATGTCTTGATGGTGGCCAAATTCTGCTAACACATATGCCATTCCCACACTCAAACGCCTGTGCAGTCTTGGCGAACGTGTGCGTGTACACACACACACGACTTTTTGGCAAAACGGACTATCGATGAGATTTCATTTGCTTATATCTCTACCGAACGAAGAGATAAAGAAAAACCGATTCAAAATTCAGAATAAGCGTACTCAATACTACTGAGATGATAGTCTCTCCTATAGGATAATTGAATTTCTTCATCTTCATCTTTCGTTTCGATGGTCCATTTTGTCAAAAAGTCGTGTGTGTGTGTACACGCACACGTCCGCCAAGACTGCACAGGCGTTTGAGTGTGGGAACATGATCTTCAGGGTTGGGCTGTTAGTGCAAGGAGATTAATGTGGAGACATGAAAGTCATCCTTGGTCCCAGCTCTCGCAGATGAGACGCAGTGTTATGTTACACTCTTGAAACATCCAAACAAACGACAAAAGATCGAATTGATAAGTATGCATCCATTCAATTGAGAAATTACTTTGCAGTCGCTCCCTGTCGAGGCATTTGTTTGCATTGGGAGTGACAATAGTAAGTACCTTGTACCTTCTATTCCACGTGACAGCGTGTGCCAACCTAGTATAAGAAAGTCAATTGACAGGCAACCACCAGGCAGCAGTCGCGATTGTGGGACTCGCTTCACGACAAACGGCGTACCTTCCATTTTATTATTTGGAACCTGAAAATATACGCGGTGACTCTGGAGATCGTGTTCTTTTCATAAATATCTCTTCCTGCAGTCTTCCCAAGCAGGTCCCCCCCTTCTTCCTGTTCATCCATCACCACTTCTTCTATTTCTCACACGCTCGCAAGCGGTACTCACCTTGCCGATCACTACAAAACTCGACCCATCTACGTGCTTCGAGAACCGCCATCAAGAGGTCCCTCCTTCTCTCTCGATATCCATCTCGCCTTTTTCTCTCCCTCACTCACCCTTCACTGCAACCCCAACCGAGTCGTAAATTAGGTACCTACTCAACCTTCCACAAGCAGACCCTCCTTCTTTCTGCTCATCCACCACACCTTCTCTCGAAACACCACTCACCTCGAACATTTCTCACATCAACCTTAGTCCAGTCACCACGCAAGGATGACAACGACGACCACAACACCAGAGCCGACCATTCGTGCTCCCTCGTCAGAGGCGTATCTGGCGCGAATGCCACTAGAAGTCCTGACGAGAATCACTTACTTCGTCAGAACTCCCGACCTTGGCAATGCGCGCTTGACGTGCAGATGGCTGGAAAGCGCCCTCTTCCACTCGTTTGCCTACGAGTTCTTCCGCAAGAAGCAGTTCATGGTCTACGGACCCAGTTTGCAAGTCCTCGTTGACATATCCAAACATCCGGGCTTTTCGCCCTACTTGAAACATGTAATCATCGGCGCCGACCAAATCCTCGAACCCCACAGAATTCAGTCTCAGCAAGACGACACAAAATTGCTGAACTGGCACCTCGCATACGCTGATCAACGAACACTGTTGGCATCAGGCCGTGCACGGGACATGCTGGTCGAAGCCTTCAAGAACTTGTCCAACCTCGAGACTGTCGATCTTCGAGATTTCCACTCTCCCTCGCGGACCCGCGACGGCGACGCAGGTTGGACCAGCTATGGCTTTAACACCCTATCCGAAACCACCGGAGTTAAACATTTCACCGGACAGCCGCGGGTAGGCGAAGAAGATTATCCGACGCTCTTGTTCACACTCATCACCCACGCCTTGGCCGCAGCCAAAGCACGCCCAAAAGGCATCGAAGTGGTTATCAGAGAAAACTGGTCGGTGCGCGACCATGGCTTCCTGGTACCTTCTTACCTAGAGCCAGATTTTCTGCCGGTATTGGCGGGCCTCAAGAAGCTGCATCTCGTGCTGGATGCCGACCTAGCCACACACAGGGACATCGAGATTCAATATCTCCTGTTCAAGAAATTCCTTGCGCTCACACCCAATCTTACCTGGCTGAGAGTCAACTTTGAGAGATCAATTTCACACTATGGAGGGAAAGAGGCTCTGCTTAAGTGGCTGGCCAGTTCCCTTCGTCCTGGTACCTGGTCATCGCCTGGCCTCATTAACGCCGATCCTTCGCGTTTGCCGCCGCCCGTCGAGTTCGACCACCTGGAACAACTGGACATCGGTCAACTCGATGTTTCGGCAAACACTCTGTATCGCCTATTCAACAAGTTCTCTTCTACTTTGAAAGCGATTAGCCTGCGCAGGGTCAAAATCCAGCAAAGTTCTGACCAACAGACATTCGACAAGGATGACGATGAGCAGAACCCATGGATCAAATTCTTGCGCAGCCTCAAGAAGGAGTCGTTCCCACATCTTCGAGAATTGAGCCTGAGTCTACTGAGCGCGGAGGTCAATTCCACTACTTCCGGGGCTACGCTCCACTACCCAGTAGTGGGATTCGTCAATCCAGACGAGGCCGAGAAGCGGAAGGGCATTTCAGCAACAGGGTATCAAGACCTTGTGGGGTTAGCTCGTGCCATTGGGGCCAGGACCTATACTGGCCTGAAACTGGAGACGTTTCTCAGCAACCCTGCCGCAGACATAGCTACACCTGGCAAACACATCACAGGTGTTCCGCGTGAGCAGCACCTTTCTTTTTATCAATTTCATCACCCTCAGCACCACATTTTCTATTAGCCAACCTCATCAGCCTCGATAAGACTTCCAAGCGGAAGTCGGTCAACCAAGTTTGTTGCTTTTACTAACGACACATCTTAGTCCCTGGACAATCGGACGACGAATCAGATTTCGACTCAAGCGGCGACGACGACGAGGGGTCGAGTGATGATGACGGCAGCGCGGCGGACGATTAGTTGTCGATGGTCTTTTTCGAGCTTACAGTGCTGGTTGGTCTATAGTCCTTCTATATTGAACAAGAAGGGATGGTTATGGACGAGAAGCTTCAAATTGCTTTCATTGCTTAAAGTCGAAGTTACCCGATACCCGCTGAGAAACTGTGTTGGTTTTTAGACGCAGGTACTGGCAGCCGTTATACCAATCAGCTAAAATCTTTTGTAGACTCAAAAGAAAAGGGTTCGGTTTCTTGCTCTTCGCATAAAATGGATTGCTCAAGCAGATTATGCAAGTGCTTACATATTTCTGGTTTCCGGTTTTCCGGTGTAGCCACTAACGGTCAGGGCCTTAGGCCGCGGTGCGTCGCCACTAACAGCTGTTAACAACGTCACTGCCCCCTGTGACTGAACCTGTCCCTGGAAGTTCCATAATGTGATCATCATCTCCACAACCTTAATTCGACCACCAAAACCCACAGCGGCCCACTTTCAGCTCCAGTTTCACCAGTGACTCTGTTGACATAGCCACACCAAGAAATTCGTCTTGGAGTCCTCCCAGTTCGACATCTACTATTTATCCCAGGGCCCAACGACGATTGTTTGATATTCTGTGCTCCCGGGCTTAGTTCATACAATTCCACGGCAACCAAAGGGTACACCAACAATACAACCGCCCACCATGCCGACCTCACTAACAATACACCTCGTCAACACCTCCCCGACCCCGCACATCCCCATCCATGCCTACATCACGGGCTTAGCCATCCCCTCGATGGCCCGTGTCTTCATCCAGTCTGACGGCCGAACTACCTACTTTCCTCCCTCGCCTCCTCCTGGGAAAATCCTCCAGCCCTTCCCCGTCGATTGCGCCATCCCCGTCCCTCCAGGCCCTCATCCAACCGTTGTCACCATTCCGCGCATCGCCGGCGGGCGTATCTGGTTCTGCCAAGGAGACAAAAAGCTCAAGTTTATGCTCAATCCCGGCGGCCCCGGAGGTGGCGCCGCGCTGGTTGAGCCATCCGTCTTGAACCCAAGCGATCCCAACCGCGATGTGGACTTTGCGTTTTGCGAGTTTACGCTGAACGATCACCAGCTTTTCGCCAATATTTCGTACGTGGACTTTGTGCCGAGGCTGCCGATTGCCTTGACGCTGGTAGAGAAGGGAACGAGGAGACTGCAGCATGTGTCGGGGATGCGACCGGATGGGCTGGAGAGGATCGCGCAGGGGTTGAGAGATCAGGCGGCCAGAGACGGGTGGCCGTGGGACAAGTTGGTGGTGCACAAGCCGGGGATGGATAGACCGTTGAGGGTGTTGGCGCCGACACATGGCGATGCGGTCGGGGCCAAGTTTGATGGGTATTTTGAGCCGTTGGTGGACAGGGTCTGGGAGAGATACTGTCATTTTGGGAAGCCGTGTAATGGGGGTCATGGCGCGGTATTCCATGCCGATAAGCCTCCTGGTCCTCCGCCTGGACCAAGACCGGGTGATGCGCCGGGTGACCGACCCCCTGGCCCGCCACCCGGGCCCCGTCCCGGAGACGGTCCGAACGGCGCCCCGCCCAGGTTCGGGTTACGGCACGTTCTACAAAAATTCCATGGTCACCATCACCACAGCCACAACAGCCATGCTGCAGCACCTCAGCAACCTTATTATTACCCCGGACAGCAACAACCTTATTATTACCCAGGGCAGCAACAACCTTATTACTACCCCGGGCAACAACCTTACACACCTCCTCCTCCCCCTCCTCCTCCTCAAGTCCAACACCAAACCCACCACCTCCGCATCAACACCCAAGCCGCCCCCGGCATTCTAACCGGCCACATCCCCAACTTACCCTCCGATCCCCTCCTCGTCGGGTCGGAACCCTTCCATCGCCCCACAACAGCCGACATCTTTGGGTGCAACTCCGGTCCCTTCACCACGGGCCCCAACGCCGTGCGAAACGCCATCATCCCTCGCCTGGCAGCCGCCTTTCAGCGGTCCAGCATCATTGACTGCGAGGACCAGCCGTCGGATATGGACACTTTTTACCGGTGGCATGTGGATGGGAGACCGACGAATCATTATGCGCGGGTGGTGCATGAGTGGAATGCGGATGGGAAGGGGTATGCTTTTGCTTACGATGATGTGCAGAAGGATGGGGGAAGGGATCAAAGTGGGAAGGTGGAAGGGGGGCAGGTGGAGGTTTGGGTGGTGGAGGTTGGTGGGGGGAATATTTGGGTTGGGTAGGTAGCTGGTGGGATGTGGCGTGAGGAGGTATGGGGTGTGAAGAAGGATCTGAAAGGGTGGAGGTGAGGCATGGGTTGAAGGTTGATGAAGGGGGATTGAACATAGGTGATTGGGAATTGGGTGAGATGATGGGACGATGTCAGGTATCTGGGTGAAGTTTCATTATCGATGGAGCATGCGATGTATTTCAAGTTCGAGTGTTAAAAAAGACAAACCAAGGCCAGAAGGGTCTAGTCCAGAACGAATTGAATAGAAGAAACAGAAATGCATCATCACCAGGTTGGTTTTCTCGCGTGCAAACTCCATGATTCATCAACACCATTTGAGCTTGATTCACCGCCCTCCACTTGCTCGTGATATCGCCAGAGCAAAAATGTACTTCAAAAACCACAAAAGCCAGCCACCTCTCAACTTGCCAATCCCTCAATTCACCATTGTACAACCGATATTACAGCCACCATGACCAACCCTGACCCATTCCAAAACGGCAACGACGCCAACGCCCTCCCCTTTCCCTCCCCCCGCCCGGGGTGGGACGCAGACCCTATAGCCACCTACTACCTCCGCGCGCTCAACCGGGAGATTCGGGCCCTGAAAAGCGATTGCGATCTCGTCTGCTCCTGTCACACATATATCAAGATGGCGGTGTTGACTTTGAGATCGTATCTCCAGGAGTGGGAGAGGTTGATGGGGGAGATTATAGGGTGTTATAACTCGGAGACCGAGGGAGAGCCGGTGAGCTCTGAGGGAGTGGGCTATGAGAGATTGAAGGAGTTGGATGAGTATAGAGAGATTTTGGAGTTGATGGATACGCGTACGTATTCTCCTTTTCCTATATACTTTCTTCCCTATGCGAATGAGGTAGAGGATGCTAGTGCAGGATTGAGAAAAAGAATGACTGACAGTTAGCTCGTATCAACGTTATCGCAACAGCCGACCAAGACATACCCCCAGATAAACAGCATTCCGTCCCCTCAACCTTCTGGACAGCCAGGACTTACCGCAGCTACTCCCTTCTATATCTGTCTCTAGCAGAGACGATGCTGCATTTGATGTCTCCTGGTTTAAAAGTAGCAAGGGTGGTGGTAGAGTGGTTGCTTGTCGGTGTCTTGTCTGTTCTCCCCGTACTTCTCTTTCAGGTCCCTATTTGATGTCCTTTTCGGCCCTCCCCCCGACTCTTTCAAAGATGAGTCAAAGGTCATCGACTAACGACACTCTGCAGAACTATTCTTACTACAATTTTCGAGCCGTCAAAGGGAGACAGCCTTTCGCATAGAATGGCATGGATAGCATTGATGGCTGTCCTCGGCGTAGCATGGTGGTGCGCGGTGTTGAATGCTGCCTGGCTCGTTAGCTTGCACAGATGTAAGTATGAGGTTAGGAGGATTCGGCAGAGAGTGGAGTTGAATGCCGTGGTGAAGAAGGATGTAGAGGTTTTTGAGTGGTGGTGGTTCAAGAGTTTGTGGTGGATGAGTTGGTTGACGACTTGGGTTGATGAGTTACTTTTTGGTGGTGGGATGGGGAGAGAGGAATAATGTGTCGGTGCTAATTTTTTGGGCTTTGCCTTGATGGTATCCTAGGTGGAATAGTCCGTGATCGGAAAAAGGAATAGATAGTTGAGAGTCCTGGATAGTCTTTGATCAGTATTGATGTTGATGACGGTCACCGAAAAGTCGATACAGTCCAAGTTCCACCGCACGGTTGGAGTGTCGCACGCTTAGTTCTGGGTCTATATCGTCGCGGTCTGATGGATCCTGGAAAGAACCTTGACGTTGGTGTTGAGGATAACGGATACAAGTGATATCATTTAGGTTGCCGGAGAGTGTACAATCGGGAAGGGGGGAGGGGTCGTTACGATACAGCGCCTGGTATTGCTTTTCGAGTCCTACATTCGACATCACCATGGTGCTTATTCGACTGAATATTATGTTAGAAGACTGAGTGTTAAAGTGGCCCTCTGGTTCCATGGTATGGGGATTGCAATTCTTGACTTACAAAAATGGAGTGTCATTAGGTGCCTTTTCTAGGATCGCGTACGCTTTGGCCGGTTTGTCCCTGTACATTTCTCCTTGGAAACTGATGGATGCTCAGTCGGGTTTCAAGGAAGACTTCAGAGGGTGGGATGGATACTACAGGCCCGGTAGCGGGAGGTACCTGACCTCCCGAAGTCCCGTCCTTATTACGGGAGAAAGCGCTATGATGCTGGGGCTGCTTCAGGGGTCATGCATTGGGCTCGGGCTCGGGCCCCCAGCGCTGTAACGGCGCCGATCTACTGCTCGTCCCATCTGCTTCCCAGGGACCTATGTACACCTGCCATGACATGTGGACGGGATTGGGTACCTCTACGGCTAAGGCATTGATGTTCCGTCTGTTGTTGATTCCCAAGTCCAAAACATCATCCAACCAGGAAAACACAAACAATGGCTTCCAATCCCTTCCAGATCAAGCATATCGAAGTTTTCTCAAGTTGTCCGGAATACTTGTCTTTCACGAAAGCCCCGTTTTTACACCAATCAGGTTGACTCGCTGTCGGCCACGGCCCTCTACAGCGGACGCAAACGAATACCTCAACTTATCTGTTTACACCACTGCACCAGGAACATGAGCTACAAGACGTCGCTTCCTCAACAAACAAGCACCGAAAACCATCACCAGTATAGGCAATCTTCGCTTCAAACAATGGCAGAGCCCCACAACACGCCGATGCCTGCGAGCACGCCAGTACCAGCATCTACTCCGCGATCATACTCCCCCGCGCCGCCCCTCCATAGCCTTGCGCCCAACGCTTCCATAAGCACAGTTCCACAACGATTGCCACAACAAGACTCCAACGACGGACGACGGCCCATCGTCCTTCATATTGGCGATCCCGTCAAATACAACCGCACCACGTATACCGAGTTTAGCCAAGCGTTCGAGGTTATCCGACCCAGTACCGCGGAGAGAGAACGAAGCGAGTTCAAGAAGGCACTGGAAGAACGACGATGGGGTGACTTCAGCGCCATATTCCGGCCATTCTGGGGTACTGGCGGCGAGATGGGTCTTTGGGACGCTGACCTAATCAGCTTGCTGCCGACCTCGGTCAAGGTCTTTGCCAGCGCGGGCGCAGGCTTCGACTGGGCAGACACGAAATTTCTGGGTGAAAGAGGTGTGTACATCTAGACACAAATCATAGCGTCCCTATCATGGCGAAGCGATAAGTAGTAAGCTAAAGTGTAACTTACAGGCATAATATACTGCAATTCAGGTCCCGCAGCCGCTGAAGCCGTTGCCGACTTTGCTGTGGCAATGGTCATCTCGACCTTCCGGCACCTCCCCTGGTGCATGGGCGCTGCGGTACTCCCATACTTCCTCTCAACGCCCTCTTCCCCCGACTTCACGACCGCTTCCGTGGCCTCGATAGCCAGCAAGACCTTTCAGGCATGCCACTCTCTTGCAACAGCCGTCTCCCACAACCCGCGCAACCATGTTCTCGGTATCATAGGGCTTGGTAACATCGGCCAACGAATTGCTGCCAAACTCGGCTCAGCTTTCGGCATGAGGATTGCATATCACGACGTTGTGCGCAAGCCTGCCCTCTTGGAGTCATCCCTCGGGGCTACATACCACTCCAGTCTAGTGAAATTATTGGCTATATCCGACTGCGCGGTGCTCTGCACATCTGCTTCAGCCGATGGGAAGCCTATTATCACCACTGATGTCCTGAAACATATCAAAAAAGGCTCAAGGTTCGTGAATGTTGCACGGGGAAGTTTGGTCGACGAAGAAGCGCTGGCAGACGCGCTGGAGGACGGGAGAATCAGCGCCGCGGCATTAGATGTGCATGCTGAGGAGCCCAGTGTGAATCAGAGGCTGGTAAAGATGGCATTTGGAGAACATGACATTGTCAGAAGCAACAGTCGAGAGGAGGCAAAATTCAGCTTCGACCACCCTGGAAGAGTCATGTTGACCTGTCATAATGCCGGTGGTACGGTCGAGACGCATATCGGGTTTGAGGAACTGAGCATGAGGAATATCATGGCGGTCCTGGGAGGGCAGAAGCCTATGACTCCGGTTAACATGCACTATTTGAAAGCCACAGAGTAAAGGGCACTGTCAGTTTGTGTCCCCTTCTTTCTCGCTTTTCATGCTCGTTCACCTTTTTCCCTCTGGTTTCGGTAAAGGGAACGTTGATTCGTCTTAAGAGTTTAGGGTCGATGAACGATAAGTAAGATGAAGAATCATGTTTGCGGTTATCGAGAAGTGACCAAATTCTTGACTGACCAAGATCTAATCAGGTCGGTGATGATCAACGCGGCAGTCATTGGTGCCGCAAAAATCGAAAGACCAGCGGAAGTTAGTCCATGGTGGGGGAGGTACATTTCCGAGGCAGCTGGTGATGAGTTCATGGGTCAGCCGTTACTCATTGAACGTCGACCAAAGTAACGCACAGCCACGAAGAATTACCCGAGCTACAAGATCATTCAAAATCAAAGGAGCCCAATACCAGGTTATCCAGAGGTAAACAGAGCATACCTAAATCATTGCAAAGTCACAGAGAATTCAGAAGTCTACCTACGGTAGGTTATTGGAATGGAAGGGCGCAAAAGGTCGCGGTTCACGAATAGAGGTACATACAGCTTATGCTTATCGGACCTAATTGATGTCAGTTCCCCCTAAGCATATGGAGATGATGTACGCTGGACTGTTAGTATGGGATGACTTGGGGATCTTTTGCAGCGTACCCATCACGAGTTATGCATATGAGGAGGAGCAGAGTTCTACACAGTTCATGCATCAATCCTACCTTTATTCACTCTCTGCTGACATTTTTGTCTAGTACCTAATCATGTTGACATTCTGATATCTACCATAGGTCCAGCGCCATCATACGTCCAGTTAGTCTCCTGAGTTATACAGCTGCCTCATCGCATATACTCGTATCCCTGAAGATCGCGAAGTCCGGCTAATAATCGTCCTTTTGGGGCGGACTTGGACCATCATGCGTAACAATTTCATATAACTCATCGATTCCCGATTGAACTTCAATTGTTCAAATCCCGTCCGCTTGGTTTGAGCTACCTCATACCATGGATACCTCTACCTACTCACAGACATCCGGGTCCGGAAGGTGAGAATTAGTCCCCGAGTTTGTTGATCCAGAAACCAGCCAGCCTAACAGCACATCAGTCACAGTCCGCCAATGGACGATTCCGACTACACCCTAGACAGCAGATTGCGCAGCTTCCGGAAGCACTTTACTGATATCAAACCTCCAAGCGGCCTCCGTATCGGGCCCATCAAACCGCTGTCACTCCAGCCCAAGCGATCGACCAGTTTTCCACAAAGCTCGACTCCTGACAGCAAACCTTCTTTCGACAGCAACACCAACACCAACAACAATAACATCGACACAAGTCACACCCTTATTCCTCCAACCAGCACGACAACCAGCTCACCCACCCCCGACGACTCAATCAACCTGAACACGAACCACCCCTCGACCAACGCCACCAACACCCTCACCCGCGCCGACATCATCCGACACATCCAACTCAAAAAATTTCTCGAGGCTTTCGTCCGCCGGCGCAAGAACCTGAAAACCGAACTCGAGGACCGGCTCCGCTTGCTCAAGCAAGAAGCCAAGAACAACCGGCGCCGGAGACAGAACGTTTTTTTCTACCCATCATCGGCCACCACCACCTCCACCACCACCACCGCGGCGAGTAATGGAAATAACAGCAGCAACGGGGACATCAACGTAAACGGAATGCTGGATCTACAGAAGGAGCAAAGGATTGATGGGCTGGTGGAGGAGAGGATTAGACTGGCGCACGAGACGTATGAGCAGCAGTTGGCTTTGTTGATTAATGAGTTTGTGGTGGTGGGGTTGAGGGAGGAGGTTTTGAGGCTAATTTAAGGTTTAATCTAAAGGAGGAGGGGGGTTGATGGTGGTGATGGGAGATGTTCGGTGAAAATGTTGTGAATGGTTTAGGGGTATGCAATGGGGGCCAGGATGTATGGGTTTGGGTTTGGGACTCATTCAGTTGCCTGCCGTCATGAGTTTGGGGTCAGGTTTGTAGACGTGGCTATTTTTCTGTAATATTTCCTGTTTCATCGCCTAATAATGCTGATAATACTGACGGATTACATTGCATTATGGGTAGCAATCTTGTCTGCGGATTGGCCTTTTGTTTGCTGTAACTTTGGTTTTCTCATCGACTGGTGTTGTTGGGGGGCATTGGAGTGATTGCATGATATCGCGGGGCCTCTGGTGTGTCTTTTTTTTTTCTTTTCTTTTTTCTTTTTGTCCTGATACCTCTGGATGGTGAATACCTATCTGTAAGTGAGTGAGCCTTATCACAAGATTATGATACACCTTCCCTTCTGGGTTGTTCAGCTCACTCTACATTTGGAGCAATGGGTGTGAATCGCTCTTACAAGGAAGGTGATATCGATATGCCTGGCTGCATTGGGAACGTGAAAGAACTACCCCAAACACAGGTAGTTCATGATGTAACTCCTCATTCTAATCATCACACTTTCCTTAGAATACCGTTCATGGGTTGCGCGTCCGTTAGAGCAAAGAACAGCATTGCGTCGTGTCGCTGAACACATTCTCGGCCATGACCCATTACTAATCTCTTTGTTATCCTCACGTAAAATCCCCGCTTCTGTCAACCTGACCCCCCCTCCTCGACAGGTAAGAACCAAACCACTTCATTCTTTGGTTCGTGGTTGACGATCTACCGGCCTCACAGATGCCAACACCGAGCGGTAGTTGAGCGTATCCGACCATACCGTCAAAGGATCCTCCCAAGGTCAGCATTTTAGCGAGCTCTACGACGCCCGCTCGTCACACGTGCTGCTTACGAACTTCCAGATCTCCGGGGATAAGCCCAGAGGCTACTTCTGTTGTTCCTCGACACTGAAAACCCCTCTTCATTGGACACATGGCAAGAAATATTGGAAGGATGGTCGTGACCCCTCTCAATCAACGCAACCCGTCCTTTTTGGCGGTTTCCTTATGTCTCACCTCACACCTTCATTGACCAGCCATGTCCGTCATCTAGCTTCCGCTAATGCCTCAAACGGTAATGAAGAATGCGGAGCCATAGGTACCGCGAGTGTAAGCCTAGAGGTAGGTCCGGAACGCCACACGGTTGGACGCATCCATTGGCTGTGCCTCTTCAGGACTTCAGCACACCACTCACCATCCCCAACTTTTCCCACGGTAGACTTTCCATTTGAAGTTGTGCCAACCGCATGCGTTTCATCTTTCAACTTGGCACCTTCCAATCCCGGCAGAACTTGCCGTCTGGAGAAGTGTACCTGCTTATTTACGTAGATATGGACTTGGATTGGAGGTTGATACACTTGCCAGTCTCCTACGCGGTGCACTGTTGGATGATGATTCAACTCTTACCAATTGATGTACAGGGGCCATGGAAATTATCAGGACCCCTCCGTCACACCTTCAGTTTATTGGCATGTGTTCCTTCCACCATCACACGAGCCATTGACATCTCGCATCTGATGGCCTGATCCACTTCTGAGGCTCTTTGGGGGAACCAACGAACGGCATCAACCCTCCCCGAATGGGTAGATAGGCAGTTCCCATGGAGGAGACTTTCATGCTTCTGAGACTTCTCCCCACCACTTTACCCTATTACACTTGAACAACAAGATGGCGACCCTTCCAATGAATGAGACGGGGTCCATGATGGCTGCTTCCTGCAGATTTAATTACTTGGCAACTCCGCCCCCCGTGACCACGGTCTCGAATTCCATCTTTGTGTTTCAAAACGGGACATGAACTCCCCTCCGCGACTTCCAAATCGGGACGGCCCAACTCACTGCTACGACGGGCATTTCATTAACTTGCCACCACCTGTACCTTCCCTTTCCCTGCATTAGATCCACCAGATCTCCTTCTTCAAAACTCCTTTACCCCGTCTTCTGTGCGCGTATACCACGAACCATAAAGCGTTACCCTTGGGAGAATTCCACAAACAACTACACTTGAGTGTGACACTTGCCGATCATTTATTCAATAACAGCTACCTACCTCTACTGCAACGTCAACCCAAAATGGTCCAACTCATACAAACAACCTTCACCTTCCTCGCCCTTGTCCTCACCCTCCCCACCGCGGCCCCCCTTGATCACACCGCCGCCTCCACCTCCGTCCTTTCCCACTCCAGAACCCTCACCCCAAAGAGCTTTTCCGGTACCGGCCAGATCCGTACACTCTGGGACGGAAGCAGCCACGACGACCTCGGCTGCCTCACGGCTTCCGGGCGCTGGACAACCGACGAGAACCTCTGCGGCACCTTCATTGCCGTGCGCAAGGATGGAGACTCGATAGGAGCCACGCAGTTTACACTGACCAGCAAAGAGGCCGGGCCGTGCGAGATGTCGGGAACTACGTTTGTTTGCGAGAAGGGGAGGGACGGGTATAGTTTTGGGGTGAGTCTACGTTCTTTCTTTTCTCTTAGTCACTTGCCTTCCTGCCTTGCGATGTCTGATTGATGCGACGTTGGGAGTTGTAGAGTTGACAGCTGACGATGGCTGGTAGATCTGGCCATTCCCGAACGGCGTTCCCGGAGTCGAGTGTCTGCGGTATGGACTGTATGGCTTAATGGCGAGCGTGCAAGGGGGACCACCAGATGTGGATGCCAAGCCGATGGACTTGAAGTTCACTTCGTATGTTGAAAAGGGAAAGTATGTGTGGTTGACATGGGATCCAAAGATTTGAACAGATACGGAGATAGGGATCCTGATGTTTGTGGTTGCTCATGGTACTGTAGATGCACATGGTGGGTTCAAGGAAGACATGATCCAGTCCATGTCACTCGTTGTACCTCCCCTGGTCCAAACAGTTACCCAGCAAACCCCTCTCTTTGGAATGAGTGACCCGGTCACATAGACAGAACCAGGCCATTCTGTCCATTTTGTCACCAGTCTGTGGCATGATCGTAAACTGGAATGGCCTTTGGGAAGGTGCAGTGAGCTGGCTATATGAAGAAGGTGAATCTGGTCAGCTTTGGGAGTCTGGTACTGAGTTTCCTTCCTTTGTTCAGTCATTTGACTTTCAGCCCGTGAAGTAAGAGCTCCCTTCTCGGAGCGCTCCATACCCCATGCGGAAGATTCAACGCCCCAACTTTCTACGGCCTCCCCCACCCACCTCAAGGGAAAAAAATAAAATAAAAATCCCGTTGTTTGATGACACACCTGAATGCAACATTTCAGCTTACGCATTTCAAATCTATTGCTTTAGTCGACTTTTTACTTTGGATCTCGACTTCCCAACCTCCAATATTGATCCAACAACGTGACGAGAATCCTGTTACCCATCAGCCTATCTTGCCGGCCTCGTGATTCACTACTCAGAACAAGATCAAGCAATCATCAACGGTATAAATTCCTGTGGCTCAGGTCACCTTGGGACTATTTTCACCAAATCCTAACCAGTGTCTCTTGCAGATTTCACGATGTCATCTGCCACAGGCAGCCTTCTACCTAGCCAACTGGCCTTGATTTTTACCCACGAACTCATGAACATGAGCGCCTGCGAAGCCAGGGACAAATGGTACAAGCTTGCTGAAGCCAGCGGGCTCAGCAATTATGTCGCCAAATTCCTCGCCATTGGGCTGGCATTAACGGGCACTGTAGGTAG
Organism: Neurospora intermedia; assembly: GCA_037102815.1. Classification (NCBI taxonomy): domain Eukaryota; kingdom Fungi; phylum Ascomycota; class Sordariomycetes; order Sordariales; family Sordariaceae; genus Neurospora; species Neurospora intermedia. The sequence continues at coordinate 3,161,485 of BTPP01000001.1, read as the reverse complement.
TGGGTCAGATCAATGGATCAGCGCTTTGGATCAAATCATAAAGCCCACAATATGGAAGGAGGGGGAGCGCGAAAAGGGTATGAAGTTTGTTATCGACACAGTCGTACCGAGCGACAAGCCGAGCGATGGCTCCCACTTCTCTCTACTATCTTTCGTCTTCAGCCATTCGCGCGACTTACTATTCTATCGTGTCCTTACCGCTCAAGATTTGACTTTGGACTGGCTGATGATTTCTCCGAGCACCTTTCAGCTGGCCCTTGACGACGAGATGCAGGCTTATGCCAAAAAGGGATTCTACGTCTACTGGAATACCTTTGTCCAAGGGCCCTGGGCAGATGATTTCGTCAGAGACCATATCTATGAGAAACATAGCGTTAACAGGTATCAACTTCCAGGTTTACCAGAGGGTCCCTACAGCAGAAGCGACATTCAGGAATGGCTTGACTCTAAGAAACTTCTGAATTATTACAAAAACGTCACCCAGCGGTCGCCCGATCGCTTGTCTCTGGACTCCAACAACAGCGCCACGCCTAAAGACGATTTACTCGACATGTTCGGATCTCTCACATTAGAAACAGATTCTGATACTGGTGACAAGGGAGATTCCATGGATACGTCCTAAAACAACGTAAGCCACTCCAAGATCTTGAGAGGTTGATATGGCATTTCAAAGCGTACGCTAACATGTCCGGGATTAGGCTTCCCACGCAGATCAATGGATGGAAACCAGCTGGCTCGCCCATGATAGCCACACACGCACACCACATCCGAATTTTCACACGGTCTAAAGGACAGCTCCAGCCAGAGATGCACGACCAGTCAAACAGAAGTTGAGAAGAGACTAATCAAGAGTGATCTTTTTTGGTTCAGAGGAGGAGTTTTGCTTCTCAATTCCCGGTCGGTTATGGGACAGACATTCGCATCGAAGCCTGGAAGGATAGCGACGGTCGAAATCAACGTGATAGTTATGGTTCACGAAGCGTTTCGGTTACTTTTATTTCCTTATACTTTGACAGATCATTCTAGCTGTAAATTGTCTGAATAATAATGTCCATTTCATTGATATTGGTGACCTGAAAACAGTAATGTTGTGAAGATGAAGGATATAAAAGGATCTGTTCCTGTTAGTGCTAGCGACTGTTAGTGCTAGCAGCCCTACCGGACTTCGTCCCAGAATTATACAGTTAAGGCGGCCCAAGTACTGACTCGCTAACAGTGGCTTGATATCTGCTAACACGATGTCTTGCACAGACTAATATAGCGTGCTTAGATCTGCTGCCCTGACCTCGAACCAATTTCGACCAAACAGAGCATGAACACATGTTTAAACTGAACCTCCCTCATAATTGGATGTATTACTCGAATATTTCCATTTATGATATCGAGGCCATTGATCTTGATGAGACTGCAGTGCTGGAAACTTCTTTTATTTCCAATGCCGTGGTGATGCACACGTCTTTTGACTTCCCTCCGGTGTCTTTTATGCTTTTCAACCCTCTAGATGCCATCCAATCGAGTCACTTGTTCCCCTTTCCAACCATGATCAAGCCCGAAATACTCCCATTTTTGGAAGCTCTTTCAAAGACAAGCATCCAACAAAGCCATGAGACTCTGTTTTGGTAGCTGACCAGAGCACTGCAAGACCAGAATCGTCGCCAGTACTGTATTTGAGCGATCCCGCTGCCGTACTGCTCTGTTCTCTGTCGCTAATGCCGTCACCAAGGCCCAGAGATTCGATAACTTGGTGATACCTGTTAGCGTTGGTAAATCCACGGTTTCCAATACGGATAAGCTGGTAGTAAACAGATGACCGAACTCACATTATCCTCCATCAGTCTCTTCAAACCCGGAACAGCCCTCTTGCCAGTTTCGTCGTGGTCTTTGGCCGCCGACCTAGCCAGCCCACTGATGCTCGCATGAAGCGTACTGTGAACACCCCTGGCCTCGCCTATCAGCATACTCTCCGACATCCTGAGGATCTCGTCGAACAGCGGTCGTTGTTCGCGTGCACCCCACTCTTGTTGAGCGGCGGAGAAAACGTCGGCAAATAGCTTGGGAAGACGCCGGGTGCGGCTGAGTCGCTGCTCGACGGCAAGTGAGGAGGAGGAGGAGTCCCCGAAATTGGCTTTGTAGTACAGAGTGGCGAGGGAGTCGAAGTTGTCGAAGCCTTCGGTTTCAACCCGTTCCATGACGCTTTCCATGCGTTCGTCCAACGTGGGTCGTTTGGTGGGTAATGAAGCTGATTGATGTTGTTGTCGTCTGGGAGCTTTTTGGTTGACTTTTGCGGATGTAGTACTACAGGCGGTACGGTTGGCAGTCCGCGTCTTTCCCTTCGTTTCGGGCAGGTCCGGGGCAACAGAAGATGTGAGAGCTACCGCCTGGCCTGTGTTGGACGTTGCTATTGATGGTGGCTGAGTTTTCCAGTTCAGGACCTTGCTTTCACCTTCTTCTGTATATCCTACTGTCATTGTACCATGTCTCTCGGTAGAAAACAGCAACGGGTCAATATCGGGGCTATCGTGAACTAGTGGAACCACCGATTAGTTAACTACACTATAAACAATGTGCTTCTTTCCCGTGAACTTACAGAATGGATTATCATGTGCAGAGACACCTAGAGCATGGTTGCTCGCTTGGCCATCAGCTGCACGATGCTGTGTGTCGAAAGGTTGCATTTGGAGGCGCAAGTATTCATGTACAACAGCCGAATTGTACCCACTATCTGTGATGTTCGACTGCTCTACAGTAAACACTCCCGGTGGTTGCGTCGTTAATGGTGTTGTAACGGGCGATAGGTCAAATAGTTGACTGGCATCGGTATGGAAGACGTGCGGGCTGTGATAGTTGGGTACATGAATGTCATCAAACACCATCAGGTCGTTAGCCCTCGGTGATGGGCTGTCGTCTGTGGTATATGTTGGAGTCGGAAGCTGTATAGACGGGCTCCTGCTTGTGTTCTCACTGTCGCCAACACCATAAGCATCACCGTACGTCGATGTTCCCTTGATTCTTTCATGAAATTCGAGTTTTTGCTGTAATTCCCCTAGACGTGCTTTCATACGATGACCTTCGGTCACGGATTAGTGACTGCCATTGACGAAATATGGGCGCAAGACGTACGGTATGTCCTCTGTGCAACACGGTTCTGAATGCGCTTCTTTTCTTTTCGGTCCTTCACCTTAGTCCAGTCATCCTCCACGGAAAGCTTGGTTTTAGTGAGGTCGGGCAAGGAGTAAGGATGAGCGGAAGGCTTCGACGAAGACATGATTTGATATGAGCTTCTATCTGTTGACTGTGTTGGCAACTATTCCAAGACAGGTCTCGCAACTGCTGAAGGGTGTTTGCAAGTGCCAACGTGTAAGTACTTGAATAGTTGCCTGTCATCAGCCCTACCTTGAAAGCCAGGCTGAAATATTGTACTTTCGCAGTCTTGAAAGACCTTGTGATCCCCGGAGTTAAGTAGCTGATCTGGAAGGCATCGTAGTGTACCTTCAATTTAGTGAGGCTTGTGGACCCGCATCATCTCACGTCAAGGTAACAAGAATCGCGGTGTAGTGTAGCTCGAAACGGAAGTATCCAAGTCTAAGGTGTAGAAGACAGGCGGGGGTCCATAAGGCCGCGTGGTATCTCAGTACCGGGAGCTGTTGTGTAGCGGCACTCAGTCAGTGCCCTGAGCACATAGGCAACGACGCAAAGAACCGCTTCTACTTTCAACCGAGATGCTTTGTGGATCATGCTAAGATTATGAGCCAATCGAGTTGTCAAGATGCTTCATATAGTCGCTAAGAGCGGTCTAGAAACACCCGCATGAGATGTAGCCTTCCCCGAAAGAACATCATTAGGATTGAGCAGTTGCGGTACGTTCATGGCGCGAAACCCATGTTCCAGCAGCAATGTTCACCACTGAGTGACGACCGTTGGTGAGTCCCGTGCTGTAGACTACACAGTACAGACAGTGATGGAACGTTCGAGCTATACAGTCTCGAAACAGCCACAGAACGATATAAGTCCCATGGTCCAGGAGGGATCAGTACTCGGCTAGAAGGTATTGGGAAGGTGGAAATTTAGAAAGAAGGTAAAGTGAATTACAAAATCCACAGCGTTACCCCCTCATCCATCAAGTGACTTGATTGGATGCGCCTGACAACGCAAAAGATCTCGACATTGCAAAATGACCAAACGTTAGAGAATGCTACCAGATGCATGGAGTAAACGGGCAAGGTCAATAGAATGTTCAACGGTAAACCCTGCGCTTACGTGGGAAACTGAGAAAGGCCATCTCGATGCAGTGTGATTTGGGATTGCGGATGCTGCATTTCGGTTCCTTTACCCAACCAATGCAATGGGAAGATGCCTCAGCCCTTGTCCCTGCTCATCCCATATAGTCTCACCCATCTTCCATTGCCACCATGCACATCTGGCTGGTCTGCTCTCGATGTGAGGTGTCGCAAAGGGGAAAGTCAGCCTTAAAAAGCCTGTCTGAGGTATGGATTCTCATCAGAATTCCGGAATAACTCAGTCCATAATCGGAAGTTTAAGCGACGGCGGGAGTAAGAAATGGTCATGGGGCTGGGGCAGCTTTTCGATCAAGAAACAGTGTAAATGGAACAGAGAACCCTTTCCAACCTTGTGCCAGAGAGACTCTTGGCCGCGTGCGAGATTATAGTCCATTCTTGGTATAAGCTGATCTGGACGCAAAGACTTTGTTGGCGCCCAGTATATATCGATAGACTTTTGCAAAGTCTCGTTCAAATTGGATTTATCTTTCTGCTATTTTGGCCAGTTACTTGGATTGCCGGGCTGCTTGCCCTGTTGAGGCGTCAGCAGACAGATCCTTCACCAGGTATGATTGGCAGTACAACGTGGGGTATATATCCGACTTGAGTTTTTGTGGCAAAAGAAAGAAGACAAACCTCTGTTGGATATTTGGGCAAAAGCCATGGCATAACTGCCTCATTGTTTCTCGTCAAACGCAAGATGTCGGGCTTCAGGCTGCGGAGGACAAACGGGAGGTAACAAAATCCATGCGTAACGACGCTAATGACAGGTAAGTCTGTGATGGCGCTACTGATGGTCCTGACTGCGACGTTTCTCCACGCCCTTGAACCGTCTTCTTGCAAGATAAAGGTGATAGCGGTGTGATGGTGAAGATTGAGAGGCGGTAGATGATGCAGTTGAGATGACAATGCGTTCGAGATGCGCTTGATCTTAGCGCTTCGTTTCGATTGCCTTCTTGGGGCAGCACGCCGAGTTTGGACGGGTCAATACAAGGTTGTAGTACCCATATAAGGCGAAACAACGCTGTATATAGCGTGGCTGCAAGAGGCTCGAAATTGAACGTGGCGACCTCGATACGTTGTGTTGCATCAGTTGGCGGTGTGGGACTGAGGACCGTCACGTTGCTTCTCGAATTCAGTGGCAGTGTTGCTGTGAGCCTTCCACCAAGCGGGAAGGTATTTGTACCAAAGATAGGTCTCGATGATGCCCATGGTAATGAAGAAGATCATAATGTACTTGTTCCATTTGTTGCTGATTCCAAGATGCTCGAAACTGAAGGCGGCGTAGGGAATCTTTGGCTTCGCTCCCGAGTTTTGTACGCGACCCGAGCGTGCGGTCTGACAGGAAAACAGTCGAGAAGGACACTGCGCCTTTGTCGTACTTGTCCTCACTGCTGTTGAGGCGCGGAGGAACAGTGGTCGAAGGCAGACGGTAGGAGCCCATGAACGGGGAGCGAAACGAGCTGGCGATGTAGGGCGCATAGTGACAACCGTAAGCAAGGTCGAGCTAGTCACTCCGTTCACGATGAGCCAATAACAGGTATTCGCCGTAGAGGCTGGGGACGCGGTATTCGTAGAATCCTGACAGAGAAGGATGCCGTTGATGGAAGATGAATTAGGCTGAAATCGCGAGGAAGAGATAGGTAGTCGCGCTTGGCCTGCAGAGTTCTCGTTAGGTAGTCCTATGCGCCTTCCTAAGCGGCCCGAGCCGTTACATTGAGTGTGGTCCATAACAGTATATTTCAATTACGTAACACTCACTGCTCACCATTCAGCCAGCAGGGTTCTCGCCCCAAAGGTCCCTAAACTTCAGCACTCAACCCCCAGGCCCTCAGCTTAGGTTCCTTCCACTTGTACTTGCACCCGAACGGCATCGCGCTCACATCTTACCTATCTACATTCCGTCATGGCTGTCTGATACTTCAACTACCAGATGGTTTTTTTGGTTGACGAGTATCCTGTCCGGTGTGGCAGAATATCAGTCCTGCACTGTCCCCGATTGCAACTGTGACTTGCTGACTCTCCGGATCACGGATAAAGGACAGGTCACCCCCACGGAGGCACATTGTTCGCCAATCTGAGTACCGTAGCGTAGATTACTGTATAAACTGATCAACCCTGCAGGTGACATTTGTACGCATGTAGGGCAGCAAACTGAAGGAACTGTGTAAGCGACGATAACAGGTCCCTTGTAAGGACAACCTAAGCCATCAGTTTTTGTTTCTGCTTTATACCAGGACCCCAGTGGTTACTTTGGACTTCATTCCCATTCCAATCCTGCCTCTCGCAAATACAGCGTGTCACAAATCAGCCTCTTTCTTGATTCGCTTACGAAATGGCATCTTCATATACTATGCTCGAAGAGGTGAAAAGTCCCATTCTCCCTCCGCAGCCAACCGCCGTTAAGGCCCCCGGGAACTTCATCCCCCATCCACCTCAGGTGACGGCACCCCGTTCCGAGCCGGACGAACCAGCGGCACTGGAGTGCCAGCTCCATGAACTCAGCATGGGTCCCAACCCGTTGACGGGTATCCCGACCTTCCCCACCCAGCAAGAACACCGCGAACACATCCTCCTGCACATGGCCGCTGTGTTCCGCAATTGGGCGCGCATGGGATACACCGAGGGCATCTCCGGTCACATCAGCGTCCGTGACCCGGAGTATCCCGATTGCATCTGGATGAATCCGATCGGGAAACATTTCGGGCTGATGAATGCCAGCGATATGGTATGCTTGGAGATTGATACCGGGAAGATCGTTGGAGGGAATCGGGTACGCCGCTGAGACAAGTTGTTTGCGAGTCTGCCCTATCCATCGCTGTCTAACATCTTCGCCAGACCCGCCCCGTAAACGCACCCGGCTACCACATCCACTCGCAAATCCACAAAGCCCGCCCAGACGTCCACTCCATCTGTCACGCCCACACCATCGCCGGCCGTGCATGGTCCGCCTTTGGCAAGCCTCTTGACATGCTGCACCAGGATATCTGTGATCTGTACAACTCCATCGCCGTTGACTCTTCCTACGGCGGCATCGTCACCGCAGCCGAGGAGGGGCAGCGCATCGCCTCCGTCTTGGGCAAACACTCCAAGGCCGCTATATTGCTGAACCACGGGCTGTTGACCGTCGGATCAACGGTCGATGAGGCTAGTTTCCTGTTTGGATTGCTCGATAGGAGCTGTGAGATTCAGCTTCGCGTGGAGGCTGCTTGTGCGGGGAATCCGGAGCTAAAGAAGAACATTGTTCCGGGCGAGATGGCCTTGTTCAACTTTCGCATGGCGGGCGAGAAGAATTGGCTTTATGCGGAGGCGCAGCCGGATATCGAGTATGAGATTGAGAAGGCGGGCGAGAAGATCAAGCAAGGGTTGGGGAAGATGAAGGTTGATCAGAAGTGAAGCGCCAAGCTGGGGGCGAAACACGGTCAATTTATGAGTGAGTTATAGCCGAACATTGATGGTTTGGATATGGACTCGTCAGATTCCTGCGAAGTATCTGAACATTGCCTCGAATGTTCGAAAGTTGGATGTTTGGGATGTATGCGGAGCCGACGAGCATGTGCTATTACCACACTAACAGCTACGCGTGCAGAATAAGAACCCTAAAGTTAGCGCCCCATCACTAATAGCCACCCACCACATCAGTTTGAGGGAGTCGATGTTTCTCCGGAGTTACTTTACTGTCGAAGAGAAAGTCGACTGACAAACAAGGATAACATGCTAATGAAGTTGGTCCAACCCATCACCTTTCTGGACCAAATTGTCTTTCCCATTTCCCCTAAGCAGACATTGAAGAGAAAGAAAGCAGAAACGACCACTTATCCGAGCAACGGCGAACTGTCTGACATGAGCGTAGTTTTTCTTGAATGGGCATGGAATAGCACCAGCAAATTCACCGTGACTCACCTGCCTTGACACTGATTTGACTTCAAACCTTGCGTGGTGATCCGCCATCGGCGCTCGGCCCATAGGATCTGACGATACTCGACAGTAAGCCATCAAGCTGAGGCTGCTAGCCCTTGGACGGACCTAAACACATGAATTAGGCATATCGGCGTCCAACTCATCAACCACCGGTAGAAATCCCAAAGTCGTGCAATCGTGACTGTTCGGACTCAAGAGTCGAATCCTTGCCATTATATGCAGCACAAGTTCCGTCCTTCGCACACAGCCCCGACATACTAGCTGGCTGACTTGAACGCCTGGTTGTCTTACTACTCGTGGAGAGGAGTACTACAAGAGAATTATTTTTCAGGAATAGTAGTGTCGCATCTACCGTATACACCACATGAAAGGTCAAAGAAGGAAATAGGTCAGGGGCATGGCTGCATGAGAGTACAAGTCTGAGCACTCCGATCCGGCACGTGGTGAGGCCCAACCAACACCGGGCCCTAAGATGAGGCTATTGTGAGATACCCTGAGTAGACCGAGGATAGCTTCGCTTTACTGTCCACTTTGAGTACCGCCCGCTCTGAAAATCTTTTCCCACGCCTCGACAACATGCTCAGACAATGCAAATGGCGCCATCGTCAAGGATGACTTGCACAGTAAGACTAGAAGCCTGAGCCAGACTTCAGCTTGTAGCCGTATAATGGCGTTTGAGTAGTTGACGCATCATGAGATCCGTCACAGTAATCCATAGAGAGGAAGAGGTATTCCGGTCTCCGGCTGTCGCTGAGGTGAAGAGTTTTGTAGCCAACGTCGTCAAGTCATCGGGGGAATGAGCTATGTACATAACTACCCATCACGCTACCTCGACTTTTCCAAATCAAGCCGGCAGTCTTCTCCATCTTTTCCAGCCAGCGTCGGAACATTTCAGTTACTCACGATGTTGACCTCAATAGTCGTGAAACAGCTCCCCCGAGCCAGCACCAGATCTCTTCGCCCCATCCCAGCCGCCAGCACCCGCCTCCAACCCCATAGACTCTACCATGGGACCCCCCACTCTCGAGCCTCTGTTGAAACCGCTCGATCCCTCAACCCAACCGACCCCTTTGCCAACCTTCCTCCAGCCTGGTCGGGGCCACCCACAACCAAGGGCATCCGTACCCAGCTGGACGTGACCAAGCACGTCTTCAACCCCTCCTACTACACCGCGGTCGCCGAAATCATGAAGCTCCGCTCCAAATACATCACCAACCGCTCCATCTTTGTCGAAGGTTCCGACATGGTCCCCCTCCTCCTTGGCCTCGGCGCCACCCGCGCCGACTTGGACGCCCTCCAGCGCGTCTCTAACAACCTCTACTCTGACCCGACCTTACCCTTCCGGCGCTCGCGCAATGGCCGTTTTTGCTTCGACTTCTCCACTCGTTCCGTCCGACGGCTCGAGTTCCAGCCCTTTGCCTTGTCGGTTGAAGAGGACTTCAAGCGACATGACTCAGGGCAGATCCGCGTTTTCGACGAAGTCCAAGACGAACTGCAGCTCAACACTGCTTTCCAGGCCTTGCTAGTCTTCAAGGGGATGATCTGCCATGGAGTACAGACCACCCAGCGGCCGAGACTGGACTACACGTCCGATAAGTGGGTGTGCACGCTCTTTAACCTGCGCACCGTCACCACCCCCGCCATCCTAGGCGAGCCGGCGCTGGAGGGCGTGCATACCGATGGGGTGGATCACACCATGACTACGTACCTTGGATCGAAGAACATGGATCTGGCGGCTAACAGCGCGGTGACGTTCATGCATGATATGAACGAGGAGACGGGGGCCAAGTATACGGAGATTAAACCGCAGAACTTGAGGTGTAGAGTGCAGCATAGACACTTTTTGGATACGCTGTTGTTGGTGGATACGGAGAATAAACACTCGTTGAGTCCCGTGTTGCCGGTTGATAAGACGAGGGAGGCGACGAGGGACATGCTGATTTTCTTTACGAGACGGCCGGTGAAGAAGGGGGATGGGGGACATATTTCGGAAAACATTGATTCGTTTAGGCCGCATGATGAGTTGCCGATGGAGGTGCCGCTTTTCTTGCCGGGGGTGATTTACGGGAAGGACGAGTAGGGTGTTTGTTTGAGGCGAGGTTGAATGGTGGTGAGGATACCTACTGTCGGTATCGGGAACAAAAGCATTCGGCTTGACTGGCATTGAGTTGAAGAAGGTTCCCATGTTTTTTTCTTGTTACTAGAGAGTGTGGATGTTAGTACATCTGGTGAGACAGATAGGATATGTCGTCTCATTAGGCAAATTGTTCACGGTGTGCATTGCGCGGCAGATGCTTTTCATTTGACGGAAGTCAGCATTCATATATCAGTGGAAAAGATAATGGTTGAAAATGGGGTATCATAGTTTATCTTGACTCACTGGCGCAACACCGGCCCAGCTCTCTCGTACTTGCTTTGCTCTCCACTGTTCACGACCTCATTTGTTCCATTTTGTCTCCAACTTGCCGAGTGCCTCCCACAGCCCGCTTCCCCCCTTATCTTGCAATATCCCCTTGGCGTGCCTTGGGATCTTGCTGAGGACAAAGTCAGACACAGTGGTCCTGTCCCTATCATCCGGCCGACCAATGCCTATTGATACGCGCGCCCATTTAGCATCGGGTATCGGCGGCAAACTGGCCAGCACGCTCTTGATGCCGTTGTGGCCTCTGTGGCTAGCCTTCCACTGTCGAACCTTGACGACACCCAACTCTTCCTCCAAGTCATCGTGGACCAGCACCAGTCCAACTTCTTCGGGGCTTAGGCCATGGTCGACCAGGTAATCCTTGTACGCCCGAGCGAGCCACGGCCCGGTGATGTTCATGAGCGTAGGGCTTTGTAAAAGAGTGTACTTTGATCCGGCGGAAGCACGGACGGCTTTCTTTCCATAGCGTTCCGAGGTGAAAGATGGCTGCCCGAGGTCTTCAGGAAGCTTTTTCTGGAAGGATTCGAGCACCAGATGGCCGGCTGAGTGAAAAGTATCGCGATACTCTCCCGGGTTGCCGAGACTGACGACGAGAAAACGTCTGAGAGATGCCATGTTCTCAGCGTAAATTGCGGGTTTGGCGGATTCTTCTTTTGCGGCTGTGTCTGAGGGTTGCTGTCGGATGGGTTTCTTCTGGGCCATTTCACCGTCTTAGTTCCGCGCTTGATAACTGATTTATTTTGTATCAATTGGTGATGCCGGTTGGCTGTTCAGAAACCTTGTTTTTGTTCTGGCCAAGTGTATGGGGAAGATTGAGAATTGCAAGCCAAGCTCAAAGGAAGGAAGGATAATGAATAAGAGACAGAAGCTCAACCCGGGACGTACGCCCTTTTACTCTTTCATGCGAAGCTTTACATACCTACACTGAATCTACGCCGGGATGAGTCAACGGCAAAAGATGACCTGCCGCAATGTCCGGTATCACAGCTTCAGCACTGTCCTTTCTTAGCAGCTGCTGTGAAAACCCTGATGTGAGTTGACGATCCGATGTCTACACTAATGGCCCAGGCCTCCGGGACGGGCATGGAGACAGATCATCCGATCGATGGAGATCATTCTGGGAAAATGGAAGCCGTCGAACTTCGTTTTTGCACCTGTCACGGTCTGCTCGCGGCCCGGTGGGATTTTGTAGCCAAGGCATTTGTGGCTTGGCAGGTCGACCCCGCTGACGTCGTCCAAGATTGTGCCCAATCACATTCCAAGGAACGTGTCTTCCTGGCAGGCAGCGGTAAGCACAGCCACATCCCACGTCGTCACCCCTTTCGTTCGTCTATGTCCGGGCATCGCAACTGGCAAGGATCCCGCAACAACTGCTCTCCAAGCTTGCCAAACATCGCCAATCTGCCTTAAACGTCAACAACACCGACATCGACTTATCCTCCGAGCCACTTATCCGGCCAACATACGAACTGACTTAATAATATCCTAATCCTATCGAGCGACGAATTAATTTGCGACGAAACATCAACCCAGACGATCACCTTCCGACTATTTATGGCGATTGAACGGAACTATTAATCAGTCGATCCCCCGCATATACATACACGAGTCACCGACGTCAGACACCAAGTGACGAGAATAACTCAGCCATCATGTCGTGGGCCGGTACGCACAAATCCCGCCATAGCCTATATCCCCTAATGCGACAATGCTAACGGGTTCCGCCTCTTCCGTTTGTGTCTTGCAGGCTTCAAGAAGAATGTCAACCGGGCAACGACCCAGGTGATGATGAAGACGGGTCATGTCGAGAAGACCAACGATCGCGACTATGAGGTTGAGGAGAGGTATGATTGTTTTCGGTTTAGCTACGACATGGGAAGGAGAGGGACTTGGGCTAAGCATCTTTGACATGCAGACGATTCAAGACTATGGAGGCGGCATCCCTACGACTACAAAAAGAGGCCAAGGGTTATCTTGATTCACTACGAGGTATGATAGACACCCACTTGTCGCTTTGGCAGACGAGTCATGTGAGCTAACACCAATGTCCCGGGATAGCAATGACGGCCTCACAGATGCGCATCGCCGAAACTATTGACGCTTTCTACGGTGAAGCTGGTGCTAAAGACGGAGTCAGCAAGAGTTACAAGCAAGCAGTGGAAGACTTGGACGCCGAAACGATCAAAGCCTTGGACGGACCATACAGGACAACAGTCCTAGATCCCATTACCCGATTTTGTGCCTATTTCCCCGACGTTAACGAATGTAGGTCTCGGCCGTCTCCACCTCTTCATCTCCCTGGCAATCAATTGATTGCTCTTCCGCTCCCGAAATATATTCCTTCCATTTCCTTTCTCGACAACTCCCCTGCTGCCCGTACATGAACTGACCGCCATGACTCAAAAAACAGGCATCAAGAAGCGCGGCCACAAACTCCTCGACTACGACGCCCTCCGCGCCAAAGTCAAGAAACTGGTCGAGAAGCCCGACAAGGATGTGACGAAGCTTCCACGCGCCGAGAAGGAAATGGAGATGGCCAAAGCAGCCTACGAACAGCTCAACGAGCAGTTGTGCACCGAGCTACCACAGCTTATCGACCTCCGCGTCCCTTACCTCGACCCATCGTTCGAGGCTCTCGTCAAGATTCAGCTCCGATTTTGCGCCGAAGCCTACAGCCGCATGGCTCAAGTACAGCAGTACCTCGATCCAGACACGCGGGAACAGTACGCCCAGGGTCAGCTAGATACCAGGGTCGAGCAGGTGTTGCAGGAGATCAGGGAACTGAGTATCAGCGGAACTGTTTGAATAACAGGGCGCAGCGAAGACGCGAAAAGGGACGGGACGACATAATAATACGTGTCGCGCGGATTGGTTCTCAAGTATAATAGGTTGGAATTGGGGAACTAGGGAGAATTGAGGAACAGAGGGAAGAACATCACCATCAACCACTCATGACGACATATACCTCGTTACTCCTCTCTTTCTTATCTTCTTTTCTTCGTTATTGCTTAATACGGCGTAAAAGGTATGAGGGATATGGGTTTAGACCTTGTTTACTACGAATGAGAAGAGACACAAAGGTTACAGGCACCACACACACTTTAAGGAACATTACGTTGCTTCAACGATTCTGATGTGCCCCGCAATACAACACCCACCACAGCCCAAACTTTATGCGGCCACTGAGCGTTGGATCTTGTCTCACTGAGCGAAAGTTGTGCTTTCCAGAGCAGTTCTTTATGCGATGTATACAGCCAAGAATTCATTCTTTACGGGAGCATCCAAAATCCCAAGATACGGATCGTGTAAGACGCTGTTGGGACCCGAGTCATGGCAAGAGCGGTGTAAAGCCGGTGTGAGTCTCATTCGGTGGTCCTGTCGGTCCGGTTGGCTCGGAAAACCTTCTAGCTCGGCAGGTGGTTCAAGTGTGCAAGGCGACCCAGACTAGTGTGCGAACGGTGGAAAAAGAAAGGATGAACGGCAATGACGGAATCTGTAGTTTACAATGGTCCAAGGAATATAAACATTTCGTGTTGTTTGAAACGAGGTCCGTGAGTAAGCTTAGGTAGCTTGTCGTATACGCAGTACGGAGGACACGGTTCGCCTCGTGCGTAGTCGTAGTGTACTGTTTCCAGATACTGGGTCCGGGGTCCAGAATAAGTAGTATCCCAGTGCCCTGGAACGGACGCGCGGCTCCGCAATGCCCATGCAATGGAAGATTGGAAGGACAACGAACCTTGAGGGAAAGCTTGCAAGGCCTGGTGGTGGTGTGCAGAAAGTTCCCCCTGATGTCTGAAACGGGAGGGACCCGGTGTTATGGGCTGTGATTGAAAGATGTACAGGAGAGATGTCAGGTGAAGGTTGCCGAAGTAGCGAGGGGTTACTTGCCATTGAACTGATACGCTGTCTCGGAGGAAGCTGAGAGGTTCTGACGAGCGAATGGTGAATCTCGCTTGGGATCAATAAGATATCAGCATTAAGTTTTACCTTGATCCTGTCGAGGACTTAAAGCAGTTGACAAATGGTCATCTTTAGACGCGCACATTTGCTATGGTGAAAGCAAGATGACGGTTGGAAATGTCCCAACCCAATATCTGGACTCCAATACTGAGGTGTCTTTGTCTTCTTCCATCTGCCAAGTCGTGGTCGTTGGTCGATGAATGGATCATGGTCATCACTCCCTCGCCCATCAGCCATGCGCCGCGGCCCCTCCTGAGAGCGAGCTTTAACCCCTGAGCGACCGCGATTGGCGACCCCGATCTTAGGGCTGAAACAACCTCAAAGAGAGGTCTCCACCAACTAAACTCTAACCTACAGGGGTTTCCATATTCGTCGTCGGTTCTTCTCTTTTGCTGGAAAGGTTTAAAAACTGCCGCCCAGCCTGCGTACATCCGGTTTTGGCGATTTGGTCTGCAGCGGTTAAGTTATCGTCACTCTTTTCAGATAACGGTTTAATGACGGGTGGTCTCCGATGTGTACACTACAACTCTATGGAGGCGGATCTGGCTTCTCCGTCGTGTTCCACAACATTGACATACATTGCCGCCGGCGCAACAAGAGAGAAGTGTGTAAATGGGAGGTTGATCCTTGCAACCAGTGGCTTCTAGTATCAAGTCCAGATGCTTCTGGCGTGTCTGGGCGATGGCGATTGCGGAATTTGTATGTCGACTTCTTTAGTAGATCAAACTTATTGGCCTGTAAACCCCAAAGATCGCTCCTCAACGGAATTTGTTACATTCAGGCTATACCATTTTCTCAGGCCAGTGTGGTGTGGTGGGTGGCTTGCAGCCATGGCGGCTAGAACACGATGAGGATGTTGGTCCTTTGCTATCTGGCTCATTGGTAAAAGGAAAGGGTTTCGTTGTTGGCATAGTGTTATCCGACTGCCTGCATGCATGCCCTGTACATAT
This sequence comes from Neurospora intermedia, assembly GCA_037102815.1. Lineage (NCBI taxonomy): Eukaryota > Fungi > Ascomycota > Sordariomycetes > Sordariales > Sordariaceae > Neurospora > Neurospora intermedia. Next base: position 3,145,955 of record BTPP01000001.1, on the reverse strand, counting down.
GTGCAGTGGGCGTACGTACTTGCTGGATCGGAATCGGGTTGGTTGCCACTGCGGCGGATGCGCTGGCGGTTGACAACATTGCTTGCTCAGCGTCAAAGCGTTCGTGATAATGTTCGACTGTTCGGATGGACATTGGATTTGTTCGACTTACATTACATGAGCTTCGTGTGAGGGTGGCTAGGGAGTTCAATGAGTAGGTAGACTCAGCTTGAGAGGATATATGTAATCCCATCCGAACAACATGACAAGGCGGGGGGATCGAGTCTGGTGTGCATATTTTACTAGCCATACACTGGATACGAAAAGAGATTGACGAATTGTTATCGTGATTCGGGAACGCAAAGTAGCTAGAACAAGCCTCCTTCCTGTCTTGTTGGACGTGCGTCAATTCCACGACGAAGCATCCTCTAAAGCTGACGAACTTCACATCGCTGTAAACGTCACTTCACAGCTTTGTGACAGTTTGACACTTGACAAGCCAGCTCAGACTTGGGGCGTGTCCGATGGCTTGGAAAAGCGATCTGGAAATGCTGGTTCGAAAATGGATTTCGATCACCGAGTACAGACCATTTGGGAATGCTCTGTTCCAGGTCAGATTCCAGAGGTCCAGAGGTCCGGAAGCTTGGTACTCCCGTCTCGGGATTTCAGGTGTGATTGCAATGATCCGATTGGTATGTTAGGCAGTTGTGGAGAAAATGATTTCCTGGTCTTAGAAATGGGGAATTTCCGCGTCGAAGGCTTCCGAGTGTTGTCATCGAACAGCATTTGGAAAACTTGGGCCTGGAAGATGTCCAAGCCAGATATCCAGGTCTTCGGACAGGCCCTAAGGATGCCCATACTTTTTCTGGATTTCGGGATTGGTACTAGGTAGTTCTCTATGATATACGAATCCTTTGAGACGAGCAGGGGCAATCACTCCAGTTGACTTGTTGGGAAGCTCCATCTAGACGCCCGGTTACCTTCCACTTTCGTTCGTATTCAATTATTGTGGACGTTCCTTGGGAAAAAGTCACTTCCCCCGCGTTCCAAGCTCCTATTCTAGGATGCCCTGTTGAGCATCTGCACTGCCTGGATTGAATCTGGGCCTCCCCCGCAGAAGCCATGGACGAGCAGGTGGTGTGGAAAGAAGTCCGGGTACGCTTATACCAAAGTAGACCCAGTGAGAGTCCGGACCTTTTAACACCATCTGATGGGCCTGCCTGTGTTTCGCCTCCTGCCTTAGCGCGCTGCAAGGACGCATTGAGCCGTCAAGGTTTCCTGCTCAATTGGACACTGGCGTGCCTCGACATCCATGCTTTCTCTCCATCCTACCATCTATTTTCAACCTTTCCCCTTGTTTCTGTACGCGATACGACGGGGGCTAAGTACGAACGGGGCAACTCCTCCCAGACGAGTCTAAAACCACGTTTGCGACTGCGGATCCATCAACCTCCATTCGATGAGCCCACTACCTTACCTTTGAGACAACATCCACATTCTTGCCACACAAGATTCCCACACACGGCACTAGACCACCTTCCTTTTCGAAACTCGCCATCGAACCGGCTGCTGTATACATATCTGGCACCTTCGTCCGGATCATAAACCTCCCTTTCGATCTCGTCTGCTTTGCTCGTTTGTTCTCAATTATCCATCTCTCCACCTTCACTCTTTGGGAGCTGTCATTCGTTACGAGCTACGGCCGCCATTGTCTGTTTTTACTGCCAGACTGTCCCTGGCACTAACAGAACGTGCACTACTGCAATCTTACAGAAGCCGACGAACTCCACGACCTTCTTGTCAGGAATAGTCCATTGACTTAACCCAACGCTTCACTTGCATTTGTCGACAACACAAACAACATGAATATCACCAAAAAGTTCGACCGCGCCTTTCAATGGGCCGGCGAAAAGATGGGTGCCGAGCAAAAGACGACTATGTCTGAGGACTTCAAGCAGCTGGAGATGGAGATGGCACTTCGCTTTGAAGGTATGCCCTTGCTTTCTACTCCAATATTTTAACCGTGGGCACAATCTGACACACTATTACTGCTAGGCATGGACCGACTGCAAAAGTCTATGAACCTCTATGTCAAGTGGCTTGGCCGTCGCTGCGACTCGTACGAAGACAAGGACAAGTCCATTCCCACCACTTATCTCGGAAAGACTATGATCGGACATGGCGAAGACTTTGCGTCCGACTCCGAATTCGGAAGCTGCCTTATCTCAATGGGCCGTGCCAATGAGAGGATTGGGCAGTTCCAGGAGACATTCGTCGGTGAGGCGACAACTACGTGGCTTGAGTCTCTCGAGAGGTCTCTAGCCATGATGAAGGAGTACCAGGTCAGCATACACGGCTCATTGTCAAGTTTGGCTTACAGCTAACAGATAATCTAGGCTGCTCGTAAGAAGCTCGAGAGCCGGCGTCTGGCCTACGATGCAACGGCGACCAAGATCCAAAAAGCACGTCGTGATGACTTTCGTATCGAGGAAGAGCTTCGGGGTGCTAAGGCCAAGTACGAAGAAGCCTCCGAAGATGTCAGCCGCAGAATGCAGGATATCCGCGACAGCGAGGTTGATAGCGTCCGCGATTTGACCCAATTCCTTGACGCCGAGCTCGAATATCACGAAAGATGCGCCGATGAGTTGCGGAGGGTGCGCCAAAGCTGGGCCGGTGGTGCTATCTCCTCCTCCAACGGTATGAGCGGTTATGGTGCTGGCCTCCAACGGCGACCAACTGCTTCCAGCGGTGACGGCAGAAGCAGGCCAAGCACCGCACAAAGCTTTACCGATCGCTTGTCCCGTACCAACAGCCGCAACGTTTACGAGGAGCAAGAGGTTGAGACCGAGGCACCGCCCGTGCGTATGCCTATCCGCAGCGCCGTTTCTCGGGCTCCCCTGTCTGTGCAGTCGCAGAACCAGCAGGTCGACGCCGGACCGCGTCCCATCATTGGCAGGTCCAATACTGTTGCCTCCTTCCTGGGCGGGACGAACTTGGAGCGCGAGCGCATCGGAGGTCGTATCTCTGGTACTGGATCCGGGACCACCCCGCCCGGTTCAACCTATGGAGTTAATCAAAACGTACCCAACGTGAGCAGCCTACGTGGCCAGCTGCGCCCCGTCAGCCGGATTGCAACGAATGACAATGTATTTGCAGACCGGGACGATGACAATACCAGCGACACGGGAAGTCCAGACAACTGGTGTACCCGCAGTGCGAGCCCGGCTACAAGTATCGGGAGCTTGACAAGGACAACCAGCAATACGGTGGTCAACAACGGCTTGGGAGTTCGTAAGGCTCCTCCTCCACCGCCTCCTTGCCGTTCCAAGAAGCCTCCTCCGCCGGTGCCTGCTAGGCGGGATCTCGGATCCACATATTAGATGTACCAGGACCGGGCATGAATGGCATCACTCTTTCTTAAGATTGAGTTGAGACTTTAGGCAGGGTCAATCATCAGTCCGGGTGTATAGCCAGGCACAAATATTGACATTGCAACTGGCAGGCGTTTGGCGTAAAGTATACGATCGGGTTGGGCTGTAATGCCACATGGTGATTAGGTTTTGCATTTTTGTGGACAGGAGCCACGATTTCGTGCAGCGGTTATCGAACGAGTAAACGTGGGGGATTGAACCTAGTATCGTCCTGTGGGATGCAAAAAAGTAGAAATTAAGAAATCGAAGTATCTGATATCAAAAACGATGATGATTTGTTTGACGATGGTGAGGAGAAAGAGAAGAGGATGTGGCACATATGATGAACAAACACGTCGTAGATAACGCACGGACGCCTCATTGCCTGCCGGTACCTTGATGGATCCACTCGGTGCTACGTCGAGGGTCGGCCGGGTCCCACTCCCGTCATCGTCTTGCCCATCCGTTCCTCGAACTTCCAACACATCGCCTTCATTCTTGTCGCTGGAAATTGGAGATAATCTGAGCTCAAAGACACCCCATTTCTTGACATCATCTCGTCAACCCCCTAGGGAAAAATATCTCTACAGAATCTCCAAACTGCCACCCGCCCAGCAGCACTTGCACGCCGCTCCTTGCTATCTGCCCTCCCAAGACGGTCCTACGACATCCAGCTAAGCCACGACGACTTCGAACCTCAATTGCCGATACCCTTTCTGAAACATACTCCCGTGGGAGCTTACAAGCCACCCATCATGGCGTCCGAAGACGCGCGATACCGCGAAACCTCGCAGTTCCAAGCATGGTCCTTCTCGCCCGCCCAGCTTGCTGCCATGCGCGAGAAGACCAACGCCATCGCCCGTCAAAGAATCGCCGAGCGCATGCTGGCATCAGCCTCGAACCCGCCGACTTCGAATAACACATCCCATGCGAACACGCCAGACCCGTCTGGACATGGGACTCCCAACCCCACCGAGAACAGCACACCGACCTTACCCGACTTCCTCAAACCTGAAGAAGAGGCCTTACTTGTGTCCTTTTACGTATCCGAGTTATTGCGCGCGGCGGACCATCTTGGAGTTCCAGACGAAGTCAGGGCGACAGCAACGGTCTTTTTCAGGAGGTTCTTCCTCACGAATAGCATCATGACGTACCCGCCACAGGAGATGATACTCGTGGCATTGTTTGTGGGAAGTAAGGCGGAGGGAAGGTTTCCTCGGATTCTTGAGTTTCAGCAAAAGTTCAATACGAAGCAGGATATCCTCGCTGGCGAGTTTTTGCTTTGCCAGGGCAACAGGTTCAACTTTGAGGTCAGACACCCGTTTAGGGCGTTGATGGGAGCGACGATGGAGTTGAGGAGTTACGGGGACATCGACGTAAGATATGCTACCATCACTTTGCCCAACTGACTGTCACTAACATCTTCTCTCTAATACAGGAACAACGCATCATGGCAGCCGAAAAGCGTGCTCACGAGATCCTGCTCTTCAGTCCTCTCATGACCGATGCCTACTTTCACTACACACCATCGCAGATCATGTTCGCAGCACTATCCCTTGCCGACCGCGGACTGGCTGAGCGCCTGATTCAGGAGACTTTCCACTTTGTCCCGCCCACTACCAACAACGATAACACCCCTGCCGTGACACCACTACCTGGTTTGGAGAATCCGGGGATAGGCCGAAAGGAGGGTGGTAGCAAGGGGATGACGACCAACGATGAGCGCGCAGCCATAGTCGGCCCAGGGATCCGAGATAAGGTTATGGGCACTATCGAGGCATGCAGGAACATGCTGTCCACCGAACTGCCGGAGAGGAAGTCGCATTGGACTAGTGTAAGTGGCTTTCCTCCTTTTGTCTTCGCTAGACCGCCATCGCAGTACCAGCTAACGCATCATCCCACCTCGCAGGAATCAATCTTCAAATCCCAAATCCGGCCCGTCCGTAAGAAGCTGACGAAGTGTCGCGACCCCGATCGCTGGAATCTGTCTGAGCTTCAGCGCCAACGCCGAGAGGCAGGAGTCAGACGTGCCGATTCAGAGGAGCGCCCTGCAGCCAGCAACGGGGCCAAGGATGCCGCTATCTTTGGCGGCGATTTGTCAGCCGATGCGCCGGAGAAGAAGAGGAGGAAGGTTGATGGGAATGGGCTGGAAGATCCTTTTGGCGGCCCGCTTTGAGGACGGGGTTGAACGAAACCACCTAGCGGTAGTTGGGTGTGATGATACACCTACATGGTCGGCTACATGACTTTTTAGACTTGCATATACCGATTGAGAGTCGGTTCAGATCGGTCGGCGTTGTTTTTGTCGGTTTGGGGGGTACGTATAGACAGTACATGAAGCGATTCACATATTCCTAACCCCTTTGGATGCTCTTCAGACCTCTTTGCTTTGTGGATGTCGCCTGTGTTATTCGGTTGTGAAAATCGGTCGACAACCATATTCCCCGGACTCTTTCTTTTGCTTCTTCAAACGATCCTCCCTGTTGCTCCTAACTACTGCGCTTACGGAAATTGAAGCACATCATCTTGCTCACTCCGAATGTTTTCTCGAGGACCTTCACATCAAAGTGCACCTTTCGCAACCGGACCCAAGCCGGCGACTTGGGCAGTTGAGAAGCTCGAAAGTTTCACGCAACCCTCTTCCGAGAAAAAAAAAAAGAGGAGGCTCGGCACAGAGCCAAGACCAGATGTTGTACAATCGCTTATCCCGGGGCTGTCTTCTCGGTCATGCCAAGCTTGTCAGAATGGTCTTGTCTCGTTGCGGGAAGCTATCCTGGTTCTTATCCTATCATGTTCTTTGCCCCCACTTTCACAACTCCCCTTCTCGTTTCTGCTGTTGCTATCTTGGCTTGTTGTTACGTAGTCAAGTGTCCATCAGCGTGTCCAGGTGGGAAGTACACTATTAACGTTGAGATTAGTGGATCTTGAACTTGAAGAAGACAGAATTACCCTAAGAATTAGTTCCTCGCCGATAATTGCTGTGCTATTGGTGGCATAGTTTGTTGTTTTGTTGTCAGTATCCTCGGTTGATACGGGTACATATCATATGTATCTCTCGACTGATATCCAAGTCTGAAGTGGAAGGTATCTCGGGGAGCCAACTCGAATGAAGATAAGCGTCCCGGGCCGACATCGGTTGGGGTTGGACCCCCGGCACAAAGCTCCATCAAACCCCAACCCCTTCCGACCGAATCCCACCCGCCGCGCCTTCAAAAAAGCCGTCTATTGATTGCTCCACACCCGAGTCCGGGACACCTCGATGACTCCCGGGAACATGAAGACACGCCCTTCCGGTTGACAACAACACAACAAGGTCTTCCTTCCTTCTTTCTAGCGTCTTTGGATTTCGACCATGTCTTGGCACGCATTGGGGAGTTACAGGGGGCTGCAGTAGCGCCGCAACTCGCAAAGGTTTCTCGCATTCCGTTGCTAGCACAGTATCATCTGCATCTTGATCCTTCGTTCGTCTTCAAGGTCCCGGGGTCCCGTCGTTGCCATTGACAATTATGTAAAAACTCACTCTTTGAACCGGACGGATTATTGAGCCGGTTTGTTGTTGACTCACAGCGCCGCAGGGAGGATTCAACTCTGCGGAGTTATCAGCTTATGCCCTCTGTTTTTCTCGGTCAGTGACGGCTGTGAGTGGTGGCCTTGTGCAAAGCTGAGGCGAAGCAGAACTTGACTTGTGTCAATTCCGAGTTCTGGTATAAGTCTGACATATGCTGATATTTACAGGCAGTGGCTGCGATGTGCGTCCTCGTTCCTGAACAAATTGTTGAGACCTTTGGACGCGTTCTTGGCGGGCGATCTGGGTCAACTGGGTCTCAACAAAATTGTCAGGGACGAGATACAACTCCATGACGGCCTTGCTCAGTTGACTGCGAGTCTGACAAAGACTCGGTGTCAGCCTTGAGGTGAAGCAAAGGGCGTACAGATGACGAGTTTCTCACGGTCACAGCTTGGCAACACGGCTTAGAAAGAAAGCAAGAAGCCCGTAATAAATCTTCTTCCGACACCGACTGATACCATAGACTTTGATTTCCGGAACGAAATACACACCTCGTGAAATCGGACTGATAGCGGACTAGGGTATCTTGGCTATCTACCGAATGCGGTAGCATTAGAGCGTAGGGATGAATCTCCACGTGTGCATGGTTGTCAGCTTGCATCCCAACCGTTCAGCCTTAACCATAATAGGTTGCACGGATGTAGTTGCAGTTCGATATCCGATCCAACCCACCTCCACTCCTCGAATCCGAGAGCCGGGATTCAAAGATACGGCACACTAGGTACTCGGGACCCGGCCATCGGCTGGTTATCAGTTTCTTCAACATAGACTGCAAGGGTTCTCGAATGGAACGTCAAGGTTGAGGGTAACGCCGATACTGTACCTCCCCTCCGCCCCCCTCATTCCCTTTGAGCCGCCCTAGGCAGTGCGGAGAGCCTGGCTGACTGACTGACTGACTGGGGTGACCAGTTACGTACAACCGGCCTTCTCTCGGTATGGAGCTTCACCAGGAGGAACGGACTAGGGCCGGGCCTGGATAATGTCAGGTCTCGTTGGGAATACACTCCTGGATGCCTGGATGGTGGTCTATATAAGAGCCATCTTCTCTCGCTCTCATGGAAAGGTAACATTGAGTTGTGTCGTTGACTCCTCATCCATCTATCCCCCTCCTCCTTTTCAAATCTCTTGAGCACCTCAGCCCTACAACAGATCCTCATCCGTCCGTCTCCTTGCTTTCATACAAGATGAAGTGGTCTGCTGCCGCGGGTGCGGCACTGCTCGCCCTACCGGCTAACTCTGCAGTCACCGCATCCCTTCCCCTCAAGCTCGAGACTCGGTCATCACTCAACTCCCGTCTTTCCAACATCCATGTTGAGCGTTCAATATCAGTGGAGGGCGCCGTCAGCTACACCTACGGTTCATGCCAAGCCAAGCGTGAAGAAGAAGCTCATCACTCCATCAGCCAGCCCACTGACGCTCACCACGACCGTCTGGTCTGGGTAATTCCCGAAAATGTGCAGTCTGGTGGCTGTATCTCAGCCTGGAGCCGCGCCAACGGCTGTCTTGTCGGTCGCAGCAGGCCTCAGTCCTTTGACTTCAAGTCCATCAAGATGCGCCGTGACCTCAAGGCCCGCGCTACAAAGCCATCAGACTCCGTCGCCATTCAAATGACTACGGACAACGGCATCAACCCATGGGGACCTTGGTTCGACGGTGTCAAGCTACTTGAGGACAAGGAGATTTCCGCCGTTGATGTCGAGAAGGCCAAGAGCAAAAACATCGCCATCGTTGGCGCCGGCATGTCCGGTCTCATGACCTACCTCTGCCTGACACAAGCCGGCATGAACAATGTCAGCATCATCGAGGGCGGCAACCGGCTCGGTGGCCGTGTGCACACCGAGTACCTTTCCGGCGGGCCCTTCGACTACAGCTATCAGGAGATGGGACCTATGCGTTTCCCCAACACCATCACGCTCGGCAATGAGACGTACAACGTCAGCGACCACCAGCTCGTCTTTCAGCTGGCCGAGGAGATGAACAGCCTCAACGGCCACTCCAAGAACCTGAGCGTTGACTTCATCCCCTGGTACCAGTCCAACTCTAACGGCCTCTACTACCACGACGGCATCAAGAACCCCGAGACCGGTCTACCGCCCACCCTCGCCGAGCTCGCCGCCAACTCGTCGCTGGCGCTCACCCGCGTCTCCAACAACTCCACCAAGTCCCTCAGCCAGAAGGTTGACGCATTCCTCCCCGAAACCGACAAGTTCTTCGCCGAGATGGCGCAGAACATGTTCAAAGCGCACGCTGACTGGCTGAGCGGCGGCCTAGCCGGTTTGCCCGGCGACCAATGGAGCGAGTTCGGCTTCATGGTGAACTACCTGCGCGGGTCGCTCAACGACACGGCCTTCCTAAGCGCCACCGCTCACTCGTACTGGGACACGCTGTACGAAGGGATGTACTTTTCCGCGTCGACGTGGAAGACCATCGACGGCGGTCTCAACCGGTTGCCTCTCTCCTTCCACCCGCTCGTCGACAACGCCACCACCTTGAACCGCCGCGTGGAGCGCGTCGCATTCGATGCCGAAACCCAGAAAGTCACGCTCCAGAGCCGTAACAGCTACAAAGACTCGTTCGAGTCTTCAGAGCATGACTACGCCGTCATCGCCGCCCCCTTTTCCATCGTAAAAAAATGGCGTTTCTCGCCCGCCTTGGACCTGACAGCGCCCACCTTGGCCAACGCCATCCAAAACCTCGAGTACACCTCCGCCTGCAAGGTCGCGCTCGAGTTCCGCACCCGTTTCTGGGAACACCTGCCTCAACCCATCTACGGGTCGTGCTCCACCACTTCCGACATTCCCGGCATCGGATCCATCTGCTACCCCTCTTACAACATCAACGGCACCGATGGCCCCGCCTCCATCCTCGCCTCGTACATCTCGGGAGCAGACTGGGGCGACCGCTGGCTGTCGACTCCGGAAGAAGAACACGTGCAGTACGTGCTCAACGCCATGGCGGAGATTCACGGCGAGGAGCTGGTCAAGGAGCAGTACACGGGCAAGTTCAACAGGCGCTGCTGGGCGCTGGACCCCCTGGAGAGCGCGTCGTGGGCGAGTCCGACGGTTGGACAGCATGAATTGTATCTACCGGAGTATTTCCAGACGAGAAACAACTTGGTGTTTGTGGGCGAGCATACGAGTTATACGCATGCGTGGATTGCATCGGCGTTGGAGAGCGGCATTAGAGGCAGTGTGCAGCTGTTGTTGGAGTTGGGGTTGGTGGATGAGGCAAAGGCGACGGTGGACAAGTGGATGGCTAGGTGGATTGATGTTTGATTTCCATTTGATGTGATAAAAAAAAGAAAGAAAGAGGGCTGTAGAAGATGGATTGGATACCGACCTCTTTGGGAAAACTTGAGGCCAGGAGAAAGACTTGATGACTCTTGATGATGAAATATATTGTTTATGAGTTCAGTAATGAGACTGTCTTGGATTGGCCTTTGTCGAATGTGACTTGCTAACAGCTCCTGCGCCTGCTTGCCATAGTGAGATCTTGTTTCAGTGAAAGTGAATTACAGCAAAAGTGGAAATCTTCTTATGCATGATGAGGCATACTCAGTTTGGTGATAATGCGAGATGCTTGTGTCAAAAGCGGGAGGCAGACGTTCACTTGCTCGTCCTTGAAGATCGCCACGTGTTGTGTGTGTCCCGCCATGTTCGAACATGGTGAGTAGAAAGTGCAGGAACCTGCAGTGAGTCTCATGGCTCCTCTTTCGAGAAGTGCCATATTATTCGGTTATTTTGGCGATACCGTTCACACGAGCGATGTTGAATGATGACGACGATGGTGTTGACACAGAAAAAAATAACCCCACATGCCCAATTCCAAACATGGAAACATTGAACCCACAAAATAAGCGTCAGCTAGTGTGAGCCTACGCCAAGATGACGGGGACAACAGCGGATGCAGTGGACACAATGGAGATGCGTTAGCGTCGGGTCGCCGAGAGTGCAGTGGAGCGCGGGCAATCAGGCACTGATCCGGGTTCGGCGTGACGGGACCTGAGGATGGAGTCACCACCCGCCTGTCAGCTTCCCTTCTTATCTTTTATCATTAACAGCATTCGTCGGGCCATTCTAGCTTCATTAGCCAAGTTCTTTTTTGGAGGCTCCTCTTTCGGCTAGGGAAGATTTCCAGAACCAGATTGCATTCCGGTGACGGGTTTATCTGGTTGATAAGAATGGTTGATAGAACACAAAGAAGATGAAGGACCTATCGTTGGTTCCGAATATCGGCAATACTCCTTGGATGTGTCGTCCAGTTGTTTCCTGCTGTCAAGGGTAAATCTTCTTGTTACCGTCATTCTCGTTGAAACGTGAAGAACTCGACACAGGCTGATGCTGTGATCAAGTGTTGCGGAAAGTGCGAGAGACATCCGCGTCTGTTGTGCATCGGTGCTTCCAACCGTGATGCTGAGGACGTCGTGCATCGTGAAAACTGAGACGACTGAGTGATTCCAAGGTCTTATGGGCTTTAATATCTATATCCACTACCTCTGCCTCTCTGCGAATAGCTTCCCTCTTTGATATCTATCCTTGAACCTTCACATTTTCCCTTCCCTTCATCGATCAGTTGAAGTCGACCAGGCAACCAACATGTACGCTCCACGAAACGCCAAGAGAGCCAAGACGGGATCCACTCCGCCCAGAGATAAGAGAGAAACGGACGGCGCCAATGGCAAGAACGCCTCATCTCTTACCGGCCGGTATTGGTAGTCACGATAGCTCAATTCGACCACTTGTGGCTTTGTTTAAGCGAAGAACCTCTGTTTTCAGCATCAATATCGCATGCACATGTTCTCAGTGGTTGAGGTGGTTGAAGTGGACTCTCAGGGGAGATAATCATCAGGTGGATCCCCCAAGTCTAGGTACCCTTCCACTTCACAGTGGGAGGTCTAGGTGCACCGGGGTCCTGCCCAAACCCTGACCCTTCCCCGGGTTACACTCCACAGTAGGCTGAAGTGGAGACCCTGATTAACAGGGCCTGGGCGTTGACCAAACTGATAAGGACTACGGAGCGATGCATTCTCGTAAGCCCCGTCGGACGACACACTTCAACGTTTTCCATCTTTATCAGCTTTTCTTTGCTGCTCGATTAGAATCAGTCCAAGCCGGCCGCAATTCAAACCGATCGGGTGCCAACCAAATGCCAACTGTCTTGGCATCGGAATCCTACGGACAGGAGAATCCTACGACAGGAGTCTGCCGTTCGATATCCCGTCCGTCCCCTTTGGGTCCTTCCGTCTCTTGACACCAGAGACTCGTCAGATCAGTGACGTTCAAGTCACTCACGACATCATCAGGCGGCAGTTTCTTCATCCAGACCAATGCTGTGGAATGCCGGAGATGGCTGACCGCAGCTAATTCTCCCGCTGCCGCCGAGGCACATCTTCCATGTGGTGCTACACCCAACGTACCCCGGATTACTGTGTTCCTTGATTGAGCCACAATATAGAAGGCTGTCTATTGATGACTATCTACTCCATGTTTCTCCACGAGTGAAAGGGCTCATAGGTAAACTGCAGGATGATCATGTAACCCAAAAGGTTGCCTGCATCACTAGGCCACATCGATCAAGTGGAGGATGAAAAGGGGATGATCACAGTTTTGACGGTTTCGACGATTCCATGACTTCGTCTGGTACGACAAGGCATTGCAGAAAGTTTGTTCTCACCTCACCAAGTTGAAACAGTGTAACCACTTGGTACCTCGAACGATTTTAGGTCTTATTGCTCCGAATTTCTCTTTTGCCCGACAGGCCATAAGTGGTCCTTCAGTTGGGTACGATAATTTGAGATTCGACGGTCCTTCTTTGTACACACCTTGCCGGCTATCGATTCGAGCACTTCCGATGTTATTCGGATTGGATGCTATTCATGGTTTGTCAAGCGCTCGTCAGCGACTGCTGTGTAGGTATCACCAGAAGTATCTCTTCTGTTTCTCCACCTGAACGAGGCTTTCTTTCCTACGACACTCTTTGGGCAACACGCCCAGCACAACCGCTTACAATGGCCAAAAATGGATCGGAATCCTACAGGTTAGACCCCCACCGTCCGCTCACGGCGCGGCGTTCGGGTTTCTTATCTCTGTGGCCCACCCATCCATCAAAGCTGAGGTCTTGGCGGCAATGGGAGGGTTTCCCAGAACGGAATGGAGCCCTACCTCGACACCATCAACAGGGGATCAAGCCCGAGGAGCACCAACACTCACTGATAACTGCAGCCTGGAGTGCATAGGGCCGAGATGAATGCCACACATCGCTGACATGTTTCATAGCTTCTCGCCCTTGGTCCTGGGCCTGTTCCTTTATTTATCCTGTAGATCCCTCTCTTCTTAAACTCATCTTCTCTGCAACCTCAAGTGATCTATCTCATCGACACTACACGGCACCGAGGGCTTGGTTCGTGTACGGTTTCAATAACAAGTGCTCTGGTCAGCCCACAACGCCACCGAACGTATTCACTTGACCTCGACATAATTTGCACCGAATTGGTGTTGGAATCGAATCAACCTCCAACATGTCGTCCGGCCCCGTTGAAACATACGAGGGGGTTGCTGGCGTCGCCAACAATGGAGGCAACCCCCTTCTCGAAGACCTCAACCGATACTATTCTGTACGGCATCACCACGCCATCTTATGAAGGAGTGATTGGGAGGAACATCAGTGGCTAACCTGTGACTTACGCCAGGCCGGAGATTTCGGATGGATCATGACATGTACAGCCCTCGTGCTGCTCATGGTTCCCGGTGTCGGTTTCTTCTACAGCGGTCTTGCACGAAGAAAGTCAGCCTTGGCCCTCATCTGGCTTTCCCTCATGTCGATAGCCATCGTAGGGTTTCAATGGTTTTTCTGGGGTTACTCGCTCGCCTTCTCCCACACCGGAAGCGCCTACATTGGCAACCTCTCCAACTTTGGTCTCATGAAGACCCTCGCCCAGCCAAGCGTTGGCAGCGGCAAGATTCCCGACCTTCTTTTCTGCCTCTATCAAGGCATGTTCGCTGCCATCACGTACGTATTTTCTTTTCATTCCCAATTCCCTTTCCTTCCTCACGACCTCAAATTAACCCCTAACCCCTCTAGTCCCGCGCTCGCTATTGGCGCGTGTGCTGATCGCGGCCGTATGCTTCCCGCTCTGGTCTTCATGTTCATCTGGACCACCATCGTCTACGACCCCATCGCCTACTGGACCTGGAACGGCAATGGTTGGTCCTTCAAGATGGGCGGTCTCGACTTTGCGGGCGGCACGCCCGTGCACATCAGTTCCGGAGCCGCCGCCCTCGCCTACTCGCTCATGCTCGGCAAGCGTAACGGCTATAACAAGGTCAACGGCCTGCCCTATCGCCCCCACAATGTCACCCACGTCGTTCTAGGCACCGTGTTCCTCTGGGTCGGCTGGTTCGGTTTCAATGGTGGCAGCGCCCTGGCCGCCAACCTCCGCGCCGTCATGGCCTGCATCGTCACTCACATTGCTGCCTGCGTCGGTGGCTTGACTTGGGTCTTGCTCGATTACCGGCTGGAGAGGAAGTGGAGCACCGTCGGCTTCTGCTCCGGTGCTATTGCTGGTCTTGTCGCCATCACCCCTGCTGCGGGTTACGTTCCTCCCTGGTCGGCTTTCATCTTTGGTGTTGTCGGTGGTATCAGCTGCAACTTTGCTACCAAGCTCAAGTTCCTTCTGGGTATTGATGAGGCGCTCGATGTGTTTGCTGAGCACGGTGTTGGAGGTATTGTCGGCAACTTGTTGACTGGTATCTTTGCTGCGTATGTCTTCCCCCTCCTCCCATGTCCCCTCTCCCCTCTTCAAAGAGACCATGACTAACTTTTCTCGGCTATAGTGACTACATTGCCGCTCTCGACGGTGTCTCCATTGGTGACTCGGCCATCGCCGGCGGCTGGGTCAACCACCACTACATCCAGCTCGCCTACCAGCTCGCCGACAGCGTCGCCGGCTTCTCTTACTCCTTCGTCATGACCTGCGTCATCCTTTTCCTCCTCAACCTCGTTCCCGGCCTCTCGCTGCGTGTCGACCACCACCAGGAGGACATTGGCCTCGACGATGACCAGCTTGGCGAGTTCGCATACGATTATGTGGAGGTCACTCGCAGCTTGGATGTTATTCCTGGATTGACTGCTCCCAACAGCACAGCTGGTAGCATCAGCGGGAGGGACGCTGAGAAGCAGGTCTAAACTGTTGCAGAAGCAGTGCAAGGCAGCGGATGTGATGATGTGAATGCATATATAAACTGAACCGGGACGGACGGCTTGTCTGGGCGTTGTAATGTGAAAATGTGGATAATGACATCGGAGCGGATGAGGGGTGTTTGTTTACGGGGGTTGGATGTTTACACCAATGATACCATGTGGCTTTCTTGTTGATACCAGTTTGAGGTTCATCTGAATCGACCTCCTTATCTTTCTGTCCCCGTCACTGGACTTGGTTGTCTTTTGCTTGGCTGTGATGGGCGTTTGGTGTTTGCTCATTTGATCGGCAGTCCCTTTGGTCTCACAATCCGACTTCCGTGACCCTTGATTCCTCAAAGCGTTGAGCCATACTTCAAACGCTCTTCACTGGTTACCCTGCCAAGAGCAGAGGTATCTTGGCTCAGGCTTGGTAGTGTTCAGCAGTCAAATCCGTGAGCTCTTGAGCGCCAAGACGGGTCACGAATGACGTCAACTATCAGATCCTCACCTTGGGACAATGATAAACAGGAATGCAATCTTCTCACAAGCCGAAAACGGGAGGAAGAAAAGCTTGGAAAGACGTCATCCGATTGCCAGGACTAAAAAGGGAAGGCAGTGCATACTATGTATATCAAGTCGCGATAATCCTTCAACGAACGACGACATAAGATCCTTCAATCACTTCATCGGAAAATACCGATTTGGATAATCTGCTTCTGATCAACACCATCAACGATCATCTTGACTTACTACCTACCTACCATACTAAACGGAAAAATAATCTCCGCATCACATCTGCACTCCACGCTTCAGTTGAGTGCCTCACAGCCAAAATGGCAGAACCCACCGGCCAACTTTCCTCGCAAGGCGCCAAGTCCGCCATGTCCAACGACATGAAAGAGCTCAACGAAGGGAAGGAACACACTTCCAACGTGATCAGGGGACATAAAGCCAATCTTGCCAATCCGAGTATGTTCTTTCCCTCCCGGTCTCCTTTCCACTTCTCTCCTTCCCTGCCATCCCTCTCTCTCTTTCCTCCCCTTCCTCCCCTTCCTTCCTTACTTCCTTTTTTATTCTTCATACTCCCCTCCTTCCCACCCACTTCTCGGCGACGTGACTTCATAAGTCTTTTTCCCTTTGTGGTGTAATAAGGAAGGGACTGACAAGAATTGGCATTGGCATTCACTCAGACACAAGCGAGGAATCCAAGAAACACAGTGAAAAGGTGATTGAAGAGCTGGGAGGGAGCGGGACGCAGGAGGCGTTGAGGGACAACCCTGTTAGTAAGAGTGCCGCGGAGGAGTTGTATGGAAGTCGGGCTGCTGCTGGTTGAACCTTTTTCTGGGGCACAATATGAGGTCTAATGTAGTAGCGAGTACTCGACATGACATGATGGAGGTACCATGAAATAACGAAAGGTTTTATGAAGGTGAAGTCAAAACAAAAAAAGGCAGACCCATGTGGATGGACGACCCAGGTGGGTACAACAAACGGATTTGTGGACTCTACGTTTTATATTCCGAATACTCGATACATGACCCGATTTGGGGCCTGTCAAACTTTTCCATGCGAGCTTGGTGATTCATTACCTAGAGGTACCAATATCTTATTTGAAGCTGTACCGATCAATACCCACCAAGAAGCCTCGACAACGGAGACAACAACTCCAATCTCACAGATGGCAGCTCATTCTGGCATTCCGGACCGTCACATCAATGTACCAAGGCGTTGCAAGTGATGAGGCATGAAAGACTGGCCGCCCAGAAGCGCTCAATACAGTATCCTGATGTATTACGAGAAATACGTGATGAATAAGCTGGGCAGGTAGGGCGTCGCTTCCTTTTGGCGTGGAAAATGCGTCATGGAAGGTTCAAGGCTTCTTCGGAATGCAACAGAACAATGTGATGTCAACACCTAAATTGAGGAAATCAGATCTTCTTGTCCATCAGGTGCCAGATCTAGTAACTACAGAATCATCGTTGGATTGTTACATTAGGGTATGGCTCGTTAACCAAAAGAGTCATAGACTACACTGATATAAATTCCGAGATTCCAGGCATTCCAGACCAGGAGGTTCCATACCACCAGACCTCGTCCCGAAAGACTTCCTTATATCATCATACTTCGAACCAAAAGAGTCCAGACAATTGGAGTCCAGGCAAATACGACTTGTGCAGTTGGTGTCGAAGAGAAGGGTGTTCTGATTTTCTGGCTCACCCACTTTCGAGCCAAAGGGATGGTCCAAAGGTGAAAGGTACCTCTACGTCACCTAGGTACCGATGATGTTTCTAGAGATCCTGGATATTTCTACGGACGAACTCGCTCTTCGGCTTCTTGAGCACCAAGTCAAATTCGATGTAATCAAGCAACGATCGCATCATTTGCTCAATATTGTTCAATGCATCGTCGAGCAACTGGCCCATCAGATAACTCAAGTCGCGCTTGTCACTGGATTTCGACTGATAGATTGCTTCAGTCGAAGGATCGCCTTAGCGAATATGATACCGGAAGTCACCGAGATGCGATAAAAATACATCGCAATCAGCTATGTATGGGGCCCACCAACAACAAAAGATCATCCCTTTGATGATTGTCTCCCGAGGGCAAACTCCCAGGGTCCAAGTTGTCGATGACGCCATCATCGCAACCCAGTCTATGGGATTTAGATACTTTTGAATCGACAAATATTTTATTCCCCAAGATAATCCCGAATCCGAACGTTGCCAAGTTAGAAGTATAGACATTGTCTACGGGTGTGCTGTCGGTACCCTTACTGCTGCCGGCGGTGACGTCCTTCTCAGCGATTACCTGGGGTTGCCTCGACGCATCAAATTCCACAACAGCAATTTCTCCATCACGTAGCTTGGTCCTACTTCGGACGAATATTAACCATCAACTCTCCCATACACGATGGGACGCCAGGGCTTGGACCTTTTAAGAAGCGGCCCTAAGGGGTCCTTTCCCGTCGCCGCCTACCTATGCTTTCTAGCAGACTAGGTCTACGTTCTTTGCAACTTTATGCGGTGCATCGAAAACATTTCCATGCCTGCTGATAATATTAGTATCTAGTTCAGGCAGTCACTTCGAGATCCCCTTAATTTCAATCCTCTACCTGTCCTTGAGCAAGGAGTGGGAGTTGATACGGAAGATCTCACGGCCCTCATTGATGCATCTATCAACCTGGATATTCTTAGTAACTTTGCCCATAAAGAGACGGCTGCGTGCCATCTTTTGGGATTTTCCATTCTTCCAACAGAATCTCCCGTACTGGAGACCTAGACTTCCTTGTCGGGGGATTATGTTGGTTCTCGGTGTTCGGCTACATGTACTCAGCGTCGCCCTCTGGAATTTCACCAGACCCGGAATTCTAGAGGTATGCCGAAGCTGTTAGGTTGGTAGTACTGGAATCTGCTTTTCTACCTACCATTCCATATTAAGACGGGAATTTCAAAAGATGATGAAAATGGTGTAGAGCCGAAATTTCCTGGACGAGAAACGCCACAAGATCAACAGCTGATGCGGCACAGGAAGATCATCGAAACGGTTATGCAATCGAGTCAACCCCGTGGTCCCCAAATAAGGTAAAGAAATGGGTCTTGCGAGTTTCCACATCCACGGTTACCATGGAGAAAATCTCAACTCCATTCCAGCGCGATTTTGAGTCCATGGATGAGACGCATGAAGAGCGGTTGCGTCTTTCTACGCCGGAGACCAATCAGCGTTTCTCTTCGGGTACCGGAATACACAGAGTCACTACTGGTCTGGGCTAGAAACGCCTTAGACCGTAAAGGGTTGGAAAATGATGAAGTACCACATGAGGATTGCGTGAGGATTTGTAAAATTTTGAATGCCTCCTCCCTAGCGTTACCATTAAGCACTACCTCTATGTGTTCTACCTATAAGATTCCGCCATTTTATGATTCTCATTACCTGTCATAAACCATATGAATGCTGTAAAAAGACGCCCGTTCATCACATCCACCGGCCACTCTCACAACCGGCACACTCACAGAAAACACCAAAGCCACACATCTCAATCCCTTTGCACCGACAGATGACTAGGCCATAGCACTCATCTCCTTGGGTTCAACACTCAAATCAACAGGCGAGCACCTCACATCCCTCGTCGAGTAAATCTGGCCCTGCTTCCAGCTCCGGTTCTGCCACCTGGCCTCGGTGCAGTTCAAATGGAGTTTGACAGCCGCATATCCAGTGAACGTGGTACTACATCATCATCATCATCGTGTTAGTTGTCTTGACCCAATTTCCATAAAAGGCAGCAGTCTATTCCCAGATGTGCGCTAGCAATAATAAAGATAAGGTACTCACGGATACTTGGGATCTCCATCCCGGCAAGTCCAGGTCTGGTTGAACCTCAACTCTCCCGTCGGCCTGTTGAAGTCAAACTTGGTCTTGCCCACGTCACTCTTGATGCCCGCGGGCGTGTTGGTGCACGTGTACTGTACGGTCCCGTAGAAGAAGTCGTTGAGCTGGTTGCTTGAAGCGCTGCAGACGGTGGTGACCGAGGGCCCGATGGCTGGGTTGGTCAAATTGAAGTTGACGTAGCCCCAGGAGTTTTGGTGGGCGGGGTTGGTGTAGATGTAGGAGGCGTGGTAGTCAAAGGCGGAGAGGGCCCAGGAAAAGTTCCCGAAGGAGGTGGCGCCGCAGGAGGTTTGGTTTGTTGGTGGAGTTGTGGTAGTTGTATTATCCTGGCGGACGGCGATGGGGGAAGCTGAGGAGAATGGGAGGAGGAGGGCCGCAAGGGCGGTGGTGAGTGTTGTTGTCAGCATCTTTTAGTGGTTGATGTTGGAGTGGTGAAGTCGAGTTTGGTGGTGAGGTGGAGGTTGATGGTGATGGTGATGGTGGTGGATGTAGCCGTGGTAGTTCCCGTTGAGATGAGGTTGAGATGTATATGATCAGTATCAAAAAGATTGATAATAGGGGTCCTGAATGTTTATCTCTTGAGAAGGCTGGGAGAAGAGGGAGTCTGAGATCAGGTTCTTGTGGCGCAGATCGTTATTTCTTATTCAGTCATGCTAGTCCATGAAGTGAGTCGTAAGGTTCCTTAGCTGCCGCTTTATAGCTTCTTGTTGTAGCAGGCAGTGACACCTCTACCGGCATTAAACCTGTTAGCGCGGTACCGCCACCTTACAGTATTCAAGGGTCTGGAGGTGGTCAACCCAGTCATCTTCTGTACAAAAAGTGGAGCTCTTGCCACTTTGCAAATCACCGCGCTAACAAATTTGATGCTTGCAGAGGTGTAGTGTAGTTAGTATAGGCTGGAGCAACATCAATTTGAAATACTATCACCGGTTTTGCCAATGGTCAACAAATGATACCCTATGATAGCTGAACCCAAGCCGTCTTGCATCTCGTGTTCCAATATGCAGCTGTAACGTTATGGGACGAGTTAAACGAAGTGAAAAGACCCGGAAAGGCGGTCGGCCGTCGGTGCTGCCGTTTGTGGTTTCCTCACACTTCTTTGGTGGTGGTGGCCAAGTCCCATCGTCCGATCCCACGATCCCCGACGGTACTTAGGGCTGCAGATCTCCGAGACCCCTCCTCATGTGCGTGCCAGATGTCGGTGTAGAGGTAGATTCGGTAACCATGCTATGCATAGTATACCATGGGTTGAGCTTGTACAGGCAAAAGTATCGCTACCTAACGGTGTTGTTGTTCATGCTGTGTCCAAGCAAAAAAGGTGAAGGGATGGTGACGCAGCTACCACCAAAAAGATGCGGTGTCTATCCAGTCTCCCTTTTTACCCTAGAATGGGTATCGAGATTCCGGAATATAGAACGATACGTACCTTCCCGCCCCTTTAGTGGTCAAGTTATGCCTCCTTGGGGGCTCGTATTCCCAGGCTCGTAAAGGTCGTCAGGTTAATGCGAATAATGTAGCTTGTTTATTCTGCATGAATGAAGGTGCGATGTCACCTTCGCAGCCTCGATCTTTTACTCATTCTGGTTCAAGGTTGTGTTGTCTGAGGTTTTGTCAAATTAAGATTTGTTAGGCCATGTGAGACCTGCAGGACACAGACGGTGCCGGAGTTTCTTACGCCATAGCCTCTGCATTTTTTAGCGGTTGCTCTACTTAGGGGTAGGCGGGGTAGCAAGCAGTTGCTCTACAGAAAACGAATAGATTTTTCCCTGGCCTCCCACTACTAATGATGATATTCTGTAAGCTGCCCAGTCCAAGAAGATCTACGCACACTTACGTCGCTGCCACCCCGTGCCAGGCAAGGCTTTCCATTTCTTCAACCACAACCTCCATCCGCCGTCATGATAGACGGCTGAGCTGCCGGTCTATCCGTCGGCTTCGCCAAGTGGCCATGCAAAGATCCGGAGCCATTACCATTGCCGTCACCAGTCCCATCCATCTATTTTTGTCCATTCTCCTCGGAGGTAACCGTACTCACCTTCACACACCTTATGTACCCAACCACTCGGCAGCAGCCATTGGGCCGTTCCCGAACCTCCCGTCGGCCTTCCGGGATAAACGACCTGCCACTCATCCATCCCATACCCTGACCATTACGTGCAGCAGCCGACGATCCAGGGCGGCAGTGCCACACCAAGCATCGAAGCATCGTGGAACCCGAATAGAATGCATGGACGCCTTTCTCGCATGTACGACCCTGCTGGCCGCGGCTGGTGAACTGGCCAGCCACGATACCGGCCGCCATGATACACAGACCTACACACGAAGTACGACGTGGAGAGACAACGGGAAGACGGTCGAGAAAATGGAGGTGAGCAAGAGACAATGACGACAGAAACGTCTACAGTTTAGACCGTATGTCGGTCTTTTTGGATTTCCCTTTGGCGACGATGCCCCAAATCCGTAACTGACAGCTAAGCTCGGCACTGCGACCCATCAGATGTCATCTACCCCGAATTCACTATGTTGTCCGGATCGCGACTGTCAATGCAGACATGGCAGAATCACACATCAACATGATCGCCATTCACCATATACAACGACCAACAAAAAGTGCATCATACATTTCATCCATGACCTCTTATCACAACCACATCAATCTTATCGTCATGAGCATCGACATCACGTCAATCAATTCCCCCCTGGTCTACCGAGTATGGCTTTACTACTCTCTTGATTGTATCTCTTGTTCCCTCTGTTTACTTTTTTCCCATCTCCTCCATCGGGTTTCCCGGAATGGAATCGAGCCCTGAGGTAGGTCAGTCATATCAGCGGGATCGCTCCTTAACAACCAGAAGATCTCTTATCGCAGACTTACATCCGTCGATTGGCTCATCCACGAATACCTCGTTGTACTTGCACTTGTTCATCGCCAACACGCTCTGCGTCTTCAGGGTCGGGCAATTGACATAGCACGCCGAGTCCATGGCCCGCTGTAGAGAATCGCCCTTCCAACCAAAGATATAGTCGCCATGGGATCCGAAGCCGGTACTGTTTGTCATCTTTAGTGATCACTTCTTTTCCCAATTCCTATCTTGAGATGGTAACATACTGATCGCCCATAGACCAAACAAATGGTTGGCTTCCATCCTCAGGCCAAAGCTCCTTTTCGTTGAATTTGCTTGTGTCCCAGATTGTCTCGTACATCAACTGTGGCACCCGCACTGGATGACTAGCCGGGCAAGGTCCACCGCTTTCAAAGGTTCCGGACTCCGGATATGCCATGTGACTCATGTGATCCGGCGCATCGAGGTTCTTACCATCCCAGCAGGTTGGGAATCTCACATTGGCCATGATGCCGGCCGGGCACGGCTTGGTTGGGAAGTTCATGGACTCGGGGAACCGGGTGCCAAGGTCCTGGAGACATGTATACGTGATCTGCCGGAACCGGGTGGCTTGCTGCTTACTCCGGTACGAAGCTTCGCCGATAAGCATGCGAAATCCTTGCTTGAAGGCCGTTACCTTGGACGTCTGCTGGTAGTTGGCCAGCCCGTCCTGCATGTAGTACACGGTCATGCCCCCATTGGATCCTTCAAACCCGATGTTGGGGACCTGCGGGACCCGGTGGTAGGAGCCGTTACGGGCACGAAAGAAGAGCACAGCAGTCCAGTAGTTGGAGAAGTCCTCAGAAAACTGGCAGGTTGTGCATGTGGCTTTCTCTCCGATATCTTCTCGTGGATCCATGGAGATGTTGAAGGCATTCTTGATGGATTGTTAGTCACCGGAAAAAGCGTCATCAAGGAAAAGGGGAAGAAGCCTTACGCCACCAATGATCTGGTGAAGATGTGGAGATGGAGAGATTCCGGGGTTGACGAGCGGATCTACCCGCTGGACAGTAAGCTGCGAGCAGCCGAACCGTATCAACGCCGTCGAAGGCGCTGCAAGCGCGAGCGCGGTAAGTGAACTCCAGTGCATCTTGTCTCCCCTTTCACTGAATCAACCAAGGCGTTGCTTATGTGGTGTTGAAGGAAGGACTGTCTGTTGAAAGGATCTGCTCTGGCGTAGGGTGTCTCCTGGGACGGAAGATGATGGCCAGCAGACACTCAAAAATTCATGTGTGAGAAGAACACAGCAGGAAAACCGGGTAACGCCCATGATTCAAAGGGAGGCATGAGGCTTTATCCTACAAGATCCAGCCGGGCTCATTCGGTTCTATTTTTCTTCCTACGGTTCTTGTCATGAACTCCTTATGAGCCGCATCCGTACCATGTGCCGGGCCACTGAAATGGATTCTAACAGATAAGACGACGATCTTTCACATTTCCCCGCCGCGTTGTCAATTCTGCTATAGCCCGTTAAAGGCGGCTGCGATACTACGGATGATGGCAATAATGAATCCTTGAAGAGAGGTGGCGTTTTGGCATCAACTGCCGGCTGTTAACATACTTGCTATGCAATTTAGTCTGACTTCTAGGCGCTCTGCTCAACCTTGTTCTCTACAATTCTTCCGCTCAAATCAAGAAGATAACCCCCGTATCGAGTGAATGGGAAATTCAATTTTCATCGAGTGATGAATATGCTCCGATTGGCGAATGCAACCCGAAGCCGGGAGATATCAACATCCTCTTACCCGGTTTTAAGTCTTGATTAACTTCGAGATGAATGTCGCCTATCAGGCTGGAAGTATAGCACGTACGTTGTGCCCTCACATCAGTCAATCGGCCCATCATTCTGTACGCTGGGTTTCGAGATGCTGTTGTTGGTTCAACCTGGACGGTCTGTCTGCGCCTGACCAACCAATCCGCAATGCATTGACTTATTACTTCCGTGTGGAGAGGACTCCATCCCGGTTTTGGCTCAAAAAGACACTCGCAGTTGCTTACACAAATTACGCATGGGTTCGATTGTGCAAATCCCATCTTTTTCTTTTTCTTTTTTTTTTTTTTTTTTTTTTTTTTTCACGGTTTGGTAGGCTGGTACCTGAGCGGACCATCGCCACCATGAGATTAACCGCTCAATTTATTGCTAAACTTCCTGACCGGGTAATGTCCTGGCAGGACTTGGGCGATTCGATCTCCAGCGAAGATGCTGGTGGCTGAAGATAGAAAGTGGCCGAAATCGTTCCAGTCTGCCGAATTCGGGACCTTCCAGCTGACGCTCACTTGTTACTCGCTTTCACAGGGCCAGTTACTCGCCCTCATCATCGCCAATTACTCCGTGGTGATAAGCGTCGGGATTAGTGTCGTATCACACACATGCATGACTAAATAGTGTTGCTCATCGACGAGATTGAAAGCCAGAAGAAGACACTCAGCAACAACACTCACAAACAGACGCCGGTCGTCCCATCACAACTGGGTCCAAGATGCGATAGCAATGCCTGAATCCAGATCTCAACAGCTCAGCTTGAGGCTTGAATATGCTAACAGCCGACACTATCCCCATTCAAACCTTCCTCATACGATCCAGCCTCGTTGAAGACTCAGCTATCATGCAACCACTGCTTCATCCACGCAACCGCTGCATTCTTCCCCCTAACCATTGCCTCCCTCTCGCCCTCCTTCCTCTCATCGCCCCTGATGAAACAACCGTGATGCACCCCCGGAAAATGCGAATACTCAAACGGCACTCCCAGCTTCTGCAGCGTCACAAACGTGTGCGTCTTCAACTCCTCCGTATACCTTGGATCAAACTCCGGAGCCAACACCTGCACCGGCACGTTCTTTGACACCCTCTCAATGTCCTCCTTCGTCACAAAGGTAGGATGGCCAGTCGTCACCGCGTCCACCAACTTCTTGCCGTTCCCCTCAGAATCCTCAGAACCCTTCTCATGCTCAGCAGCAGCCAGCCTGAAAATCGCCCACCCACCATAACAGTACCCCACGGCTCCGACCTTCTCAAACCCGGCCCCCTCCGCACTCTTCAACGCCTTCGCAAACGCAAAGATCTCGGGCTCGCGCACCTCGCGCGCATTCTCTTTCATGAAGCGCGCGATGTCGATCTCCGCCCAGCGCTCCTCCAGCACCAGCTCGGGCGGACAGACGAAGCCGCCGAAGAAGTCCGGGACGAAGACGGTGGCGTTTGCTTCGGCGGCGTAATGGTCGGCCAGCAGGCGGACGTTGGGGAAGGTCCAGCCGAAGATGTCGTGGATGATCAGGATGGCGACGCGCGGGTTCGTGCCCGTTTTGTAGACGGCGTTGGTGGTGCCTGGGATGGAACCTGCAGGGAGGGCGGTGCCTGTGGGCGTGCCGGACCAGCGGAAGCCGGTGAGGCAGCAGCGGCTGATGCCGGAGGGCAGTTCAGGCTGTGCGGAGGAGGAGGAGGAGGACATGCTGATGGTGTTCTTTCGGTGATATGGAGGGGCTAGTGAGTATGATGTGGTTTGGGATGATTTTCAGGGGTTGGGGTCAAGGTGAGTTGAGTACAATCTTGATTGAGAGGTGACTGATGTAGACTTGCTTTTCAACTCAAGGTCATAAACTCAGGATTCATACATCTTTTATACAAGACACCATATGCTTCTTCCTCTTCATCAAGGTCAAGCTACCATCTGTCGGCCGTCAGTTAAGAGGCTATTCGGTGTGTTGACTTCAGGTTTGGTGGATCCGTTAGCCTTTTCGGTCCCGAAATGTCACTCTCTGCTTACACGAACAACCAAGATCCCGGAGATTTCGCGATCAAGACATACGTTAAGTCCGGAGGGAGTTAGGAGATATCAACAACAGTTGCATAGCCGATGACAGCCGGCTTGTGAGGATTGTGCCAACATGTGCGGGTTCAGTACGTTGATTGCTCTTTTTTCACCGCTAAGGGATCATGACTTGTTCAGCAATGATCAAGAAGATGAAGAAAACGGCGACTTGAAAACCGTTTGCGAGTTAATTTCCCTGATCAACTGATACATGCAGACCTTGGAAAAAAAAATGAACCCGAGTGATAATGATAAAATCAGAACAAACTTGGCTGTAAACAGGAAATTGGAAAAGGAAAAGGAAAAAGATAAGGAAGAATAGCAATCATGCCAAGAGGAACAAAAATTCCTAGAGAAATGGAAAAAGAAAGGCGAATTGCCCACAGCCAGAATCGAACTGACGACCTCATCATTACTAGTGATGCGCTCTACCACTGAGCCATGCGGGCTTGATGATTTGATGTTTAGATTGTTCGGATGTTCCATTCATAAACTCCTTCAGTAATCTGCAAGTGCATGCATTGTCCCCATTCCCTAAACAGCAATGCTCGCTCTCTGTGTTCACTGCGTCGGTCCTATCCCCATCACACCTAACCATCGCCACGGCATTTCATATCCTCATCGCCCCTCGCAATTCCCGCTCAATGCTCACTCAAAGTTTACTTCCCCTTCTCTCCCTCCCCTTCCCCTTCCCCTTCCTATCATCAACCACCTGCTCCCGCTCTAAACTCGTCGGGTCTCCCTCTAGAGGAATTCTCTTTCCTGAAGCGGTCTTTGCTCCGCCTGAACTGGCAGCCGTGGGATCATTCCTCGGAACACCGTACGCCTTTGTTCGATTCGCTTTCGACGATGCGGAGGGTGATTTGTTGGAAGGGGAGACCTCGGCTCCTTCCGGGGCATATTCAACATTGTCGGGAGGATTCTGGTTGGTCTCGGCCTTGAGGGAGATGGGATCACCTAGCTGGGAGGGATTGGCATTGGGGCCGTTGACCTTCTCGGCGGCGATTTGGCGGAGGGGTTTCTTATCTTGGGAAGACATGGTTGTGGTTGTTGTGTAAGGGTATGTGGTGGAGAGTTTGGGGTGTTGGGTGTCGTGGTCGTGTGTGGTGGTCTTGTGTGGTGGTTGGTGTGGTTCGGACGCTGTGATGGTTTGTTTCGCGGTCGTGATATGCGATGGGAGTTGTTCTCGAGATGAAGAGTAGTTCACCAGGAAGAATTGCGGATGAAGGTGAAAGCAAAAATGTCAATCGCGTCTGTATTCAAGCACAGGCGACAAGTCCTCTCAAGTTCACGTTCATTAGTACCAGCCGAAGTTATCTCAAAACACTGAGCCACGATTATGTCATGTGCGTCATCGCCTATGTATGACGTTGTTCGTATGAAATGGTCGCGCGATCTCGGCCATGCTAATCTGTCGGGTTCATCGCATGTGGATTGCGCCGGGATGTGGACAATCCCGGCCCCGAAGATCCGGCAACTTTACTATGTATAGCATGTGTTAGCGTTCGGTAGCTTCAGTTGCAATTGGGTAGTGCATTGATCGCCGGCGATTTTCGGGGTCAATGCGACTACCTGGGTGGTTCTGGGCGCCAAGTATGTATCAAGACTTGAGGTTCATCAGGGAGGGATTCATCAACTGCGTGCATCTGGTCCCAAAATGTATTTCATGTTGCTTGGTTGGTCCCGAACAGTTTTAACAGTTGATTGTTCCTCAGTTCCCGTCCATCTCGTTTCCCTTGACCAACCACGTAAGACACTCTAAGGTTTACAACACGCTTGGAGCAAAATGACTTGGGTGTTTCGACTCACCATGATTATTCGTCTCCATATTTTTCACGCCCAAGAAACCCAGCTTTTAATGCTCTAGCAACATTGGCTCAAACTCGGCAAAGGAGGTTCGACCAAGAGGGAATAACTTGGCCAAGCTCGTCTGAGTAAGTGAGTGCCTTGTGAGTGGCTCCCGGTATGACTTGATAAAGCATGTTGAGTAGAAGGCATTCTTGTCATAAACCAGCCAGATACCTCTTTTTTTTAAGCCTGCGGCGATGCGTCTTGCACTCAAAAACGATTGCACCAGGGAACGTTGAATCACTTTGGCAGCCACTCTGGCTTACTAGGGTCTAGAAAGGGATTCTGAGGGTTCGGAGACGAAGCACCACATATCACTACAAAGGCATGGCTATAAACTATTCCCATCTGCGATGCTTTAGTGTCCAGTCCGTCTAGTTGTCCTGGGACCAATGTGGCGGTCGGGTCGGGATACCGCTCTATGTCGACGTGAGGTAAAAGAGTGTGGCGGTCATAGGTGAAGCCCCAACTGATGACGATGCGAGAGACCTGCCCTCGCAAATTATACGCCCAACCAAGATAGGTATCTCAGATGCCTTGAATCGAATAGATATGTCCGTATTCCCCGGTGTAACCGGTCGTATAAATGCTGCTAGGCAGAGTATCAGAGAAGAAGGCTGCCCTCGCATAGATTAGTCGGGGTCTCGGTCAGCTCTTGTATGCGGATTCGAGACACAGGTTGACTGTAGGCTTGAACTTGTTCTCTACCAATGCCGTGGTGATGCGGTGGCACTTTAGCATCTCAGCTACTTAAAGCACGTACATACTTCATAGGTTCCGCACAACGATGGTCGAGTTGTCGAAGTGATCGAGGGGTAATAGGTAGTCGGAATCTTGCAATAGTATCCAGACACAATCGATAGTGGTTTTTGAGCGTGGAATTCCAGGTTTTGACGAGTGTCCTCGATCGCGGATTGCCCTCACAATCGATAGTGGTTTTTGAGCGTGGAATTCCAGGTTTTGACGAGTGTCCTCGATCGCGGATTGCCCTCGCAAGTTGTATCATTTGGCAATGGAAGAAGAAGCGGGTTGCCCTTCAAATAACTTGAACTTGAAGTGTGCAGTGAAGCTCCACACAGTAAGAGGGGGTAATGTTACGGTAATGGCGGGGCGCGCTACGCTGGCGGGGACAACGCTAAGATCTCGGGCCGTTATTCCAGCTTGGCTGCCCAAGACATGCGCGGTCGGTCCCTGAACACCCCCACAATTAGTGGCTGTTACCAGCGGTCAGAATACGTATCTTTACGGTAGTTACATTACAGTCCGCTCACAACTTGCATGAGAAGTGCGACGGCTGGTATGTAGAATAACCAAGCGATACCCACCAGCTGCTGTATGTTACGAATATCGTGAACGGCAAAAGTCTCCTGAAACAAATACGCAGACGGTGACAACTTCCTTTGGTGCAACAACTTTGGTGTTCATATTGTATATAATACATATGTCAACTTTTGGCACCTCCAACCCCGCAGATTGTCGAGCATCACGCCTTCGTTGAGTTCCAAAGTTCTATCTTCAGCTTCCACAATGCCGCCCCTTGCTCGGCGGTGGGGAGCGGCACTGCTCATTGCTTGTGTCACTTGCTTCATGCTTTTTACTTCGCACCGCAACCTCGAGTTGGCCAGGGTCAAATTCTCCTCCTCTTCTTCCTCCTCCGCTGATGCAGGATCGGACTCGGACCGGGGCTCACCCCCGGTATCTATACGGGATAGGCTGCAGAAACCTCCCCAGTACCCCGTCACCAAGATGAGACAGCTGCCGACAGGGCCCCCTTCGAGACTGCCTACAGTACAGACCACCTTCGGCCCCGAGTCTGACAGTGACCGAAAGGTACGCCTCGAGAGACAAGCTGCCGTCAAAGATGCCTTTCTTCGCTGCTGGAGCTCGTATCGCACCAAGGCATGGATGAGTGACGAGCTGGAGCCAGTTAACGGCGGCCGAAAGGATACCTTTGGAGGATGGGGAGCAACACTAGTTGATAGCCTTGACACGCTATGGATCATGGGTTTGAAGGATCAGTTCTACGAGGCCGTTGCTGCGGCAGCCAACATCAGCTTCGAGACCACCTCCCGAGCCGAAATCAACGTCTTCGAGACAAATATCCGGTATCTAGGCGGCTTCCTCGCCGCATACGACCTCAGCGGAGACAAGAGGTTGCTGCAAAAGGCCAAGGAGGTGGGTGAGGTCCTGTACCTGGCCTTCGACACTCCCAACAGGATGCCCCAGACGAGATGGAATTTCCATGACGCTTCCCGTGGAGAGCGACAAGTCGCCCATGATGCTGTCCTCCTTGCCGAGATTGGGTCCTTCTCTCTCGAGTTCATTCGTCTCTCCATGTTGACGGGTGATCCCAAGTGGTTCGATGCTGTGCAGAATATCATGGAGGCTCTCCAGAAACAACAGCAAAAAACACGTCTTCCCGGCATGTGGCCTGTCGTAGTCGACGCAAGACGGATGGACTTTGGCAGACACAACCATTACACGCTAGGTGCAATGGCCGACTCGCTCTACGAATACCTCCCCAAGACTCATGCCCTTGTCGGCGGCTTGCTTCCAATGTACGCCGACATGTACAATGCAGCCATGGATACAGCCATTCGCTACAACCTGTTCCGTCCTATGGTGCCTGATCAGAAAGACATTCTGATGGCGGGCATGGTCCTGGTCGGGTCAGAAAATGGAAAGAGAGTGACACAGCTGCGTCCAGAAGGCCAACATCTCGCTTGTTTTACCGGCGGAATGCTTGCTCTCGGAGGCAAACTCGTTCAGAATGACACCCATATCCACAAGGGAGAGCAGCTCATGGACGGGTGCGTGTGGGCGTACAAATCCATGCCCTTGGGTATAATGCCCGAGGTCTTCCACGTGCTACCCTGTGACTCGACCGATCACTGTCCATGGGATGAGGAAAAATGGAAGTTAGCCGTCGTTGAAGAGGCTGGCTGGGGGCTATCCGATAACAAAGAAAATGATTTGCATAAAGCGAACAGAATCATCAACCACAAAAGACTACCTCAAGGTTTCGTCTCGATTCCAGACGCGCGCTATATCCTTCGCCCCGAGGCCATCGAGAGCGTCTTTCTCCTTTACCGCATGACGGGTCGCCGTGACCTTCCAGACTCCGCCTGGGCCATGTTTCAGGCCATTGACTCCAACACCAGGACCGAACTGGCCAACTCGGCGCTGCTCGACGTTACCGTAAAGGGGGGTAAACCACCCATGATCCATTCCATGGAGAGCTTCTGGCTGGGAGAGACACTCAAGTACTTCTATCTCATGTTCAGCGAGCCGGATCTCGTCAACCTCGATGAATTCGTCTTCAACACAGAGGCACATCCATTCAAGCGCCTCATTCCGTGACCTAAAACCCTTCACACCTTCGCGGGTGCCACGCCACTAGATTCACAGGTCCTGCGTCACGGAAGCGGCTCGGTATACCTACAAACACTGCTGGAGGACTCGTAATGCTTCTACAATTCAACTAATGTCTAATTAAACTGATGAAGTGGTTACTGCACATGTGAGCATATATGATGAGGCGGCCTCTCACACTCGCACTTCACTGGTTACTGCTATTCACTTAACACTCGGAAGAAAAACCTTCGTAGCGCGGAAACCAGCGCACCTAGTCAATGCGCTCCCATTCACTTGCACATCAGAACGCAGTCAAACAACAAGCACCATCTCCAAGGCCTTCCTTCTCGACAACAGCCTTTTCTCTTGAAAATTTGGTCAAGTTACCACGCACATCAGAGCTTCGCTTCTCAACAACTCGCTTCTCCTTCCAATCGCTAGCCAAGTAACCTTTCACATCAGAATTCGGTCAAATCATAACTACCTTACCATATCTCACGCCCTTTTCGGAAACGAACTCCTCAATAACGATCTCCTGCTTTTGGCCCTTGGCCAAATCACGCATCGCCATTCCTTACGCGCTTCTTCTCGACAGCGATATCTTTTGAACCACAATCACCATGTCTAACGCCCTGCTCCGCGACAAGGATCTTCTGCTTCTAATATTCGGTCAAGTCACTCATCAGGCTGACTACCTCTCTCTCCGTCAGACCTGCCGGTCGTTCGAGGCTGTCGCTTCTCAATACCTCTTTCGCCAAGTGGCGGTCTCTCCTGTCGGAAAAGATCTTGCAACATTTCTGCGCGTTGCCTATAGCCCTAGGCTAAGTCGACATGTCCAGGAGCTAATCTGGCTCGAGCTGGACTGTCCCATTGCTGAGGCCCACAGACTTCAACAGTGGCCCTTCCCACCTATTTTGGTACCACCCTGGGATCAGACGGTTTCACGCGAGTACAGTCTGTTCTGGCACTCATACTCGCCTTTGGATGTTCCAAGTGGAAATGGCGAGGAGCGGCCGTACAGTGTACACGACGGACTTTTGCCCGTTTTCCTCGAGGCTATTGCGCGAATGCCAAAACTCCGTACTTTTACCTCCACTTCCATGGACTTTGAGCCATACCATTTCCGCTGCGGCAGAGAGATTACTATGGCCCGTTCCAGAGATCTGCAGAGCCAGCGCTGGAAGTGTGCCAGTCGGCCGCCACCATTCGTACCTAGGGAAGATTCTCGAGCAAGCGATGTCTTCTTGAAAGGGACCGAGCTCTACGTTCTTCCAGCTCTGGCTCAGAGGAGCGCGGTCGGCAACAGGTGGCTTCAGCTGCACTGGCTCGACAGTACTTACTTCGAGCATAAGGTTCCACAAATCCCCCTCCAACTAACGCATGTACCGCCAATCTCCGAAGCTCTAGTCAACTTTACATTCAGCATTGGAATGGTTGACTGTCCTCCCGGTGGGGAGTTGGGGCGTCGTCAACGTCACCTCGAGATGCAGTACAGACTGCTAGCTTGTCTCGCAAATGCTCGGAACTTGCGCACCCTACGACTTACAGCATACCAAAGGTTTCCAAACGCATCGTCCTGCGCCAAGAAGACCGGTGACCATTACTTCTTCGATCTGCTGGTTGGACAAGAGGCCGGTCCCAACAGCGGGGAAGTCTATCTACCCCATCTCAGCTCTTTGAGTCTTGAAAGCATCATGTACAGCCAGGCGAGTCTTGAGAAATTCATCGCGCGTCATGCCGACACTCTTCGTGTTCTCAAGTTATCGGACTGTCGCCTGGAGTTCGACACGGTGAAGCGTCTAGCCACAATGGGCTTGCAACTCAACAAGTTCGAAGTAACCTCGGTCAGGTATATGATCCAGGATATGAGGAGAACTAGAGATGGACCATACAGATCTCTCGGGGGCCGTTGGACAAGAGTCTTTGAATTCATCACTCCTGAAGGCCTACTAGGATTCGTCAATGACAACACGACACCAGAAGCTCAATGGGCAAATCTCGAACCTACGCGCTTCGGTCGCATACCATATCAAGCGTACTTCAACTTTCTCGTCACGACTGAGGATGTCCGAAGTCTTTATCGAGTTCAGGGCGCCTACGGGCAACTCGCGTATGGCGACGAATTTGAGAGACGTTGGGAGGAGCTTGTCCAAGAAGGAAAGGGAATTGACTTCCGACAGCCAAGCCATCCGGAGATTGCGAGATGCTTGGGCGACGAGCATGGAGAGGGATTGTACTACCCGGATGATGGTGCAGTCATCTACCCGACCGGTGAAACGCCCGAGTTTGTCACATCTGATCCGGCCCTTCTCGAAAGGTTGAAATTGCGCGCTCTGGAACTCTCGTTATCCCCGGAGCACGCGGAGGAAGTGCAGAGGCTCATGGAAAGCTGCAAGCATGAGGAAGCAGAAGTTGGTAATGAGTGCTCATTCTGAAAGGGATGCGATATCATCGCTGTTGAAGTTTACGTCGGCACTCAGAAAATTCTTGTCAGAAAGAAGGGTTGATAAGCAAAGGCTGCTGAAATAGTTGAACAGTTCGAGATGGAAACAGAGACGAGAATCTGCATATGGGGGAACAAAAGAAGGGATACAAGGGGGGTGATAGGGAAAATGTGCTTCGGTATGTAGGTTGCAAAGATCTTATCTGATGGCACAAGTATATCAAGTGATTCTCCGTGACTATAACTGTATTCATAATACCTAGTGGTATTACTTGTAGACAATGATTTCCGCGAGAAAGCGGTTTTGGAGGCTGTCAAAATGACGTGCTCGAGGCGGACCTTCGATAAGTCACCTCTCTGACTCTCGTCCCCATCAAAATCACATATCTAGTACGACAGTGGGCAACAGCATGACCGTCCTGCATTGGTGAGCATCCAAGCCGCCCAAGCTAGGAAATTTCGCGCCTCGGCTGCCATCCTGTTGGTCAATTTGCAACAACGGTCAACTGGAAAAGGTATCGCCCACGAGGGAACCAGTACACGACATGGTTGTAGATCGGGTCGATGGCGCAATGCTCGCTAAGGCAGATGCTGAACCCTAACCCTTGTCTGCCAAACAACAACCCGTTATCCCTTTACCGTGGGGGTGGAAATGTGACGGACGAAGAAATGGCGTCTGATTGCAGTCTGGAAGCTGCATTTCCTTTCTTCTTTCAGTGAAACCTCACGACGAACAAGGCAATCACGGTCCCGAAATGTTTGGGGGAATTGCGGGGTTGAAGCTTCATGTCTCATCAGTTGAGCACGCCATCGA
Organism: Neurospora intermedia; assembly: GCA_037102815.1. Lineage (NCBI taxonomy): Eukaryota > Fungi > Ascomycota > Sordariomycetes > Sordariales > Sordariaceae > Neurospora > Neurospora intermedia. Next base: position 3,111,290 of record BTPP01000001.1, on the reverse strand, counting down.
TTCTCGGGATATCGCAATGGGTTGGGGTCGCTGCCCCAGAACCGGCGACTTCAGTTGGTTGGGGTAGCTTAACCTAGGTACAGAAGGTGTGATGAGAATGGGATGCTCGGTTCTGTTTTGTCGCAACCTCGCGGGCTAATGATCACGCAATCGACACCAGCAAGCAGCACAACCACTATTATAGTAAACATGATGGCGGTCCAGATGGATGTCAACGTTCGTATCGTGTCTTGGACCAGGCAAACAGTGTCATATATCTCCGGTATACCCCCTCTTCTTGTTGATTTTACATTCGCAGCCGTCCGTCACTCACACCTTCAAGATATCCCAATCCTCCCGGCGTGTTGTTTTTGAATTTAACATTTACTCACTCAACCACATCTCCAATTCTCACACACATATACCCTCAAACACAATGGCTCCCGGAATTCTAGTCGAAGAGGCCCAGTCAACCGCGGATGCTTCCCCCTCCGTGTTCAAGCACAAGAACGCCTACCGCAACCAAGACGCCCCCCGCGACATCTTCCCCGACGGTATCCGTACATCGGGCCAGCACCCTCCCCTTTACGACGTCCTTAAGCCCTACTCCGAGTTCCCCAAGGAGATCACCGGCCCGACCGTCTGGAAGCGTGAGGACTTTGTCAACAACCCCGAGCGCTGGGTCCACCCCTTCACCGATGAGGAAGTGCAAGAACTCTCCGACACCGCGGACGCCTTCATTGCCTCCGGCACCCCCCTCACAGGCATCTCGCAGGAAAACTTCCCTCTTCCCAAGCTCGGCAAAGTCCTCACCAACCTCCGCGACGACCTGCTCAACGGCAAGGGTTTCATCTTGTTCAAGCGGTTCCCCGCCGACGTCTGGGGTGCCGAGAAGAACGCCGTCGCCTACATGGGCTTGGGCACCTACCTAGGCTACTTCCTTTCGCAAAACGGGCGCGGCCACGTCCTGGGCCACGTCAAGGACGTCGGCGACGACCCGACCCAGATCCACACGGTGCGCATCTACCGCACCACGGCGCGACAGTTCTTCCACGCCGACGACGGCGACATTGTCGGTCTTTTGTGCGTGCACCGTGCGCAGGAGGGCGGCGAGAGCGATATTGTTTCTGTCCATCACGTCTGGAACACGTTGCAGCAGGAGCACCCGGATGTGGCCGAGCTCCTCACCAAGCCCATCTGGTACTTTGACCGCAAGGGCGAGGTGTCGGAGGGCCAGCAGGAGTGGGTCCGTCAGCCGGTTGTGTATCTGGAGAACGGCGGCAAGGAAAGGCTTTACTGCAAGTGGGATCCTTACTATGTCAGGTCTCTGACTCGCTTCAGCGACAAGGGGCTGATTCCTGCGTTGAGCGAGGAACAGTTGAGGGCAATGCAGATTCTCGAGGAGACGTGCCAGAGGCTGGCGCTGCATATGATTCTTGAGGTTGGCGATATCCAGTTCTTGAGCAATGCACATTTGTTGCATGCTCGTACGGCCTATAAGGGTGAGTCCCTCCTCTTCTTTCTTCTCTTTCACAGGTTTTAGGTGGATGGCTCTGATCAATACTGACTAACACTGTCCAAAACAAAAAAAAACAGACTTCGCCCCTCCTGCTCCCCGTCGCCATCTCCTTCGTCTCTGGCTCGCCACTCCCGAGAGCGAGGGCGGCTGGGCTCTTCCTATGCCTGACAGCGACGAGAAGAAGCGCGGTGGTATCCAGGTGAACAACACCCCTCCCAAGGCTCCTCTCGATGCCGAGTGAAGCGTTGGTTTTGATATGTCTTTTCTTATACTCTACTTCTTCCTCATGTAACAATTTGTTTCCTTCTTCTTTGGACATATGTTCTTTGTACATATGGACGGCGATGACTACCACAGCAGGAATATAAGGAGGGTGTCAAGTCTTGAGGGGGGGTTCCAAGGCTTGACTGGTTTATTAGAGCTGATAACTGGACAAGCCTTGTTGCAAAAGCAAGTACTGTTGGTTGAGGGAGGCCTCTGATTGGCCGGATTTGGGTGTAAAATGGTAAAAGCTTAAGACCCCTTCAATGACCTTCTGAACGGTCACTATGGGGGACTCTTATTTTTCTTTCTGAGGAGGAGGAGGAGGAGGAGGAGGAGGAGGAGGAGGAAGGGGGGGGGGTGTGTGTGTGTCTGGATGAGGCTATTCACACTTTCACTTTGGCGCGAGACTTTTCGCGCGACGGAAAAAAAAGCATTATTACTTAGAATCGAACTGGCGATCTTGAGAAAGAAAGCGATAATAAGAACTATTGAGCCACTGGCCCAGTTTATTACTTGCGAGGTTCATCCTTCTTCCCTATTATAAGGTACCTAGTATAGAGAATGAGTTCTAGAAAGAAGGAACCAAGGAAATACTAAAGTAATGCACTGAAGTTCAATATTTCTAGTGACTACTTATAGCATATCCTGAGATCAACCAATCAGAGGCCTTCTCTACATGACAAGGCTTGTGGAAGGTGCAATACTAGTTCTAGTTACCACAGCGGTATCCAGTGGGGTGCGGGAAGTCTTCTCGGGCTGGGAAGAGTTCCCGTATTTCTTATCGCTCTCAATGTGGGAAGGCTTATTAAATAAGAAGGCTTCTCACTCCGTACAGGCGACCTACAGGGGGTTACAGGTGCTATAGGTGCTGTATGTAGTCGGAATTGGATTGGGTGTATAATTTACAATACGGCTGGTCTGTGCACGTGACGGTCTAGTAAATTTCAAGTATATAGTCAGGTCTAGTATCGGTCCCCGTCCTCGTCCCCGCCCACCCCTATTCCCGGCTCCTACCCGCCCTACTCCTACCCCCCCCCCCCCCCCCCCCCCCCCCTTTCCCCCGGTTCCCAGATCCGGCTCCCTTCCACACTTAGACTACCCAATATACGTACTACTACCCCTTAGCCGCTTGCTCGCCTCGTACATACTTACACCCGTACTACGCGCTAAACTGACTACCTTAAGTCCCAAAATAACTAAGTCCCCAAAAATCTTTAAGTCCCTAAAATAACTAAGTCCCTAAATCTCTAAATAATAAAGTCCTACCTATACTACTACTACTACTACTACCGTACATCCTATTACTATATTTATACTACTACCTCCTCCTCTAATTAATCGAACCTTTACATTTTAGGAAATCGCTCGCTGTATATATTCGCTGCAAATAATAAAATATTAATCGTAGTCCTTATATATATATATTAAGGATATAAAAAGATTTACGTATATATAGAAGGTATTACTTATTAGGGTAAATAAATATTAGTTAGGAGTAGTTTATATTAGTAAAGCTCTTTAGTCGATAGTAGGTAGGGTATATACGAAGAAGGGAATAGACTTACTATTAATAGTAATACAAATATAATAAAAGTTAATATAAAAAAACGAATTAAATTAGCGAAATTCTTCAAAAAAAGTTATACTATTATAGGAGGGACGGAAGACTTACTAAAATGTTTATATATAATATTATATAAAGAATACCGCTTAAAATCTTAAGGAAATAGTTATAGAAACTATTAGTATAGAGGTTATTTATTATATATATATATAGTACAATAGACTTATATTCGGAATATTTTAGAATAGGTATAAATTCTAATCTACTTATAAAATGCTAATATCTTTAATTAGGACTATATATAAGTAAATAAGTATAATAGTAGGGATACTAATAATAACCGCATCGTCGGGCTTCTTATATAATATCTCTAAATCGAGAATCGTATACCTAGTATATATATATTCGACAGGTATCAATACTACAAAAATATACTCGTTTCGAAGGTATTTTAGTATAAAAATATAATTAATTTTGCTAAAGTATTTGGTATAGCGCCGTTTGTATTAAATAAATTAGCCGGGATTGAATATAAAGCGTATATTTTCCCTAGTAAAAAAGGGTCAATTATTAATAATCTATATATAAATATAGTACGTATCTCTAGCTCGCTTTAATACTATAGTAATAAAGTATTAAGATAGAAGAATATTTATTAATATAAATTAATAGAAAAAGATACCAAATTTATAGTTTAATAAAATCCGATCGTAGGATTAAAATATTATTAAAATCTCTTATATTTTATATAAATCCTACTGGTATCTCTCTAAACTAAAACGAAATCCCTAATCCTATACACTATTAAATTATATAGAATTAAAATTAGAAGGTAGAAGACGATAGTATTTTAATATAAATACTGAGAACCGTTATAGCTCTATTTATAGTTTCCGGTATTTTAATAGTGTATATATACGTAAAGTTCAAACTAGCTTTTACTTCGAAAGAAATAATAATTATTTAATCCTGTACTAGAAATTTATACTAAATACTATTTTAGTATTGTAGTAACGAATAAAAGCCGTCGGGAGTATTATTTTGTCGTTTAAATTTCTATACTATTGCTAACCTACTTTAAAAGTATTACCGAGCATTTATTACTATACTTAAATTCAATTGCTAAGAGAATTATATAAAGAAAATAGTATATACCGGTCTATAAACCCAAATTTCCTAAACTATAGGATATACTATATTTTAAATACAAATAGAAAATACTAGTCCTTACTATAATTATAATAATACGCCTCGCGAATAAACCTCTAGAATATTAGTATAGTAGTGAGGATATTTATACGTATAAGTAAGCGTCTCCCTTCGTTAGCCAAATACCAATATTAGTTAATTTCCTTCGTAGGGATCTTATTAATAGTAGTCGGTTTTAAGTATATATTGTTCGTAGATTAATTAATATCTACTTCGTACTCTACTTCCTCTTCTAATTAAATCTCCGCCGCTAAGGATTCGTTTATATTATTCTAGTCCGCGCACAATAGTATATAACTAAATAAATGCGGGTATTTATAGTACAACTCTTATATTTCGGTTATAAATTTAGGATTATCGAGCTTAAACGTATTTTAAAGTACTAGTTATATAATTTCCTAGAAGTTTAACTTCGTAAGTAGTACTTTTTCAATATTCGAATAATTCGTTTTATAAATACAAATTTTAAAATACCTACGTATAAAAAAATAAGGTTGTTAGAATTGTACAACGAACAATAGATATAGGGTAGACGGGAAGTAGGAATAGAAATTTTACCTACGTACGTATAGCCCAATGCGGGTTACGTATATATAATTTAGTTTTTTAAACTTTGCCGAAATACGACTAAGTCCTATTAGGGGTAAAGGCAAAGCGTCTCCTCCCGCTCAACACCCGACTTACTAATAAAGATTCTTACTAATTAATATATTATAATTAATTAGCAGTGTATACTCCTCTACGAAATCCGAAAAATAAATACTAATATAGATATTTGGCCGTAGTATATCGTTTAAATATTATAATAACTTCTCCTTTTCTTATAATATCGGTTTAGCTTTATCGTCGTTTAGAATAATACTACAAAATCCTACGATAGATTTCGTAATAAATCCGGCAATAATCGAACCTACTATTAAACCCAACCCGAACGATATTTTCGAAGTAAATAAATATAATTAATTAAAGAGGTATCGACTATAAAAAGTAATATCTTTTATAGTACAGCGTTGCTTAAGGGTTATATTACAGCCTATTATAATAATATAACCTTTAGCGATAGTTATAATAGTTTCGATAATTAGCTCGATTAGATTACGTCCTATTTGTTATAGGGCTAGCGCCTGGGTTATAGACTCTAGTCTTTGGACTAGAGCTGTCGTTAGCCACAGTGGCGCAGAGTGCGCAGCCCCGATGAAAACCTCTGCGCCGGTGGATCCGTATTTTAAATAGACTTTTCCCTCCTTTATAGAACTTTAATCAAGCTATACGACTAGCACCCGTATTAACCGTACTATCCCTATTACATTAGGTTCTATTAACCGATAAAACCGATAAATTAAAATATACCGTAACTATAGTAGTAAGGGCAATAATACACTATATCGAACGTAGAAAAAGCAATGTAATAGGCTAAAGCCTAGCGAATATAAAGAAAGAGAGACAATTTTATTAAAAGTATCTTTACGAGTGCAGCGTTCGCCGACGCTATTAGAATTACTATTAGCACCCTGCTTATAACCTAGGGAATATAGAACAACCCCTAAATAGTTATTTATATAATTACTACTACCTTTAGTATTATAATTAGTATTACCCTAGAAGCCGCCCCTATTACCGCTCCTAATATTAAATATAAGAATATCCGGTGGCTAAAGTAGGATAGATCTACCTTAACCTTTTCCCTATTCCTTATGCAGTTACACTTTATATACGAAGAAGAGAAAACAATTAGAACGATCTCTAGCGATAGATCGGAATAATTAATATTATTTAACATACTCCCTAGCGATAAAATAATTAAGGTAGAAGCTTTCTAGTACTACAATTATACTAATAATTCCTACCGTCCTATTAATTAATTTAATTACTTAAAGTTAATCTTTAGTAATAAAAATAAAAAGTAATTCGTATTAATTCGCCTACGAATTATTTACTAATACGAGAATTAGAGCTTCGCCAATTTCTTCCTAATCTTTAAGGAGAATTTTATAAAAGTAGGAAATTTAATATAGGAGGACGAATTCCAATTCGTTTAGTTAGATATTTCTATATTTAACGCTCTATATAATTAATTAATTTTGGTCCGTATACTTAAAACTTACGACCAATATATAGAAAATTTGAAAAATATTATTTAAAGGTTCGAAGCGAGCCGAACTTTCTACAAGCTTAATAAAAGTAATAAGGGGGTTATTAATTACCGTTAGAAGTCTTTCCCCCAACGAGAATAAATTATAAATTTACCTTCGAAGGATATTAATAGCGATATATTAATAATAATAAGCGTTATTAAGATTAGGAATAAGAGTTATAATAAGGATACGAAGTATATTAAATAGGTCTTTTAAGAGGAATATAATAAGCGGCGTTTAGCCGGACTTTATTTGCATTATAGTATTAGCGGATATATAATTAGCGGCTATATATATAAACCGGCCTAACGTTTTAATAGAATTAGTATTAGAATTATTAAATCTTATATTAATCTATTATTAAAAGATATTAAAAATTCTTCCTTAGAGGGGTCGGGAAAAGAATAGTTCCTATATAAAGCCGGGTATAGGAGTAGATAGGAGTATTAAGTAAGGAGGCAGGAGCTTCGAACTTCCTAAATCCTATAGAAATAAATATTATTAAAATCCCTATTACTATTAATAATAAAAATTAATTCTATACCCTCGTTAATAAAGGTTATTAATACTATACTACGATTAGTAAGAGAGTAATTAAAAAGTTAAAGATTTTAGTAATTCCAATTCCCCGGAGATAAATTAGAAGCGCCTCCGCTAAAATAGAAAGTATAGAAATTAAGAGTATCGTTTATTTTAAAATAAATATTTACAATTATAAATCGGTTATTTATACTTACGTAATTCCTAAGCTAAAATTCCCTATAATATTGGGAAAGCCGTAATTAACCGCAATAAAAGCCTATTCAGTCCCATATAAATATAGACTCTAATATAGAATAGCCGGATATTAAATCCCACATTTAAAATATACGCCTAAAGGGTCTTCCCTTCGTACGATAGAGATTAGAGAAGCCGTTTATTATTTAACTACTACCTTTATAGTTATATTAAACCGGATTAAAAAAAAGAACGGTAGAGAAGTAGCGGAAATAATAATATTTATTATTAATTTACGAAACGTAGAGAAAGTTTTTAAGCCTAAAATCGACCTTACCGACGAAGAACTAAAGAAGAGGATTCCTATTAATATATACGATTTACTTTACGTATAAAAATAGTCAGAGGCCAATAAAGTTAATTTATATTACCCTAGTATTAATTATAGGGTGGAAGTAAAGAAGGACGAATATAATAAAAAAATACTACTACCCTACGAACTATTCTATAGTATATTAAGAAACGAACTCTTAATATTAAAGAAGATACTTAGAGACTTATTTAATAAGGGGTTTATCTATACTAGTAATTCCTCAGCCGTAATATTAATCCTCTTTATTCGGAAGTCCGGTAGAGGGTTATAATTTTATTATAATTACTAAATTTTAAATATTATTACAAAAGTTAATTATTACCTACTACCTTTAATTAAAAAGATTTTCCGTATTATAATTAAAGTAAAGTAATTTATTAAAATAAATATAATATAGGCGTTCTATAAAATCCGTATAGCCGAAGGAAAGGAAGGGAAGATAGCCTTCCGTACATAATACAGCCTTTTTAAATAATTTATAATACCCTTTAGGTTATTAAAAGTTCTAACGACCTTTTAACGGTATATTAATAGTATTTTTAGTAATTACTTCAACAATTTCGCTTTAACTTATATAAATAACATATTAATCTTTTCGTCCGGGTTGAAGAAAGATTATTTAGAGAAAGTTTGTAAGGTAATAGAATAGCTAACGGTAGTTAGACTCTATTTAGACCCTAAAAAATACAAATTCGCTATTAAGAATATAAAATACCTCGGTTTTATAGTCGTTATAAGTATAGGTATTTAAACGGACTCCGAAAAGATTAAAGCGATTATAAATTAGGAAGCCCCGATATTTTAAAAGGGAGTAAAGAGTTTTTTAGGCTTTATAAATTATTATTATATATTTATTAAAGATTTTTTTACAGTAGTAGGACCGTTAATAACGTTTATAAGGAAGGAGGTCCCTTTTAAATAAATTATTAAGTATAATATTATATTTCGAAAATTAAAGAAGTTATTTATTAAAGCTCCTATTCTTATATAATAGGATCCCGATTTACCTATATTTTTAAAAGCGGACTATAACGGTTATAGGTTAGGTAGTATCTTTACTTAGGAGAAAGATAGTAAGAAGACCGCAATAATATATTACTCTTAAAAATTTACATTAACCGAATGTAATTATTCTATTTATAATAAGGAGATACTAGTAATTATCTAGTATTTAGAAGAATAGTTAATAAAGTTTAAAAATTATAAAAAATTTATTATTATAACCAACTATTAAAACTTCGAATATTTTATAGAGAAGTAGAAGTTGTCTAAACGCTAAATATATTAAGTTAAACTATTTTCGAAGTTTAATTTCGAAATCTAGTACTACTTAAGTAAATTTATTATAATATTTAATACTTTATTTCGGTAGGATTAGGATAAACCTAACGAAGGAGATACGGAGGCGAAGGAAATATAGCTAATCCCTTAAGAGGTTTTTAAGAATTATATTTATATAGTAGCCTCCTTTATAATTACGGGAGAGGGTATAAAAGTATTTGAGAATTTAGATTTATAATAATTCTACAAGAAGGTAGCTTAATAAAATACAATCTATTAGAACGTCCTCTAAACTATTACTAATAACGATTAAAATTTACTTATTATAATTTAAGGTTTAAAAATACAATTAGGCGAATATTTAATTAACGGTTTAGGAAGGTTGTATTATAAAGGCCGCGTTTAGATCCCTAGTACTCCAATTATTATTAAAGTAACTATCCTTTATATATTATTAGAGGATTTGGAGAGAAATGTTCTACGTACGCGCCTTATTTAAGGGATATACGATTTAATTACCTTTAGTTACTTAGGGAGAGAAGGTACAATCTATATTATTAATAGAGATTTTTACTAGCCGTTAATAGGTATTTATATTCGTCGGTTTATAGCTAATTATAATACTTATAGAAGAGTAAAGTATTAGAGAGATTAAAAGAGAGGACTATTTAGACTATTACTAATTTTAGATTAGTTTTTTAGAAATATTTAGATGGATTTTATTATTAATTTACTATCCTTAGGAGGCTACGTAAACCTCTTAATAATTAAAGACCGGTTTAATAAAATAATAATTTTAGAGTTTATACCTACTATAAAAGTAGGAGCGGTCGTTAAAACTTTTTTATAATACTTTATACGCTACTATAGTTAGTTTAGATTTATTATTAGTAATAGGGGTCCTAATTAGATTAATAATTTTTAAAAATACCTTTATAACCTCCTCGGGGTAGAATAATAATTAAATATAGTATTTTACTTTTAGACCAACGGCGGACTAGAACGTATAAATTAAAAGGTATAAATATTTTTAAAAATCTTTGTAAATTATATATAGAATAACTAAAATTATTAGTACCCTACTATATAGTTAGTAATTAATAATAAAGTAAGTACTACAATCGGAATATTTTTGTTCTTCGCTACCTATAATTATTATTTATAGTCCCTTATAGTAGTCGTTATCTAACCTGTAGGAATCGAACCTATAGACCTTTAGAAGAGAATTAAAGGTTTTATTATACAATTATAATAAATTACAAATCTTTATTAAACGATAATAACCGTTTTAGTATAGGATTAAAAACGCTTTATAAATTGTAAGAGATAACCGGCCGAAGTATTTAAAGAAGGGGATAAAGTTTAGCTAAATTTTAAGAACTTCTAAACCGAACGTCCTAAAAAGAAGTTAAATTAAATATATACTAAATATACGGTTTTAAAAGTATTTAACCTATATATAGTAAAATTTACCGACTTTACTATAGGGGTTTTTAATAAATTCTATATAAATCTCCTATAATATATTCGAAATAATCCTCTACTAGGATAAATCATTATTAATCCTTAACCCCTAATTATTATAATTAATAGCGAGAAAGAGTATTTTATAAAGGAGATCCTATACTATTAAATAAAGAAAGGGCGTAGAGAAGCGTTAGTAAAGTGGGTAGGATAGGTAGAATAAACTTAAGAACCCTTATAAATAGTAATTAACGCTATAGTATTAAATTATTTCGAAATTAAATATAATTTAATTATTATTAATAATAGTTTAGTAGAATATTTTATTATAGAATATAAAAAATAATAATATTAGCTACAAAGGAGAAGGAAAGGGATAATATTAATATTGAGTTTTACTACTTCTTTTAATTCTTCTATTTATAATTATTACTAGCCTTTAATATATTTATTCTTACTTATAGAACTATTATACTCGCTTATAACGCCTATAATTCTTAAGGGGAGGTTGCCGCCGATAGGGGGGAGGGGGGTAGGGGGGACGCCGCCTCTATATAATAAAGGTATTTGTAATTGAAAAGAAAAAAAATTAGTATTAATATTTTGGAGAGGGAATAAAAACGGAAAGAAAGGGGTAGGAGTAATATACCGGTCGATAAAGGCCTTTTTATATAATTCGATAGTATTCTTTTAAATATTTATATAGTAATTTAAATTATTTTTTACTATTATTTTAGCCGAGCGGCCTATTGCCGCCTCTTAAACGGTAAATATACGTATAATTAGGGGCGATACCCGGTTATATTATTTATTATTATTATAATAGTTTACGTATATAGTATAACCGGGTATTATAAAATACGTTCGCTCTATATTAATATAAATAATATAAAAAATAGTTGATTCTTTGTAGTCCGATTATAATAAAGGGGTTAGCGATGAAATAACGGCGGGGTAGAAATTTGGGGAGAGTGGAATATAAAAAAAAAAAAAAAAAAAAATTTATATTTCGCTAATACTTCTTAATAACTTTTAAATTAGAGGGGGTAGTAGTAGCGGGACGGCGGGGGGTAGGAATAGCAGTGGGAGGGGAAGAGTACGCGGGGGTTTAAGGAGGGGGCGTTAAGGGAGATAAACGTTAGGGGGGAGGGCTAGCGAGTAAAAGGCGTTAGGAAGAGGGGCCGGCGGGCGAAATATTAGGGCGAATAGAAGGAGGGCCGGTAAATGAAGAGTTAGGAGGGGCGGTAGATATTAGGGGGCTGGAGGTTGGGGTAGGGGGAAATAGTATATAGTAAAATATTTAAGAATATTAGGGGGGTCGGAGGCAATAGATAGGTATTAGATAGAGAAGGGGATAATATTATTTACTTTAGGGGATTAAATTACCGTTAGAGAAAAGAAGAGAAGAGGGAAAAGTTTAAAAAATAAAGGAGAGGGGGATTATATATACGAATTTAGGTAGGTGTAAACGTTTAGATAGGGCGCGTACGTTTAAATTGCAGCTTACTACCTATTATTACTTACTGTTCTCTAATATTTAATATTATAATTATAATACTAAATAGAAAGTACGATTATATTAGTTAATAGTATAAGAAATGAGTTTACAATTGAAATAAAAATTGCGAACGTATAAGAGACCGATTATAACGGTAGGTAGGAGAGGGGTAGGAAGGGGGGAGGAGGGGGGTAATATTATAGGGCTAGCGCCCGGGTTATAGATTTTAGTCTCTAAATTAGAACTATTATTAATTATAATAGTATAGAGTGTATAGCCTTAATAAAAACCTTTGCGCCGGTGGATCCGCATCTCAAATAGACTTTTCCCTCCTTTATAGAACCTTAATTAAGTTATACGACCAGTACCCGTGTTAACTGTGCTGTCCCTGTTACACTATTTCTACCTTTACCTTATTATAGAATACTTTCTATATATACCTCCTTTTTAACTAGTTTAATAAAAATACCGGAGTTATAATAACCTATAGCCCGTAATAGGATATTTTGTAACTCTATAGATAATAATAAGGGGATTATAGACGTTTAGCTCCCGGTAGAAATAGTTAGGTACGAAGCTCTATAAAATATTCTATTCGAATTACCTTAGTTAAAATCCCGTCCTAGAAAAGGTAATATATTAAATTGGCTACCCTATTGAATTCCAAATAAGTTGGATCAATAGGGCGTATCAATACTAAATCCAATACCGGACTTAGGGAGGCTAATAGAGGGTTAAGCCTCACTATACCCTATTACTTACTATATATTTCGATATACGTCTTATATTTTAATAAGGATATTTTATATTATATTTCTTTTAATTAAAAATAGAATTAACTTAATAAAATAGTATCGACGTTAAACTAAGTATTAACTATAGTAATACGCTTACCGCGGGCGCTAGGTATATAGTAGCATTAATAGAATTTCTTCGTACGAAGTCCCTTAAGACCGGAATTTTCGGCTTACTAAAGTATATCCCCAATATAATATAGGGTATATACATATAATCGAATTTTCCAGCCGTTTATCTCTACAATTATACTACTATCTAAATACACTATTATACGTAGGGCCTTAATAATATTACTAAAATTGGAACTATATAGTCTAAATACAATTAGGAAAATACTATTAGGACGAATGTATTCTATTTCGGAGAGGCTAGTAAGAGTAAAATAATAGTCTATTAAATTATAGTATAAATTTTAAAAAATACTAAAATTATTAATAAAATCTAGGTATAGTAATAAGAAGACTAATAAAATACCTAGGCGGGTATTATCCTATTCTTATTCGAATGTTTAGCGCCCGAAAATCGTAAGTTCGAATTCGGCCCGTAAAGGATGCTTATAGTACAAAGGAGTAATATTCCTATTGGTTAATACTATTTAGCGGTATATATACTACTTATCTCCTTAGGGCTAAAATATCGGTTCGTTGTACTTTTTGAACGGTTGAACCGGCACTGTCTTTATTGGCTTAAAACCTAGATCCTTATAACTTTCGCTAAAATAACGGTCTATATATATACCGGTATCTATATATAAATATATATAATATTCTAGGATATATATAATATTGAATATTAGAATTAATTCTTTAGTCTAGTGCGGAGGGTCTATATTAGCGGTAATTATATAGATCCGTTCGTCGTTATATCGAAGTACTTTTTAGATTTACAATACTAACTGCTCCTTATTTATAATATAAAGACTAGATTAATAATTATACCCTACGCTATATACCTAACTAATATAAATATTATAGATTTTATTAATATTATCTAAAATAGTATAGTATTTAAGAGGGTAAATAATAGAACTACAATTTATATAGTAGTAATAAATCCAATTAGACGGAAAAATACAATTTTTTTTCTTACTATTTTTAATAATATATATATACCTCCCTAAAGTGCTACGGATAGACGATAGTTATAAACGTAAGTAATATAACTCGCGGGGTTTATCTATAAAAAAACCGGGTCTAAAGTAAATCTTCTTCCCGATATTTGAAGCCGCAATATTTTTAAATATAATTAGTAGGTCGAAAAACGTAAGTTTTGTTTAAATAATAGGAAGGTTCTTGGTAAATGTATTAATATTTTTGTATTGGTTTTGGATTTTCTTAAATTCTTCCTTAGCCTTCTTTAGCTCGCTAGCGGCTACTTTTATATTGGGATAGGAAAATAACTTCTTATCCCTTATAATTTTAATTACTTTTTTCAATATATTATTAACTATACTTTTAGTATTATAAATATATTTAACTATTTTAAATTAATATTGTTCTATTAGCTTCAATAAGGTAGGGAGAGTAGGGAGTTTAAGGATATTCAATAAAATCTTAGCCTCTCGTATATTTATTATTAATATCCACTTTCGTATTCGATCTTTCAATATCGAGACCTATTTTAGGAATTTTAAAATCACGTTCGGGACTTATCTGTTATTACCCTTAATTTCGAATAAAATCTCCCTTAATAATATTTAATTCTTACAATTTATATTAGTTAAATCGGTATATATCGCTAGGAGTTTCGCAACCCTAGAAATTTCAATCTCCTTATTCTAATAAGTTAGGATTAAGACCGATATATTAATAGGATTTTCCTTTAATTTAAATATAAGTTCGGGTGGAATAACTTCCTCCTAAGGTTCGTTAAATACTATAGATTCTAGTAGAGGCTTATAAGTACCCTCGTATAAATTAGCGCCAATTACCTCTTCGAATCCGAGAGTAGTCCGACCGGTAGTAATTACAATATCCTAAAGATTGCTATTACGAATATTATTAAGGTCTATAAGGCCTAAAAAATTGTTAGTATTTTTTTATTTTTTATTTTTTCCCGAAAAAAAATAATTATAAATTTTACTAACCTTTATCCTTAATATCCGTATCACCTTTATTAAGAGTTTCGCTAATTCTATTTATAAAATTCTAATTTATATTGTCGTTATCGTCGTTGTAATTACCTATCCTAGTACCGAAGTTATTATATATCTTATTAGTAGCTGCTTGGGAATTATCCGGTATACTAGTAGTAATAATATTAAAAGGGAATTGTTTTATAGCGGCTTTAATTTTACGGACTTATATAGAGAGTATATCCCTACGAGCGGCGCCCCCGAGCGTAATACATTGCCTTTTATTTGAAAAAGTATTACGGGCCAATATATTGAGAGATTAAATGAATTAAGTTGTTAATAGTATGGGATAGAGTAGTAGTAAAGAATTAATTAATTAATAGAAAATTTAAAGATTTTTGTATTGTTTGAAGATGAAAATATTTTTACCTATTAATTCTTAATTAGATAGGAAGATTTAGTTCCGTTTATTTTATAGTGGGTAGAATTTCTACTTATATTAACCGGGTAACTAAGTAACTTTAAAATATTAAACAATATTATAATATTAGACTATATTACTAGAAGTATTTGTATACCTTCCAATTTCTCTCCTATTCTCCGTTTACTTTTACTTTTATCCTATTTAGTTTGAATTTAAACGAATAAATACGGGGTTATAAAGCTAGATTTTAACGTATATAAATTTTAGATTTTATTACCCCTCTTCTTCCTTTCTTCCTCTCTCCTCTCCCTCTTCCTCTCCCTCTTCTTTTTTCTCTCCTTTTCTTATTATTAAATTAAGTAATCGTTGTTATTATTTTCGTAGTCTCGCCTTTTTTTTTGATTTTTATTAAGAATAAGAATAATAATAATAATAATATTAATATTAATAATAATAATATTATCGCTATATTTTCGAATAATAATCCCGCCCGCCCTCCTCGCTCTAACCGCTCCAATATTAGCGCGGTCGGCCAAATTATTAAAAATGCTAATATTTAGGTAAAACTTAGATCAATTTATTTTTTTTACCTTTTTCCAATAAGACTAACTAAATTCTTAGTAATTATCCGCTCCCCTCCTTCCTATTACCCCGGCCGTTTCCCGTCTACTACCCGGCGGTTCTAGCTCTAGTGCGCCGTATACCCCTAATTAGCCTATATTATATACGAAGGGCGGTTCGACTATTAAAGGGTTAGTGGCAAAATTCGGCAAGATTATTAAAGAGAATTAACCGCTATATTTTTTGCCAATTATATACAATAATTATATTAAAGTCTATAATTATAAATTTTATATCGTTAACTATCGCTAGGACGTTAATTCTAACCCTCTAAGCTTCGATAATATTAAACGGGTTAAAAATAGTATTATTAAAAAATACTTCGAGCACTTGGTCATTTATTTTTTAAATAAGCTAATACTATTAACTATAAAGAGTATATTCCTTAATATTAGTACTAATAATATAATATTTAAGGAGTTTTACAATTACGTAGGTATAATGTATAATAACCTTAAATATAAGCTTTTACTCTAATACTTCTACGTAAATTTTTTTTTTTTTTTTTTCTTTATATTTCTTTCATTTGTCTTTTGAATTTTTCTAATATGAATGTAGAATCAAGCACTTCTATAGCTCTAGGATTAGGGTTAGAAACCCGACGGCGATTTTCGTATCGACCTAAATATTTGGGAAAAAATACTATAAAATGACGAATATATTAAAAATTGGATTTATAGCCGTATTAATAAGTCTCTATATAATACCTACTATAAACCCGTAGCCCAAATCCTACTATAGTAATCCAACTTTGCTAGTAGAAAGGGTAAGCGCTAGTACTTCTTAAAGATTAATTTAGCTACTATTATAGTCGCCGTTATTAAAATCGCCGCCGTTGAAAAAAGGCTTAATTTAAATATTCGTTAGCACTTCCGTATCGGTAGCACTTAGAAAAAAGATAGGACTTTACAGGACTAATTATTTAGCGTTTTTAATAATCTTTTAGTATATTACAATTTTAAGAAAATTAAAGTTAGCGAATTTACTTAGGATATTACCCTAATTATTTTTAAAGATAATATTATAGAACCCCCGGTAGAAATTATTTAAAGATTCAATAAAAATATTATTTCTAATTTATCCCCTCCCCTAATAGATAAAGAGGAAAAGAATATTTATAATACCTCTCCTAAAACTATTACTACTACTATTATTACTATTACTCCTACTATTAATACTTTAGTTATTACTATTATTATTTCACCGTCCGGACACTATAATGTCTCGTCCTAAAATTCGTAATAATAAATTCCTCCTTCTCTCCGCCCTAATAATAAACCCCTCGGTTTAAACCTCCCTTCTAACCGCTAAGGCTTTCGTACCCCTTCTTTTCGTCCAACTTCCAACTATTTAAATATATTTATAGATTGCGGTTTATAATTTAATAGTACCCTCTATTACTATTGTAGTACTCCGGCTTAGAGTAATATTATATCTCCTATTTAGTTTTTTTATAGAATTAATAGTACTTTAGCTAGTATTATTGAAAATTATTTACCTACTTACTCTATTAATCCCTACCTATCTTCCCCTTTAACTATACCTAAATTAAAGTAGTATTTTCAATAGTAATTTAATATAAGACGGGAGTAAGAGGATAAGAGACGTTGAACTAAGGATATAAGAAGGTAAGTTGAGTAGTAGCGATAGAAGTAGAGGAAGTAATAAGAGAAAGAAGTTAAAAAAGAGGAAGTTCGTTGTAAGTAAGATATAGACAAGTATTTGGCTAAAATTTAGAGGCAGCAAGAAGCTAATCGTTAAAAACTACTATAGTAATAGTAATAATAATAGTAATAATAATAGCAACAATAATAGTAACCTTAATAACCTTAGTAATAGTAGTAATAGTAGCAACCTATCTCTACTCCCCCCCCTCTCCCTAAGGTTACTCCTATCCCTATCCCCGGCTATATAATACTTACTACTACTAGTCGTAGTATTACTACTTCTCCGTTCCCTATTACCTCCTCTCCTATTACTACCCCCTCTCCTACTACTATTCGTAATTGTAGTCGGGGTCGGGGTGCTGCCGGTAGTCGTACGCGCGGCCGTAGTCGTAGTCGGGGTTCTCGGGGTAATATTGGCGATAGTTAAATTAATAGCTTATATAATAATAATAATAATTTAATTAGTACTACTAAGGATATAATATTAACGGACGAATTGGAGGTTAATAGCAGCAGTATATCGCCTTTAGAGTAATAGGAGGAGTTTATAGTATTTTATTATACCGGTTATCACTAAGTAGGATTTTTTTTTCTTTTCTTTTTCTTTTTTTTATTACCTTTAATATTTGGGCGGGACTTTAGTATTTTGCCCCTGAAATAGGCTTAGTAGTCTGTGCGCTGGTCTTTCGTAGTGTATTGTATAGTATTGGAATCTATCGCCGCGGTACGTACCTCAAAAAGTGTCTGTACGCTCGTAGGTTTTTCGGGTGGCACGGACTATAAACAATTGAACTCTTCTAAAGCAATCATGCATTTAGCGACTGCGCCCTTGTAACTTAGTGCTCTCAATCGGACCTACATCTGGTCCCTATACGTACCACTAATCTACAGCGACTGTAGTGAACAAGAATTCCCATGCAACAAAGATTCCCCCAGCAACAAGACTTCTACCCATTGCCAACCCTACCAAGACTTCCCGCCTCCTGCATTTTCCCACTACGGTATTGGAGGGGTATTTTAAGTGCCCTACTAGGCTTCGGTTTTAGTCGTCTTTTCCTCCTAATCAACCACCCTCCGACTCTTCCATTGAATCCACTTTGAGCACCACGAGTGGTTGCATTAGCGATCCCACCCAGGGAGAGGAGGTGTGGTGGTTCGTTGGCATTAATTTCGGAATAGCATCAATCTTTCCAATCCTCATTGACTATTCCATCGCCTGCCCTCTCGACGGCGAAATGCCTCCTATCTATTATTGAACATCCTCGCCGAACTATCTTCCACGAGAACGAGAACCGACACAATGTGTCGAGACCTACAAAGATATGCTCCGAAAATACATGGTGGAGAAGTTGCTTGAGGGCTGAACGGCACCGAAGTAGTGGGCTGGACTTTTGATTATTGTGTAGGGTTGGGATAGGCTATCTTTGTTGAGGTTGTCTATATTGATTATTAGGATTTGGGAGATGATTAGAGAGGAGATGATGATGATGATAATGATTTGGGATTGGAAGCGATGATGTGAATTGGTGGCCGTACGGTGCCGGCCTTGGGGAGGGAAGAAGTACTGTGGAAGGTGCAGTACTAGTTCTGGTTCTTGGAGGGGTATTTTAGGTGCCCTGCTGGGTTTTAGTTAGTCTTCTTCTTTTCTCCTAATCAACCACCCTCCGATTCTTCCAACGAACCCACCTTGAGCACCACGAGTGGTTGCACTTGTCAAATCAGCAAGGCTTGTTGAAGTGCAAGTGTTGAACCCCCCCAACAAGGCTTGACACGCTGGTGATTTTCCCGCTATTAAGTTAGAGAACAACTTGAAAAAGATTAGGTCGGGGCGCGACATACCTGTCTTGAGTGCACAAAGGACAAAAGGGTATAAAATCAGTTTGCAACTGGTTGGCAAAAGTTCCGCAATTGCCCCAGAACTTGGTAGAATCGTTCTTAACCAGTTCGCAAGGCTCCTCTTTAGTGGCGATGAAGACGATCTTCTCGCACGTCTTACACACCCGATGCAAAATATGGTTGGTGCACATTTTGAATATCCCTTTCTGTAGCTGCGTGGAGACTGATTGGATGTAGGCGGTTATGGTAGTATGAAGGGTAAAAGGGTTGTTGCTATGATTGTGCTTCACCTTTTTGGTGGATTCTCAAAGGTTTTTATATGTGGACGGATGTATCGTAAATCTGCTCAAGATGTGTCAACACGGATCTACCGCAAAGACTCGGGGCACAGGGTTTTAGGTTTCCTGGAAACCAGGCATGATGTATAAGCATACTGCAACATTTATGCCCTCCAACTCCCTTAAGAAAACAGGTAGAAAAGATATAGCACCGGAGGGATAGAATTTACAGTGCTCCGGGGTGGCAACACGACTCACCCGCTTATTTTGGTCGGCATAACATGTACAGAATCGGGCATATGTATGTGGTTTTATGCCTGATTTCCTGGGAACCTAAAGATGGATGCCCCGAAAAAATGCGGTAGTTGGTGATGCATGAGCTTGTCAAAGTTGCGGCAGATGCGTGTCGTCTTGGGCGGGGGGAAGTTTGCGTGCACTCGTTCAATGTTTATCCAGGGGATGGTGGCGATGTTGGATTTGCACATGATGGTCTGGTGGAGGTTATCGATGCAGTGGCTTGTTGGTTGATGATGTCAGTAGTGGTTATATTGTTGGGATTGGTACTGCATGTACTCACCGAAACGAATTCAGTCCTCTCTGCGCTGCTGCTCCGTTATGACTTTGTCGCCGACGTGGCAGTCGGAATAGATGTGCTTCCTGATCAGGTCCTATCCCGGGTAAGGTTTGTTGATACTCATATCATAGGAGCTACATCAGGGTGAGATGACATACCTAACAAACCTCCAACCCGATGATGTAAGTACCCATCCTCTTCTCCCAGGATAGGGAGAGTCTGGGTTGGAAGCTTTTCAGCATTCTCTCGAGGGATCCTGATAATCCCAATGCCGATGTACAGATCTCCCTAAGCATCCTCAACCTCGTCGTTTGGCAGCCCCAGTCAGCGAATATCACCGAGGTTGTTGTGGAGGACATCCTTTCTCCACTACCTTGATTTCATGGCTGACGCGAAGACTTCTGGCGGATTTTTCGTGACGTAGTTTGCAAACCAGATAGATCTCAGCATTTGGCTCTTTACTACTGGCATGTCTTGGTAGCTTCGATGGGATGTTGCAACCGAACTGGATGCTCAGAGTAGGTTCGTTGGAAGAATCGGAGGGTGGTTGATTAGGAGAAAAGAAGAAGACTAACTAAAACCCAGCAGGGCACCTAAAATACCCCTCCAATAACTAGAACAGCATTGCACCTTCCAATGTTTCCGAGATGTCAGTTCTCGATAAACCCAGTCAAGAGTAACTAGAGACCAGTGAGCTTGACAAGAGATTGTCTGCCAGCATGAGTCGCCGAAGCTGCTCTTGCCAAGTACCTTTGATAACTTTTTCTCTTGGGGGTATTCAGCTGTTTTGTGAGCAGCTTCTCGTCCAACTCTTCCGCTCGGAGGGGGGTGTACCCACATCTCGTGTATGTGTTCTTGGAGCTAGATGAGTAGTTGCTGGAAGTCACATGTTCGAGGGGCGGCGGGCCTTCCGATTCTATATCAGAAGATGGAAGGAGACAGGAAGCGATGGAAAACGAAGTTGTCGAGGACCGCGACTTCAGCCTGGGAGACCGGACCTATCCGCCTCTTTTTTCGCCGTCATCCAGCCTGAACTCGATCGCATGCGAAATTGTCGAATCGCGCGGCGCGGTGGGGGGACGACCGTGATGCTACAAAGCACATTTTGTCGGTCAGATCTCTGCCTAACGTCGTGTACGGGCCATAGATGGGTGTCGTGATTACCTATGGAAGCCGAATGTTCTCTGGAGCATTCGGTTCCCTAGGTTGCCTGCCAATGTGCGGCTGTCAACAGGGGGCACTCCATGTAGATTGGTGAACTTCAGCTGGTACAGATTGCTTGTGTTAGTGGAGTGCCCTGCAAGATACACTATAATGTCTCTGACGAAGCACATTCACTAACGGCACTGACAAGAGCCATTACTCACGTTCTGGGATCGGCCAGCCAATGGTCTTACACGCTTTCTGCCAGGCTTCCAGACATGGCGACCCTGGTTAAGAGCGACACGGCGATCTAACTCGCGATGAACGAGCGGAGGATACGAGATAGTAATGGGAACTGAAAAGGATTACGAGCAAAGTGAAAGGGATAATTTTTCGTTTCAGGATGTACAAAGGAAAGCGCAGTGGCCGGGCATCGGCAATGTCCTACTATACCAGGCAACAAACAATCCCCTGTACAATGCGATTCCTGTTTGTTTTGCGAGGCGGCGACAAGGCACACTGCAAGGCAAGAGCGACAGCGTGGTAGCAGACCTCGGTTCCAGCCCGTCTCTCCTTCGGACCTTCCACCTTTCAAGCAAGCTCCTCAAGCAAGCTCCTCGAGTCCAAAGGGCGGAGTGGAAGCTACGACTTATGGACACAACTGCCATTATGTCTTCAAGGTTGGACGGCGACGGTTCGAAGACGACCAATACGCGATCTCGCTGAACAATAAACCACCACTCGGCGATGAATCTACGCCAATTGCTCAAGCTTGATGGTCTAGGTCCCTCTTGTCTTTTATGATTACTCCCCTCACCTCAACCCTTTCCCGGGAATCCAATTCCTCACCCGGCGGATCCTCCCCCTCTCGCCATCCACCCATCGACCTCAAAGACTGCGGTCTCTCCCTCACCTTCGCTTATCAGTTCAACTGCATCTTCGACCCCATTCTCACAGGCTGGGTCTCTTTTAAGTGCCACGATGCTCATTGTAAGATGTGGATGTTGCAAGGGAGTGAGGAGATAAAGGAGTTGGAGGTTTATAGTTACCTAGTTGGCGGCGGCAAGGTACCTTGAGCGATGCAAAGACGGCCCAATTTGAGTCACGCTTTCTCGATGTAACTAACCATGGCGTATCTCAGTTGGAAGATCTGCTCCGGGTCAGCATCCTACCGCAGAGTTAAATACGTACGCGTCTCGTGGACGGTAAGCGCTACGAGTCCTGGTCATACTCCTTCACAAGTGGAAACTATTCGTACCTGCCTATCGATAGACGAAATAGCTGTAGATAGTCACTGTAGGTGATGCCTCCCTCCAGAATCTGGGGGGTTGCTGGCAAAGATGGCCTGGCCGGGTAAAGCTCGGGAGAAAGGAAAGATTGCTGGTATGGGCTGACACTGCCTTTGTGGTGGGATGGTTTCACCTTCCCTTTTTGGCCTGCCATGGTGCGTTAGTTTCCAGGGCTGTGTTGTTCAAGTATCGATGCATGTTGGAACCAACAGACACCTTTCACTCGATTATAACCATTTCCACTTCAACTCGACATTATCAGTCATTCTTCTTCCCATCATCAATCTTTCCACCATGTCCACTCCACCGTTGGCGGACACCAGCGCCGCGTCACAGGCCCCGAACTCTGCACCATCAACTGCATCGCTGACACAGACAATCCCACAGACAACCGATTGGGCAGTCTTCAAGGGCAACTGTCACTGCGGCCGGTATCGCTTTGAATATTCGCTCCCTAAAAGCCATAGGCTCGTGGACAGAGCTTTCAGATGCACCTGCACGCTGTGTTCCATGAAGGGCTACATTTGGCTTCCTCGTTCCTCGAAACCTGACGAGGGCAAATTGACATGGACACGAGGTGAGGGCCGTTTGATCAAGTATGAAAGTCCTTTGGTATCGGATGAGGTGAGTGGACAATGATTCACAAGACGGGCGGGGGTATGCATGAAGTATACCATAGTGCGCGTTGCTGACACTGGACATTTTGAAGTTCTGTGGCAACTGTGGCACAGGATTGCAGGGCATACATTCGCATGGACCTCTGAAGGGACTACTGTTGGTCAATGTGCGGGCTTTTCAGGGTGTCAATATCTTCTTCCTTGAGTAAGAAAGACACTACTTCATATATTGGGCCGTCAACAAACGTCAAGATTCACTAACCGGTCTTCCAGGTCGCTTGTCAAGACAGTCTATCTCGATGACGAAGTAGCTCGAGAACTATTGCCTTGGTCTCCAGATGTCATGTACCACGGTAGGTGCCACTGTGGAACAGTTCGGTTCGAGCTGATGAGGACGGGACGAAACCCGGAAGAGTCATGGCCAGTGAAAGAGGACAATTGCAGTTCTTGTGTAAGAGTAAGAAGCACCTTGTATCTGTATGCGGCCCTCGACAGTTACTAATTGTTGCGCTCACTCAACCTCAGGATGCCTTTATCGGGATGTATCCAACGAGCGACTATGTAATCTTTTCCGATGAAGCATACACCGAGACCTTCGAGTACTTATATAACCAGCGGGCGCACGGTCTTTGTCACTGTGTCACTTGCGGCGTGATGGTTTTCATGATAGTGTATGGGCCTCCCGATCTCGCAGAAAGGCTGAAAAATCTCGAGGAGCGGGATCCTGAGCGATACAAGGTGGTGAAGAAGATTATTGAGGCGAAGCTGAATTTGCAGCCCGTCAACTTGCGGACACTTGAGAGAGTCGACTGGTATGAAATTCGGCAGCGGATCGAAAGAACTGATACAGGAACTGAGGGCTATGTTCTCGCTGATTGAACAAGGCTTCGGTTGGGTGACGGGATGCGGTTGATACGTACCTCTACTGTGTATGTGTTAGCTTACGAGTGACCACGTTCTATGTGGTCTCGCTTTGACAGTCCTAATATTATGCGCGGTGACTTTTCTATCTAACTCGCAAAGCCTTCGAAAGCACCAGTGACTGATGACCTAGCAAGAGACTGTTGGAAATTTCTAGAGTTTTGTGTCGCGTCGGCGCCCCTCCGATCATCACGATATTCCCCGGCTGTATTGCTCGCTGTTGCAGGCTTGAGGCTAATACGTAGACTAGATTTCAAGGATCAGAGTATCGCTCAAGCGGACACAACGCCGTACCTGATCAACCCCATGATTGCACCAAGAATAATTGCTACAGGTGCCTTGAGGTTGAACCATCGCCCACCGACGTAGCTCGTCGCCGTTACCACGACCCACCATGGGTCAGCGCCCAAGCTCTTACCATACTGAAAGCCCTCATCGATGTAGCCAACACACCAAATCCGGTAAACGGCGGTATAGATCAGCCCGACTGCGCTAGCATTCACGCCCCTGAGCACAGCCTTTACCCATCTTTTGCTCCTCACCGCACTCCAAATCCCCATTGTACCATGGACCAAGATCAAACCCGGGCTGAAAATGCCCACCCAGGCGAGGACCGCACCTGCTACCGGGTTATTACCGCTGCCGATGGCGGTCAAGGCCCCTAGGAACACGGCAAAGTTGAAGTTGGGCCCTGGGAAGGCCTGGATCAGAGCAAGTCCGATGAGAAAGTCGCGGGGGTTCACCCAGCCCTCGGCAACCACGTATTCCCGCAACAGAGGAATCACGACAGGGCCGCCGCCAAAGATGATTGTTCCGGCAAGATACATGTTGACGAGCAAGTGGTACAAGAGGGGAAGTCCAGGCGGGTTCGGGAAGACGCCGCGAGTGACCATGACGGCAACAAAGGTGGCGAAGAAGCAAGCGACGATTGCCGTTCCAATTTTCCAGGAAAAGTCGAGTCGAAACTCAGTTGGAATAATGCGTGGTTCACTTTCGGCCGTGGAGGACGACGTGGATGCTTCTTGTTCGGTGACGGGAAGATCGGACAGCTGCGACTGTTGTCCGGCTCTTGGTCGGGCACCGAAGCTGCTTGACGCCGTCGCTGTTGCCTTTGCCACATTCGACAATTCGATGCTTTCTTCGTCATCGGCACTGTTCCTTCGCCCTTGCCCCGCGGCATTGTTATCGTTACCCGCATCTGAAGCTGATCCGGGCCACTTTCCAAAAGGCCATGCCCTGATGAGCTTGCCCTTCAGATTCGTACCAAAACCAACAATGGCCGAAACGGGTTGATGCATCCATCTCAAGTCATGTACAAGTGTCGCGATGCCAGATGCTAGCATCAAGACCGGGAAGTACCAGAGGGCATTGTACAGCATGCCGGCAGTAGCGCCGAGGAAGACCAGGATTCTCGTCAGCCGGTCCGTGATGGCCTTTTCGGATAGTTCGACGGCAGCAAGGGCAATGACGCCGACAGTACCGGCGTTAAGGCCCGATAAAAGAGCATATACCGGTCTCGGAAGGGTTTCGTCAATCTTTGAAACGCCGACAGCGAGCGCGTACATGCCAATGGCACCCGGTAAACTGGTTTGCGTCTTATTAGACTCGTCGTTCACGGTAGGTACTTAGGTAATCTTGTGTGAATGTTCGGATGCTGTCTGTGACTTACCTCCACAACAGGAAGCTGAACACGGCGGCCAGGAATCCGTCTTGTATCAAGTTGATACAGTACAACATCTTGGTGCTGCCTGGTCCGCTGAGGGCCTGCGAGACGCTGAAGAGCTCTTGGTATACCTGCTCGTCGATCCATTTGGTCTTTTGCACGAATTTGTCGTTGAACTGTTATCGTCTTCTCGTTAGCCCCTAGACTTGCAGGTTTGTCAAATTTAAGCAGACTAATTAGGTCGCCGCGGTTCAGGCCGTTTCAGTACAGGCCGCACTCACTATCCTGAAGTGGACTGGTGGCCCACCAAAAGCCGTGAAGCCCAAGTGCCAGTTAACTCGGAAGACCTTCCAGCTTCGCGATGCCAGTGCTCTCGCACGGCTCGTGAAGTCGATAGATACTGGAGGTTGAGGTGACATTGTTATCGCACGAAACCCCCCCCTTTCGTCCCTCGTCGTTCAATGTATTGCCAGTGGTAGAGATAGTGGTGAGGTCCCCGCTCGAAGCTTGGTGATGTTTTCGTGGTGGTGTTGTGTTTTAGTGGTGCGGGGTTGCACTATATGCTGTATAAATGGTGCGTATTGGCCCCTGCTGAGCTCTGTATCCTCTCGGTAAGGTATGTTTTGTTACCTACTTCAGTTGGTGTTACAGTGGCTCGGATCTTTTTGACAGGGCCAGCGTGCTCCTACCGGGCATCCACCGTTCCTGTTACGGACCCCAAAAAGATGATGATGATGGGCAAATGCAGTCGTCAAGTGTTGGAGGGGGGACGGCAAGATAAAAGAGCTCTATAGTAGCGTCCATTGTTAACCCTGAAGCACGCCTTCCATGTAAACAATGTCGCCACGTGCGTGCTTCAATGGGCCAGAATGAATACCGAGCCTCTTGGGGCTTGGTGGACATCTTCCCCCCTGTCACCATGGAATGTCCCCTACAAGTGCAAAGCCCCGTTCTGCAAACACATACATGTATAAAGTGGCCTATAAAGTACAAACTTCATTTTGGCAGCCGGGATTCACAGTTTTCTATGGGAGTGAAACACCGGCACCTGCGAAAACCCCATTAAGTGCAAATATCGCGAGCTGTTCGCTAAGTGTCCAAATTGTCTGCACTCATGTTTTCGGGGTCCGTCCTCGATGTTATTCGTGACAATTGACGACCTCCTTAACTCCCGGCGCATTTTGAATTGCCTTCAAGTTCACGGCCCCAAGGTTATCGTCCAGTGCCGCGCTATCTATCGCTGTTGACACTACAACGAGCTCAGAATCCATTGTACAGCCATCAGGAACTTTACTGTCTTCTGCTACTGACGTGCATATTCTATGGCGGCCTTGAAATGGCGGCAACCCCAGGCGGCAATGGAGTGTTACGATAAGTACAGCAAGTTCTTGTATTGTCTGGATCTCTGATCAGTTGTGCAACCAAGAGCATCGACTGGTACGCATTGCGCCCAACAATGTCTTGACAGAGGACCCGAGCAGAACATACTGCCCGATCCCAACCACCAATCCACTCTAGTAGGTACTTTGGCAAGGAAAACAGCTCCATAGAAGCGGAATCAGACAGCTGAGTAGTTTATTGCCTTCATCAAGCTAGCTGAAGACTGGTACATCTCAAATGGAGAAAAATTCCGGCCGATGGACCTCACAAGCAAATCTCGATACTTCACTTTCACTGTGATCACTGGACCTTTCTTTGGTAAAACCTTGGGCTGCATCGAGAAAGATCGCGGATGTTAAGGGTTATGTTGAATCCAAAGAGTTAGAGATCTACAGAACTTCCAATTCCATCATGTTTCTTGAAGTAACCTAACTACCTTAGATGGTTCTATATACGTCCCTTTAGATGGGTATCCTTCCCGGCAGACAAACCAGTTGAAATTGGGCCACTTATCTGGTGAATGCCTGCTCTTTCTGTTCTTTGGAATGGGTCATCGGAAACAGAGCTTGGCTGGTGTAGGTTACCAATATGAGCTCTTTCAGGATGTGTGCTTGATACGAGAGTTTCTGGATTCGCGTCACTCGGTCAGAGCCCAACGATCCTGCGCCGTTTGCTTCCAGCGGCACTGACCTTGGATTAGGAAAGCCGTTGGTGACTGAGTGCTGTGGCTCTTTAAGTGAAGGGGTAGCAAGATGGTTTTTGAGCGAGAGATGAAAGATATCAATCTTTCCGTTTTTGCCCCAGGCAATAGCACTGAACCTTCAGGTCTGGCCCAGTCCTTGCACCCATCAAGGTCCGTTGATAGCCCGCAAAACCTTGAACACGTGGATTACAGTGCGGTCCGACAATAGCAGTGACTCAATGGTCAGTGATTTGGTGGATCACAGTTCTTCTATATTTCCAAATTACCCATCAGCCCTATTCACGATCTCCCCAACCGCCCATTTCCACTTTGCGTGATAATTTCACCAATATAAGCTCCGCCAGCTAGGCCAAAGTCGTGCAAACTTCAACCGCTAAAGCTTAGACCGCTGAGCAGGGCGACAACGACGGGAAAGGCATATAGTACGTACACATATGCAAGCCGACTACAGCCAGAAATGTCCTCAAACCACAGCGCTCCCAAAGAGTACTTCACACTTTACCGCGATGGCAGCCTCGGTAGCGCCCTGATCGAAGCAATGGACGAGCTCATCCTTGCCGGCCGTTTTCCAATCATCCCCGGCACCGCCCTGGACCACCCTGTCAACCCGACAACTGAGCCGACTGGTAGTGGAGCAGGCGATCCCATTGATATAGCTGGCACCACAACCGCAACCGAGCCCTCGTCTCCAATTATTAGTATGAACACCAGCACCAGCACCCATGCTTCCTCCTCCTCCTCATCCACCACGCCCAGAGGCCCAAGACCACAACTCCAGTCCCAGCCACAGCAACAGCGACAGCAGACCCACGCATCCCTGACCCAAAAACTAACCGATCACGTCCTCACAACCTTCGACCGCGTAATCGCCCAAACGCTCGCCACACATGATGAAGTCATCAACAAAATACCGGTGATCAAGATGAAGGGGAAACTGAAGCAGTACAGACTGGTGGACGATATTTGGAAGTTGTGGGTGGAGGATGTTGAGATTGATGTTGGTTCGAAGAGGAGGCCGAGGAGGAGAGGAAGGCCCGGAAACGTCAAGGCAGATTTGCGAGATGGTGGAAGCGGAGGAGGTGGAGAAAAGGGTGAGTTGGGTGCTAAGAGGAAGAGAGATGGTTATGAAGATGGGGACAGTGAAGAGAGAGCCGAGAAGAGAAGCAGGGGTGATGGTGGTAACGGAATCGAACAGGGTAAGGAAGATGATGGTGGCAAGGGACCCGAGGTCATCAGGGTTGATGAGTTGTTGATTGTTGCTTGCGATGGGAGGGAACCAGGAGCAGGGAACAAGAAGAAGAAACGAGGAGGTTGATGATTATTGATGGCGAAATGGAAGAAAGAGCTGGAGGTTAATGCAGTGACAAATTGGCATAGCATTGGGACAATAAGCAATGAGTGTTTATAACGGGAAGCAGAGAAAGAAAGAAGAGGCAGATGAAGAGATGTGTTGGGAGTCGCTGAGTTGTGATGGGTGAGGCGGCTAGGTGATCTGATTGCAAACGAGAAGACAGCGTGTTGCAGCGATGGACTTAAGGTCCTGCAGAGCAAACCAACTCTGATGAGAATGGACATTGAAATCTTGACTGAAGTCGAGCTGCGAAGATGCCAAGTTGAATGCAACAACATGCGTTGAGACCCTTCAGTTCTTGTTCAGCAAGCAGACAATGTTGAGCCAAGCGAAAGCGATGTGCAAACGGCAAGTCCTTTCCAACCTAACATTGCAGAGGACGTCGCAGACTGAGACAGATGCCTGGCACCTGCCAAGCTTGACAAGGTTGGGACAGCTCCAGCTCACACAGCTGTCATGGACCCGCTTTTCAGGTGGAGACGGCTGGTTCGACGTGACCAAGCAGCTTCCGGTTCCGATTTCGACCACAACCTCACTGGTACCCCCCTCACCACTTATACGCCATCCCTCTTCATCCTCGTCCAACCATTTCCTTGTTTCGAGAGGTGACGGGCAGTAGTCATGGATCTCCGTCCCAATCATCAATTTGACCCTTGGAGTGCCGATGCCGAACGTTTTGACGGTCCCGGTATCAATTTTGACGACATCGACTTCAATGACCCCGCGAGCATCTTCAAGGCCCTGGGCGGCGGTGGCCCAGGCGGGCTACCCATCCCCGAAAGCCAATCCCCAGATGCCGTCCGCCGCACGGCCAAGGAGAGACGTGACAGCATATTCGCTTCCTACGCCAAGTTGCACGATATCCTTGAACGACATGAAGACACCATTCAAAAGCGCTGGGCCAAGAAGAAGAAGGCACAGCGTCTCCAGATCCTGCTCAAGGCATGGCCCAACATGGCCCCCAATCATCGTCCTGACTTTGAGGCCTTCCTCAAGGAGTCTGAGCAACAGCGCATGTCGGGCACCAAGTACAAAGATTGGTTCATGTGGCCTTATATCAACCAAGAGGATCTCTCTCGTCCCCGTTTACTGCCACTGCTGCTAAACTCGCGCGGACGCCACCACCCTTGTACCTTTGCCGCCATCGATGCCACCAATACAAAGTTTGCCTTTGTTACGAAAGCCGTTGTCCCTATTTTCCTTAACGAGCACACCATGATCCTCAACGGCGTCAATGAAAAGCACCCTGACGATTACGGCAAGCTTTTGTCTTGGGACGAGCACCCCAGCAACTTCGAGTTGGCCATGAGTCAGAGACAGTTCCTGCCCGGTGAAGGACTTCTTGTGTTGGAAGTTCAGGATCGCCTACTATCTTTCTTGATCAAATGCTGCACCGAGATTCTTCACGAGATCCCCGAAGACAAGCTTTTGAGCAGCTCATATCCCGTCCAGCCCGAGCCACACATGAAAGAAGAAAGTGAGACAACCGGATTCGATTCTCTTGCTGTCTTGGCTGCTGAAGCTCCTTACAGAGTACCCGCGAAACTTGAATTTGGCCGCATCGAGTCGCTTCTGGGCGCTCAAGCGGCAGCCAGTGAAGATCACCTATGGTCCCTACGTGAGGATCCCAATTATTTCGTCGACAAAGCCCTGGAATTGCAAGAACATCGCCCAGAGACCCTCAAAGACCGCTGGGGAAAATCCTATCCCGTCAAAGAGGAAGTTTTATGGTCACGTATCTTGTCCACTCTTGTCAAAACGGCTTACATGGACGTTGAGGTATACAACGAGCTTCATCGCCAAGCCGAAGAGTTGCAAGGTCTCCAAGAAAAATATGCAAAGGCCATATCAGTCAAGGACGACTTACCCAAGGAGTATCTGAAGGCGTTACTCAAATTCCGTTTCTACCTTTACCAGGCCACCAAGGGTGTCCTTGGCGAACTGAAACAGACAGCCATGTCATCACCGCCCATGAGATATCTCTCGATCCGAGCCCAGGGATCACTGCGGGATCTGAACGACGTCGCAGTCGCCTTCAACCCTAACCACAAGCTGACTCCAGTAGAGAAGCGGCTGGTCTGGCTTCTGAGGACGCTGTGGGAGGACGGCATGGACCTGTTCCTCGCCTCACAGCCCATAATTGTGGACGAATTGGAGCGCCTGCTGGAAACTGAAAAGGAAGCTAGCCGGATGATATCGTCCTATGTTGCTGGCTTGATCGGACAGCTGTCCATCATCACCCAGTGTATGAGACAGCTTGACTGCTACCAACCGTGGGCCCGCAGCTTTGAGAGTCTCAATATCGACCATGAGGATAACATCAAGGCTGCGTTTGCCCAAACTAGCAAGCCTTGGGCAGCTATTGTCAGGGCTACCAGTGAGAAGCAGGGCAGGTTCCATTCACTTGTCCAGCTGGGTAAGCCTGCATCTAGGAGATTTTTCTACCCCGTCGACAAGCGCCGCACCAAGGAGAATGTGGAGGCTCTGAGAAGTGCAGAAGGCAACCTCGACGAATTCTGGAAGGGTGTCGACCGATTCATGTACAAGGACGCAAATAACCTTGAGAACACGTTCGTGCGAAGACTCCTTACTCAATCGCGAAGTCTTCAGCGAACACCTGAATGGGTTGAATCTTCCGCGCCAAGTGCAGACGACAAAGGGGCGAAAACAACTGTCGCGATTGTGGATGACTTGATCGTCCCCTTCTCTTCTTTTTTCTTCGGCCTCGCAGCTCCCAAATCCGAGCCTACCCCGTCTCCAAAGATCAAGGTTAAGACGCGTGGTACTACGAACGCCCCAACGGAGCCTAACACCCCGGCACAAACCCCCACCCCGGACGTAACTGGGGATAAACAGCCTACTTTTGCCGCTGATGCTAGATCCATCAAGGTTTTTCGTACGCTGTTCTACAACCCCAACATTACCTCCAGCCCTGGCGAGATTCCCTGGAACGACTTCCTACATGCCATGACCTCTACCGGATTCATGGCCGAGAAGCTGTATGGATCCGTCTGGCAGTTTCGTCCTACCAGCTTGGATGTTGAACGGGCCATCCAATTCCATGAACCGCATCCCAAAGGGAAGCTCACCTTTATGATGGCAAGGCGAATCGGCAGACGGCTGAGCCGGGCATACGGATGGATGGGGTCAATGTTTGTTCCGGAAAAGTGATATTCTTGTTCCAGCGAGCAAGGAAGAGATCGACGGGAGACGATTTGAAGCTATGAACTAAGATAGGTAGAACGGTGTTCAGGATTTGGATAAACAATTGAGCAGGCATGTTTGAAAGAGCGAAGGGATAGCGGCATATCTAGATATGGAAAAGGTAGGGTGTCCAGAGTCAATGAATTGTTTTGGAACCTCGTGGAAATCTCCGCACCTAACAGACTGACGCGCCACAGATCCTTACATCAACCATCTGCCGATTCTCTGAATCTCCTTCACCACCCTCTCCATATCTCTCCGCATCACGCAAACGCCGCATCATTCACCATCTTTGGCGTCACCAAATCCACCACCGAAACATCCTAAACCAGCACCACATAACAACTCGAAACCCACCACACCCTTGGATTCAGCAGCCCAGACCCCCCCTTCGAATATGGCGACTACCAATGCGTCACGAACACCCTCATTTTCCAAAATAATATCCTCGTCTCTTCCGTCACTACCAGCCTCTTCCGCGTCATCTCCTCAACGTGAGCATCTCTTTCCCCCTCGAGTCGGGCTACATATGACTCAGAACATCAGGGTTGTTGCGCGGGTTGTCAGATGTGATGTGAGCTGCAGCCGTTACACCCAGGAGGGGCAGGTGCACCACTCGTACTTTCCGATACACCACGGAGTTTAAGAATCACATGGACGAGGAATATGCCCACTTTGAGCTGCCGCCCAGGGCCAATGTCCGAAGTACCCGGACCCAAGAGATTTCTCACTGCAAAATGATAAAAGAAGCATCCAACATCCTCTTATTGGCACGTTACCTCAAAGAACTTCCGCAGTGCTTCCTCTTCTTCTTGTCTCCTTGCAAGGTCGGTGTCGATAACTAGTTCACGATGCAATATGAGAAGGTCCCCGACGTCGAGAGCTCTTCAGAATCTCTTTTACACTCCGTCTCTACACCCGACCGCTCCGAACAGCACCGATGCATTCGACGAAGACCAAAGTATCAAAGGGCTTGGAGATTGATGCGTGATGAGTGGCCTAGGTCAGCGAGAATTGTTGTCGCCATCAATGTAGCTTTGAGCGTCCTACTTCTATGCCTGTATCTCCACGCCCTATGGGGGATACACTCTTCCCCGTTCTACCGAGCACCGAGACCTTCATAGTGTAAGACAAGACACTGAGCCATACCTATGTATTTCCCAAAGCTGTTAAGCTAACAGGACCGCCACGAACAGTGCCTCTCCTCGAAGACGGCGTCATCGAGTACGAAAATAAGCGCTTCCATCCCGATCGAATTTTTCAAGAGGACCCCTCCCCCTCCGTCGACAAAGCGTGGGAATCCATCCTTGGTCGTGAGACTCCTTTCCCTTTCCGCCCCTTTCACTCTTCCTCCTTCTTCCTTCCAATCACATTCAGACTTGCCCTTCTTCCCTCATCACTAACCCAACCAACCTTCCAGCAAGCGACGGCATAGTACGCCTCCCCCTCGTAACCTCCCAATACTAAGCTACCCTTCCTCCGAGATCTATTACGCCCCGGATTCCTACATCTACAGCGTCTCCATGTTCCAACAGCTTCACTGTCTCGATCTAATCCGGCGCTTCTTATGGCGAGGGCATTACTTCCCCAACACCTCGGACGCGGAATACCACGACCACCGGGCGCACTGTTTCGATTTTTTTAGACAGGCGATAATGTGCAATGGGGATGTTCAAATGATGTATTGGCGGAACAAGACTTAAACGTATGTTGATGAGGATACAAAGGAGGAGAGGTACACGGAGGAGTATTTGCGGATGGATAAGAAGGAGAGGGCGTATGGGACTGCCTTGTTGTGGGATGTGGAACATCAGTGTAGAAGCTTTGTAAGGATACAGGAATGGACGAGGAAGCATCAGTTAAGGGATGAGGAGTATTGGAGGGAGGCACCGAAATTTAGGAAGGCGGAGGAGTAGGCCGGTGGAGATAGCTTATTTCGGAGGTAGATGAGGGGGAAATGCGTTGATCATGTAGATGTCAAGTAGGTATGTATGTGCGAAGTTGGGTTGATGAAGCTATGTACAAGAATCAAGGTGGTACGCGGAGTAAAAGGAGGTTCTCCGTCTTTAGACCAATTGCATTCACTTTCACATCCACCTATCCATCATGCCGTATACTGTTAAACCATTTAGCAAGTAAAAACACTGGGGCCAGGGACGGTATAAGATGTAACCGGAGGCCAGTAGATGCTGATCTTGATTCCGGGGTCAGAGCCCTGTGTGAACATCTGTTAGCAATCATCTCGCTGCCAACATCCAACGACACTTTTCGTAAAAAGGGTTGTACATACCGAGTAAGCACCAGGAAAGCTGACAGTCGAAGGGGTCTTAGCACCCGTACCACCAACGACATTGAGCTGCGCACACTCCATGTAGAACTGCGCACCAGGATAGTTGCTCGCCGCGTGCAGCGCAATCATCTCAGCCCTAAGTAAGTACTGTCCCGGAGCGATGCACTCGGGGATCTTGATGCTGTGGCGGCCCTTGCCGTTGATAACGCGCTCGGTGCCCCAGACGCCGCTGCTGTCCATGCCGTCCTGCTGGATCTTGAACCAGCCATTGCCCACACCGCTGGCGGTGGCGGCGTTGTCGACCTTCTTGAGGTAGGCGATGGTGGGACCCTTGTGGGAGCTGTCCATGACGTCCGCCGGCGAGTCGCCCGTGGTGCTGAGCATGTAGCGCCAGATGGCCGTCACGTTGGTGCCGGCCTGCACGGTGATCACCTTGGAGGTGGAGGCGACGGTGTTGGGCGAGCCGTTGCAGGCGATGGAGGCCGAGGTGACGTCCTCGATGGGACCGTTGTAGGTGGGTACGCGGACGCCCTCTCCCAAGCCTTGGTTGACGCCGTTGACCTCAAGGGAGGAGAAAATGGTGTGAGCGCTGGCCGCGCTGGCGAGTACGAGAGGGGCGAGGACCTTCATGGTGACGGGAAGAGGGAAGAATGAGATTGGAAGTTGCTCAAACTCGCTCGTTGTGGATTACCAGAACATGAGGTGGTCAAGGTCATCGTGGGCGTACTTATACTCGACTTCTTCACCTGTGGTCTTTCCGATGTCTTCCCCAGATGTCTTGGTTTTCTTTTGATAAGACCGACATCAGCGGTTTACGGCTTTGTTGAAGCCATTGACATGGCTGTCAAGAAACGTTGAGACGTTGGCATCACAAACAGATCCAATATTGACGGATCCCATCAAAGTCTTGCCGTCTGGGCGACTTTTCCAGGTTGGTGTAAGACTGTCAGAATGACACCCCCCGCGTTCTTGGAACCCCCACCCGGAGGATGACGGTCCGGCCCGGGTTTGGATATGTT
Source organism: Neurospora intermedia (assembly GCA_037102815.1). NCBI lineage: Eukaryota > Fungi > Ascomycota > Sordariomycetes > Sordariales > Sordariaceae > Neurospora > Neurospora intermedia. Next base: position 3,075,435 of record BTPP01000001.1, on the reverse strand, counting down.
TCGGTAGCCTTACCGGTATCCCCGAGAGCGGTTAAGCCAAGGTTCTGGGCGCGCGTTTTGAACTTCCTTCACTGTTGAAATGCATCGTTATATCTTGATTCAGGCATCTTGGCTGTGGCTTGGAAAACAACAAATCTTGTAATCGGCATGGTTTCTGAGGAGCCTCTTCCCGGTCTTCCGGGACTCCGGTCCCTAACCCGCAACTGAGATGTCACACTAGGACACCAGGCCTTATGATGGCATGATCACTCTTCCAATGGGTTTTTCCGCGAGAAAAATGTTCTGGGCGTGGCATTATGCTGTGATATTTTGATCCAACAGGTAGCGATCCTCATCACTTCAACTGGGCGATAAAGTCGCAGCAAGCGGACACTTCGAATTATTGTTTGGAGAAGATTCGTTGCATAACATCCCCCAATCCTTACAAGAGTGTTGGTGGAACTCAAAGGGCCCGGAGTTGACGAGAGAAGTCCTCTTCAATTGATGAGGGTAGAGATTTCCTTCCATCGCTAGATGCTCCCTCGGAAAGTGATTTCGATTCGCACTTGCCCAGGCCAATAACAGGGAGTTACAGGAGAAAGAACGATACTGGACTGGCTAAGTGTTATCGGGTTCTTGAGGTATACACATGCCCTGCAGAGCTTAAAGTTCGCACCTTTCTTGCCTGCCAACTGCAACAGTTAACAAACCATTCCAGGCAGGCACGCATGTTGTGGCAGTCCAGCAGGAGACATTCGCAGCAAAAGCTGCCTGCACCAAGCCACTGTGCGCAATTAAGGTATGGTTTTCCTGAATCCAGCCGACTTGACGCAAACATCACGCAGGATTCAATCCCAAAGCCACGGCTCAGGAGGCAAATCATCCGTTTGTGATGTAGGTATTGTCATGACCGCCACGATCACCATGTGCAGTGAGAGATGCGAGTTCCACTCTCTTGATATCCCTTCAAGTCAGCCAGTTAGCCAGTTAACGGCAAACTGCTTCTTACAAAGAATGAGGTCTCGGGCTTTATTTGGAAGAAGTCGCCCATGGTCTTCGATCTTCTGTTCATTCCGCGCTCGCTTGTCGCTTGTCCCTCGGTTCTTTACACTTCGAACTTTCCAACATTGCCATCAAGATGACTACATTCGGGATCACTGATTGTCAATTTGGCTTTGTATAGGAGGGCGCAGCAAAGTTTTAACTTTTTTCCTCCGCAAATATTGGTGATGATGGAACATAGAGGAAGGGATGACGAGCGAGTGATGCCAAGTCGGTTGATCATGATGGTGGTCGTGATAGACGAAGATATTGGAAGAGTTAATAGGTGCAATATAACGATGTTGAGCTTCATCTTCATCTCGAATGCTTAGTTGCCCGACTCCTCGTTCGACTGTATCATATCCCTCATCCACGACCTGCCCAGCTCTCATGTCAACGCCCGACATCGTGACCATCTTTGACATCCGTCACTCCATCACCACCACCACCTCCTCCAAGTTCCGCTCTCACCGCACCACGATGAAACCCAAGCGTGCCCTTCCCACGATAGCTCTAGCGACTACATTACCTACTGCCTCCGCCCAAACCGCCGAAAGTGGCCAAGGCGCCCCAACCCTAACCGAGACCCTCCAGTCACTCAACGACAGCCTGTCAACACTCAACAGCTACATCCAGACCCAACAGTTCCTGTTCGCCGCCATCAACGGGACCTCAGGCATCACCATACTAGCGCCCAGCAACGACGCGATGGCCGGGCTGTTTGGCGGCGGCGACGGCGGCGGTGGAGGAGCCGTCACTATGGATGACTTGAACAACTCTGATCCGCAGCTGGTGGAGGCGTTTTGGAATTATCATGTTTTGAGGGGGGTCTGGTGGACGAGTAATTTGACTGCTGGTACTGCTGGTACTGGTGGTGGTGGTGGTGGTGCCGCGGCGGCGGCAAAGAAAAGAAGAAAGAAGAGGGATGATAGCGTGGATGGCGATGGGAGCGGGATAGACGGAAACTCGCTCTTCATTCCAACGTTATTGTCACCAGATATTACGCCCTATGCTAATGTGTCTGGTGGCCAACGAGTCATCGCTCGTTCGAGTTCCTCCAGTGATGGCGGTGGTGAGCCGGTGGTGACCTTCTACTCCGGCATCAGTGGGTCTGGCGATTCGCAGCAAATAACCAAATCAACAATAACCCAAGCCAACTTCAACTTTTCCGGGGGAACCATTCACATAATCGACCATGTCCTCTCTCTCCCTTCACGACTTAACGACACTCTCGCTTCTTTTAACCCTTTTCCTTCATCATCAACCAACCAAGACGACGAAATATCCTCCTCTGCTTCTTCCCTCCTCTCCTTGACTGCCTCTGTCGGCGCTTTAAGTAGAGCCAACCTCACAGACCTCTTCAACACCAAACAAGACATCACCATATTTGTCCCCTCCAACGACGCCTGGGATGCAGTCGGAAGCGTGGTATCGGACATGGATGAGGACGAGCTGGCGAATATCATGGGCTATCACGTGCTGAAGGGCCAAAAGGGGAAGGTGCTCTACAGTGATTTGTTGATGCAGAATGATAACAGCGATGGAGATTCTGGCGGTTCGGAGGGAGGTGAGGAGTTTGAGAAGGACTATGAGACCGTAGAAGGAGGAACAGTCAAAGTAAGGGTCGTCGATGGGTCGACATCAACGGAGGATGAGACAAATGCTGAGGATGATGATGGTGGTGGTGAGACCAGTGGAAGTGGCAAGCAGGTGTTTGTAAATGGGGCGAGGGTGGTCAAGAGTGATGTGCTGGTGGAGAATGGGGTAGTTCACGTCGTTGATGGGTGAGTTCCTTCTTCTTTCCTCTAAGCCTAGGTTCATTGCTATGACTGACCACGTGGATGATCTCTAGTGTTCTAAACCCGAATAACTCGACGGCAACACCGATTCCGACGGCTAATACAGAACCTGTCGCCTGGGATGGCGCAACGACCACGAATAGCGTTCCTTTCACTTCGGGCGTACAGTCGCCGAGTACCTCCTTGGGCGGGAATGGTGATGGTGTGGTCACGATCACATCGACAATAACAGAGGGCGGACCGTCACCCTCTGCGGCAAAGTCTGGAACGGCAAAGTCGGGAGCGGCAAAAAATACCATTACTGCTGCAGTCGGCATCGCGCTCTTGTGGGGGGGCTTTTGTGTTTTTGTGAACCTGTAACCACAATCATGGTAGTGGTGCTTGTCAGTTTCTTTCTTTAAGAATAGGGTGTTAGGTAGCAAACCATACAGGGTTAGCGAAGGACTGATTGCAATGATAATAGTATTCCTCGTCAAACATGAAGCCTCTGCTTGTCAGCTTGGGCACGTATACTTCATGGAAATAGGATCATTGCTCAAGGTGAAACCCAAACAACGATCGTGCTTCCTCAACAGATAGTGTGATGACTTTGGCATACGTTACCCCCTTACAAACGCCAGTACCTTCGTCCACGCTCGTCCCTCTTAAAATGATGCCCAAAGCTTTTTAGATATTCAGCCTCGGCCACCGCCTCCTCCCAGACCATATCATCAGGGGTGTATCCCTTTCGAAGTGAGCTGCTTTTGGTTGGTTGATGAGGCTGGGCCTTCTTCTCGGACTCCAAGCGAGTGGACGACCAAGCACAACCCCATCCGGTTTCATCGCTGCTGGTACCATCTGCAGCAGCGGCCGCAGTTTCATCTCCGGCTCCGTCGACCCAAACAGAATCATCTTCTTCCCCATGTCCATCTGTAGCACAGCCATCTCCCACCCCACAAGGCTCATAAGAACTATGATCATCATCACCTTCCCCTTGGGTGTCTGCGGGCTGATTACCCTCCAGACCACCCGAATCCCACCCCGCAACAACAGTACTATTCTCCCAGCTCTGCTGTCCAATCTCTTCTGCTGACTCCTCAACCAGCTCAGTCCCATCCATACCTGCCACACTGCCCCAGTCCTCACCCGGGATGTCATTGCTCCATTCAATGATTCTCATCCGTCCCTCTACCTCTGCCCGTATTCGCCTTCGTCGATTCTGTCGGCGGACTTCATCCCGGTAATTATGCATTTGAAACTGGTAGTCGATTTCGCTGATCATTTTCTCGACCTGTTGGATGTGTCTATAGAAAAAAGCGAGTTGTGCTGGCGTGACAGTAAAGCGCAGTGGCGGGTAAGTAGAGGTGGAGGAGGAAGAGTCTGGAGGTGGCGTGGGAGGACAATGGGAAGGGAGCAAGTTCAGCGGGGGTAGCGATTTTGAACGGTGAGGTGACTGCAAAAGCTTCGAGGTTGTGAGAATTGGTTGAGATTGATTGATGAGGTTGGATTGTCGGAGCATGGTGGTTGTGTGGCTGCCTTCGTTCATGGGCACTGGGCTCGCAGTGACGGACGACTCGCGGCAAGGGGATCTGGGTGATGCAGTGAACTTGTCTGGCAAGCCATCTTTTGATGCTTCCGAGCTCGAATTTCCCTGATCGGGTAATGCAATGTTGCTCGCTTCCCGCTTTGTGGTTTCGAAGCTGCTGGATGTTGTTTCGCCATCGTCTGTTTGTCCTTGTTCTTCATTCTTGGCCATGGAATTTGATGGCAAGGTAGCCAAGAGTGGTGCTAGGGGTCCTCCAAGATTTTGCACGCTCCTGTGCGCAGCAGTACCACTACGAGCCTGCTCGATATGACGGACTTCCGCGGTGAGACAAGCCGCGTTTTTGTTATCTTGCTGCCTCAACTCCACATGACCTGACCCCTCCTCTGTCTGCCCACAATGATTTGGAGCGTTCGTCTCACAGACCTCGTTTCTCTCAAGCTCAAAACGCCATTGAAGGACACGGGCATATGATTCCTCAGACGACTTGTTCTCGGCATGATCCCACTCGCATAGGTCCTCGTCGGAGTCGTCGGAGTCGTCCGTGTTGTCAGACTTGTTAGTATCGTCATCTCTATACTGCTTTGTACCGGAAACGGGGTGCTCGTTCTCGGTGGCAGCGGCAGCGGCAGCCTCGATTCTAGGCCTCAGCTGCTCTGTCAAGAGGTCGTGGTACAGCTCGAGCCGGCGGCGCATCAGACATCGATGTTCGTAGGACATGGTATTTGTGTCGCCGGCAGTGGTCGCTTGTTCGAGTCTGGTGTGAATGTACAAGAACTGCACTGAGGCTTCAACTCGTGGAAGGGTAAAAATGCGAGAAAGTTGGGTAATGAAATTCGCTGGATTAGAGGAGGGGCTGTGGTCTGGTAAAAAAAAAAATTGGATTCGTAACCTGAGCTTATATAGCATAGAGGGGATGGCAGCTGGCAACTTATGTCAAGTGAAAGCCCGCTGACCTTGCCTTGGACAAAAACAGTGAAGAGGCTAGAGCCACCTGGCGATGACAGGTGAATGAGATGGAAGACGCCGTGACTCCGCGGAGACAGACTGGTCTAAGGTTTTCCCATTCTGCTCTTGTGCTCGAGTTGTGTCATACGAAGTAAAGACCGGATCAAGAGTGGAATCAGGGCTCCAGGCTACCACTCCTGAAACAGAGTAATAGCAAGGCAGCTTCCCACCTTTGAGTAAACAGATACAAAGTGGATTCCCTCCTTCCACATCGTACACATGCTCTTTCCCCTTTGGCAGTCTGACGGCCTTGGCCATGTGGAGAGCTTCAAGTGCGATATCTGCAATGACCCAAGAGAACGCGCGTGCCTAATTTATCTCAGCTCGGATGGAGTGCAGTGAGTTGATCCTATGACACTTCACCTCAGTCTCATGTTGGTCCGATCGCAGCTAAGCTTTCGTCGCCTTCTCAAACTTTCTCCGGTGAGCAAACTGATCACCACCATCGGCAACAGCACCCCAGATGAAGATGAATCGAAGCAACCAAAACTCCGCTAGACAAACAACAAGGTATCACGCTACCCTCTGACTAATACAGCATTACACTATGCCAACAAACATTGTAGTACAACTCAAACGCAAGACAAAACTCGCTTGTCAGTGAGAAGCCATCAGTGTTCCCGTACGCCAAGCATGCTTCCCATATGTCCCGTACTACTCCAAAACGTCCATCTAAAGAATCCGTTCTGTCAACCCGTCTTAACATTTTAGTCCCCTCTCCTCCTCAAAAACAATTCCAGCACAGCTTGCTGCTTCTCCTCCACCGCCTTCCTCTCTTTATCCTTCATGCCCTTCTGAACTGGCGCTCTACATACCAGCTCTCCGAACACCTCAGCAAAACTCCTTTCCTTCGCCTGCCTAGCGGCCATTGCGGCCATTGCTTGCCCCGAAGACCCGGACGAGGTATTTCGTTTAACCAGTCCCGCGGTGAGTGACCGCCTGTTCAGCATACTAAGCCGCACAGGAGCGTCCGATTTGAGGAGTTCCAGGTCAGATTTGGTGACGGGGGAAAGATCGGTGGTGACCTTGGCTAGGGTGGCTGTTAAAAAGACGAAGGAGATGTTGTGGTTGGGCGCCGTAGAGAGGATGTCGAGGACTGTGCCCTTGTCCTGTTCATAGGCTGTTTCTTGAGGTGGAATCTTGGAGGATGCAGCTGCCCCTTGACCTAGGGAGACGAGAGAAGCTTGTTCGATCCGTGACCAAAGGGACGTCGTGATGATACCGTCCGTGAGGCCGCGGAGGAAGAGCTTGAGGACTTCGGCAACAGTCTCAATACGCTCGACAGCCGGGACCTCGGCAGAAAAGGCGTCCACTATGTGGGTCATGCCTTCGTCGAGGGCGTCGATAAGGTCGGCGGCGCGAGAGGCACGGAGGGACTTGTCGGTGACTCGCCAAGTATCTTCTTCAAAGGGCCAGCCTGATGCTCTAGGGACCTTATACTCTTCCAGCATCTGCTCGTCTGCCAATACGCGCTCTGTTACCGACTCAAGGGCCTCGGTGAGTTTAAACAACTCCCTGGGCGCAGCGCAATGGACATCCATTTCTTCTGGGACGGACATGACCTTACCGCTGTTCTTCGCAGTCAAGGAGTGAACAAACTTGCGCAGACCCCCCTCGGGTACCCGGATAAGCTCGTCAATGGAGCGACCGATGCACGTAGGCATCCAAACACCACGCACAGGAATGAAGTGATCCCGGCCATCGGCTACCCGAAGGATAAGAACTTCCTCTAACCTGTCCCTCCCACTGTTGAGTACCCTAGCCTGCTCTACATCGTTGACGTTGACCTGTAATTGCGCCCTGACCGTTTCACCGGGCTCCAGAGTAACTTCTTTGCCGAGATCTGGTAAATGTGAATCATCGATGGCTGGTTCTGATGAGATGAAGGACGTTTTCAGCCAAGGGGGCGGGATCGGACCATCTTCTTTCGCAGGAGAGGGCTTTTCGACGAAAGAGAAGGTACATGCAACTCGGCCCGTGTTTGCAAGTGTAAGGGTGGCGCTTTGCTTTTGTAGGAAGCGCACTTCTCCGAAGTCGACAAGCTCTTCAGCGGGATCCTGAGAGCCACCAGGACGCCCTGATCCTCGGGTGTCGCGCGAGTCGTTAACCACGGTCAGAGAAGGGCGTCCCTCGTTTTCGGCGCGGTCCAGTTCCCAGGCCACCTCTGCGTGCACCTTTGCTTTTAAGTCCGGCACAACAGCGTCGTAGTTCAGGGTAAAGATGGATATGATGGGCTTGTGGTCAGAAGATGTGATTCTTTGGTGAGACGTGTAGATGTCCTGGCGTATCCTATCCACCCAGTCATCTCTGTCGTGTTGGTTATCGCCTTCCTCGCCTTCGTCGTATTCGTCGTATTCCAGCCGTGACACATCTGGCGAGTGATCTTCGTCGCCGTCGTTATCCGGGTCGTAGTCAAAAAGCACCTCGTCATCATCTCCGGCCTGGTCAATACCGCGAGCTTTCATCTCCTCATCTTTTTTACGTGCGTCTTCGGCCTCCTTGATCTTCTTATCATACGCCTCCTTATCCTTACGGGTGCGGTAGAGGATTCGGTCACACCAACTCGGTGCCCGCCTTTTCTCGCTCGAGTCGAAAAGGCCAACAGTGCCAACGTCGTACTTGTAAGATGGGAGAAAGGAGATGGTACCCTCATGCCATCCGTCATGGAACACCTTCTTCTGCTTTATCAGCCGGGTGAGCTGGTCGTGGGGAAGCAACGAGTCTAGCGTTGCTTGAAGTGAAGTGGGATCATCGTGGGGGTCTGGCAAAAAGTCATCAGGATCGGGAAGCGCATCCAAGTCGGAATCACTGTCATAGTCGGTAGCTTTGGTGTCTCCCGTAGAGTGAGTTGTCGTCGAGTTGCCATCGTTCGTCTCGTCGCCCGCATCGGATGACTTGTCAGCGTGCACAATGATCGGCTCCCCCTCCAGAGAGTTGTCACGCCTGAACTTTGGCCTGGGCGCACCGTATTCTCCCTTTGTGTGCAACATCAAGAGGTGTCGGATGTCGTCGCCAGGCAGACCATCGAGACGGAAGTTGAGGTCGCCAAACCAGAAGGTAAAGTCCTCGTCGCCGATCTTCTCTTCATAATCCTCTGATACACCAGCAAAGCTGACGGGCTTGAAGCGGGTGCGGCTAAGAATCTGGCCAACGTCCCAGATGCGCCTCTCGTTGTATGTCCCTTCGATACCGCTGGCAAGGTGGCAGTTGACAAAGACCAGCCTGGTGGACTCGCCGAGGATAATGCGAGTGACGACAGCGCCCTTGTTGCCCATGTAGCCGAGGAGGCCTGTGCCAACGCTGACAGTGCTCACGTTGCTGATGGTCGGCGCGACCTCTGGAGAGGCATAGATGAGAAGCAGAAGGCCAGTCATATGCTCAGAGGCAACGAGCTTGTAGCCTGGAGGTAGAGCGGTGTCGAGCGCAGTCTTCCACTTTTGGGTAACCCCCTCATCTCCAGTGTACACGCGACTGACGTACTGGCTTGCCGTGTTTAGGTCCACCACCTCTTGCAATCCCAGCACATAGAGACCGATCTTGTCTCTGCCCAGTATGTGCACCCCGTCCTCCCCATCAGTGTCCCCCTCGATAGCCGCGTTCCTGTTAAGATCGAGAGTGGCTAGCGCAGTGTCGATTCCCTTACCGTCGACAAACCAGCTGGCCAGGTCTTTATCCGTGCCAGGGCAAGCAGCCACATTCCACGTTCCGACCTTAACGCGTATCCGATGGGGGCGGGTATACTCTTCGCGCCGGGCGTAGATAGCTTGGTGTAACGAATGGGGGTTGCCTGTACCCAAATCGGCGGGGTCGGTGGTGGCGGACCCGGTGCGGGTGCGACTAAGAGGTGGTGGTCCTTCGGAGGAGGGCATGGTGGCGGTCTGTGTTATAAATGTTGAGATGACTTGTTCGTCGTGTTCATGATTCCGTAAGGGCTGCCCAGTAAAGAGATATGACAGCGCGCAAGGCAAGCCCAAGAGTTGGTCAGTTGGCACAAGGTCGTGGTAGTTGGATGTCACCAAGGCGGTTGGGCAGGAATAGAATAGCGGGCAAGAATGTCGTGAAGGTGGTGATGACAGATGATGTAGACCCGTTATAATAACGCCTTTCGTCTGTTGATGTTGGTGTTTATATACAAGAGGCAAAAGAACAAGGAAGAATGTCTCGACCCATGCCGAGTCATGGTGTTCCATGATCACGGAGGAAATGTTGGCTGCCTCTACCTAGCCCAGGTATGTGGATAGGTGTTGCAAGGGGGTGGCCTCGGGCGCCTGGCCCTGCCGTTCACAGGGAGATCAGGGTTGCTGGTCCAGTGGACGATGACGCTGTTTCGAGCTTGCCCACTGCCCCTGTCGTTATCAGGTCTGGTCCACTTTTAGCAGTTATCGCTTGCCTATGAGTGGTCGGTTCATGGAGCTCCCCAGATTCACCCCACCAAGTGCTCGCGCGGCAGGCACCTCGGCGCTGCTTGACGCCCAACACATCATCTCGTCCGTTACCTCGATGTATCCATCACAGTACATAGTTCTGTCGCTACAACACGAATTGCATCAATATCCATTAGGTTACCTCTACGCCTTGTGATACGGGTGTCCACCATTGATAATCACCTCTTTGCCTCTAGCCGAGTGTCGCGCGCCGATACAAGTACTCAGCTGAGGCGATACCCATCGCCTGCGTTTTAGTCGTCTTCTATCATCGACGTCCGTCATCGAAGCCGCGTATCTCGAGTCCGTTCATTTCACCGACACCGTCAACCCAAGTCATCGCTCTTGTCAATATCCCGAATTTCCTCCACAACCAAAGACTGCCACCATGAGCGGGAGACCAACCCCTCGCAAGGGGCGCAGCCGCAACAACCACTCGTACAATAACGGCGGCTCCCGAGAAAGCGGCCCCCGCTACGCCCAGCAATCCGATTACGATAGTGACGCCGTCAACACTAGCTATGCGGCCCAGCCCCGAGATGCCGAGAACCGCATGTACGACCCTAAGAACTACGTGCCAGAAGTGGACGAGTCGGCTACCTATGTGCACACCACCACCCGTACCAACTACGAGCTCAACATGTCCGTGCTGAAGCGCTACGTCTCCGGCCTACGCGCCATTCCCCTGACCTGCTCCTTCGTTCGTCTCTACGAGTGGTCTTCAACAACAAACTCCTGGGAACTGCGCGATGTCGAGGGTCCCATGTTCCTCTGCGAGTGCGACCCGATCGTGCTCCCCACCGGCCACGAACTACCACAGGCCAACCTCTTTGTGCTGAATCGACGAAGTATGGAAAATCTCACCATCAACCTGTCAAAAGTCGAAATGTACGAGGCCACAAACGAGAAGTTTCTAAGTCTGAAAATGGAGGCCGACGAAGCGGGACCCGGGAGAGCACTCGGCTTTCATTTACACAGCAACGAGGAGAAGGGAACCGGAGACTCCCAGGGTCAATTTCTTATGGAGTATCCCGACTGGAGTCTTATTCAGGCCCAATGGGAGAAGGCAAGGGCAGCTTTGAGCGCGGTTAATAACCAGGTTGTCGGAGCTCCTCAGTATGAGCAGGGCGTGCCGAACAATGGGGCTGCCGTCGCAGATTACGCACAGGCGCCAGCACCATGGGCATCTCTGGGGGCGTTTGGTGGCAATAGTGAAGGAAGTCAACTGGCGGGGAGGCAGCTGAACATCAATGACTTATTTGGTGCTCAAAACAGTCAAAGGCATGGGGGAGGTTAGGAAGCAAACCAGCAGCGTCTAACAAAACTTGATTTCTTACAGCAAAAAAAAAAACCAAACATCAACAGCGATGCCATATTGGTCTACATGCTATGCTTAGATACTAGCGAGTTACCCTGTAATTAAAAAGAACAGGTCCAGAAACGATTGCGACGTTTAGAAACCATTGCGATGTTTCCCTTCTGAAGAGATCGGTACGACTACTAGTACTTACTGCGTATCTCGCCATACACTGTGTGAACTGCGCCTGTCCTAACTGTGCTGTCAATATGACTATTTGTACCTTACCTATGTCGAATGTTCGACGTTTGTTCATCCTCTCTTCTTCCCTTCTACGTCCTCTTTTACTGACATAGGTCGACAACATAATCACGACGCCCGCGGGATTCTCCCGAGCTCCAAAGCCAATGTCACAATCAAGCGTCCTTGATCTGCCCGAAGATCTCGCTCAAGCTGCGCAAACCCAAATTGATCTCATCGCCTCGTGTCAGCGTTGGCTCGACAACCACACCCCGGCCGGATGCACTGCTTCGTTGTGGCGCGAGGTCAACGCCAAACTTGTAGCCTTTGTTGCCGAATATAAAACCCGAATCGAGGATTTGAAGCTGAAATACTTCAATGGAAAACCATTTCAAGCTAAAAACGAAAATCAAGACGGCGCAATTCTCGAAAATGTTTGGAAGCTGCAAGTGCGCGAAAGTAAATCTGTCGAGCCTGTGCTCATTATAACGATTGGTGGGGATAACCAGACTGTGGAGGTCAAGCTTGAGACCCGAGATCAACTGGAGTCAGTGATGAGGGTATGTGCCTGTTAAGCGTTTTCAGGGCCCTATATCGCCATGAATAACATGCTGATCTTGTATCTCGCGGCTGTCAGGACGAGTACTTTGGCTATCTCACCAAGGTATTCCAAGCCTTTGAACAAGCCGAAAAGGATCTCATCCAACTCTTCGACATGTCAAGAAAGATAGTGGAGGAAAGGGCAGCCCTCAGGTACGTAATACTTCACCCCCAATCAAAGGGGTTCAAAACTAAACCCCTCCTCGTCACCGACAAGGCAACTTGGCTAACAAGTGAGAAACGGTACCTAGTCAACCACCAGAAGAAACAGTACAAACGCACATTGAGCTGCTAAAAGAGTACAACGATATGAAGGACATCGGCCAGCAGCTCATTGGCCTCATTGCTGATAACAAGGGGGTGTCTATCGGTGCTTTGTATGAAGATGGACAGTACGGGGTAACTGCTGATGACTGAACCTCCGCTTCATCAGGTGCAAGCGAAGTCAGAGTTGAGAACCATATGGAAATCCACTGTGTAGGGTATTGAATCTCTTCTTTTTGTTTTCCCTCTTTTGCGAATGCTAACAACCGAACTTCCGCTGCAGGGTAAGTCCAATATATACAGACTAGCAAGATTCGCACACACCACTTGGGGCTATGTACACCACGCCGCCCCGTCAAGGTCCAGTCCAGTCCAGTCCAGCTCAATGCCAGCGCTAGGATTCGGTCCCCCTTTGTTCCATTCCGTTTCATCCCATCATCTCATCCACTCATTAGGTTATCGCCTCCCCCTCCCATTTCCGATCTCAAATCCCAAAGGCAATCGCTTAGTTGCAAGCAACAAAGTTGTTACCGCTAGCACCATTGTGGGTGATGAGCATGTCCAAGTTGCCGTGGGAATCAAAGATGACGCGATCAGCACCGGGAGAGCCTCCAGTGTAGACGCGGCCGGACGACAGGATCGGGAACTCGTACCAGGGCTTGGCGGTGGGGAAGTCGAAGCCCTCGTAGTTGTTGTATCGGTGGGGGTAGCTGCCTGTTGGGACTTGTTAGCGCCTGCTTTGATAGAAAGAGAAGGGACCGAAGAAGGAGGAGGAGAATAAGGAGAAGAACAAGAAGAAATCGGGCGTAGATAAAGCACGGAAGAAGCAAAAAAGGAAAGGAGAGAAACTAGAAAAGAGAGAAGAAACGTACTGCTTCCAGCGGTGGCTCCGTCCTCGTAATAAGAGTAGCCCTTGTTCAGAGCAGCAGAGATGGCAGAAGAGCTGTAGCAGACTGAGCCGCAGGTATACATGCAGGCCTGGGCAGTGAAGTTGCCGGTAGGCTCGATAGTAGCAGTTTCAGGGGCGACATCAGCGACAGCCTCGGGGGCAGGAGCCGGGATGACGGCGCCGGAGACGGCGACGACGGAAAGCAGGGAAACGAAGGCGGAGAGGAGCTGGACCATGATGACGGCTTGTTGGAGTTGGTTTGGTGGGGGTGGGATGAGATGAGGAACGAAACGAAACGAGACGGGTATCACACGATGGAACTAAAGGGACGAGGAGTTTCGGTCACCACGGATGGACCTTGATGGCCTGGCTTCTTTTATAGTTCTTTTATAATTCGGACCTCCTGGTGAACCTCCCGGACGTTCAGCCCATGAAGTGTGTGTATTTGTCGATCAATCGCTGGCATGTCCCAAAAGGGAAGGTTCCTGCATCTTGAAATGTGGGTAGCAGCCGTGTAAGCGGAGGGTGTGAGTGTGTGTGGTGTCGTGGGTGGATGAATGGGCGAGACTGCCGGGTTGATGTTGCAGATCAGAAGGGGGTGATGGGGAACTACAGTTACATGGTGAGAGGGTAAGATAAGTGTGTCTCCTCTCTCTCCTCATGTGGTGTGAAAAAGCATGGCGATAAGCGATACACAGTAGTCACCCACACGAATATGGAGTCTCGGGGGGGGCCATCAGATACACCGCGAAAGAACATACACGGGAGATCTCCTGGAAGAACTCCGCCGCATCAATTGGTTTCGGTGCAAGAAGTCTGGTGATGGTGGGTTCACAAGTTTAGTGGTACATACCTAGGTAGAACGTCCAGCTCTTGATCGTAACTGGATAATTATGTCAGTCCTTTCATATCCTCCAGAGGCTCCAGGCATGTTTCATGGATCCATTGAACAACTTGAACCTTCCCCGCAATCTGGATGAACCAACAACAACAGCAAGCAAATAACGTACTGAAAACGACCTCAAAAATAATCTGTCCCAAATACGACGTTTCGGTTGCCATTGAAAACCCACGAGGAGGGAACACTGCACCCTGATAGGCTGTAGACCTGGTCGTTCAGACATTGCAGTGCTTCGGGGAGGAAGATATGTAGTATGAGAGGTACAGATTTCAAAATGCGAGGTCTGACGATGGCCAAGAACACACTTCAATTTCCCAGCTGTTCAAGGTTCGGCAAATCATGCATGAAATCCATGAAATGGGGAAGGCAAGAAACCCAAAGGGAGCTTCCGTGTTTGGAAAAGCCGCTCCGTCTGGGGGTCCCTGAAGCTTGCTCCCTCATGCGCGTCTTGATTCGTTAACGAGGGCGCTACTAAGCACTGGCCTTGGAATAGCGCTGCCGGAGATCGGACCCCCCCTTGGCGATATTTTTTTTTTGTTTCCTTTTTCTCTTTTTTTCCTCTATCGTATGGTATTGATCCATTGTCATTGCGACGCGGCGACTGTTAATGCATCTTTATCACATTGAAACTAAAAGATGGGGAAATGCACATGCAAGGTGCGTTCGTATCCTTTTTGTGTCTTGTCACTACGATTTGTCGATTTGCGACGAGAGACTTCACGTCCCACGTTTTTGATTCAGCCGAGGAATACGGTCCATTGAGCAGTAACCCAGCACGATCCATATCAAAGGTTGGAATGAAGTCGTCGCCGGTCATAAACGAACAACAATCTGAACCCTGTCTGCAATAAAGGCCGTTGGTTCAGTGGCAGAGCATCTGGCTATAGAAGAAGGAGTATGCACCGCGTGTTTGATTCATTGGCCATTGGCCACTGTTCATGGCAACTCCCATACAGGGCTTCGGTTTAAGTCACTCCTTCATTCCTTAATCCAACCCCGACCCTTGCTTTACTGCCCTCTTGTGCCTTATTTGTGCTGTGATTTGGGTGACTTTGGAAATCCGAGATTGGGAACTTGAAGGGTTGTCATTGCAACCCATCCTCCATCCTTTCCAGACAAGAGAGACGCACACACATGGCAGCAGCGTGGGAATCAAGCGGCTGGTTTCCTTGAGTAGAAGTAGGTGTCGGATGTCGGCGACGAGCGATGAGAAATGATCTCTTTCATCACTTAACAGATGATTGTTCTGATCTGGGGTGGTGTGTGTGATTGTCGTAGGCTTCATAAAGTATCGTGCACCGGCAGGTGACATCTAACCAACTGTGTTCTAGTTTTCACTGACTGACAACTTCACATCAACATATTCCTCTCTTTCAATAACCCAGCCTAGCCTACTAATTGCTTGACAAATGTATGTCCAGAGAAGCAAAACACCAGCAGCAGACAATATCCGACGAAGTGAATCTGCTGAACCGCCAGGGTTCACAGTCGATAGTCGATGGACGATATCAATGAGACGTTACCTTTTTTCAAGGCTCATGACATCCTATGCCTCAAGTCCAAGGTCGAAAAACTGATGACATAGAGAGATTCTCCACCAACTTAGTATGAGAAGGATCAGCTATCCTCGATCAAGGGATCTTGACACGAGCGGGAGGTACTTCGGCCTCGTGATGGCATTTCTAGAGAGTAGGACAGAATGTCAGTATACCCAATGTTATTATATCAGGAATGTATGTCCAAAAAGCTCCTTATGAAATCCGGCCAACCCAAGATGCGTCATCACCGTCATCATCATAACAACCTCCCTACCCATTTGCCCCAGAAAGGCCAAAACTCCAACACCAAAATGAATCACAACCACTCCACTCCCTCTTCCCACGGCTTTGTGGCCTTCGAATAATCCATCCCCCTCCTATACCCCGTCAACAACTCCTCTTCATCCACACCACAATGAATCTGCCCATCTCGTCCCTGGAACCATCCCAACCCATAAGTCTTGCCCACCTGGTCCTCCAACTTCCTCACCATTTCGGCATTACTCAGCTTATTTGTCCCCACAAAATCGTACAACATTTTGCTTTGGTGGATATACGCCAACACACTCGCAATGGTATTCGGCTGCCGCGGCAAGAACACACGGCGCCGCCGGACGAACACGATAGTTGCCATCACTCCCATGTAAAGCAGAACAAAGTCCGCCAAACACAGTGAGATCCAAAAGGAAAGCGGTGTTTCCTGCCACGCGTTGATTGAGTTTGTATCATTCTCGTCGTCCCCAGCCTCGATAAACTCGGCCAACAACGCTTCCTTCGTGGCCTTTACAAACACCCTCCCCTCGACGTTTGCCAAGCTCGTAGCCAACACCGTCAAAAACTCCGCCATGACGCTACCAAACCCGACGAAGCTCACTAGCCAGTGCCCGTTCATGGCCCCATTAAGCGCGACCCACCCGCCGAAGGGCATGGACCTGTAGTCGAGCGTCAGTGTCTTGGGAGGCGCGTGCCGCTTTGTAGAGAGGATGTAGTACGGCTCCATCATGCGCACGTCATTTTCCATGGCGCCCCAGCTGAGCTTGAGGCAGACGGCTAGGGCAGTGATCACCCAGGGCGCGCGGTCGGCCAGGACATTGGCCGGAGTGAAGAGAACGCAGGGGATCAGGACGGAGAAGAGGGTGATGAAGGTGATAAAAGGGATGGCGCCCGCAGCACGCAGGGAGAGCGGGTGCGGGTTCTCGTCGAGGTGGCTGCCTGTGTAGCGCTCGCGGTCTTGTTCCTTTTTGGACAGCGGTTTGTTGTAGACTTCGTCGGCGGGCGCAAGGGCTGAGTTGCGCAGAACGTAGCGGTGGTTCTTGAGCTTGTTGTGAATGTCCTTGTGCGTGGCCACGTCCATGTCTTTGAAGTCCATGAGGATGTGACTGACGGTGGCCATGGAAGCGAGACCGGCGATGCCCTTGACGTCGGCGAGGAGGCCGGAGCGACGGCTTTGGAGTTGGTAGAAGAGAACGCAGCCAAATACGGCAATTGTGACGAGTGTGAGGGTGAGGATGCGTGGCCAGACGGCGTGGATGGAAATGCGCTTCTCGTCGTTTGGATTCCGGAGGCGAGTGTCGCGGTCGGGTGAGAGGACGATGCAGGCGGAGCAGAGGGTCGGAACCAGCGCATTGGCGAGAAGACTCGCTATGGTAGAAACCGCTACCGCATAGTGTTTGTAATGAAGGGCACGGATAGGTCGGAAGAGGTTGAAGAAGCTAAAGTAGTCCACGTTGATGGACTCTGCTGCGAGGGAACCGTCCTCCTTTGAGAGCTGGTAGAAAGCCTCTAGGCGCATCACTTGGAAGTTGGTGATCTGCCAGAGCACACCATACGTGACGGCGATGAGCGTCGGCAGGAATTTTACGCAGAAATACGCCGTGGGTGTTATATCGGTGGGTGACTTGAAGACCACCAATGGCTGCTTGGCTGATCTTTGATAAAGGACTTCCACGCCGCCGGCCGCCACGATGGAAACAATAATGAGGGACATCAGATATGGCCATCTCATGGAGAAGGGCTTCCAGTCAGGCGTTGGGTAGAACACATGCTTTTCCGTCCTCTTCATCGAAGGGAACGTCGTCTGCCGCATTTGCCCATACGGACTCTTTGATCCGCCGTCTGGTCCAGCCATGACGCTCAAGTCAAACTTTCCCAAGTTGCTAACATCGTCGTCCATCACCACCTCGATCACTTTCCCTCTTTTGTTCGCTTCCTGCTGCGCCAACTGCTTGACGGTGTCATGCCGGCTTAGACGTGCAGCAGCTCGCGTGAACGAGCGTCGCATAGAGGAGCCTCGGTCAGAGATGGGACTTGTAGCCAGCAGAGCCGATTCGGTCACGACGGCATCTGTGCGAATTCCAGCACCCAAGCCACCAGTGAGTTTGCCCTGGGCTTCCTGTTCTTGTAGTGACCTGACGAACTTGTCGTCAGCGTCAGTGGACGGACCCAAGGCTGCACTGACATCGAAGACAGGTTCCATGCGCAGGTAGGGGACTGGAGCTGGAGCCGGGCTGCCGCCTAGGGGCGCGGCGGACTGGATGAGGCCGAGATCGATGCCATCCTCTTCGGGAATCGCATCATGTCGTCGGTTCAGATGAGCAGCGCGGGCGGCAAAGGAACGGCCCTGGCTATGTCTGTTGCGCTCGAATGGTGGAGTTTGATGTTGGTGGTTTAGTGATGAGTGTTCCGAGAACTGCCCCTGCACTGGCTCGTAGCTGCTATTTCTAGCGCGTCCCCCTCCTAAACTTGGCAAGTTTACTAGCGCAGACCAGCCAGTCTGGGCTTCCGTGTAGACATGTCTGCTTTCTCTTTTGGCGTCAGAACCTTGATGATTAGATCCACCATTGTCGTAATCTGACTGAAGGGAGACCAGCGACGGACGTGGTTGTACGTTGTCGAACTCTGTGAGGTCCGAGACAGTCGATATTCGGCTGAAGGAGCCTGTCGAGTGCGCAGAGTGCAGCGGCGGCCGCGCCTGTGGATGCGGCGCGTAGAGATAATCCATCGGCGGCTAATTCTGATGTCCAGTGTGCTATAGATCGAGACGTCAAGAGCAAAGATCGCGAGAGGTCTCGGGAAACTTGAGGAGATGAACGAAAGAAGGGTTAGGAAAGAAAATGAGTGGTTATTGACTTTGAGGTCCCCTGACTACCTATAGAAATGAATGGGTGAGACCCAAGCCAACGAGCTGAGAAGTGACTGCAGTTGCTTGGCTTGATCCCGGGCGGCAGCTGAAGATTGTCGATGGGCTGTCGTATCTCCGTAGCGAAACAACAACTGAGCTTGCCCTTGGTGTAATTGGTCGAGAGAAACCATCAACTGCTTCTCTGGGCTCCCGAAGCTCTGCCCTGGCTCGAAAAAAGTATCATGCACGGTTGGAATAAGAGAACAATAGGGAAAAGAAGGTTGCTCAGCCGGAATAATCAAAAGCAGAGAAAGAGCAGCGTTGAAGGAAAAGACTCTGACGAGCCTTCCAGCCAACCAGCCAGCCCCAATATCCCAATGAGGGGGGAAGGCACGAAGTCCAACATCACACCTGACCCGGGATTCGGTTCCAATCGCGACGACCGAAAAGCCAGAGACGAGGAATGGACGGAGTCTTCCATTTTGAACTGGGCGGTTTGGGCCAGGGGCCATTTCTGGGAAGGGCTGACGCCTGAACACCCTTCCCCGGCACAAGATGCGCTTAAAAGGGCCCCAGGCTAGGGTTCGATCGGTATGACTGGTAAGTAGTAAGTATCGAAAATTACCGTAACGGTATGGAAAAAATGAGATTTCTTTCCATTTTTACCTGGACTTGGCATCACTTGTATCCACTCGCCTAAGGCGGTCTCATAGGTACTTACCTAAGCCCTCACAAGCCTGCAAGAGGAAGGTACCTTAGCGGCTTGGTGCACGGACTGAAGCACGGGCCCCGAAAGCTCTGTAAGACTCGTAAGTGGTAAGGTATGGAAAGAATGCCATTTTTTCCGTATGGATCGAACACGCAGCTTTTTTCTAGGGACTGTGGGGGATGTTCTCATCAGTGTCACATCGCGGCCTATTTTAAGGATTTCTTGGTGGAGGTGTGGGAGGTAGGTGTCCTTGTTCAGCTTCAACCTTGCAGCTTGTGCCACCAATATTTAGAGATGCATCGCTACGTTCAGGTACAAACGGTATCCAGTGACATGAGTGGATGGATGGCTGATACTACAAAGCCTGGAGCACTGACCACCATTTTTCCTGTGTCTTGATGTTATCGATTTGCATCTATGACTGATGCAGTGTCGTTTATCTTACCGCAAAGACTCGGGCCATTGATTTTCAACTTTTCTCGAAATCAGGCATCATCAGACATACATATCCCCAATTCTGTACATCTTATGCCCGCAAAAAATAATAGGGGAGCCATGTTGCCACTCCGGAGCACTTTGAGTTTCATTCTTCCAGTTTCCTGCCCTTTCCACCTTTTTTTTTTTTTTTTTTTTTTTTTTTTTTTTTTTTTTTTTTGAAGCGCGCTGGAGGGTAGGGACAGTCAAAATCATCGTCTTGCATATAATTTCTGGCGGTCATGAATGTTGCACTATGCTTACAGACTATGCATAATTTCCAGGAAACTTGAAAATCAATGGCCTGCCTGAGTCTTTGCGGTACCACAGTGTCAGCTTCCATGCCAAGCTGCTTGCCTTGCTCCATAGGGTCACTTATGATCGATATACTTGTAGTGATCTTTAGGTTCCTACTTAGGGGCAGCAGCTCACGCTTCTTCTGCAGGTCTTTGACCAACCGACCTTCGATGTTAGCATAAGCTTCAATGACACATACTGCCTAACAGCGCAGGCCGGAAATATTACTACCTAGCTGTCAATTGCCGTTCTTTTGCCTTGGGCATGTTCTCAAATCAGACATGAAAAAGGAGAAAAGAAAAAAAAGGGAAAAAAAAAAAAAAAATTCCAAAAGGAAAAGGGCAAAGACAGTCACGACGACAACAACGCCCTGCGATCTATGGAACAAGGGTAGAGAAGGAACTCTGTGATGTCATCAAGCGTGAGAAGGGGCAAGAAAAGGGATACAATGGTAGAAAAATGAAAAAGGTCGGTTGCCCAGGCCAACGTTCCAACTGAACATGTATGCAGACCTACGAAACTTGTTCCACCAGTACCGCGCACCGAGCAAGGATTTCTGGCTCACATACCGCTTGATCACGTAGAGCGGGAAAAAAAGGGGTTATTATAATAACCAAACGCGAAGCCTTATACTGACCCCAAGCTCGTGTGTGGGCTAGACAGCGCCGCACAGGTGGCAGCTCTAGGGTTCTGTGATGACGAGTGTCTACAGATGCCAACTGTTAAACTTACAATTGCATGACTTGCATCTCAAACTTGAATTTTGTGCCTTTGTTATTTGCCGTCAGCTACATAATCGCCTGAGAAATTATTGCGGAGTGTCCACCAGAGTGCCTTGTCGTTCAAGAGCTCTCAGCATCAGCCACCTTTATCCTTTGCCTCAAGAGGGGTTTACCTCCATGCAAGCGCAATGCAAGATATATGTAGAATATTTGGGCTTTTTAATTTTATCCCGGATGTCCGATAGGGACCCAGATTTCTTGTCTAGAAGTATATATATCTGAACACCTAGCCCTCTCCCCAAGTGTTCACCCCCGGATTCCGCCAGGATAGATCGACTTGATTTGTATCAACAACACCAGTTGTTTCACGACGCAGCCTTCCAAAAAGAAGAGTGAAGATTTTACATCGTGTGGGTTCCCATCCAAAGTAGAGGTATGCAAGAGGCCAAATGAGTTCCCAGTTAAAAGCTCACCTCTTTCACAAACAGAACACAGGGAAAATGCCGACTCCCAGCCTTGGACCATCGAACGTGGCCATTATTGCCCTCCATAGAGGTTATGACCTTCTCTTAGTGTTGAGTGCAGAAGTAAGTCATCCATTTGCAGGACCCTCTTTCAACGGCAGCACTGGACTAACACTCACGGATCTTTAGCAAATACGAATCAGAACGACTTTACAGGCCCTCGGAGACACTCTTCGTGGGTTCTTAGCTCTGCCGGATCACTTGCACCCATCAAATTGGGTCACTGAGACGGACCGTATACTTGAGGAGGCTATGGAAGTAGAAGAGCGCTTGGATCTCATCACCGAGATGATGGCAGCGGTTACTCGCTGTATCGAATTCCTTGAACAATTAATATAATACTTCCGACCGCTACTACCTTTTGGATTGATCAAGGAAGATACATCTACGAATTGAGTCATTCCTCATGTTGGTTTACGAAGCGTGGAGGAAACTGCTCCGTTAGGTGTCAAGGAGCAACTTAGCTGCGAATTAACTCAAACCCAGAGAGACCAGAGACCTGTCATGGGAAGAATATGATCAAGTTCGTGGCTGAAAAGAGTAAGTAGTACCCGACATGAATAACGGAACACGTCTCCGCGGATAGCGGCAAGAGGCGCGAGTTCCTCTCACCCACCAAAGAGATGATTTTGATGCACATGATGGCTCCTTCCTTCCAGATAGCAATATATCCATATCGTGATACACATTTACACATGCTCCTTCCCAGCTCGTTCTTGACTAATGCTTATTGATCATTCATTGTCCAATGATCGTCTAAAGTACAGATACCATGTGATCGAGGAAGACCTGCGTGCTCCTCCCAGCCAGGTTCTTGTTCTTCCGCCTGTCGAAGAAACTTTCTCCATCTACCGAGATCAGCAATGTCAGGCATGAGGCGATCATTTGGGGCCATGTACCTACCTGTCTATATCCGTCTTCAGCATCGATGAGTTGAAATATTGTATTTCAGATAGCCAGGTAACGTCGACCTCGGGTCATCCAAAGCTACCAAATCGTGACTAATTGAGATGGTGCATAATCGAGACCGAAACCAACATCGAGCATACCACCTCTACGTTTTGCCACACCTTCAGAAGGAGGTGATGTCGGCAGTCGCCGATGAAGTCGTAAAATCACGGTATAGAAACAACGGATTCCCGAGGGTTCGGTCGCCAAGGGAACCCGTCAACCAGAGTATTTCTTCCTTTCCGATCCACAAAACGCCTCGCCGGTATCGACAGCTCGAACGCTCCGAAAGTGCCTACGTTCTTGAGCTGGTTGAGATGCCGCAGGCGTAGCATCGACTACGACGAAGAGGACCAGCGAAGTGTTAAGCAAACAGTCATCTTTATATGGGCAAAAGATTCCTTCAAGGCAACCATTTTCTCTAGAAAGTTGGCCCAGAAATATCTGAAGTCACCCAAAGTCCGTCCTTAAGGACGTCTGTGCCCAGAACTTTACCTTCACTCTGCCCTCAGATCGGATGGAAGGTCTTGAAACACGCTTTTTATCGCTTCTGCCAAAGAAGGGGCACTCAGCCACAAACCCTTGACCTTCGTTTCAACTTTTCGCAAACTTTCGCTCCAAATACTGGCCGCCAATTCTTTTGCGGTCAACAAGCAAGCTATCTTCTGCCCCGGAGCAGGATCCTTCTCCCGGCGCAACCCCCGCACCAGTCGATCGAGCACCACCGCTACTACTCGCGACAGCCGCCAAGATGGTGAACTCCCTCCTTGCCTGGACTGAAGATGAGCTCCAGTACCTAAAAGCCGTCCTGCGATGGAAGGATTCGCCCTCGGAAGAATACAAGCGACTTTCCAATAGTGGCGCAAATGATGCGCTCTCCAACCTCGATCCGCACAATTCGACATCGTCACAAGAACCCAAACAAGAGGAAATCAAGATCCTCATTCTCGGCGCAGAGGGAGTAGGAAAGACGACACTCGTTCAGAAGGTAAGCAGAAATGCGCTAACCCCTCCCCTTCTCGATCACTATTTGTTCGTTTGTTGGCAAACACATTCGGGCACCGACAAGATCAACGGCGACAACGATTCCGAGTAAAGAATCATGATCTTCCCCATCTCTTGCACAAGCGGCTTCTAACTCAAGTTTCTTCCAGTTCTCCAAAACTCATCGCCACCCCTCCACCTCAAAACCCGACCGATACCTCCTCCCCCTCCCCTCAGATAGCTCTTCCAGCGGCGAAAACTCAGCGGCCTACACCCTCCACACCCTCGAGCTCCCCCACCCCTGGTCTACCACCACGCGCATCACGCACCCGCATCTATGGACACGCACCCTCACTGAGTACGATGGTGCCCTTATCCTCTACTCCGTTACCGATCCATCCTCCCTACAACACGCCATATCCATCGCCTCCGCCATCTGCGAGCACTTTGCCTCCCTCCCACAGTTCAGCGAGAACTTGGTGCCCTTCAACAAACCGATCGGCCGAGGATCCAAGGCGCATTATCTTCACCTCAAAAAGACAACCAGAAACGTGGTCAGAAATTTTGCCATGGTGATGGTGGGAAACAAGAATGACGTGGACATCCTGGGCGGCGCTGCTCTTGCTGCTACTGCCGCTGCCGCTGCTGGTTCACTGAGCGGACTCGGACTCGGACTCAGTGACATTGGAGAGAGAAAGGTGTCAACAAAGGAAGGAAAAGAAGCCGCCAAGAAGCTGGGATTGGGTGAGTCGTGGTTTGAGACGTCGGCGGGTGTAACGGGGGAGAATGTTGATGCGGTTTTTGAGCGGGTGGCTAGGGAGGCGGTGAGATATAATAAAGAGTATAAGGAGAAGAAGGGTGAGATGGAGAGGGGTGGGAGCGAGGGTTTGTTAAAGAGGGATTCGGAGGTGGCAAGTACGGCGACGAGGAGTAAGGTGGGTGGATTGTGGAAGAGTCTTACCACGGGGTGGTTACCGTTGTTTGGGAAGAAGAGAGGTTAGGACGGAGAGAAGTGTGGTGGCATTGCTTTGCTTCCTGGAGTAGGATTCGGCCCCTGGTAAGAGCCTTTGAATGAGGACGACACTCTGATCGTGGAATCTGGGTAACATTGACGAAGCATGAAAGGGGGAAGCAAAGGAATTTATGGTCAGGGAACCGGACAAAGGTGTTAATGTATTTTGAGCGAAGATACCCCGAAGATCCGTTGCATTCAGATTCAAATACCAGATATCGAAACTAATAAGAGGCTAAGCCAGTTACCAGTTACGGGCATGGAATATCCTGGTGGGCGGCCGATAGTGTTTATGTGTGTGAAGGAAACTGGGATGCCGCCACCTGAGACTTGTTCCTGGCCTCCCGCCGTAGGAATTTGATTTGTACAAAAATCCTGTGGTCTAATATCTCCCCAACCTTATTGTAATCTCCAAAGTGTTGTATGTCCATTGATCCATGGTATTCCCAGAAAGAAAGACAAAACGCCCCGCTGCCTATGATATCACTTCCGCCCATTGGTACCCTTGTTTATGCGATCACGCTGTCATCCAGAAGTAGGTAGAGTCTCTGAAGCGAGTCTAATACTGGCGAATCTCTATGGCACCATTCAACAACGCCTGCCTGAAGAGGTCCGCAAACGAGGAAGTAGTACGGCAATCACTCCTCTCCCTCTTTTCCAGAGCTTCTGGCAACCACTCTAGGATCTTTTCGATTCTGTTCGAGTGCTGTGCCGACAGCGTCAGTACCATGCTTAACAATCAATGACCCGACGCAAGCAAATGGAGCCCAAACTTACCGAAGGATGCGTGCTCATCCACTCGGGCACTTCTTTCTGTGACATCCTTTCCATCTTCTCCCAAAACGTTACCGCCTCCCGCGGATCATAGCATGCCTCCGCCATCATCATCAAGCCGATATAATCCGCCTCGCTCTCCTGCTTGCGGCTCATCGGGTTCGAGATCGCCGTGTCGAGCGCCCACGCGCCCGCAAACTGGGCAATGATGGCCCCAAGCCCCAAAGCACCGCAGAGCACCACCAGGCTATAGAGCAGGATATTCAGGCCCAGGGTCTGCGACATGCGCTCGCCAACATGATCAGCGACGTTATGCGCAATCTCGTGACCGAGCACGGTTGCCAACTGCGAGTCTGTCCTAGCTAGGTTCAAGATCCCGCTGAAAACAAACACCTTCCCGCCCGGCAAAACAAACGCGTTGGCCTTGTGCGGATCATCAATCACGAAAATCTCCCAGTTTTCGTCCTTCATGCCGCTAAAGGGAATCAGCTTCGCCATCACCCGCTTCACGCGCTGCGTGCGCCAGTCCCAGTCAGGCAGGATGGCGACGCCTTGCTTTTGCAAATCGTACAGTAAGCGGCGGAAGGAAAGTTCGCCGGCCTCGAGTACCAGCTTGCGCGAGTAGAAGTTGAAGCGTGTACGGCCCGAAACGGGCACCGTCTCGAGGTTGATGAAGTAGAAGATGACGGTTCCCGCGACGCAGAAGACGAGAAGATATTTGGTGTTTTGGTGCCGTGCGGCCCGCTTGAGGTCTTGGTTCGTGAAGAGCGGGTCGGCGTAGCGGCGGTGGACGCCGTAGGGGTCGGCACGCTCGTTAAAGGACCGGTTCCACCAGTCTGAGGCGAAGCGGCGTTGTTGTGCCCATGGAGGAGGACCGGTGATTGGGGGTAAGCGGGTTGTCGTCGGTCGCCATGGTGTTGGCGTTGGTGTGAAGGTAGGGCTCGCTACACATCGCTGGTAGGCTCGGGGCTGCTGGAAGGTTGGGTTGTCGTGTATGATGCTTCGGCTGGCTTGTGAGGTGACTGCTGTCGAGGATAATGCTGTGCTGAGGCGTGCGCGTGTTCGAAAAGCTCCAGACGCAGCAGCGACTGCTCGGATGCCTACAACAGCTGCGAGACCGGTCCGTTGCCCGATCACTGTAGAAGCTACACCAAGCGATGGTTGGAGATTAGGAAGCATAGTATGGAATATGAAAGTGTCGCAAATTGTATATGTTACTTTCAACAAAGGTCAAGAATTCCTAGGTACAGCATGCAAACGAACGAGACCGTTTCGGAAACGTAGTTCGACACATGGTAGAAAGCAAAGCTAAAGGAGGGTTTCAGCCACCATAACGTGGCTTCGATAGGATGTGTTATTCAAAGTGAAAGGTGTTGTTTGCTGACTTCGCTGCTGTGCACTGATGCGGTGGAATTCCGGCGAAGGTGGCAGATGAAAGCCCGGAATCTGACAAAATGACAGGTCCGTGACATGAAGACAAAGGGAGCTTCTACAAGCTCCGTCATCGCGCAGGGAGCGGACGACGTTCGGCAGGCAAGGATAGGTGGAAGAACTGAAGGCTTGGCGCTTGGCGACACCTGGGCTATTCCCTTGGTGGAGCCAGTCGCGATAAGCTGAGATAACGCATCAAGCGGGCAGGTCTTGGCAGGAGTGATGGTGCGTCTGGTATGCCTTCTTCCAACGGGGAAAGCCATAACCTTCAACTGTGAGAGAGTTGAGAGTTGACAAAGACTGTCTCTTCTCACCCCGTCACCTCTAACCTGCCGATAATATTCAAACGAGCGCGATGCCTCAAATGACAAAAAATCACAAACTTGTTTAGTGGGACACGGTACGAGCATTCAATTAGAGAGTGAACAAGAAGCCGCCAATGTTCAGCAACTTCAGCCGTCGGGTAATGAAGCTTCTAGCCCTTTGGAAGGATTCCCAACAATGGCCTTGAGGCTCGAAGGATTGGTATTCTACCCGATACACATGTCGAGCGGGATCATGCGACCTCATGCCCGGGTTGGGTTGGGGTATCACGACATGCGCTCGCGGTCCATGCCGTCAGCTACCTAGACTCCGCGGAGGTGTGGTGGTACCAGCGTGGATTGTGCCTCAACAACCTCGTGTCTAGTGTTGATCAAAGTATTGGATGTTGGTGATGCCTCAACTCTCATGGAACATCATGGCCCGAGGCTTGTTCCCAATACTTGGTCTGCATGAATACCCCTCATGTTTGCATCTGTCACAGTGTTGCAAGCCCCAGCGCAATGATACCGTGACGCCAGAAGGGGGCATACTATCAGGTCCAAGTTCTGCTGGGAGAAGACCTAGGTCAAGGTTGCCTATGCCATACTGTATAATTTGCCGGTGTCGACGCACTTTGTGTCGCTCCTTCCTTAGACAAAGGCTGTTGGTGATGGTTTGCAGAGTGCAGTTGCAGAGACCGAACCTAGCTCCTTCCCGATATTAATAGGTATTTTAACTCTCTGCAGTGCCCGTGCTGTCACCGAGTGGCTTTCCCCAGGGATGGAGAAGCATCAATGGAAACGACCTATTTTTGATACCGTCACCAACGACACTCTCGGCCTCGCCCGGCTGCACGCCGTCTGAGATTTTGGTCAAATTTGGTTTGTTTGCTTTACCTCAAATCCCCACCCCCCTCCCGTTCTGCCTCCCGGTATAAGTCCTGTCTCACCCCAAAGTCAGTTCCGTCTACTACGCAAACGTGGTGGTTGCGCGCCGCGATATACGATTCGTTCTTGGTTCGTTCTCGCTGAGCAGTCTTGCTCACTTACCTCTACTCCCCCCTCACATGCACCGTGCCACTATCGCACGGCATTCCGGCTTCTTTTGAGTGCTGACATTCCCCGAAAATAACTAGGCCAGGGTGACATTCTGGTTCCGTCAGCTTGGATCGAGGCAAATTAGCCTGGGTCAACAATGGCTTACACGGCCCCCAACCCTCTTGCTGTCGAACCCATGAGCAACAAAGTCGATACAACGATCCCAGACTCCCCCTCAAGTCTTCCTCAGACACCCCGCAACACCAGACCTTCGTGGGTTGCTGGCAAAAGAAACAAACTTCTCAGGCGTATTGCTCTGTTCAAGCCGCCCAAGGTGGAGACACCCATGATGGCCTCGATTTCATCTACGCCTACAGAAAATCAACACATTGGATCAGAGTATGTCTCTACCCAGCATGAGGAAGCTGCTCGCTCTGTTTCCCCCGATTCAGCACTAATCGGCATGGGCCACGATGGAACACACGAAGAGGGGCTGCAGTCGCCGCCGCCGCCGCCGTCGGCGTCCAACCCACAATATCAGTACCAGAGCGTTCCCTCGCCGTCATCGTATCCGCAGATTCCAAAGGAGGCGGACATGGGCATCTATGCTACTTACCCTGCAACGTATTCCGGAGGATTCAGTTCATACTCGCCGCCACCCATGGGAATGTACGGAGTATCGCCCACGACACCTCAAGTGATTAACTTCCAGAACTGGGGACAGGCAGATGATGTCCAGTGCTTGATAAGTTCCCGTATGTAGATATCATGGCCCATCGCATTCCAGTCTCTCCGTAACTAATTTCCATCCTTAGCTCAAACCCCCTTCACCCTATTCGGACAGCCACCTTTTGCACAGCCAGTCTATGGACAAGCAGGACAGGGACAGCCGCCCCATGCACAGCCGCCCTTCGAATGCTCTTCCCAGCGCGGCCCATATCGCGACAAGGTCAGCTGGCTTGGGATAACGTTGTGGTCTCTGTCCATTTTTTCAACCATCGGGAGCGCGATCTGGTTGGGTGTCGCCTTGATTCAGCCCAAATGGGGAAAGACAGTTTCCTCCGCTCATGGAGCCCTTCCACCGTCGACAGCTTCTTTACTCACTGCCCTGATTGCCAAGTTGATCGAAACCTCCTTCGTTGCCGTGTTTGTTGCCTCTGTTGGCCAGATCCTTACGAAAAAGGCCTTTGATGTTGGCAACAGAGGTGTTACGTTGGGCGAGTTCGGCATGAAAAACTGGGTTGTTGTAAGTCTTCGACACGACCTATTCGCCAGTACGCTTGCTAACTGTTCACAAGTCGCCAGGCTTGATGTTTACGAATATTAGATCCTGGAAGAAAGTGGGATTCACCCCTTTGGGTGTTCTATGTATGCTCGCCACCCTCGTTGCAGTGTTATACACCACAGCCTCGGACGCTCTCGTTGCTCCCAAATTGAAATGGGGCAAACCCGAAATGATCGTCATGAAGAATTACGCCATGGCTAGCTATGGGAACGTACAATTCGTCAAGCAAAGCTGTCATCTGCCAGATGGGCTGCTAGCCGATGACCAGAGCCAAGATAGTTGTCTTGCTGCGTCTCTCTCAGGTTTCTGTACGTCAAGAGCAACGTCATTCCTCCAGCACAGTTCCGGGAACTACAATTAGCTAACCGTCAGTGTAGCATATAATAACTTCCAAGCCTTTCTGTAAGTCGTATAGCATCAGGTATTTCGTATACTTTGCATGCTAACGGCTTTTAGGTCTACATGGTCAGACTTTGGCCGGAACAACACAAAGCCAGAGGGACGTTACATGTCCAACAGGCCCCCAGTAACAGCAACGCTCTACGACAATGTCACTGTTACAGGGACGTGGATTAATACCGAACATAGTGATCCTATGGCAAGCTACGAGAAGTACAAAAGAACTATCAACAATGTGACTCTAGCAGTTCCTCACCCTGGTAAGATCATCCTATGATCAGCATCGCAAAAACATACCTAACTATGTGCAGGGGTGTACGACGCAGCAACAGATCCTGTTAATGAAATACTTCAGCCCAGCGATCTTTCTGGAGTCGGAGAATACAGGTTAGCGGCAAGCGCGGTCAGCCCGGCGCTGAATGTCCTCTGCGTGGGGATGACCGAAGAGGAGCTTGCGCCACTTGTATACACAACATGGCCTCATGCCAACTTAACGGACGCAGAACTCCCAGGCGAAAAGACAGGTGGGTTGAATTGGCTAGACGATGTCCCTCCATCCAGCGAAAGTGAATGGGTCAATGGGACTGTTCTCAATGCCACCGTTGTGGATGACATATTCAGATGGGGCAAAGGCTACCAACGACGACCACCGGTCTTTCAGAGGGTAAGCATGCTTCCAACCATTTCAATGGATCACGCTAATCAAATCCGGGTGGGCAGTTTCCGTCAGAATACAATGTAATTATCAATGCGACAGTCACAGGTTCAAATGACTGGACCCACAAGTCAGGCTCTGTCTATACACTCGTCAACAACAATGCCACGGACGATTACACGTTGTGCGAGATCCGGTCGTGGCTCTCCATCAACTGTTCAACTCATCTCAACATCTCAGGGACGACAGGCGCTCATATGTCGGCAAACTGTGAAGATGAACACGATCCAGTCAGCTACCGCAAGTCAGTCCCGGGCGCTGTTGAATTGGATGAATCTGACTGGAAGTGGTTAGCGCAATCATGGCAGCTAGCCATTTATATGAACTCCGGGTTGACGACCCTGAATTCTTCACGAGATCGCATACTGACTGCACTACCATTGGAGGATCACCAACTCCCCAACAGAGTGCCATCCCTCGCTGAAGTCTTGGCGGCACTTGTCAGCCCGACATTGATCTCTGGCTCTATAAAGACGCCTGTTGTTCATTATTGGCACCCAGAGACGACACCAGTTGTTTTGCCGGGATGGGAGAACAACTTTAACGCTTCAATCACGAAACAAGAGTACACATCGGGCTCTGCTATGGATTGGCAACGCGCATTTCTAACAATCCTGATTTTGGGGTTTCTACTAAACTTGTTTTGCTTGGTTCATTTATTCATTCAGCTCCGGGGTCGGCCACTTACAGACTTCACGGATCCTGCAAATCTGTTTGCCCTGGCCATCAATTCTCCTCCCAGTCAGGCACTCAGCGGAACATGTGGAGGAGGACCCACAGGTTATCAGTTGGATGTGCCATGGCGTATCGGCTACTCAGAACAATCAAACCACTACTTCTTTGAGGAAGCAACTGAAAAGAGGCAGAGGCTCAAGAGGAAGAAGGCAATTGGCCGTCGGCATATGGGCACTTCGGATATGGAGCTGGTAGACTGCAAAGATGGCGATACCAAGGCAAAGATGGATGACCCGAGGCAGAGCTATGTCAAGTTGAGTAACCATAAGAGCTGGCTGTAAGGGTATTTAGCCGGAAATAATGGTGCTGATTCGGGACGGGACATGTCGCAGCATGGATATCTGCTGTCGGTAACACAAGGTGAGGTAATGAATCATAACACTTGATTTTGCACCTCTATTTTCCATTTCCCCCTTTGTTTTTGATGCTTCGTCGTCAATTAATATCACCGATACTCGAAAGCGAGTATCGTCTGCGGATAGTCCCTCACGATCCAGAGTGGATAACAAGACGATGTGCAACTTGCAAGGGGTGTGGTACAAGCAGCCCAAAGGGTCCATTGACCGCGGAATGAAGCACAACTGATACTACCTGCACAATCAGCCAGGATTTTCCCCGCTGGTATAGTAGGAGAGTTCTGCTCGAAGGATAAATGGCTCATCGACATGGGAATATCCGCGCGAACCATGTATGGAGGACCAAAAGCCCGGTCATTTGGCACCGATATAATCACATATTGCCGTTCCGCGCTATTCCTTTCGATCTCTATCAGGAATTCAAGTAGCTTGCGGGGTTCCATACCCCGGACTCCATTGAAACTGAACTTGTACTTTCGGCCGCGTCGTCTACCGACATTCAGGGGCAAGTAGATAGCTTAAAGATTTCAGTGTGGTAGATGGAATGTAGTGCACATTGGTATTGGTTCTTTTACTACCACGAGCTCATGGTGGCAATCTTGATCAGACTGCGGGTGTGAATATGCACACCCTAACCTCACCAGGACAGATCGACGACAGTGCAATAAACAGTCCCATGGGAGTCACCCATCATCACGTCCATAGATAGAAAACCCAATGATCACGACTCTGTACCACTTGGTACATGGACAATTGACCTGCATTTCGAAATTTTCTAAACACTTCACTACCTTTAACAAGTAACCTTCGAGTCACGCATCCGTGGTGTAGACACCACTCAAATCGATTGTTAAACATACCGTTAGTTTTTAGGCGCAGGTTTCCTATGTCGTCCAAGATGACCAAATCCCTAACCTAAAAAGAACCAGTGTATTGCCCATGAGAAGCTGCTCGCTTCATGCAAAGATCATCATCCTTCAAGGCGGTTCACTGTAATAGGCAAGAGCTCTGCGCCGCTGCTAACCTGCTCCCATACACCCGACAAGAAAAATATGAGGTTTATTTTCTTCCTCCTAGCAGGCGTCACCCACCTCGCTCTTTCCACCGCCAGACAAAACTGCCCCCTCTACGGCCCGCTCTTCCCCAAACCCACCAACCTGCTCCATAATGCCGCCATCCAAGCGGCCGCAAAATCCTTAGACGAGATCTTCCTCAAGCACATCGATCACGACAACACCACAGGCGCAGACCATTTTTCGTACGCGGTCGAGGTGTTTTCAGGAAGCGAAGACAAACCGTTATGGTCGCACTACTGGACCGCGCCGAACCTGGAGGTGTTCAACTCGACGGGAGTCAGCAAAGTTGATACTAATACGGTCTTTAGGATAGGCAGTATTACCAAGATCTTTACGGTTTTGGCATTTCTGGCGACGGTGGGTGATCGAGTGTGGAATGATCCGGTCACAAAGTACCTACCGGAACTGGCAAAGTTGGCGGAGAAGACGCCGGGTGGTTCGATGATGGTGCCGGATTGGGAGGAGGTGACGTTGGGAAGTTTGGCTAGTCAGACGAGTGGGCTGATACGGGACTGTAAGTTATAGCCCTCTTCCCTGACGACAAGACGAGACCGGGAGCTGAACTAACTTTTGTGGTGTGCAAAGACGCCCTCCTAGGAGAATTGGCATATGAAGTCCCCCTCGAACATCTCTACAAAATCGGGTTCCCGCCTCTCCCACTCGAAGAATTTCCGCCATGTGGTACCCTCCCTACTTGCAACAGGGACCAGCTATTTGCTGGATTGGGGAAGTTACCTCCTTCGTTCCCGACTTCCTCGACGCCAGCCTACTCGGACATTAGCTTTGCCCTCCTTGGTTATGTTGCCGAGCGCATCACCGGAAAGCCTTTCAAGGCTCTCGTGCAGGATTCAGTGTTGACGCCATTGAATCTCACACATACGTTCACGTCGGCGCCGGATGACTCGCTGGGTATAATTCCGGGAAATAGACACTCGACGTCTTGGGCGTTTGAGTTGGCGGAGGAAGCTGCGTGAGTAATGCTGGAGTTCCCTGTTGGTACGGGAGCCGTGAGCTTACTAGCATGTTATAGAACAGGCAATATGTATACCTCGGCGGGTGACATGTCCTCGCTCGGCCGCGCAATCATGCGCTCAACACTGCTCAAACCTGCCGTAACCCGTCGATGGCTGAAGCCATCTGTGTTCACATCGGACCCAAAGTCGGCTGTTGGCATGCCATGGGGTATCCGACAACTTGACATAGGCTCTAGTACGTTCATATTGACCTCTTTGTCGCTGACTACCGCTAACTCATTTCTCCCTAGACCAGTCCTTCCAGATAACCCACGCCTTCAACAAACTCGGCTCCCTAGGAGCATACACCTCCCTCCTCGCCATCATCCCCGACCTCGACATCGGCTTCTCCATCCTCGCCGCCGGCGACCCGCCTCCTGGCTTAGCAATGGATATCGCCGACACTTTAACAACCACTTACCTCTCAACCATGAACTACGTTGCTCGCACCGAGGCCGACCGGATGTACAGCGGCCAGTACCGGTACATGGGCAACATTACCGTTGCTGTCCCTAGTTCTCCCCCTTCAAACTCCTCAACCCCACCCAAGTACACAAGTGGCACTATAGTCGAAAGAAAAAGGTTGAATTCCTCCCTCACAATCTCCACCTCCCCCTCCACTCCTGGCCTCGTTCTCGAGAACTGGATCTCCAACTCAACCGACATGTCCTTCTACGCCGTGGCCATCGGGTCTAACATCACGGACGAGTACCTGGACAAGATCAAACCATCCGTTCGTCTTTACCCGACAGGCATCTCCGAGCTTTTACCAGATGAAAAGGGTAAAAGAGTCGCTTTCAAGGCCGTCTTCGAAGACTTGAGTCTGCCCGAACGGAAATCGGGGATGCAGATGGGTACGGACTGTGCGACCTGGGTAGGTGTGACGGGGGTGGTTTATGCCAGTCGGCCGTTGGATTTATTCATTTTTGAAGTGGACAGGGAAGGGAAGGTGAAGGGGGTGGAGAACGGGGCGTTGAGGGTTTGGTTGGATAAAGTCAGGTGAGGTGCCGGTGAGAGGAGGTGGCATGACGGGAGAGGAGGAAGGAAGAAGCAATGGAGGGGAAGGGAAGGAGGGAAGAAGGTGGCAAGAAGGGGATTTCTGAAAGATATTGGCAATTGTGGAGAAAAGCGATTGAGGAGGGCACGGATGGGTTAATGGGCTCTGCATGAATGTCGAATGATGATTAATTGTCACCCTAGCCACTTACACCTTTAAATCATTCTTACCAACGCTGTGATAAGTCGTATTTACTAGCTTGATGTCCTCGCCGATTGTCGATATTTGATTTGTAGAGATATCTAGTTTTAAATTTCCAGCAGCGCAATTGTCCTTGCGGGCATCATCGTCAAAGCCACGACGGGTTCTCTGTACTGCACTGAAGCATCGCCTTTCCATGTTCGTTAGCCCCACTTTAATCCACTCGCCAACTCTACGAGGACACTCGCGAATATTAGCACTTTTGAGCTGACATATTGTGACTTCAACGCCACTATCTGGTAGACAGATGGAATTAGTATCATTTAATCTGGTTTTTATTCATGATGTGATATGGTGATGATGCGGGATGTGGTACGCTTCTTTTGCTCTGCCTATTGTGTGGGTGGATACTCTTTGATGTATACCAAGGTCACCAAGGTACGTAAGTAATCCCAGGTGTGAGCTGGACTGGACTAGAGTAGATGATCATCGTCTCGCAACACCACGCATCCAATGCACGGAAAAAGGAAGTGGGAAAACGCCAACTAGAGGAAATGAAAATAAAGATGAAAAAAAAAAAAAGAGAGAGAGAGAGAGACCCAAAAGAAAGAGGGACAGAACCCACGGTTTCCCATAAGGATTTTGTTCCTAGTGATGTTTACAAACGCAACTTCTTAATCTCCTTGATATGAATGAGGTCCGGGCCTTGCATGTTCAATTGTGATTAGCGGTGTCTCTACTTCTGGATGTTCATTGTCAGTTTTTTTTTTTTTTTTTTTTTTTTTTTTTTTTTTTTTTTTTTTTTTTTTTTTTTTTTTTTTTTTTTTTTTTAGCCTCACCATCTGCCTACCCTCAGCCCAATCTCTTAAAAGAGCATGAAAATGTGTGTCGTGACTCCAAGACCGGCAATCCTCACACCCACTGTTAACTTCATGTCCATTTGATAAGTAGGTTCCTATTCAGTGTTGCTGCACTGTGCATTCGGTGGGCGTTAACATAACGTGATATAACAAAAACTAGTACTCAAAGCAAGGGATGGAAAGCCATATAAGGTTGGTTCACACACTCAGCAGTTTGAACATTTCACAGGTAAGATGGCCCATTGAAGTACGTGCTGATGATAAATTTCGATTTTGTTCTTTTTTTCCACCCAGCCCAGCTTTAACCATGCTATGCTCAACTCCTTCTCAAATGTTTATTTTGCCTTCCTTGGGTATGGTCTTGGATATTATACACATACGATATTGATGTTTGTAAGTTCGTTTGGGTATCCGTGATGTATCCAGCCAAGTGCCACAAGCCGAAGTATTTATGGTATGTATCCTTCTTGTCTGCTTGAAGTTCTGATCACAACCTTTCCGGTCGGTCATGTACTTAGTTCCAACGCTAACTATGTAGCGTGGTGTCTGTCTCCCATATTCTCGGGGTGACTTGCTTTCCTCCTCCGGCCTTCTCTTACTATCCACTACCCCAAGACGCCGTTGTGATGCCCTAGCATGATTTGAAGACAGACAAAGAGAAACGAAATAAAACAGAAACAGAAAAACGGTTGACAAATGATAGTAGGAAAAGAACACTCTTTGTCCGTGTATCCAACACAGTAGAGTATAATGGGTGGTATAAAACTCGGGCCAAAAGCAAAGGGGCATACAATGACTTGAGGTAGGGAGGTACAATGAGCACACAAAAAGACTTCCCCTTCTTGAATGCTTTGTCTCCTCTATTCCCGCCCACTTCTTGTGGAGGGGTGGAATATCCATGCCCAGAGCAGGAAGCTTCCCACAAACCAACCGACAAGTATACCGCCATCCGAGTGAAAAGTATCGCCGTCATGAAAATGGCTGCTCCGAAAAAAACAAAAACTCCATTTATTCCCAGGTCGTAAGAGGCGAAGATCATGGTATATTGCCAGTGAACTTCGATCGTTAATGCTCATAGCCGGCACCTCGTTGCCACGGGCTGTTTCAACCGTTAGCTTGCATTCGAATCCAGTCATGATTCCACAGAACAAACTTACCTTGCGTTATTGAGAGCCCTATACTGTGGCGTGAGGGTGGCGTTGCCGCCTTGTGGGCCACCGTACGGACTCGGTGACGGTCCTCGAGGATCAAAGTTCATACCTGGCTTCTCGCCATACTGAGGTCCTTGGGTGTTCCGACCTTCCGAAGGGAATAGCGGCATCGCAGGGTCAACCGGAGACTTTGGGGGAGCATTGGTGAAGTGTAGCCCAGCTCCACCAGCTGGCATACCGGGCTGAAGTTCAGTTTGACGACGAAGCGAATCCGAAGACATGGATTCCGCATCGTCATCGAGGTCGAGTCCCTTGAACCCGGACTTGTCTCCGCGAGCGGTCGCCGCAAGCGCATCCAGCTCGGTGGTCGTTGTAAGATGAGTTTGTGACTTCATGAAGAATGTCCTATCATCAGCCATGAACTGGTACCGATTATCGGGGTTCTCGCGGAAGAAGACAAAGATGGTAGAGCAAATGAGCATCAGCAGGTAAACCAGGGAGAAGATGGAGTTGGTAATCCACAAGATGAGGCCGATAACACCAGTGACGAGGGGCGGCTGGTTGAAGACTTCAGTGAACATGAGTAGGAAGATGGCGTTGATGAAGTTCATGACGCAAATGGCGATGTTGAACCAGTTGGTCTTCCTGTCCATCCAAGGGCGCATGACAGTAGCCGCGATCAAAGCGGCGGCTTCGATAATGAGGAAACCGACCGCCTGGGCAGTACCGTTGTTTTGTCCGAAAGCAACGAAGAGACCCTTAAGAATAGTATAGCCGAGAACAGGAACGATGAAGTAATAGGCCGAAGCTCGGAATTGGACGTAGAGGAAACCCCACTTATTCAAGGCTTGAGGGTCGGAGAAGAGGATGTAAGCCGGGTTCTGGTGCATTACAACGGAGCGGCGCGCGATTCTGATAACCTTGAATGCGGCCCAGCCCAGAGTGACAAGCATACCCAGGAAGAAAAAGAGGGCTAGCACCATTTCAGCAGGCGAATCGTTTTGGGTAAACTCCCACATGCACATGACGGTCATGGCGGGGAAGCCGATAAGGGTGATTCTGAAGAGGATGCCCTTGAGAACGGTGAACCAGCCGTTTCGGAAGTCGAGAAAGGTGTCGTGCTTCATCCAGCCCTTCTGTGCGGCCAATTCGCAGTATCCTTTCCAGCCAGCGACGCAAAGAATGGTGATAACGACGAGGACGCAGAAGAAGATCAAGCACGTCATGAACAAGTTGGTGGACTCGATATGGGCACGGAAAGCCGCACGCTGAATGCCATACACGACGTAGCTGCCGGTATCTGTTTGAATGTTTCCGCGCTTGAGGAGTTCGTGCTTCATGGCCTGCTCCATGGGTTCAGAGATGGTCCTGGGCATATACGACATCGAACGCCTGGCCAAATCCGCACCATAGTCCGCAACGTCCAGCGCACGCTTTTGAACTTGAACAGAGACTGTCGCCAAAGAGTCGAACAGCATCGAGGGAGTACCACCAGTCGCACGCTGATACCAGGTAAAGATGTCCTGCATGAAATTGACCTTGATAATACCCATGCTCCACTGGAAATCCTGGGTCCATCCCATCACGGCAGGTGGCAGAGGAACACCGGTAAGTCCAAGCATGGCCTGGGCCTGGAAATAACCAAAGAGAGAGAGGGCGTTGGCGGCAACGTGCGATGCGGCGTTGTGATGACCGAGGCCAGAAACGAAGGCAGATGACGTCAAGGCGAAGGTGGCAACGATGGCCGTAGCCCATTTGACACCAGCCAAATCGACGGTTTTTCCATTGGTAATTTCAGCTTCAACACAGGCAACTGTTTGGCCGGCCTCGTCTCCATCTGTCATGTTGATCCTGACTCGTACTTTGGCATCGATATCGGGAAAGTTATAGGCAATACTGGGAATCTGTGCAACAGCGTTCTTGTCGACGGGCAGTGTGAAGTTGAGAGGAATCTTGCCGGCCGTCATAGGGCACAAACCCAGCAATCCGGAGCTGCAGGGATCGACTTTGGCGGTGATAATTTCGTAGCCGTAGGCCGAGATGGCAACGTCGAAGATGATTTTGCCTTGGATGGTAGAGACGGCGACGATGTCGACATTGGCCCTGCCGCTTTCTGGAGTATAAACGACGTTGAACAGACTAGCTGAGAAGCCCGAGTTCGCTTGACATGTTTTTAGCGCCTGAGACGCCAGCTTCTGTTCGCCAAAGACGGGAGATACGAGGGCCGCGATCGACGCAAGGGCCGCTAGGGGCCGTGTTATCGAGAAGCGCATCTTGTTTGGTTTAGGTGATTTTCGAGTTTGTTGGTTTCTACGTTACCCCCAAGGGGTTACTGGGCGAGAGAAGCGATTCGCGGTCTTTGTCGTCGGCAGTTACTCGTTAGATACTGAAGGACCTCGTATGGTTCGTTGGAGAAAGCTGGTTGAGGGTGATTGACACCGGTGTAAAGTTGAGCTGAGCTGATTGTCAAAAGAAGACTCCCAAATGTATCGCTATTATCCAACATGAACAATAGCCAAGAATCAAGATCGGATGAACAGCGGAGGACGCTTGCCAATGCACAGGGGGCTGTTATTGTTTGTCGTCGTCAAAGGCCGGCTTTCAGGCTGTTGGATCAAATCGAGTCGAGTCGAGTCGAGTCGAGTCGAGTCGAGTCGAGTCGAGTCGTCGCTCGTCGGGGTAGAACTGGGGAACAGCGAAGGTTGTTGGCCGTTTCAATCCAACTTGATCCGTGTCACGTTTCCACAACTGAAACGAGCGTGTTGAAGAAAAGCGAGGGTTGGTCGAGGAAGAGGCGAATGGCGCTGACGGACGGATGTGAGGTTTCGTCGTCGCGACAGTGCGGATCCGGTTTAGTTTCTGTTCGCCCGGTTAATGTGTGTGGTAAACGAACCCAAGGAGGAAGGAGGTTGCAAAGAATAGGAATAGAAGGGCTCAAGTGGTATTTCTGAAAGAAGGGGGGAGAAGAGGCCGGCAGAGGCAGCGGCACGATGCTGCTTGGGGACGGAGAACGCAACTGGGGGCGTAACTCCTTTGATTTGCAAAATGGAAAAAACGTGTGGGAGAAAGAAGGCAGTGTTGTGTAAGGAGTGAAAGAGGGTTGGTGTCGTAATGAGAGACAAAACAAAACCGGGAGGGCCTAGGAACGGGCGAAGGAGAGAGCTGGAGAGCGCAGAGGACGGGAGTGCGACAAGATTGGGGCCAGTGCTGAGATCGGGACCCGCCCTTGGCCAGGTACGACAAGGCACAAGTGGAAAGGTACTGTAGCGCCCGCATTATGCAGCCCCGGGGAGATGAGGTGTGGCCCCACTAGCGGAGTACCTGCCCTCTGCACTTCCGCACGTGCAGTCTGCCAGGTACTGTCTTAGCATTTTTGATGAGTTCCCACCCTTCAATTGTATCGTCGCACTTTGACACAACGGGACCCTTTCCTCCTCTCGTGTTCTTCAGGGGCACTTTCCCTCACACAGCATGGAGTGACACTGTTGATGAATGCCAACGGGAGAGGTTGTACAGGGCAAGACCTGAGTAGACGTCTTCATCTCGACAGGCCTTGGCTGCTTCTTGGAATGCGCAAAGGCCGATCTTGCTGCTTCGTCATCAAGCAGCCGCATATGCGCTTCTCTTTTTTTGGTTGGCACTGCCCTGCCCAAAAGGCCTCCATTCTGTAGTGTACATGCATCGCAAGGACGGGCAATGCTGGATGATAGGCAGCGTGAGATCGATGGTCCTTCATCTCCATGTTACCACATTGATGTTAGGCGCTTCGGCATTCCATCCATGACAATTGTCAATCGCGCCATCAGACAAAGCCAAACACAAAGAAAAAAACAGCTTTGCTCAGCACTTCATTCTGTCAGGCTTTGGGGAATGCCAGTTCAGATGAAGAGACAAGGTACATTACATGCAATGCTCAAGTGCAACGAAATGCTGCAAGTAACAAACGCTCTGCACAGCCCCCTTTGGCGCCGACCAATGACAAGCCATCCCTCCCCCCCAGAAAACCCATGAAGGGGAAAACCTCCTGACACAACCCAAGACACGGATCGTAACTCGACGGAATCTACGGACACTGGTGTTTCGGAAAGAGCACGCAAAAGGGTTCCACCGAACGAACAAGGTTCTCCGCTGCAACAGGATAACGGCCACGGCGCCGGGGCGGGCAAAGTCCAAAATTGGAGGGTCGACGTCTTCCATAGGCACGTCTTTCATACTGTCTGTCTCTTTACGTGTATAAGACACGCGGCTGGGAAGGATGCTGTTGTGTGAGGAGTAAAGACCCTTCTTCCCTTTCAGTTAGTTTCCCCTTGGTGCAAGTGCCATCCGGGTCGGGGATTATCCTCTTCGCCAAGGGGTCTCAGTTGTGATTACATCCTGCACTGCCTGGTTTTTCATCTACAATCACAGTAATTCGCTCCTTTCATTTCACATGTCGAGAAACTTCAACATTAATCCAATTCACAAACTGAACCTAACAGACAGATGAAGGCTCGCTCTGGCAAAAGGAACCCGCGCTGTTCGGGCGGGTACAGTAGGTACGGCAAAGCTGCAACCCCACCACTAGATTCCATCTGACTGACGTGCAGCAAAAATAGGCGCCATGGAGTCGTCGCTGACTGGCTAATCAGCCAGGGGTAAAATCCCACAGGCATTCCCATGCGTTCTAGACTATCTGCAAGACCAAAGGAATCATTGCGACATTCTTCTTAATGACGTTTCCCGAGATGCCTCAGAATTCTTCGACTTCTCCAAAGTCCATATCATGGATTTGCTGGTTTAACCTAACAAGGACAGCTGCTTCCAAGATGCATGAATCGCAAAAAGTCATTTCACATTCGCCGATCACCCCTCCCATTCTCTCCAGCCAATCGACTTTACACCCTTTAAAGCCTAGCCCATCCACGGATCTTCACGCTGATCAAACATTGGTGTCTGCTCGTGCTGTGGGTGTCCAAGACGTTTCGTCATTGTGCCTCTTCAGTGCTGAGCAGGTCTCACCGCCTTTGGATTGAAAGGAAAAGCAAGGAAGAAACCTCCGTCAAACACCAGTTACAAGTTCCAAGAAAGACGGATCAAGGGATTGCGAAAAGCTTAAAAGTTGAAACGGACCGTGACAACAATGTTCTAGAATTGCAATATCTGTGCTTGGCATGGTTATGCACTTGCCAACCCTGGTTCATAATACCGGACTTTTAAGCCGACTTCAAGGTCACAACCATCACGAACTGATATAAACTGACGGATATCCCCTCGGACATGCGGCTCTTTTTTCTCTCTAACCTCAACCCAGAAGTAGATCAACAACAAAGAGCAGGGAAACGAAACGAGGAGAAAGTCAACACTGCCCACTGCTCACTCACTGCCCACCAGACCCACCACTAGTCTACTTTTCTCAATTTGCACGATATTCCCGCGCGCGTGATTTACAGCCAATCAACTACATGACCTCCATCCCCAACCATTGCCATTTTTCTTTTTTTTTGAGCATTTGATCTCGGAAGTCGGGATAACCATGAGGCGGTGCTCGGTCTTTAGCAGGACATAAGAAACGGATCGCCTATACCAACAGGAACAGAACACGACATGTTGAGTGAAGTTGACCTTGACGTTGTTTGCCGAAACCGAGATTTGTCACCGCGTATCAATCCTCAGTCTTACTCTTCGGGACCAGCGGACGTGAGGAAGATAATCATGAATTTGGATCCGGTTTCATAAATAAAAAACGCTCAAGCTGCATGGGATATCAAGATGGAAGAAACACGGTAACACTGAATATCTAGGATCAATCAATTACTACAGAAACTAGACTCTGTCAGTATCAATGACCTATAAAACGGGAAGTAGGCAATGAACTTTTTCCTCTTTTTCTCCAGGAAGAAAAGAAGAAAAAACAAAGAGAAAAAAAGAGACTGGGGCATTGTGAAGCTGTGAACTAAGTCGCAGTGTGCGAGTATCTTCCATTGTCCAAACTTTGATCAGTCTACGGTAACTCTTGGCCATGGTCCATTCACTCAACTTAAGTCGTGTTTTTCCCAAAGCAATTAGAATACCACCTCTTTCCAGTCCGTGTGGACGTCTCTTCTGCTGTTTTCAAAACAGGTGACTCGCTTCGCTCTGAGATTTATCTTTTCTTCGAAGCATATCCACCGCAGTCGTCGTAGTACAAGCACGTTGACTCGGGGAAAAAAACAATAAAATCAACTGAGGGATCGATGGCTATAACAGATCAAAGTTAGACGAAGCAATTTCACAAGAACCTCTGAAGATGGCACCTCAAAGAGATACAGCAAATTGCAAAAGGACAAGTGAACAAAGGTTGGATTAGATCAATTATTGGGCATACAAGCAGAGAAAAAGACTAATTCCCAGTACCTTTTTTTTCCAAAACGAAGGGGACAAGGAAAACAAATGACAAACTTGTAGGTAATAATAGAAGAAGCTTTCAAACGAATGGAAAAGAGGTAGGTACTCAATACCCATCACAGCATCATCGCATCGCATCGCATCGTCTCATCTCAATCATGTCCCTTTGCTTAACTCACTCGGAGCATCACGGGGGCCATCAACTAACTCATCAACATCGTCATGCAATACAAGCTTCTCACACACCAAAAAA
Organism: Neurospora intermedia; assembly: GCA_037102815.1. Lineage (NCBI taxonomy): Eukaryota > Fungi > Ascomycota > Sordariomycetes > Sordariales > Sordariaceae > Neurospora > Neurospora intermedia. The sequence goes on along the minus strand of BTPP01000001.1, from coordinate 3,032,193 downwards.
CAACATCTCTACAGCCCTCTCTCCAACTCATCATCCTCTCCCCATTTTAAGCCCCTAGAATAAAACCCTGATCCCCCTTCTCCATTTTTGACTAAAACCTCTCTAATCCCCATTCCCATACCTCGTCATCGCCTCCCTAAAGAAAGTTTCTTCCTGATGAGCCCTGCCCATTAGCAGCAACTTCTTGATGAAACTCCCCCAACCCCACCGGCAACTCCATGTCCCCAACATGCAACTCCCCCAGCTCCCCCAGCTTCCTGACATCTCCCCCGGCAGCCTCAACAACCTTGACCATGGCCTCGGATAACTTTCTTCTCTGCTCCGCCGCCTCTCTTTCCCTGCGTGCTTTGGTTTTCGAAGATCCCGAGGGAGCGACGCCCGACATCAGAGTGTGGTGGTCCAAGGGGGTGAAGTTGACGAAACCTATTCCTCCTCCTCCGCTACCACCACCGCTACCGCTACCGCTACCGCCGCCAGAGGAGGAGGGGGAAGAGACTTTGCTGTGGGAGGAGGAGCGAGGTTTGGATTTAGAAGGGGAGTGTCGAGAAGAAGAAGAAGAAGATGGGTGCAAAGAGAAAGATTTGGAGGGGTGGTGGTGAGAAGGAGGAGAAAGCGATGATGCCCCTGGGCCGTGGTGGTGGGCCTGGAGGTGGGCAGGCAAAGGTGGCATTGGCGGGTATCCCATAACCCCCCTGTGATGGTGAGGATGGAAGCCGCCACCGTTCATGCCGTTCATGTTCATGTTTATGTTCATGCCGTTCAGTGGTGTAAACCGTCCAGCAGAGCTGTTGCTGGGTAGCGAAGAGGTAGATGCCGAGCTGGTCAAACCCCTACTACGGCTGCTTCCTCCGGTACCAGAACCCTCAGGAACAACCCGGTGTCCACTAGCGCCAATAGCCGCAGCAAACGCACTCGCTGAAGCCCCCAGGTCTCCATGCGACGCGGCGTGCGACAGTCTCGATCCGGACATGGAAGCTGATGAAGCGTGTCCTCGACCGGTAAAGGACTTGCGCTTGCGAACTGCGGCAGGGGACATGAGTCCCAATCCTACTCCAGCAGCACTGCTCGCTGTTGTTGTGGAATGGTGGTTGATGTTTTGCATCGAAGCACTCCGGCGATGGAGGCGTTGACGGCCGCTGCCGCTGGCCGAATCTGCACCTGCCACTGCCAAGCTGCCCGAGTTGGGCTGTTGACCGCCCCTGGTAGGACTCGATTCCCGCGATGAGCGGCTGACGGCGCGAACCTTGCGCGGGGAGGTCTGGTAGGAGGGAAGTCGCGAAGCGCCCGAGCTGGGAGCGCGGGGTTTAGGTCTTCGGGACCTGCCGCCGCCGCCAGCGGCAGTGGTCGTACTGGTTGACGAGGAGGACTGCGAAGGCAGGCCGTCGGGATTTCCACCGCCGTTGGAAATATATTGCTGTTGTGCTAGCATGAGCTGAGCGGCTGCGTATGCTTGAGTTTGCGCTTGAGATTGGTTTGGTTGTTGCTGCTGCTGTTGGTTGTGATGCAGTAAACTTCCACCAGAAACTCGAGACGTAGTAGGTTGTTGCATGTGAAGCGCGAGCCCTGCTGCGTCTAGTCCGAAATGGTGGTCATCGAGGCCTCCCTGGTCGTGAAGCTGCTGGAGAGCCATTTGTAAGTTCAATGTAGCCTCGCGGGTGTTGGAGGTATTGGTATCCATGTGGAAGGAGGAGGACGATGGGTCAGGATCGGTATCCATGGCATCTTCTACGGCTTGATCCCACCAGTTGCTGTCATTGAGGGTGCTGGCGTAGAGGGGGTGCAGTTCGCAGGCTGAAGACGATACACCACCGACGGCGTGTAAAGTTGATGGGTTAGCAGGCGTAGTCGGTGGTGGTCCACTGACGCTGAATTGCCACGAATTATCAGCGGCGGTGGTGACGGAGGCCGGGATACTCTGGTGTTGCTGATGAGGTGTCTGAATTGGAGTGTGCATCGGTAGGGACAGGTTAGAAGAGATGTCCATGAACGGATCGTCTATAAAGTTCGTGTTGAACAGGTGCGCATGGCTGCTGTCGTTGTTATTGTTTTGCTCAGAAGCCATCTGTCCTGTCAACGGTGGGGACAGCGGCATCTCCGGTCTTACAAGACTGAGGTTGTGTGGCCTTGGACGAGCCGTCATCTTGTTCGGTGACGTGCCCATAGTGGAGGGTGTTGATGAAGTTACTGCTGGCACTGCTGTTGTGGCAGGATGCTGTTTTTGCTTGTTGCTATGTAGATTAGCCGCCTTGTGTCTGAGTTTTGTGTAAAAAGCCTCCAGCCGAGACTTGCGCGGGCTGGTCGAGGCTGACCCAGGCTGAAGGTGTGGCGAAGGAGGGACCGATGCAGACGATGGTGGAGGATGTATGCGTGGTGAGCTACTCCCGTTCACCGTCAAACCCTCGAGTCTCCGCAGCTCCGAGTCGGAGATGGAACCACCGGAGCCCGGACCTTCCTGGTAACTGGTACCGAGGATGGAAGAAAGTTCTTTTTGTCCGGCTATAAGGAGTTGGTGTTGTTGACTGTACTGACAATCCATGTTGCTGAGGTCAACGTGCGATCCTGCTCGGACTTGACGGTGCTGCAGTGGGAAATTGGCGGAAGAAAAGCGACCGAGACGTCCAAAAGCCGAATTATTGGCAGCGCTACTCGCTCGGCCGTGGTCCCCTACGCCTAACGATGGCTCGGCAGAGCGATGGTGATCAAAAGGAGGGCAGCTCAGTGAGGTGAGAGGTGGCGACAAGGAAGATTCGTGATCTTCTCGGCACATGTTCTCAAATCTCCCGTCGCCTCCTCCTTCTGCTCCTCCTTCTTCACCCGTAAAAGGTGGAGAGGGTGAATGGTCCGGGCCATGGTCGTCCAGCACCACAAACTGGTCAAAGAAATCTGCCGATCCCACGTCGTCCGTCACTGCGTCCTGCCAACAGAAGGCGTTGTCGCCTCCTTTGTTCTCGCCGAGGGGTAAATCGCCAACCGCGAAGGACATCCCTTGGACGCTAGCCATTGTTGGTGGGTGCTGCTGCTACTGCTGTTGCTGTTGCTGCTATAGGGTTGGCTCATATGAAGCTTAGTTGTATGCTGCTATATTGTGTTCCAACTGAATATGGGCGGTGTGTTTGATAATAGCCTTGTTGGTGACGGGATGTTTTTGTTATGCTGCCGATGCAAACCATGGCGAAGAAGTTGTTGACTGGGAGGCAGGAAGCATAAGGAGATGTCTGCACTGGCCGAAAAGTCAACAAAACCAGTTTGCCCCGGCAACGAGAAAATATGAAGCCAAAATTCATGTAAGATTGAAGAGTGAGAGGCATGTGCTAGACATTTGTATGCGAGCTCGCAGGGGCGAGGAATGCTGGTGCGATCCATTCCAATTCCTCTTGAGATCTTACCGAAGAGGACATGGTGGGCACGATTCTTCGATGACATGGTATAGCTAGGAGGGAGCTCGGGGCAAACACACCAGGATCATAAAGAAAACGAATCCCTTTCTTTGTCAAACTTTCAGCAGAGTCGAGGGAGTCCAGAGGGCGACGTCCTTCTAGCTCGCCTTGATACAAAGAGCACCGCCCCACACCGAGGTCTGGAATGTACCGTTGGGTGTAGGTAGACTGAGACAGGGTAAAGCATTGTCGTTCCTTGTACAAATAGCAACATGGTTGTGTTCCTTCCCCGATCCTCCCTGTTTATACTGTGCTGATTGAGGTTGTCATCGGCAACAGCGATGAGAGAGAGCCTCTTGCGCGCAAGTGTACTGCCACCGATCATGCCTAGTCGTCAGCAGGGTCCTATCCCAATACAGGGAGGAAAAGGCGCACACCAAGTTTGTTTTGTCACATGGGCCCCCGAACTACGGGACGGTGTGTCATCACTTGTCATTTATCGATGCACCCCAAGGGATGAGCTACCTATTTGTACCCGTCTATCGACAAAGGAATAGAGGCTGTGAGCGCCCGTCTGACAATTGTACGAAACAATCCCGTTATGTCCCCAATCTGGAGCATTTCATGCACATAGATACCCCTTGTTCTTCAACGAAATTCCCCTAAAATAAAGTCGACTGCCATGCTCGAGCCGTTATGTATAATGACGGTATGTTATTCAGGAAAGCTTTTGCGTCCCAGGGTGCCGAACCCCGACCAAAATGACCGTCCCAATCCCCCCAGTCAATTTTAATGAATGTCGCATACCCTTGACCAAACCCATCAATACCCTCGTAGCTGCACGATCCTGAATTCCACATCGTTATTGAAAAGCATGAAAATGGTTCCCGCTTTCATGTTCGTCCTGCAGTGTGCCTGACATTGAAGAATGGGATCCCAGATAAACTCCTTGAAATGCTCCAAAAAATTTGACTCCAAACTTGACCCATGCGTTCGTAGAATTGGGGTATAAACAATAGAAATCTCTCACGCCCTTACAGTAATCAATATGTACGCCTATAGCCATCATGGCGGCGTGCGATAAGACGATGATGGTATCGCTGGCACGTATCGTGATGATGGCAGTTGTTCCGAGGGTTGTACAGGCTGTGCCATGGGAGACGAGTTGGTCGAGTACGCAACCGACGAGGTCACACTGCCTGTTCCGTGCTCTTTCCGCCTGCGCATTCGGGGCCGACTCCGTACCACGGTTGCGCATCGCATGGCTGCCTCGGCCGACAACTGGTAATGGAGAGGGAGACTCCCCTCGACCATGTGTTTCCGGATACCCGCCGACCCACTACCGGCGCGCCGTACTTGTATCGACTCGAGCAGTGCCCGTTCTTCCTCCAATACATCAACGGTTCCGTCACGGTAGCGCTCGTCGACCTCCAACTCCATTGATGCAAAATCAAAACCGTGGTCGACGTTCAAGTCGTCTAGTTTGGATAGAACGGGTGCTGATGGCGCTGGAAGTGGAGCACTTTTAACGTTACACTGGGTACCAGTTTCGACCATTTCCTCCACCAGGGCCTGAATGCTCCGCGATTGTGTATGGGCTTTATGTTCTGATTGCCTCTTTTCGGGTCGCTGTCGCCTACTCTCCAGGGTGTTTCCTGATGATGATGATGACGACGCATTTGGTATCGAGGATCTGGCACTGGAAGAGTAATCATTCTTGCGAAAGGAAGGAGGAAGTAGAGATTGAAGGTTCGCGTCTTGGAGTTCGAATGCATCATCCATTTCAATCCCGTCATCCACCTCAAGGCTGCCGATTCCCGCCCAGGATTGATGATCGGCAGGAGTGGTGGTAGCGGGATCGGGTACCAGCGACATGGCAGTCGGCGGTGACAAGGGCTCCTGCTGCTGCTGCTCCTGCTCCTGGGACAATTGTTGCTGCTGTTGCTGTTGCACAAGGGATTTGGCCTCCAGTTGAAGAGCCTCCCGTTGCAGGTTTTGGACGCTGAGCTCGTGTGCCAGCTTGTCGACGACATGCCGAGCAGATGGAAATGCGGATTGTGGAGCCGGTTCTGTCGCTAGCAGCGAAGGTTGGAACGAAGGCACTGAAGCTGCTGTGGATGCGGATGCGGATGTGGATGCAGGTGCTGAAGCTGTTGACGTCGCTGATGTTGTTCTTGCCGCGCTTGTCGTAGACCACGATGTCGATGGGGTCGAGGTTAATGAAGGCCGTTTCTGAACCTTGTGGTGCGACGGCGGTCGCTGTCGTCGCCGTGCAACGTGGTGACGCCGTACATAGTTGCGTTGCTGGTTGCGTAATTGCTCTTGCATCCTCACATGATGGCCGATTGGGATTCCATCTAGAAGGAAGTCATCAACATCGGGGGCTGTGTGATTATCATCATCGCGTGTGTTAGCCGGCTGCTCAGCGGCAGCTGGCTGCCCTTGATCCTCCATCGAGTAATTGGGATCAAACATGGTTTGTCGAATATTGTGTTGGATGGGAAGCTTGGTGTCGGCGTCCGTCTCCGACCCAGCTGGATGGGTTGGAGTGGCGAGATGTCGGGTCTCGTCGCAAGCAAAAGAACTAGACTAAAGGTCGAGTCGCCCGGCCGGTACTGTCAATGGGCAGTGAAACAGTAGACGGACGGGAGCTGGTACTTGTGTTGTGTGCTGTGTCGGTGTATGTTTGTTTGTAAGAGGGCAAATGGGTCTAAATGTCTTTGCTATCGAGACATGTGTGTAGGTAGAGGTAGGTAGATAGGTAAGTGGGTAGGTAGGTAGATAGATAGAGACCCGACCGGGAGTTTTCCCCAGTTTGATTTGCGTGGAGCTTTGTTGAGGAGAATGGAGGTATGGAGGTAAGGAAGGACCTCTCCTCTGGACCTGAGCCAAAGCGCCGGGACAAATCCGAGTTGTCGGTAGCGATGGGACAATGTCGGCCGTTAGTGTAGACCCAGCGGGCAGTTGGCCACTCAGTGAGGAGCCAGTAGACCCAAGCAGGAACTGGCCCCAAGCGCCAATCGAAAAGCTGCAAATGGCAACAGGGCACGTCTTGGTACACTACTATGCAGTGTCGATGTGTTAGGTGCCGGCGTGTTGGGGGTGGCACCGGGAATTGATTGATTGATTGACGTTTCGTTGTATGTGGTGTTCCGCATGTCAGGTTTTGCTTGGGAAATGGGAAAAAAAGGAGGAACAACCTGGACGGACGGACGGGGAGGGGAGAGGGAAACGAGGAAGAAGGAAAGGACAAAAAGGGCATCCGTCACAAAAGCCAGTCAGTCAGTCATTCATCCAACATCAAATCAAGCCAGGTTTTGAAAAAGGCTCTAGCTGCATCTGTAAAAGTGTCACGGCCTGTCGGGTTCAGAAAAAGGTTGGATCCTGCATGCAGCTGGCTATCATCCACCACCCACATCACACCCGCTCACTGGACTTGTATCTCGTCTCTGGATTTAGCGGCACCACAGTCCGACTGGCTGGCTAACGACGACCGCCTGATTTCCTCGACCCTGGCTTTTACACTACACAAGATGTCCACGAACTGTCCACGGACTATGTACCATAATCGACTAATGTGTGATGACTTGTTGACAAGGCGATTCTTCAATGACAAGCGACCGAAGCGTGATGATGGAAATGGACATTTGGATATGAGCGTGTTGAAATGATGATGAATTCCCAGAGACCCAGTTCCCGGTCCCGTCCCTCGCTAGCTCGTCGAGAGTCTGCCCCGTTCGACTCTCCTTGGGCTCCCCCCCCGTTCCCTTGGACTGGGACCGTGTCTTGGAAAGCTGGTTCGCCTTGTGGTTGGCTGTGGTGGAGACTGCACGAGGGTCAGGGACCCCATCCATCCATCTGGCTGCCGCCGTGCTGGGTGGCCACTCATTGTCGACTCCACCCTCCCTCCGCAAATGCCAGTCAAATGCCAGATTCTTGTCACGGAACACGCTGTTGCGCGACTCGACTCTTGTGCTGGAGCCGGCTCCTTTGCGGGTGAACCAAGCCGTCGGGGACCAGCTCGCCCAATGACTGGCTGCCCTCGCGTTACTTCGCACTGTCAGCATCCTGATCTTTTCGGTGGGCGACCCGGCGTGGGAACAACGGGAGCGTGGGGCGTCCCAGACACACGGTGTCAAATCCCGCCCACCTACCAAACGGCTACCGTCACTGCATCGTCCTCGAGGACCATCGATTCGTCAACTTGGGAGATGATGGGTTTGGGCTTGAGGTGGTGGTGGTGGTGGTTCTTCATCTGCCCTGTTGATAGCAACTGAATGGTAGCGGGCCTCCTTGGTCGCATCATTCTGGGCAGTCCACCAAAGGATGTCAGTCTCGAGCCTGCGCTAGAAAAATCTGACACTTTGCTCCGGGCGGTTGGGTAGCAAAGATCAAGGGGGGGGCAGCGGGCTTCGTTGACAATGAGGCAGGCACCTGCCGACTCTGGGGATAAAGTCGTCGTGCGACCGCTATAACCCTGAGCCACTCCCCTAGCTAACCCTGGGCTAATATTGGTAATTTCACCCTTCTTTCCCGGTCTTGACCCAAACGGGCTGCTCATGCACTCCTGTCATTCGCCCAGCTGACCTTCCTTGCTACGTTGCATCGCTCCGCGCCCACCAGCGGCGTGAAGCGCAAAACCATTGGTCCATCACCACCACACAAGGGTGAACCCGCAAACTCTTGTGAGAGGAGAGGGGATTTTCGCACCCGCACGGATGATCGGATCGAGGAACAACCCTTCTCGTTCAATTCCTGTCCAGTCCTCTTGCACACTGCTTGCTGCCGTGGTGCCCAGAATCGATGTCAGGAATCGATGTCCCCAACCGTACCATCTCCTTGGGACTGGACCTGAACCTCCAGTCGACGCGAGAGCACGATAAGCGGCACCACAAGAACGCAGCACCCTATCAGCAAGTTTGTCACGGTGTCCGGTGCCGTGTTTCAACTTCATTTCCTAGTTCCATCAAGAGATGATTCGATGCACAACATGTTCACCGATTCTTTCCGCTCTACACTTCTCCTCTTCACCGTTCTTCCCGCCAACTTTTCGAAATATGTAAAAAGTGGGCGCCTACCCTTCACTAGTCTACCAGCACTTGAGCCAGCACTTCAACCTCGCCCGGCCATTCTTTGCCCAAACAGGCGGATATTACCTCTATGTACACCCCTATCTGGCCGAGCCTTTATGTATGCGGTTTCGAAGCAATCAGGATTCGCCGTCTATTTATATGGATCTCTCCCTCGTTGATCATCTGTCATGGCTCGTAAGGCTTGCGGGATAGAAAACCCTAGGGCAAGTCAGCATGGCGAACATGGACGACACATCAGACCATGTGTGCGTTAGTGGCGTTTTTTTACGTTGTCCACGCCCAAATTCTTGGGTGTGCGGGTGTTTTGGCCATGCATCTCTACGGCCTTCCCGTCGCTACATATGCATCTGGCCGTGTCTCCGGGCCATGTTGACGGGTGCAGTGGTGGTTGACAATCAAGGGGCCGTGAGTGATGCCGTGCCTCCTCCTCCTTCTTCTTCGTTCATTGAGTGCCCTGGGATTTTCTAGCTTCGTCCCAACGGTCGGCTTTGTGCATTTACCCCCCTTGTCCGTCCTTCACACATGAAACAAGCATTTACGATAAAGCCCGATGAAGCCGAAGAGATTGATTGAGTGGCCAAGGGACCACAAGGAAGTTTTCAGTTACGGCTATCTTTCTCCGAGATAAGAGAGGCGGCTAAGACATCTTATCATGGCTGTGTGAACATCCAAATCTTCCCTCAAAGACATCACATCTGTGGATTACCAAAAGTCATAACGATCGACATCGAATTGATGAACCACCGCCCTGGAAACACTGTAACGAACTCCGCAATCCCGCAAAATCCCAAACACCACCTACCCGCACTCCACGAAATCCACAGGCCATGAACTGGTGACCAAACCGCCGGGCCAACGCTCAGCCAACGGTTTTCCACTGTTTCACCACTTCCAGTACATGTGTTTCGGTTGATCGCTTGGGCCCTTCCAACTTGGTCGTCTATCACTGGACTCGCTTCTGGGCAAATCGCAAATCTGGCCAGGCATCAGTTCTTTTCTTTCTTTCTTTTATTTGTCACCAGAGAGTGTAAGCAAAGGGGGTCACTGAATAACCGGAGCTTCTGTTTAGTCGACGCTGTTGCTCGACCCTGACGACGACTGCTAGGCGGGAGGGTACAGTAATCACAAGCCCTGATTTCAGGATCGAATGATTGTGTTTGTGCTGCTCACTCAAGAGTATAGAATTGAAGACTCTCTTGCACCTTGGGATGAACACGATGACCACTGTTCTCACGTACATAGTTGTACACTTATTCTACTCTTTCAGTTTTGGGTTAAGCGATACCAAAACCATAACGAATCATCATCATCAATTTGTCAACAACTGAATCCCCCTGGCTTTCTAACCCGGTAGGATAGCCCCCCAGCCCCTTTCACGTTCAATTTCCCCAAGCTATTTCCGTAATATGAAATGCCACAGGTGTGACCTCATATCTTCAGCTGACTGATGATCAACGGACTAACGCCCTCAGCTTGCACCATCAAGCCAGTGAACATCACCGGGATCTTCACTATTTCAGGGTCTCTTTGTCTCACTCTTCTAACGCAAGCGCTATCTGTCGTCTGGCTGTCATACTACTAGTGTACGCTCCTACGCTGTGGACGGCAAAGCATCACGTATGTTAGGTAGCGAGGAAGAAGACGCCGACCCGTCAAATCATGGGTTGGTTCGATTTGTGTTAGCGTACGCCAATGAGAGGTTTTTGTGTTTACACGTTTCCCCATCACGCTGAGCTGTGAGTACTATGCCAAGCATAACTCCGGCGTCATCGTTCATGTGCAGCACACTATCGAACTCGAAGAGGAGTCGAGAACTCGATCATTGCGCAAGCGAACTTAAGCATGTCCAAGTGGAAGGAGTTAAGAAGTGATTTGCACTCCCGAGTTGCTATACTATCGACGGGCCCCAGAAGGAAAGAGAGGATGGACAAGACTGAAGGGGCTCCTGCGTTTTCAGGTTTCTTCCAATGTTGATGGACGGGACGGAAGGTGCGATTTCCTATCAGCCCCACATTATCGTCCAGTATTAGTGTAGTGTACTACCTCTAGACTGCCTTAGACGATAGGAACCCCTGTTGGTGATCTTTCCATTTCAAGGCACTCTCTCATGAGATCATGACGGCAAGAACAAACAGGTGCCCCGTCTCCCGTGAAGTGGAAGGCAAGCTTCTGCGAAAAGGCTCTGCGCAAAGCTATCACCATACTCAATCATCTCTTCATCAGACACATCTCTGATCACCTTGCTAGGTATTTATCTCCGCCGAACTCTCACTCGGCAGTCGGTCATATTCATCATATTTCGCTATTAGCCCTATCGTCCCAAAGCCCTAGCCTAGTCCCTGCCATTCACATCGCTACCAACTCTACAGTCCCAATCGATCCTGGGTCCCTGGCCGCACTGATTCGGCGCTCGACAATCATGTCACTTCACCCTTGACACGTTACATCCGATCAATTCATCCAAACACTTCAGACGCCGTTCAGCTAATGTCGTAATATCGAACTGCTGCCTTGCTGGTCCGACGCGCAAGGTGGTAGATGGATAAAAGGAAGGGATGTGCCACACTCCGGGCGAACACAACCACCCAGATTCTGGGCCATCGACGATGAGATAGTGGGTTACCTATCCTGCCTGTCAAAGCGACAATGCCAGTCGGGAAGGGCTAAGAGGACAAACGGAAATGGCATTCATCGGCTGAGACACATAGGAGGATCTCGACAACAACAAAGACGAACGACAACAAGTGTCGCAAGTGTCTATCGGGTAGCTCAAGATAAGAGATAATGGGCCAGCTATTCCCGTTCGTCCGTCCGTTCATCCGCCCGCCCGTCTCTCGGTACCATCGAGATTCCCGGCCGAGACGGGCCCCAGATGGGCGCGATGGACGATATGGGCGATGTGGACAAGACGGGGAAAGTCCTTGGTTCCCGTCTGGCGAAATCACTCTACGAAGTCTTGGACATCCTGGAGCAAGTTTCTTTGTTCCCAGTTCGGGCTTTCCGCGGCCTTGTGGAGGTTTTGTTGCGCCAGAGTAGACACCCGAGTCCTTTCTCCTCTCAGGAACCGGCAAGCTTTCAAGGACAAAGAGCTTCACACAAGCGGCTGTCACCCCAGGTCAATCACCGGAACCTATATCCAGTGCTGTAGACATGTATGCGGAGAGGGGCGGCATCTTCCGTGGTTTTTCATGTTGATGATCTTGATCAGTTTATGCTTGACTAGATCCTCTTTGTGTCTTTTTATTCTTTTTTCCTTTTTTTCTTTTTTTGCACTACCGGTGTAAGCATTCTGGGGCAGAGAACTTACCCACAGAGTTACATACGACGGCCAAAGCAGGTCCTCCCACCTCCAGATTGCCGGATGATCCCTTCTCTCAGGGAGTTTTCACGTCCCGGGCGTGCTGCCGGTATCCCAAGCCGGCATTCTCCTGGCTTACTACTGACGGATACACATCGTGCTTTGTGGTCATCAGCACCTAAAAGAGAGATCCGACGAACAGTAACTGAAAAACTTGGAGGCCGACCTCTTCTCTGCACGGTCTGGTCTTGATATTGACCTCCGCATGGGCCTTGTCATAACAGTGCTTAACCCACAGAAATTACCCGCATGCTTTTGGTATTTCGGGCAGCATCGTCAATCCTATCAACCACTTCTACCTCAGGTACTTGTCCCACGTCACTAAAGGCGCCTGGACAGCAAACCATGCCGAGAATCTTGCTATAGAGCTCAATCAGATAATGCTTATCTCGAGCAAAGCTGTCCGCGGCAAAGACAAGTATGAGGACTGGGGCCAGCTACCCTCGGTCATTGTGCAATCCCCTTCCTCGTAATCGACAACAAAGGCAGTATCCGAACATGTAAGCGGCTGCTGCTTCTAGGAGCGCGTTGGGGTCGCTGACGGGGATGACCCGGTTGGGCTCTTCTCTACTGCCGCTGCCGCTGTCCCTGGCGCAGAACCTCCCCGTAATCTTCGACGATAAATTTTCCCCGTTTCCGTAGCAGTTGCGGCGTCTTCTGTTATCCTCGAGGCCGCCATAGCGGGTATGGTCTCCTTCTCCTTCTTCTTCTTTGGCAACGCGGTTGGCGAGGGACTTGCAAAGAGGGGGCTGGGGCAATCCGTAGGGTTTGTGGGAGGCGTAGAGGTATTCCCCGGCCCCAGTAGCCGACTCTGAGAACCCTGAGGCAGTCCTACCGGACTCCGGCCTAGAAGGCCTACGCCGGCGATCGTCCTGGAACTCGTGCTTGCAGCCACTGCAAACATAGAGCCAGACGGTCCAGCAGTAAAAGTCGTCTGGTTCGTCACCGTTGCCCTTGAAGACAACGTGGCCTGTTTGGGCCTCGACGAAGACATCGCGGTTACGTGGGCTGAGGGTGGTGCTGAAGTATTTCGAGCAATCGCAGTGAAACTGTTCATAGAGGGAAAAGAATTTTGTTGACCTTGAAGTTGCCGTTGCCGGATCTGAGGATTGTCCGTGTTGTCGTTGTTGCTGTCGGTGGCCGTTGCCGCCGCCGCCGCCGCCACCAACGATAATTCTGACCCTCTTGCAGAGGATTCTGCGGACCGTTGGATTCGATTCACACGGGAGAACCCTAGAATGAACACGACAAGGACGGTTAAAGGCCGGCCACATGATTTCCACAGACTGTGGCTCCGAGACGTCCCCCGCTGGCTCTGAGATATCTTTCTTCGCTGGAAGACTGTCTTCCGCTGGAAGAGTGTCCTCCCTTGAAGAAATTTCCGTTGTCCTCCTATCATCCTGTTCGTTTCTCTTCCTCCTTCTGAGTTTCTTATTCGTCCTCATCGTGTTAGTGAAAGCTGAGCGGGAAGTATTGAAACCATGATTTGAATAGGAGATCATTTACAGAAAAACCGAGTAAACCATATCTTGAGTTTACCTTTTTGAAGGTTTCGTTTCTCCAACACTGCAAATTTTCTCGCGAACTCTTCCATTCGCATGGCATACCAAATCTGGCATTAGGTATGTGCCCCTGTGCCAGTACGATCGATGTGCAGCGATGTATGCTATGTCATGCCCTTCTGCACTGTAGCATACGGTAGAACTTTTCGATGGTGTTTTCCCGAAAGTAGGAGATGCAGGATGCGAGATGGGTAGGGGTTATTCCACGGCTGGGGTGATCACGACGATGGAATCCCGGAAGCGCTTGAATTATTTGGGAATTCTTTTCGCCATGTGTCTGCCTTGCCCCACCAGCTTACTGCCCTGCCTCAACCTGCATCAGCACCGATTAGGTAGGCAGACTGCTCGGATTGTTGTGAGGCATGTTACAGCTCTCATCGTTTCCTATCTTCATTGGTTGGATTTCATGCACCTTGACAGCTTTGGATCTGAGTATTTCAACGATTGGGTGAGGGTTTTCCAATGATCTGCAGGACATCTGTAACTGCATATGTGACAGCTCGCAATGATACTGAATTGAATAAGATGGTGATTACCAAGATCAGGTAGCTACAAGCAGCTTTTGTGTAATTTTAAGACATTTCCTCAAAAGAGTTCTCAGAAGTTAACTAGCGAACTAATATTCAATGCTTTGTAGTTGAGAAAGAAAGAAAAGTTGTTGTAAATTGACCGGTTCAGTATATGAGTTCAATTTCAATGATCGTTATAGATCAGGGCCAAGGATCACGACGATCTAGTAAACAGATCTGAACGTACACGAACTGCTCTGCGCTCTTTTGGGCATCGTCGTGGTGTCGTACATGGCGAAAGTTGTTTTCAGTGGTATCGATATGTCTTCACCTGATCTTAGGGAATATATCCTGGGTGACGGAGGCTCCTCTATGTTTCCACCGGGCTCGTGATATGCAAGTCAATGTTAGGGGTGGGGTGTGCAGCTACATGCTAATTCATTCGGTGTTGAATATCTGCATGCATGCTCGTCTGGTGGAATGCTGAGCATCCAAGTCGGCCTATTGTTGAAGCATCCCAAACTGGGTGTGCCAGGAACAGCAGAGCGTATAAATAGTGTACATCAGAGTCGGTAATATGGAATAGAAAGGAGAATGGCCATTGGGACGGTTCGAGGACCCGACGTTGAGGGTGGGTATACTCTCACCTCGGTGAGCACGGTCAGAGACAACCCCAAACTGGGGAAGGTGGGGCTCCTCCGCACTTTCTCACCAGAAATTACCCACTTCTCCCCGCCACGGATTCCACTCAACCCGCAGTTGACCACATCACGGACTGGGATTGTCCAGGAACACTGACTCAGTCAACGGCGGGTACGTACCTCTTATATCAATATCGACGGCGGCGACGAGCACAACAACAACAGCAACATCAACAACAAGATTACGATCATGTCCCAAGCATTCCGTTTCCCGGCCGGCCCAGCAAAGATCCGGACCCTCTACATCCGAGTCAAGCCAGCACCCACCAATTTGGCGGAGCGACGCGCTGTCCTCCGCGCCCTGAGCCAACATGGCAACATTGACATGTTCAAACAACTCTACGACTCCTCCTCCTTCATCTCCGTAGCATCATCCCAGAACGTAGCTGCCAGCATCGTTCGAAGAAGTCCTCTTCAGTTCGATGTTCTCGCTCGAAACTCGTTCGACCCTCGTGTCCCCGACTCTATCCGACTACCACCACCCATCGATACATCGACAGCCGTCTCACTACCTAGCGTTGCTGCCACTGGCACTATCACGAATTCAAACTCTAAGCCCGGGCAAACAGACCTCAATCCACAACAGCTGCCACAATCCCCGTCCTCATCCAAACTACCAACTCTGCCCGAGCGAGACCCGACCGCCCTTGTAACCAAGACCTTTGTCCTTGAAGTCTTCCCCGCGCCCGAATACCCGCACAAGGAACACATCCGTATGTCCCCTTTGTACGGGCCCTGGCCACGTGACGATTCCGATCCATCTTCCTACGACACCCCCACGTCACCAAAGAGGCTGACCCTCACCTCCGCCGCCCTGCGCGCTTCCGTGCCTCAAGACATGGCCTACACCGGTCTGCACGACTGGGAATCGGCGGGCCAAGATGCCATGGACGTCGAGGAGGCCGCAGCTATTGAGGAGGGGATCTCGGCGGACTCGGCGACGATGGTGAGGACGTGGAGAGCATTTTGGAGGGAAAGGGTAGATAAAGGGGATACATTGCAGTATAAAACCGGGACAACAGGTGCTATGGGCAGCGCGTATAGCCATATTATGAAGAGAAAGATGAAGCAAGAGAACAAAAAGAATCTTCAGAAAATGCTGTCTATATAGGTCACGACAACGAAACAAAACCAGGCCAGGGACAAGCTCAAAGACAAAGACACAAGATGGAGATGGAAAGGGGAAGATGAGTGAGTGAGAAGGCGGCCTAGTTTTTTTGGGTCAAGGGTAAATCGTCGGAAGAAGACGACAAATGCTGCTGGGAGTCTTGTTCCAGCTCCGGGGACACGCCCATCCCAACGCAAACTCCGGTCATGTTCAGAATCGGGTGAACATACCATTCCTACCGCCACAAGCTTTACGGTATGTATCAATGAGCCCTGGCTAAACTCTGGCCATGCGCATACTAACTCACCTGTCATTCACCAGTGGCAAGGGCGGTAATGATCAAAACCTTCATTCTTGGGCTTTTCCATGCGCTCAATGGATGACAAAGTCCCGCCTCCTCAACCTCCTCTCCTCTTCCCTTTTCTCATACAATACCCTTCTCCGACGCTTCAACAAACAGCAGCCTACCAATGACAACCCCACGACCAATGGGATACCGATCGCGAAACCAAGGCCAAAGGCAAGCCGTTTATTAACCCCCGAGCGATGTTCATTACCGGGTTTATTAGAGGGGGTTGGCTGCTCCATGGATAACTCTCAGTCAGCACTATTCCCTCTTCGATATGGCGCTCATCGAAGAACAAGAAAGCATACCTCATCTCCTGGAAAACTCGAAGGCTTGCTCCCCTCCGTCCCACTAGCAAAAGGTGGTTGACCAAGTGTGAAGAACGGAGATTTTGCCAGGGGCGTCCCATCCGCAGACCCGTGGAGTTCAACCTGGTAAAGTCCGTCGGGTGACCAGCGAAGGGGTGATGGGATCCCAGTCCATTCAAATGCGTTATTCGAGGAGGAATCGATTTCCGTCGTGATGTTCATCCAATATGCCGTCACCGTCCCAGTGTCATCACTGCCATCATCAGTCTCGCTATTGTCGATGAGCTGTGCGGTGATGAACAGTGGGTAGGATCCGGGCGGTACGAGAGCGGTGGTAGTGTCCCAGGTTAATCGGACGGCTGAGCCGTAGCTGAGGCTCGTGAAGGAGTTGGTGAATTCGGCCGTTATGAGGGTCGTGAAGAGGAGGAAGGTTAGAGAAGTCAAGACCAGGAGCCGGCACGCGAACGGCATTCTGGAAGGAGGAGATTGCGTCGTTACCCCTATGACGACGTCCTTTGTGTCTATCCTCCCAATTAAACCCAAGGTCCTGGGACAAGGGGAGAAAAGTAGGGTGTTTAGGAAGTTTGTGCCTAGGTTGATGGGTTAAGGGAGTTTGGGGATGGTCTTATTCGTCGACATATGGTCGAGCACACGGATCCCCCGTGATGCTTGCAGGCAGACCGGGCGGTAAACGGATACCTAGTGGCTGGATTGTTAATCAACTTTGGTTACCTACTAGCTATGCCCGTGTTAATGACGCGGAGCAGTGGGAAGCCTGTGTGACGAGAGTACAATGGGTTTCAAATGTCTTTTTGACGAGTCGGTGTTAACCATATCATATGGAACACCAGTCCGTCGCCACTAGAGTGTATGCCATCAGCTGAGCGTCTGGCTGAGAACCGCACCAGAAATTCTGGAAACCCAATATTTAGGCCACCCGTACCGATTTTGCACGATAAGACACGGCTGGGTTAATGAGGATGAATGGGCCACTCAATCGATTGCCGGGCCATGACCTCGGATCTTACTTGCCAGTTCATATGCAGGCATATAGTGTAATATAAACTTAATTCATTAGACTGTTCCGTTCTCGCTACCAAGCGAATCGCTCAAGCATCGTCTGATACAGTTTTCTAGTCCGCTTTCTCTTGGGATTTGAACTACTGAATGTTCTTGTTCTCGCCACTACTTGGACGTCCAATCTTTTAGACCCGTCGAGTACTTACACAGATGTAAGGTGAGTCGACTCGACTGTCTGAAGACTTATAACGCCAATGGCAGCAAAGCTGCGGTTTCATGTCTTCCCTCTTGACGGTATGGTTCAACCTCAACTGCAATGTTAACCTTTACCATATTTCTGCTCTGCAGAGAAGAGAAAAGGCTAACCGCAAACCGAGTCCATAAACCTTCTGTATAGACTCATCTAACACATATCGTCACGTCTTGAATTGTGAGCTATAGTACCGCGCCCGTGTCACGGCACCGAATTAAGAACAACAACAGCAAACAACGAAGACCATTTAGCACAAAGCCTTTGGAAACCGATCACCCCTCATGTTTACACAACGCAGACATGAAGACTTATTGACATATACCATATTCACTGGGATAAAACTCGGGATCCCGTCCTCTCTCCCCTAGACAAGCTAGTGACCGCCAGGCTAGTAGTCGGCTCGGTGACGACCGGTGAACCGCCTGGTGTTGTATATTTCTTCTCCTTCTTGCTTTTTCTTGTTAGAGTTGTTGGTGTCTGCCTCCGTTGGATCTGTAGAGTTGGTGAAATGATTATTTTGTCGCTCTTGAAAACCCTTCCATAACTGCTGCTGCCTCTTTTGTCTATATAGAGGTACTGGTGACCTCGCAACGTATGCCCGATGCCCAACCTCTAAATAAGACTGCGTAACCTGGTATTGTCCCTCTTGTCCATCGGGATATATCTCTCCGCCAACACCTCCTGCACGCTCTTCTTCATGATGTCCTCCCTCTTGGTATACCTCTCCTGCAACGCCTTGTCAATATCCGACACGTGCAATAGTTTCCGGTCCATGGCGGCCTCGAACTTCTCTTCGGCAAGTTCAACCGCCGCCTTGCCCATGCCCACCGCCTCCTCCACCTTCTCGATGCCGTGGCGGCCCTTCTCAACCGCCTTGTCGACCACGCTGTTCACCACGCCCCTGACCACATCAGCATCGTGCCTCACCTCCTCAGCGACCCTCTGCGCCACACCCTTGGCAACCTGCATTTCCTCCCTGGCTTCCTGGCTCCACAACCTCGCCGTTTCGGCCGCCCGCCTCCTCATCTCCTCCGACCTGACATGCGCCTCCCTAGCCATGATCTTGCCCGTTTCCTTGCCCTCCTCCGCCGCATACCTCATCCTTTCAGCCGCGATCCTGGCCGCTTCCTTCGCCGCCTCCTTCGCCTTCGCCGCAGCATACTCGCTGCGATCGATCGTGTAGCCGAACAGACTGGCAACAGCGTCCTCGGCCTTTTCGCGGACGAACGACCAGTCCTTGGTCTGCGCCCACCGCACCGCGTTCTGGATTTCCTGGTTCCACCTGTCCTTGACAGACTCGACGAAGCGGTGGCGCGCGCGCTCGACCAGCTCGGAGCGAGGGGGAGGGAAGTAGGCTAGGTCTTCATCGTTGATGGGGTAGCGCGTGCGCAGGTTGGTGGGGAGAGTGTCGCGGGCGAGCGTGTTGACGAAGCGGGTCTGCGCGCGTAGGAGGTCGGATTGGTGCGTGCGGTTACGCTGGTGGGCAGAGATGGCGAGGTAGGTGAGGCCGAGGGTGAGGGTTGCGCCGCCGGTCTGTTTTTGTAAATACTTTAGTTAGCTAGGTGGCCTAGACATGTGATTGTTTACTTTGGAGTTGCAATGACATACGACGCCGGCTACGAAACCCATTGCTGCGACTGGACGTGGGGTGAGGGTGGGTTCAGGTTCTTAGGTAGTATAGGGACTTGGTGAGATCTACTCGAGGTAGTATAGTGTCGCAACGAATAGAGACAGACCCAAAGGTCTCGACTCTACCGAAGGAGGTTGTGGTTGAGTGAGGGTTGGAAAGAACGTGGCAGATAAAAGACAATTGAGAAGAAAGGGTGACGTAGTTGGGAATTGGGACGAAAGAATGGCGTTACTAACTTTCCGTTAGGCGGCTCCTGGTGGGTTGCTGTTAGCGAATCCCATCCCGCTGTGGGACGTGGTGCCACTGAGCGTCCGGTTGCAGGATCCGGAGGCGGGTGCTGTAGGTGGATCTCCTTGGCGCTGTTAATCCAGCACTTTTAGGCGGGCCACTAGCGGACCTTACGGCGGTAGACCCGCGGTAGCGGGCGGACAAGGGCCCCAAAAGCACAGGCCCAGGGCCGAGAAAATTTCGGGTCCCGCACCGCAAAAGCTCCGCTCGACGTCGCCTTGGGGTGTCCGAGGCGGGCTACAGCGACCCGTCCCACTGCTAGGAACCCTGCGAATTCAGTGGGTGTTGCCCCGTTCGCGCCGAGCCCCGAATCTTGAACTATTCGCAATTCGAGATCTCTCTTTCTCCGTCTTCCGGCAGCCGCACCGACCGACCCGATTGACGACTGCACGACGACCGACTCGTCCGGCCACCACCAGGACCTTCACTTCACGCCTCTCTACACAAGTACCTCCCGTCCTGCGACTGCGCTTCTCTCTAACCAAGGGACAGCCCGCCAGGACTTACACAACCCGACAACATACCAGGGACTAGTTCCTCCACCGAAACACCACAGATACCACAATGGCCGGCGCCCACGTCAAGTACAGGCACCTGAGCCGTAGCTCGGCGCATCGCCAGGCTCTGCTGCGCAACCTTGTTACTTCGCTCATCAAGAACGAGACCATCCATACCACCTACCCCAAGGCCAAGGAGGCCCAGCGCCTGGCCGAGAAGCTCATCACCCTCTCCAAGCGCGACACCGAAACAGCACGGCGCAGTGCCCAGGGTATTCTTTACGTATGTTTTTTATGCTCCCAGCGCCTCAGTCTCGTTCCTCATTATTCGCACAGCAGCAGCTGATCCATACCCTTTCTTCTATGTGTCTTTCTAGACCCCCGACCAGCTCCTCCCCAAACTCTTCGGCGAGATCCGCGAGCGCTACGCCAACCGGCCAGGGGGCTACACGCGCGTCCTGCGCACCGAGCCCAAGGACCAGTACTCGCAAGCGCCGTCTGCCATCCTCGAGCTTGTCGATGGGCCCAAGGACATGCGCTTCGCCATGACGGCGGCCACGGTGGCGCGCGACCGCGAGCAAAAGACGGAATCCACGGACCTGACCAAGAAGAACATGGACAAGGTCACGCGCTTCCGCAAGGATGGAATGCGCGCGTTCGAGGATATGGTCGCTAGCCTCAGGGATATGAAGTTCACCGCGGGTGCGATAAATCCCAAGGAGTGGAAGAAGCTTGATCGTTAAGCGGTTGGGGCAGAGTGGTGTTGGGGTGCAGCGGGGTTGGGGGAGAAAATGAGAGAGAGGATGGAGGGCTTGGTTTCCCCCCCTGAAAGAGAGAGGCAGGCAGACAGCAGGTGTGCGTGAATAGCTGGGAAAAGGCTTCATCACCTGCCGCCTTCGAAGCCATGGGAGGGGAAAGGGGTTTGATCTCTCCACTCTCTTTGTGGTTTGGGGTAGACGCTATATGTGTGAAGGCTTTTAACTAGCCAGCCTACACACTAACCAAGCCACTCTGCTGTCGGTTCAGCTGGGAAAAGAAGGGGGGGGGGGGGGGGGGGGGGGGGAAACCAAAGTGTACAAATATCACGAGACAAGAAGCAAAAGAAGAGTGTAAATATACAAGGTTTGGGATACACTTTGGCTTCGCACAAAATGGGACTTGAGAGACTGGCAAACCATATGCCCCGTTTCATGGACTGGTGACTTTCGGATCTTGTCTTATTGCTCACAAGGTATGTACAGTAGTAGGTATTCTATCTAAATAACTATGCAGCAAACTTTTTAATCCATTATATAACCCGATTCCCTTGACAGTTTTGATCATCCGACGCCTTTATACATACCATACGACCGACTGGACCTTTTTACACAAAATCAAAAGTATCGCCCTGCTCCGTAATCATCTTGCCCGCCCTCTTGGTCCCCACGATCCTCTCCAGCTTCATAATATCATACTTGCTGAACATGACCTTGACGTGTCCCTGCCCGTGCTCTAGCATCAGCGCCTGCTCGCTCTTCTGCAAGTACCCGCCCGCAATCTCCCTGTAGAAGATGGGGTTATCCGGCAAGCCATAAAAGATGACACGCTTGACGCCCTTGATGGCGTACCGCCTAAAGTGGTGAGCACGTTCCGTGTAGAGCAGCACGCGGTGGCGGCCCGTCAGGAAATGCGAGCGCGCGCGCGACGCTTCGGGTGTGTCGGCGTACTCGGAGATGTTGCCGAACGTGACGCTCTCGACGTCCGGGTTGTTGGCAAAGTAGTTGCGCACGCGCACAAAGTCGAGGTACGAGGGTATGAAGATGAGCGTTCCCGCCGCGTCCTTGGCGGCCCGCTTAACCAGCGTCGGCACGATGGCCTTGGTGAAGTAGGCAAAGCGGGCGTCCGGGTCGGCGGCAATGGAAGCCGCGTCGAACCGGCTGAAGGTCTGGCGCGTCTTGACGCCCAGGTACTGGATCACGCCTGGGTATTCGGCTTGCAGCCGGGCTTTGCCTGCCCAGTTGTGGCAGTAGAGACGCTGCAGCTCGACCAGCTCGGGCGTGTTGAAGGCGCTGAAAATCACCGTCTGCCGGAAGTACTTGGCTTGGTCGTCGAGGTACCAGGAGCGCACGCGGGAGAAGTCGCAGCCGTGGGCGTCGCGGGGCTGGAGATTGAGGTGCTCGAAGATGAACTCGACGTGCTCCCAATTCTGCATGAGCAGGGCGTCGGCCTGGTCGACAATGACGAGCTCGATGGACGAGAGGAAGTCGTAGTCGAGCTTCTTCTTCTCTTCCTCGGAACCGATGGCCATGCGCAGACCGAGAGGGGAGGCAAAGATGATGTCCGAGTTGTAGAACTGCGAGAAGTACTTGATGGTCTTGCGAGTGAACTTCATACCGAGGCGGAACATGTCGTCGTCGTTACCGGCGAAGAGGTCGCGGAAGTCTTCAGGCTTGTCGTCAGAGAACTTGGTGGACTTGTCGACATAGCCATCATCGAAACGCTTGCGGTTTTCTTGTTGCTCAGGAGCGGCGACCTTGCAGATCATTTCAACCATCTTGACGCATGACTGGCGGGTAGGGAGAATCATCAAGACCTTGGGGCGGGTAAAGCCCTGGTCTCTAAGCTCAAGGGTGTCGTCTCTTTGCAACTTGGTGTTGTTCTTGATTACACGGTCACGAGTCCTGAGTAGGTATCAAAGTCAGCTCTCTGTTCACTTTTTTTTTTTTTTTTTTTTTTTCTTTTCGTGTTCCCATCAGACTTACTTGAAAACATGGTTGAGCGCATGAAGACACGCCATCCGCCTTGTGCTCTCAGACGATGCCACTGACCGGTTGCAGTAAAGCATGTCTTGATAGTTGAAGAGAAGAGGTGCTATCGCCTTCTCAGCTTCGTCGAACTCGGTGTGCTTAGCCATCGATTCGGCTAATCGTTGCTTGAGCTTAAGATCGCCGACTCCAGAAATGGAATGAGGAAGTTTCTGCTCAGCCGAGTCGCCTGTCTCTGGGGTGTTGTAGTATATCCTGTTGGAGTTTTTTGCTATCCTGTCGGTCCTCCACTTGTTCGCCTGAATAGCCTTTATCCTAGCCTGATACGTCGCCTCGTCTGGGGCAGCAAAGTGAGTTTCGAAGGGGTCTGAGTCGTCGAGGTCGTCATCTTCGTCGAACAAGTCCTCTAATGGTGCATCCTGGGGATCTTCCTCTGGCTCGTCAACTGCATCCACGTCCTCCGTCACCTTCTCGTCGTCTTCGTCGTCGCTGTTGTCGTCGTCTTCCGTCTTGGTAGCTTTGTTCGGACCTTTCTCCTCCGGGTGATCCAACTTTCTCTTTTTCGTCTTGGTTGCACTCTGGAAGCTCTTCAGAAGACTCATGTATGGCTGACCAGACTGGGCATCCTCCTCCTCATCCTCCTCTTCTGATTCCTCAATCTCATCCTCGGAAACATTGGATTCCTCTTCAGAAATGTCCTCCTCCTCATCTTCCCTGTTTCAGTCAGTATGCTTTCCAGTTCTTTTTTCCCTTGAGTGTTGACATTTTCTTACTCTTCGTCCTTGTCGGCAAGTCGGGCGTCGTTGAACTTGGATGAGCGAGGGCCGAAACCTCCTCTGGCACCACCCCTCGAACTTCCCCTGCCGCGTCCTCTCGAGGCTCCTCTAGCGCCTCCTCTGGACCCCCCTCCCCTGGATCCTCCTCTGCCTCTGAAGCCTCCTGCACCACCTCTTCCACGACCTCCTCCTCCTCTTCCTCCTCCTCCACGGTCACCACCGCGACCTCGAATTGCCATTTTGATGCGGTAAGAGTTTTCTCAAATTTTGAGAATTGAGGTTGGTGAGATGAGAAGTGGTAATTGATGTGAGATCGAATTCAACAAAGGTGAAAAAAAAGATACGGAAATTGTATTCAGCCTTGTCAACGGGCCAAGAAGAAAAAGTCCAAAAGCCCAATGGAATCTTGAAGGAAGGGCTTGGCAAAGAGCAGCCTTGTAACGCCACCCCTCCCCCTTGACCCTTGCGAAGAAGAAAGAACAATCTCAAGTCCGCCAAGCTGAGCAAGGAAGTGTGGAGACCTGCTTATCTTATCTTAGCGCGCACAACACCCAAAGGTCCCGCATTGCGCTGCAAAACCAAAAATTCGAGCAGAGGTCCCGCCTACTGGTCCCCATATTTTGCGAAAGCTGGATGGAGTACCTCTAGGGCGAAAGACTGGAAGTTAGTGACTGCCTGCGAGGAACAGTGACGGACCCGACTCGACGGCCGGGCTGCCACCGCGACCCTCACACTGGAGTGCCATTGACACCCATTCTCAGTGAAAAAAAGTGTTTGTATCGTAGTGTAAAGTGACTTCTCTTTCTGCCAGTGCCCAGCCCGTGCCCACTCAAGCCCACCCCACCCCCGGCCAACCGCTAGCCTCTCTCTCACCCCGAACCCGAAAACAGCGTCTGCTGTCTACATTTTCAAAGAGCCCCATAATCTCAACCTCGACGGCTCCTCCCCTCCTCCTCGAACTCCTGCTTCCTCTATCAACCACCACCACTCCCCTCCACCACCTCTCACTCAACTACAGCCCAGCCCGTCGTCAAAATGGCTGTCGATCAGGAGTCTTTCGTCCATCTCTCGCGCCCCCTTGCGCCCAACGTGCTTGGCTTCGGTGTTAGCAATGCCCCGCTTACCGTCAACATCCAGCCTCAGGTACGTCAACAGCACCGATTTCCATACTACAGTCCTATATCTGCCCCTCCACTCCTATCTACCTAGTCCCCTACCTTGATGTCCCCCTTTGCGCATGTCAAGCTTACCTACCTACCTATATCCTCTCTACTACCCCGCCGTCACCACCGCCACTACTACCACTACCATTGTCCAAGACCATGCAACACCTAGCTGACATGTAGCCCCTCGCTTTCCTCACCCACTAGGCTGTCTTCTCCATCATCGACCATGCCGTCAGACGTGACGACCGCGACACCCAGTCGACACGGGTGATTGGTGCCCTCGTGGGTGTCCGCAGCGAGGACGGCAGCGAGGTCGAAGTCCGCTCCACCTTCGCCATCCCCCACACCGAGAACGAGGACCAGGTTGAGGTGGACGTCGAGTACCAGAAGAACATGCTGGCCCTGACGCTCAAGGCCAACCCCCGCGAGACCCTTCTGGGTTGGTACACCACCTCGCACGAGCTCAACAGCTTCAGCGCCCTGATCCAGAACTTCTTCGCCTCCCCCGAGACCGGCACCTTCCCCCACCCGGCCGTCCACCTGACCATCGGCACCGAGGCCGGCGCGACCATCGACACCAAGACGTACATCTCCGCTCCCGTGGCTGTCAGCCCCGAGCGCGCCGCCGAGTCGTGCCTCTTCATCGAGGTACCCCACAAGCTCCTCTTCACCGACGCCGAGCGCGGCGCCCTGGGCTCTGTCGCCGCCGCCGCCGACGCCGAGTCGCGCTCCGCCCCCGTCGTCTCCGACATTGAGAACCTTGCCCAGGCTCTCGAGACCGTCTCGGATCTTCTTGAGCGCGTTTCCGGCTTCGTCGGCGAGGTGCTCGACGAGGAGCGCGACGGCAACCACGCCCTCGGCCAGTACCTCATGAACGCGCTTTCCCTGGCTCCCAAGGTGTCTAACCTGGCCATCGAGAACGACTTCAACAACCACATCCAGGACGTCCTTATGGTCTCGTACCTCGCCAACACGATCCGCACCCAGATCGAGTTGTCCCAGCGCCTGGCCACCGCCAAGCTCGACGAGGGCAAGGAGGGCGGTGAGAAGAAGGATGGTGAGGGCGCCGAGGGCGACAAGAAGACCGACGGCCAGCGTGGCCAAAGGGGCCAGGGCGGCAAGCGTGGCGGTCGCAGCGGTGGTGCTGGTGGCCGCGGTGGCCGCGAGCAGAGGGAGCCCAGGGAACCCAGGGAAGCTGCCGAGTAAAGAAGGACGAATTGGTGGAAAGAAAAGGGAAAGAGAAGAAGAGAAAGGAAAGAGAGAAGAATGAAACTCGTTCTTCCAGTATCTTCTTTTAATGAAAGGCCACTACACACAATCAGGCAGGGGAAAAGAAAGGTTCACACACACACAAAAAGGATCCGATTTCTCTCTTACAATGAGTCCCTTTTGCGCGCGTTTGATTCAGTCATCAGCCGTTTTTTACTCGAGAAAGCGGGCTCCCCCCATTCTATTTACTTCTCGACCTGTGCGGACTGGAGTTGTCTCGTCTGTCTGCCGTCTATACCCTGCTGTTTCGCTACAGCGTTATGAAGTGCGCGCGCGGTCTCGGTTGTCGGTTATCGATTTTGGAGAGGGGGGAGAGAGAGAAAAGGAAAGCGGGAAGGGTGAGAGAGGGTAAAAAAAGGAGGGAGGGAAAGAGAGGTATGGGACGTCTTTGGTTGGGTCTCAAGCAATATGGCGTTCATAGGAATACTACTACTAGAGCCTTCTTACTCAGGTCAGCAGCATGATGAATTGATTTGGGAATTTTCTGTTTAGAAAACAACAATCTATACAACGCTTTGATCGTCCGTCCCGAACCGCCCGTGCCATATGATTGCGGAAACATAAATGCGGATGACAGTTTCCATTGGTTCCGACCTTGCACCTTTTCACCTTTCTCGTAGAAACCGCGTTTGGGTTGACTGATTGAGAACCGACTGTGAGTGGATTTGATCAAGTCTTTGTCTGCCTGCCTGTCTCCTTTGCGCTATGCTGCCTGCCTGCCTGCCTGCCGTTCCTGAGTGCCCCAATTTTTCCATAGATTCCAGACCTAAACCTCCGTCTCTTTTCTCCTTCATGATGTCTTATGCACAGTAACATTAGGAGAGGATTCCATGCCAACAACCGTTAGTAACAGCTATATGCATATACAGTGCTCACTCGCTCCTCCTTCTTTTCCCGTTGTTCTATTCTCTTCTTCCTCCCTAACAGGCCATGGCTGAGGCCACAATGCCCCATACGTTCAACGCTGCCACCTTGCCCTTGAATACATTTGTCTCCCGCCGATCCTACATAGGAGGTTTCTGTGGCAATGAGGCAGGGTTTCCATATGTTGGGAGATGGCTGTAGCCTTGCGGTCCCGCTGGTCCGGTCGGCGGTGGTGGACCGCCTGCAACCTTGCTGTGGTTGATGTGAGGAGATGCGTTGGGGGGCATAGCGTGATGTTGGGGTGGTGCGTGATGATACGGGCCCATTGAATTGTTCGATCCTTGCCTCGACATGGCATATCCCATCGGGCCGGGGCCATAGCCCGCCTGTGGTGGTGGCGGCATGGGTTGCTGGTAACCACCATAGTTCATGTGAGCCGGTAAGAACTGAGGGCTGCTATGGTTCGAGCTTGCATACGGACCCGATGGCGGTTGCATCGGGAGCATGGCGTTGCCGGGCAAAAATGATTGCGTCTTGGGGTTGAGCGCCTGCCGGTTGTAGCTGCCGGGAATTGGGTGTTGAGTTTTTGGATCGTTGGGGTTGGCATTCGCGGGAAGTTGTCCGTAGGCATACGGTATTCCTCCTGGAGAGGGACTCGATCGAGACGAATAACCGGGCCCGGGCTGGTTGAAGCCTTGCTGTGGCGGCCCCCAAGCTGGCTGCGATACACTGGGCATGGGGGGAGTGTATGGCGGAGCAACTTGAGGGTTAGGTGGAGGTTGGTAACGATGTTGTTGTTGCACTGGTAAAGCCGGCTGGGGGACAGAGGGGGCGGGATACTGATGGTGAGTTAGAAAAGACGATCATATCTTAACGCCGACTTTTTGAAGATGACTTACGTTTGCCATTGCGCCATATTGAGGAGCATATCCGTTGTTTGGAACCATCTGCGGATACGCTTGGTTTTGCGGGTACGCTTGCTGGGGGACATATGCTTGTTGAGGCGCATACGTCGGGACCGCAGCTGGGTATGGTGCTTGATATTGGACGTTATATGGAACATTGTTGATGGGGTACGCCTGAGGTGCCGGTCCCCATGTTGACTGCTGAGGGCCTCCATAATAAACAACGTATTGAGACCGTGAGTCGAAACTTTCCGAATCATCGCGACGTTGCTTATTGGCCTTCTTCTTGCCGTTTGGTTTGTCCTTGGCAGATACCGAGCTCGCCCGAGAAACACCATTGGAGGTTTCACCGTCTACACTGCGTTAGTCTTATGATTTCTCATGGCTAGAGGAATTCCACACAAGACATACCTTGGCCCGAAGAATCAGATTCCTTCATGTTTCCAAAGATTCGCTGCCTCGCCCGGTTATACGCCTCTTCTCGCTCTTCCCTAGTCATTCTTTCCTTGCTAGCCGCAGGCTTATCTTTGGGGTCACTGCCAGCTTCCGACGTGGGCTTTGAAGGATTTGCGCTAGAAGGAGCAAATTCCCCGTCCTCACCACGCCGCATAATCTTCCTTGGTATCACAGCAGGAGCCGGAGAGCTGGTGTTAGAAGTCGACGGCGCAATGGTGGATAGTGGTGGAGGAATTCTACAGAACGGAGTTCTGTAAATGCGAACTGCGCCCGAGACCGCTTCATATGAATGGGTCATATGGTAGTAGTCCGCAAGCTTATGGGTCAACATTCTCCAAAACGTATTGTTTGGTGGGAAATCCATAAACGGCTCCCTACAAAGACACTACGTTAGCGGACACAAAGACTGGACAGATGTGAGTGACAATCTACATACTTTGAGTTTTCCACAAACTCAATGACTTGTTGTTCCATCTTCAAGAGACTGAACCGATCTTTCTCTGATCGCATGGCCTCTAAAAGCTTTTCATCCGGGTGCTGGCTTAGGAATCCTCCATTCGCCGTCAAGGCATCAGGGGCACCTGGACCGCTTGTTAGGGGCAGTTCCGTCTCCGCCGCTGGCTGTTTGTCGGATATGCCACTTTGAGGCGTAGCAAGGCCCAGTTGACCATGACTACCAGCCATGGCATGTGTAGTGATGGCCCGTGGGGGCATATCTCCAATTTGGATGCGGTGGATACGAGCCGCAACCTCCGAGCCCATTCGTGAGCCGTTGAAGTAGGATCCACGGATGGAAAAGGCATCATCGTCCTCAGTGGCAGCCTTCATGCTGGCACTGTCGTCTGGACGCAACGACTCCTTCTCGTCCAATGCGTTAAAGGTAGTCCCAGAAGTGATGCTCTTGCCATCCAAGCTTGGTGGCTTGGTGCCGAGCTCGGAGCTAGAGTCAGCCCTTGAATTATCGTCCGAGGGTGTCTGGCTGATCACAACCTTGTTAGGCATCGATATAGAGCTGGTCAATGGAACGTCGAAGGAGACATCTGATGTCTTGGTCTCGAGCTTCAAATTTCCGAGTCCGTCAACGATGTTGTCCTGCGATGCTTTCACCTCATCGGCAGTCCTTTGCGCAGGCTGGGGTGCGTGTACATCACTCTGGATCGAGACAGAGGCGGCGGCCACCATGATGGGGACCGCAACCTTATCGCGGGCGGTCACCGGTGCGTTTGCTTTCGTAGCAGTTGCCATGGTAGCTGAGTCTTTGGATGCCGAAGCAGCTGCAACCTGGAGAGCACAAGTCAGACACACAGTCTTCTGGGCGCAACGCTGGGTTCAAGGTGAAGAAAGCCCACGTACCTTTGCGAAAGATAGTTTGACGTCGTTGCCCGTGGACTGGAACGTCGCCATGGCTTTTGCGGTGTAAGGGATGCTGTAAGAGCAGTACGGATGTTACAAAGAGTCGCGCAAGCAGCCGAGAGTGCCTCTATGCGTGTATGTTTGTCCGATGAAGATCAGGGCGGTCGAAGAGAGAACGCGCTCGACAGGTCGGATCCGGTAGAGGAATTCGATGATGTAGCTTTTTGATGGGACGGAATCCAGCTGAATCAAGAAACGAAACGGATCAAAGCGGCGCAAAGCGAAAGACGAGTGCTGGTGATCATTGTATTCGGGGGTCCGGTCTATTGTAGGTAGGATGTGAATGCGCAAGTGTTGCGGCCAGTGCCAAAGTCGAGTCCCGGACTTCCTTTGCCTTGTTGCTCGTGTCGTGCCTCTTTTTTTTTGTCTTTTGCTGGGGCCTGTCGGTTTGGGGTTCCGGTTCGGTGCAGGTACGATGGAAAAAGGCCGAGATCCAAAATGGCGGACCACAAAGTGGAAAGCCGACGGCGCCCTAAGTCCCAGAAAACAGTAAAGTGTCTGGAAAGGGTGCCGCCACGGTTGGGCGGATAGACCTTTGGTGGTTGATGGGGAGCAGGAGGGGCGTGGTGTTGCTTCCCGTTTCCAGTGTGGGTTTGGTTTGTGACGAGATAACTGAAAGTGGTGGAAGTCGATTAAAAGTGGTGGTTGCACCCGAAAGGAATCCATCGCCGGGCGGGAGCCGGGCTCCTCAGTCCTCAGGTGGCCGTGGGTCGGTCTAACTGCAGTGGGACTGCCACCATGTTGCAGGTACGGGTAGGGGACCGCCTGCCGTGAGCCACCGTGGGCCTGTTGGCCTGATTCAGTTTCTACTTAGTAGAGGTAACTGAACGGTGTCAAAATCCCATCCATTCTAGGTATTGCGCGGGAGCAAACCCGACGTGCTGTGTACCTCTGTGTAGTGCGCTTCCTGATTTTGACAGGACCCTTGATTTTACCTGACTCTAGTGTACAATACAGTAAGATACCTCGGATATTCTAACCTATGTATGGCCTACAAACTTCATCTGGTGTATATTCGACGGCGCTCATGAGGATACAAGTAGGTGCTCTACCGCAAGGTCTTCATCCACAGAAAGCACAGTGGCTCAAAATGGTTGATTGGGAGTATGACAAAAGGAGGGGAATGAGAGGAAACTGGTCGAGAGGGGTTCAATATCTTGGCTGCAAAACCAGACAAAGTCGTGGCCATAAAAATTCGTGATTTTCAGTTTACAATACAAAGCTGGCCGAGATGGACGCCCCGTAACGGAAACTTTCAAAACTTCATCCATGCTTCCAGAACAAGATGACAACCCGAAGACCCGATGGGCTGTCCCGTACGGAGAGAAATTTGGCTTATTAGTACAGTGATCATACATTAATTTATCTAGCTTTGCGCTGAAGAAATTGGAGGGCACGGAGCGGCCCTTTTCTAAAAAGCAGAAACAAGTGCCGGATGAGTGCTCCCATCGTCACCTGCACACCCACCCACCCCGGTGCAATGTGCCACGACCGAAACTGAATGCTTCATCTTGGCGACGTCACGTGCCTCCACCTGTCGACGACAACAATCGCACTTGTGCTTGGACCTTTCTCAACTGTCAATTTCACCGCTGACACCTTGTTACACAACCCACCAATCAACCTCCGAATCTCATTCATTCACCAGAGCTGGAACTCATCACCAATTTCAACTCACCCAGGCACCACCAACCAACGCCATCCTCAAGTATCAAAACCATCAAGAAGAAGCTTCACGTCCTTAATCAATCACTTCACAAGTTTGACTGAAATCATTCGAGAAGCAACGGCCTCTTAAATCGAACGGCACCCCGACCTGGTTGGCGTTGTAAATCAAGGAACGGCAGGTGGACGTGACAGTTCACCTTGATTTTGCATAAAGCTCCAATTATCCAGGGGCCAGCCACATTTCAACGACCCTTCCGGTTACCAACATGTATCGAGGGCGTAATATACCGTCCAAATCAACTCCCTCAACCGTCCAATGCCAGAAATGCCTAAAGAGAGATAAGTGTTCTCCCTACTTCGATAATACATGTATAACACGCCGCTGACATTCCTAGAACGCCACTATTCGTATGAGTGTAAAGCCTCAGCTGCGGAACGGCCCTACATCGCGAGGCCGTCGCGCACCCAGCAGCTCTTCAATCCCAAGCTGCTACCCAAGCTTACTAGTGCCGTGCCGCCTCAGGACAAGAAAGGTGTGGCCGACGAGATTCTAGCCCAGAGGGAGGCCGAGCGGGCCAAGAAGAAGGAGCTTGAAAGGGACGACGAGTCGCCATCTAGAGACGTGAGCCCAAGGAGAAGCAGGAGTAGATCAGCTTCTGTTGATTCGGTGTCGACCATCTCTACACGGTCTCCATCCCCAAGGCCTTCTCACCATTCCAAGTCACCTCCACGGAGAGCACATGCGCAAGACTTCTTTGAGCCATCGCCTAAGGCGCCTTCGGCCCGCCAACGCTCAGTCGACTCCCAGGGTCGGTATTCTAGCCGGAGGTCAGAGAGCCCGGTCAAGCACTCATCGCGGAAAGGGTCACTGCCCCCTCGTCGTCGTTCGCCGTCGCCCCGCCGTGACCGCGGACGTGAGCGTAAACGTGACTCCGGGAGGGCAAGGCCATCCAGGCGCGACTATTCTGTTTCCGAGTCCAGATCCAGGTCACCAGTCCGCTCACCGGTCAGGCGGGACAGCAGAGGAGAGAATCACAGGGCAGGAGGATACTACCGGGACAGGGAAGATGGCCGTGGACAGGCGAGATACAGGAGTCCGTCGCCGCAACGACCTCCAAAGCGCGAACCGTCTCCCGCGCCACCGCCGCGCGAGCGGAGTCTCAGCCCTTTCAGCAAGAGATTAGCGTTGACACAGGCTATGAATAAGGGTAGATAGGATTTGCGGGGTGGGTATCAAAGTAGAGAATAGCATACTTTCTCTGTAAAAACAAAATCATAACAGTAATCCTCCCGAGATTTGGGAGCATATTCCGTCCTCGTCCTCGTTCTTTTCGATCTGTCGCCCCTCTCGGCTCCCCTCTTCCGTCCACTTTGACCGCGTGAATTCAGCTGCCGTCAAGTCCCAACTCTTCAAGCCGCCAACTCGGCCTCCTCCAACTCCCTCTCTCTCCTCTCCTCCTCGGCCTCCTCCCTCTCCCTCAACTTCATCCCCTCCACCAGCGCCGTCCCCTCCAGCATACCGGCCTCCTCCTCCTCCTTTCCGTCTTTCGTCTTATCCTGCACAGCCGCTTGCTTCTTGGCTGCCAGCCGCTCCCTCACCATGCGCGCTATCGCGTTGTCCGTCCGCACGTTCAGCACCTCCATCTTCTGGTTCAGCTCTCGCTTCAGGTCCCAGTTGGGCTTCTTGGGCTGCAACTTGAACAGGTCGATGCCCTTGTTTTCTTCGGCGGCTTGCGCGTCCAAAGCAGCCTGCCGCTGCGCTTCCTCTTCGATATCGGCCGCTTGCTCTTCTAGTGTCGGTTTCTCGAGCGTCAGCGTGGGAGGCGCTTCGAAGCCTAGCTTGGGCCCGCGCGTTTCAAAGTCAAAGTTGCGCCCGGAGAGATGGAGGCGGGCTACGTCGGTTGTTGGGGCGCCGTCTTTGGAGTCGGTTGTAGATTCTTGCTGGTTGTCGCCGTCGTCGTTGTTGTGGTTGGTGTGTTGGGCTGGGGAATCGTGGGACTCTTCGCCGTCGTCGAAGGAGGTGGGCTCGGGTTCTTTGCGCTTCAGAGACTTGAGCTTGGCTAGACGGGCCTTGCGGTCGTCAGCGGCGGCTGCGAGTGTCGCGTGGGATGACATTATTGGTTTGGGTGTCTTCTTTGTGTTGTGTGATATGTTGTAGCTGAATGCTTTGATCCCAATCTTGGATCAATCAGTTGCGTCTTGCGAATTCGGTACTGCGATGCATTGGAATGCCGTCGATATGTAGATGGTGGAGGAGTGAGGTTCTGAAACTGTGGATCTCATTCAGTAGGTGACATGGAGGCAGGGCAGTGGGACGCGCTCCCAAGTCCCGCGTGGGGTGGTGGTTCCCGGTGACGCTTGTGTTAAGCACGGACCGGGCTCGCTAAAGCTTAGCGCCTGCCGTCCCGAGATCCATCCCTGACGTGAGCTACAGTCCAGTAAAAAGCCGAGCGCATACTGCTAGGTAGAGGTACCTAGAGGTAGGTAGGTAGATCGCCCCTCCAGTCACCGTGCCGCCGCGCATCTTATCACCGAATTCCTGTCTTGTCAAAATTTTGGTCATTTTCGATACTACGGCGACATCGCAACCCGACTTTCCATGGCCGTCGAGTCGGAATTGGACTCCCAAACACACACATGACACATGATGCCAACATACACTCCGTCATAGAAATCGTTCACGTCTACGGCTCTATCTTGGCGTCGGCCCGTCGGCCTTCCGGAGAACTATGCACCAGGCTCCGTTCATATGCCGGTCATGTCGCTCCAACCTCCGACAACAAGGCGATTCGCTTCAGCTCCGGCTTGCCCTCCGTCCCCGGCCGCTGGTGCGTCCTGTTAGCTCTGTCACGTCCTCGCCACCCGTCCAGCAGCCGTCGAGCCAGCCGAGGCCAGCCACCGAGTCAGATGGAAATGAGCGCACATGCTCAGATTATTACGTACCATTGAAAGGATGGCTATACCAGTGGAAAGAGGACCGAAGGGTCCTGCAAAAGAACGTCCGAAAGAGTGACTATTACAGCAGCCTGGTAGACCTCTACCGTTGGAAGAGACGGTTCACCCAGATATGGGCGAAGAGAGCCTTGGATAGGAAAGAGAGAGACAAACACCGAGACGAGGCCCTGCAGTCAGAGGGGCGCCCGGAGCTTCAAATAATACAAGATCTACTTTGCCAGAGGGACGTCGACCACATGCGGCAAGCCTGGCTGCTCATACCGAAGGAGAGTCGAGTAAAGCTCTGGCGGCCGGTCATGGTCGACGCTCTCCACTGGTACCCCGACCAAGCCCCGGACATCTTCCGGGCCATCTTTGAAAAAGACAAATCAAATTTCTACGCCATCGTCGACAGTTTCCTATACATGGCCGACTATCTGCAGAGGCTAAAAGGGCCTTTACAGTCGGAATACGGAAGGGCCGTTGCTGGGGCCTTGCTTCACTGCTACCACAAAACCCCGAGGCGCTTCATCTGCCTGCGACAAAATACCATCTACCATATACTGAGGCATGCGACAGTGGACCAGGTCTACGACTTACTTGTAGCCATCAAGAAATACCGACAGAAATTACATGTCAACACGAAGCAACATTTTGTATGGTACTTGGCAAAGGAGCCAAAATACAAGCCGGCGGCTGCTGATCTGTTGCGTGAGATCATTCAGGATGGTCAGCTGGATGTCAACGGGCTGCATTGCGCCGCTCTGGCTACCGCCATCCTGACCTTTCCAAAGATTTCACCGGGAGATAAAGAGGACGGCGAGAACTTCCCCACGCTCCGCTCGCAACTAAATCAAGAGCTTCTGGAATTCGGACTTCAGCCCAACATCATCCACTACACAACTATACTCAGGAACCTTTGCGATAACAACGAACTGGGAACTGCGTGGCAGGTCTACGACCTTATGACCAGTCAGGGAGTCCAGCCAGATTTCCATTTCTATTCCCAGTTTCTGCACGGAGCTACGCTAGCAAATGATCACCGGAGCTTCCGCCGCATAGTCGAACTCTTACCAGGTGAAGCGTCACAAGATCCCGTCATCATCAACGGTGTCCTCACCTTTATTCATACTACAACAGTCTGGGAGCTCCGAAAGCGGAAGATGAAGCCACCAGTCCCCATTCCAAGCTTTGAGTACATGTTCAGGACGTACTCCAAGCTATTCGACCTTGGTCCTTTGCAAGCCCTGTTGAATATCGACCTACAAAGCTACACCACAGAAACACATCAGCGAGAACTCGATGGAATGGCCCCTTCATGGTCCGGCTGGCAGAGTATGCGATCGCTCAGGAACACCCTGGCCCTTATACCCGAACTCGAGGCCGAAGCACGTATCAAACCAGGCAACGACACGCTCAACATCATGGTGACCTCCTTCATCCGCAACTTCTCCCAGCCCTCCAGCCTGATCGAGTTCTACTCCAACTTCCGCAACCGGCTCAAGCAGGGTGACCCGACCATCCTCGCCTTTGTCGCCTCCAAGGGCACCATTATCCACGACACCATTATCAAGGCCATCCTCGAATGGCAAGGCACCAACATGGCCCTCGCCGCCCTCGACATCGTCAGCGACATGCTCAAGGACGCCGCCGCCTCCCGCGCGCTTTTCGACGCCGACCCGCAAAAGCCCGATCTTGAACCCCGCCACCCGGCCCCGAGCATCTACACGTGGTCCGTCCTGCTGCACGGCTTCATGCACCGGCGCGAGCACCGCGAGCAGGGTGACCGCATTTTCAAGATGATGCGCGAACACGGCGTCGAAGCTAATCGCGTGACCTGGAACACCCTGATTGCCGGCCACGCCCGGCTGCAGGCCGTCGGCAAGACGGCATCGGCGCTGCAGCGCATGGAGGCCGCGGAATATAAGCCTGATCGTTTCACGTTGAGGGCATTTAGCTACTTGCTCAATCGGGAGGGTGCACTGCAGATGATGCAGCGGTTGGAGGATAAGAAGCAGAAGAGAAAGGCGGCGTTCGTGGCCAAGTTGGCTGAGGCGGCTGCCCAGAACGAGAACTCTGAGGACATGTCCAAGATGCCTGATTGGATTGCGGCGCAGGACGAGTATAGGATTATGGAGGAGCAGCTGAGGGATATCAGCGAGAGCGTGGTGGTTGAGGAGTCGCTTGGTGACAGAGGAGAAGAGAGGGAAGTGGTCAAGGCGGCGGAGGAGGAGTGGGAGGAGACGACGGGGGAAATTGAAGGGTTGGAGGCGTACAGGACGAGGAATGTCGCGAGTGCTTCAGGCAGCTTGTGATGCATAGTCCGGTTTCAGGCATGTATATCTACCTACCTCTAGGTGTCGGCAGGCATGTAAGTGTAAGTTATGGGAGTTGGAGGTTGGAGTTGTACAATATATCTTGGAAATGCATGACATCGATCAACAACAGCATGTGAACATCACCATTTTCCCCACCTTCCTCAATACTTACCCAACTCCCCTGGAATTTCCTGGTATTCGGCTTTCAGATGACGCAAAAAGAAAAACAAGACCGCGTACCGAATAATCTCCTGAAACAGAATCTTTCTCAGGTAGAGCTAGCTGTACTCTGTAGGGTTCAGTGCACATGAAGCAGCGTCGAAGTACACATGACAACCAAACTGGCGGTAACTTTACATGATGCAAATATTCCTGTACTTTTTCTTTGAATTTAGTACTTATGCCTACGTTCAAGTACATGATTCAACTGCTTGAGACTATGATAACTGCCTCCTTGATGATTCGGCCGCAGGGGCCCGCCGGATCCTCCGATGGCCGCTTCGCTGTGTTCGGGTGTTATCCTGTCCTCCGAGCATTGCTCTTCATCGGAACAACGAGCGAAGAAGCATCCATCCCACTCCGAACAATATTCGTCGTCCATTGAAGGACTAGCATTGCCCGTCTACGACCAAATCAGCCGAGAGGGAGGTACCTTTATACATAATCTCTCCCCGACTCGAAAAAAGAAAATCAAAGAAAGAAAAAAAACAAGAACCAGATGAGGCCTACCTACACTAGGGAATGACAAAACCTGCCCGACAACAACAAGATACCTACCTATCACCCCCTCTAGATGATTCGGCCGCAGGGGCCCGCCGGATCCTCCAATAGCCACACTTCAACTGTCCAAGTGACATTCCGTTCCTCTCCAAGCACTACTCTCCATCCGAGCAACAATCGGAAAAAAAGCAACAATGGACTCGAACAACCTATCTTGCGTCCATTGAAGGATTAACATTACCCGTCTACGACCAAATCAGCCATGAGGAAAATTGTGGTGCGTTAGCGTTAAAGTCGAACATGATATGCCTCCAAAAATACCAAGGCGGACAGAAAAGATAATATCCCCAGTACCGACTATACTAATGCTCCTTCGCCGTCGGTGTCTAGGGAAAGAAAAAGCTGCCCAAGACCTAAAGCCCAGATAAAAGGAGAGAAAAAAAGAAAGTGATGTATGTAATGGTGGATGGCGACCAGCCGCCGTTGGCCATCGAGCGAGAGATGGCCTTCTTTTCCTGTCAACGGCGGCGGCCAAGACGAAGAGGACGGGACATTTCAGACAGCTGCTCGAGAATGCGATATTGCTTGCCGGTCTGAATTCGGCCGCAGGGGGGCCAGCCAGATCCTCCCAATGGTAATACCTCCTCGTTGTTTCGGGGGGACAAACGGTTGTTGTTCTTCCGAGAATTGCTTCTTCATCGGGAACAACGAGCGGAAAAGCATCCCCGTTTGAGCCGCCGAAACAACAGTCTGCATCCATTGAAAGGATCTGATAATGTTTGTCTACGACCAATTCAAACAGATGAGTGGGGTGGCAAGGTCTCATAGACTGTCTGAACTTGTCCCATAAAAGACTTGAAAAAAAAAGGGATAAGAGTTCGGATAAGTTTGCCGAGTGTATCCCCTGAGGAACGGCGGCGAGATTTCTTGGCCGTGGAGGAAGGTTTCTTTTTGCATTGCGGTTCCTCCTCAGGGGTGAAGTTGTTTGGGTTGTTGAACATCTTTCGGATCTCCTCATGCATGAGTAGAAGTCGCTGGTAAATTTGAACGCCTTCAGTTGCGGATCTACTCAGGGATAATATCCAGCGATGTTCTCCATAGATGCCCGCCGGTCGATGCTAGAGTATAGATAGTTAGCGCCCGCTCCATTCTGATTCAGCGGGAGAATAGAACACTTACTCGGAGCACTTCTTGCGACTGTTGTTCCATTGAAAAGTACAAAAGAAAGTCCAGAGGTGAACCCGACAATAAATCGTGGTTGAAGGTTGAAGACTTGAAGTGCTCCTTGTCGCAAAAGGCGAGGTGGAAGATGATTTGGGAAGACAAAAAAGAGGCAAGAGCTTAGGAAGGAAGGAGAGAATGAAGAGAAGGGAAGGCAAGACACAACTAAATGGATCATCCCACTTCAACTGGCTACCTCAAGCCGTTCGCTCGAGCAGCCAATTTGGTGGTCCCCAAAAACCCAAACTATCCCCATCATCTTCATTACTCGCCCATACCAACAACCACCCGCTGCTCTAACCTCCTAGCAAACCTCACCACCGGCTCATCCACCCCTCGCCAAAACACATCCGCCACCCAGATCACCAACGGTACCACGGCCAAACTTGCCAAGACAAACCCAGTGACGTACTGCTCATCCGTCTCCATTCCTGTTACCCGAGTCCAGGTGAACTTCATCACGGTATACCCCAGGGTGTGAAGCACGGGACCGTGGACGAGGTAGATGGCGTAGGAAGTTTTGCCGAGGTGTCGTGCGATGGAGGATTCAAAGAGGGCTTTGGGGTTTAGGATCGAAGAGAAGATGGGGACGGCGGTGGTCGAACCAGTGATGGGGGAACATAGACCGGCGACGGAGGGGGGATCAGAGGAAGATGGATACCGGGAAACGGAGTAGACGAAGAGGACTGCCCCTATAGATTGATAAAAGCGGTAGTGTTCTGTCCACCAGCGAGGAATCAGGGAGGCGAGGGTTATCCACCCTGGGGTGAGGTGGGAGTTTATGTCGGGTTGGGAGAGGAGGTAGAGGGAAATTACCAGGAGGACTGTCGGGAAGAGGGTGATCCCGGCAGGGAGAGGTCTTTCAGCTGCTGCTGTTGTCGGCGGTAATGGCGTCGGTGGTTGGTGAGACTCATGAGAAGTCTCGTTTACGGACCCAACGATGGATATGTCCGAGGACATATCGGGGCCTCTTGCCGTTGTCTCTTGCGGGTGTCGCTGGGGATGACGTCGCTGCTGCGGCATGACGTCTCCCGTCCTCGCTAACACCGGCTCAACAACTGGCAACACTCCTCCTCCTCCGTTCCTCTCCGCGAAACCCCCCTGAATTCTTCCTTCTTTCTCCCCTTTCGCCTGCATCTCCCTGATCACATCACTCTC
Source organism: Neurospora intermedia (assembly GCA_037102815.1). Classification (NCBI taxonomy): domain Eukaryota; kingdom Fungi; phylum Ascomycota; class Sordariomycetes; order Sordariales; family Sordariaceae; genus Neurospora; species Neurospora intermedia. The sequence continues at coordinate 2,992,531 of BTPP01000001.1, read as the reverse complement.
CGCTAACACCATCCCCATCCAAAACAAACACATGTCCCACCTCTCCCACAAAAACGCAAACCCACACCACCCTAACACGACTCCCTTCCTGGCCCCCCTATTCAACCTCGCCGTCCCCAGTATTGTCAAGAACAACACCATAGAAGCCCGAAATTCTACGGGGATTGTCCACAAATGGACATCAATCCCCGTCGACCCCGCGAACGCATCCCAATCCCACAGATGCACAAAGTTGAGCATGGCATATGCCCAATCCACAAACTGCTCCGTGGCGGTCTCGAATCGTTCATAGTGGATCTCCTGGACGTTTCTCAGAAAATTCTCGTCTGAAGCGAACTCGCGGTTCCATTCGTAGGCTCCGAGTCGGAGGAGGAGAATGGTGAGGAAGGTTGAGATGGCTGGTGGGAGAAAGAGCCGGAGACCGCGCCGGAAGACAAGCGAGGAGAGGGTTTCGAAGAGTTTGGAGTAGTTGCGCTCGTCAGAATGAGCTGTGGTAGAAGAAGAACCGGATGAGCAAGAAGCCGCGTGGATAAGTTTGAGTGGTTTCAAAGATATAGCGTAGCCGGAGATGACGAAAAAGATACACACCATTGGTGGCCCGGAGTAAAAAAGCCGGATAATGGGAAGTTTGAGGAAATGGTAATTGCCCCCTCCCGAGCCCCAGCCTTCGGCGATGATGAAGCATGTGTAAAAGTAGTGGCAGAGGAAGACGGAAAACGCAGCGATGCCGCGCATGCCGTCCAGATACGCCGTTGGGCTTAGAGTCCGAGGTTCCTCGTCGTCTCTTTCCTTATCCCTCTTCTTTTGGTTCTCTGGTAATGCGGAACAAAAGGGGCGTCGTCTCCGTATGCGAGACTGGAGAAAGCTTGGGAGAAGGAAGAATGCTGAGCGGAGTAATAGAGGACGTATTGAGGCAATTAGATGGGGTACATGATGCCTCGCCTTCCGCGAAAAGAAGCCAATGTTAAGTCTAGGTAACCGGCCGAAGATGGCGGAGTGGCGGCGCCGTTGGCGTTGAGGTGCCCTCCCGACTTCTTGCTCCTCATGGCCAGAACTGGACTCGATGTCGGGAAGAAAGGCCTTGTCTGTGTTGAGTTGCAGACCCACGCTTGATGTCTCCTTAGCGTATGTATGATTCATGACTGCTCATCACTGGAGACGCTCAAGGAGCTAAAGCTCCTATAGCCCAGATAGGGAAGCCCCGAACCCTTTAGGCCGCGATTGACCCTTGCTGCTGACCCATATCTCAATAGGAGAAGCGGGGATGGAAAAGCAAAGTCTGCGCCGCAATCAACAAAGGCTTAGGCGAGACATGAAGAAAACTTGATGAATTTGGGAACTCCGAAGACTGGAGCACCCAAGTCACCAAGCCTTCTGATCAGTCGAGCCCGATTGAAGTTGTGATTGTGTTGTCTAGAGACTGTTGGCTTGTGTCTGAGGGATATCGAGCGAGTGTGTACTTACTATGGACAAGTTTAAAATGGAGAGGCGATGTGGACGAAGAGGAGATCGGGATGTGGAAGTCTGGTCTGATGATGAAGAAAAAAAGAGGAGGAAAAACGAACTCTAATGGCCAGGGTCGGGAGTGCTTTATACAAATTCTGGAAGTCTGAAAAGACCGTGCCCAACAGATCGAAAAGACATTGTAAACGTGGCCAGAGTGATGCATGCCTTCTCCTTTTGGTGGCAATTATCGGCGCACATGTCTTCCAGATTTCCGACGCATGTTTGCATTAGAAATAATTTGAAATCCATGGCACCCACAGAATACGCGAGGAAGCCTGGAAAGCACCAGCTTCTGTAGTCTAGACACCATAAGGGAGTTCGTGGAGTTCATCCGCAAAGACCAAGGGTACAGTACCCCTTCAAGCGCTTGGAGCATGTACTGCGAGGTGAGAAGGAGAATTGCTACTTGTCTTGTAATCGCAGAGATGAAAAATACCCTCAATCGTACTGCCACGACGTTTACATGCAATGACTCATTCAAGCGCCGTGCTTCTTGAACATTTGTCATGATTTTTTGGGCATTTTTAAGGTGAAATCTGTCGGCAGGGCAGTACTTTATGAACTTGGGCCATACGTCTCAGCTGATCATTGCAGACTGGACGAAACTGATCCATGGCCCAAACCTTAAGGCATTCAAGCTGCAACGCTACATCTGTAACTGCTATTGATGAAGCTGCCGATTAGGACCTGTTGACTAATGGCGAGTGGCCCAAATTTATGCGATATGATGAAGTGGAATTGTGCAGTGTCAGGCTTTTGGTGGAATGGGGGGAATGCATGAGTGGCGACTGAACCTCCGGGAGGTGCTCGAACAGATACACCGACTCGATACGCCGGGCATATGTGTGGACAATGCACTCGCTGGATCACAGGGAATGATTAGCAAACAAAAAGAGATAAACAGAAATACCCGTTGGTACCTGGCGAAAGGAACATGTGGTCAGCCCAGGGTTCCATGACCCCCAAGTCTCGACACTCTTTCATTATTCTTTCAATTTCAACCAAACAACAAACTTCCAATCAGCCAAATATCTTCAGTAAACAAGCCACAGCTTCCGAATCCTTGTTTAGGATAGACGAAGTGAAGTGGGCAGGTAGCTTCCGGGAGAAGGACTTGCCTGATCATCGGGTCTCTGTCATTGGCACAATCCCTATTAATGTTCTCGCCACAACAGGGCTTCGTGAACTCTCTTGATGCTGTAACGGTAGATGCCAACGGAGATGCGACTAGGATGTCAGTCCGAGAACAAAGTAGTTGAATTTGGAATCGTGTGGTTTTTGTAATTTTATGAAGAAAGAGAAACAGAAAGGGAGTTGGAGGGATCACCATCAAAGCCACGAGTTCTATTTATGTCACGGCCGCACAGTCAATGATTGAATCAGCTCTGTAGTCAAGTGCGTGTCGAAGAATTTAAGGGAATCCTGGACAGATATTGACGTGACGGCGATGCCATCGCAACTATATATACCACTTTGAATGCCTGAATGCCAGCTTCGGTTACTTGACTGGAACTCAGCTGATTGTGAAAGTGGTTCGATTCCGGTCCCGGAGAATTGTTAGCAATGCGTTGTTTCGTAGTTGCATACATTCAGTTCCTGCTGGTAGTCGTGCATATATACGTATGCCTGTCCATTATAACGAATATTGCTCCAAACCCCGATATGAAATCTTCCAATAGTCTGTAGTATGAGCTCTAGTGCGAAACAAATATAGGATAAAAGCGAGCCAATGATAGTAGCAGGTGCAACAAATGCTCGGTGTTGCTCACGGTTGATGGAGAGGATCGGAGGGAGTACGTTCGTTGATCAGGCTGAGATATCTTGTCTTGGTTGGTTCCGAAAGTTCCTTTCCTAAAAGGCCGATAGAGGACATAACTCACTTCCACGTAACTACCTCTACTGTAGATGTATTCCTACACAGAAGATGATTCCTTTTTCTTGAATCTTAACCTCTCATTACAAGGAAATTTCGCTGACTTTTCTGTTCGACCTGTCTTGTCTTTTGGATAATCAGAAGAAGTCGCAGAAACGTGCGTGTGGTTTTGATATGGCCCATGCTGACCATACTCGGTCATATCCAAAGTAATTCCAGACCTACGTAATTTCAATTGACTGACGGTTAAGGCTGTACATGTTGTCCCTGGTATCATTTAGCTTAAGCCGTCGTTTGGGCAATTTAGGGGTTTGAAGGGGCACACAGTAGGATGATGTAGGTCTGCGCACCCTGGAGAACTCATGGCAATCGTGAAATGGTGTGGGATGACCTTTTGTTGACATCGAGAGATGGTTTTCCTAGGGAGACACATGCACTGCTCATTGCGCAAAGAACATATGTATTTCCAACTTGGCAAAGGACAAGGTTGGCGATTTGGTTTTTGATGAGTATGTGAAGCGATCGTTCGTCCACTTCAATGCTTAGAAGACGATGCAAAGTTCGTATGGAAGAGGTGCGTTTATTGGTATATACTCCTTTTACGTGCTCGTGCATCATGACCCATCCCGTCCAGAACTTTTGAACCCCAAAACCCGTAGTAAAATCTATAACCTGGTATAAGAAAACATAAGAAACGCCGAAACACCCTGCGCCAGCCATTGCATTGACTCCTGCCCTTATGTTGACAAAATTATGTGGAGAGCCAGTCAAGGAACTCGGGAACAAAGTAGCTGATGATGATGGTGGCGCCAGCCCGGAGAATACCCTCGGTGGCTTCGAAGGCCATAGCCTTGAGATCGAAAACACCCGCCTTTGCAGCGGCGTGGATCATGGCGAATTCACCGCTGACCTGGTAGGCAGCAACGGGCAAGTCCTTTCCGAGCTCCTTGGCGTCACTGATAATGTCCAGGTACTGGCTTGCGGGCTTGACCATGATGATATCGGCACCCTCGTTGATGTCACGAACAATAGCACGACGAGCCAAACCACGGCCTCCAGGAGGCAGCTGGTAGCACTTGCGGTCGCCAAACGAAGGGCATGAGCCGGCAGCGTCACGGAAGGGGCCGTAAAGGCAGCCAGAGAACTTGGCAGCGTACGACATGAGCGTCACACGGTGGACAATACCCTCCTCAATGAGCTTGAGCTTGATGGCACGAATGCGACCGTCGTTCATGTCGGAAGGAGCAACGCAGTGGGCACCGGCCTTGGCGTAGGCAAGAGCAACGTCCGAGATGCGATCGACCGACAATTGGTTGTTGAGACTGCCGTCATCGCGCAAAATACCGCAGTGACCATGGGAAGTGTACTCGCACAGGCAGACGTCGACAGTGATGTATAGCTGGGGGAATCTTTGCCTCAGCAGGCGGATGCTGCGGATGACGGGACCCTCGGGATCATCGGCAGCGGTTCCCAGCGCATCTTTGGTACCGGGCTTAAGAGGGACGCCGAAGAGAATGACAGAGCGAAGGCCCTTGTGGACGAGCGGCTCGAGGAAAGGAACGAGTCTATTGATGCCGCGGCGGTATTGGTTCGGGAGAGAAGGGATCAGAACCTCTTCATCGTCGTTATCGGAAACGAATAGGGGATAGATGAGCATGGACTGTTTGAAAAGGCGATTAGTTAGCGACGAAGAGTCATCAGACTGACAAGAGAGGCGATGGGAAGCGCACCTTTGTTAGTTGACGCTCGGCCTGCCACGAACGGGCAAGAGGATGGGCATAACCGCCATGGAGCTGGCTGGAGATATCACCGGAGATGCTGACGCTGGTGGCGGCGGTGCTGGCATAGGACATGGCGCGGGAAATGTGGGATGTGCGAGAAGCGCGGTCGTCGATGGTAGAGACTGAAGCGTCACCGCGACGTCTGGGCGCATTGGGGTCCCGGAGGGAAAGGTCTTGTACAAGGCTGGAAAAAGACATGGTGTCGTCTGACAGTGGATTCGAGGCAGAAGTTGAGCCCGACTATTGTTCTCGCTGGTGCTCTCGAAAGTGCCTCGCGGGAGAGGATAAAGGATGTTATTGTTGGTGTAGGTAGGTAATGGTGACCGTTATAAATACGTTGCTTATGATAAATCAACTGTAGCCCAACCTGGCCAATGAAAAGAGGGTATTCGTACGCGGCGGTAGCGTTGACACTCTTAGAACGTGCAGTGGCGGGCGGACAGGCCGGGGAAAGATAGGTACGTAGTGCCGCTGGCTGGCGGAACTTGCTCAGCGTCTGGACTGCTGTAACCTTGTCTTCTTGTTTGCCGACCCGAGGTTCGAAGTGGATATTTTCGAAACCGGGAATACAGCGACAGCGATGGAGTTGCAGTTCCCGCCTGTTTAGGGTCAATCTGGAGATTATCACGGAGGCGTGTCCCCTCTCGAAGGTGAAGCGGGTGTGTGGGTGAAGTAGAGTCGGGTGCTTGGGATATCCGGATACCTATAACCTCAGCTCTGTTTCCGCAATTCCAGGCACTGCAGTGTGGATGAAGGCGCTTTGTCTCTCACCTTGGACTTTGCTTTTCCCGCTTCGGCATTCGGAGAAGTGCTTGCCTCTTTCCAAATCCAGCGGCCATTCGCCAATCACATCCGGAGGATTTCAAAAAGAGTGGATGCCAGTCCGTGCGTCTGCCTCACCACCTCCTCACACGTCCACTCCTCCCAAACTTCGACTTCAAGTTCTTGTCGCCCGTTCGATTTTTCGCGGATCCTGCTGACCTTGCAGTGCTGACATTCGGAACGGCGCAAGCGACCTAAGCACGTGCAAGGGGCTACTCTGCTGACGTAATCACTCCATCTCTTTCAACGACAAACGAATTGCAACTCCGCAAAGACACACCTGCCAAGAGCTACGTGATAGTTTGAAGACAACATTAGTTGACCATGACAAAGTCAGCCTCTGAAGACACGAAGGTCTTACGCTTGAAGGATTCCGATGGATCTGGGGGCTCCAATGAGTATTATCTGGAGTCGTTCGAGAAATACTGAATTTCCGAGCAGATGTTCACGAGTGACTTCGCTTCCTTCACTGCTCGATAATCCGGGTAGTAGGTGGTTCAGATTCGTCCTGAATGCAAGGTCTTGAGTCATTACATTTGAACACAACGGCATGCTTCAAACCATCTACAGATATACTATGGGGAACAGGCAAATTCAGCTCACGGGGACCACATGAAACGCTGGGGAAGAATTCGCGATTGTTCTCATCCTGTCATCTTGATCGATCAGGTTTGTTTTTTGCATGACAATATTCATTGCTCACCAGTCTCAACCTTTTGGATTTGGAGACAAACCTGTCATTTGATGTACGGTTGTTTGCATCTACTTCTGATGTTTTAGCTTGCCATAAGTGCAACTTTTCTCGAGCACGCTTGGTAACATCGCCTAGTTATATAGGTAGGGACTATGTCCGTGACGACACTCTATACTGGTCGATGGCCATTCCTGCTTTCGCTAGCCAACCGCCCATCAGATCTATCTCAACTGAATGTTCGACGTCTGATCTTTCTCGTCCTGTCTCGGCCGGTTTGTGTTCATCCTCGAGTGAGTGTCTGTCATCGGATTGGCGATGAGTTCCACTTAATTAACTCTTGATCAGATAAGATGTGTACTTTGTACAGTCTCGGCTCACACTTGGCCATCAAGGTTCCGTCCAAGAAACAAAAGCCTCGTACCAAAAAGCTCCATGCATACCTACCTCTAGTAGTAGCTCGGAGAATCCCAAGATTCCACTTGCTCTCATCACGAGTCGGCATCAAGGAGGAAGGAACGCAAGTGCAAGTTGCAAGTACGCCTGCCGTGACAACCGATTGAAGGAGATGCACTTACCTCCCATCGTTACAGCCCACGTTTTCCCATTTGCCAGGACTCAACCTAAGATGCAGTTGATCATTTCGGACCCGAACACTCTTTCATCTGAACACGTACGGCTCGAAACATGCCCCGAGCCTACCACCTTCCCCTAGAGTCCAGCAATCGCCGTTTGGTCCGATGATGTACGGCGCCGAACTCGAGTGTTTCTTGGCTGAAATTTCAAAACATCGTGACTAATTTCGTTCTGCAGGCAGCACTTGCTTCCCAGGTTCCCTTCCCGCTCCCCTCCTTCCAACCTTTCCCATCACAACCCACGAACCTTCACCAGCACCAGTCACTTGCTCATTTCCCATTGACCCCTTGAGGCATCTCCAACCTCAACCTGGCGCGCATTGGCAGTCATCCTTCATGCAATTGCTCGTCACCTGGTCTAGAACAGGCAGGGAGAGCGACATGCCCCAGGCAACAGACCTGATTTTGTAAGCCCCTCTGATTTCCGCCGCAGCCATCGCCGCCTTAACGCCAGCATTGAATCGGCGACACTGACCTTGTTGCAGTTGAATTAGCCGTCCAAGTGATTTGAAATCGCCCGGACAACAACAGTGTGCCGTTGCTTCGACCCAAACCTGATCCATTTCGGTGCCCATCTTGGGCCCAGCCACTCCTTCACCCCAAACCAAGTTTTCGCTCATCCAATTTCCAGACCCTAAAAAAAAACTTTGAAGCAAACACAATCTGGTGGTCTAGTCAGCAACGAGAATGACTTCTACCACGGTAACATACTCCAAGAAAAAATCTCTTCTTTCTTTCATGCAGCGCCGTCCTGACACCACAATGCCTTCGCGGGGCAGATCCATGAGTACCGGTACGTCCAAGTTCTTTCTTCCACTGAGACAGCAAACAATATAAAACAAACCCGACCAGCAGCCCACGTATCTTGCGCTTTCACTGCCGGGCTGCCCAAAGGCCTTGTTCTGACCACGCTTGCAGCATTCAATGACCCCTCCCACCAAGAAGATCCCACCATCCATCTTCTGGAAACACAGTCTCAAGGGACCAGTCAAGGCACTTCCAACAATCGCAATCGCACTAGCATTGACGAAATGGCCAGCGCGCTTCTTCAAGATACAACCATGACCTCCGCCGTGGAGTCGCCGATTGACCAGGCCCCTTACGTTGCCCCGGACGAGACGGCATGCACCATTACTCGTGTGTATCCGCATCCCATCCACAACACCGGCATAGTCGGTGATGCTGTCCTGGAGGCTGGAGAGGAGGAGGTGCCCGCCGCTAATCGAAAGATTCGCCAGCGACCGGTTCCTGTCGTGCGACCCTCGCCCAGCCTACCCAGAAGGTCGTCGAGACGCCGATCCACTCGCCAGCGACCATCTCCTCTAGCTCCTCCCCGCTGTGACTACGTCAAGGGGCTCCCAAAGTCGAGCACCGGCGCTCTGAATCCCCTGGCAATGCACCCGCCCAACAGTAGGATGACCAAGCTGCCTGCATCGGCGACAATGCCGTTGACAAATCTTCACGAACAGCCCAATGCTGCCCCAGCGACCTCCAGCAAGCCAGTTGGTCTTGACGCTTCAGATATTGCCGAGAAGATCGAAAAGATGTTAGCCGCTACCCAGGCACTCAAGTCAGAGCCACAACCTGCACAACCTACAGCCGCCATTCCCTCCAGCAGCACGTCTTCAAAAGTGTCTCGCCTCGTCAAACAGAACGGCCTTTTCAAAAAGGTTTCTCACGCGCTTTCCGAACGGCGGCTTTTCCCCAAGAATCAGTCTAAGGACTCCAAAGTACAAAACATCGTGGAAGAGGAGGATGAAACAGAAGTTGTGGCACCAGGTGGCGTTGCAGGGAAGAGGTCAGGTCTTAAGTCGATCGAACTACGCCTTAATGAGGGTGTGAACTTGAACAAAGACAAGGTTCAGAAGATCTTTGGCGGAAAAGTTCACCGCAAGCCCGTTTTCATGGAAGGCAAGTTCTTACGCGCTCGTAGGTCGCTGGATGATCCATTTGCGTCACCAAGTTCACTCCGACGACCTCTCACCGAGTTCGAAACCCGTCTTCGGGGAGGCTCCGTGGACGACTCTGTGTTGCCGCCTCTTTCATCCCAAAATCCATTCGAATCGGAAAGAGTGATGGAGAGCAGCCTGGATTCGATACTGCCGTCTACTCCCATTGCCTCGTCGACACCTCGAAGGGGCTACAAGCGTACTTCGTCGCCCTGCGAGAGTCCTACCAAGAAATCTCGTGGCGGTCTGCGAAGCCGGAGCATTGATTTGGGTGTTAGTTCTCCAATGGGCCTGGGCCTTGACAGTGAGCAGTCCAAGAAGCATCCCTTGGCTTTGTCTCCTGGACTTGCCAGTATCTTCTCATACGTCCCAGTTGTGGACGATGTCGAGAGAAAGAAACATCCTTCTCCCGCTAAGCGTGACTTGGAGCTCATGACCATCGAATTCCGCACGCAATACCCGGATGTGCCATTGGGGCGTGCGGCTGAGCAAGATGAGCTGGATGAGCTTGCTCGTAGTACGCTTCTCTTGCCGGACTACGACTTCGATCGCCAAAACAGGTACCTTCATCCATCTTGCACCAGTCGCTCCGCCAGCAACCGATCTGGGGAGAGTACAGAGGATGATGAGGGAACGGTACCCTTACTCAGACCTAGTCGACCTCGGCCGATGTACACCGCGCCGGTGCGCAAAGCGATCGTCAAACCTGTCGGCATCACTCGTTCGCGGACAGACTCGCAGCTTACCTTGAACCCTTATCTTCGACATATGGAGACCGATGAGCTCCAGATGGGTTCTCCTGTCATTAAGCATGGTTATAGACCTCTCGATTCTCAAGAGGTCTTTTGAGACGAAGAGGCTTAGGGTTATGGTCATGATGATTACGACCTTTGCCATGATTTTACGTCTTTTGTTTGGATGTTGTATGATACCCATGATCCAGCTCGGTCATCCTATCTTCGGTTTTGCAGTTCTAGAATTTTTCTTTCTCCCGCGACCACAACCAATCATGGCGGTTGTGTTCGTCTTTCCTTTAACTTACAAATGTTTTAATGGCCTTTGGCTGGCTTCCCAGTGCGTCAGAGTACCTAGGCTTGGAAGCAAAGAATTGGGACATTGGCGTCGTCGTTTCAAAAAGCACATAGACTGCACTATGATCTACATAGTCTACATCGTTGGTGCAAAGTCTTTTTCGGTTTCTCTGGCTGATGTACATACCCGCAGCCTTACTTTACTATATCTTAGTCTGGTCACTTGAACGTAGCATCAGTTCTCTCCACTCTAATACTTAATAAGCATACCATCTTGATGGCCCAGACACGATTAGTGCAGTGATGTTAATGGATGTGTGCAGTGTCTTGTGTAGTCGATGTATATAGCTCATGTGCATGTGTCTATAGTCAGGCAACTCATCCCACTCCTTGATATGTTGTAAGAAGTTTCATCTGTGCATTCAAGGGTATCTCTCTCTGCTTCTGCCTCCACATACGAGTACATATCCATCATCAGAACAAAATAGAAAAAAACATTACGTAGCCAACGGCACAAAAATCTTACAACTCCCCTTTACCTGCTCAACCGTTAATACTCAACCCCGTTTTCCCCTTAATAATGTCTCCTCCTCCCCCGTCCATCCGTCCCCCGCATCCTCCTCGTCCCCGCAGCCTTCTGTCCCGGCCGTCCTGTAATGCTCCCTTTGATCTTCATCAGCGCCCCGCTGATTTTATCACCGAGACTCGTCTTGCGCTTTTGATGGTGATGAACGGCGGCTGTGGTGCCCATGGTGGTAGCAGCAGCGGGGGTAACCCCGTGGTGCCTCTTGCGGCCGTAACCGCGGCGGCGGGTGGTGTGGTGGGTGGTGTGGGTGGTTGTTGTCATGGGTGTGGTGGTGTGGTGAGCGCGACGGCGACCGAAAAGGCCGGAACCCATGGGACGGGTGGTCCTGGTGCTGGTGCTGGTCATGGGGGCGTGGGCACGACGGCGGCCGAACATTTTGTTTTTTTTCTTTATTGGTTTTGGGGCTGAGGTTGAGGTTATGTGGTTTGTGTTTGGGTTGATTGTGTGTGGAAGTAAGGGGCAAGTATTGACTCTTGAACTGTTGGTTTTGGAAGTCTTTATGTTTGTGAATGTAGCTTGGTTTGATGATGTTGATGCTGATGAGATGGAACCAAATTTGGAAGAAGGTAAAGCAAGGCCGAGTTATATATACCCGATGATTTGTTCCAAAGCTCGTTATTTTCTTGGTTTTGGTAGTCAAATCGGACGTCATCCCCTTCTTTGCAGTCTGTAGTGGGTGGTGGTCATGGTCATGGTCATGAGGTTTCTCGAAGATCCCGTCAAGCTCCATCCCGCTTCACTCATTTTCGTTGATTGTCGTCCCGATGTTACACAACCTTCTTCTTCAACTTCCACCTACGTAGCCACACGCTACCAAATGACGACGCCAGACAGTACGACTAACATCAACAAATACCACACTACACGAAGTTATATCCAACGTCTAATACCTAACTAGCCAAGCGATTCCTCTCTTCCCAACCCAATCACACTGACACAGCCACATCTGAGTAACCTGACGGTCCTTGGCCTACCTAGCCACGCACTGGTTTCCCCTTGGCTTCGGCAACATGCCATGAGAATGACATCAAGGGCGATAAAGAAGCTGGTGTGATCCTTCCTCCCCCCGTATCATCGGACTTGGAAGATGCCATAGTTGACTTGGTTTTTCGGGCCTCACATCCTATCAGTGTCGTCGAAAAGGGATGGTGCAGTGTGGATGGACCCTGTGACGTTCGTCACTGCCCTGCAGGACCCTTAGACCTGCACTTGCACCTGCCGTTTGACATGCCATGCAGAAGCATTGTCGGGCAGTCCCACATTCATCATCACATCGCCTTTGACGAGTTCCGTAGGTATGTTCCACTTCAAAGGCAGATCGGCATAAAGACGTTGAAAATGTGGTCAAGGGTCCCCCAAGTTTCCAACATTCCGTCCCATAAGGTACCTCTTACACGCTTCCTTCCCACGTTGCACGCTAACGTCAGTGGCGTCATCCCGCCTGAGTTCGCCTAAGTCGCCCGACATGGTTATTGGCTGCCCTATAACCAAGCGAAGCCAGGCCCTCTCTTTCAGGGAATTCAGGGTCCAACAGGGGTGGTTGACGTTATAAGCGCTGTGGCCAATAGCGGTGGTTTACTTGGAAAGTCAAACCTGTTTGGGCGGCTCAATTCGAGGGTGATGTCACTGAAGGACGAGATGAGGTTCAGGTGAAATGGTGGTGAGGTGACGATGAACTGTCAGCTTTGTGGTAGTGAAGATATACAAATGGTATGTGAGATGAAAGAATGAAAGATGGGATGACAGATGGAAAGGGTTGATTTAGCGTTGACAGGTCACGGTCTTCGGGTACCATTGGGGAGTGTCGCTTGTCGCCTGCTCTGACTTCCGTCAATTACCCTTAGACATTACCTCTAATCTCTATGCTACAGTGTTTCACTCTCTTTCGTGGGCCACGTAACGTCCGAGACGAGTCGTATAGTGTCTCATCAAAGACCCAACCCTCAAAATCCATACCCTCTAGTTCTTCGGCGCTCAACCCCTTACCGCAAGCTTAAACCCTCATCTGCACCTGCAGCTGCAACTGCACCTCAACCTCACCTACACCTGACTCCCATCTCCACTTTCCCATCTCAACTATTCTCCCCTCAAAACCCTCCCAATCCTTTCCACCTCCCCCTCACTCAACCCCAACACCCCCCTCACATACCCCTCCCATCCACCATACACCCTCTTAACCTCCCTGACAAAAGCCCGCCAACACTCCCTCTTCAAAGACACCAGATTCTCAAACCCCGGGCTCTCCACACTCCTCGCTCCAGCTCCCTTCATCGCAAACCCCAAAAGTTGCTCCCTCGCCAACTCCGTTCCAATCCGACTCAACATCCAATCCATCTCCACGTCCTCCTCACTCACCCCCGCCAAACTCAGGAGCAACCCAGCAACCACACCCGTCCTATCCCGTCCCGCCGTGCAGTGGAATAATATCGGCTCCGGTTTTTGATGATCTTCAGGAGCATCATCCAACAGACTCCTTAACAAAGCACCAATAACCTCCTCATACCCCCGTAGAACGTCCATATACATCTTCACGTACCCCCTTTCTCCTTTGCCCTCAAGGAAATCGGCCAGGTTAACGGTCGCTTCTTTTTCCGTAGCTTCCGCGGCGATCCAGTAGTTTTTTACCCCCGCAATCTCCGGGTCGGGAGCATGACTGTGTTCCCTTACGGAACGGATGTCAAAGATCTTTTTGATGCCGAGCTGGGTTGCCAGTTGCGTCTTGGCGGCGTCGTTGAAGCCGCCATTGGGAAAGAAGCCGCCGGAGCGGTAGATGAGGCCTGGGCGAATTCCGACTTTGCGGCCTTTGCCACTGGAAGAACTAGGAGATAAGGGGAGGAGGCCGAGGTCGCGCGTGTTAAAGGTGCCGGGGATGTAGAGGAAGGGTGGGGTGGCGAGGGCGGCAAAGATAGATTCTTTGGGAATGGGTTGGGTTACATCTGTTTCGGAGAGGGCAATGAGGTCGGCTTTGGAGAGGGTTGGGAGGGCCATCTTGATGAGTTGGTTTGGTAGGTTATATTCGTCAAGTAAACAGAGGGAAGTCGATAAGCACGTTGCCGCCGGGAATCTCCTGTGATTTCTATGCAAGATGGTTGTCGTGATGGAGAGTGACACCGAGGAGAGAAATGACATGAGACTCCGTGTTTATAAATGCTTATCATTCAGGGGATCCTCGCACGCCTTGCAGGTTATATCACTTCTCACCGCCAATGATAGCAAACGCAGATCACGGAGGGAGGGAAGCACAGGATGTTGATGAGGTCCTCACCAACCCCGCTACTTCCCCACAGTCTCGGGACCGACGCCGGGTACTAACCTCATACGGCAACAAGTAAACAAACCATCTCATGATCCCCTGAAAAGTGGAGCCACCATCTGATGTCCATCCCAACTCTAGTGTTTGATCATCCGAAAAGAAGATTCGCTCAACATTGCGATTTTCGGGGAATAATGGGTTTTCAAAGAATAATCATTCGGATATTCGTATACGAAGGTGACCAAGGAATTCTGCAACAGGGCTACCCGACCATCGGACCAACAACGTTCAAACCTCTTTCCTTGCATGTCCGCTTGGGGAGCCCTCCAAGGGTCCCAATTCATCCAACTCAATTCTGTCGTTCTCATCCTCCTCCGAAGAAGTAACAAAGTCAACCATGTCCTCATCCTCCTCGGGGACAGGACGCTCTAGCACACTCCCGGTGTCTAAGTCAGAATGTGCTTTGAAGGAGAAACCATCCGATCCTGGAGGCACTGTAAGAGTAGGTGTTTGCTTACCAGCCCTCGCTGGTTCGGCATCAAACCGATAAAGACCAAACCTGTTTGGTGACGCGGTATCACCACGACTTGGACCTGCTTCTTCCGGCTGAAGTGGCACACCTCGGTGCTTGTACATCGTACGTTGAGATTGACCCTGCTTTCTCCTTCCCTTGCGACTACTGACTTTTTGTATAATGTTTGTTGTCCTTGCTCCAATCCCAGTGGCATTCTCAACAGCCATACGTGCAGAGTCGAGCGCTACCCGATTCAAATGTGCGGCCGATTCGTCAATCAGCTTGTTCTTCTTCCGGATTTCGGTCCATCTTGTCATAGCGCCCAACTCCAGAATGTTGACTCTTCGGAACTGGCTCGATGGATTTCCAGGAAGGCGGGGACGCCAGATCTCTTCATCTGTCATGGTTACTGGAAGGGGTCTCCCAGCTTTAATTTCGATGATAGACTTGCGAATGCTTTCACGACGGATCTTCTGCCACTTCGCCATCTCGACTGTCTTGGAGCTTGGGATAATTTCGATATCCTTGAAGCGAACAAGGACTGCAAGCAAAAGTACAGTCAACAGAAACAGCACGCCAGCTACGATGCCAGTTGCCTCTCGTTGACCGAGGTTTCGCTGTGCTCTTCCGGCTACAGTGGTCGCTACTGCCGCAAGAAGGAAACCAAAGGTATGACAGACAGCAAACCCAGCAGCTATCCGCGGGTGTGACGAGTAGTTCGTGCGCTTGGGTTGCTTGTTCGAATACCCTCTGGGACGTCCAATCATACCCGGGAGTAGGTCAGAACAGTCGAAATTCTCCATGATGAGTCCGTTACATTCAGCTACTGCCAGGGCTGATATGGTACCCATCAGAGTAGCAAAAAGAACAGGAACAGGTACCGGTATGTGGCCTCCAGCGGAAGACACCGTATATGCCATACCTAGAATAGGCAAAAGGGTGAGGAATATGGCGCGGCGAAGAAGATGTGACGTCCAGGTGAACTTTTTGTCGAGAAGTGTGTCCATGTTAGATAGCTGAGGATAGTTCCTGTGGCGAGAGAATATGTTCGCCTTCTGGAAAGGTATTGAAACCAGTGCGCCAATGGAGATAAACGCAACACAAAGGCCAACCAAAGGTGACCTGAGCCTGTAATCCTTGGACGTGAGCGAGCCAAGCAGACAGATGACGAGAATCACCTGCGCGTAGATCCACCCCACATATACGGCCATAACCATGAATCCGGGTTGTCGAAGCATTTCCAGTGATAGCAAGATCCCGTGCTAGACTTCCTGCCACCACCAGGTCGGACCATCTTTCACCCGATGCATCATGACCTCCCCACGAGCGACTCTCCGTGACACCTGTTTACCGTCCTTGACTTCCGCCACAGATCGTCTGAAAGGAGAGCGTCGGACTTCCGGGCATATAACATTTAGAAGAAGCACGACAGCTATCATCATGATGCTGACGTAGAAGCCCCATGAGGGGTTAAAATTGTTGATGATCGCTGCTCCAATCAGAAATCCGATGCCAATAGACCCAGTGAAGCACCACGTCCACAGTCCCAGCCAAACGCCCATGCCGCCTCCGTGTCTTCGTACGTCAAACTTGTCGACTACCTCCTGATGTGGATTGCCGCTCATGAGCGAGGCCCCAAACAAATCTGTCAGCATCGAGTGGAAATTCATACTCGCAAACCCAAGAGTGAGCCCCATGAATCCGCGTGAGCCTAGCAGGGCCCACCTCCAAGTGCTCACATATGGTGACCGCCATGTGCTGACGGCAATAGCCTGGGGGAACAATAAAGGCATCGCTAGTATCAAACTTGACAGGATGTACGGCTTCCGACCGTGTAACAACGGCAAAGGCCAAAAGAAAAAGGTGGGAATGGCCAAGCCCAAGTAGAAGAAGAAATTACCCAGGATAGCATAATGATTGAGATCAGCTATCCAATACTGGATGGATGGGACAAGACCAGCATAGATGCCGATGACCATGCCGATGAACGCGGTGCTCAGACATGCGACTCCGGCAACGAACCTTTTACGGGCAGTAGACCAGTCTCGGGCTACTGGTTGTCGACGGTACGCTCGTGCCAGGCTGAAACCCTGGTACCCACGGAGGCTGACATGAGACCTTCCACGCAGATCAATGCGAGTATCAGGCGCGTCCCTGGGCTCTCCTTCCCCCAGGCCCCTTGAATCATCGCCATAAGTCCATGAAGCAGCTTGGAACTGCTGTGAACGGCCCCCAGTTGACGTGGCTGGTCCATCGAGCCCTTGATACAAGTCAATATATCGTTCAGAATGATTAGCTACACTGGGTATTTACTAACCTGAAGTCGGAACCCTGCGTTTGAGTGATGTACGAACAACTGTGGAATCACTCTCGTCACCAGGGGTATCCATAGCACCATCAGCTTGTGGCTGCAGTGAACTGATATGGCGTAGAGGCCGTATCGCGCCAAAGCTGCGGTAGCTTCTAAGTTTTGAAGCAACCCTCGGCAGACACCCGGACGTCGGCGGCGAGTCTGTACTGGCAGACGGACTGGCTGGGATTTCTAATCCTGACGACTGCTTGGTCCTTAGCCCAATTGGCCCTGGAGCCGGGCCCTGCGCTGGAGGTTCTCCGCCTAGTTCTTCGTAGCGAGGGTCACCCAGAGTCGAATAGCTTGGTTTGATCTTTGGTTGCATCAAACTGGATTTTCTTTTGGGGATTTTGACTGCCACGTTCCTACTGTGCATTCCTGGAGCTGACCGGTAATGCTTCGGTTTCCGTATGTTCTTTTCACTGTTATGATCTATTCCCAAGGCGCTTTCTACAGCAGTCCAGTAGTCAAAGTCGCCAACCTCGTTCACCATGGACCCATTTTCGCTGGGAAACTTCTTGTGTACGCCGGGAGGTGTTGGCACATCGCAGTAAGCAAGCTCGTCAAGCTCATAGTAGTCTGGGCACTGGTGGTCAACTTCTCGTTGGGCGGTTGCTGCTGCCAGCTCCATTGCTTCACTGAGAAGATTCTCCAGGTTGTTGACAGTATTTCGGAATTTCATGTCTATCGAGGCACCGGCTGTGGACGCCCTTAGCAGTGATCGAGGATACGTAGAGTCATAGTCGTCCAATAAGCGCTCATGCATTGAATCCTTGCGCGGGCGCTCAGTGAATTTCGTCTTGTAAGGCTGCGGTTGCTTGATAAGATCTCGTAGCCAGGCTCTTGTGCGGTTCAAGTTTCCCATGGCTGATGACATTGCCGCTGGCTCCAACTTATTGTCTGATGGCACTGATATATGCTCAGCTACAGGATAAAGCTTTCTTTCGGGTGCTTTACCGAAAATAGTACGATTCGTGCTTCCCATAGAATCAGGAGAGACAGTCGTAGAATCAGCCCTAGGTCGGTGTGGCAAGCCTTGCCTGGCGGGCGTGGCAATGCTGACATCGTTGCTACCTTGCATTGACTCCCAGTATGCGACGAGCTGGGATGCTGATTTGTGTTTTGGGAATCCGCGAGGCGTCACTGCCTGGTCGATTGCAAAGTCTTTTGAGCCATCGCCGTCATTGTAAGGCTGCATTTCTGGTGTGAAGGAATAACCATAATGATGATCCATGCGGCTGTCGGTGGACGTAAGGTGGCGAGGGGAATCCAGACAGGCTGAAATGACATTTGGAGTCTTCATTTCCCCATGAGAGGGTGTTATAGCCGCAAGATGATGACTCGCAACATCCACTTGAGCTTGCGTGTGGTCCATGGGACTCGGATTCCGTGAGGCAATATAAGTAGCCGAGTCAAGCATTCCCTCTTCGTGGTAGAAGGGCGGAAAGTTCGGCGATGGAACAACCTTCAATATCCCCTTCTGCCCGGTGAGATCAAACGCTTTAGTCTTCGCGAGCTCCGCAACCGTTCGAACTTTTGGTTCAAAGCTGTGGCCATGCTGGTGGCGGCCTTTTGAAGTAACTGACAGTTCCTGAAACACTGGACTATCGGGCAATGTATGGTGGACAAAGTCACTGCTTGAGGGGTCCTGGTTTCCGCTCGTCTCTATCCATTCTTTGAGGGGGTAGAGATTCTAGCTCTGTCCGGGCGGACCGTTGAGATCGTAAGAAGGGCCGGACGGTTCTTCCTCATACGTTGCGCCATAGAAGTAATCATGCCCCGATTCTAGTGGTAAATCGAGATCATAGGGTGGAGAATCGAATGTGACTCGGGAGCTTGCGTTGCGCAGTACTCTAGAGCTCGTAGGCGTAGTGTCCGTGGGAGTGAAAGGATCTGCTTGGTGAACAGTTAGCGGGCTTTGGGACAAAGATGACTATTAGACATACGTTTCCGAGGAGGGATCATGAACTTCATGTTGCCTGACTTGATGGTTATATTCGGATTTGGAACCGAATCGAGATGTTCATACTTGGGAATCGAGTCACGATCCGTCGAAGAGTACCGAGAATGCAAGATGTTGCTCAGTGCTTCCTGGGAGGCACTGTTACCCCTGAGACTATGGAGAGACAACCCAGTAGAGGGGGCGCGCTGGTATGGTGGCGGATCGATGGGCCCAGAGTATGGGTTCGCATCTCGAACGCGGCTCTTCTCAAAAGTAGGCATGGCGGTTGTATACCATAGAGGATGAGACTGGAGGTTTGGTGTCGGGAGAGCTCTTCCGGGGGACGAAGTCACACAGAGTGATGTTGATCTGATATGGAGCCCGGTGTCTCGGGGTGTCGAAAGAAATCCAACCGTGATTTGAGGACAAGATGAGGACCAAGGTTAGGAGGTACTAGAAGTATAAGGAAACCTTGGCAACAGCAGGAAAGACAACCAGGAATACCAGGACCATGTAGGATAGAGATAAAGCCGAGGATAAAGGATGAAGTGAATGATGATGCGGTGTTAGGAATACGGAGACGCTTGTTAGGTCAAGTCTCTCTAGGGAGCGGAGCGGAAGATGAAGGGGAAAAAAGAAATGCCAAGAAGAGGAGCAGGCCAGAGAAACAACTCTCATGAAAGACGGAGTGAGCCACTGTAAATGAGCCCACAAGTACGGAAAGATGGGACCGGCGTTGTGATGGTGTACTTTGGGGAATGAGCGAGGCTCGTCGGATGTTTTAGTTCGTGTGCTGCCAGTTTCGGGGAACTGAACAGAAAGGGGCAGGAGTACCCCTATAACCTAGAAGTATCCATGCCAGTGATACCATCGGATAGTCGGTAATTGTTCGGAAGGAGGACTCACCAGGCTTTGGTCACAGTGAGACACTGCAAGTTCGAGTGAAAAAGCCCTAGTACACTTCCGCAACCCCGAGTTATTGACCTGTAAACCCGAATGGTGTTATCTTAAAATCCCTTTCACATATTTTGAATGCCTTTACCCTAAAACGCCACAGAATATTGCTCGCATGTGAGCACTCCACCCAATGCCAACTTGCAATCAACGCAGTGATATGTCCTTTCCCAGTGATCCATTTTCCAGCCTTTCCCCCAACGTACCATTACCCCTTCCTGATATGTTCGCAGCCATGCTCTTCCGCCACACTCAAAGAAGCTCGAAATCGTCCAACTTGTCGCGGTACTTCATAATGTTCTGCTTGATCTTGCTGCCGACAGACCAAGTAACGAAGTCCTCCATACTCCTCGTCACCAGGAAAGCAGGATCACGGACCTCTTCGACACCAACACGGACATGACCCTGCTCAATCATCTTGGTCGCTGCTTGCACGGTCTCGGCCATACGAAGTCTGGTCATGACGACGGGTAGTCGCCTCCTGGCAAAGGCTGAGACTGTGACCTGGTGCTCCACCTGCGACAGCTTTGACTTGGACTGTTTCGGACGTTAATAACTGCTCGAGTCGAAGTTCGATACCGGAAGACATACCGAAAGAATTCCCATGTCGTACAGCTTGTCGAGCAAAAGCTCCTCATGCTTTCGCCTCACCTCGTTGTCTGGGGGAAGCAAACTGAGACGATGGGCGAGTTGGCGGAGGGACTGTGGCACATCATGTCAGTAAGTCATGAACAGCGTCATATAGGTAAGGTTAGTTGATGAAACTTACACCGCACATCCTGTTGTATTTGTGCTAGAAGGGGGTCAGTCATGGTCATTATGAAAATTCACTGTGAGCCTCATCCATGATTGGATTAACATACATAGTCCTCGGGCTTCTGAATCATGTACCGTCTGTGTGACTGTTAGCAAGATGTTCTCACACATAAACCACTTAAAGGCGGATGAGCGTACCTGGCAACATCGTGATCTCTGTGCTTGTTGTCCGACTTGTAGTTGATGAAGTCGGTCTTCCGAAGAAGCTTCTGTTCCGCGTGCTTGAGCTTGCGGACCATGTTGGCAGTTCGTTGTCTTTGTCACTGATGGTGTGTTGTTCTGGTTGGATTGAAGAGTGTGCCGTCGTAGAAGCGTATCAAAGATGCGGTATCAATTAAAGGGGTGTGGAGGCGATGGATGGTTCAGTATCGTAATCTGATTGTAGCAGCTGCTGCAGTACAAGTGGTGGTGGTGTTCTGGCGTTGAACTTTTGCTGCAATGAAAACTCTTGCCCCACACTTTCTCGCCTGCCGGGCCCCTTGCTTAGCGCACTCTTAGCCCGCAGCGAGCTCCATTTTACCCCATAAATTAAACCGGGACGCTTCAGGCTTTCCAGCAATCAGCTCCCGCCCTGCCAGCTGTCAGCCGCAACAGCGCCCCAGTCCGCGGCAGGCCCCGGCAATGCGCCGAAAAGAGATTGATCCGCCAAAAAGTGTCGCTGCCGGCCCGGAGCTCCAATTTCCAATTGCCCGCACCGACCGTGCCCGCCGCCGCCGCATCTCCCCGTCGCGACTGAACCCCCGATCCCCGATTCCCGACTCCGACCGATCGCGAAACGGGAGCTCCATTCTTGTGTGTGTGTTCGTGGTTTCCCCGAGAGGACTTGCACATCGCCAAAGTCCAGCTGTTACAAGCTGTAGTAACTATCACAACAACGACCACCACCACCACCACCACCACCATGTCGTCCTCTCGTCAATTCCTCTCCTTTGCGCTCAGGCAGTGCCGCGCTGCCGGCCAGAGGACCGCCCAGTTCTCGACCACCTCGCCGGCCGCTGCCAGTATGTTCGCCTCGTCGATCGCAAACACGATATGCCGCCCTCCACAACTCTATAAACATAATACATAGCTAACAACACCTTCAATCACCAAACAGTCCGCGACATCCCCACCACTTCCTTCCAAAATGCCCCGCGCACCAACACCAACACCTCATCGCCGTCGGGCAACAACAACAATAACGCCGGCTCGAACCAGTACAAGTCGGACATGTTCAACCTCCTAAACAGCGGCGCCGGCAGCCGGGGAGGAAGAGACAGCTACAACAACGCACGCGACGTCGAGGGAGGACAGCGCTATGGCAGCAACAGCCAGAAGGTGCAGGAGCTGCTCCAGTCCGAGGTGACCTCCAACAACTACATGCGCATGATGAGGCGCCGGTGGAACAACGGCGACGTGTACGCGCCGCGCGACCTGTCACCGTACGAGATGAAGGGCAGGAACGGGGGATGGGTGGAGGCGGCGGATGTGGTTGATGAGCTTGGGTTTAGTCCGTTGGATAACTACCGTGTATGTTTTTTTTCTTCTTCTTTTTTTTTTTTTTCCTTCTTTTCTTGCCACTCCCCCCCCTCCCTTTCGCTTGTCCCTGTTCCTTCTTACTCCCCTCTTCCCAATTCCATTCATTGTCTTGAAAACTGGCCAGGCGCAAATGCTAATGATATCCTTGGGACAAACAGAACTTCTCCCTCATCTCCGACTACATCACCCCCTTTGGGCGGATAAGGCACTCCAAGGAAACCGGTCTGAAACCCGTCAACCAGCGCAAGATCGCCAAGATGGTGCGGCGCGCCATCGGCCTCGGTATTCACCCCTCTGTGCACAAGCACCCCGAGATCCTCAAGAACAGCAACGGCAGGCACTTGTTGCCGCTTGTTGTGCCCAAGGGCCAGAAGGCGAACAAGACCAAGAACTTTGATGGAGAGGATGAGAACTAGAATGGTCTGGAAGGTCTGGGAGTGGGTGGATGACGGGGAAATCATGGGGGGAAATTTGCATGACTGGGCGGACTGGGCAGTTACGGGCGTAATGTCGCTGTCTGGCTAGCAAGCATGGCTAGTAGCACGGTATGGGCTGGATGGATGGCTGATCGGCGGACTCTATTACGTTTATAATAGAGTTGGTGTATTATTACTGTATACACGGCACATAAAATGGTATTATGCAAAAGTTTGGGCTTGGATCATGGTGGTCATCAAAGAATGATTGTAGAGGAATGCGGAAAGTGAGCATCAAAGATGGAGTGACTGATCACTTGCTGTAAGCTACTGCATGATCTACATGAACACTGACGGAGAAACGAACAAAAAGACTATACCTAGACCAAAACCGGTTCCTATATCCACCTTCTAGTTTTGTCTAAAGGTGCTAAATGTACTGTACAACCCAAAGATAAACCATCCTCCTGCCCACCCGCTCAGAAGCTCAAAAAGCCACCTAACAATCATACAACGATGTACCCCTCCCTCTCTTCAACTGAAGATATAAAATTCTCTGTACAAGTCCTGTTTTTCCTTTCTTTCTACTTACTGTCGATATCTTATGTAATATGACCCTCGGGTTGAGGTCAAGCCTCAAACAGCCTGGTAATGTTGAACACGGGTCCCTGAAATTCGGTTTCTTTCTGCCCCTTACTCTCCAATCTCGCCCACTCCTCCGGGTACTCTTCCTTCGCCCAGGCCGCAAACTCGTCCTTGGACACCGGGTCGGGAAGGGCGTTATAGGTTAGTCCAAGCCTGTTTGATTCAGTTATTGTCAGCATTTCGATGGCTTCTTGCGGGCATTTCCAACAACAAAAATGGGAGACTCACGTCATCATACTAGCCCCATACCCCAAGCTCGCGTCAGTCCCCTTGATCAGCTTAAACACCTCGTCCATCTTTCTCCCCCACGCCGCGTTACTCCTCGCGATAGCCGCGCAATACGCATTGAAAACGTACTGCGGCACCTCCAGATCCATCCGCAACATCTTCTGCCACACCGGTCTAGCATACCGATCGCCTAGCGGGATCAGCTCGCAACACCAAAACACAATAGCCAAGCTGTTGTACGACGGGCCCTCGGCCGAGCGGGTGATGTGTTCCTCCCAGAAATCCAGCGCAGTAAAGGGGTCTCCGCCGGCCGCGTACGCCAGCATCAGGGCGTTGTACAGCCTTGTGCTCATCTCCACGCGCGTGTCCATCTTGAGCATGTTGTGCACCATCTTCAGGGAGCTGGCTGGGTCGCTGGGCCGCTGCTCGGGGATCGGGCACCGACCCAAACCCTCGAGACAGCGCACGTAGATGTCGGCGGTGGGGTGCATGTTGTCGTCGTCGTGGGCGCGCATGTGGCCGAACACGAGGCACGCCATGTCGGGCTTCTTGCGGTCGAAGAAGGATTCCATGAGCCGGACGCGGTCGTCGACCGACGTCTCGGGGAAGTATTGCCGTAGCAGCGAGTAGGCGTCCCAGGCGCGGTCGGTCGTGGTTTGGGGGGAGCAGATGTAGTCGACAAAGGCCTTGTAGATCTGCTGCCGCTCGATGTGGCTGATGGAGACGGAGTGCAGCGACAAGGTGTCGATTACATCGAACTTCTTGTCGTGGTTGAGGAAGACGAGGCAAAGCGCAACGATGGTTTCCGGCTCCAAGACGGCGTGGCGCTGCTCGAGCGCCGAAGTGATGGTAAGGATGTGCTGGATATTGGGTTCCGCCTGTGCACACAAGACACGGAGGTATTTGTTCATTACGGGCAGGCCTTCGTCGAATTCGACCTCGACGGCTCCCGATGCGAGCTTCGAGAAGATTTGATGAGCCCCTTCGATATCGTTGGCGTCGAGTCGGTATGACATTTGGTTCAGGTAGGTGTGAACGTTGGCTTTGATGTTGAAGTCCTGGGCCAGCTGCCAAAACCTCTCAGCCATATACGGATTCCCCTTTTCCTGGGCGGCTTGCATAAGCAGGTTGATGGTGGTGGCATCGACCTTGACCTCATGGCTTTTGTAAAATTCGCCGCTGGCCATGGTCTGGAGGTATGTCTTGATGCCGTCTGGCCCCTTATCCAGAGCTAAGACGGACCATTGTAGGAAGGCGTCCAATGATCCTTTCTTTGCAAACTTATCTTGGACCACCTGCTCAAAAACTGGCAAAAGCCATTCATTCCACTTCTGGCTTGATCGCCGTGATGATCGCACCAGTCCCAGCAATGTCTCTCCCGTAGGAGAGAAACCGCTGTGTATAGGCTTGTTGTACCACTGCTTTGTTTCCTCGATCTTGTCCTGCCTCGCATAGTACGTAACGAAGATCTGGTGCACGCCCGGGATGTATTTGATGCCTCCCGTCTCTTGTGCCTCCTGCCAAAACTGTAGTAGTTCCTCTTCCCGACCCTCGTTCGCCAGACCCTCCAACACCATAATCCAGATTCTCCCCGAGCCTCTGAAGTAAACAGCGCTCCCTTCATCCTTCAATTGTTGCCAAAACTCTTTCACTCGACCTGCTGCCTCCAGGGAGCCTCCGTATTGCGTCAATGCCTTGATGTATCTCGCGAAGTCATCTTTGGTCAAATGCACTTTGCGCTCCTCGGGATTCATCAAGATGAGCCTCCTGCGCATAATCTCCTCGTGCAGCAACCGGGCTAGCGCAAGATGGAATTCGGGAGAGCCCTTGGGAGGCAGCAATGCAGCGTCCATAGCATTTTCGAGGTCGCTCATTTTGAGGTCAACGGGAGCGTCAGCCTCCGGCTTGGTCACCAAAAGATAGTGTAGCACCGTTCTCAAGAGGAAAGCCTGGTTGGGATTCAGTGGTCTATTGGTGTCGGCCTTGAATTTTGTTAGCTTTTTGAATGCCGTCACCAGCTGGTCCCGTGGAGGTGGGCGCTCCTGTTCAACCTCGCTCTTCCTGTACTGGAGAAGCACATTGTAGCCTGGGTCAAAATGGGGAAGCTTCACGAATCGTTCGGGCTTCGGTGTGAAGAGGCTGATAAACGTCCGCTTGGAGGTTCGGGTACATAGGGTAACGTCGCGTGGAATGTGAGGGACGTCATGTTGACAGTCGAAGAGACAGCGACGGGCAGAGAGGGCTGTTGCGGAGCATGGGCGCAATAAGCCATGATGATGACCAACGGCGGCGTGAAGTCGTCTGTACACATTCGGTGTCGTCGTCGTCGCGTTGCGTGCTAGGTGCGACCGCATGGTTGGGAAAGGGATCCTAGTAGAGCACAGTCCTGGGTTCATGACTCGAGTAAGTTGAGGGGTTCGCGGTGCTCCATCTCCCTCGCCAGTGTCTCCATCGTTCTCCAGTTCTCCATGGAGTCGCTTCTCGAGTCGGGGTTCGAAGAGGGTACGTACTACTGGTGCATGGTGGTGGAAGATTGACACCCCGATTGTCGTTGTCGCAAACACAGACGCAAGCACAAGCGACCGAGGCGACCTTGGGATCTTCTGGTGACAGATTTCAGGGTGTTTCCTTCTTTTCTATTGAAATCTCCAAATTCCTGTTGACCGGGGCAGCTTCCAGCACAAGTGTTGCGAACATCGGGTGGTTGGCCCAAGCTCCACTACCCCATGCCCGCCAGGTACAGTTACCGTTGCAGTGCATCCACAGCGACCCCTCATCCCATGCTGTCATTATCCGAGGAGTTCAGGGTTAGGGACAACGCGCGCTTCCCAATTCCATTCTCAAAACAGCATCACTTCCATCGATCGGTGTCATTCATCCACCAACTATCACATAAAATACATAACCGTAACCACCACAGCCCAACGTAAAAAGATATACATGTCCACGTGAGATTGGATATATGGAATTGAACAAACGATCAGAACACAACCCATAATGCCACCCCAACAACAACCACCTCCACCAACCATCCTCTCCCTAAAATCCGACTTCCTCAACACCCAAACGCGCACCCTCTCCCAACCCTTGGCTCCAACGCGCACCTTCACTTCTCAAAACGACGGCACCTCTTCCTCTTCCCACTCTCAATCCCAACAACAACAACAACACCAAAGCATCCCTCAAAAACCGCTCTCCGAAGCCCTCCAGAAACTCAACCACCGCCTCACCCAACACAACCGACGCGCCTACCCTCCTCAAGCGACACGACACGTAGCCGAACAAATCGACAAACTTTATTTTACTTCTACTTCAGCTTCCACTTCCACATCCTTGGGAGGGGAAGAAAACGATGATGAGGAGGAGGACGAAGATGGTGGACAGGCTTGGTTGCGAGTAAACGCCGACTTGACCGTTCCCCGCTTAATCACCTCCATACCCGACTCCTGGTCCTCTGTCTCGGAAAAAGAAGCAGACGACCACCCCATGGAAGCCAAGCGGTTTGCCGAGTTGGTGGCGCAGTTGAAGGACTTGGATCAGCAGAAACGAAAGGTGTTGGAACGGGTGGCCAAATTACGAAAAATCAAGGGGTTGGTTGAGGGGTTTGCAGCTTCCCCTGCTCAAGACCTGAATGCCGAAGAAGAACAAGTAAGGGAGGGAGCAGAAGGGGAAGGGGAAGGGGGAGGAGCAGGAGGAGGAATGAAAGCGGTACAAGAGAATCTGGTGACCAAGAATGGGGAGATGGAGGCTGAGTTGCAGAGGATGAGGGTTCTGCTGGCTAGAGTGGGGGGAAGGGTTGAAAAGTTGGATAAGGAGAGGGGGAAGGAGAAGGAAAGAGGGAGTGGGAGTGGGAGTGCGAGGAGGAAGAGGGCGAGGGAAGGGGAGGAGGGAGAGGGGGCAGGAGATGAGAGGAAGAAGTTGGATAAGTTGCTGGACAGCTTTTGATATTCTTTGTCACGGCCTGAATGGGGAAGATGATGGGAGGCAGAATGGTGCATTTTTCGAGGCGTTAGGGACCGGGCCTCGGTTGGAAATCGGGCGGGGAGTGTGTGAAAGATAAAGAACAACCAGGGACAGGTTTTGGTTGATTATGATACCCCGACAAAATATCACGGAGCAAACACACGAGGCCTTGGGCAGTAATTTGACCCATGAAAATGTGCAACAACTGTCCGGCTTATATCGATACTTCGTAAAATCATAATATTACAAATCTTTATGCAGGACGCTCAAACTCAGCGCTCAAAGACCAGGTTGGCATAAACATACACTTGTATCCCAAAGGTCGATACAAAATTATCTGAACCACCGAATCCAACGGCGGAGACCACTCGCTCATGAACCCAACGCCGGAGGAGGGGGAACCTCGTCATTGCCGCTATCCTCCGGCGACTCCTCGGCAACCTGGCCCTGGATACGGCGCTTGGCTTCGGCCTTGTCCTCGGCCGTGATATCGCCCTCGTCCTTGGGCATATCAGGAATCCACTGTGGCTCATCAGGCGCGTGACCGACCGACATGCCGACGCGGATCTGTTCGTTACTGTTAGTCAACGACCACTATACAAGTCACTTGATCGGTCAGACTTACCAAAGTCTCCAAAGGCAGAAGCGAATTCTGCACCAGATCCTCATCCCACACCATCCTGCCCGGCTCAAAGAGCACAACAATCGTGCTACCACCAAACTTGAAGTATCCGAGCTCCTCACCCCTCTTCACCTCGTCGCCCTCATTCCTCGTAATGACGGTACTACCGACCATCATGGCGCCAACGCAAACAACCATGACGCGGCCAAACACGGGACTGTCAATCGGCACCAGCACTCTCACGTTCTCGCCGTACACATCCAGCGCCGACCGAATGGCCATTGGGTTGACAGTATAGTACTCTCCTTCGATCGTCTTGGGCTGGCGCATAACACCGTCAACGGGGATATGGAAGCGGTGGTAATCCTGTGGCGCAAGGCGGAAGATGCCGAGCGCACCTCCCTCGTACCGCGCAACATCTTCAGGGTAAGCGTCACCAAGCAGGCGCTTGACGGTAAATTCACGACCCTTGATCCAGACGTTGGTGGCCGTGTTGATGCTGTTGAAGACAACGCAGCGGCAGTCGGCGGGAGAAACGACGATGCGAGGGTTTTCAGGAGCCGAACAGGGGCGCGCACCGGGCTTGAGGGCGCGGTAGAAGAACTCGTTGAAGTTCTTGAATTCCTCCAGAGGCTGTGCAACTTCGGACAGATCAAGACCGTGGAACTGGATGAACTTGGGGATCTCCGCCTTGGAGTTCGGGTCGTCGTACTTCTTGCCCTGCTTGACACTAAGGCTCTTGAGGAGCTTGCGGATGCGCTTCGTCTCCATGTTGTTGGACTTGAGACCCTTGTACAGCAAGCGGATGCCAAGTCGGACGTAGACGCTCATCTTCTCCTCGTTGATCTGTCCGGTAATACGGTCTTGGACAAGAATGTTGGCCGAGTTGGCTCCAACCTTGTAACCGCCATACGAGATCTTGGTGATGACCTTGGAATACCACTTGCGCTGGGCTTGGCTGGAAGTAACGAAGCCACCCATCACAAGATTGTCGACTTGGCGCCAATCCTGGCTGGCGCAAGTTGCAATGTGGGTAATGATGTCGGCATCCTTCCGCTTGTTCAGGCGAGGTTGGTGGCAAATAGGGCACTCCTTGATCTCCACAACGTGTTCCTCGCCGCTAGATGAAAGGTTCAAGTCATCACGGTCGAGCAGGTCTCCTTCCTCACCCGAGGTGCCAAGATCTGGTACGTTGAGGGTTGAATCGGTAAGTTGGGAGCCGCTGGCTGGAGTCTCCGCGTCCTCTTGATCACTAGTGGTACCAGAGTCCTTGCCGTGACCAGGAAGGAGGTTCTTTACGTTATCCTTGACCTTGTCGACCATTCCCTGCACGGTCGAGCGCGACTTGGCCTCTAGCTGATCCTCCAAGCAAATGACGGCCTCGTCCATAGTCAAATCATCCGAGTCGTCCCCTTCCATCCTATGGGGGAATCGCTGGAAAAAGCTATCGATGGTAGACTCGCGCAGTGTGGAACCGAGGGTATCCAACATGGTTGTCAGCTCGACCTTGCTGATGCGCCCGCTCTCATCCGCGTCGTATTGCTTCAAGAGTGCCCTCCAGAACTGCTGTCTCAGCGCAGGGTATGGCATGTACTTGATGCGAAGATAGAGTTGAGGGCTGTGCTTGGACTCCCACTTCTCAAGGTTCTTCATCTTGAGAGGAAGAGTCAAGAAAGTGAAGTTGTCGTCGTCCCCTTCGGACTGGGACGCAATCTCGCCACCCATAGCAGCCGCACCCGCCGCCGCCATGGGATTCTCCCCAGGTGACAGCAAGGCCGGGCTAGGCGGGGGAAGGGCAGTCCGGCCATATTCCTGAGCACTGTCAACAGCGATCTGGAGAGGGGTTCCAGCTACCGATGGTTCCTTTGTGGCTGTGGAGTTTTGCCTAGAAAGACCAGGCCTGGCGGCTTTGCTCAAGCTTTGAACAGAGGCCGTCCGAGACAGGCCCAATCTCGCGAATCGGCCACCGCTCTTCTGCACTGGAGCGTAGTCTGGGATATCCTTCAAGTGATAGAGACCGGTTTCTGGGTTGGGCTTTGGTGCGTTTTCCATGATTTCCCGGATCGGAAGGTTGACGGAAGCGACAAAGTCGTTGCCAGAATATTTATCGTGGTCGATGACGGTAAAGTTGAAGGAGTACATCTGCTCGTAATTCGATATCGTGAAGATCATCTTTTCGTTGTACACGGGATTGAGATTGTGCCGGATCGTCTTGGTGCGGAATGTCTGCCTGCCGAGTGAGATGACGACGAAGGGATCCATGTCGAAGCCGGTCTTGGTCACGTTGCGCTCGGGAGGCAAGTCGGTGATCTTGCCAATCTCCAGATAAACAATGCCCAAGGTGTCGCTATCGCCATTGACAAATTCATATGCGTTCTTGGAGCGCGTAGACGATACTTGCGAGGCGGTATCAAGCACAGGCGCGGACTTGGTGACGGAAATGAACTGGTCGTAGAGCTCTCTGGGAGTGGCTTCGAGATTCGAGTTGTCGACAATGGTCAATTGCAGCTCCACCTCACCTGAGACGACGCTGCTCTTCTTTCCGTTCCTCTTGCTCTTCAGGGGGATCCAGCCCGGCCCAAGGTCGGTGATGCCATCCTCGGCGAAGGCCTCATCAAGAGCGAGCTCGAACTCACCCAGGTAGTCCTTTCCGAAGCGATCCTTGTCCCAGCAAATACCGGTGAGGGAAAGACTTTGCGCGCTATTGATGGGAAACTGGTAATGTTCGTTCCAGATCGGGTCGAGAGTCTTTGGTATCGTGGAGGTCGTGTATTTGGCGTCGCCCAGGGTCAATACGAGGTACTAGACGCAGCAGGAGGCAGCCTCTGTCAGCAACCAGCACCACCTGACGATACTTGTAGTGGTCGGAAGTTGTAGAGATTGTTGTCGCATAACTTACAGGATCCGATGTACCTCCTCGATCCTTCGCCGCAAGGTTTCTGGCCTGTAGTAGACAAAAACAAAATATCCATTAGTGTTGCTGTTGCGGAAATGGAATGCGATCCGGATGATGCCGGGACCGCGCATCGACATGAACAAACACACCTGTATGATCTTGACATCCAGAACCAAGCCCGTGTCTCTGCGCCCCTCGGGGCTTGCCGAATCGCCCTTGCTTCGCATTGGACTTGTGCTTCTGCTAGTTGCTAAGGAGTTGCTGGATGACTTGAGACGGTTTGGAATAATGCGGACCATGGCGGCGGGAAGGGGGACCTAGCGGGGTCGCCCGGCTGGGTACCTATGGAGCTATATACGGGGATATTGGCAGTGGCGGTGCCGTGCCCAGTCAGTGACGGCTTGACGGGATCGATCAGCCAAGCAAGGCAGGGCAAGGCAAAAGAGGGGTCCGATAATCGTAGTACTGCGTAAGCGCCAATTTGTCGTCAATCGTCAATGGTGCTGTGGCTGCTTCCAAGTTTCTTGTTTTGAAAGTTGCTTGTCCAGCCGGTTGGTCCTCCTTTGGTAGTGCCGCCGCTCTGTAATGGATGGGCCCTGGTGGTGGTGTCGTGCAGGCCTGTGTGTTTGATGTGCAAGGGACGGCACTGTTTAAGAAGAGGAATGGCGTGGGGAAGAATTGGCTCCGTCGTTCCTCTGACTGATTCGAGGCTCAATGTCTGGCAAGATTAAAAGGGTGGTGGTGGTAGTATCGTGTCTCGTTAATGACCAAAACATAAAAGGGGTTGTTATGATTTTGGGAATAATGCCGTCGAGTTACTGTACACTCCGCGTTCATGCGTCAAGAGTACTGCTTGTAAGTGTCTAGCGTGCTGCATTCAAGATCGATGGGAGAGTGGAATTTGGACTCTCAGACTGTGTTGAGACGAACTGGGCGGTAGCCATGCGAGTCTCGACAGCGGTAGAGACGGTCGGGTGTATCAAGGTCAGACCGAGCTGGAGGACAGAGACGTCATTCGGGCTGGGATGGCTGGTTCACACTACACTGTGTGTGTGTAGACAAATGCGATGGAAATTCCCGAGTGGAGTGGGGATCCTGGGCAACCAGGAAGTGGGTGACAAAATGGAAGAAGTCGTGGAAGCTGAGATCGGCGGGGGCTTGGAGTCTTGGAACTGACTTTCTGTGCTCCTCTCCGTCGCGTGTAGTGTATGTATCAAGGCTGTGAGGCTGACTGATATTTGGTTGAAGAGGAAACAACTGAACGAAGAGAAAAGAACTGAAGAGGGTCGCGTGATGCTCCAACCTGACGGAAGAGGACAGTTTCAACTTTTTGAATCCGCCAAGGAGTCTCGTCCACCGCCTGCCTACCCACCGATTGCCCCGGGGGATCTCCGGCCGGATGCTCGGGCCCGCGGATGATTTAGTTTGTTTAGTGTATCTTGACAAGGCCAAATCTGCAGGGGCACATCCCGTCTCTCAAAGGTGTCAAAAGAAAAAAAAAAAAACACAGATCGCGATTCGCGAAAAAAAGGGGGAAGTTGGGCGTTTGTCCAATGTACAATAAGGTAGCCAAGGTATCCATGCGGTAGTTGCATAACCCAGAGTTACATCACGCGTACATCACGATACATCAACATCTGTCTTGTGAATGCAGGTGTAACAAGACGACGCAACAGCAGAAGATTAACCGCCAAAGCTACTCGAACTTGAACCACTCTCAGGACCTCCTTGACTACGCCGTTGACCTTGAACAAAAACAAGCGGTGGGCCGTGATTCCAACGAGCCTATGGGAGGGGCTGAATGGTGTCATAAACACGAGACGGGCTGAAAGAGATAGAACATGTCCCCCAAATGTAATGTCCCGTTGATTCCAATCAACTGCGCATTTGCGTTTGATACCAATCAGTCCTCAACCTAACCGCGTCCTTGCCGCACACGCTTGCGCCTTCGTCAAGGTCACCTCACCTCTTCGGGCACCTCTTGCGCGAATCGAGGATGCTTTCCGGGGAACGGATGGAACACTGCCAAACTGTTGCCTAAGTCTAGTGGCTTTGTTACCTGTATGAACCATAACTGCCAGACTGTTGACTGAAGTCGAACGTTTCTTCCAGCTTGATGGGGTTCTGTTTTCAGACTTAGGCTGACATTGTTTGACCCTTCTGATACTCTACAAGTGAGAGCAAAGCCAAAAAGAAAAGAAAAGAAAAAAAGAGAGAACGGGAATAGGGTCACCTAAAGATGCACCGTGCAGGCCAAGCTTTCTCGGCTTTCCAGCGGACAGAGACGGGAGCCAAGCCAAGTGGAAGCAGGGCTGCCGCTTCCGCCGCTCTAAGGGTCTGCTTGGGGTCCGCCGCGATGCCGCCGTTGTGGGTCCTATCCTTTTAGACGGGTGACGGGCAAGACGGGATCACAGGCCGTCGGTCATTCGTCTTCATTTCCCCGCCTTTCAAGGTTACTGTAAACATTCTCTTTCGAGACCAAGTCTCCATCACGATGATCCATGCCGACTTGATGATGCCACTGCAATGTTACACGACACCAGACCCCTTCTGCCTTCAACAACCTCATCCGCCCCTGATACAAGCCACATTCATCATAGCCAACACAACTCAGCCAAGGCTTACTTCTCACTCGGCATTCCATTCTGAAGTGATTGTCCCTATAACAGACAATATCCGACCAACAACCAAACGTATCGTCAGACGCCGTGACATCGAATCCATTGCACCTCGGTCATCGGAGGAAGGAGTCCTCCCATAGGCCACGTCGGGACCGCCCAAAGTCCGGCTATCACCTACCAGTTTAAGGCTGAGATCTTCATCGAATTGCATCAGTCCCCTTGCCCCCTTCCCCCTCTGCCCCCTCTGCCCCCTTTTCTACTACATACGCTAGTGTAGTGTAAGAGTGCGACATCCCTTTCCGATGGATGTGCGACTTTTATGTCCGACTGTTCGACCCATCCGACTATCCAACTGACCTATCCGTAACCGCCCTCTCTCATCTTCCAGTTGCACACGTCTATCACTGTTCAGCCTCAATAGGCCCGCGTCTGAACTTGAAACTTGGATCATTTCTCCAAGGTTATGGTATCGGAAACACTGCGAAGAGATACGACATGCTGCTTTCATTCACCCAGCTGTACACTGCATTGGCACACATCTTCCTCGATATAAGTCCAGAAGGCATTCGATCGACTCGATCTCATCGCCATGAGAACCAATGCTCCTCTGTCTAGCATTTATACCCGCATGTCAGTATCACTATCAAGGTCACAGATTTCTCCTGTTTCTCCTTGAATCCTCTCCGACAAACATTATTCCACCACTTCGTCATTCGTCTTGTTGCGCCCCCGCCTGTCCTTTTCTGTGAATTAGAAGATATCTTTCATGTTCGTCATCGCTTCACCCAAAACGATCGCTTAAGCAGAAACCTTGGCCTTGTACTTTGTCGCCGCCTTGTCAAAGAGGTCGCTCTTCTCGGCCAAATCGGTCAAGAAGGGGTGGTTGGGATCAGCCTGCTCGAGGGCACTGTAAAGCAGACATACATGTTAGCACACGTAAGTACCAAAGGAGAGGCAGAGGAAACCAGAGTCATATGTGTAAGTCTGTAACGTACGCCTTGTACTCGGCCGAATCTTGTCCGGTAATGACGCTCCAGACGAGCTGGTTCGCAATGGCGTCCGCGAATCCGGGCTCCTTCTTGAGCGCCTGGTCCAGGGCAGCTTGGGCCTCCTCTGTGCGGCCGAGATGAATCTCAGCAACGGCCTGCGAGACGAGACTCCGTACGGAGGAGGTAGCGGGTGCTTGTGCGAGCTCTTCGAAGACGTAAAATGCTTGCTGGTACTTGTCGCCGCCCTGTTGAGTGGTAGTAGACACAAAGGTCAATAGTTAGTAAACTGCTTGATCCAACCGTAAAAGTGTTTCGCCGCAAAGGAAGAAAGGGGTGGGGAAACTACTAACCAGTCTCAACCCAACCCACGACTCAGCCAGGTTAAACAACAAGCTATCTTGCGCCAGCCTCCGCGCGCTGGCCACCTCCTTAACCGCCAATTCCGTCCTGTTCTGCGCCAGGTAGATGTGCACAATCAGCGCGACAGCCTCCAGGTTGCCCTGGTGCCTCTGCAGCAGCGCCAGCGCCTCGTCGGCTTTACCCGCCGCCGCCAGCACCGTCCCGCCCACGACCTGGACAATACCGATTTCACCCGCGTCCGTGGCCGCCAGCTGCTCGATCGTCTCCACGGCCGACTCGGCGTCACCCGCTTTCAGCTGCGCCAACGCACCCACCGCCTCGAGCTCCGGCTTCTTCTCGCCCGCAACTTCGGCGAGCACGTCCTCGGCTTGGCCAAGTGCGATGCGCGCGCGCAGCTGGAGAACGCGCGCGGGGAGGGCGTTCTCGGCCGAGAAGGAGGTGGTGTCAAAGTCGACGACTTCTTGGTATTGACCTTGGTAGAAGTGGCTCTCGATGTTGATTAGTTCGGCCTCGGCTCCAAAGGGGTCGGACATCTTGATTATCGATTTGGAGGGGGATTCCGGATTAGAATGGTGGTGGTGGTCGTCGTGCTTATCGATGAGCGAGGATTATGATGGCGTCAAGGACCGGCCTGGTGTTCGTAGAGGGTATTATGGGATGCTGCCGAGGGACAGATCTCGTAAGGTGCTGTTTGTTATATACCTAGGTAGGGACTGGTGTCTGTTGTTGATTGTTTAAATGATGGACAGTTCAGTATAGCTTCA
The DNA here is from genome assembly GCA_037102815.1 of Neurospora intermedia. Taxonomy (NCBI): domain Eukaryota; kingdom Fungi; phylum Ascomycota; class Sordariomycetes; order Sordariales; family Sordariaceae; genus Neurospora; species Neurospora intermedia. The sequence goes on along the minus strand of BTPP01000001.1, from coordinate 2,956,806 downwards.
GTGGTTGATAGGGGATAAGCCAGTAGTGGACAGCCAAACACGAGTACAAGGTGCCTTACCTCGACGTGGAGCTGCCCGGTGGAGCCGGAACATGCCGCGTGGAGGGGATGTGGGGATTGCTGAAAGTGCGCACGTTCGTCTAGAAAGATTCTGCCGGACACAATTTTGGCGGTGAGAAAACGGCCTGCCAAACTTTGGCTGCATCTCTTCGTTCAGTTTTTCTCTCTCTCCTCTTTTCTTTCCTTGTTTTCTTCAATTTGCGCGACCTCCACAATCCGGTTGTCGCCTCATTCAAAAATCCATTCCGAACCACCGCCAACATGGCCCAAGGCTCGGGCAGCAAAATCACCAAGCCCAACCCTGGACTGAACCGGTCCAAGGGCGGCAAGGCTCCCAAGAAGTCGGGCGTCTCCAAGGTCAAGAAGAACAAGACCAAGGCCGACAAGGTCCAGAAGAAGTTCACTGCCGGCATGGCCGCCAAGACCGAGAAAATGTTGGGAGCCAGGGCTGGTCACTTGGAGCTGATCGGCAAGGGCAAGAAGGAGGAGAACAAGGAGAAATTCAAGGGTGGAACCAGAAAGTTCGGCTAAACAACTGTCCACTCGAGAACGCCTGATACGCGGACAACGACAACGGTTCTGACGGCATATGTGTCAGCTGATGGATGTTGCGCGGCAATGTTGGGTATCTCGCGGGAATGGTGGATGAAGAGGGGACGCCGTGGTGGACGTGGAGGCACGCGGGAACAACGAATGAGGTGGGAGGAAGCAGCGACTGGAAGGGGTTTTGGTCACGACGAACGACAAATTTCACATCTTTCACTGAAATGGACGAGCTACTAGATCTCACGGACGACACTCGGAGTTTATTGTGTTTTTTTTTTCTGCAACATCCAAGAAAAGCGAGCACTTCTGCGGAGGACTTCATTCGGCATACGATACCCCTTTCCTTGGAATACAACACCATTCTTCGCTGTGAAAAACTGCCTGAGGTCGACGTTGCACCACCTAGATGTGTTCCGGGATTATGGGCAGTGTGACATAGTTGTCAAAGCCTTCTCCGAAATGGATATGATTCTGGCCAGCAAATTTTGAAGCGGGTCTTGAGCAGAATCAGTACGCTGCGTGCAAACACGGAATGTGACCGTTGGAAGGGAACTCACCTGTCTGTCTCGGAGTTATGCTGGAAGATCCCAGCTCCTTGCGTGTCACCACTGGAAACCTCGAGCAAAATCCTACCACCCACGCCCACCACTACGTTGGTTGGCCAGAGCTCAACGTCGACGCTGTACACCTCTCCAGCCTTAACGGGGAGAACATCGGTCGAGAAGTACTCTCTATAAGGAAGCCATGACTTGTGCTTGGGATTTTCCTCGTGGACCTTTCGGTTGCTCACTCGGAGCCAGCCTTTGCAGACAGGGACCGGGTCACCCGCCGTTCCCGTGTAGAACACTTCGTTCCCCGAATGGTCGATATGGCGAATGGTCAGGAAGAGGTCAAGGTCTGCCTCGTTTTGCGTGTTCTCAGGCGTCACCGAGACATTCAAGTGTGCCACGATATGGCCTGTTATCTCGGTCTCTTTCTCGAAGGGTGCTGTGACGAACTGGACCAGCTCAGGCTTGTCCAGGCTTCCGAGAGCGTTGTATCCGATTTGCGCTGCCGTGGTTGGGTCTGGCTTGTTCCGAGAGAGTGTGTGATCAGATCCAAGGTAGAAATCTATATACTCTGTCGAATAAAGCGGCCATTGGCCCTCATTCCGTCTCCCGTACGCTTTCTCCTTCTTTGCATCGTTGTAACCAATATTACCTTTGCGCAGCGTTACCTCGATGGGAGAGACTTTGTCAGGGACACTCCAGCCAACCTTATCTTCTCCCCTGAGAAAGGCATCAAGGAAGCTCCTTTGAAGTTCAACCTGCTCCTTGTAGTAGAACGGAAGATCGTGTCGACCAGTGATGAAACGCAGATACTTGAATCTTGATCCGGCATACATATAACCCAGCACGTTGCCGCGCAGATGGAGCGTGATACCGCCCCAGTTCGCCACGCTCAGCACAGGAACCTCGATGTCCTCAAGTCGATACTCCTTACTGGCATAATAGTCTTCGTCGCGGAACCGATGCGCCTCGTTGTCTTTGGTTTGGTCGTTCCTATTTGATACCAACTGTTCCTCGGACAGGTCACCTTCGATCGTGTCTTCTTGTCCCCTGGCGCCGGGTCCGTCTGGTGGGAACTTCAGTTTGGAGCGGCCGGGCAGACCATACTGGTTAACCAGCACCTGCCGGTTCCACCAAATATCAATGAAGTTGTTGGAAAGAATTCCGCCATGTCGACACCGATCACGGTAGTAGTCAGACATGCCTTCCCAAGGGATGATGGCCGCTAAGCCTTTTGGTCGACGAGCAGCGACTCGCCATTGAGAACCTGTTGTCACTTGTCAACAACCATTCCCCCTTTTTTTCTTTCCAGATTCCATATAACTCAACTTACCAGCATAATAAGAAACCCCCAACAACCCCACCTTCCCATTTGACCACTCCTGCTCCGCACACCACTCAATCACTTGACAAAAAGCATCACTCGTATCCTTACTCATCGTATCCAGCAGTCCCGGGCTCTGTCCCGTCCCGCGCTCGTCCGCCCGCACCACCGCATACCCTTGCTTGCACCAGTACACCGGATCGGGCGTCTCCCAGGCGGAGAACTCGGACCGCTGCTCGGCATTGACCTCGGCGAAGGAGCCTGGGTGGAATGAAGAGTAGGGGATGTCCTTCCCGTAGGGGCCGTAGGTTACTATGACTGGGTATTTCTTGGATTGGACCTCGGGTCGGGGTTCGTTAGCCTTGAGGCCGGGCGAAGAGGCACATGGCTTTGGGAGGTAGATGTTGGCGCGGATGGGAAACGGGGCGGATTTAAGAGGGATGGAGACATTTTTCATGAAGAGGATTCGCGGGTCGGGGACGGTGGTTTGGATGTCGAGGAGGCGAGAAGGGCCGTAGATGGTTCGAGATTGGGAAGAGTCGCCCATGGTTGGTTTCGCTTTGTTCTGATTTCGTTCTTGTATGTTGGTTTAGAGCGAAGCTGGTTGATGTGATCTGAATGAAGGGATGCTTGATGAACGAGGTTCGAGCAGACAGGTAAGTCATGAGCCGAAGAGGATATCCGACTCGCTTGTTCTGGTACTCTGCTGTTCTGCCCTCGTTGGGATTGAAGCAAGGGTTGAGTCCACGAATCTATGTCATCGGCTGAGCATCATTCAAGGCGGGGTACTGGACATTGACTACATATGCAGCTGCGTTACACGAAGTGCTATAGTACAGGAAGGGAAGCTCGGTTTAAGATTTCACATCAGTTGCATAGCCGGGCTTCAAAGCACACGAGCCACTGTTCCCTCAATTCGGCTTCATTTGGTTCGAGATAAGCAAACATCTCGTGTTTATGCCACGGTAGATTCAAGCACCAAAAGTATTAACTAATGTGCAATCAGCAAGCAGTCAAACTCAGTAACAACTGTCATATAGATGGTGCAGTCGTCTCGAAAGGTAGCGTGGTCAGGACGAAGGTGTCGGTGCTTCACCGTCTTGCCTCAGCTTCTTGCCTTTGGTTAAACTTGGACATTCCTCTGGACTTCCCCGAGAAGAGAAGAGGCAACTTCACAGATTCCATATTTCTCGCTGAGAGTGATTGACCACGTCATTAGTAACTGCCAGTCGCAAGCGAATCGGCCCAAGGTCGTTTCCTTTTACGATTAGAGCGGAGTGTCCGAGGTGCACAAAAAGGCGATATCACGATCGGTCGGCGCTACAAACATGGAACCCAACAACCAACTGAAATCTCTCCCACATTCCCGAACCCAAGAAGTAAAAATCCCCAGCCAAGATTTTCAACATCTCCATCCATTCATGGATCAAATGAAAGTGCAAAAAGCCAAGTCGCCCAGGTAGGTTTGTAGAAGGAACGACAATCTCCCAGCTGCAGACCTACGAAAACCGCCGCGCCACGGAAGTTTTTTTATCAAACGATACTAACCACTGCACCATGAGCTTTGGGACTGCAGGGCTCCCCGTTGTGGAAGAGGGAACAAGGGGCGGACTTTGTATCTGCCTGCCACTGGTGCCTGCTTCCTAGGCCAGTCTGGGAAGGTGCGAGGAACCTCAAAGGTGTTATTGCGTCCGACGTCTGGGGGAGAGCATGCCAGCCGGGCCTGCAGTATGGCAGGAGCGATGACAGGTGCATGCCATCTTCTGCAATACAACAGAGCTGCGCTGTGACATGACTTGAAATGTCCCATTTGACACTCAGTCATGTGGTCCTTTCCGAGAAAAGTCTCGCGCTGTCGCAACTGAGAACCCTACGGTCTTTGAGGTTTGGGTCCACTCATTCCTTCCTCAGCTCACATGTTTCTATGACTGGTCCATCACCAAAATCTAGATCAATTTGAATATTAGCGCTCAATTCGAGAAATTAGATCTTTCAACCAACTGCTCAGGTCCAACTTCAACGAGCTAGGTTGCGAGCCCACTTATCCTGATGTTCAACCTCATGGTAGCTTCATATGCGACTATCGGGACCTTTCCCGTCAATTGTGGCAATCACCCCGTAGAGGTAGTGAATTACCAACCATTGATTTGATCCTTCTTTACCCACCGACCACTATGCAAAGATCTCTGGCTTTGTCGTGGCGAATAATTGCTGAGTGGCAGTGGGGTTAAAGGACTGGCAGAACAAATTACGCCAAAGCCGCTTTTGTCAAGGCAAACTTTGGCTCTCAAAAGCACTTTGCTTTATGTGCTGGATGATGTCAATTGTTCTGGTTCAGTCAGTCAGACAGAAATGTCAACAACGAATCGTTGGTTGGGGACCTAGACTTATTGGGAGTGTAGGAAAGATGAAACCTTTGGAAATCACGAAATCATTTAACCGGTACAGGGCTCGCTCGCTTTGAATGCCAACTCTGCCAGCCGTACCAGACATATAGGGTAGCGTTCGAAGGCATAATTCGGTATGGGGAGCTTGCAGTGACAAAGTGGCGAGAAGTCATCATAATAGGGAAGTGTGAGGGGATGGACTGCTTGCCTCAACCGGCTGCTGGCGGTTGTTCCGAGTTGTGCGTCTGACAAGGCAGATGAAATGGATGAATACATTACAGCGAGGACTTGGAGGTAGCGGCAATGCAGGACTCATAGGCCATACTGATGTGGTGAAGGTGATGAGGCTCATCTCGGATGTTGATTGTTGTCAATATTTGTCGAACTCGAGGATGGTGGAGATTCGGTGAGCAAGTGACAATAGACGCCATTGATATATTGTTGGAGGCTGGAAGAGCGACAACGAAAAGGCTTGATTCTGGAGTTGTCTAACGGAAGAGGGAAAACGGAAACCAGGGCAGCCTAAATACCTGGAAGGGAGTGCCAGTGAATGGGCAAGGCCAGTGAATGGACGGCCCAGGGCACGGACTTCCAACATATATCCACTTCTTTGTCGTCTTATGTGCAGTCTGTGCTAGTAATTTGACGTACTCTCCAATTTCAAGTCATTTAGGTACTAAAAGATGACATTTCGATCCAAGTCTATGACTCTGTCATGGCTGGCTGATGTATTCCTGCGTCTGTGACTCTTGAGTGTATGTTGTTGTTCAAGACGTAAATTAAGGACTCCCTCATCAGGAGGATGGCGAAATCAACTATACTCCTGGATCTAACGAAGAAGATCTCAAGGTGAGAATAGCGCAAAGATAGTTCGAATAAAGCGTGTTTGCTTGCTTACCAACCTTAGCCGACATTACTTTTTGGCGAGTGACGCCAAATCTCCCAATTTTCGTCGGACCTCTGATGTTCTTGCTTGCTAATCTCGAAGTGGTGAGTCTATAACGATCGATCGCAAACCCCTGATCAACAGGTTACAAGAGGTGAGCTTGAATCTCACGATTGTGGAGGAGGGCCGAGGAAAAGCATCCGAATCTAAAAATGTACGCAGGCCAGAAATCTGCATGCTAGTCCTTACCCTCTGATCCCAAGAGCCTTCCGTTCCTTATAGATCGGCACACACCCAAGTCGCCAAACCCGAACCGCTATCTACATTTTCGTAACTGGCAGAAATATCAAGGCTTATTCTCGTCTTAACCGAGCTTTCGTACGGGATAAACGGACCTTACGATATCAAGGTACCAAGGCAAGTTTTAGCTTCCGTATGTGGGTTGGATTCCGTAACCATATCAAAACACTAGTCTAGAAGCCTGCGGCCGGGGTGGCGATTTAAAGAATACTTATGCTCTTTAATGATCGGTATCCGTACCACCCTTGTTCGTGTTGATGAAGACTTCCCATGTCGTTCGTCCATGTGGGTAGGGATCGTGCAGACTTCACAAACTCTCGAAACATGGTTATGGACCCCTATGATGAACCCCATCCGCACCGGGCGGCGGCAGCATACAGATCAGGCGGGGCTGTAGGAAGAGCATCACTCTAAAGTCAGCCCTGAGGAAACGGCTGGGGCTGAGTGGAGGGAGTGGCATCAGGTACCTTGGAAAAGGAGGGCAGCTTGCTAATAGGATTTTGTCTTAGAATAAGTCTAGACTGTCCAGAAAGGTGGCAGACTTATGGGGAAGGGTTATTGATCGTCGGCTTCTGCCCTGTTCGCAGCCGTAGCAAGCCTCGAATACGGCAATTCGGCACAGCATTGAGAAATAGAACACCGACCCAGAGATGTCCGTGATGTTGATGCGACTGGAAGGCTACAGTTGACTCAAAAACATGTGACGACTCGCGTGCCTCGCTGTATCAGGGAACAAACGGTCGCTAAGCTCGTAATGATGATGAGCTTAGCTGCATACATCATTATGCGGGGGGATCTGGTTGATCTTGCACGATCCAAGGCATAGGTTTCACCGATCACTGATCGCTTCTAATATTATACTGGGGAGTGATAACCTACGTACCGCCACGGGTGGCTGCATTTATTCAGGCCTTGTGCTTATGGGCGACCCAGGCCGTTGGCACCGCCCGTGAACTAAAACAAAAGACCCGGCCGTTTGTAGCTTTCTTGAAAAGACGCGACGCATGGCGTACGCCTCGCATCCGCGGAGTCGGTGTTCCGGGAATTTAAGATTCAGTATCAGTGCATCTCATGGTGAGTCTTTCGACATAACGGCGGAAGTGACAGCGCATTGCTGTGAGCGAACATGAGAGGCTAGGATATTGAGGACCATCACGTTACCTTGATGATTGGTCGAGCACTGTTCTGTGATGTTCGGTATGAGGCACCTCTCTTGCGGATGATTCCGGTGCGTGAGTCGTCATGGTTCGGAACCCATGTCCAATCAAGTTATCCATTGGTGATCTTTGAGAGGACTGTATAACGTTTCTCTGCACACCAATGTTAGCTACCTTTGGGTTTGCTTGTGATGCTAGACAGTGAGCCTACCCATCAAGATCGAAGCTGTCAGGCCTGCATCGGCCTCTTTTGTTGTGTTGCTCTTGGCCATGGAAATTGTGAGGATATGCGACAGAGATAGAAGTATGAGCAGAAAGGGCTAAGGAGAGGGAGATAGGAACGGGAACTTGGCCGTAGGCGGAAAGCCAAGGCAGCCACAGAAACCTAGTGTAACATCGATGACAAGCACCATACTTCAAACACTCGATAATTTACTAGCAACAGCATTGTTCCCTGGTGTGGTGATGAAGGAGTTTTCTACTTGGTCTTTGTCGCAGGGGTTCGAAATCTCGTACCTGACATAAACGAACCGGGCCGTGCCTGCTAGAACCCCTTTGGTCTCTGAAACCTGGGCATTGGTGTGCCTCTGTGTTTATTGCTTGCTTTATTTTGGACCACTGCAGTCAGCCTCCGCGATGTGTACCTGGGAAAGGCGAGCAACGCTCGGTGGAAATGAATCAATGGGGGTTATCATCCAACCAGGTGATGGCGGGATGGAGATGTTCGAGGGGGGCATGGTTGTAGCGAGGTGAAGTGACGTGACGGGATTGTGTGAAACTTCAAGTTGGGACTTGGAAGTTTGACAGATGGAAGTGAAGTGCCGTCGAGTGACTTGAAAGGGGGAACACTGAACAACTGCAACCGCGAACGGTCCCGAAGATGGGAGTGACTTCCACTTGGTGCTTCGTCGGGAATTTGGTAGCCCGAACCAGTTCCACTCGGACGCTTTCCCGTTCAAGTTCTGTACCCCCTTTCTGTGCTGCCTTCCATTTAACTTGTAGGTAACTTTTTTCCATTGTCGGGGTACCTACCTATCTTTGCACTTAGTGAGCACCTTCCAGGTTCATCTTGGTGATAAGTACTCGGAAGTTTTGAGTTTATCCAACGCTTTTGGTTTCAACCCCATTGTGACCACCTGGAGTTCGATACCTCTACACTCCGCTTCATCTCAACTTGGAGTTCGGTGAACGTCCAAACATCCGTTTCTTGCCCGTGATGCCGATTGTTGCCGTAAAGTAAACATCCGACGGATATCTCTGAAACCTGCCAGCCACCTCCAGTCTCTGTAGTAGAATGGCTCGTCGCCTTTAAGCTCAACGGTCAGAGTAAGACGCAAGAGTAATATGTTGGATATTCATTGCCCGTAGTTTTCTTAGGCCATCTTCGAAGATGCGATTGTGGTGATCATGATGATGAAAGAGGGGAGTCAAGAGCTTCCAGATCTCCTGTTACCATTTCCCATGTCTTGTCGCAGAGCCTCATAGGACAGCCAAGACCCTGCCGGTCCTCTGCAATACACTTTGTTTCAAGATTGGCGGGGTCCAGGTACCAACCTGCACTGAGCAGGGCGTTTGCAGCGCATTCCGTTCCCACCACCGATTACGGTGAACTGTAAATTACGTAGTGTACAGGGTGCACGGGCCAGAGGACATGAATAGATCGTGAAGTTCATCACCGCAGCAAAGTCCGTCGGCTCCTCGCGCCTTTCTCTCCATGACGACTAACAACTCCTCGGTTGATCCAGTTCTCAGCTGCTCCGGCAATCGCCGTCGCACTCACCCAAGGATATCCAAGAATCACTTGCGCATGGAACTCTAATCGCTATTTTAGAATTGCCCTATTGATTCATTCTCTTTGCGTCGGATGGACGTCTTCCATGCTGTCCGGCCATGAGTAGGACAGACCGAAAAGCTTCGGAGTTTCAGAAGAGGTATCAGTCACCTCAGGTTCAACTTTTGGGCACATCACAATCAAGTGATGAACTCAAGTTGCGCGTTGTGCCTTTTCACAGTCCCCTTGTTCACCCTTACTGGTACTCCAGCCAATGATAGCTTGGCGGCGCAGGTCGGGATCACACTTGGTGTCGCCAGTCCACACACTCGGGTTGGCGGATGCGAGGGGGGGGTTGCCGTCTCCCAAGGTACGGATGCTGGGACACACCACTTCCCCGGGGAATCGACACCCGCATTGTTTCCGTCTGCTACGCTGCATAGGGTTGGACGAACGCGGGCTTGGGACTCGATGCCCGGAGAATTTGTGACCAGAAGATTGGCGAGTGGCTTTCGGATGGCTTGGAGCTGGTGACTGCTTCTCTAAAAGCATTGGTAAGTGTTCAGTAGCTCATTTACTTGTGTATTTCATCTCTCACGTCTTTATTCAGCAAATCTAGCGACATCAAGAGATGTGTAGTGGGTACCACAGCTATCCCCATCAGTCGCTTGGACGGCCATGGACCCAAGCCCAGTTAAGTCGTCCGACATACTCTTCATGGGCGAGAGCGAAGGAGCTTGGAACCCGCCACATAGGAGCGGTACATGGCTACATGCTTGGGACCGCCGCATTCCTGATTGGATATGGTTGGAAATTCTGCCCGAACTGTCATTCAGCCACAGGGTCTTTTTCTTTTTGCCAGGGACTAATCGGCTTTGTTCAACATGCATTGGCGACCTCTCAACTATCTTATCTCATCCGTCTGGTTCCGCCATTACGAGCTCGATGTGGAGCCATCTCTCTGTCAGGCACAGATCGACCTGGAAAATTCTCTGGCTGAAGGACGCCAAGGCGAAGACCGCTCACAAGTCTGTTACCGACAAGCAGAGGAATGGTATGCTTGGCTTTACTTGTGGAAAGGTCTTCTTCGGTCCCGCAGAACCATGTCACTTGAGAATCTGAAAGCAACGGTTGGACTTGAAAGACTACTGCGTTACGTCGTACCCGGGCTTGCCCTCCGGTGTCAGGGGTTTATCAAGACTATCTCGTTATCGCGAATGGCCGATTTCTCTATTCTTTGGCGAGAAGCTGGCGATTGCAGCTTAAGAATAAGAATTCGCTAACCAACGCTCTGAGTAGAGCTTAGTCAAAGGAGTCCGTCAGAGAAACCCCGAACCAATGGCCGTTTTCTGCGCCTCGTGGAGCAAATCGCGTCAAGGCTTGTCAGTCATATCAGCTCAAGCAATTTCCATCCAGGCGGAACCTGAACACAGTTGTCTCAGACCGGGATGCTTTCTAACTACCCGCTGCCGCTGACTGACAACCAAACCTGGCCCAAGTTAACTAACGTGGCCTAGTGAGTCTGGGTACCTGGCGCTTCCCGAGCATGTCGGCTAATGTGAAGCAGACAGACAGTGTCGTTGACGGAACTCGATGCATTCAACGGGAGGCTCTTCCGGGTGGCCTACCTAGACTAACGAGCAGCGAGAACTTGAGCTCCTCAGACCCATGTATGCAACATAACCATCAGGTAAGCAAAGAAAATACTCAGCTATCTAGGCTGATGTCACAATGATTCCACGGAGTAAGGCTTTAAATGCGGCCTACCATCTGGTTCCATTGGATTTCGCACTTTTCCAATCTTGAGGTCTCTATGACAGCATATGAACTCTTTCATCAGGGGAGTCGAGGCCACAGGTAATCTTTGGCTATACACCAAATACGTGCTCTAGCCTATCGCCAAGTCCACAGCCGTGCTTTGATGTATATAATGCAGAGGATCACAATACCTGCTCTCCAGTCTCGATAGGCCATCCAAGGGCGCTGGTGGTCACATCGAAGCTTCTCCCTCTCATACCTACTAATGGTACTAGTGTAAGCCAGCTGAAGCCAAGCAACAGTGTCTAGTGATCACCGGCCGTAGCAGATTTGATACCTTCCCATTCATTCCAAGACCATTCAGGCTGATGTCCAATCATGCGGACAGAATATGTCATTCCTAACCGGTACCTGAAGCCCAGACGACAAAGGTGGATACCAAGATACACCGGCCTGTGGCTTTCAACAAGGCACGGACCACCTGCGCACAGTGACGGTGAGGTGCTGGGAACAATCTCCACCACGCTAAGCTGTTTGGGTAATTTGGAAATGATGTGCATATCGTCGCCTGCCCGTAGCGTGTAACGACGCGCACCTCTAGTCCTCTTTGGGAGTGCAATTCGTACGTACACCCCCCGCCGCACCAAGTGAAGCAAAAAGAACCGAACGAAGGTGAACGCACTCCGTCACTTCAACACTCAACGAAGGGAATAACAACAAAAAAAAGGTGAGTTTCAGGGTCACCTGCATCAAGTTGCATCTTTCAGCCGATAAGTAGCTCTGATATTACAGTTGCCCGACATGGTACTTCCATCTCTGGAAGCCTGTACTAAGGAAGCTGAGATTGCGCCCATCTCCAATTCACAACCCAGTCTTCGATGTCGTGGCGTTTTCTCGATACCAAGCATCGCGTCAAGTTGTTGCTTTTCCATTCCCCAGCGATCGGGACATGGAAGGTGGACGGTATTCAACCCTTCATCATCTCTCTCTCCTGCAGAAACCCCTCTGGCGTATGAGAGCATGATGCAGTCAATGTATGTGACCTTCCAAGTTGCCCCAACCCAAGTTTCAACGCCAGATACCGCGCCTGGTAAGCAGCACATTGCATCGCATCGCAGATGCAGCAGACACCTGAAGGGGGCAAGCGGGCTGGCAGCAGATCAACAAGTCGATACCGAACCCGCTCACCCCGTCATCCCCTTACCATGCCAATCTGAGGGCGTCGGGCATGGGCATATCCTCCCTCCTGTCCTGGGATCCCGGGGTACCTTGGCGTATACTGTGTAGTGTTGCCCTCGGAGGACCCTTGAATTAGAGAGGGAGAGGTCTCTTACACTTGTGAGGTCTCTAGTGTAGGTAGTTTGCGCCTCAACTGAAGCTTCATCAAGCTACCTATACCTGACCTACATCACATCGCACACACAGCATCACTGTGTAGGGTCTATCAAGATGTTGCAGCCTCGCCGAGCAAGTGTCCGTCCCGTCGTCGATCCCAGTATCCCTGGCAAATCCAATCCAATTTCTCAACCTCACTTGCCCTTTTCATTACAGACATAGACAGGCAACCAAGCACTCACGGAGCGAATCTCGCAGCTCTTTTGCCATCCGTCAGTCACGGCGAGGCAAAAGAAGCAGGATGATTTCAGAGCTCAGGTCTGGTGCCGTGTATAGAGGTATCCATGCTACCTATCGCCTCCATAACCGCATTTCCACCTCATCTTCTCAAGTGGGAGCGGGACTCTTGCGGGAACAGGCACTGACGGGGCTTTGAGAACCATGACGGCTCGCTCGCCCTCCTTGCAGTCGGCTACCGTAAACAAAGATGGCCTGTCCTTGTCGCCACAGCCCCTGTAGGGGCTCTCCACCGAGTCCACTACTCCTTCCGACGTCCCGCAGGCGTTTCTGTTCCTCGCGGTGCTCCGCGTTTGACATTTAGCTTCACAGCAAAAACTCGACATCCACTGCAGATTGTCAAGTCCAGACCACCAACCGCCACCAACCGGGGAGCAACACAGACTCGGAGTGGAAAAGAAGCGCTCGACATGCCATCCTACGATGCATTCGCCTTGGATTCGCACAGGGCATCGCGCTTGCTTCATCAATCAGGTCTCGGAGGCATCCATGCCCCCTCGGTCTCACACTGGCTGCTATCCAGACACTGTTTTGAGACTGTCCAGACTACCTTCGGAGTGCTGCTTCGTGATTGGCGCTCTCGAACTCCCCCGCGATGACGGCGACGAGACCCGTCTTCAGATCTCCCACCCATACCCGACTTCAATCTCATCATGTACATCACTTCGGCCTTTGCAATTGCCCATCCTTTCGCACAAATAGTATCCCACAGAAAGTACTCACTGTGGATCTTTTCTTTTTTCCCCTCCTTCTCCGAGCGCACTTCAGCTGCAGGTAAAAGGGAGCGTACCTTGCTTGCGATGGAGACGGAGATGGGTACAGTCACAGTACACACTGACTGCCGCCGTTGCTCCGCCGTCGCCTACATCCGGTGCTCCTCGTTGTTTTAGTGCCCTGAACGGGACGTCTTTCCTCAACCCCTGTTTTGTTGTTCTTCCGGTACGCAGTCCAGACAGGTTTTCTATTACCTATTCCACTCCCATGATGGCACATGCACATCATGCGGCTTGGGGACCTCCTCCAGCGGCCGAGTGGGTATGCGGTTGAGAAATCTTCCCGAGGTTGGTTAAGGATTGATGGTCCGCATCTTCTCCATACGGGGCTATATAACGTCTTAGCTCCCGCTTCTGAAAGCTTAATTTCTGTCCCGCCATTCCCTTCAGTTCTCCAAGCTGTTTCATCCTCTACCAAGACGACCTTCCCCTTCACAAGGCTCCGTCATATCATACCATCTGTTGTCGATGTGAACTATATACGGAGGTTGATATTGATCAAACACCATTCTAGCCATTTCGTGTTGAAGATTAGTCAACCTGACGCCTATCACCAAGACGAGACGACAAAACATCACCAAAAATACAGCCAAGCCGTTTGAGCTGTCATAACGCTCTCGTTGGCGCATTCACACCTCATTCGCATTCGCCCTTCACCTAACCCACTGACAATCACCGTTGCCAACAATGGCTTTCCCTCAACCAGGCGGACCGGCTTTTCGTCACGCACAGGTACATGGTGTCTTCTCCTTCCCGCGACCGGCTTCCAACGCTCGTCCGAAAGTTAACACGCCCGCGCAGTCCTTTGCGGATGCCCAGTCCCAGTTCGACATTCTCGAGTGGCACCCATACTTCATGTCCTGCATGCGATATTTCCTGGACCACGCCCAATACCATGGCCCTGTGCAGGCTCTTGCTGGATTCATCAACATCCGACTACCTTTCCAGAAGCCCAACCCGGTGCTATCTTCACAGACAGTCCGCCCACCACCAGAACTAGAGGCGTCTTGTGTCCGGGGAGCAGCGGGAAAGGCACCCGTCGGGGGCTATGGTCTTCAGTCGTATGCGAGTGTCAACTTGATCCCCTATATCCGCCGCCTGGTAGCTACGGGATATGATTTTCCCGGAGTTTTGCACGGCTTTTTCGGCGACGACTGGGAGGCTGGGATCGGGCAACTACACGAGAACGAGCGACGGAACTACCTCTTTGCGGCCAAGAGCTCCAACTGGCTCAAGGTCAAGGCGGCTTACGACATGAACGAGGAAGAGTCCATACCGTTTTTGAAACCTTTGCGCGATGCGACCGAAAGAGAGATTGTTCTAGCTGAGAGAAGCTGGAGTGAATGGTTGGCGATGCAGGACTGGATGTTGGGACCACGCGCACCAGATGTGCAGCAAGCCAACGGCAATGGAAACGGGAGCAATGCCAATGGAGGACGGATGCAGGGTATCAAAAGGGAAGGTGACTAAGAGGGTTAATCCCAGGAGGCTTTGTAATGTGACTTGGGAACGGATAGGGGAAAGTTTAATGAGCTGGATATGAGTGCTCTCTGTTGAGTGTTGGCATTCCTTCGTACAACTTCCTTACGGGCCACGTCTGAGCATTTTACTATGGGGTTAGGATAGCTCTGTTTTATATAAACAAATATCAGGATCTCAAATGAGAAAATGAGGTCACGTTCCCAGCTCTTCCATTGAAATCATTATCAAGTTACTGCACCAGAGCGACTCCTCGGATCAATCCCATGCTTCCCCAACCCAGGACATTGAGGGAGCATGAGCAAGATACGAGACCTTTATTTGTCAATTGATACATATGCCGGACGAACATCGGCCGGTAGTGGCGGTAGGTACGTCCACAAGAACTTGGATACGTACTGTGAAGAGGGATGTACTGTAGTAGAGGTACAGTCTAAGACCGGAGTGCCGGAGACGGAGACAGCTTCATAACAGCCCAAGGAACTGAGTGGCCCAAGCTTTTGAGTTCCTCTCCACTTTAATTGCTCTGTGGGTCCTCGGCTCGTGCCGACTTACGGTAAAATGTGGAAAGTTCGCCTTGTGTTTGGCCGGGTACGATACCTTACACTACAGCACACGTTCGCTTACGGATAGGAAACATGAAAGATTGGAAGCTTTGTTTCGTTTTGTAAGTTCCACATCAGTTCGCTGCTTGGTATTCATTCCCTCGCTGTGTGCAACTCTGACGGGCTGCTTCACACTTCACCACCTTCCATCTATTGCTTTCAACCTTTTGCTCTGCCACTTGACAGTCGAACAGTACACTACGAATATTGTCAATCAATCCAGCACATTTTCCAGATTGGAGCCAAGGCGCCCATGGGCGGATCACAACGGCGAACGCGCTACCTCTAGGTACATACAACGCACCGCTCAAGGCATTCACGGAATCCACAGCATCTGGAACCAAAGCCCCAAACGCCCCTGTCAGTCATCTGGAAACTGCTTGTTATTCAGTTGCGCGAGGTGGAAGGAGTGGAACCAACAGTTGCGTCGACCACATGCTCGAAAGCTGACAAGCGCATCATCGGACATTGGTCGCGACGCAACAACGTCAGCTACCAACACTACTGCCTGGAAAATGACCACAGCCCCGATATAGTACGCGCACCATCTTTGCTACTCTACCACTTACTATCGCTGCCGTCGACAATCCCGGAACTCGAATGCCCCGACCATGCCCGGAGGTCCAGCAACGGCAGGCTTGTCGGCGGCCGTGGGACAATGGACCAAGTTCCTGGCGCGCGCCGAAGCCAAACGACTAGACCCCAGCGACTTCGCGAGATTCGTGCCCATCCTTAACTCGGACTTCTATCCATTGCCTCCCATCGTTATCGCCAACCTTCTCCTCAGGCCGACGAAGCAGTCTTCCTATTCTCTTGACCCCCGCCGACTACAATATCTCACCATCCTCCTCAACCAGAAGCTCGTCAACCCCCAGTCCGTCCTGAAAGTTCTACACCATTACTCGACATCGCAGGCCAAGATTCAGAGTGAACATGATGCAGGTACTACAAACGAGGCCGCGACAGCCACTAAGGGGGGCCAGGGGCAACAAGGAGACAAAAAACCGAAGAGGGTGTTTTGGCAAAATTCGTACAACGACGAGGAGGTGATCTTTCTGCGGCTCTCCAAGGTCATAACACATGGTCAAGGCATCAGGCATGCCTCTGACGCCTACGAGATGGCTACGAACCTGAGCAAGTGGACAACGCTCTTCATCGACGTCATCGCCGCCTTTTCACGAGATACATTCGGCACTATTCAGAACATGCGAACTAAGCAGGACATGGAGACCTCTCTTCAGGCTTTCAGTTTGCTTTTGGTCAACTTTTTGGGGAATCAACGGGTGGTCTCTGCCTTTGGCCGGCCCGAGGCTAAAAGTAACGCTTCTCACATGTTATGATTCCCTGTTCTGTGAACCGAACACTTGGCTAATGACTTTCTCCTCACCAGGCCATCGCAAACGATTAGCGAGCTCTATCGATCAGCTTATACCCTATCTCCTTCAGAATCCAAATACCTCTGGAATTGCGGAGAGGTTAGAGTTCAGCCGAGGACAGGCACTGGCCGGGGAAGAGACATCTGACCTGAAGGACGCTGCAGTAGCGGAGATGCATAGCTACATGGACAACATGATCGGGCTGGACACATGGCAAATCCCCGATATGCCCATAGTTAACTCTCGCGCCGGTCTGTACATCTACATCAATGCTGCGGTATGTTCGTCGGACGATTATCCTGATTTGGAGTGGATGGGGGACCTGGGATGCTGATGCCTTGGACAGCTCGTGGGACGACCTTTGATTGACGATCATTCTCTTTACACTTACCTCCATAACCGATACCAGGTTTGTTCTGTCGTTCAGCGTACAACGTCATTTATATTTTTTTTGCTGACAAACGGTCCAGGGTGACTTGCAAACAACAGCAATACACCTTATCCTAGCATCCTTTGATGTTTTGGCGAACGCCGTTTTCAAGGAAAGATCAAAAACGGGACACTTGCTCAAATCATACGTCGTCAACAAGGTTCCACTAATATTGGGTAACTTTGCTGCCTCCTCTACACATATGTATCCTTTTGACGCAGAGTTTTGCATATCCCAGGCCCTGGGTCAGGTTGACACTAATGTGTTCCCGACATTGTCCAACATGTTTGACATGTCGAACACTAGCAGCTCCTTTCAGGACTCCGTGCGTCAAGACTTTTGCTTTGCCTGCCAGCTGCACGGGCTGTTATCTGCGTCGGCCATCGAGACCCTTTTGGGAGAAATTACTTATCAAACACTACCGGACGAGGGTCGGTACGTGAAAGAAACGCTGGTCCAGGCATGTTTGGAAGATTTCGAGAGGAGTCAGAGGCTTATCGGGGAATTGGATAACATGAACGGAAACGTGGGCGCTGCTGCGCAAGCTATTGTTGAGGTTAGTTGTCATTCAGTCAGACAACAAAACCCTGTGCGTGACGGCTGCTGATATGATATAGGTGATTGGTACACTTTGCCGCAACAAGGAGACCATGACTCTCAAGCAATTATGCAGCCAACTGGCCAGCAAACCATCGTCCTTGGATATTTTGTTACTCTTCGATAAACCATACAAGATACTTCACCCTCTATGCGAGCTCTTGGACGACTGGGGTGGCTATGACGAGGATCAGGGCGAATATCAGCCTGTATACGAGGAATTTGGGTCTATCCTGCTTCTACTGCTGGCCTTTGTGCACCGCTACAGTCTGACACCCACCGACTTGGCCATCCGATCTCCGCATTCGTTCGTGGGAAAGCTACTAGGAAGGGGCCAATTGAGTCGGCCGTTGGACGAGCTTAGCGACCAGGAAAAGTCGCATCTGAATGGTTGGGTACATGGGCTATTTGATTCCGAGGCTGGCGGTCTAGGAGACGATCTTATGTCGTCGTGTCCTCCGCAGGACTTCTATCTACTCATGCCGACGCTTTTTGATCAGATCGTCATGGCCTTGAGTACAGGCTGCTTGAACGATTACCTATTGAGAAGTGGTCTAGAATGTGAGTATAAACTTTCTTACCGCCATTGTTATGGCATCGCCGCTAACTGCTCCTTAGATCTCTTGGATACCCTATTATTGCCCTCACTAGTGCCAGCACTCTTGTTCCTTGCCAACAATCTGCGGACTGATAAGCAACCCGGTCAAGCAGCGGTCATCAAGATTCTTCAACTCATTTTGCGTCCAAATTCAATATCCAATGAAGCATCTACCATGCTCTCATCGGTCCTGAACATTGTCGCTAAACCCCTGGAACTCTCACTCCGCTCCTATCAGCGTCAGGTTCCCGCGTCACAAGAGGTCGAACCCCTTTTGCGGGCTCTCAAAGAAAATCTGGCCGTGTCCAGCCGCACCGGTGGCGCCGACCACAGCGAGCTGGAAAATTGGACTGGCACACATCACAATGGTTCCGGGTCCGTCGGGGGTCTCTACGGCGCCATCCGACACACCGTCCAAAACCTGGTCCAGTGGGCTCAGCACTCGCCCGGTAACGGCGTGCCCGCCACTTACACCCACCGCCAGGTTCTTGTCGCCCTCCAGATTTGCGGCGCAAGACGTCTCCTCTCTGCCCTGCTTAAGGAGCTGAAAGCGCAAACAGAAGCTGGCAACGGCTCCGTCGCCTACGATGTCGTCACAGCCATCATCTGTGCTCCCGACGTCCACAATACCCCCGTAACGGACGACAACGACCCCTCCTCTGCCCGAGGAGGAGGAGATGCTGCGAACCATCCCATCACCAAAAAGCAGCGGAGAATCACCCTACGCGAAGCTCTCAAATTCGAAGCGGAAGACTTTAAGAAAATTCAGAAATCAGACCCCCTAATGGCCGAAACGGTCGTGCGCCTACATCGCCGCGTCGAGGCGCAGATGGCCCTACCTCCCCCACCTCCGCCGCCCGCGCAGCATCATCATCATCATCATCAGCAAGCGATGCTGCAGCCGGAGTTGAGCGCGCTGGGAGTGGTGGCTGGCGATGCCATGGGCGATTCTATCATGAACGCTGCGGCGGTGCAGGTTTCGGGTAGTGATCATCATCATCCGATGGACGCGATGAGTTTGGATGCTACGGGCATGGGTGGGTTGGATGTGGGAGGTGCGGGTGGCATTGATATAAGTGGGATGGGGGATATGGGTATAGGGAACATGGGTGGGTTGACGGTCAACACGAATACTGGAGGCGGAATGGGAGGTGGTGTTGGGACGGGCGGTCAAGGTGGTGGTGTTGCGGGAGGAGGAGGTGCAGGTGCCTCGGCTGCGAATGGTGGAGGAGGAGGAGGAGCTGGCGGTGCTGGCGGTGGAGGCAGTGGCAGCGGTGGCGCGGGAGGAGACCTGAGTGGTGATGATATCTTTAGCGGCTTGGGGACAGGAGACTTCACGACGGATTTCGGGAACTGGGATACGATGGACTTGGGTTAGTATCCTTAGCATTAACGACAGATGGCCCCGGATGGGGACTGAAAACGGCAGATTGCGAATCGTTTGTAGACGCTGGCTCATGACTTGAATAGTTCAATTTGCATTCCTACCTTTGGTTGAGAATCGCAAAAGGGTTAGAAACAGGCAGGATTTAAGCGAGCAGGTATTCAAAGGCCATGATAAAAGCAGTCAACCCTTCACGCCTGTGTGAAGGAGAGCGTGTGTTGGCAATATTTAGACGATGCGTCAGGCCTTGCATTACATTACTATAGCAGATGTCAGAAGTATGACGAATGAGAATAATCCATCTTGCGACCGATGCCGAAAACGCCTAGTTACATATACATGCTGCGTCGTTGTAATGACGTTAACATTCTGAGGCAGGAAAAGAAACTGAAGACATCTGCGGTTTAGAAGCATCCGACTGTACCAAAAATTCAAAAGAAATACCAAAATACGTGGGAAAACAAAAGATCTTCTGGAAACCTCAACAACTCAACCAGATCAATAATGGAAAAAAAAACCAAAAGAGTAAATTTGAAAAAAAAAAAAAATTCAAAAGAAATGATCGCGGCAGGGCTCGAACCTGCGATCCTCTGCGTTATCGTTTGTAAAGCAGATGCCTTAACCACTGGGCCACGCAACCATCGATGAAGTTTACGTCGGGGTAGCTAGCTTATCACCGCCATGGCATGCATGGTGCAGTGGAGTTGGGAATGCCATCATCATCCAGTGAGGGCGGGCAAGTTGCGACTAGCAAGCCCCTGAGGAAAGTAAACAAATGCATAACTGGGACATGTGGCTCATTACTTATATAAAATTGAAACTTACTTGGAACAATAAGGCAGTTTCAACCGAGCGGTTTGTATAGCGTTTTTAGAATAACGCCGAAAGGTGTATTTAGGAAGGAGACTCGACAGGGCGGGAAGAAACAGTAACTGTCGCTCATAAGCTATACTTTGCACTTGAATTAGCACATACGACCATACCCACTGGAAAACTCGGGATCCCGTCCGCTCTCCCATAGATAAGCCAGTGAGGGCCAGACTAGTAGTTGGGTCGGTGACGACCAGCGAATCCCTGGTGTTGTATGTTTTTTTTTCACTTTTTTCTTTTAAATAACGGCCCGAGATATGCAGGGGGGTTTTACGATACCCTTCATCTAAGGCACTGCGCAAGGCAAGGGCTTTTCAATCGCGCCAGGACCTTGGAAAAGTAGCACACTTGTATGTTCTACTTGATATGGCCCTACAATGTTTCCCAAGCATATGGTGGTAGTTGGTACACAGGAAGTCTGGGACACATCACTGATCTTGGATACCCGGAATGAGACCCAATTAAGTCACATCTCGAGGGCCCAAACCGCTTGATATTGACATGCGCTTTTAACCGAGCGGTTAGTGTGGCATCCTTGAAATAACGCCGAAAGGTGCATAAGGTTGTTGAATAAAGAGAGGTCAAATTGACGGGTATTTGAACTTGAAGTCTCTTCAACTGGATGTAAATCAATGTGCATGCTGTCAGGAACGCTATCCATAGTGCACCTACAGGCTTGCCTCAACACCCCTCAACTTACCTTCTTCCTCATCGACGGCCTCCATTTGGCATATGGATGTTCCTCCTCAACCGTCTCTGGCACAAGGTGATCAACCGCCCTCGTGTTGAGCAACCCCGGATGCACCTGATCCAGACTCGTAATCCCACACATCTTCATCGTCGTCTCCAACTCATCATTTAATATCTGCACATATCTCCTCACCCCCTCCTCTCCATATCCAAGTCCATACAAGATCCCCCTCCCAATCCCCACCCCACTGGCGCCCAAACACAAGGCCTTAAAGACATCCGTACCGCGCATCACCCCTCCATCAATCAACACCTCCATCTTGTCAAAGACCTGCGGGCAACACCTCTGCAACTCCAACAATACCAAAATCGTCGCCGGCGCTGTATCCAAGCTCCTCCCCCCATGATTCGACACCACTATCCCCTCTACGCCCGCCTCCATCGCCCTGACCGCATCCATAGCCGTTTGCACCCCCTTCAACACAATCTTCACCTCCTCCGGTAAACACCTCCTCAACCAAGCAATATCCCCCCATGAGACACTCGCATCCAGAAACTTTCCCGTGATCCTCCCCAGCCCGCCTCCGGACTTGTCATTCTCCGCCTTCTCTCCCGTCATCGGCACCCCCGAAGAAGACAGCCCAACCGCCTCCTCCGCCGAAATCCTCTCATCCGCCTCCCTCTTCCCCGGCACTGGCGCGTCAACAGTCAAAAACACGGCTTTCACCCCCGCCTCCACCGCCTGCTTTAGCAACTTTTCGGATTTGCTCCGGTCTTTGTCCACATACAGCTGGAACCACAATGGTGGAATTCCTTTTTCTTCTTCTTTTTCTTCTTCTTCTTCTGTTCCCTCAGTGACAGTCTCGCAGCAGTCCTTTACAACCCTCGCAATTTCACCCACGGAAAAACTAGCGCTGGTACTAATTGTCATGCCGACCCCCAGCCTTTTACAAGCCCTTCCGATCGCCTTTTCGCCGTCTGGGTGAACGGTGGTTCCCAACGAGGTGGCGGCTGCGAAGATGGGAGAGGAGACAGGATGACCGAGGATGCGAGTGGAAATGGAGACGCGAGAAACGTCGCGGAGGATGCGGGGCCGCAGGGTGATGAGGGAGTAGGTGTGCGAGTTGGAGCGGTGGGTGTGGCAGTCGGTGGCGGCCGAGGTGACGAAGGCGTGGGTTTTGGGGGGAAAGGACGAAGCGGCGGCGGAGAGGAAGTCGTGGGTTGAGAGGAGGGTGTGGAGGGGGGGTTGGGAGGAGGGGCAGTGGTGAGGGTTCATCGAGGAGGAGGTGGTTTTCACGGTTGTTGTTGTTGTTGTTGGGGGCATTGTCATTTTGGATGGTGGTTGGTGTGTGTGACGGTCCGTGACGGTGATGATGGTGGTTGTGATGGTGATGTTGCAAACGAGATGGGAGAGGAAGGGATGGGTGATATAAGGCACAGAGATCAAGATATTCAGCCATTCAGGACTAAAAAGACGGACAAAGGGGCATCAGGACTTACAAGCAGCACAACGAGAGTTGCTGATCAGCAATCGGTCCAAAGCTGTGACACATACACAAGAGAATAGCCGTAAATGAACTCGGGGGAATTGGCCCCGAGCTCTGAAGACACCTTAAAACAGTTGAGATTGGGACCAGGCGGGGAATCCACCATCGAGCACCTACTAGTAGTCCCCCCGCCCCGGAAGGCGGGACGGGAGTGGGGTTGTTCGGACCGTTACGGTACTGGGGAAGTGGGTCACCTGTTTAGGGCCCTGCAGTGGCACTCTCTGCCGTGATGATGATGCTATACCACCTAAAGCCAATTGCGTGCTGTATAAAGCACTGAGCTTAATGCCTTGAGCACGATATCAGTTAAAGCGTATTGTGGTCTTTTCAGGTTTCAAATCTTCTTTTGTAACGATGAAATGTACCTAGTTAGGAGCCGAGTCGTGCAGCGGTAGGTACTGGGATTCTTACCATACAGGCCATCATCACCCTAGAGGTATTGAAAAGGGTCCTCCCCCTCCCTCAATACCTATAGCGCTAGAATGTTAAGACGCCTAGTGGTAGTGCATCCAGCCTCTTGCTCCTCTCTGCATTCAATAATATGCGATATCAAACGGTTTACACTGTTTCAACGCCGGAATCGACAAGTTCTTCCTTCTTCTTTCATTCGACATGTGAAATTCACTTCTAAACACCCAAAGCCTTTTCGATCAGGATCTTAGCCCGTTCGCTCAAGTGCATCTGGAGGGCCAGCGCATGGCCAGACGGACTCATCTTGCCCCATGTCTTCCTCAAGATGCCCACCATCTTCTCCTCGTCAATGTCCGCCCGCTTCTCAAAGTCTTCAAACTGCTCGTCCAGGAATACTAGGCAGGCGACGTCCTCAAGGACCTGAGTGTCGCTATCGGTCTTGAGATCCTCTTTCCTTACCAGGGCGGCCACCCGGTCAATCTCCTCCTGGCTCAGCGGAGGCTGGATGGAAGCGTCGGCGAGCAGCTCGGCCACCTGCTTTGCCGCTTGGGACTTGAGCTTGGCGCGCCAGGTGAGATATCCGGGCCGAGTCATGGGATAGCTGCTTCGCGGGATTTCCCATCTGTGTTTGGCATGTGTGAGAAAGAGGTACATTTCAGCAAACAAGGAAAGTCAATGAACGCAAACCTTCGGAAATGCTGAGCCCGGCACGCAAGCTGCAGAACGGGCGACGCTCTAGGTTCTCTAACCGCCAGCCAGCGTGTCATATGTTGGGCATAATCGAGCTCAAACGGCACGGAACCGGACTTTCTCTCGACCGACCTCGGATCCTGAGCGTGTGCCTCGTCGATAAGCTTGAGAGCTTGATGGTAGTTGGCGGGAAGGGGGTTGATTTCATCCATGGTGAGTGAAGATTGTGTTCAGGGAAAGGTGTGTACACTATTGATGCTGACGGTTGACTCTCAACAGGCAAAAGGTTCAAAATGAATATGAACCGATCAGAAACAAAGACACACGGAACATGAGTCGCAAAGGGCGAGTCCGTTCAGCTGAAGGGATGGTTGTTCAGGGTCTCCCTTTTCATATAAGTGGATATCGTTAGAGTGGACAGATGGGGGCCACACCAGATGAGTCAGCAGAGATAAGAGCATGGGAGACCCCCCGTTCGGAATCTGGAATGCGGCTACACCTTTCCCAACGTCATCCCACGGTTTGCGTGTGCGGCCCTTTCACAACGACAGCGCTTTACTTGTTCCAACAAACCATATTTCCATGAAATTCGTTGAATATGGACAGTCAGATGATTGAGCAATGTCTTCTTGTCGTTCCTTTGGCTTCGTCTTTCTTGCCTTGTGTGTGGGGTCGGATATCTTGACCCGTGGTTTGTCCAGAAAGAGATGGGATGAAAGTCGTTCGCGCCTAGGACGGGACAACTCCTGTTTCCATGGCGACCTGCGAAATTGCAAGCTGGCGACCTCTGAGTATTCCCCCGCCATTCAGCATATCCTTCACCTTCCAGCATTTGCCACCAAGCGGGCGTACATCAGGATTGCAGGCAGTTCAAAGCCGCGCTTCCCAAGCAAACTGGCATTAATTTCGCAACCTGGAAAGACCTTCTTCACCCACGCAGCATTTTAAGTCGTCTGGCACTTCTGATTCCCTTCCTTCACTTACCCCTCCTCGAAACTGCAAACTGTCAACCCAAAATCGTGCCAATCACTTGGAATCAAAACACCGCAAGTTTGGTACATCGACCTGTTGTTGTTGCGTTTTTTCATCGCTGACAAGTACTCAGTTTTTTCTACCCTCGAAATCATCTCCTCTCACCTCGTGATCAAGTCTAGCGACACACACACAAGCTTTCCTCATATTCTTCAAGATGGCTCCATCTGGACGGAAGAAAGGCAAGGAGGTTGACCGGTCACCTACGAGCATCTTGAAGCATGGCGACTACACGGTCTCCCTCACCAGCTGGCTTGCTGGTGGCCCTGTAGTCCTGGGCAAGAAGCCTCGTCGGGTCATCGACCTCAAAGTTGAGCGTGATCGCAAGTCCGAAACGTCGGACCAATCTCTGGTCCTGGCCAGGAAGGACCACGATGCAGCTGCCTCCGACATGGAGGTTGGCACTTCGGGATCCGAAGGAGCCCTAACGCACACCTCGAGACAACGCCGAGAAACTGAAGGATCTTCTCGACCAGCTGTAAGCTCAAAGCCATTCCTCACGTACGAGGAAAAGAGAGTCGAGAAATTCACTATTCGGCCTCCGCCTGTGGTCTTCAACACGCCTGAAGACGTCCCTACTGGCTGGCTTGAAGCGATGTTGAACCAGAGGAAGAATGGTGAAAGCTCAAAGGCTGTTCCGAAGAAGGCCATCAGTTATGAGCATAGTGATTCGGAGGATTACGAAGCTGGCTACGACTCTCCCCATCACAACAAACCAAAACCACTCCCAAAGAAGTCATCGAGTACCTCCAGGAAAGCATCAGAAATTCGCATCGAAACCAAGTCGTCATCAAAGAAAGGTACTCGAAAAGTCAAAGTCATAACTGCTGATGCAACAGATGAGTCAGACGAGTCGTTATCGGATGTCGAGTCACGCCGTCCTATGAAGATGAAGAAGCTTGAGCGCCGGAGCATGACCAAAGAGAGAATTAAGAAGAAGATGCACGTCGAGCTTTCTGACGAGGAGACAGCTGATAAAGTCACAACTGATATTGAGTCGTCAGACATTGAGTCAACAGATGTCGAGCCACGTTCCAAGCCGACATCGAAGAAGAAGCCGAGTACTTCGTCGAAGAAAGCCGGAAGTTCCAAGGTCAAGGTCGAGACACGTGGCAGAAAGGGCAAGCGGAAGGTTGTGGTGGAAGCTTCAAGCGAAGAGGAAGATTCCTCGGCTGAGTCGATGACGGAAGCTGAGCCGTCTCCCCCGAAGAAAATCAAGAACAAGAACCGTGTCACCGTTACCGAGACCACACGAAAGGGCAAAAAGAAGACAATCACAGTTGAATCATCAGATGAAGCTGACATAGCACATGTCAAGCCACGTTCATCTAAGAAAGGGAAGAAGTCCGAAATCTGTGTCAAGACCAGCGGGAAGACAAAGGCGAAGAAGGTCACATTCGAACCCACCGATGAAGCTGAGACTACTGACGACGCCACAACGGATGCGGAGCCTACGCCGGCGAAAGCGCAGAAGGGCAAGGGCAAGTCCAAGATCAAGACAATCGACAAGGGAAAGACCAAGGCAAAGAAGAAGATTGAAGTCGAATCACCCGACCCCGAAGAGACAACCGATGCCGTTACTACTGACGACGCAACTCAAACCGAAGCCGAAACCACCGATGCAGATACGACTGTTGCCGGTAAGCCCAAAGGAACTCCAGCAGCAGGCAAAGCCGACAACGACTGGACGCCTTCGCAAGATGCAAGCATACTCAGCATGAAGGAGGGCGGTGAATCATGGGCCAACATTGGCAACGCCATTGGTCGAAACAAGAACGAGGTCAAGAAACGGCACCAGGAACTTGTTCGTTCAGGCGTTGCTCAAGTCAAAAAGGGCAACCAGAGCAAGGCACATAAGGCACAGAACAAGAAGAACAAGGACAACGAAGCCGGTCCCAGCCCTGCCTCTGTTGCGGACGAGACTACGGGATTTGGCGAGCTTCCTGGTTTTGCCTTTGATGCTGATCAAGACAACAACAATAACAACGACAACAACAACAATGGTGATAGCTGGGGTGGTGGTGGTGATCAGAACAACAACAACGCCGATAACAACGGCGGTGGTGGCGAAGGTGCATGTGAAAGTGGTAATCAGAACGACAACAATGGCGGTGGAGATATTGGCCCTGGATTTGATACGCCTGATTGGGGTGCAGACTGTACTGGAGGCGGAAATCAAGATACCAATAACAATAACAACAGCAACAACGACACCAACAACGACACCAACAACAACGGCTTTGGTGATGCGGGTTGGGGCGGCGGAGACCAGGAGAACAACGGAGGTGGTAATGTCGGTCCGGGAGGCGACAAGCCGCCAAGCAACTCGGGTTCCAAGAATGGTTCAAACCAAGGTAAACCGCCTAGCAACAAACCGCCTAGCAACAAACCGCCCAGCAACAAACCACCCAGCAACAACGGCGGCTGCGGTTCAGGCTCGAACAATGGTAACAGGCCGCCCAGCAACAAGCCGCCTAGCAACAGTGGCAACTGGGGTCAAAATTCGAACCAAGGCAACAACGGCAATAACAAGCCAACCAGCAATAGTGGTGGTGACTGGAACAATGGAGGCTCTAATCAGGGCAACAAACCTCCTAGCAATAATGGTCAGGGAGGAAGCTCAAACCAGGGAAACAGGCCGCCTAGCAATAGTGGCAACAACGGTTGGAGCGGAGGTTCAAACCAGGGGAATAAGCCTCCTAATAACAGCGGCAACAATGGCTGGAGTGGAGGTTCGAACCAGGGTAGCAACAATAACAAACCACCCAGTAATAGCGGTGGCGCCTGGGACAACGGAGGTTCGAACCAAGGAAACAACAAACCACCCAGCAACAAGCCGCCCAGCAACAACGGTGGCTGCGGTTCAGGCTCGAACAACGGCAACAGGCCACCTAGCAACAATGGCGATTGGGGTAATACAGGCCCAACTCAGAACAATAACTGTGGTTGTGGCTCAGGCTCGAATCAGGGGAATAAGCCTCCCAGCAACAGCGGCGGTTGGAAAAACGAGGGCTCGAACCAAGGCAACAGGCCGCCCAGCAACAACGGTGATTGGGGTTCAGGTTTAAATCAGGGGAACAACAACAACACCAAGCCTCCCAGCAACGGCGGCGGTTGGAATACCGGTGGTTCAAATCATGGCGGCAGCAACAACAAGCCTCCGAGCAACAGTGGTAGAGGCGGAGGCTCTAACCAAGGCAACAAGCCGCCCAGCAACAACGGCGACTGGGGTAACACAGGTCCAACTCAAAACAACAATGGGGGTTGGGGCTCAGGCTCGAATCAGGGTAATAAGCCTCCCAGCAACAGCGGCGGTTGGGAAAACGGGGGCTCGAACCAAGGCAACAGGCCGCCTAGCAACAACGGTAATTGGGGTTCAAGTTCAAATCAGATGAACAACAGCAACGTCAAGCCTCCCTCCAATGCAGGCTCTGCCAGAGGTTCAAATTACGGCAAGCCACCCAGCAACAATGGAGGTTGGGGTTCAGGTTCCAACAGCGGCAACAAACCACCCAGCAACAACGGCAATTGGGGCGGAGGTTCTAACCAGGGCAGCAAGCCTCCCAGCGACAGCGGAGGTTGGAATAACGGAGGTTCTAATCAGGGAGGCAGGCCGCCTAGCAACACTGGAGGCTGGGGTTCAAGTTCGAATCACGGGAACAACAACAATACCAAGCCTCTTAGCAATAGTGGCTGGGGCGGAGGTTCGAATCACGGCAAGCCTCCTAGTAATGGCGGAGAATGGGATTCAGGTTCGAATAATGGCAACAAGCCGCCTAGCAACAATGGCTCAAACCGTAGGAGCGGCTCTCAACAGGGCGACGAGAAGGCCAAGTCTGTGGAAAAAGAGCTGAGTATTAAGGATCAGGAGATAAAAGATCTGAAAGAACGAGTCAGTGCGGAGAAGATGCAGCGCTTAGAGGCGGAAATTTTGGCTTTGAGAATACAGAACAGGGCTAACAGGTTGAACCAGAACAAGCAACCCGAGGACGGTATGGGTTGGAACACAGGTGGTAGCGACAACAACTGGAGGCCGCCTTCAGCTGCGAGTTCGACAAGAAGCAATAAACCACCCGACAACAACACAGGTTGGAAATCCGGTCCAGGCTCCGACAAGGGATGGAGTGTTGCTCCGAACCCAGGCTACAAACTGCCCAGCAACTCGGGCTGGGTTCCCGAGAATTGTGTTCCGCCTCAGGGCAGCAAGCCCCCCAGCAACACTGCACCCCCCGGCAGTCCCGATGGTTGGATTTACGGTTCACCCACAGAAAGCGAACGGGGCCGCATGGCTAAGCGAGTGGAGGCTTGGAAGGGATCGATCAGTTCACCCAAAGAAGAAGGACGTTGGGGTACGCCCGACGGCGGCTGGCATGCCACTCCGGCCACAGATTCCCGCCCACGTGAGATTGCGCCCGACAACACCAGGGGTCGAAGCCCTGCCGCCAGATCTACTTCTGCCAAAGATTGGAAGCAAGGATTAACTCGTGTCGATGAAGAACCAGACACCGTTTATGATATGTGGAAGAAACCTCCCAGCAACAACGGAAAGCCGGGCAGCGATGCGGGCCGTAACTCACCTGGTAACTTCAGCAACAAGCCATCCGGAGAGCAATATGGTTGGAACTCTGGTCCTGATGCTGTTGCTGGAACTGGAACTGGCTGGGTTGGAGGCTCGGATCGAGTCTCAACCCCAAGTTTCAAACACCTGGCGAAGGATGAGTGGACTGGAGGCACAAAAGGGAATGATAAGCCTCCTAGTAACAAACCTCCCAGTAACAAGCCGCCCAGCAATAACGGAGATTGGACTCCTGGACTCGGAGCTGCCACTGGCTGGAAGGCAGATTGTACCAAGCCGCCGAGCAACAGTGGTTGGGGCGGAGGTTCAAACCAAGGCAAGGACAACAACAAGCCTCCCAGCAACGCAGGCTCCGCGAGAGGTTCGAACTATGGCAAACCTCCCAGCAACAACGGAGGCTGGAATTACGCCCCGATCGGAGGAACTTCGAAGAACAACAACAACAACAAGGCAACTGGCAGTAATGACAGCCTCACTGCCTTTCGTCAGAACCCTCCCCCGTGGGGTGCAGACTGTACCGGTCCCTGGGATAGCAACAAACCGGCCAACAACAAAGCCGACAAGGGAGACGTCCAGAACGCCCTTAACATTCATACGGTCAGAGACTTACCCGGCTACAATAGAGATGTAGCACCCATGGGTCTCTCGGGCTTTCCTCCCGTCGTTGAACATTATGTGCCAGTTCCAGTTCCTCCTGTCACCCCAGGCCCTTCAGGCCCTCCAGGTCGCTACCCTTC
Organism: Neurospora intermedia; assembly: GCA_037102815.1. Lineage (NCBI taxonomy): Eukaryota > Fungi > Ascomycota > Sordariomycetes > Sordariales > Sordariaceae > Neurospora > Neurospora intermedia. The sequence goes on along the minus strand of BTPP01000001.1, from coordinate 2,926,643 downwards.
AACCCCTTACTCAGCCACCCGTCACCCACCTGGCTACCTCCCCAAGAGTGAAGCACAAACTACCCTTCTCCCACTTTACAACAACCCACCTCCTCAGGCCCAACACCCTTCCCATGACGCGCCCTGGAACTCTACCAGCTGGGACACCAAACCTGCCGTCACCACGAAGCCGCCCGGCGGCCCGTCATCATACCAGCCCGGCCAACGTAGCGCGCAGTGCAAAACTCTCTCCGAGGAAGACCTCCGATCGCTGTACAAACAAGTCGTCTTCAGCGCCATGTCCTCTCGCCAGCCCCTTCTCCAACCCAAGCCCGACTGCGATTTTACCTTGAGAGACTGCTGGGTGCTGATCGCTTTGAGCGAGCAGTATGATCATTCTTCGGCCTCTAAGGAGAAGTGGTTGGAGCTGCAAGCTAAATTTGCGAGTGCCACGGGTCGGATGGTTGATGCGAAGCTGTTGAGACAGAAGGTGAAGCAGGGGGAGAAGGAGGCGAAAGTGGTGGAGGGGTGGGAGGATGATGAGGTTGGATGGCGGTATAAGAAGAAGTGGGAGATGGAGACTGCTTGGTGAGAAAGGAGGAGAGAAAAGTGTGGAGAGGAAGAGGTGGAGAGGTGGTTAGTGAGGGAGTATGAGTAAGATGGGAGAGGAGGAAATTCCAGGTTTTTGTAGAGTAATTTGTAAGCTGGAACATGGCTGGAAGAATTCACGAGGGACCTCATGTACTTATGGCGCAGAGGTAGTCGTTAAATGACCAAGTCTTGCGAAAGAAAGCTGCATGCGAAATGAAGAAGTGTGATTTCTAAGCATAGATGGCATATGTTCAGCCTACCGCAAAGACTCGGGGCAAAGCTTTTCAAACTTCCAGGGAAATCAGGCATAAACCAACATGCATATGCCCGATCTGGAATACGATCATGAAGTTTGGTAGTCAAGCCTCGGTTTCTTGGTAATGAGTTCAAATCAAGGAGAGTCCCTCAAAATTTTGGACCATCAACTTTCATCTTGCATTATTAACGTCCGTCCGGGTTGGAGCGCATTTGTATGCTGCCCTAGCGCATCACACTTTAAACCTACAACAAAGTGAACCGCGCTTGGAAGTAATGCATGAATTTATGACTTTCTCCGGTATTAACCTCTTATTCAGATACACACCAAGTTGGGGTACATAAAATACAAGCAAAAGGTGAACTGAACACAGAGAACGGTGGACTTCCAGCCTTCTCTTCTCAGCGAAAATGAATCCCGTCAACATTGGCAACATCACCAACTATCTCATTTAAGAAGCCGTTTTCCCGGTACCACACAAATACGGCTCAGTGAGTGAATGATTGCCCGTGGCTCCATGGAGACGCTGGAATAACTAGCTATACCGTAGAGCCTCTGCATATTCTGCGTGACTCGGATACCGGAGCCGGCCTAGTGATCGGGTGCCGTAATATCCCGTAAAGTCTTCCGGTCATGAAGTACTTTCCCTCTCTGACTGCTCTTTGACTGCCGGGGAAAGGGCGGATCTGTACTGGAAGCTGACAGGACAACAGCGGATGCTGTCGATTTGAATATGTGTACAGGTAACTTGAAGTGATAGGCGATATCATCCCATCTTCACTACCTACCGTAGAAACTCGAGAAATTGGCAATAGCTAACCTCGTCTTTCAGCGCCGGGCAGGGCATAACGCGGCGCTCTCCAAGCCAGATATGTAAGTATATGTATCTGTCCAGTTAGTAAAATCTCGAGGACGTCGCCCACCACCATAACTTGCGTGCGTTGCAAGACACAGAATCGGACTTGCCCTGTATAGATATGCCTCCTGCTCGGCGTTGAAAGAGGAGATTAGCTATTGCCAATTTCTCGAGTTTCTACGGTACCTCTTTGCGTGCAAGAAGCCCCCGAGGTGCGGACTGTCAAAATGGGGTCTTGCGGATGTCCTAAATGTCACTTGATCCTTTGCTTTCAACGCTACCTCTAGGTATATATGCCTTCTCCTCTTTTACCCCTCCCCTTTGCACTTCTTTTCTTCCTTAACTTTTTTTTTTCTTTTAGCCGGTTCAACCAGCACAATCTTGACCATCGGCGCCAGGCAGCCACAAACGACAACAGATGCTCATACGCGTGGGATACCATCCCATCTACAGGGCTCATTTGCTACTGGCCCGCGGGGTCGGAGGCATTGAGTTCCTACCCCCCAACCTTCAGAGGATGGATAAAGTAGCCACTATTTTCAACCTCTATTCTCGAAACCCGAGCGAAGTACCGGATATCCCTTCCGAAATCTCTCCCCAAGATAATCTTCGACCCGAGACCGTGTTCCGAATCTGCACAGCCGCCAAACGAGACTTCGATCCTTTCCTCACCTCCGATCTGGGCGAGTTCTTGGCCCGTATCAGACACGTTTTAAGTTCAATCCTCGGACATCCTGACTGCAACGATGAAGACAGGAAGAAGGTCGACGACGCGTGGCAGTGCGTTTGTCACGATGCAAGAGAGACTATCTCGTTTATTCGGCAGAACATGGAGCTCCTGCGTGCAGCTTGGAAAGCCGGCCGGCCTTATCTGGATCCCGACACAAAGGCTGGTCGGGCGAGGATGACGAAGGCGCAAGCTACAATGGAACTTCAGCTTGCAGATCATGGTTCTCTCGAGCCCGATAACCCTTCAAGAGAGAGTACCAATGAGGCCTGCTTCTCCTCCCCTGCTACTGCTCTTACCCCTGAAGATCATCGCTTACGCCAACATGAACTCATACCAAACCCGACGCCTCCGGGATCGTTTCCGTCGGGAGACAAGGAGTGCGTGGAAGCTACGCCGACAGCTTTGGGAGCTTTGTCGCTCTCTGAACAGAGCAGACGCGGAAACAAGACCACAAGTCCCGAGAGAGTACACCGAGACCAGCACGAGGACGAGAGCTACAATCGTATCTCGGACATGGGTCATGTATCACCCGAGGACGATGAGGACAGCGACGAAGACCTCGACATCCAGAACGACATGGTGTGCTTTCGGCTCCCCGACCGAGACGGACGAAGCAGTGCGTCAACTTCCGAGAGCCAACACCAAGATCAGCACGAGGACAAGGGCTGCATCCGTCTGTCGGACATGGGCTATGTTTCACCCGAGGATGATGACAGTGAGGGCGATGATGACGATAATGACGACGGCGGCGGCACCGATGCCGATAGCCATAGCTCCAATGAATCCTTCAACTGAGGAGCACATGTGATGTCCCCACCAAAAGCCTGGGGACGATATGTGGTGGTTACCACCGTGTGGCCACTTCAGCCATCAACGACAGTCGGCCACGGGGTCAGAGGCTGTTTCGACAGAAGACGCACACGATGTCACATGCCCTCATAGCTACCACTCCGGCTGCCACATCAGTTTCTGAAGCGATGCAAAGACGCTAATTTCCCTCCACTTCCTGCAAACATGTATCAGAATCCGAGGAATTGAACTTGAATGATCCGAGGACGAATCTGACATGTACTACAAAGTAGAGGAGAATTGTTACTGGGGCTGAGGAACACGAAGCTAGCCCTGGTCAGCGAGAACAGCATGCCCATCATCCCGCGGATATGCTTTTTTGTATTTTTTTTTTCTTTCTTTTTTAGTTGATTCTTTCAAATAGTCTAGTGCATTGGTTGTTCTGTTGGTTTCAAGTCTGGAACGAACATCTTGCAAGCAAGACAACGAAATAGGAAACAGATAATGACAAACTTTAAAACTCCCGAATATGGACAGTCTATAACCTAGTAATCCACGGTAAAACACCCCCAATCGGAGAAGGATGAAACAGAAATTCTATTCAATATCCAACCTTTTTGATTGTAGAGTTGCGGAAACTGACAGAAAACCTCTCCGCCCCTCCCCAACGGGAAATGATCACTCCAAGCATACGATCACGTTATGCAGACACTCGCCTCGAGAACATGTATATGCCCCAACAGACCTTGATTTTGATACCTCACCGGAACTCCGACTTTATATATGCATCTCCAACATACCAAGAAATAACAGGTCCCAACCTGCGGGACCAAACTCGCCCCCTTCGGTCACTCGGAGTCAACGTAAATACCTCTACCAACCAGCAGTAGCAGCAGCTCCAGCGAGATTGCACTTCCGATTTCCCCCTTTCTCTCCCCTTCTATCCCTTTCTCCGTTTCACTCTCTCTCTCTCTCTCTTCGAGACACAACCTCATAACGTCGACACCCACTTCACTTCACCTCATTTCCTAGTACACCCCGTCGTAGAGGTATCAGCCGCATGACCACCAACACTCCTCCCACTGCCCTCTTCAATCCAACCACCACCACCACCACCACTAGAGGTACCACCACCATCTTTACACTCCTCACAAGACTCGGCCATTCGGATCGTCTGCCAGATCTGTCGCTCGCCGCAGCGGGTCTGGATCATGCTGGCGGAGGGACAGAAGCGGGCAAAGGTGAGGGAGACGTGGTTGCAGGTGAAGACGTGGGCGTAGTATTGGCACATTGCCTTTTTTTTCTCTTTTTTGTTTTTCTCTCTTTTTCTTCTTTGTGGCTTTATGATGATGGTTGTTTTGATACTGAGGGCAAGTGTGTATAACCTAGGGGGCCTCCTTGTGAAAGATATGATGAATTATTTTGATCTTGTTAGGTTTTGAGAAGTTCTGGATTTGGGGGATTGTACGAGTGACGCGGTAAGCAGGAGTGTTGTTGACGGTTGAAATGGGTGGCTTGACACTGAGTTGGATTTCGAGAGATATGATGACTGCTGAAAGAGCCCTCGATTGTGAGATGCTGGAGACGGTAGGTGATGAATGATATCGTGAGTAAGTGGTGTTGGTGACTGTTGACGGTCAAGTGGTTGTGGCTTGTCAAATCGAGGTAGAACTGAATGTTTTGTCTAGGGTCGTTGGTCTAGTATAAGTCCGTGAGAGATGAAGTTAGGATGACGATATCGATGGAGACTAGACCACCCAAGAACAGTGCGGCAAGACTAATTTAAATATAAGGAGTTTCGGTATTGCCGTGATTCGGCAACTCCGCTCGCGTAGTTTTTCATGAACAGAGATATAGAATATACGTTGCCTTCGCCTCCAATACAATGAGAGATGTTTTCTAAATTGTGGAAGCTGAAGAGAGTGGCGACAATCTGACACGCCTGTACACAGCTGAGATGTTGGACAGACTGTTGTTAGTTGCGTAAGGCCAAGTATCTGGGCGGTCGTGCGATTATATATATTGGAGAGTTATGATTGTTTCCAAGAGGCTGAGCGATCCCGATATCACCAGTCCAAGCTTAGCCGCACTCGTGCAGGCAGTTACCATCATTTTCTCGCCCATACACAACTCGGCAAGTCTTCCTACATCGTCTGGATCTGACTCATTGACCGCGAAAAAGACGGTTAAGATTGACAGATATACTTCTGGTCTAATTAATTCGGCTTGAATTGCGACCACCACCCCAAGCCAAACACTCTTTTCCTCTCTTCAAGCCATTCCTTAAACCGACAAACAACATCCAAATGTCTCCGTGTTGAGTGTTTGAAGGACTGGTGTTTCGGACAGGCGGAAATATCTTTCACCAAGAGGAACTACATATGGTGAAATCTGCACATTGATGATCAACGGTTTCGAAGTCCTCATGCCTTAAGTAGAGCTGCATTTGTATCTAGGCATAGATTCTTGGGAGACGTGCACATTTGGTGTAGTGTAGGCATGCAACTAGGCAGCCACATAGGCAGACTCGCAGACAAAACCTAACGCCCTGGCATGGACCAGGCTGTTGGACGTTGGTAGCCAGATTGACATGTCGAATTGATAGCAGTAGGTTGTCAATTTGGAGATGCTTGGCGGAGTCGGACTTGGACGCCCCAAACTTGGGGATCAAGCCTCAACCGTGGCCCGTAGTCGTCCATACACGGGAAGGGAGCCAAGGTGTTGACTTGGATTGATGACTCCCACTAATGATGGATACGATACTTATCGAGCGTCGTTTGATCTGGTTGACATTCAGCATGATGTACAATGTCAATGCGCGGAGGCTAATGTGATGCAGGAGAAATCAAACTTGGCTGAAACTACCGGCAGCTAGCCTCGAGATGCTTCCTGTTGTCGGCTTTCCCGCAGCCGCAGCGGATGATGGCAGATAGGTATTAATATTTGGAACATTCCCGTGTGTTGGCACCAATTGCAACTGCCGAACTCTCGCACCGTTGCTTGTGGCTCAATCGTGACTTTCGGGAATTAGAGAAGGTAGAGCGAGTAGCACGGACTCGGAGCACAGAGTGAGACTTCTCTGCGTCTCCTCACAGGTTGTACACCAGTCTAATAACCAACATCACGCTCGTAACGAATGGGTTCGAAGGATAGATAGAACACAGAGCGTGCGGGTGCGACATGGTGACAAGTTCCATTGCAGCTTCGTGGTGCTCGTGGCATCCAAGCAGCGGCCACGAGGATGGCGGAATACAAAGAGTCCCCCTTTTCTGCGGTTTGTGCGTTCTCGGTCCGATGGGGGCATCGCATGATGGACGGATCAGGTCGTCCGGCAGTTGTGATGTGAATGAGAAAAAAAAAGTTTTCGAAGGGACAAGATGCTCTTTGTGGTTTGTACCCTGGTATGCTGGCGCTTGTTGTATCCTGATATTTCGCTTGCCGGCTTTCGGCGCCCCAGCTGTTTTGGAATTTCAGCTTTCGACCTAACCCAAGTTCCCGTCGGGTGCAGCATCCTCAAAATAGATGTTCTGGTATGTAATTACCTTGGAAAGTATTCCGACAGCGGGCATTTTCAGGACCGTACTGTCAAAGCAAGGCGTAAGAAAGCATTCAGGGCAGTTGTTACGCAAGTCGCGTAAGTTCCCGTAAAGTACGACGGCAAGGCATGTCGTACGGGATGTTTTAGCGCCCCGTGCGCACCTGGAGGTGCCTGCAGTGTTTGGTCTTCCACACTTCCATCACAGTTCGGTGCCAGGCCAGGGTTCCCACTTAGGTAGGTTGGTTCTCGGTGTTGTTATCTTTCCGTTAGGTTTGTTTCCCTCTGTGCTTGGGTTCAACGGAATCGTCGATCAGATCTCGGCAACTTCAATCTCACACATCACATCCATCCACTTTAGCTTCCACGCACGCCTATCTCAAACACGGCTTTCCGCACCATCTGCTTCCATCAACAACACAACGGGCACCCATCAATCTGGCATTTCCTGACTCCATCTTGACGCAATCGATGTCGCTGCCCTGCATTGGACTTCGATGGTGTGTGTCTTGCCCTGACGGAATGTGAACTGGGGGCTAAACTCCGCCGAGTAAAAGGTAACCAACCCAAGTGGGCTGCCCAACCGGGACCCGACCGCACTGGGGCATCAAGACGCACGCAGGGCATCATGCGCCGACCCAGATGATGATTGCGGTGGACAACTCATCCTGCAGACCCCATTCATCTGCGGGCAACTTCCGCTGCCTTCGACGACTTCGTTCCATACACTCCAACGCCGACCTATCGTCGCTCGCCAACCGCTTCTGCATGACATATGCCTCCGTCACTCTCGCATTCCGACTTTGCCTTCTGGAAGTCACTTGGCTCATCGAGAGCTGCCTTGCTTTTTCGAGCCAGCCGCCTTCAATCTCCGTGGAGGAGGAGACTAGACTAGTTTGACGGCCTTCCTTGCGTATTGGTCTTCGAGGTCTCACTTCTTCCCCCCCCTGGATCCTGGATTCCCGTGGCTTGAAAGCTTTGATTGTGCCGCTAAACAGCGGGGGTCCCAGTAGTTAACTTGCATGCCGCAACGCGCTCGTTCATGCATAGAATCTTCGTCCAGTGTTGCCCATCAAAGTGTCGCTGCAGGCTGCAACATTGTTCGGTGTTGGCCTGGTTGGCTCACACCGGCATCGCAGCCGTAGCGGCATCGCAGCACCCCGTACGGTACCTCTCTGTACGCCGCAACAGGACAACAGCTCCGATCAAGCATGAATCTCCATGTTGGTTACCAGCTCGCCCGTCTTGTTACCTCAATTGGAGGACCGCCGAGAAAAGTCGCCCTTGTCTTGAGCTTCGCAATTGTCCGTGTGTACAATGTCCAGCAAAGCGCTGTCCCCCCCCCCCCCCCCCCCCCCCCCCCCCCCCCCTTCCAGTGCGGCTATCTGCTTTTCATCTCATGTTATATCACAGTAGCATTGGGTACCGCGCCCGCGGCTGTTGCTTCATCCTAGGTCGACTGCTGTCCACTGACGTTAGCCTTACCGCCGCCCAACCAAACCCCCCAACCCAGGTCGGCTCTCTACCTGTGGACGTCGACGGAGCCAGAACCCAAAATGGCACAGGGCGTCTGACGTCGCAGGGTCTTCTTGTGGGGGCCCACCTTCAAGGCTACCTACACTACAGGCTGGCCAGGACTGCCAGGAACAGCTGGAGAGGCATGTACTGGGTACCTTGCAAAGGCACTGCATCAACCAGGACCTGCTTTGCCTAGCTCGTGGTTAGCCTGTTTTCGGCGCTGCTTTGCTGCGTCTGCTGGGGCTTCAACCTGTTCGCTTCCTCTCTGCTGGAGACTTTGCAAGTTTTGCGCTGCGCATTATCAAAATCCAACAGGTGGTCCGTTCACACCGCCTTGTGCGTCTCTTGGAAGAAAGCAAAGGGGTCCCGGTCGACCTCTGGCTTCCCCTGCAGCAACCCGGGGCTAACAGGTACCAGTGACTACTGGGCCCTCCGGCTTATTCGCGACGGCGTTTGCGACCTGATTGCGACGACGACTGCGCGCGCCACATCAATTGGTAAACATCTCCTTGAAAAAGACCCAATACCGTCGCCATGCCCTGCCCCAGACTCGCAAAGCCCTCCTCCGTCTCCATTCTTGAGCCTCAACCTTTTTTTACCCTCACACCGACGCCTCACTCCTTTACTAACACCATTGCCGCCCTCAAGTTCCTGATTGGCCCGTTTTGGTGGGCAGATTGCTATCTTGTTGGTGGCCTCCCTCCGACCTAGTACAATTTGCTCTTCTGTGTGATATTGGTGAGTTTTCGTCCAGTCAACTCGTGAAGCATGCCAAGGTTGATTGAGTTCTAAACAAAGCTACAGTGCCCAGTTTCAGCTTCACGAATACTATACATATCTGATTGACAGTCGTCCGCTGAAACCCTTGAGCCAAGTGCTTCATTCATCTCAGCGCTCATACACCAACTTTCCCCATGCAAGATTTTGTGCTGGGGCCAACAAAGGATTCACCACTGACGCAAAACACGAATCGAATTTATCTCGGCAGTCTCTCGTTTAGCTTATCATCTTCATTGGACCAATTTGCCTCCCCGAGGTAGCGAACGGACAACTCGTCGACATACAGCAGGAGTTCACCACCATTTTCATTTTCGGACACGATTCGACTCCTGTCAGTTTGACTGCTGGATTCATTACTTTTGGTGCCTAGATCCGTTGTAGGGAAAGGATCCGTTGAATCGATTGCGAACGCTTGACTTCATGGCTTCCTCGGAGATCGACCAAAAGTTTCTTGGCAAGCTCGCCCGGCTAGTCGAGAGTGAAAACCCCCTGCTTTCCTCTGTCCTGTTCAAGATTCTAGGACTTTCGATAAATCTCTCGAGTCAGCTCATCACCGCACGAAAACAGCGCCGACAAGACGGAAGCTCAGGCAATCCTCCATTAGACCTTCATCTTCACATCGTCTGGTTGTCACGGGAGGGGTTACTACTGCTCGATCAATATGTCCTGCCATCGGCAACGCTAAAGAAGAATGTCGAACTCAAAATTCTAGCATACAAGCTGCTAGCTTCGTTCTATCACATTATCGTCTTGTTTCACAACACTCCACCTGTTACGACGATAGGAACCAACACCCCGGAAGGCCAGTCAACAAGCAGTGTAGCGAATGCCAGCGACAAGGGAAAAAGGGTAGCAAAAGGCAATGACACATACGACCACGGTGCTTCAAGGTCGATATCTGAGGGGGGCCCCGTTGGCCCACCCCCAGGTTTTGGTCCGCAATCACCAACAGCCTTCCTCATGAAGCCCGGGGACTACCTACCACTGGCCCAGCAATGCTTCAAGGAAGCTATCCAGCTCGCGGAACAGCACCTTTGGGGATCACATTCGCTACGGCTTTCGGTCAAGACAGAATACGCAGCCTTCCTATACGAATGCGTTCACGATGCCGAGGCTAGCCGAAGACTCGCAAAGGAAACCATCTCGGAGGTGTATGAGGCGACGGAAGGTATCGACAACGACATGTTTAACGATGCGTGTGAGCTCGTCACAGTCCTCGGAAAAATGATGAAGCGCGGTTTGGGGTCGAATAACACGCTTCGAAGCAAGGGTCACGGAACATCGAATTCTGGCTCGCAGGGGACACCCAGGATCGAACAAATAGAAGCTCAGGCACCAGTCACAGCTCCGCCAGGGATGATATGAACGAGAGAACTCGGCATTGGTTACTTTCCACCCTGTCGGCAGCGCTCTGGAAGGAGGACCCAAGTCCAGATGTCAGAGAAAAAGCCGTTGAGGATGCTCATCACCACGGGAGCCAGGCACGATCAAGCACCGTCCCATCGCAGGGATATGCCAACAGCCTGAACCTCCCAGAAACCTGGCTCAATGCGTCAGTCACCGAGCAGCACGAACAACTTTGGATCCCGGATGCCGATCTTGCATTATGACATCATCGCCTATATACTACGTATATCAGCCATTTGTTGTCATCCATGCCGATTAATACACTTTATTTGGACCCACGGCATTCTATATCACACGGGACATATAACTATCGTCCGGGAATCAGAAACCATGCCGTTTTCGACATGGGAGTTTGAGCGCAACTTCTCTTCTATCTGGCGGTTTTTGGAGTTACAGAGCGATCGCCTTTGGTCTTTATACAACGACATCAATATGTCATTTCACTCGCAGTTCAATCATGTTCTGGTTTTTCTTGTATATACTCATTGCATTCTTTTTGTTTTTTTGTCAATTTGATACCCCAACGCGTCCGTTTCGACCGATGGTGTCTTTTTTGTGGCTTTTTTGTGTTTGATGTCTTTTTGCTTTTGGGTGAATGCGGAAAATCTCGGTTTGAAGGGTGGCTGTTTTTGGATACTCATGTCAGCTGTAGTTCGCTGTCAACATAACTGTAACTGTGTAAATACTGTTGAAAGATCGTCGACAGAGGATAGATCCGGTACAAAAATGAAGAAAGCATGATCGTAAGAAGGTGCGAATGTGCGAGGAAACTCGGTCATTGCGAGTCATTGTAACCGAGATAGTGAACGATAAGCATAGTACTAATTGATAACCAGAAATGCATTTTGCATAAAAGTGAAAGTGGGGATCGCGAACCTGGTGAACCGGAGTGTCCGAGAGAACACCAATAGAAACAAGAAGGAAAAAAGAAAAAAAAGACGTCGTCGAAGAGTACAAAACAGCGTGAACCTTGAGCAAGCCAGGCATATGCTCTGTCACATCGCAGACCAAGTCCTTCGTATGGCAGACCCCTCCGTAAGCGGCCGAAACACAATTTCCCGAGGCACAGTGTCATCCGTAACATCAAAAATACGCCGTTGGGAATCAGATTCCTTTGTGTAAACAAAGCGAAAAGGGGTGATCCTCGACCAACCCGGAAGCATGTCTGGGTTAGGGTTGTTGGCTGATCGCTCCAAATGCTTGGCATTCGGCATGTAACATCTGTGTGGCGGCTGGCAATCGGGGCCTGCACTCGAACCTTCACCCGTTCCAGAACATCAACTCTCCATCAACATCAACTCTCAAGGTCGAAGAGCGAAACACAACGATTTTCGCTTCGAGTCATCCAACACAACTCACCATCTCCGTCGCATAATCAATCTTGACCCAACTCAACTTCCAAACCGTCATCCGCCGCATCGCCTGTACTCTACCGAGCGACACCCTCCGAAAACAAATCACACAAACACACCAATCACCTCCCCCACCCGCCCGACTCGCGCGCAGCGAGTCCGTAATACCCAATTCACGATGCCCAAAGCAGAAGTCGGCTCCGCCAAATACCTGGCCAACAAGATGAAATCCCGCGGCCTCAACCGGCTGCGCTGGTACTGCCAACTGTGCGAGAAATCCTGCCGCGACGAGAACGGGTACAAGATGCACTGCCAATCGCCCTCGCACACGGCCAAAGCGCTCGAGGCGGGCGCCAACTTCAAGGGCGTGCAAGACACCTTTTCCGAGCAGTTCCTCAAGGATTTCATCGCGCAGCTGAAGACGAGCCATGGCGAGAAGGAGATCCACATCAACAAGTTCTACCAGGAGGTGATTGCGCGCAAGGACCATGTGCATCTCAACGCGACCAAGTGGCATTCCCTGACAGAGTTTGCAAAGTACTTGGGCAGGGAAGGGGTGTGTAGGGTGGAGGAGAAGGAGGGGGAGGGGTTGTTTGTGGCGTGGATTGATGATTCTCCGGAGGCCATGGAGAGGAGGGAGAAGGTTAGGCGGAAGGAGATGATGGATAAGGGGGATGAGGAGAGGGAGCAGAGGGTTTTGAGGGAGCAGATCAAGAGGGCGCAAAAGGATGCCGAGGCGAGGGGGGTCAGCTTTGATGCGGAGGAGGAGGAGAGGAAGGAGTTGAAGAGGAGGGAGGGGGAGAAGATTAAGTTGAGTTTTGGAAAATCGGCCACAACAAAGAAAGAAGAGCCCGGGTCGGTGTCGGGTGAGGGTGATAAGGGTTCGACATTGGCGACGGCAATGCCAACAGCGGGTGCTGGGGATGGATCGGCTCCTGCTGCTGCGGAGGAGAAGAAGGATACCGTGACGCCATCTTCGACAACGACGACGACGGACGGTGTAAGCTCTGAGCAAGCAAAGGTGGAAGCAAGTTCGAAGAGCGAGGAGGCCGCTGCCAAGACGACGGCTGAGGAAAGCAAACCCGCGGTTGAATCGACCACTGCTCCTGCTGCTGCCGCTGCTGCCGCTGCTCCCGCTACGAAGCCGGTATCAATGAAGTTCGGCATGAAGCCCCAACCGAAGAACGTCTTCAAGAATGCGTTTGCCGGGGCTCCCAAGAAGGTTATGGCTGCTCCGCCCAAGAAGATGAGCGAGGCTGAGAGGATAATGAAGGAGGAGTTGGAGCGCAAGAGGGCTCGCGAGGAGAAGGGTGGGAACTTTCCCAACAAGAAGCCACGCTTTCAGTTTTAACCTACTGTGAAGTCTCACGTGGGTAAATGGTTAAAGGTTATGCTATCTCCGGGTTTGGCAATATTTCGGCACATGTCATAGGGGCGTTTTCGGCGTGATGGGAAATGATTAAAAAAAGATACCATATTCCATTGGGGTTTTCGCAAAAAGGATCCGTAGCTGATGAATCACTCTTCCATATAGGTTAGGTAGTGACAAAACTCACTCGTATGATTGTTATAATTCGCTTCAGCTTGTAGTTATAGCCCTGGGTGAATCATGCAAAACCCAAAATGGCCGCTATCCTGCTGTCTAGACCACGCCCTTTAAACCAGCCTTAACGCCTTGAACTCCTGTTGCCTTCTCCTTAACAGGCATTCCGCATTCCGCTCCTGGGTTGTCTGTGGACGATCAATTGTCGGTCCTTCTTTATTGTCGGTTCTCTTTCCTGCTTTCTTATCCGCCCTATTCCGTCTTGTTTTCTTGCACCACAGCTTCGAGTTTCTAGTCCGCTTCCGTCGCACTGCCATCGCGCCTGCTTCGAGTTAGTTTCTGGCTGTGCCCCGAGAACCCAACGATCATAGCCTGCTTCGCCAGACCACAACGGTGTAAGAAGGAAACTTACGGGATATACTGGATGCCGTCATCCTCCAACGTGGTGCGCACGTCATCCGGCAACTGGCCCGACACCTTGGTCGCGTAAACACCCTTCACATAACCGTCCAGCCTCTGCCACTTCGCCACCCACGACTTCTGCGGGTTGGCAATGGTGATGATTCCTTCAAAGACTTGCGACGTGCAGCTGTCGATCTGATCCGGCGAGCCCTGAAGATGGAGGAAGTCTTCGCAGTTGGGGCATCCTTCGTCACGGAAGCGCTATGACAAAAACAAAGAAGGTCAGAAACTTGTCGGCTATAGAGTGGGTGGCTAGAAACGAGGAAGGGTAGCTCGACTTACAGCATAGGTCATAACGATAGAGCAGACCATGCAGGCACGAAGGTAGCGCTGCTGGCCGGGGGCGACGTAGTTCTCCGACATTTTTGGTAGGGTTGTAGGGATGGCGATGTAACTGGGTAACTTTGCGGGCGGAAATCGATAACTCACTCGTTTATGAATAGCTGAGCGAGTGAATTATTACTGGAAAAGGACACTTTGACGGAGGAGGGTGATGTTATTTGGAGGAATGCATGTGAACATCGATAAGTTGTTCTTTGGAAAGAAGATCGGCCGCCTCTCTTGCCTGCCGCGTCGCGCCAGCGCAAGCTCCAGGTCTCACACTGCAGCGGGCCAGGAGGGTTGTCTTGACATGCAAGGGGGGCACGGTCCAGGAGCTAGAGAAGCAGGAGAGAATGTGGGAAAGGTGGGGCCCGAAGCTGGGGCCGATGCCTGGAGGTGGACAGTGGAGACACTGCCGTGCAGTTGGGCTGGGCGCCGTCTCACACTCATCCACAGTTCAACTCTGTTCGCCGAGTCCGGGGCGTTGCATCCGAGTTCCATTCAGTTGCCAGTGGTCGCCCGCTTCTTATCGAGCAACCAGGTGGATGGCAGCTGTGCTTTTTGGCCCAAGGGAGGACAGTCAACTGCTGCAGTGATACTCTGATAACTGAACTGAGCTCTCTCTCCACGGTCATTCTCTCGACTTCCACTTCTTCCACTTGTTTCGCGCATCCTCGATTCGACACGACTCGAATCATCACATCTTCCAGTTTGCTGCGATATTGCCTGCTCCAACTAAGTCCATTACGACACGACACCTGACTGACAACGTCGTTCGAATTCCCGAAAACCACACAACCACAGCCACGACCAGCGCTGGCGTAGCATGCAAAGCCCCTCGACTGTCAAACCACCTTCTATCCGAACTCGGCCAATTACCCCGGAGACTGGAAGATGAATTGATTGTACCCGGTGGACGCATTGTTGAACAGGTGTAGCAGTAACAGCAGCAGACCGCGGTAGCAGCGAACCACCTGTGACGACCCCGTTCGACCGACCCGACCACCACGGCGACCCCATCCCGTCATCAGCGCCAGCGATCGAGCTAGGGAAAATGGGGAACAACCCCTCCACCTCCAGAGACTCCAAGACCCCGAATCCGCAATCCTCCTCCTCCTCCTCTCAATCGCAGTCTCAGCACCAGTCGCTGGCTTCCATCCAAAATGACTCTGCCAGAGCAGTGAAGCGCGATACCAAGCACCCTATACCGGTCCCAAATCAGCGAGTCGCTGCCCCTCCTGAGCCCTCCTTGACCCAGGCCCAGGGCACCGCCGTCCAGCCGCCCTCAACCACCGCTCGTCCCAAGTCGCTGCACTCGCGAATGCCACCTTCTCAGAGCGGCTCGCCGGGCTCCTCGGTGCCTCCCAGCTCTGTCACCCCTACCAAACCTGTCGAAGTAAGACAGCCGAGACCCGAAGGCAGCCATGAGCCCGCGAAACCTGTAGCCGTGCCCGCTTCCACCCACGCCTCGTCGTGCTCACCTAGGTCGCCGGTGCGATCACCGCTATCAGAGAGATCGGATGCCTTTGAGACTGCAGCTATGCAGCTGAGTAGTCTGCAAGATGTCTCGTACCTGACCAGGCCGCCGCGACTACCTCTGCCGATCGAGGAAGAGGTCCACACGCCCGGATCGCCCATCATTGCCCCGACCGACATTGGGGTCCCACTCGAGGATGCCGACACTTTCACCGCGCTCACCAGACGCTCTTCCAACTTGAGTAACAGCTCAACTCTGGACGAAGAAGACACGGAGGAGCTACGGGTGGACAAGACTAGACCGACTGTCCCCACCAGGCTCGAATGGCTCCGTGGCGGCGAGAAGGTTTACGTGACAGGCACCATTTTCCAGTGGAACAGGAAGACACGATTACACCCGGTGTAAGTACTTTCTACATCCCGGCCACTTTCGCTCCATTATGGATGGGGCCTTGCTGACACCGCTACTCGCCAAACAGTGAGGGCCGACCGGGTGTATACGCTGCTACCATTAATATCCTGCCGGGCACACATCACGTTCGCTTTTTGGTTGACGGGCAGATGCAGACCTCGCCAGACTTGCCGACCACGGTAGACTTTGGCAACAACCTGGTCAACTACATCGAGGTCAGCCCTGATGATGTGGGGCGCACCGCTGCCCAGGCAGCTGCTGCAAGCGCCGCCAAGGATTCCCAGCAACCTACGGAGCCCAAGACCTCCGCGTCCGAGACGGAGGAAAGCAAGGCACCTAGGGACCGACCTGTCCCTCCGGCGGAGCTGTTCGAGAACAAGATCCCGCAATATCTACTCGACTTCGATGCACCCGAGGAAAGTCCACCTTACCTGAGTGCTGTCAACGCCATCGAGAAACTCCCAACGCCGCCTGCGCTTCCTGGCTTCCTCGGCAAGCCCATCCTCAACGCGGCCACCTTGATCAAGGATGACAACAGCGTTCTGAACATGCCCAACCATACCGTTCTTAACCATCTAGCTACTAGCAGTATTAAGAATAATATTCTGGCTGTGTCGGCCACGACGAGATATAAGAACAAGGTTCGTCTCCCCATATTTCGTAGCCGCATCTTTTTGCACCTAGTCGTTAATGCTAATGGACTGTACAGTATGTGACTACGATCATGTACAAGCCAACAACGACAGAGGGCATCTGAGTTTGGGATGCGAGTAGTCAGAGCTGGGTGCCAGTTGGCTGGTGGCTACCACACTAGACAAACAGCGCAAGTCATGAGTAGAATAGCGGTGCATAATGAACCGCCCAGTATGACCTATTCTAGATATGTCTACAAGTAATGTCTATAAGACGCTGTAGCGATGACGAGGACACTTTATGGAAACGGGCGCAAACTGTTGTCAGCGAACTGTCCATGGGCATCCTGCTCCATTAAAGGGGGCACTGAGGGACAACAAGAGGCGCATATAGAGTGGCTGCCGTGGATAGAGTAAAGGTTATGGGATTTGGGGGTATCGTCGTAATGGTCATCTTCATCTTCGTTTCCTTCCTTGTCATTAGTCCCTCCACTTGACGAAGACTTCGTCGGTTCTGAAGCGTTGTGTACATGTGCTTTCGTCAAGCGGCGTCCGGAAACCCGTCTCGTAGGCCAATAGACCAGCATGAGCAATCATGATGCCGTTGTCGATGCAGAACCGTTCGTCAGTGGCGTAGACACTTCCGCCTCGCTCCGCTGCCATCGCGCCCATCATCTCCTGTAGCCGCTCGTTGCAACCGACACCGCCAACAATCAGAACCTGGTTGCTACCGACGTGCGCCATAGCCCGTTCGGTGATCTCGACAAGCATGGCAAATACCGTCTCCTGCAAGCTGAAGCACAGATCTGCGGGTGTAAACGGCTCGCCGTCAGGGCCCGGCTCGCCCGCCTTCATCTGCGCCGCCAAGTCATCTGCTCGCCCCAGGATTCCGCTGAACGAGCAATCCATTCCCTTGACCGCATACGGCAAGTCCAGCAAGACTCGCCCTCCTTGCTTGGCCAGCTGCTCAATATTGTACCCGGGCGCCGGGTCGTTGCTAATCTCTAGCGTGCGCGCGAACCGGTCCAGGCAGTTGCCCACTGCAATATCCAGCGTCTCGCCAAAGATACGGTACCGCTGCTCCGCGTACGCAATCACCTGCGTGTTACCCCCGCTCACGTACAGCACCACCGGGTTCGACGCCCCCGTTATCGCCCGCCCCATCTCGATATGCCCGACACAGTGGTTCACGCCCACCAATTCTTTACCCCACAGCAGCGCGAGTGTGCGGGCGCCCACGGCCACCGACGTTAGCGGCCCGCCCATCCCGGGTCCTTTGGTGTAGCAGATGCAGTCGATTTCCGAGATGGAGACGCCCGACAAGGCGAGCGCCTTCTTGGCTACGCGCACAAAGTAGGCACGGTGGTGTCGGGCTGTGTCCTTGGGAAGGAAACCGGTGCCGGGAGGAGAGACAAAGGTGTCGCGCACGTTGGACAGGACAAGGGCTTCGCCGGTGATGGGGTCGTGCGCGATGATGCCGATGCCGAGCTTGTTGGCGGAGCCTTCGCATCCGAGAGCGATGCGGCGGCCTTTGGCGTCGGGCATTGTTGTTGGCTGTTGGGGTTTTGCTGTGGGTTTCGGTTGCTTGGTGAATCGGGAGCCGTTGCTTCGTATCAGATGACTGGCATGGATATTTCGTTGGGGATGTTTACCGAGGACCTTGATATCCTTTGGTTGTTGATAGGCGTCGCGTCGCGTACGGAATAGGATGGATGGATGGGATGTTGTCAGTGCCAAATCCAATGCCAGATGTCAGATGGAGAAAGTCATAATGGAGGGGCACCTTTTTAGAGTGGGGAAAATTTGGTCGCGTCTGTGAATTGGCTAGGCGCGCCGTGGTGGGCAAGGTGACGAAACTCGAGATCGAGATGAAAGAGGATGTACATATTACCCCAGCGGGCCGGTATCCCGTCTTTTGAAACCGGTCGACATCTTCATTACTTGCAACGATGCTTTAAAGCCATTCTCGCCCGTTGTTCCTCTCAAAACAAGGGAACGGCCTCGCCATGGGAATCAGCAATGGGATTTCGTCAGAGCCTTCCATGGAGTCGATGAGGGGTTCAAGGAAATGTGGGACCTCGCAGCCGCTTGTGCACAGTCCAGTGGGGACTTTATGTTGCTTTCGATGCGCAATGCAATGTTATGTAAGGCAGGCACGTAGCGTGGCTCGTGCGCTAGTAGTAACAACGATTTCTATCCACATATAGCCGCAACGGCGCAAACTGTGACCATGGGCGCATGAGTTGTGTAAAAGACACTAGAAAGTTTGATTATTTCTAGCTTTTTCACCATGAGATAATCCAACAATTCCATTGCAACATGGATGTGCAGATGAGCTTACGTGATTTGACTTGCTCTGTGGAAGCGCAAAAAGGCTCCGAGCGAGAAGTTCGGGGTCTGCCGAGCCTGGGCTTCCACTTGGGGCTCTCTGCACGGGACCCCACTGCACCGAGAATCAATTCTCCCAGCCAAGTGAGAGTCCGCAGCCGTCCAACCATCTTCCATCCTCCGAGCCTGTATCACCCAACACCTCACCTCGTTGCCGCCAAACCCAAACCTCCCAACCGCACGGCCTGACCTGCCTCTTTCAACAGCCCAGTCGACTTCTCGCTCGTCTTCACCATACTCTGCCCGCCATTTCTTCGGCACAACATGGCCGGGCTTCTTCTTGTCCGGTTCTTGCAAGCTTTCGAGCTCACGGTGCCGTCTGGGCCGGATTGGAGGCCGTGAATCCAGCACCGCCCCAAGACCTTGGGGATGGAGATACCGGTTTTCACTCTTCAGGTGTGTTTCCCTCGTTCGTCTGACTTCAGACTGCTGCTTTGGACATCTTGGTGTCTCGAACAATCCGTCTGATGTGGGCTTGATATGCCCGGTATCTTTGTGGGTGAACCTAGGCTGACCAGAACTCTGCACCACAGGACTACCAACCTCCCATGGAAAACTGTTCACTCGACATCTCCAGTCTTTCTTTCACCTTCTTCGGGCATCGCTTCTTCTTCCGCCTTTGCAAGCTTTTGGGAAATGCTGTTGTGGGCTGCTGGCTTCATGGTTCAAAATCACGAACCTCGCCACCAAGTCAGCAAAGCTGGCCTCCGGTCAGCCAGCCAACCAGCCATTGCCGCTCGGTGATCCCACCTCAGAGCGCCCTCAAACTCTTCAGCTCGAGTTGTCACCCATATCAACATTCAAATCACGGATTACCAGATCCGAATGTCCCTTTTTGCAAGGCATCTTCGTTCCGGGCAACCGGCGATCAGCAGTCCTGCCAGAAGCCAGGGTCCTGCACCAAAAGGAGCAGCGGTCTCGACTTCGAAGCCTGGCAACGAAAGACTCGACCTCCAAGCCAGCATCGATATTGAAACGGCCGGTCAATCTTTTTTTGCTCGAGTTTTCTCTTTCCCAGCTTTTTTTTCACTTACGTACCTCGCGAGACCTCTTTCTTCGAGGCGTCCCCACTCTTTTATCACCAAGCACGCTGCACGGTCGCTCCGAAAGCCAAAGGGGCGACCCCCGTCTCTACGCTAAGCAGCGACCCGGTCTGGCAGGGGCACGAGGGAACACCTTCTTCTCCCTCTCGACACACTTGTCGTCCTCCCAACTTCCTGTCTTCCTGTGAAGCGTCTTGTGTCGGACCGCAGCTCGATTGCTGGGTTCCCATTGGCCCACCCGGTTCGCAAATTCTCGCACACCTCCGACCAATTCGCACATCGGCCCAGGGCAGCACCGTGTGTTACCTAAGCCCAAATGTGGCACATGCATACGCTCGCAGCACTTGTCTCGGGGCTGCCGATGACCAAACGCTCGGAACATCTCTGAGATCATTCCTGCTTTCCGCTGGCAACAACCTCCCGGACGCACCCGGTCTATAAGGCTTCGGTCGCCCTCTAGTCTTTCCAGAAGCAAAAATGCCTTGACAGACATCGAGGCCAGCCTCCACGCTTGCTGGCCATAGCCACTTCGTGGTTCAGTCACACTGCACAATACAACACCGCGAGAAGCAATTGTAGGAGCCAGAAGTGGTATTTTACTGCTTTGGTATCTCATTACTGTTGTCGCTGTACAGCATCTCGCGTGTCTCAGCTATCCGCCGCCATCTACACGATATCGGTACGACTACTTGTTTACATATATACATGAGTCGTTCCCCACTTCGCCAAACCTACACAAAAGCCGCAACCCAAACGCCTCGCCCCGGCCAGATTCTTCTCTTTAGCCCTGGCCCCATATCGCTAAATGCATCAGTCGAGAGTTGAGGGGTATACACAGCAGCGGTCTTCCGAATTTTATTCGGCTGCTCGACCACCAGCCCGCGAAAAAAGCCAAACGATATCTAAAAAAGATGACAACACAACACTCCTACAAACGCCAATTTTATGACACCGGTTGAGCCTGGGGCTGCGGTTGCGGTTGTGGTTGTGCTACTGGTTGTTGTGGTTGAGGTAGAGGGAGAGGTTGTGATTGATTTGGTTGAGGTTGTGCTTGCGGTTGTGGTTGTCCCGGAGCAAAAGAAGATTGGGCAAGTTGTTGTGGGACGGCGCCCGGAGGGATGAACTGCCGGTTGATAACCGGTGGGGGTGGTCTTGTGACCGTCTGGAGTGGTATCGAAGCACGGTACCTCAATGCCTTTGTATCAAAGGGGTCCAGCATATACACCGGCGCGTCGTCCTCGTCATCCGAGGACTGATCATACTTCCAGCGATCGGACTGCTCTTCACTGAGGTCTCGGGCGGGGCTAGGCAAACCACGACGGTCGATCCACAACCTGTTCAACCGGCCGATACGACGACGATATGAGGGTGGATGCGCCAATGACTGTTCGTCCTGGGCAACACCCCTGAATTTTACTGGTGGCGGTGGGTTGGGTTTGGGCTTATCAAGATCCATGGGGGTGGGCTCATCCATGGATCCGGAGGATGCAGACGCTGGTGGCGTCATGAGATACTGCGTCTTGGCAGGTCTGAAGCCCAAATCTTGTCTTGGGCCCTGAACGGGAGACAGCGGCTTGCCAGTGAGATCGACATAGTTCTTGTTCCAGTCGATGTGGTTCTGAATCTTTTTCTCGATCTCGATGATGAGCTCCGCATTCTTCTCGGCAAGGCGATCTGAGAGTTGGACAAGATCCGACTCTGCGGGACGGCCATCGGGGCGCACGGGCATACGGATCTGGGGAGGTGGAGGGGGTCTTTGAGCTGAGGGTGCCTCCGGAGCCTTCCTCTTTTGCGGCTGTTGTGAAGCGTTAGCGTTGGCTGATGTAAGTCTTGCACGTCTTGCCGTTTGACTAACCTTTTGGTTTACTAGATCCTCGTCGCCCGTCCTGATGCCTAGTCGGAGTTTTTGCTCCTTGATGATGGCTCGTTGGTCGAAGATGGCTCGCTCTACCTTGAGCATATCTGCCTTGAGCAATTCCCGGTTGTGGGCTGCCAGGATGAGTTGACGACCCTCCTCCAGCTCCTTCCGCAGCCGCTTGAGTTTGTCTGCACTCTGGACATCTCTTGCCCTCGTTTTGCGAGTTTGACGAATCTCTCTTCGGCGAAAGCAGACGTAGGGATCAAGCTCGTCGCTTTCCGCATGTGTCTCGAATTTCAGTGTAGGGTTGAGCGGTCGGTTTTTGCTGATTTCGCGGCGCGACTTCCAGTACTCATATATCTGCTTGGCATGGACCATGACTTTTGTGCTGTCTAATGGCTCCAGTCCTCGCAACATCTCCTGATAAGATGGCACTGTCTGGTCTATGGCCGAGAACGGCGTTATGTTCGCCGCCATGTCCTCATACACGTCCATGATCCTCTCGAAATCATCTTCGGAGAGACGAGCGGACGGGGTCAGTTTCAGGTTGTAGGACTTGAGGAACGTCTCATCGTCCTCGGTCATGTCATACATGCAACTGATGCATTCTTCTACCGTTTGGGAAAAACGGATATACGTGGATGTCTTGGCCACCTTTTGAGGGTAGAACTGGTCGTAATCCAGTTCACTCTGCTGTGGAGGGGGGACAGGAATCTCCTGGTCGGCGGCGACTCCTGCCCCCTTGAGCACAGCTTGAAGATGGTATTCCTAGTTACAGAAAGGGTAAGGTCAGTACCGGTGACATGCATGGCTGTGTACATGGAAGGTAGGTAAGGTGAGTTGGTGATGGAGGCGTGATGGAGGCGCGGCAGACGGGTGGCACGTGCACGAGCACGTGACCCCGGTCGCGATCAATCGGACATAGGTGTTTAACTCACATTTTCCTCGGCCTGTTCGACACCGGTGGCTATTTGGTTTTCGGAAGTGAGTGATTCATATTCGGAGGCTTCAATTTGATCCTCCCTGAGCACCGCAAGTGGTGTTTTGACACTCAGTTTCTTGTACCGAACCTTGCGGGTCGCCATGGTGAAGGTGTGGGCAATTGCGGCAGAAAGGCCTGGGGAAACCCCGACGAAATTTTTTTTATCTCATGCGGGATTGCATGCGAAATCGAACCGTCGAGTTTTTTGATGGAAAACTCGCGTCGTGGGTGATATTTTGATGGGCAAAATCTGGTCCCTTGATGGAGTGTCGTTGAGGTTTCGGCGCAGATTTTGCTGTTTTGGCGGCGGATTCGACGACCAATGCACGGTCTTGGCGATTGGCTGGGCTTCTGCTCTTGCGAAGCCTGAATGGCGGGGGGAGGGGTTGTGAATGGGGTGGTTTTGGGCGAAGTTTTGCTGGTCGCGCTGGCTTTGCTGGCTTTTCAGGGAGGGAACGTAAGCGTGGTGCCCACTGCCCGGGCCGTCCATGGTCTGCGCGTCCACTCGCAACCAGTCAACCACCACTGCCAGTGGCCACTGCACTGTTTGAAAGTTGGAAGCGCGGGCGCGCCTCCAAGGAACCCGATCCGACGACTCCAACCTCGACTGCCCGCCTGAGACGGGAAGCCAAGCTGCCAACTGGAGCCCAAGGCATCGCTCCGATAAGAGCAATATCGTCATGTAAGGTAAGGATTGGCGTGCAATCTTACAGAGATACACCGCGGACTCAGCGATTCTACTATTTTGTTACCTGTATTTCCTTGTTTTCAATCTTACTATCAGAACCCTTTGGCTCTTGGTGGAATGACGATGCAAGCAAGCATTTGCTGGTCGTCATGGACTCGTTGAACTGAGGGCATTCAGTGCTCAACCTGACAACACCCAAGTTGGATACTACAAATAAAGACTGATATCCTGCACCACTTTTCCATGTCGTTGGTATCGCCTTTAATACTATTCAACGACAACTTGTGACAGTCTGGAGATTTGGGCTTTTAAGTGTTGCCAGTGCACCGCAGCCAAATAAATATGGATTCCGAGGTGCAAACCATATGCGCAGCAGCACACATGCGATGCATTCCTTTTAGAATTCCTAAAACGGTCAATGGTTGGTTTGGTTTCAACGAGGAGGCACGCGAACAGTTCCAACAGACATCAACCCTGACCGTCGAAAGGGGCAGCATGTTGAAATGAATCAATCAATGGGCTGATACGAGATGAGGAGGAGAAGTGGCCCGTGCATCCCACTTTTTACCCCACCATCCACGGCATAGATCCTCGTGCCTGCCCCCGCTGTCCGCCTGCCCAGCCGAGCCAAAGGCCGCGGCCCGCCTCTCCCTCTTTTGCCTCCGTTCCAGTCTGTGACCGCCAAACCGAAGAGGGGACCTGCCGACTGCGGGACGACAGTGGCCGGCGGGCTGCTGCTCTGCTGGTGTCAGCCCAGGAGTGCTCGTGAATGGGAGGCCCCCGCTGTTCGGTGAGGCAATCGAGCGCCGCACTGCAGCTATGGACTAGTGACAGCCCGAGCTACCTGGACCTTGACCACTTGTCAACCACCACTGGTGGCATCCCATCTCAGCCTTATTCCTGCCTTGTCCAGACCCTTATCGACCCGGACTCGACCCCTAATTCCTCCAACCTGTGAATACCTCCTGCCTCCCACTTTTTCCTTTGCTGCTCAAGTGTTAACCCAACACCCAGCGCCCGAACTTCTCGCCAAAGTAACGACGACTACCTACCGACACGACCCATTATCGCATTCGCTATCTACCGCTTTAGCGTCGCATCACGTCGCATCTTTCGGCACGGGCACATTGCTATCATCACGAGCACGACAACCAGCGGTGGAAAGGAAACAGAACAAAACGAGAACTTGTCGACGATTCAGCACCGCAATTTGTACACTACCGTACATTTTTTATACCCAATAATTCCACATATCCGTCGGCCGAAACAGTCCAGCAATACACAACACAAGCAGCAACCATGGGCAACACCACCAGCTCCGTCCTGGACAACATCGTCCAGGGATCCAACTGTACGTTTCGCTCAGCGACATGTTAACGCCTGAAACCATCTACACTCCTCTCGTTATGTCCTGAACTTTGTCGCATCGACAGCGATGCAGAATTGTCACTCCCTTCTACGACGAAGTCACAGAGATATGGAGATACACATTGCATGCTGTTTCACATCAACAAGCGCTATGCGCCTTTCTCGCAAGCTCTTATCAAGATCATTGTACTAACACACCCTTGTTTACAGTCGACAGGGAAGAGGTTGACCGCTTGCGTAAGAGGTTTATGAAGTTGGACAAGGCATGTTTCTGCACATCCATTCCCGTCCTCGGATCTTGTCCAGCTTAACTGTTGTCGCAAGCCAACGAAGGCAGAAGTCGAACGGTCAAGACAGTGGTCTTGTTGTTGGAATAACTGGCTAACCGGGCGGAATCTGGTCTAACAGGATAACTCCGGTACCATCGAGCGCGAAGAGTTCTTGAGCCTACCGCAAATATCGACAAATCCTCTGGCTACAAGGTTCGTCATGTTCTACCACTCTATACCTACCCTTGCTCATATCAGTATATCGCATGCCTCTGGCGTTTCCGCGGGGAACAGCTGTCTCGGCACTATATGCGACATCATCTAGAGTGAAAATTGGCGACTAACGGTTTCCGACTTGGGTGTTATACAGAATGATTGCCATCTTCGACGAAGACGGTGGCGGCGACGTCGACTTTCAAGAGTTCGTATCCGGTTTAAGCGCCTTCTCGAGCAAAGGCAACAAGGAGCAGAAGCTGCGGTTCGCTTTCAAGGTGTACGACATTGACCGTGACGGCTACATCAGCAACGGCGAGCTG
Organism: Neurospora intermedia; assembly: GCA_037102815.1. Lineage (NCBI taxonomy): Eukaryota > Fungi > Ascomycota > Sordariomycetes > Sordariales > Sordariaceae > Neurospora > Neurospora intermedia. Next base: position 2,900,872 of record BTPP01000001.1, on the reverse strand, counting down.
TTTATCGTGCTGAAGATGATGGTGGGCAGCAACCTTAAGGACCAACAGCTGCAGCAGATTGTCGACAAGACGATCATGGAGGCGGATTTGGACAAGGACGGCAAGATCAGCTTTGAGGAGTTCACCAAGATGGTGGAGAACACGGATGTCAGCATGAGCATGACTTTGGGTGAGTTTGCTCCTTTTTTCCTTCCTCCCGCCGGCTGAACACTGGTCTTCCGTCAGGCACTTGCCTCTATCGGGCTTCTTGGCTATTTATATTTGGACGACCAGAAAGCTGACAGTCGACGCTTTAACAGATCAATTCTAGTGTACTTCTCACACCACGTTTGGCTTCTGATACCCCTGAAAGTGGGAAGTCGCTTTGTCATCTTCAGCAGACCGTTGAGGCTTTCTGTGCTCGGTTTCGTTTGCAACTGGCAGGTGTATAGCCCACCTTCTTCCCGGTGGGATGAGTTGGGACAAGGAACGATGTGAAGGAAAAGGAGATATACAAGCCTCGGCGCCCTTTGATGTCAATTGAGGCGCTGGGTGCTTGACGAAGACATGAAGAAAACGGACATAACACAGGAAGATCTAATAAAAGGCGCAACTTGACCCAAGCGAGTATTATATCTCCAATCCGGACTTTTCGGTCTCGTCTGTAAGTGTGTACAAAATATTAGTGAACTTTGCTTACGTGCGGGAAACAGTGCGATCAAAATCGTTTCTGGCGGTCACCACATTTAACGATCATGCGAATCAGAGTCTCAAATCCTACTTTTCTCTGCTACCATTACCAAAGCCTTGGTACGCCGAATCCTGGACCGTTACTTGGCCCCCTGGCCTAACACCCGTTTGCGCACTTCCATTGGTCAGCTAGGGTTGGAGTGGCAAAAACCAAGACTTACCTGATGGAAAATGAACATGGGGGGAAATTTTGCCCGGTATTGTATATCGCGCAAGGGAGAAAGGACGGAGATGTCTCCGTTTAGCAGGTATTCAGCATATACGGAATATGCCGTGCCGTTGAAGTCGACGGTGCGATGCAGTTGGACGTTCACTGTGGTTGCGAGCCAAATGTTGCGAGCCAGATAGAACCCCCCTTGTCGATGTACCAAACACGAATCATCACAAGCAAAACTTACTGTTTCTGTACAGGACACTGTGTGGTTAGCGATCGTCAGCTACCTGGCCCATGGGTTTTCCTTACCCATCAAAGTGGTTCCAAGAAAAGACTCTACACACGGGCTTGCCGAAACTTTTTTTTCCTCCCTTGAAACCATCTGCCATCTCATCATAGTATCTCATCTATAGGCTTCCGAGAGTCTTACCATTGGGGAGGGGGGCGATGTTATAGTCCGGCATCGATTCGGTTCGGAGGCTTTCTCCTTAACTGAATGATATCCAAGTTGGACATCATGCTTCCTTCCTTCCTTCCTTCCTTCCTTCCTTCCTTCCTCCCACGCAGTCATTGCGTTTCTCTGCTACCGCTCCGCCATACATCGCTGATGCGCATACGCAGTACATAGTACTCAACAGGACGACGGGCAAGACACAGACATGGATGGGTAATCCACAGGCACCCTCGAATCCGGTCCGATTTCGATCAAAGTTTTTGCAACCGTGTGCTTAAAACGGTAGTGGTGAGGTAGTGTGGGAGTGCGGCAGAATACAGTGTGCCGGGTAGGTCTGTTGGAAACTCACTTCCTTGTTCTAGTACACACTGCCCAAGGACGTCCCGTCCAGGGCTTGTTCGGAAACGGAAGCACAACATCAACTAGGAAGGAGGAGGGGAGCAAGGGAACTTGGGGGGGGGATTGTGTACAGGGTCAGGATAAGTGTGAATGGGATGGTAGACACATGGGCAGGGTAATAATCAGGAAGGTACCGGTACTTGCGGGTTGGAGTTCAGAAGAGGAAGTACCGATACGAGCAAAGGAACACCCAGGGATGAGACGGGGGAAGGGGGGAGGGGGGGGGTCCATGACGTGACAGCAGCCCAGCACGGGAAGTGCCGGTACAGAGATCGAAAACGGAGAGTGTACACAAAGTATCGATACGTACGCAGTACAGCTCCTGGACAGCATGTCGGCTTGTTGAGTGTCAAGGATACTCGCGGTTTGACACATGGCACGAAGGCACGAAGAAGCGAGGGGCAGTGAGTGACTGGGAAGACGGGAGAGGCAACGGGGTGGGTGTAAGGACCGGGAAAAGGGAGTAAGGTCTTCCTGTCCAGGGGGACACGACACCTTTCACCTCTGGTACAACGGTATGCTTGTAGTGACTTTGAGACTTTGATGGCATACCATCAGTTTGTCGCTCCCTTGTCACTGCCATGGCATGGAAATCGCATGATCTGGTTTGTACCAAGTAGTGTAAGTCACTCGCTGTTCCTGGTCCTGGCAACGCTCTCTGAGCGACTCTGGCCGGAGTCACAGCCTGTTTACCGGTGCAGGACACTAGAGTTTTACTACCGACTGTGGAAGAGAAGAAGGGCATGGAACCGATATTTGTAATGATTGAGTTTGTCAGCTTTGACTTAGTCTGGTGGTGATGGAATCCCGGATTGAAACTTTGATGTTGCCAGTATGAGCAGGGAGGGAGCAGAAGCTGCTGAGCATTGGTTGTTTGTGAGTGTGTCTAGGCGTGGAACAATGAGGCAGTGTCCTGAAGGCCTTGGTATACTCATGTAAGCCCCTACTGAGATCTTGACGAGAAGTATTCGGGTATGGGATGTGAGTGTCCAATGTGGCTTCTAGCTCGAAGCGGGCGGAACTTGAGCTGTGAATCCGTCTTGACTTCCCTTTTGCTGGCGTATATTGTACGGGTTATAATAGCTGGGAGAGGCTGAGTAGGTAGGTATTGTTACGCCATGGTCATCAGGTATCGCAGAAACTCGAATAGTCGAATTCCAGGCCTGCAGGAAATGTCCAGCGTGCTTGCCTCATTATTGGGTGTTTACTAGAAAATTGTACAGTCTGTTGCGTTAAGTCTACTTCAAGCATCATGGAGCAGAGTCGGAAAAGTTTCTGCAGGTCTGGAATACGAGTTGCTGAATTCCTACGGTATATGGGTCCCATGCTCCTCAAAGACACTACACAGTTGCAACTGAAGCTTGTGTGACAATTTGGTCCACTTTCATCCATCACCTAGCAATATGGCGGGCCTTCCAATATCGAACATTGAAGACCATGCACTAAATTGCAAGTGACGAATGTTACCGACCTTCAATGATAATATACGTCGAACGAACTGTCACAGGCAACGCCCAGGTGGATCAACTACTGGAGGTGTAGCACTGTTTCCTGAGCTGAGAGCTGTACACTCAATGCTGGGTTGACCAAGGTCGAACAGGGGCGCGAATTACACGTGGAAAGATGATCGGTTTGCACCTTCCACCTCTCCCAAAGCTCGTTCTGCAGTTCTGCATGGTGAAAAGTTTTCACAAGTCTGGATGTTCTTTCCACTTACGGCCATCCGGAGGCTAGTAGCCACTGTCAGGGAAAGCGTTTTCTTTGACTACTTTATCACGGAAGGAGCTATCAGCTTCCAGTACGGTGGGATGGTACCTTCCAAGATACCTAGAGGTAGCTAAGGGAACAAAACACTTGTTGAACAGTAACAAGAATGAGTGGAGATATGAGCATGGAAGTCGGGTCGGGTACAGACCAGATGAATGTTGGAAGGTCGCTCCTGATACCGTTTGGAGGTTGCGTTTGTTTTCGTATGGTTTTCGGATAGCGCTTAGATTTATTCAGTTTACTTGACCAACTTAACTCCACTCAACTACCCAACTAAAACTCAATTCGAGACCCCCGAGGCGAGTTGCAACTCAGCTCTGGATGGTTAGTGGATTGGTGGCATTTTTGGGTATAAAAAAAATCGTATGAGCTCTGCTGTATGAACACCGTAACAGAATAAATGCAGTCAGTTATATATGTTACGAGAGTTTGCTGGTATCATAACTGTTGACTCTGGGAGTTACAATCAAGTCACAGCTGAAGTTTGGTCACTATCTTGTCTGATCACTCTGGAAGTTGTTGGTGACTGTTGAGTTAACGTAAATTGTAGAGTTGTGACCGCACATAAGCCACCTAGGAATCACGCTATACAGAGTTTATGAGCATAGACACTTGAAAATACAAAGACTTAAGACCCGGTTTGCACACTCCCTTGGACGTGAAGTTGATGCATGTTTGATGTTCCAGGGCCCTGTAACACGACCACTACCTACTTCCTCTGCGCCGTATATCCTGGTAACAGCCCTCCAGAGGTATTTCAATGACTCGCTTCTCTCAAAATTACCGCGTCATGTATATATATATGTCTTGCTCTCGTTGATGCGTGTGTACAGTCTCATCTACAATTAGGCCTGAATATCACAGCAAGACAAACGCCATCAATTCATCCTACCGAAGAGTTCGATTACACATAGAGGTACCTACGTACATGTCATTCTACAGATGTTCACACAAACCACTCGACGATAACTACATGACAACGCATGTGGAGAAGTCAAGGCTAAGGGGAGGGAAGAGGTTTAGCGAGTGTCTTAACATAAATAGACTTCCACTTACACGTACTTCCTGCCAGACGCCAACATGATCTCAGAGACAATATATGCTTACATGTCAGCGAGGCTTCGGTAGTCCTTGTTCTGACATCTATACTCGATAATCGTCCAAGTGCCGCTTGACATGACCAAAAGCAGAGCGTCTTGGCCGATTGTGCACCATATCAAGCAAGTCGACAATACCTACCTACTGACCAATACTCATATGTCGCTCAACGAGACATCAATCACTCAACCAGCAAGTTACCACGGACTCCGCCACTGCCTGGATTACATTGACAGTATGGTAAAGATTGGTGATAGGTAACTACCTACTCATTAGAATGTTCCACTACAGTTGATGGAGTGTCCATGCTCTATTGTCCAGTACCCAATTCAATTATTGCTTTAAACCGACAATATGCGGAAACCGCCATGAAATTCGGCCGGAGGTGCAAGTAGACTCTACACCAATTCGAGGAGGGTAAGGATGCCGTACCTACCGCCGGCCGTTTAATCAGCACTCGATGTTCAGCAGGGGTGTTCTTTCCATTGCACTTACCTGGGCTCTAAACTGTGTGTACTGTAGTCTAAACAATTCAACGTCGAGTACCCTATAGAACAATGCTTCGTTGCGACTGAACCTATGTAGTAGTAGATACGTACCTCTGCACTCAAACGCACTGTACCCCTCACTAGTGTAGGGTATATTATGTTGTCCAAGACTTCAAGTTCACTCAGCTGCCACAATCAACGCGACCTGTGGTATTACCGATCACGGATGGCCAGACGGTCATGGCCACGGCCCTATTCACATCAGCCAGTTACAATTACAATTTCATTTACTGGCAGGTTAGAGCTACCCCAGCTGCTAGTCCTCCCAATTCTGACCGACTGACCGGTCTCTCAAGGTCTCGTTAGGTCTTTCTCCCCCAGTCCCTCCCACCATCCCGTCCCTTTCCTTCATTTGCCATGTGACAATTTCTTCACCACCCCGGACCAGATACCTTGTAGTTCCCCGATCACATATCTTGGCAGCAGCAGCTCGGGACCGTGTCGGTGGGTTCGAGGTTGGCAAATTGAGCAGACAGGCGGCATGGGCATGGCTAGGTAAGCGGGAATGTTTCCGCTTTCCATGCATATGCCTTTTAGGAGACTAAGGGACAAAAATGTCTCAGTCGTCTTTTAAGTGGATGTGACGGCGGCGGCGGCACGCGAGTGGGATGGGAATGAATAGACATGACCAGTCACTTTGGTCAGGAACACTAGTCTTCTTGCTAGTGTAGTCTGATCCGTGGCCTTGGATTTGGATTTGCTAGGCAAGCCACCATAAGGTAAGGGTTACGGTAGGTAATAGCGTATGTAGTGTAAGTACTGTGTAATAGTGAGACAAACGGAGGTCATGAAATTATGAAACGGTACACTTCCAGGTACGTATATGATCTCCGTGTCGATGAGGTGTGCGGCGTCGCCGAGGAGACCGGGATCTGTCCTCTTTTTTTTTTTTTTTTTCTTCCTTCTCCCCAAGTCACCTCCCCCACCCGTGCCTGACCAACGACGATGAACATGGATGAGTTAGATGACGGGATGTCACGGTAGCCTTATTCAGAAGTTCCCACACTCAAACACCTGTGCAGTCTTGGCGGATGTGTGCGAATGCACACACACACGACTTTTTGGCAAAACGGACCATCGAAACGAAAGACGAAGATGAAGAATTTCAATTATCCTATAGAAAAGACTATTATCTTAACGGTCTTAAGTACGCTAATTCTAAATCTTAAGTCCGTTTTCTTCTATCTCTTCGTTTAGTAGAGATATAAGTAAATGAAATCTCATCGATGGTCCGTTTTGCCAAAAAGTCGTGTGTGTGTGCATTCGCACACATCCGCCAAGACTGCACAGGTGTTTGAGTGTGGGAAAGGTGTGTGGTTGAACAGAAGACGGGATGTAACCGAGGTTTACCGGGCTGTTGGGACCGTATTGCGTGACTGAAGGAAAAGATTGATCACTTACACGATTTTAGTAAGCATGTCAGTTCGCTCAGCCAGCCTTTGCATCTTTCAAGTCTTTCGGTCTTTTCTTTCGGTCATCGGGACTGCGGAAAGATCTTCTTGATACTGTCGATGAGTTTTGATAGGTTGATCTACTTGTCTCAGCGCAGCGGTTGCGGCTCTTCGACTGATGATCATTTCGAAACGAACATCCACTGAGATACTACGGACTGAATATTGATGTTGGTCGAGGGTGTTCCGTCACTTGCATGATGTACTATTGGTGCTAAGTTCCTTGGGAAATTCACTCAGCTCTCGAATAGTGTACGTGTGTCTTTGCACATCTTCGGCGACACATCCATGATTAGGGTGACACGCGTTACGCTCGTAGATGGTACCCTACACTACTACCAGGTTAACAGTGTCACTCTTCCGCGAGCCAATTCCTTCCCACGCAAACAGGATCTTGATGATCGAAGCAAGGGTAGGGATACGATACAAGCTGAGATGGAGATACGGCATGAGATTGAGTAACCGGTCTCACTCATCAGTGGATTGGATGCCTCTGAGCCGAATCATTGCACATTTGAACGAAATAGTTGGTGCAATAATCCCGCTTGCCAAGAATGACTGTCAACCACTCACCACCTCAAACAGCGGGAGTACACTAAAGTAGTGTACCGTCAGCAACATGAACCATCTGCAATCGGCATGTGGCAGTAGCCGAGGCACAGATTTGCAGGGAGTTATGCAGTTGGGTGGACGTGATAGTACATAGTAGAGCCTCACTTTCCATTGCTTTTTCTGTCTCAGCCAGAGCAGAAGCAGATCCATTTTCAGCTCCAATGGCATGATCAAGACTTGTAGCTCCGATACGTACCTGTACAAGTAACTTTGCCGTCGTATACACTGTGGGGCCAAGCAGAGCACATGGCCTCCGCCGAGCACTCATCTCGTTTTGTGCAAGTGCTGAATGCAGGTACATAGTAAGGTCCAGGCCGGGCCGGTTATGTGTGCATGTAGTGTACACTACCTGTGCAGTCCTGCTGAACCGGTTGGCGGAAGCTGGATCTTGGGACACGGGCGGACTGCGGATCCGGGGATGTGATCGCAGATCTACGCAGTTCATCCGTCAGCCACCCGCGCTTGTTTTGTCCAGAAGGGTAAGGTGTTTGATCAGCATGGCTGTGAATGCAGTTGATTGTGAGTGTCAATGGATGATGAAATTGCCAAATGAGAATCGCAAGGTTCGTCGTGGTCTGGCACTTGTCTTGCATCCGATCCTACCTATAGTCCGAACTTACCCGGCGTTCAGTAGATGCAGTCGGCACGACAAGGGACAGCCGGGCGTGGGAGACTGCAAGTCTCGAAGCCAGCTGCCTGTCAGCCTCGCGACAGTCGGCAATGGAGCGGAAAACCAGCCGGCCGATGGGAGGCAGCTGTTTGAGGTACTGTACTGAGGCGCGCGGTTGCAACGATTTTTGCAGCTTCGGATTGTTGGTTGGCTGCCCAAAACCTGACCTGGAATGGAGCCAACCGAGCTCGATTATGGTGTGTTGAGGGAGTGGTGAGGGGGATACGGGAAGGGTTGGCGGTAGTAGGGAGACCAGATTTTGCATGTTCCATAGCAAATCATTTGGCCTTCCGAGATTGACATTGTAAGCTGACTCGACCTTTCCTCAATGATTGATGCAGTGTCGGAAAGAGTAACCGGCGATCGAGGAGCGGCAGGCAGCAAGAGTAAAGGTCAGGTCGGCGATGACATTGTTGCTTGTGCCTTCCTATTCAAGAAGCCACGCCGGTGCTTGTCCAAAGGCACTACCCTACTCATGGTGAGTCTGCCGGGAGGGCCCGCGATCGTACCTGCCTATCTTATGTGGCTGCGTTGTCGTATTGGATCATGTCGATGCACGAAATGAGGAGTCGCGAGCCGCGCTCTTTCTGGCTGATGACATCGGTTGATAGGCTCTTCACTCGCTTACGTGTCGGCGATTGATATTCGGCAACTGTTTTAAGCAAGGGCGTTCAAAAGGTCGTCGGGCATGGCGAAGGCGAACAATGTCGGCGTAAATTCACGAGGCGTTTCTTACAGCGGAAGCGGCCCTCCGATGCGTACGCGTTGGAGTAGAAAGAGGAGGGGGCCCTGGGGATCACGAAATTCCGCGTGTGATCAAGTGAGAACGGGAGTGTGAGTGGTGTGCCACGCAGTGAATGATGCGAGGGCTCGCCCGGCGTTCTACGGTGCTGTTGCGGCGCAGGGGGAACGACTTCCGCCCCAGGTCCCCGGATATGCGCGCATCCATCGTCATATGTAGGATCTCTCTGCTTTGTGCGCTTACGTTACAACGTGCCGTCGCATCGTCTTCTCTTTTTTCTCGGGCTCCTTCGCTCTGCAACCTCTCCAAGTTGGTAAGCTCGATGCTTGATTGGCTGATTGCTAACATCCTTGGCCTCAACGCCGGCTGGTAAAGGCCTCATCCAATGCCAGGACATCAGATTGGCAGGGGGGTCCATTTTGAGGTTGCTGCCGTCCTAGGGTCAAAGTATGGTTGCCAGAAATAGGTCAAAATGCGTATGCCTTCATTCATTGAAATTTCTCAAGGTGGCTGTTGTGAGTGTCATTCGGTGACTGTTTAAGATCCGAGGCGGCCGTAAAAAGGGTCCTTGGAGCGAGGTGGCTGCAATATGTCGCCGATATAGCCGTAGAAGTCGCCGATTTGAGGACGCCCCAGGGCGTCAACATGACTGTCACGGTGTCCCGGTGCCGTGGTCCAGGAAGTGAGTAGTCTATAGAGGTGCCGAAAGTGGACATAGAGGCAGTACAGCTATGTATCTCTCCGGCTCGCTTTTGTGTCCTGTTGTTGCGAACGATCAATCTACTGACTTCTCTCCGCCCCCGGTTTCCATTCTCCACGAGATCCTTTGACCTGGGTAGCTCCGTTTTCTCTGCTGCGCGCCGTCAGCCATCTCCACCTGATCAAAGTACACCTCTGCCGGCATGTAATTTGTTCGCGCGGTACCGCCACCATGCAATATTCAGGGTACTTATTGAATGTGAGAGAAGCAGCCATCTTTTGTATGGAAATAAAGTTATTGCCACTACAAAAGATCACCGCGCTACTAACCTTTCAAATGCCGGCAGAGGTGCACATCGGAGGGAGAGGTGGCATGTGTACCTCTACCGTGACCCGATATTTGGTGGCTTGCAAGGTGTGTAGAGGTAGGCACCGTAACGTACACTTACATGCGACCGAGTCCCGCTTCAGCCTGCGACGGCGTGCCAAACGCCGCTTTATCTGCCAGAGGCCTGGTCGAGATCTCGGCCGGCCCTTTTTTCCTCCTTGTGTTCTCCTTCTGTGGGTACGCAAAGCAGCCTTGCGGAATCACGATGGGGCCCATCGACTGGTGAAAGATATGTACTGGGCATCGTGTATCTTTCCCCCCCGGTCTGGTCCGCCTCGGGATCCAGTGGTCCAGGGTCCAAAAGCCAAGTTCCCGTTCCGACTAACGAAACGAACTCCTCTGGGCTCCGTTCGTGTAAAATACGTGTACCACGACCCCGTAGCTACACGCCTCATACGTACTGCTGCCCACCGTACACTAATCTAGACCGCATTGTTGGAAGTGGATGGTTGGGCTGATCTACCTACTTTCTGCAGCCATCCGCTCGAGGTAGTACACAGCTTCGTCGTCGTTGTTATTATTGCTGTAGCCGCCGCCCTGGTCCTCCCCATCACCCCCCGTTTCCAGTCATCTTGCTAGCTCTTCTGATTTTTTTTGATGCTGGTACAAAGATACGGTGAATCGAGGATCGCGATTGGTGGTATGCGTGCGCTTTCCATCCGGGTGTGTGGTGTAGTGCGTAGCGGCGCTCTTGTAGCTTTGGCGATCTTTGTCTATGTGATACAGTTCAAGTTGCGTGGGAAACCGAGAAGTTGGTCGAGGGGTTTGGGGGATCGTGTCACGTCGGCTATCTGGTGCACATCGACATGCCCAATGCGACCGCCCGCCCGCCTGTCAGGAAGAGGATGGGCGGAGATGGGGGGTTTAGCGTGGTGCGTTATGTGAATGTGCGATGTCTTGCAGTAGTGGACGGATACCTAGTCTGGACCTGACCAGGGGCGCGTGTCAATTGGAAGCCGGGCACCCGACCTGTCGTCAATGTAGCTGTACATGGACGTTTTACGTTCTGCAAACCAACTGTTTTTAGCGTCTCTTTATAGGGAAGTGCTGGGCCTGCTAATGTCGAATTGCCGACACTGTTTTTCGCTTTTTACACTGCCATCCAACGGGCATGACACGCACACCGACCGACTCGGATGAAATGTCAACAAAGCAAACCTGCCATGTTAAGGTTAAGAACCATGGTTGCGAAAAATTTTTTAAAAAAAGAGATGATCGGGGTCAACGCAACATTGGATGATTGATATATGGGGTTTGATACACTGTGCTAGTCGCCAGGCATGTTCACTCTCTTCTTATCTCGCACCGGTCAAGAATTTACCGCCGTCAAAGGTGTACATGTTAGTTCTTGGTACACACACTACACACCATTCTTCAGCTAGGAGCGTGTTTGTCGGGATAATCAACACCGACCCAACAGACTGGGTCAGCTAAGGCGGCCCTTGTCCGGCCACCCACCCACAACCTAAGCCCCTGAGCCCATGCTGCCCCATCATTGGATCGTGGCATCAGGGGGTGTAGTGTAGGGAACTAAATTCTCTCGTGCTGATCGATCGTGAATAATGCTTTTCTTTTCCCGTTTCACAGAGTTCCCACCGCGCTCACGGGGCAATCGGGAGATCCCCTTCGTTCGCTAGCTGAAAGACCAAGTATGTGCGAGCCCTGTATCGCCGACTTCGAAACGTACTTTTCATAGCAAATATATAGAGAATAATAAATCATCGACGGGGGGTATTGCCTAATAGCGCCAAACCCGCTGATTCGAGCTATGTACAACCTGCTCGGAGGAATGTCATGTCAAAGTAAACCGGCGTTGATGGTGGCCTGGTAATAACTTGGGGTTGAACCCAGGCGAGCTAGCTGTACGTGTTGGTGTTTTTGCTGTCCTGATCCACAGAACTCGGCGTCCAGCTAGGCTTCCACTTTCCTATGTTTGGCCTCAACTCAGTGATACGTTTCCCCAATAGCTCCATCCACCCAACCGCCGTGTCTCCTGTCACCCACCCTACCGAATATGGGACATATATGTCATGGACCACATACTCGTGGGTTTCTAGATGAGACATGCCTTCGATCATGTACAGCCTCCCCCCCGCATCCGTCATAGGTCATCACACAAAGTTCCTCATCCCTTCTCGTCCAAACTGTCCCAACCATACATCAAGCTTGACATGGAGCTAGAGATTCATGGGTCATTCCATCACGACCTCGAAAAGAGAAGCCAAGATAAGACAAGATTTCCCCAGGCATTCTCCGCAATCCGCCTCGCGAGAATTGTAATATGCGCCCACATCATTCGAACCGTAAAATATCCAATGACCTAGTGCAAAAGCAAGAAACCGCCCTATCCCTTGTTTTTTTTTCTTTTGAACGCCGGACCGAGTTGGGGAGAAACATGCCTTGATACGTAAGCCACACCAATTATACACACAACGTCCAACCAACTCCGGGTCTTGCGACCAAAAGCAACTTCCCAACTCCTTGCGCTGGAGCACGAGACACCTGAAAAAGAAAAACCCAACACAGCAGGACAATTGGTGACGCCTGATATCCAGAAGAGATAGCAATGCTTTCCAAGAAGAAAAAGCCATGTCGAGTCAAAATGTTCGTCTTCCAATGACCGGATTGGACAGAACGTGGATCACAAGTCATGATCTTCAGCGGCGCTGTGAATCAGGGGCGACACTGTCGTCCCCAGATGACTCCGTTGGTTCGTAGACGTTCAAGCACTCCGTCAGGACTGTACCCAAGGTTAGCAAAAATATTCCAGTTTTGCAGTGTCTCGGCGGAAGGTGTAACTCACTCTCAATGATTTGTTCCTCCCAGACGCCATATTGATAGTCGACGAGACCATGGCGCTCAATTGAGTCACACAATCTGATAAGCTCCTTCCCCATCTTTTTCAATCCTTCTGCCGAGATTACACTCTGTGAGCGCTGTGGTTGTTGGCCAGATTCCGTCATTTCTTTCTGGCGCTGGAGAATACCCAACCAAGCGTGATTGAAGTCGTTCCACAGCTTGATTCTGTCACCATGTAAACTCTGGTCGTCTGAGGTCAGTCCTATCGATAATTTTAGCGTTAGTATGTCTACCATTGCCTAGACCCGAATACGATGAAAGCGCCTCAGCTTACCTAGGTCTGCCACATGCGACAAGAGCCAGTCCGAGACACGGATGAGCGAGTCACTAGCCGTGGCCAGAACACCGTTCTGTATGTTTTGGAATATCTCCTTCAATGCTGTTTGATAAGACGCGTAAGCGTGATCCAGGGTTCCTCCCGCCGGATAATCGTCCTCCATCCTGACGTCGGAGGTTGAGGTAGCCTGCGCATTCATACCTCCCATACCAGTCATCCCACCAGACGAATAACTTGGCATGCTAGATTGACCATATACCTGTGCGCTGGAAGGTCCTGTTTGCGCCTGCAAAGCAGTTGCTGCCGCCGTGTTTGTTGGCTCGCTGGAGAAATACGGGGCAGTGACATCAGTTGCCATCATTTGCAGTGCGGCCGGTTGCCGTTGAGGGAACTGCTGGCTTGTGTCGTATACAGCGGTGCTCTGTGGCCCGGCGCCTTGGGGTACGTTATACATCAGAGCATTTGGATTGTAGGTGCTAGCGAAGCCTTGAGTTTGTCGTGTGTCAGGCTGGCCATAGTCAGACGGTCCGTGGTGATAACTCATCGCGCCCTGAGGCATGGCGGTCGTGGGAAATCCCGCCGCAGATGGCTCTTGATAATAACCGCTGTAGCCTGCCGAACCGCTCATTCCTCTGGCCGCTCCTGATGGCGAAGATGTAAGAGGTGCAGCCCGGTACCTATCCCCCTGCGCACCAGCAAAAGACCTCCGCTGCTGCGTCGAGTCATGCAGCGACTGGTGGTAGCGCGGGTTGGGCGCGCCATGAATAGGCGGCTCGTTCTGCCTCCTCTGGCCCCTGTTGTCCTCCATCATGCCGAAAGCTCGTGTGGTTCAATCGAGCGCTTTGGACGGCGTGTTCGCCAGGTGTCCAGCTCACAGTAAAGCCGGGTCGTTTTAGGGAAGAGGCGAGGTGGTCGGCGCTTCGGCCACACAATACTCGGCTTCGATAGGGCTTCGACGCCAAAGGTCCAGGTTTGGTTTTCGAGTTGGCTTGTCGAAGCGAACCGAAAATTACCAGGCGCAACAATTTTCGCGATCGCTCGGGGGCTGATAGATAGCAGTCCCGGAGGTGTCGGAGGGATGTAACAGGATCTAAAACCCTCTAACACGAGTTTCTTGTGCTACCGGAGGATCAGCCCGAGGTTGGCCGTGGGGGGCAGTCTCGATAGCAGCGTCTTTTAATCGCGCTACTTTCTTTAAAGGGCCGAGTGAACTTTGCCCAAAGACAAAGGCGGATGCGAAAAAGGCTTGAAAAGAGGATTTCGCTGTTGAATATGGTCTTCGGCGAGTGGCACCTCCCCGCAGGAAAGACTTGAGATTAGCGCTAAGGAGCGCGTGTGAACTCTGCGTACCGAAAGTGGGGATAGCGAATTCGGTCACGGTGAAGAGTTCTTGACGAATAGGCTTGTGAACTGTGCTGGTGAGAAGAGTGGGCAAAGTGGGTGGCTTGTCAGTTGAGCCAGAGATCAACTGGGAAGATCCCAGATGCCTTGGTGTCGAGGCGTTGGCCACACCTCTGTCTGCGATCAAACTGCCGCACCACAATCCTCAAAAGACCGCGTCGAAGGAGCAGGCGGGCTGCAGGGTGATCCCGTACACCTGCCTCTCTGGAGCTGAGACCTTTTCTTCGATGTTAGCCCGGTTACGGTTACAGGTGGTAAAGCAAAACGGACGTTGTGAAGCGGTCGGGCCTGGACCGTGACAGAACGTGCTTCTCGGCCGTCCAAGAAGGATAGGAGCAGGCGGAAGCAGGGCTCTCGTTGACTGTGACAGCGCGCCGAGCGTGGGTTAGGTCTTGCTCGTACGAGACGCTAAGCAGCTTAACCACTGGCGACAGGCGAGACAGCTCGAGCGAGTTTGCGAAGTGGGACTCGATACGAAAAGACCGAGCACCACTTTGTTTTGACAGCTTTGACGGTTGAAGCACGGCACGGCCGGAGCTGTTTTGCGGCCTGGTCGGGTTGAAATTTTCGAACGCAAACTCTTGAGAGACAAAGATGTCTCATGAGACTGCCGGGGTGGTGACAGAAAACTGTGCCAAAGTCAGGAACCCTTGATGTTGGTTGACTGAGGACAGATTGACGCTGACCTGAAGGTGACGGCCGAGATTGATATACTGCCTGGCTACAGTCAAGGCAGAGAAATTTCTTATTAGTCGTGGTGAGTGAGTGAAGAGGAGAAGAAGCAGGAAAGTGATAAAAGCTCCACCTCAATCGAGGGCTTTGATGGTAGGTGGCCGGGCTACGTACCTGGGGGTGTCTGCGCCAGAGGTGGATGTTCGGCTCTTGGCTAAGACATACGGGAAAGAAAGAAACGGAAGTAAGGTAAAATACTGGTAGTGTGATGTCGGGAGACGGCTGCGACCCCAGGTAGGGCCTGGGTAGGGCCCAGCTTTCTCAGGTAGGGCGGGGAGATCTGCAACAACCCCAAAGAGGCTTTAAAGAGGACCCCTTCGCGCCCAGTGCCGGATGACTCTCCGACAGGGGAATCGTGATTGTGGATCTGTGAAGACGGGAGGCTGAACCCCAGGCTGGTGGTACGTGGCGTTCGACGAGCTCGACCGTCTACGAGGAAAAGGGTACGTAGCCCTGAGGCCTGGTCTGCTGGTTTGGAAACGTGACGTCGCGATGGATGTGCTAGGGGTCTCCCACTTGCTGGGGTGCGTTGAGGCCTTGGTGGATGCCCAGCGGTGCCGCTGAACGTAGTCACGTATCATTAGTCGTGAGGGTATTAGCCGTCGAGCTGATTTCTCCGTTTCCAACCATGCTCGACCACACGGCCACTTGGATACCTGATATCAACGCTGGCGATAGCCTTGACGATGACGGCGAAGCCGCGGAGAGGGAGAGTAAAACTCCAACAGAGCCGATTTACACTCCCAACTGACAAGCCCTCAACCGAGGATATTGCCAAAGGGTGATGTTGCTGATACCAAGAGGACGGCGCTGGTAATGTTGCTTGGAGAAAAACCCGATGTTGGACTGTGAGTCGACCGCCGCATTTTCTTCTCAGCTCCTATCTCATTTTCGTGTCATCTCACACATGAGTGTCAAGGTGGTGGCCAAGAAAGTCAATCAAAGCCACTCTATGTTCTGCTTTACACCACCAGCGCTGACTGATTCTATCCAAAATCAACGATGATGGTGGTGGTGTTGAATCTCGGCCTAGGGCAGGTGGGTTGCGGAAGCCCGCTTCCGTTGCTCTCGGTTTCGTTCCTTTTTTTTTTCCTTTTTTTTTTCCTTTACTTTACACCTCCTCGGCTGCCGTTTTCTTTTCTACGACACTTGACGGCTTGGAGCTTTCCTTGACTGTCGGGTATCAATTTGATGAGGCAAGGGGGCTAGCACACCGTTGACGTCGTCCGAAAAAAACTCACCCTGGCCGGATCGTGTTTACCAAGCACCTTGAGGCGGTGTCCTGTCTTGGGAGGGCAGTGGAAGCCGGGCTTGGTAAGGATGTGAAGAATAAAATGACAGATAAAGGTTGAACGTGCAAGGGCCCGGTGGAACCGGTGGGATGAAATGCTGGCCTTGGTGTACCGCCAGAGGTAAGGATGTTGTACGTGGTTGGGCAGGCCGACGAGCCTAGGGGAAGACATTGGAGCTGAGAGAGAGCCGTATCGGGTATGGTACCTTGTAGCGCGAGATGAAGAAAATGGTACATATTGGGGAGGACACCTAAGAAGGCCTAGTACGTAGCCAAGAGACGACTGTCGGTATGTCTTTGGTTGTTCCGGCAAAGGAAACATGAAGTACCAGTTCGAATCAAGACGTAGGTACAATGGTGCAAGTAGAGTCTGGGAGAAGCAAAGGTCGAAGCTTCCATGTCTGAGGTTGGAAAACAAAATTATCACGTCCAGTTGACCGAGTGAGACATTAGGCAGGTTCGTTTGAGGTACATGGCAGGTACGCAACCTATGTCTGTTAAGGTCTGCAATGCGCCTGCCCAACGGGAACCCAAGCTCTGGGTGCCAGTGCCAGATCCGGAACAAGACAGCGTGGAATACTGTTCGAACGGCAGGATCAAGTCCGGTAAGCAGCCAGGTCGATCGCTGATCTCGCTGAACATGGATGCCCTGTGTCCAGTCGTGTCTGGCATAAACGGAGCCAAGTAATCGGCATGCTGGACAACCACTGCATTGCTGTGGTTGCAGTACCAAGCAGAAAATCTGATCCGTCCATACATGGCCCTGCCTAGTGTGCTAGTTAAGGTGTTATGTAAGGTAGGTAGGTAGGGTTGTGGTGCGGAATTGGTGCGAGGCAGCTGTCACTCTGATCGGAATTAATTAGGTAGACGAACCATTTTGTCAGCGAGCTAGGTATTCCAGGCCACTGACAAGCTTCAGGACAAGAAGAGGGATCCGGGAAAGACAGGGAACCTACGCGTTCACTTGTACCTGTAAGGTACTCTGCGACTTGCATGCTGTTCCCTGAAACTTTGGCTACCCGGCCATCCCGTCACGGCTTCCCACCACTGCGTATTGCCATGTAATGATCAAACGAACTGATCACCCTTGAGCGGTTCGAGCCGTTTGGTTCGACCTGATTCGTTCGTCCATGACCATCATCCTGCCAATTGGTTTCTGGTTCGGCGACCTGACCGTGTGGTACCCGTTGTCCGTTATCCGCCGCCGTCGTCGTTGCTGCCGGGTTGTGCCCGGACAGAAAGAGGTACATCCAGGTATTGAGGACCTATCCCCAGGTACACTAGTCATGCGTAGCGTGAACTAACGAACGGACGCCTCTAGCACCATGCATCTCCTGCGTAACGCCTTGCAGGACATGACTGCCATTGCCTGCCTATTGCTCCTGCGGCCAGTAAGGTCGGGCTGGTGGCGCGAGCTCGTGTGCAGGTACGCGGGGGGCCTTGTGCTTCGTCAATGTTCGCTCCCGCAACGCTCCGCCCTCTGTTTGAATCTTGAGACAACCTCATCATGTCCCTTGGTACCTTGTTAGCCATGTTTGGTTCGCCGTCATGCTACAGGTTCCCAGCTGGAACCAGAAATAATGGTTATGTTTCAGTGCCAGCCGCCACTGATCTGAAAAAGCAATTTGTTTTGGGCTGACAAAAATCACGAATCAGAAACAGCACAATGGCTCCGGGTGAAAGGTCGACGCTGTTCAGACCTCATTATTGGCCATCAACCTACTCCAAAGTGAAGAGGGAGGACAAGGCCCAAGGACTTCCGATTCGGCTCCAGCTGGTCGGCAACCGCCCGGCACTCACCGAGGAGGCAGGAGCACAGAAGGAACCAAGGGGCGGAGGCGGCGGCGGCGGCGGTGGCGGCAGTGGTGGTTGTGATGGTGGTAACTGGAAATATGGACCATTATCGACTTCATGGAGTTAACAATGATGGCCATTCTGCCATTCAATGCTCCAGCCCACAGTGCTTCCGAGCCTGACTTCTCCCACCAACAGTCAATCCTGTGGTAACAACCTTCGATCCAGACGGGACTCGCCCAGATCCCGCTCGCTCTGTAGCCACCGACCCCACTGACCGAACGTTTGGATAGGAAAATTTGTTCCATGACGAGCTTTGATGCCAGGCATGCTTACTTGCAGCAGCAACGGCATAGACGGCGGCGTCAACGAAACGGCAGTACAGATGATGGACTACCTCTATGATTTTTTGGTATGGGATGATCCTCCGGCGGCCGGGAAGCTCCACTATGGCGGTCGACAGTGGTAGCTTTGGGTGTGTCTGGGGCACCAGAGAGGGCAGACAGAGAGGCAGGTAGGAAGAGGTACCGGTACCGCGCTTGCTGCAGGCTGGTAGCTTGTACTATTGGTGTATCTGTTTTCGCAAAAGGATTCCTGCGCGTGAGGATGGGGGATCCATGTCGTCGAGTTAAGAGTATCGCGAGCCAGGGGGGGCGTCCTCTCGGCGCCCACTCGCGTCGAAGAATGTCGTCAAACGGAGGCCCAGCTCTGCCGGACTTCTGCGAGGTTGATCCCTGTCAAAACTTGTGGTGGGTTGCGTTCTCGTCGCGTTGCTCTGGAGAAGGCTCCTTCGTTCGACCGCTCCAGAATTTGACCCAAGGGCAAATCAGACGCGGTGCCTGTCGTTTTTCCTTGGGACCGTCCCCTGGGGCCCGTCTGGGACCGCTAGCCGGAAAGCTCGTACCGGTACCTCGATGCTAGCTGAGGTTTGCGTGCTCCATCGAGCTTGCGCACATGGCGGCGGGGTTACGGCGCTGCGCCCATGGATTAGCCGGGCAACCGCACTGTACTGATACCTGTTTCCTCCTTCGTTCAGGTGCGGACCGTGCACTGTACACGCCAAACTTGAAGTCCGTCGTCGTGGTGTCGCGATCAGGTCGATCATCTCTGAAAGATGATTGGCTAAAAGCTCCAAAGCCGAGCGATTTACTCCTATTTTCATTCGATCCTTTCACTTTCTTCCCTGCCTCATCAAGCTCCGTAAGAGATTTCCGTTGCTGCTCTGGCGTCGATGACCTCGAATTTGCAATCAATGACACGGACATTGAGACTTTTTCGAATCTTGCTCTGCAGAGGTCCATCTCCCTGTTTTTCCGTTGCTGGTCGCCGACGCGTACATTCTGCAACAGGCCTGCAATTCAACTTTTCTCTGCTGCGCAATTGGCTTCGTCGTGTCTTGGGTGCATGCGAAGAGATTTAAGGGGTCGGTCAGGTTCGGCCGTTGAGAAACGAAGCTCCGGCGCACAGCTTTGACTTCATGTGGAATCGGATCCATTGGCTGCCCGAGCTTGTTCGTCTACACACCTCTACTATAATTTCCATACCTACCAATAGGTCGGCCTATATCGCCGCCCGAAATCATGTCGACTCCATCGCCGCCGCCGAGTCCTGCCAGAAGCCATCCGATCTGGCAACCCCGGATATCCTCTGTCGGTCGCGATGTTGGGTTTCGCTCCGGCTTCGCTTGATTTGCTATGTTTCCGTTGATCCCGATGTCTTCTTCGCCGTTGCTGTCGGTGGACTCGAAATGCCTAGCTTTTTGCCTCTGTGGATGACAGTGGGCTTAGTTATCTTGCGCTACGGTCACGCGCTCAATGCGGTCGAATTTCCATCACAACGCCAGCTGACTGCTCTCAGCTCTGTCTCGGTCCTAGGTCCTAACTGCCTATACGGCTTGCAGCGTGCGTTGCTGGCATGCCAACAAGCCTGCGTGAATGACAGCCTACACTAATCCTCAAAACACACCCAGGTGCGCAGATCTTGGGTCGCAACTCTTCGGAGAAAGTAAGCGAATCTCAGAATCTCTCTTTTGTGTTGCCAAATTACACGGGGGAAAGGTCCGGTTGGCAACTACTCGACAGCTCAACCGGGCTCTAGAGAATTGAGTTTTGCTGAACACGGATTCGAATTTGGATTTACAGGCATGGCAAAGGAAATACCGTTCCGATTATGCTTATGGTATAAGTTACGGTACGAACGCCATTGCCAATCGAACAGAGCGGCCAAATTCAACCATGAACCGATCAACTTCTCCAATTCCACGACTGTTTGGATATCCGGACAGTTACGCGTACCTGCTACGCCGATGACCTCTACGAGAAGGCATCACCAAATTCCCTCCGTTCCTCTTCACTGAGTCAATTCCTTTGACCATCATGATGTTTCCGCTCACATTAACTAGTTGTGACCTGTCGCAATCGAGCCACTACGTTTCCACTCACAAGACGAATTGTTGGCTAGTAACTAGTTATCAGCTCGAACGATAAATAATCCGTCGATGCAGTAGTGTAGGTCCATCGTCGTGACAGCATCCACTTACGTTTCCTTGGGTCATTACAATGGTCATGCACTCCATTTATCAGCAGTTCAAGCGCTTACACCCGCATAATCTAAAGATATAACACGAGCCCATCGATGAATTGTTTTGTTTCCCCCCTCCCGGGACCGAGGCTAATAAGTCAACTGTCTGACTTGACTGAATCCACGATACATACCCACAAAGTCGCTGCAAAATAGTTGGTCGCACGGGCCACCCCCGGCCTTGAGACCAAGATCGGACATGACTACCGCAAAAACCGCGACCCAGATAAAGCGACTGTGCTCGATTCCATATGGCCTGTGTGGGGCTATACAAATTGCTGGCTCTAATAGCCAAGACCCTAAGCTTGGTATTAGTATCGCGTGTACTTTGCGACCGCAATCACCACTAAGGTCACCACTACATGTTATTGTCTTTACAATGATAATAAGAGTTTAAAACTACCTTTTTTCAAAGCATTGAACTTTCATTTACACGCGGGGGCCTCTCGCCGGCCCCTTATACCCCCGGAACTAACCCTAACGCCTAACCCTAACTACTAACTCTAACTACTAATTTGGGTTGCTGGAGGTGATATATGCCTTGGCCTATATAGGCTGTTTGGAATCGTGTATAGTCGCTTTATCCGGGTCTAAAAACCGAGTCGATTTTGTTACAGGCATTACTGCCATGTTCCTGTATATAAATGGGTGCTGCACTGCAGTAGTGCAGCCAGCTTGCAGCTGTCTGGGTGCAGTACAGCAGTCACGTGCACACGTGCTGTGGTCCGTGTACTGGGTCCATAGCGTGCCCTATATAGTTCTCGTGCGCGCATAGGATTCTCTTCCTATCCCTCGTACAATAATCAAAGTCTTAACTTAGTGCTTACTCGCGCCCCGTAATACTTTATTGTGCCTAACCATTGTATTAACGCGCAACAAGTAATTTCGGATAGACTAAGAGTAGTACGAGACTACCACAGTAACCTAGTCTTTACGAAATCACATTTAGCCGACCAATGCAGTCGCTAGCAATCAATTAAGACGTATTCGGTATTGGTCGATATAAAGCGAGAACTTCGATTAAATATTACAATAATTCCAAAATTGTAAGCGCAATTAACCGGTATTTTTTCATTTATTATCGCCTAGAACTACAATAAGATGTCTGGTCCCGGTAATTAACTACAATCCTAGTAGGATTAAATTAACCTATATAAGGTATTCTTAGTACTATTAAAGGGCTTCAATTAGCTCTAATATATTTATAAAGAGGAAGTAACTAGCCTTTTAGTCCCTAAAGACTTCGCTAAGAAGGCTAAGGACTCTAAGGAGGTTATAAAATTACTTTATTACTTCGATACTAAATTTAAGGATTTCAATAATAAAGTCAACGCTATTATAAAAGTAAAGGACGAACTAGTAGCCGTATCTAAGAAGGAGGCGGAAGGATTCAAGACCCGTATTACTACACTCGAAAATCTCAAAGCCTAATAGGCTATTTAAATCAATTAGTAGTAATAAAAGTACAATAGCGTTACTAAAGAGAATATAGTCCTATAGAAGAACGTCGCTTCCCTATAGTCGGACAACAACTCCCTACGCGCTATCGTTATTTAGAAGGAGCGCAATATCGCTATAGTAGAGTAATAATACACTAACTTACTAATTGCGTTCCAATCCCAAAATAATATATTCGAGGAGATAAATACTAACTATAAGGAAGCCCTCGCCGAGGCCAACCAGGCTAAAATCCTTCGCGAAGAACTCAACTATACTAAATAGAGACTTAGAAACGCCCAAATCGAAGCCCAACTCAATACAACCAAGACAACGGAAGCAACCACCAAGAACCCTAAGTTCTTCGCACACGTAGACGACGGTAACGAATCGGATATATACAATACCGAAGAGGAGGTTCCTAGGGGAGGAGGTTCTAGCCGTACTAATGGTAGCGGTAGGGACGGAGCTACTATTAGTAGTACTAGCGCTAGTAGGTTTAGCGTTAGCGGTATAGGAGGAGCCGGCGAACCTACCGGCTAGAAGCCCGGAATGGGCGGAGGTATTAGTAGTCTTAGAAGTTTTAGCGGAGGATTCGGTCCCGGTAGTCCTAGCGGTCTAAGCGGAGGTAGTAACCCCAAAGGCTTTTTCATAGGCCCGGAAAGATACTACTTTATCCTAACCCCGGCGGTCGACGCTTATATCCGTCGTTGTAACTTAACTAAGGACCCCGAATAATTTATAGGCGAGGAGAGGGATACGTTCAAGCGCTACAATTAATTTATTATTTAATCTACGGCTATTCGTACCCGCTAGGAGGTCGATAATTATAATTTTATAAATAAGAAGACTAAATTCTTATACACTATAGGCTACTTAAGCGGCGAAGCTAGGGTTACTATTACTATAAATATAAGAAAGATTCTAAATAACCCTCACTACTCGGCCGCTTAAGATTAGCCTACGGAATAGGGATTCCTAAATTACTTAGCCTCTCGCTTCTAATAAAGTAATATCGTCGCTATCTTAGAGAAGGCTATAGCTTAATTAAAGTAGGGTATAGGTTCCAACGGTAAATTTACTAATTTTACCGACTTTGAAGCGTAGTTCACTATACTAGCGGACAGGTACAATTATAATATAATTACAAAAATCTATATATTTAAAGACAAAGTTAATAAGGACTTCCGTACTACGATATCTTACTAATATAATACCCCCGGTCGTAATAATTAGGAAGGATGGGTGAAACTATACCGCGGCCTATCAAAGTCTCTAAATAACGCCGCCTTCTGCAACAACGGCGGACAGATTAATAATAGTAGTAATAATAGCAGCAGTAGCGGTAATAGTAATAATAATAAATAGAAGGACCCCGAAGCAATAGAAATCGACCGGATTAAGATAAACGAAATCGATCTAAAGGTCGTCCAAACCCGCTTTGCAACCAGGCAATACATTAAATATAACAAACCTAGCTACCAAGTACGTAAATGCCGCGGCCAGATCAATTACAGCAGCAAACCCAAAGTTACTAATAATAGTTCTAACGCTAATAAAGGCAATAGAACCTAGAGTAACGGATTTAATAAATAGAACGTTAAAACTATAGCGGACACTACGCCTCCCTCGAAGGAGACGGCCGATACGGCGCCCCCTAAAACTAATAATAATATTGCCTAATAGCAAGGAAATAGCGAGCCCTCGGATTAAGATGTATCCGAAGGCCCAAAGGGGACTAAAGAAGTAGGAAAGAGGGAAGTACGAATAGTATTATCGAGAATATAAATATTTAGTAAGCTCTTACTTACTAAAAAGGCGAACCTTTATCTATAAAAAGTTTAAATATCTATAAATAAAATACTACCCTCTTATCTACGTACCTTTAGTATCCCTAGCGCAATAGTAAAATTAACTGCGTATTATTAGTCGACTCCGGCTATATAGGGAAGGCCTTTATCGATAAGACTTTCGCCGAGAAGGCGTACTTTAAAATGTATAAACTTAATAAGGTAAAACCCCTTTATTTAGTAGACGGCAGTTTTAAAGAATAGGTTATATACTACGTAGAAATAACTATACGAATCGGTTGCTATAAAGAAATAATTAAACTCTTTATTATTAATTTAGTATAAGAGTATCCTATTATCCTAGGCTAGCTATAATTATAATTATACAACCCGGATATTAATTAGGTAATTAATAAAATTATATAGAATAAAGGATGTATTAGGAAATGTATTAACGCATCCGATATCGTTAGGACGATAGTAATGCTAATATCTCCAATTCTAGAACCAATAGTAAATCCGCTATTAAAAGGGGAACTAGCAACGGACTTATCCCTAAATAAAGAAAGAAGGGTAACTAAAGCATTAAAGTGCCGAGCAATCGCTAATTCTAAGAAGCCTTAGGTAGTAGAATAGATACTAACCAATTGGGCGTTAATATACCCTACGGAAATATTAAAAGGAAAGTAAATGTTAATAATAGAAGTACTAGTATAGCCAACGGTAGCTAGAGAATTCGAGGAACCTTTTAGACTTAAAAGGAAACCTAATAAAATTAGGGCAATAGTAAAGGTTAAGGGAGGCCGCAAAATTTAAAATATAACGAGGCCGGAACGGATCCGATACGTTTATTTCTACCAATTTGAACCGGTAAACCTAGAAATAAACCCGCTTAACCTTAAAGACTTTAAACTAATTAATACCGAAGCCTTTACAATAATTACTAAAATAAGAGGAATATATATTAATTTAATAACGTAGGTAGGACTTAAAGAACTCTAGAAGGAAAGGCCGTATATCTCTATACCGGCTCTATTAGAGGAAGCTTAAAAAAATATTATAATTAATAAAAGTAAACCTTATAAAAAGTATTTCGACGACCCTAAGGTCTATAAGATAATTAATATCTATAAAATAGAAGTAGCAGGGGAATAAATCTCCAATACGTCCCTAAAACCGGGAGAAACTACCCGAACATTCGTAAATTATATTTATAACCTAGGAAAGAAAGTAGGACCAACACTACTAATAGAAATTGACTATATTTACAGCATTATAGAGGAAGACGTATAGAAATTTATAGAGAAGTCTACCAGGCCGAAGTATACCCCCAATAAAATTAAGGAACGCTTCCCAAATAAATATAAAAACTTATTTAAGGTTACAAACCCTATAGACGCCGAAATACTATTAGAATACTATTCTTATAATTATAAAATCGAATTAATACTAGGCAACGAATTACCCTACTCTAGAGTAAGGCCTATATTACTATAAGAATTTAAAGTTATTAAGCAATAGCTCAACGACAATCTCGCAAAAGGATTTATCCGACCTTCTACCTCCGATATTATATTACCTATACTACTTATACGTAAACCGGACGGGGGCGTAAGAATTTGTATCGACTATAGGGGGATTAATAATATTTTATTAAAGAACCGATACCCCCTACTATTAATTAAAAAAATATTAGACGCTATTTATAAAGCGAAGTAATTTACAAAGGTAAATATCATCGCAGCATTCAACAGACTACGCATAACAGAAGGCTACGAATAGCTAACAGCTTTTATTACAAAATTCGGGCTGTACAAGTCGTTAGTATATCCCTTCGGGTTATTAAAGGCGCCAACGTCTTTCTAAAACTTTATTAATAATATATTATATAATATTTTAAATATCTACGCTACAACTTATTTAAATAATGTCTTAATCTTCTCCGAAACGTATAAGGAGTACGTAAAATACATTCGGGAAGTACTCCAATACCTAATTAACGCCAGACTTCAAATTGATATTAATAAGTACGAATTCTACATATAACGAACGAAATATTTGGGCCTAATCATTACCCCGGGAGGCATTAAGATAGATCTAAATAAAGTAGAAGCTATTACCCGTTGGGAAGCGCCAACGTCTAAACGACAATTATAATAGTTTTTAGGCTTTATAAATTTTTATTGTCGATTTATAGCCTAATTCTCCTTAATAGCTAAGCTACTCTATAAATTAATGAAGAAGGGCGCAAACTAACAATAGGAAGCTAGGTATAAAGTAGCGTTTATATTACTAAAGGAGGTATTTATAATAGCCCTAGTACTAAAGATTTATAACTAGGAAAAACTAATAGTAGTAGAAATTAACGCTTCTAACTAGTCGTTTAGCGGGACCTTATTATAAATATATAATAATAATTAACTTTATCCAATCGCTTACTTTTTAATTAAATATCTAACCGCTAAGTATAATTACGATATTTATAATAAAGAACTGCTTATAATCGTAAAGGTACTAGAAGAATAGAGGCCAAAGTTAGAAGGAACTATACAACCGTTTAAAATTATTACGGACTATAAGAATTTAAAGACTTTTAGTACTACAAAAAAGCTTATACCTAAGTATATACATTAGTCGGAATTCCTATTACAATTTAATTTTATAATTAAATATAGACCGGACTCGATCAATGTACAACCAAACGCTCTAAGTAAGAAGCCTAAATACGTCCCTAAGGACGCTTCTAATAGTAAATTGTAAGTAAGAGAAAAACTGCTAATCGACCTAAACCGCTTTAATAAATCCTTTAACTCCGAAGAAGAAGGGATCTATATTGATATTATATTAAATACTAGGGAGCCCTTAATAATTTATACGCTTAAGGGCGAGGGCGAAGGAGATAAAGTAATTTATATTAATAATTTAATATTGAAGTCTTATAATAATTCTATAATAATGGCCGAGATTATAACGGTAATTAAGGAGGGTAAGTAATAGCCTAAGCATTTCAAAAAAGTCTTACGTATTCCCTTCGCAAAATACTACCTCATTAACGGTAGAACAATATTTAAGGATAGGGTAATAATACCGCCCGACAATAATAAAACCTAACTAGAATTAATTTATAGAACCTATACTTTAGTATTAAACGGTCACCTAAGGAGGGATAAGATATTTAACCTAATAAACTATACGTATTAATAGCTAGGCTTAATTATAATAATTAATACTTATTATAAGGGCTACCTTTCGTACTTAAAGACTAAACCTTCCCGAATAGCGCCCGCGGGTTTCTTAAAGCCGTTACCGTTGCTTTATATACTATAGTAGAATATTTTAATAAATTATATAACGCTACTACCCAGGTTAATAAGAAATAGAAAAGGGGTAGCCTACTAGTACGTCGCTATAATAGTAGATAAATTAATAAAAATAAGGTATTTCATCCTTTACGAAGGTCTATTAACCGAGGAGCTAATAGAAAAGTTCATCGACCGTATCTATACTTTATACAATCTACCGGATACTATTATATCGGATAGGGGAGTATAATTCGTATTTGTATTCTAATAATAATTATTAAACAGACTAGGCATTAAACTAAAGCTATCTATACTATACTACAAGGAGACGAACGGCCAAATAGAGAGGATTAATATAGAGATAGAGCAATATTTTCAAACCTTCGTTAATTAGGCCTAAAACGACTAAGTAGATTAATTAACGTTAGCCGAATTCTAAAGCAATAATTTCCAGTCGGTAATTATAAGAGTATCGCCATTCTTTACTAACTATAGATTTTATCCTCGGATAGGTACTAAACCCTCGAAACTACCTCTACCAAATATATTACCAAAATAAAGGTAATAGATATTTAAGGCCAACAAAATCGTAGAGCGTTTTAAGACAATTTAGGACAAACTAATTGCATTATTAAAGTAAATTTAAGACTAATATAAAGCGGCGGCCAATATAAGACGAATAAACGCCCCTAAGTATAAATTAGGCGATATAGTTATACTTAATATAGAGAACTATACTATAGGTCGGCCGGTAGTAAAACTATTACCAAGATTTGAGGGTCCTTTCCGTATAATGAGAGTAGACTCCCACTCGTTGGAGCTGTCCCTACCGACAAATATGAAGGTTACCCATATAGTCAACGTCTCGAGAATTAAGCCTTATATAGAAGGCCTACTAGGGTAGTCCGATTTAATTATAAATATTAAAGCTAATAAGGGGATAATTGTTACTAGGACCGATAACTTTATCGAGGAACGACGTTAGGAATTCGAAACCTTATTAGACTACCAGAAGGTAGGGAGCAACTAGTATTATTAAATATAATAGATTTATTACCCCCCTAATTAGTAACCGGCAGTAAATTTGGAAGGTTGTAACGAATTAGTTTAGGAGTTTTATAATACTCGCCCTAAACTAAGCCCTCCTCACCTAATTTTCAAGAAAGGATTCAAAGTATAGTAGAAAGTAAAGAAGTCCCCATCCGAGAACCCCCAGGTGTCCCCCGACAATGCACTGGCGCCGCTAGGGCGACTACTGCCGGAGCCGACCTTGAACCAACCGGTACGGCGGAATATAAGACTAAATAGTAAATAATAAAAATTAAAAGACTAGGGTGGCAGAAGCTCCAAAAAAAAAAAAAAGGAGTTTAGCTCGACTTATTCCGCGCACCCTAGTCGAATGCCTTATAGTATACCCTTTTGTAGAGCAACCGTTAATAGTACCGAAAAATAGTACGTCTTACGGCGGTCTTACATCTCCTATTCCCTAGAATGGCCCCACATAGCAATACTAACCACGTAGCAACACTAAGATTTGAAGATGAGAGGAATCTGAGAGTCTTTACGGATTAGTAGTATAATAATTGAGCGTTTAAAGAAAAAATAAGTTATAAGTAGGGAGTTGAACGCGCAAATTCTCTAATACTTACACTAATAGCGGCTACAGGCGTCCTACGCAAACCGCTATACTACGGGCGTCCCTATAGCACCCCCGGTAGGGTTAATAATAGTAAAAGTCGTTAAGGTTCTCTATATATATTAATTAGACTAGTTTCTAGCTTACAAATAGATTATTGAGGGTAATAATAGCTCTTACGGGAAAAGGGTCGGATTTGGCAATGTTTTAGCTAGTATTCTACCCCTAAACGGGAGTTAAAACACTGGCGGGTACTAAACAACTTCCTATCTTAGCAAAAGTTTTGCCGGCACCTAATTGGACGCAGCTACGGGAAGGTCGGGAAGGCCTACTTTATTAATAATAACGGATTTCTTCGAAGGGAGCTTCGTTTTGGAGGAGGGTAGTGTTACAGGCATTACTACCATATTCCTGTATATAGATAGGTGCTACACTATAGTAATACAGCTAGCTTGCAGCTATCTAGGTACAGTACAGTAGTCACGTGCACACGTGCTGTGGTCCGTATACTGGGTCCACAGCGTGCCCTACATAGTTCTCGTGCGCGCATAGGATTCTCTTCCTGTCCCTCGCACAATAATTAAAGTCTTAGCTTAGTGCTTACTCGCGCCCCGTAACAGATTTGGATCGACCTAGATAAAGCGACTGTGCTCGATTCTATATAGCCTGTGTGGGGCTATATAAATTGCTGGCTCTAACAGCTAAGACCCTAAGTTTGGTATTAGCATTGCGTGTACTTCGCGACCGCAATTACTACTAAGGTTACTACCATATGTTATTGTCTTTATAATGATAATAAGAGCTCAAAACCACCTTTTTTCAAAGTATTGAACTTTTATTTATACGCGGGGGCCTCTCGCCGGCCCCCTACACCCCCGGAACTAACCCTAACGCCTAACCCTAACTACTAACCCTAACTACTAATTTGGGTTGCTGGAGGTGACATGTGCCTTGGCCCACACAGGCTGTTTGGAATCGCGCACAGTCGCTTTATCCGGGTCTATTTGGATACCCTTAGGGGGGAGGCTAAGCTTCTTACAGTTAAGCTGGCGCCCAACTGCAAGCCATCTGCAAGCCCGCTGTAACCTCTGGACGCTTAGAGTGGGTATGTGAACGTGGCCACACCTGGCACAAGGTGTGTACAGGGGGCTGCCAGCTGTAGGGCGCTCCCTCACGAACCTAGATCGGGTATGGTGGCCTGCCGAGCCCGCTAAGGGGGGAGCTAAGGGGTATCCAAATCGAAAGAAAAATAGCGGTAGTGTAGTTTAAGTTACTAAATGGATACCCCAACTCCCCAGTCTCTCATGTCATGGTGCTAGTTACTCTCGAGCATCAAGAGCATCAAACGTCAAATCCAAATTCAAAACCCAGCTGCATCCCGAATATGGGAGATTGATAGCGAACGCGCTCACAGGACTGGACTTGATCCTACAGGACAGCGGCCATTCGCATGACGGATCACGAAACAACCCTCATTTCCTCCGTTGCCCAAGCCTTTGGTTACGCGTTTAAACTCCTAAAAGCCTTTTGGCCCTCTAAAACAGTATCACGAATGACTCCAGCGATTCATAATTTCTTCGCACTTTTCATCCTTTACCTTGCGGCGTAGCGGGGTCACTAAAGACTTGGTGTGTGTAAGTTACGTCTTTGTGTAGGTAGCGTAGATTCATCAGTCTACATAATGGGGTGATCAGGATTGCTGTTGAGCATGTCATCAAAACGGACAAAATTGCGATCCTGACTTTTGCATATATAAGGAGAAACAAAAACTCTTGGATTGTATGCTCAATGACAGTTAGACAAGAAACAAATTGTCCACTTAAAAATGTCATTGGAAAAGATAAAACCCCTAATATGTCACATTCAACTTCGAAACAGCTTCTAGAAGCATGTTTGTCCTTGACAGCAACCCAATAGATGACGACAGCCAAGTGTGTGTGTGTCTGTGGACCGGTTGTTGACGACTTCATCCTCAACCTCTCCCGTCATATTGCAGAAATATTGTGCAGCTTCCATAAAACCATCGTTATGTATCGACACCATCAAGTAGCGATTTCAGACGAAACGGGACCACATAAGACTCATCAGCTGCCAGAAGTCTCCCAATGCGTTCATCTGGCATCAATCATATCCACAAATTGGGCTATTTTGCCATAATAATCCAGGTCAACGGGAGCATACCCTCGACCAGCTCATACTAGGCCGCTTATATATGAACGTGGACGTGAGCACTGGTATGGACCTCTGACTACATGTTGCGACCTCATTGCGGGCCAGGAAGAACGAGAATTGTGGGACTTGGGACAATAATAAAGCATGCCATGGTTATCAAACACCATCTTATAGAATCCTTACAGTCCCCAGGGCCCTCGGGCGAGGATGCTTTACACGGAGTGCACTCTGCCGCCACCGGACCGGAATCTGAAGTTCAGAAAACGTGGTTCTGACAGCGCGGCTAACCCACGTGTGCCTTGCAGTGCGTATCGTTCCCACCTAATCTGTGAGATGGGAGTTGTTCGGCATACCTCTTACACATTGGATGTAACCCCCCGGATGGTTCATGACTTGTAGTCGCACGAATCAGTCAACCCATCACAAACAAAACCCATGTCAAAGTTGCAGTGATGCCGGTCGAAGAGGCCGGGCGTCGAATCGGTTTGCATACCTTTTTTTTTCCATAGCAAAAGAACCATTGTAACCCCCTGGCACACACATAAATTGTATTATACACACACAACAAGGTCGTGCCGGCCCCCCTGACACGGTTTGTTGAACCCTTCCTGTACAAGTACACGCGTGCTTGCCTGAGATCGACCTGTGCTGAACTTGGTATGTAGGCCCAGGCGAGGCCCCAAGCGAGACGGACACTCACATGCATATCCACATACAGAGTACGCACATGAGAGAAAATGCTTCCCAGAAAGAAAGGAGCTGTGATGCTGCGCTGGTGGGGAAAAAAGCATCGCTCCATTTGACTGGTCGTTCGTGCATAAACCGAAACTGAGGCAGCATATCCACAATGCTCCCAAAAAAACGAAACCCATCCAATGATACCACAAACTGTAGCAGGAGGACGATTATCTCTTGACCCAGGTAGGCATCTTTCTGGCCTTGACATGGCCGTGCTTCTTTCTTTCGACCTTCCTCGGGTCGCGTGTGACACATCCGGCTACAATAAGAGAAAGAGGGACTCGTTAGCAAAGGTGCATCATCCCTACCTACCATACCGCGAAAGCCCGTATGGCGAGGCACAATCATAGAAAGCCAAGACGTGTGTGATGTAGTGCGAAGCTTACCCCTTCTTAATGCCGGCTTCAAAGCAGGCTCGTGAGCCAGCAAGGCCTTTGCGATAGCCAGCGTGATGGCCTCCGCCTGACCCGTGGTACCACCACCCTCCACCTTGACCCAGACGTTGTACTTGTCGATGCGATTTGTTGCGCGCAAAGCCCAAACAGCGCTCTCACGATCGTGAACCCGCCCAAAGTACTCGGCCAAGGTCTTGCCGTTGACCAGAACCTCGCCGGTACCCTCCACCACGAAGGCCCGAGCACTCGAGGCCTTTCTCTTGCCGACTCCACAAGCACGGCCAAACTGGTCGATCGGGATCGGCTTGGCGACATTTGTAAAGGGCTGCACGTTGCGCCTGAAGCTGTCGAGCACATCCTTGATCTCTTGTGGCTTAAGGTCGGGGTGGATCGAGTTGAGCCGTTTGACGAGAGCCAGACACCTTGCGAACTCGGATGCCTTGACCTGCTCGCCGAGCTCTTTCCTGATATCTTCGAGCGTCTTCCAGGCCACGCGCTCGACGGCGGTCGCGGGGATGACAGGAAGGTCCTCGTACTCCTCCATGAGCTTTTCTAGGGAAAGGTAGTTGTCGTAGAACCGGGGCGTCCGGGTGAAGTACGAGGGCGACACGGGGACGGCACGGGCATAGGGATGGAGTTTGAAGTTGTCTATGCTGAGCGCAGGGGCGGCGATGAATTGGCCATCTACATTCGGGTTCTGGTCGTGGGTGTGGGTGGACAGGGACCTCGAGCTGATGCGCAAAGCGCCGAATTGCTGGTCAAGCGACTGCCATTGCGCCGACTTGGAACAGCCCTGGCGGGAGCTCCGAAGAGCATTGGTAATGCTGTGTCTAAGAGATGCCATCATTCATAAGCGGCTGTTCACCTCTCGTACATTATCGGGCCCCGAGGGCTACTGGATCGGGAGAGGAGTGGGATCGGGGTCGAGGTGCGGTCGGCTCGCCGATGGGTATCTTTGGGGCTGTCGGGGGCGAGGGCAGGTCCAGCGCGGGCAATGGTCAATCAGGTCCGGACTCCGGGTCCCGTCTGCGCGTCGTGGGCCGTCCCGCGGCGGAACAATTCGCAAGAGGATTTTTCCACCCGGCAAGCGGAAAATGGGAGCTCGGACCACCCACACATGCTTCCCACTCGAGCACCGCACTCACCTCGCCTGGGCTCCCGTCACCTGGGCTACCTTCCCCTCCACGCACCCGGCCCCGACAGGGGGACCATCCCGGCCGGCAGGCAGATAAGACGAGACGCCCGGCAATCAAGCGGCACCATTTTCCCTGGGCTGGAAGCCTGGCAGCCAAC
Source organism: Neurospora intermedia (assembly GCA_037102815.1). NCBI lineage: Eukaryota > Fungi > Ascomycota > Sordariomycetes > Sordariales > Sordariaceae > Neurospora > Neurospora intermedia. Next base: position 2,867,464 of record BTPP01000001.1, on the reverse strand, counting down.
AAGGCATGGCACGAGGGAACTGAAAGCACAGACAGCGGAACTGTGAATCACTGGCCGAAAGCAGACCATCTCAATGGAATCCCATCTGGGGGGGCAGCCTTCCACAGCCGCCAACGGGCCGGCGGGCGGTTAAGGTACTGACTGAGCTCTCTCACGCATTCTGTCGAGTTCCAGCGCTGCGAGGTTCTGATGTGAGGGGAAGCAACCCAGCTGCCAGAACGGGATGCAGGCTCAGCAGCCAGGCAATTTCCCCGCCACTGCCGTGTGGCCGCACGCATGCCCCACCACAGATAAAATTTCCTCTGTGTCTTCCCATCCACATCATCCATCGCACAGATCCCTTTTTATTTGCTTCCCCGTCACCCCTCTTCTTCCCAAACCCATCTTTCCTCATCATTGATCAAATTATCAAAGATGGCCTTCGGAAAGCTTTACACCTACGAGGTAAGATGAGCAGAATTCACAGATTGCGGCGCTCGTCTTGACACGGCGGGCGCCTGCGGACGAGCGCCGACATTCTAACAGATTCTGCTCACTAGGCGAACCCCCGCTCCACGGCCATCTTGGCTGTCGCGAAGGCCAACAACCTCGACCTCGAGGTTATCAAGGTCGACCTTGAGGCTGCCATCGAGGAGTACAAGAAGGTCAACCCCCTCGGCAAGGTCCCCACCTTCGTCGGTGCCGACGGCTACACTCTCTTCGAGTGCATCGCCATCGCCATCTATGGTACGTTGACAGAATATGTTGGGCGTCAAGCAAGACTGCCCTGCCCCGCACTTTGAAACACGCATCAACTCTGCGCCAGATATCCTCTGATGTGCTAGCGCACAACCCCTTGCCCCTTCGACCTGATGACCGAGACATTTTTCAAACAGTTATCCCTATCTGAAATACGGTGTTGACTTGGTTCTAACTTCTGATTGTCGAACTCACTCTTTGTCCTCTTGCAATTGCCACGTATCTTGATGGACAGTCATGGCTAACGGACAACAGTCGCTTCCCAGAACGAGAAGACCACTCTCCTCGGCAAGACCAAGCAGGAGTAAGTTTTATGATCGAGCATCCAAACCTGTGCAATCAAGTTGCTAACGCGTGGTTCAGCTATGCCTCCATCCTGAAGTGGCTCTCTTTCTTCAACACCGAGGTCCTTCCTCCTCTTGCTGCCTGGTACCGCCCTCTCCTCGGCAAGGCTCCCTACAACAAGAAGGCTGTTGAGGACGCTCAGGCTACTGCCCTCAAGGCCATCTCTGTCGCCGAGGCCCACCTCAAGAACAACACCTTCCTTGTTGGCGAGCGCATCACCCTTGCCGATCTCTTCGCCACTGGCATCATTGCCCGCGGCTTCGAGTTCTTCTTCGACAAGGCCTGGCGCGAGCAGTACCCCAACGTCACCCGTTGGTACACCACTGTCTACAACCAGCCCATCTACTCGGCCGTTGCTCCTCCCTTCGCTCTCCTTGATACCCCCAAGTTGACCAACGTCGCCCCCAAGAAGGCTGAGGCCCCCAAGCCCGCCGCCCCTAAGCCCGCTGCTGCTCCCGCCGCTGCCGCTGAGGAGCCCGCTGAGGCCCCCAAGCCCAAGCACCCCCTTGAGGCCCTTCCCCGTGCCTCTTTCCCCCTCGACGAGTGGAAGCGCCAGTACTCCAACGTTGACACCCCCGAGGCCCTCAAGTGGTTCTGGGAGAACGTTCCCTTCACTGAGTACTCCATCTGGAAGGTCAACTACAAGTACAACGATGAGCTCACCCTCACCTTCATGTCCAACAACTTGATTGGTGGCTTCAACAACCGTCTTGAGGCTTCTCGCAAGTACCTCTTCGGCTGCGCCTCCGTCTACGGCACCAACAACGACTCCGTCATTCAGGGTGCCTTCGTCATCCGTGGCGATGACTGGAAGCCCGTCTTCGACGTCGCTCCCGACTATGAGAGCTACGAGTTCACCAAGCTTGACCCCCAGAACCCTGAGGATCGCGCTTTCGTCGAGGCTGAGTGGTCCTGGGACAAGCCCGCCCTTGTCAACGGCAAGGAGTACCCCCACGCCTCCGGCAAGGTCTTCAAATAAACGATACCACGAACAAATTAATTTAAGGAAGGAGGTTATACCAACAGGAGTTTACTAGACTACGGGATTTTATGATGACTTGATGAACAAATATTGATGGGTTTCAAAGGACAAGCCGTTTCTGCCCCTTTTTCTCATGAGCTCATGTGTATCGCTCGCTGATGGATAGTCGTCGCCGATGAATGAGTCTTCAGTAGATGCTAGTAACCTGTCGAAATCTCCGATAAAAGTTGTTTTCATGGCCAATTGCTATTCCTTTCCTGTAAATGCACATTCAACTGTGGTGAATTATGCATGTTTCTTGAAAGTTATCCTCATTCCAAAGTCGTGTTCGCTGTAACCAGTCTAGTCTACCGGGTATGATCATGTCCAACCGAGAACTCCCATCTCATGATTCCCTATGCTCTATCCTGAACATTTTTATTGAGCCGCAGCTGGAGTAGAAGCGAGAGCAACGCCCTCGTCTCCAGTTACAGCCCCGCTGCTATCCTCGCTGATGTTGAATGGTTTCACCCGGATATAAGTGCTGATGTCCGCCTGGTGGGCTAGAACGTCAAGATATTCACGCACCATCGGGAGCACCTCCGGCTTCTCATTCAAATCTCCCACAAATTCCGGCAGCGTAATGCAGTTATACGGCTCGCTCCTCGCCTTCTCCGCACTGTCGTCAATCAACACCGTATTGCCCTGATTCCACGGCTCTCCCTCCGGGTTTGACGCCGCCACCGTCGGATCCTGCCATAGCATCGTCAACCGCTTGTAGCATTGCACGCGCGTGTTAAAGTCCGCCTGCGTCAACCCGAACTTGTCCCGTGCCCAGATCGCCACCACTTTGCCCAACTGCTCCTCCGTCAACAGCTGTTGACACATCATCTCCACGTTCTGCGGCCGGGCGCTGGACCAGATCACCACCTTGAACGTGTCGATGCAATATTTCAAAAAGTCCCTGGCAAAGGGCCGCTCGACGAATTTGGAGGGCCGCTTGCGGCTGGGCCGGTGCAAGAGCGTGCCGTTCAGGTCGATCACCACCAGAACCGGACGCGGCTGGGGGACCTCGCGAGCGAGGAAGGAGGCTCGTATCTTGTAGGCATGGCTGGGCTCGGGGACGCCGCCGGAGGCGCGCGAGGGGGGCACGATGGGGTCCCTGGCTTCTCGCGGGGTGCCTCCTTGCGGTTGCGGGATGAAAGAGGATGATGCGGGCATCATGGTGGTGGTGGTGCGTTGGGCTTGGGCTTGGGCTAAGGCTTCGCGGGCGGCTGCTTCACGGGCTTTGGCCTTCTTGTTGAGCTTGGGGGGATGAGAGGGCCTGGAGGTGGGCGGTATTTGCTGTTGCTGGGTATGGTCACGGTGATTGTTATTGTTGTTGTTGTTGTACTGTCCTCGTCTTCCTCCTCGTGAGTAAGGTCCAGGACTCCTGGGGCGATAAAAGTCTGGGTGTGTGTTGTTGGCGTAGGTGTTGTTGTTATTGCTATTGCTGTATTGTCTTCCTCGTGAGTAGGGTCCGGGACTCCTGGAGCGATAGTAATCAGTGGGCTGAGAGACTTGGGGCCTGTTGTTGGTGTTGGTGTTGGTGTGGTAACTTCGTGTTCCTGATCCCGAGTAGAACGGTGGTAGAGGTTGTTGCCAATGCGGTATGGTCATTCCTGGGGCGAAGGCGTTGAAATGAGTAGGAGGGACGAAGCCATAGCCCATATTTGGGGGCGGCGCATATCCCATGCCATATTGCTCTTGCTGGGGATAGTGCTGTTGGTTTTGATATTGGTATTGTTGTTGTTGTTGTTGTTGTTGTTGTTGTTGTTGTTGTTGTTGCTGCTGCTGAACAAACTCCCCCTGCCATATTGGCGGGTAACCCGGCTGGTAGCCGAAGTGATTGGGATCCATTTGGTCCACCGTTTGCCGTGTTTGTGCCTTGAGATCGCCTTGAGGCTGTTGCTGTTGCTGTTGCTGTTGCTGTTGTGGTTTGTCCTGTTGCTGACCTAGCCTTTGACACCTCCTTTGCTCCTGCTTTTCGTCCCCGGTTTTTCTGTCCCTTTGAACCTTTCCAGCGAAATCCACCCTGTCCTGTTCTCCAGCCGCCTGGTGAGATGGTTCTGAGGGGCCTGGCGATGTCTCGTTTGATTGAGCGGTTCCCTTCTCAGCCAGGTGTTGTACGCCAAACGCAGAGCACAGTTTACCCGCCTCAAAACTGTCTTCAGCCGTATGAATGCACCTCGTCAAAGGTTGGCTGGACAAGAAGGGTTTGGTTGCGTTGAGATGATTATTGCGAGGCAAGTAAGGCAATAATGGTGTAGTTGGCAATAGTTGCCAGTCCTTTGTGAGACGAAAGCGACCTGGTGTGTTGAATATTCGTAATTTGTTCATCATCATCCTTGAGATGAAAAGACGAGGCCGGTGCAAAAGGTGCCGCTACGGACCACTTGGCTCCAAGGTGCTTGGAGTCGACCCGGCTCGCAATCAGCTGTAGGCCACAGCTGTTGAGGAAGATGTGCGGTAATAGATATCCAATAAGCCGTGTTCCTCGACCTCCAAACCACTCAGTGAGATGTTGCACTTTTCTAAAGCAGTGATGTTGTACGCCTGTTTGCGACCTCTGTGCTTTTCAGGGGACGGGCCAAAAATCTGTTATAGTTCTAGCCAATCATGGATTGAGAAAATCCATAAAAGCGGGGCAATGCAGCTTCACTCGCAGGCGGCAGAACTTTCAACGCCAATTCGACAACTAACTACACATCGATATCCATGTGACTTCATTCATCATACCTTTTGTTCACCCGCTGCTGTTCGTTCCCTCGTGAAAGGGAAACCATCTCAAATCAAACGCACAACGAAGTTGTCACCGTTACCAGAGACAGGATAGAACTCATAAAGGACGAAATCTTGGACCCGAAAAAGAGCAAGAAATGCCTGCGCTTAAGCGAAAAGCTCCCCCTACGCTGGGTGCTAAGCTCCAGAGACGTGTTCGCCCGAGATTTGAAGCCGAGCCCGATTCGGATGTGGAGGGGAGCTCAGATGAGGCCCCTAGTGAGGAAGAAGGCGGCGGCTTTCACACAGGCAGCGACACCGAGGAGGAGGAGGATGAAGAGATTGAGGAGGGCAGTGAACCAGGCAGTGACGATGTAAGGGAATCTTTGATTTTTTTTTTCTTTTCTTCAAAACAGAAAAAAAAAAAAAAAAAAACAATACTATCATGTCAAAACTACGACTAATGCCCAACAACAGGATTCCGACGCACCCTCAGAGCACGGCGGCACCGGCATCGATGCCGCGCAGCTCTCATTCGGTGCTCTCGCCCGAGCCCAAGCCTCTCTCGGCGCACTGAAGAAAAAGAAGAAGAAGAAGGGCGGCGACGAGGACGCCTCCGATGACGATGAAGAGAAAGAAGAGCCCAACTGGAAGACCGAGATCGAAAAGGGCATGAAGGCCAAAGTCGAGAAGCACCATCGCACCAACAAGCACGCGCCCGTCGAGATGACCTCCAAAAAGCCCGTCTCTCGGCGTCGCGACTTTCTCGCCAACGAGCCCGCCAAGCCCAAATCACGGGACCCACGGTTCGCGCCCCCCGGCATCGGCGGTAGCTCCGGTAAAAGCGTAGTAGACGAGATCAAGGCGCGCAAAGCCTACTCGTTCCTGGACGATTACCAGGAGGACGAGATGAAGCAGCTGCGGATGGCGATCAAGAAGACGAAAGATGCCAACGAAAAGGAGGAGCTGCAGCGGGCGCTCCTGTCGATGGAGAGCAAGAAGAAGGCGCGCGCCCGCAAGGATAAGGAGCGCGAGCTGTTGTCGGAGCACAAGAAGAAGGAGAAGGAGCTCATCAAGCAGGGTAAGACGCCCTTCTACTTGAAGAAGTCGGAGCAGAAGAAGCAGCTACTTGTGGAGCAGTTCGCGAGCATGAAGAAGAGCCAGGTCGATAAGGCGATTGAGCGCAAGAGGAAGAAGATTGCAGGCAAGGAGAAGAAGGCGTTGCCGTTGGCGAGACGGACGGCTGAGGATAGGTAAAGAAAAAGGAAGGGTGGATTATTGCTTGCTTAAAACACTGGGAGTATACTATAAATGGCTGCATTGGAGATATACCTAGGTGTCATGGACTGATATATGAAGAAGGCGCGCAAAAGGTTGGGATTGTAATATTCACATCTATTGTACAAATCACCCTACAAGTGATGGCTATGCTTTTTCAAGTGATCTTACTCGGTACACTGGATTCCCTATAACAGAGAACTTTTGGTCGGGATGTACAGGAAAGAAGAAAGAATCACTTGCAGAAACTCCGTCTGGTCTAACGCTCCGATTATATCCCTACCAGCCCGACTCCCAGCCACTGTAGTATCATACATACACCTCGCTCACTTCTTCCCGAAATACTCCGTCTTCTCCAAAGCCTTCTCAAACATCTCCCTACACCTAACTCTACTCCCCAGCCTCGCGCACAACAAAAACGCCCCACTGAGCTTCCTGTGCAAGCTATACGTCTCCTCCGGCGGCGGCGCCAGCCTCTCATGAATCATGACGGGGATCTGCGCCTTGACCCTCTCCGTAATCGTCTGATCTCTGAAATCATACACTTCCGGCGCACTCTGCAGGAACGGCTCAGCCAGCGTAACAACACTAGTGATATGCGCCTCCAACATCGCTCTACTCTCATGACCCGTCAGATACCCCAGCTCTTCAGAAAGGGACTTGACCGCGGGGCGATCACCCCGCGACGCCGCTTCAAGCAGGCGGATATACAGCGAGATGAACTCCTCCGGGTATTCTCGGCTAGCGCCAAAGTCGAGCAGCTCCAGCCGTTGTTGTTCGGGGTTGTACAAGAAGTTGGTCCAGTTGGGATCCGTCTGCATGAACTTGAACTCGGTGATCTCGCGCAGACAGAGGCGCAAGATCTGGGTGCCGATCCAGTCCTTTTGTTCCTGCGTGAAGTCCTTGACGCGCGTGACGCCCACGCCGTCCATCCACTCCATGGTAAGGACTTGCTTGCCTGAGGCTTCCGAGTAGATGTGCGGAACGGCGAAGACGGCGTCTTCTTGCCCATCCGCGGCAAGGAGTTCCCTGTAACGGGCGCCGCACTCGGCTTCTCTCAAATAATCGCATTCCCACGCCAGCTCGGTGCGCGCATTGTCGATGGTCTTGTTCAGATACAGGCCTTTGGGGAGAAGCTTGGTGGCGGCCAGCAGGATGGCGAGGTTGTCGAGGTCCGAGTTGATGGAGTCAGCGACGCCGGGGAATTGGATCTTGACGGCGACGCGGGCGCCGTTGGACTTGAGCGTGGCGCGGTGGACTTGGCCAATGGAGGCGGCCGCGATGGGTTTCTCTTCGAACTCGTCGAACAGGGAGCGCCAGTCAGCGCCCAGGTTGGAGACCAGAACTCGGTCTCGCTGCCAGGCCGGCATGTAGTCGGCTCGATCCTGAACCCGCTGGAAGACCTCCTGGATCGTGGGTGGGAGCATCTTGGAGTCTTGAATCGACATCATCTGCCCCAGCTTAAGGGCGGCGCCGCGCATCCGGGAAAGACGGGAGACCAGCCGCTCGACGTTGCCCGGGCTGAGCATGACGGACCCAGAGCTGCCGCCGCCAATGGCTCGGCTGAAACCTTCGCCGATAGCGCCGGCCATCATTCCGGCGGCGAGACCACCGTAGTTCCATAGTCTGCTGATGCGGGAGGCTGGGACCTTGGACTCGCGGAGTTCGTGGCGGGTAGAGGCTGGGAGAGGCGAGCCTGTGAGCTCGGCAACCAAGTCTGCGTCCTCTTGCGAAAGCTTGGTTGTCTTTGTCTCTTGTGGTGTGGCCTTAACGGCAGCCGAGGGAGGAGCTGGCGTGCTGGCCGGGGTTTCCGGGACCAGAGTCGGCTTCTCTTCCAGCTTGGGCTGCCCGGCCTCTTCAACGACCGTCTGGACTGGTTCCTGTTCGACTGGTGGCTGAGTGACCTGGACTTTCTCCTCCGTCTTAACCTCAACCTCAGTCGTCTTAAGTTCCGGGACAACGGCAGGAACCGGCTTAGGGGTGATCTCAACTGCGGGAACAGTAGGCTCCTTGCTCAACTCCTCCAGAATCTTGGAACCCTTGTTCGTCATGAAGATGCTGCTGAGATCGACGCCAGCCTCTTCACTATTGGCCCCGCCCTTCAGGGCTGCCAGGTCGGCCGGTATCCCCGGTATTATGCTCTTGACGCCGATTCTTGGTGGTTTGGGGAAGGGACTGGGCTGAGGAAGGGGTTTCCGGTCTGCCCATGGTGCAGGAGTGAACGGTCTGGAAGTCGACTTTTGAGACTCTGGCGTAACGGCAGACACCCTGGCCTCGGATACCGGTGGTGATGGGGGAATCTTGGGCTGGGTAGTAATCGACGCTGAAGGCTGCTCAACCGGCACCTCTTCCTTCACCTGAATAACCTCCTCCACCCGCGCTCCCTGTTCTGGTTGCTGACTCTGACTCTGAGCCACATCCTGCTGTCTCTGCTCCTGCTGTTGCGACTCCGGTGTCTGTTGTTGGTAATGTTGATGCTGCTGCTGTTGCTTGCTTCTCCCCAGATCCTTGGCAAGATTGGCAATACTACTCGTCTTACTGTATCTGTCAATCTGGCTAGCCCGGAGCGCAACGTGTTTGCCGGCAACGGAGCGAGAGGCATTAGCCACGGCGGCCAGGTCTACTAGCAAGTCGGCAAATCTCATTTTGTGTAAATAGAATGTGACAGGACCAATGACGTAGTTGAAGAGAATAACGAAAGGAAGGACGAGTGGGTTATTAGGCGGCGTATTATGGGACTAAGGGTTTCACTCTCAATCGCATCATCTCATCCAATCCAGTGGTGCTAGTGAGGTCGAGGCAACCTAATGACGGAGTGAGGGTTGAGTATGGAGAAATAAAGTGATTGGTAGTGAATGACGTGCCGGAGATAGCGGACGATGGGCGCTGAACTAAGTGACTTGTTAAGTGACGAGGGAGGGAGACCGAAGCGGCGCCGCTGCCGAAGTCGAGCCGCAAATTTTTGGACTCGGCTCGGCGTCGTGAGAACGGTCCAGGGGCCCCTGCTAGCGTGATAGCGTCCCGGAAACTTGGTAATGTAACCCTTACCCATTCTCATGTTCCTCTCATCTTTCATCGTCCACTCATCGCTTACAACTTGGGCCGTATACATCATGTACAATGTAAACTTGCAACTTGGAATACGGCCTACCTGGTTTCATTCCCAAGCACTCTGCCAGCCAATTCGTCCTAGAACGACACACCGTCTAACCGGCTCAATAGCCGTCCTGTTTCTTCCAAGTACCTAATTTCAAACTTCTATGTGTGACGCGCGCTCATGTCGTCTGGGTATCATATTGCTTAAGAGGACTCGCTCCTCCGTTTATCCTTTTATCAGTCTATCCTTCCCCGTTCCCCTTTTCCCCTTTCATTTGTTTACTTCATCGGATTTCGCAAACCAGATGTCTTGACTTTTGGCGTAGCAGCCCTTGGTGTCCTTGAAATCTCACCACTAAACGGCGAGCTGGGAGTCCGACCTCCGGAGCTACCAATCTTGCTCCATAACCTTTGGGCAGCCGGCGTCAACCCACCCGAAACTCTAGGACTGCTCGGGAATTTCGGTACAGGCGTACGCTCCACCTTTCCAGTCAGTCCTAGCTTCGCTGACGTTCTCTTTGATTGTGATATCCGCTCCACCATGCGATGGTGTAGCGCCTCCTTCTTTCTTTGCTCCTGAAGATGAAACGGGTTTGGCGTTGCATTACCTGGACCAAGATCGATAACCGGGAGTGGTGTTTTGGACGTTTTCCGCCGAGGTTCTGGTTCTTCGTCATCAACAAATGCATAGCCGTTGATCCGTGGTGTCTCATCACCTCCCCCGACGCTGGTCTCTGTATCGCAAGCACGTCGATTGCCCGCAATCGCATTCCTGACATCCGAGAGTGACGGTGATGAAGCCCTTGTTCGATTATCTTCGGGAGGCATATAGGGCTGTGGGACTCTGGTGTTTTCGTAAATGATCCTCTTCGGCTCGGCTCGTGATTCTCGCTGCGCCCGCTCGGCCGGCGTCTCCAACATCCCGTCCACACCTTCGGGTGCGAACATCAGTTCGTTGTTCGGTTTTGCTTTCCAATGTGCCGGGGCAGCTGGTCGGTCGTCATCCTTGCTCCTGATCGCTAGACGATCCTTCTTGAAACCATCATCCACCAGACTCTTCCCGCTCTCGAGTAGCTTCTGTTCCACCTCCCGTTGCTTGAGTTGTTGCTTGGAAGGTAGCTTGTTCCCGTTCCACAGCCAAGCGTACTTTTCTGCCCTCTTCTGGTTTTGCTTATCCAGCAACTTGTAAAAACTCTCGTTGTCCTCGCTAGTGTATTTCGCCTGGAATGCGCCTAGGCTCATGTTCGTGTCCAGTTTGCTCTTTTCCTGCACTGTCCTCGAGGATACCGTACTCATCGGGGTGTCGCCGGCGTAGCCCATGGGCGTTTCTGAACCGGGGCCTGAGGGAGCAGAATGGAACGAGCGGCTGGGTGCTTGATGTCGTCCGGGAGTCATTGCTTGCTGCAGACGCTGGGTGGCGCTTGAGATCCATTCTGGGTCCTTTGATTCCAGCGCATCCAAATACTCTCGCTGTGATTCTGCTTGTTGTAGGCCCGGAAAGAAATCGCGGGCAATAATGTGAGATAGAGCATCGGTATAGCTGTCTTCATCGATGACTCTTTTTGGTCGTTTGATCTTTTTCGCAGGGGGTGGCGGTGGCATCAACTCGGTGTCGGTCCTCTTGCGGACAAGCGCCGTCGACGTCGGCGGTTCCGAAGCCATGGTGAAGCGGCTGAAATCGATAGACTGGAGGTGGGAATTTGCCGACAAAGCGTCGGCCAGTTCGTGTCCCAGGCAGAGAGGGTGGTGATACCTATGAATCTAATGTCGTTCGTTATCCGTCGTGGGTAGAGCGAGGTGTCGGTTGCGTGGTGTAATTATTTGGAGGCGCGGCGACCACAATTCTTGGCTTGTGCTTTGGACCACTGTCAGGTTGCCAAGACACACCACCCGCCAGCACTCCGTCCTGATACAGTATAATACTCTCAGAGTTACACAGTGCAGAAAGGGCTCCACTATCGACTAAAGGCCCCACTGCACTGAGTTTACTAGTATGTACCAACTATAAGAAGTTCACCTTCCCATGTCATCGCAGACCTCCAAGGGAACTTGGGCACCCTTCCTTTTTTTCTATAAAGTTCTTTCGAGCTACTGTTTCCGGTTAAGGATTTCGTCCCTTGCCTTGAGACAAAAGCTATGGCAGATATGTCCCGTGAGATCCCTGCTGTTCTCGGGCAAGGATACTTCATTGTTGGGACCAGTGCCTCATCGTTGGTAGGTGGTTGACTTGTCTGGAACATGTGCAATATTCGACTTTCTTTCTGGGTGTACGGAAAGATGTTGATAACAAAATGCCCTGGTACTGTCGCCACTCTTGTTTACCTCGTCTTTCCGTCATGAAGGATGGTTGAGTTCTTACCTGCATCCCACGGCATCATTTGATGCAAGGTCGTATTAGGGATGAGGTCGAACAGACGGGCATGTGAGACTCGTCGCATATCGTCGTCTAGGATGATATGATGAAAGATTTCAGAAGGCTATCAAGATATCAAACCTTGGAGAATTATGCTTATCTATGTATAACAGCACGTGGGATGGTCTTCTTGACTCTTCGGATGCCCAGCAGTTCGGGCTGGCTTGATCATGCTGATGGTCATGGTTTGTTTGATTGGCTGAGTCCGGGGTTTGTTGTGGTGGTTGCCGACCCAATTGTGGACGACTGACCCAACCGGCCGTCCGTGAGCCTGCCTTGTGGTCTTGATCACGACAAAAGACGAAGGATTTCAGAGTCTTCTTCCTGTTTGTTGCCCGGTTTATGCACCTTCAAGCACACTATCTCATTGGTAGAGTGTGATGTAAACTGCAGTCATCCACAGATACACTTTCGACATACATTAGTACTCCTACTGTCATCTCCTCGGCTCTTTGAGCAATCTTCTTGTTGTCTTTTTTTTCCCATAACGAGGCAGTCAGCACGCCGAGGATCGCAGACCTTGACGTAGATTCGGTGTCACCAACCCGACACTTGAACTCATTCTGATACTTCCCATACTAACAGAGACGAGCCGGCTGCAAAGAGAGAACTTTGAAGGAAAACTAGGACATTGCCCGAGGTAAGAAAGACTACTTTTCTACTGAAAAGTGCTTTTCATCCCCAAACACCACCTTCACGGTTCGTCTTGTTAGCCACAACAACCATCTTTGCGACATCGCGGTCCTGCCATTTTGCTTTATTTTCTTGTCGTCTTGTTGAGGTGATCTTGTTTCCCACCCTCTTCAGCCTCCTATGCGCGTGCCAACACCCACCTCAGCGAGACATTCCAATATAGCCTTAACATCTGATCCCTGCCCCCAACCGACCAACCTCATTTTGTTGGTGACAAACCGTTACACCAAATGCTTGCATTCATCTTCTTTCGCTTGGCTGAGACTCTGTGCAGAGTTTTTATAGCTATATCTCTCTGGATCTTCTCCCGACTTTACGGCTTATCCGAAGCAATCCGCGACGCCATCATGAGCCGAGTACTATTCGATCACAGGGCCATGGCTGCCTCCCCCAAATCGCTCGCATCAAAAGGCAAGAACTTTGGCTGGACCGAGAAGGTCAAAGAGAAGCAGGTCGAGCAATCCGAAGAGGAGGATCCCGCAGACAAGATGTGCCCCATCTGCCACGAAGAGATCGGCTCCCCCAGCTCAGAAGGCATCGTCGAGACGTGGAGTATGGTGCCGTGCGGGCACATGTTTGGGAGCCACTGCATCAAGCACTACATCCAGATGGTGGCCTACGACCGACCGCAATGCCCCATCTGCCGATACTCGCTCGTCCACGGCTGTGGACACCCCGTCCTGCCCGCCTTGTTCGTCACTGAGGGCCATAACGCCGCCAAGGTCAACAAAGCGAGGATCCGAGCCCTCGCCACAACATCCATGCAATACAATTGCGCATATTGTACCGAGATGATCGCTAGGGGGAATAGGGTGGTGACCGCGAGGCACGGCAGAAAACGACAACGCACATCGAAATGGAAGCTTTTGTTGAAGAAGATCTTCTTCAGTTCACCACTAGCGATAGACGGGTGGGGCGATATAGAGTCGGAGTATGTGATTGCTCGATTTCCAGAGACTCGATTCGACAGTTGGAATGGCGCGAGGGATTATGAGTGGGAGTGGTGGTGGAATAAGCAGGCGTTGACAACGTCGGCTTCCTCCACAAGTAATAAAACGGCCTGAACCAGTCTTGGGGGTGTGGAATATGGGATGCTGCAGAGGGAAAGAAGTGAAAGTTCGGATGTTCATTCGGGGACCTCATACCTTGTCCTGGGGTGGAGTACTAATTCCTATCCTTTCATCTTTCTTTATACACAGGCGTATCGGGAATATTGCGGGTACGTTTGTCTTGTCTTTTGTTGAGATGGAAGTGATTAGACGATTCAGATGAGAACGTCGTCTGGGGGATTGTACATTTAAAGAGTCGAGATACCTCCCGTCTAGTGGTGACGTTGTCGCGGCAGGTACAAATGGAGCCTTGGTTGGATCTTACGGAGCTTGGGCAGGACATCTTACAGGGGTACTATAGGCGGCAACCCCGCGCTAGCAGGGCTCTTGGTGATCGACCTAATGGAAATCCCCACCTTCCGTCCATGGCGGCATCTTAACATACACAGTACTTCAACCTTTTCTTCATCAATTTACGCGACGCGCCCGAATCTTGGCTGCTTGGTTTACTTTGTCGACTAGTATCATTCGAACGTATTCTTATTGAATCGGATTGGCTTAGTTACCGAGTATCAGAGAGATGCGCTTCAAAACAGAACTCAGAAACATCCGTACCTTTTCGAGTGAGTCCCTGTCCCAGGTTGCCATCGTTTCACTTCACCACACATTCGCCTGGTTCTGACCTACGTTTCCCAATATCAGAACTTGTAGCCGCCCTCAACACTTTAGAAAAGATCGCCTGGGTCCGGCTCGATGATGATACAGTTAGGTTTACCGTCATTCCCGACACCGGGTCGCAGGTGTGGGCCTCCCTCTCCGTCGACACCATCTTCGACAGCTACCACATCCAATCCAACGAAGCCAACAACACCATCAACCTGGAGCTTCCCCTCGGCCCGCTCCAACGAGCTCTCAAATCCGCCCTCAACAGCAACCATGCTAGCTTGCGTCTCACCAAGCGCGACGGCATCCCCATGCTTTCCATGACCATTCACACCATGACCAAGGACGCTCCATCCGCCGCCCGTCGAAACAAGAACAACAGCAATAACAACAACGACGACCAGATGGGCAGCTACAACGACGACAATGACCCTTTCTCCGAAAACTCCCTCTTCCCACAAGAACCGCTCGAACTAACCATGAAACGCGAGCGCGAAAAGGTCATCACGCAAGACATTCCCGTGCGGGTCCTGCACCCGGACACAGTCGAGACCATTATGCAGCCAAAAGTGCGGGAGCCAGACGTGCACATCATGTTCCCCCCCTTGTTACAGCTCAAGGCGATTTCGGACCGGTTCACCAAGCTGGCCATCACCACAGCTGCCTCCTCTTCATCCTCTAGTAGACGCGAAGCACAGAACCCCAAACTAGAACTCTCAGCCAACATGCACGGCTCTTTGCGTCTCCGGTTAATAGCCGATACCCTGGACATTACGAGTGTCTGGGACAGCTGTCTTGAGAATCCCGAACTGGATCCGGCGGTGCTGCCGGTACCGATTGAGGAGCATCCGAGCACGAAATACAGGGAGGCCGGGCCGGATCAGTGGGCGACGGTCAGGGTGGATGGGAAGGATTGGTCAAGGGTGTTGAGTGTGGGCAGGCTGGAGGCGAGTAGGGTGATTGCGTGCTTTACGCACGAGCATGCGCTCATACTGTATGTCTATGTAAGGAGGGCGGATGATGATTATCCGGGGGTGGGGGCCGGAAAGGGAGGGGATGATGGGGATGATGTTGTTACTGTGAGTTTTTTTTTTTCTTTCTTTCTTTCTTTTTCTTTCTTTTTCTCTCTTTTTGTCTCCATCTCTCCGGAATATGGACTGTTACTAACGTGTTTGGCGTGATGACAGTACTACGTTTCATCTATCAACACGTAATCCTTTCAGAAAAGGCTTACTTGTTATTATTATACCCGCCTGTAAGATTTGGTTGCATATGGCGTTATGGACGGGATATGGGAAGGGACACAGGCAGGCTTGTATAAGGCTTTCCATCTTGAGGTTACAAGCCTGGAGTTGCAATGGAGGTTGTCGCACGATCAACTGCGTCATGCAAGATATCAGGCATATAAATGGAGAACAAGCGTCTGGTGCGCATTGGCAAGGCACTCAATAAGCTAGAAAGATGTTCAACCCATCGACATAATATTTAGTGTCATGGGAAAACATGAAGGTCAACGGCCAAAGGAACCACCATGAATTGGCGTAGATAAAGCGTTCAAGAAGAAGAAGAAAAGGCCAATGAACCTCAAATAGGTATATAAAGAGTCAGAAATCGCAACAATAACCAGCTATTTACTTATTTACTATCTACTTGGGCTGCAGTAAACCGAGCGTGCTACTATGGTACTTGCCCCTTCACATCTCATCCCCCAATCTTTTCGAACCTATCCCTACCAGCCGGTAACTTGCCTACCAGCCCGACCGCCAGTAATCTTCCACTTGCTATATAACCCACCTCACCACCCCTCATTAACCGTGGTCTGTTGGTGTAACGGGTAACACACTCGGGAGTAATGCGAGAAAGCTCTTTGTGAGCTATTACCAAGTAAACTGGAAGTTACCGGTTCGACTCCGGTGCGGGCCACTAATAATTTCATTTTTCTGGTTTTTCTTTTTTGATTTTCTTTTTCCTCTAAAAAGTATTTATGTCGTCTTCCTTGTTGGTGTGCCTGTCTGTGTATGATGTACTAACGAATACTCCCTACGTTTTGAACGTATGTAAATGCGAATGACGGAGTGTCTGCGACTTGGCTCGCTTGCGTTCTGATGAATGTAAACAAACCCCCTTTCTGACCACTTAGTTCTACCTACCCCTTGTTTGCCAAGACCCACTCAACTCACCATCTCGACCTCGAATCATGATCTCGACCAAACATCATCAGAATTGTACGAGAGTTAGTCAATTGCATAGCTGGGGGATGAGAGACCGGAATTGATCATACAGCTGTGAGATGTATGCAAAGAAGTAGACATAGACAATTGGCTTCTGGAATACAGATTGCATTTCTCCATCCTCGACTTCAAAAAAACCGTGGAAAACTACCAACTGGCACTTATCATCATCACCCTTTCGCCGTTCATTACGTACATACATACATACATACATACACTCTGCATTAGAAACAGTCCAATCCAATCTAACAAGACAGACCCAACCTTTATACACACCAACTCATTCCCTCATCCCTTAACTCATTCACCCCCCCGGGCGCCCCTACTTCTGCATAACATCCACATACCTAGCCGCCTTCCTCGGCTTCTTCGCCTCTCCCCTCTTCCTCGGTACCGCCGCCCCCAACAAATCATCAATACTACTCGTCGCGCTCAATGGCTTACTGGTACCAGCAGGAGGCGCGCTCGTGCTCGTCGAGGCCGGGCGCTGCATCGCCGCCGGACCCATGCCAGGGGACAGCAAGCCCGCACTAGGGGGCCCGTTACTTCCACTGGGACTCAGCGGTCCAACAGCGCTAGGTGGGCCAGAGCCAACGTTATTCTCCGACGCCGTGGGCATGAGCGCCGCCGGTCTAGGCGGACCAGTAGGCGGGGCGCTGGCGCGGCCGGGGGTGTTGGGCGCGCTACCGCCGCCCACGCCCATGCCCATGGGAGGAGCAGGGCTGGAGGCGGCTGAGCGGGGGATGCCGCCCTTGGGCGGTGGCGGCGTGGATTTCTTGGCGGCTTGGTCTTCGGGACTGGCGTTCTTGTTGATCCAACGCTTTTGCTCGGGGTCGTAGTAGAACGAGTTCGCCTCGCCGAGTTTGGCACGGATGGGCTTGCCGGGGCTGCTTCCAGCGGCGTTGGCATCGGCGGCGGCAGCCTCCTTCTTTGCGAACCAGCTGGTGAAGCCCCAGCCCTTCTTGGCGGCTTTGGCTTCTGCGGCGCGTTTGGCTGGAAGTGACGTTAGTGATACGTGAGGGTTGAAGATACTATGTAGGTGGGACTAATGGTACTAACCTTCTTCTTCGGCGATCCGACGGACCATTTCCTCGTTCTCCCGGTCAATCTCAGCCTTGGACTTGCCGGCAGGCTTCGGCGCCGCGGGGAAATCATCGTCATCGTCATCGTACATAGGGCCCTTCTTCTTCGGCTTGGGCTTTTCTTCCTCAGATTCATCGTCATTCTTCGAAGGTGGGGTGTCGGGTTCGTAAGAAGGCGGCTCATAGCTATATGGCTGGAATGAAGGAGGCTCAAAGGTGTTGACACCTTCGCCACCCTGGTTAGAGTCACCATTCTCCTTGGAGGCGCCCTCCTCCTCGTCATTGGTCGCTGGCGCCTCGTAAGGGGTGAATGACGGAGGCTCATATCCGTACGACGGCGGCTGGTAGCCAGTTGACGGGGCCGAAGGGGGTTCGTTAGAGGGCTCATCATTTGCCGAGACGTTGTTTTGTGGAGTGAAGGGTTGATAACCAGAAGTAGTAGCTGCTGGGGATGTCAAACTTTGCTGAGGCTGCATGTTATGCAGAGAGTAGGATGATTCCTGCGGCGTCGTGCCGTAAGGTGTATATGGCTGAGCAGGCGAAGATGTACGGTTGGGAGCATAGCTGCTGTGCGAATAACCCCGCTGAGAGTCCAAAGACTGACGCGGAAGCTCAACTGAACTTCTGCTGTACTCGCCTGAGGCCCGTTCCATTGATGAGCGAGGCGCATATGGAGAGTTTGTCTCATAGGGGTTATAGTTCGGAGTCGATGGTTGAGGAGCGCCTGGTGCGTAGCGTGAAGCCGTCCGTGTAGGAGGAGGAGGAGAAAACATATTCGGACCGGTCGTCACGGGAGCACTAGGCATGCCATAGCTGGGGATGGTCGCGCCAAAGGTCTCAAGATTGTTGACAGAGGGCGAGCGACTGATAGTCGGGGTTCCTCCGGCAATTCGTGCAAAGGGACCAGATTCTCCCGCAGCGTCAGGTGAGCCCTTGCTGCCATCCTCGTTGTCATCTCCAGCGACAAATTTGTTGAACCGGTTCCACATGGAATCAGATACCTTATTCATGCTAGGCTTCGGGATCCAAGAGTTTGATTCCTCCTTGGGTGCCTGCTTCAATCGCTTCATCAAGTCATCGACATAGGCCTCAAGGATGGGATGGTAGTAAGGAGAGCGCTTCGTTTGCGCGGTGATCGCAGCCGTGATAGCCTCGCAGTATTGAAGGGCCTTGTCTCTAAAGCCATACTCGGCCAGAGCGTATGCATGCTGAAGCTTGTACGCTGCCAAATGAGGATTGCTGACGGGCACAGTACCACCAGCAAGGCTCTGGCCGTACTCATAAACCTCGCTCAACAAAAGAGGCTCAATCTCCTTTGCGAAATGGTCCGCCTGCCGCCTATGGTCAGACCCAACAAGAACAAAGTTAGAGTTCGGGTTGTCCAAGCCACCGAAGATGGTTTGACTTCTGGCAAACAAGAAGCAAATATGAGCCGCCTCGGCTCTTCCATAGCCTGATAGCAAATTGCCCAAGAAGTTGATGGCTCGGGCATCATCAGCAGTCCTGTTGCTGAGGATTAGGGAGAGGGTTTCGCGCCATTTATCAAGACCACCCATGGCGTCCTTGGAGGGACCAGAAGAGGAATTTTTGGCCACTAGCTGAAGACCAGCACGGGCATGGGCGGGCACCAGCTCGTCCACGCTTTCTTCGTGGTTGCCAGAGAGGACATCATAAAGAGCAGCAAGCGACTCATTGTTATGACCGGTGGAATTCACCTCGTTCTTCACAAATTCTTGAGCGACCCGCTTATAGAGGTCAGGGTTAAGGGCGTTGGCCAGCAGGAAGGCATGGCCCCAAAGCCGCTTATCGACCGCAGCCCACACGGCCTTCTCATTGTCGCCACTGATGAGGTGGTTGCGGATCTGCTCAACAGCGGAAGAATCAACCGAGTCGGCTTGTAGTGAAGTCGTGGCAGAATTGCCCAATCCTGATGGGTTCAGAGCATTTGCGAACTCAGGCTGACCACCAATGGTTGAAGCCTCCGGGTACAGGATTTCGCGCACGGCTTGGTTAACGGTCGGGTTTCCTTCCAGCACGCCATCATGCTCGACGAAGACCCTCAGAATCTTCCAAAGCAAGAGTCTCTCTGTTGTCCGCTTGTCATCATGAGATGGGTTGAGCTGATGAGACAGGTTCTGTGGCACAGTCCTCTCCAGCATCTCAATCCCGTTTGTTAACCAGGCAATGGTCTCCTTCTTCTTCGACTTCCCCTTGAGAGGCCCAGGGAATTTGGCCAAGCGCTCCTCCATTGGCTCTATGTCCTTCATGCTCTTGACCTTGACTTCTCCTGGGCTACGAATAACCATGGGGGCCGTTTGGCCCATGCCATATCGTGGCACGTTCTTGGGGAACATTGTTACCAGAGCTCCACCAACGCCCCAGGAAATGAGAGGAACACCACGCCATCTCTGTAGGGGATCATGTTCTCTACCATCTGTCGGGGGGACTAGGTTGAAATTCTGAGTGTTACCACGCGGCCGCGTGGTAGTCGTAGCAATGGGGGGGAAAGTGGAACTGGGTTGCATAGTGATGGGAGAATACAACGCAGCCCGCGGCGAAGTCGCGTCAGTGACCGACGAAGGACGAGGGATCGGTTCAATAGGCTTTACATTTCTGTTCCCGTAGAGGGCACCAGGGGATTGAGTCTGCGATCGAGGCGGTGGCGCGAATTCGTGAGATGGAGCACTAGCCGCAGGTTGATAGCTGTATGCCGCCCTCTGAGGGGACGTCACCGGCTGCACAGTTAGAGACTGCGGAGGCGGTGTCCTTCTAGAGCGGTGAGGCATAGCGCCATGTCTTGACGCCGTAGGTGAGGTCTGGTGGGATGCCGGGACTTGGTTGGGGGATACCATACCCTGCATGGGGCCGTCTTCTTCCACCTCCTGAGTCGGAGGTAGAGAAGGCACTCTCTGCAGTCGCAAGTCGTACAACGAGCTGCTGCTCCGCTTTTCCGCCAGGCCACTTTCTGCATGGCTAGAAACAAGAGGCCTGGACTCGAAATGTGCTAGCGGACTTGAGGTACGGGGTTGATGGGGCAAAACCGGTGGTAGAACCGGTGGCACCGAAGTAGTCGGGGTATAACCCGAACTCGTTGGCCGAGAAGCTGGCGGGGCGGGAGAGTAACGGCTTGCCGCAGCAGGTGGGACGGGAGTGCTGAGCTGTGACCCACTGGAGGGCGCTGGAGAATAACGACTTGAAGCCGGGGCAGGAACAGCGGGAGCAAGGCTCGTAGTGCTGGACTGTATCGAAGCGTAAGGGTTGACACGTGGCGGCGCAACCAAGTTGGGAACCTCCGCATGCTGGGTAAAGGAAGGGTTGGGAACAGATCCCATAGCAGACGGCATTCCAGGTACTGGTGGCTGCGAGGCGATAGAAGGTGGGCCAGCCGAGGGCGGTGGGCCGTATGGGCTAGACTGTGCCGGCGATGCAGTACCCATTGTATTTCGAGAAGCTGGGCGCGCCTTTGTGACTACAGGAAGCTCCTCAAAGAACTTCTCCTTCGGCTTGGCTTCACCACGAGGCGGTGGTGGCTTGACACCAGGCTGAGATGAGTGTGGAACAGAGGTGGGAGGTGGAGGAGGCAGGTGAGTAGCGCCTTTGGAAGGCGGTGGAGCGGCCGGTGCTGTCACAGGCTTGTTGAGAGTTGCCGTACTTGGGCGCTTCTTAACCTTGACTACCTCCATAGGAAGATCGTACGGTGACTGGTAGCCGCCCTTCTTGTCGACGAAGCTTTGGGCTTTCCTCTCAATCTGTGGCGGAGGGACCGCGCCGTATCCAAATCTCCCGCTTGGAGGGGGAGCCGAGACAGGGGCACCAAAGGGCGTAACAGACGGCGTCTGCGCAACCGTGCTGGGTGCGGCAGGGAAGTAAGGATTTGACGGCGCCGAAGTTAGGGGTGGTGCAGTCGGGGCATAGGGGTTCGGGGCTCCGGTCAGGCTTGGAGTTTGGGTCTGAGGCATGTACCGGGTGGTGGGGGTTGTCGTGGTGTTGGAGCCAGCTACGCTAGGCGCTCTGGGCTGGGTTGTTTCCTCCATTGTTGAGAACTCCTCCGAATCGTCGAGAAAGCCCTCATCATCACTCCCAAAGAACGCAGCCGGGTCAATCTCCTTCTCCTTGTTCTCATTCGACGCCTCTGTGGAATCATCAAGAAGCGACAGGGTGTCCTCTTCATCGTCAGCAAACAGTTCTTTCCACTTGGCCTCAACATCTTCGCCTGCTGGCTTCTGTTCCTCGTGACCTTCACCTGTGCTCAGATCTGTACTCGTTGTCTCGGGATGGTCGTGGGTTTGCGTCTCTACCGTGGCATCGGCCTCTTCCTCGGGCTGCTCTTCCACTGGTGGGAAGCTTGGCTGGACGGAGCCCATATCCATAGCGCCCAGTACTTGCATCGTCGACTTGCGTTCAAGCGGCTGCGCCTCAAATTCAGTCTGGTTGACGCTCCCTTGCTGAACCTGGCTGAAAAAGTCGTCCTCATCATTAGCATCCTCTCCCCCGAATAGGTCCTTTGTATCTTCCCGCTCGGCTGTCGTGTTTCCAGCATGTGCGATCAGGGGAACACCTTCTTCGAAACGGGCATCAAGCGCCTCGGTGGCCTTAACACCTAGGTCACCACCCATGTACTGCTGAGAATTGTTCTCGTCTTGGACGCCAAACTGATCAAATCCATCGTTCTGTGCCCCAGACAACTGGCTGAAGAATCCGTCATCGCCCTGTACCTCCACCTCATCGTCATCACCAAGGAAATTCGCAACCTGGGGCTGCACAATTGGTGACTGCTCCAAATGAGGCTCGGTTTGAGGTTGCTGCTGCTGCTGCTGCACCTGCTGTACCTGTTGGTTTTCTTGCTGCTCTTCCTGCTGTTGCTCGTGCTGTTCTAGAGGAGGGACAGGAGGGAAAGAGTTGGTTCGGTCGCTCGATGGCAAGAACTTGAAGGGATCCGTATCCGCTCGCGCGAGGTTCCACTCGGGATCGCCGTCATCGCTCCAGCTCGGCTCATGGGGAATGGTTCGAGTGAAGGACATAGTACTCGTGTGCTTGGAAGCGACATCCGATGGTTCGTCTGTATCGGCCTTTTCTGTGGTAGTAGCATCGGTAGGCTCAGCATGTTCGGGGACGAGGTCGACGGTGGCAGCGTCTTCTAGGACAGCCTCGGTAGCTTGCGCATTCTCTACGATGGGCTCAGGAGCTTCGTCCGTCTGAGTGGGCGCTGGCTCGACAGCTTCAGCATCTTCTGTAGTTACATGTGCGGTCTCTGGCTTTTCGGTAGCGGTATCGGGGGTGTTGGTATCAGTTTCACTGGTTATTTGGCTCGTAGCTTGCGCATCAGTCGCGGGTGGTGTCGTATGATTGCCTGTTCCATAGTCGGGAAACCAGGAGTCAGAGGCGCCATTCTGGACGGGCACGTCCTCTTCTCCTCCATCAATTCCCCAGAAGTCGGAGCCATCTTGGGCTACACCGTTCGCATGATCTGTTGTGTCGGCGACGGTGTTATCAGTCGGCAAGGGGGCCGGGAGGTCGGCGGCCGACTTTGGCATGAATGCCGGGTTCCATGAAGCCATGGTGGGCGATTAGATGGCGCGATACAGCTGGGGACGCTGTATGGGCGCGCAAAAACACGAAAAAGAAAGAATTACTGTATATAAAAAGTAAGATTAGTACATGAAGAAGGGGAGAGAAGGTGGGAATATTTGAAGATGGAGAAAGGGTAGTATTTGTTGTTGGCCAGGAGGAGCTAGCTACAAACAGTAGAAGTGGGAAGTCCAGGATGGGGCGAAACTCGACGGGATCGCTAGATCGCGTAACGAACCGAACGGCGATTGGCGACGGGATTGAGAATGGGGAGCGGACCTGGGCAACTGGGCGGCCCTGTTGAGGAGCCTCAGAGGACTGCGGACAAGACGACCCCTGTTCAGCAGGCCCAGAGTGCGCAATTGTCGAATGGGAATGGGAATAGGGGCAAGCAAAAGGGACGACTAACTTGTACAAGTAGGTTCAGCAGCTGATCATGGCTGTCAACATAAGGAAGAAGGTCTAACACCGGCTAAATTTCGTCAATGACAAGAAAGAGGGCAATGTTTGTTTACGACAGATGTGGGAAACGTTGGGATGGAATGGTCGATCACACGTGGGAAAGGATCATAGTATGAGACTGCACGACTGCAGAACCTGAATGGAAGGCCAAGTTCAGTTGTTGCAACTTGTCAAGATCCAAAACTGTGACGATGGAGGCGCACCGGGAGCGGCCGTCGGAAGATTCCTGGGAAAACTCCGCGGAAATCAAGACACAGAGAAGTTGCAGAAGGTTGACTGCTGCCCTGTCTACACAATAGTACCTACCACATTTAGGCGGTCTGATATTTGGATGGCGGGGAATACGCGGGGATCTCTAACAAAAAACGTTACAACAGCTGTCCTTGTGACATGGGTGGGAAAGCTTAGTATAGGTTATCGGACTGTCCGAGTGTTGAGAATGTACGCAGTGATCTAGTTGATATTGCCCGGTGCTGGTAGGTACTGTTTTAACAGATAAGCGCGCTCAGTCCCTCCAGCACCATCACAGCCACTGCACGAACCTGGACGCACCAGGAGGGAGCCTGTCATCGATGGGTACCTCTAGAGGTAGGTACGGTACAAAGAGCAGGCCGCGCACACAGTCCGATCACTGCCACTTAGTACCACCAATCTGTTAGTTTCCGTTCCCCGTTTACCTATGACTTTCTTTCCGTCACATGCCATCGTCGTCATCTTTCAGTTCCCCAGTTGATGTGCCCGCGGACGGCTTGATGAAAACATTGTACGAATTACTACCATGACTGGACTATTGCGATTTCCTACCCAGTAACTTGATACTATCTCAACTCCCCTTGCAGGCGCAGCACACCCCAGAAGCACGTAGCACCCAGCAGCAGACAGACGCACCTAGACTGCCAACCACGGCCACTATGGGAAGGAGGAGTTGATCTCGACACCACGAGGACCCTCCCAAGTGACCCCTAACTCAACCCAAACAAACCAACCACAGATCCGAACGCAGTCGCGACCACAGCCCAAGCTACCCTTAGCTACAGTTAGGCCGCGACAGATCAGAAAAGAAAAAAAAAGAACAACACGACTCAAGAGCATATCTACCTAGCTGTGGAGGAAAAGGGCTTTGCCCAATGCGGAATGCCTTCTTCAGACACATACCATCTCTCCAAGCCGCCCGATTCCCACGTCGTCGATGAATCCGACTCCGACTTGGAGATAGACCTCGAAGAACTCGACCCCCAGGCAACCGACCCCAAGAACCACCAGCAGTCCTCGGGCCAATACCGCAGCCGCAACTCGTCCGAACAACGCCCTCCTCCTCCCACAACAAGTATAGCACTTCGCAACCTTCGCATGGGGAGTCTACGCCGTGGCGCCAAACGCAATGCATATGGCGAGCTAGGCCGTAGCCGAGACGGAAACGACGACGACGACGACGCCGACGCTCTGCTCCGCCATGATCGCCACTCGGTTGGTAGTGCCACCCACGACGAGGATGCCGGCCTCCTCAGCGAACATGGCGGTGGCGGCCGAATGCGCACCAGCAGTGGAAGACGACGGAGGTCCTTCGCCAGTGACGGTCTTCGAAACATCTCGATGAAGCTACCAGGCTTCATGTCGGGTGACCAGAACAACCATAACGACGAGCAGGAACAGGAGGAAGACGACCCCTCATCGTCACGATTAGTTGCGGTTGGCTCGTCCCAGTCTACCCGCTTCCCACCCAACATCATATCCAACGCAAAGTACACAGCATGGAGTTTTCTGCCAGTCACTCTGTACAACGAGTTC
This sequence comes from Neurospora intermedia, assembly GCA_037102815.1. Taxonomy (NCBI): domain Eukaryota; kingdom Fungi; phylum Ascomycota; class Sordariomycetes; order Sordariales; family Sordariaceae; genus Neurospora; species Neurospora intermedia. The sequence goes on along the minus strand of BTPP01000001.1, from coordinate 2,842,337 downwards.
TCCTTCTTCTTCAACATGTACTTCCTCCTGGTCGCTCTCTCCCAGGCCATCCCCGCACTACGAATCGGCTACCTCTCCACCTACGTTGCACCCTTGGCATTTGTCTTGTTCATCACCCTAGCAAAGGAGGCTTACGACGATATCGAACGGCGAAGAAGGGACAACGAGGCGAATTCCGAAGAGTACACCGTTCTACAGTTCGACGATCCAGGAGCTAGTCTAGGCATCAACCGGCCTAGGAGGAAGATGAAATCGTCTCATGCACGAAAGGGCTCTAAACGTCTTGGCATTGAGCAGGAGAATGACCGGTTATCGGATATTCAGGAGGAGGAAGAACAGACCGAAGGTCGGGGTCTTCGCGAATTGCCGGCATCCTACCTATCGGAAGTCAGCAAGAAGTCGCGGGACCTCAAGGTCGGTGACGTCTTGAAGCTTACCAAGGGCCACCGCGTTCCGGCAGATGTTATCATTCTCAAGTGCTTGGCACACGAATCAGCTGCCAACAAGGAGACTGAAGAGGAAGAAGTACCCGCGAAGGAGGAGATGCTGCTCCTGGATCATGTCGATGATGACGATGTCGGAGAGGGCAGTTCCAAGAATGTGAAAACGTCTAGGGAGAACAATAACAACGGCGCCGAGGGAAGTTCTAGCGGCGAGACATTTATTCGGACCGACCAACTGGATGGTGAAACTGATTGGAAGCTGCGGTTGGCGTCCCCCTTATCACAAAACCTTAGCACTGAGGAACTGGTTCGTCTTCGTGTCACGGCCGGAAAACCTGACAAAAGGGTCAATGAGTTCGTCGGAACATTGGAACTTCTTCCTTCGCGACAGGATGTCATGAGCGGTGCCGCCTATAACCCTAGGGAGGGCGACGATGTCAAGGCAGCACCTCTCTCGATTGACAACACGGCCTGGGCGAATACGGTCATCGCATCGAATGCGACAACCCTCGCAGTAATTGTTTATACCGGTCCTCAAACCCGGTCAGCCTTGTCTACATCACCTTCGCGATCAAAGACCGGCCTTCTAGAGTATGAGATCAACTCACTCACCAAAATTCTGTGCTTCCTGACGCTCTTCCTGTCCATCGTTCTTGTTGCGCTGGAAGGCTTCAGCACGGCCAAGGGAAACATCTGGTACGTGAAGATCATGAGATTCTTAGTGTTATTCTCCACCATCGTCCCCATTAGTCTCCGTGTCAACCTGGATCTCGGTAAGTCTGTCTACTCATGGTTTATCCAAAGAGATCCTGGGATTCCTGGGGCTGTCGTGCGAACCAGCACGATTCCAGAGGATCTGGGACGGATAGAGTATCTACTGAGTGACAAGACGGGCACTCTGACCCAAAACGAAATGGAAATGAAGAAGATCCACGTCGGCACTGTTTCGTATGCCAACGAAGCAATGGATGAGGTTACGACCTACGTGAAGCAGGGGTTTAACCTCAGCTCATCGGCCTCTTCCGCAAGCTTGGCTTTGGCAACCCCGTCTTCAACTTACTCGGCCGCCAATGTTGGTGCTACGAGGACACGCCGAGAGATCGGGTCGCGTGTCCGTGATGTCGTCCTAGCTCTTGCCCTCTGCCACAACGTTACCCCAACCTCGGAAGAAGACGAGAACGGCCACACCGTCAACTCATACCAAGCCAGCTCGCCTGACGAGATTGCCATTGTAAAATGGACCGAGTCCGTAGGCCTGCGTCTGGCTCACCGAGATCGCAAGAACATCGTCCTCGAATCCGCCGAAACCGGCCGGCCAGTGGTCAAGGTTCGCATTCTCGACATTTTCCCCTTCACTTCGGAGGGCAAGCGCATGGGCATCATTGTCCAGTTCTACGAAAAGCTTCAGCCCGGAAACCCCAGCCTCGGCAGCAGCGAGATTTGGTTCTACCAAAAGGGTGCGGACACCGTCATGAGTTCCATCGTCGCCGCCAACGACTGGCTCGACGAAGAGACGGCCAACATGGCGCGCGAAGGCCTCCGCACGCTCGTGGTCGGCAGGAAGCGTCTGTCTCTGAAGGAATACCAGGAGTTCTCGGCCAAGCACCACGAAGCCTCGCTCGCCATCAGCGGCCGCGAAGCCAACATGCAGGCTGTTGTCTCGCAGTATCTCGAGCATAACCTGGAACTGCTTGGTGTGACGGGCGTCGAAGATAAGCTGCAAAAGGACGTCAAACCTTCTCTAGAACTTCTTCGAAACGCCGGCATCAAAATCTGGATGCTTACAGGCGACAAGGTCGAAACCGCTCGCTGCGTCGCCGTGAGCTCCAAGCTCGTAGCAAGGGGTCAGTACATCCACACGATCGCCAAGCTCAGGAGGAAGGACGGCGCGCAAGATAATCTGGACCTGCTCCGAAGCAAGACCGATTCCTGTCTACTCATCGATGGAGAGTCCCTCGCCATGTACCTGACCCACTTCCGTCGCGAGTTCATTTCCGTGGCCGTGCTCCTGCCGACCGTCGTGGCCTGCCGTTGCTCGCCTACCCAAAAGGCCGAGGTCGCCAAGCTAATCAAGGAGTACACCAAGAAGCGCGTCTGCTGTATCGGGGACGGTGGAAACGATGTTTCCATGATCCAGGCTGCTGACGTGGGCGTGGGTATCGTGGGTAAGGAAGGTCGTCAGGCTAGTTTGGCGGCCGACTTTTCCATTGAGCAGTTTCATCACTTGACCAAGCTTTTAGTGTGGCACGGTCGCAATAGCTATAAGCGCAGCGCAAAGCTGGCGCAGTTTGTCATTCATCGTGGCTTGATTATTGCTGTCTGTCAGACTATGTACAGTATTGCTCTCAAGTTTGAGCCGGAGGGTCTCTACAAGGTACGCTTGACTTGACGAGTGATCTCTTTCGTTGCAGTCGTAGTTACTAACTTGAACAAAACAACAACACAGGACTGGCTGATGGTAGGCTACGCAACAGTCTACACCGCCTTCCCCGTCCTCTCTCTCGTCCTCGACAAGGACGTAGACGAGGACCTTGCCAACCTTTACCCTGAGCTCTACAAGGAATTAACCTCGGGCAGCTCCTTATCCTATCGGACTTTCTTCGTCTGGGTCTTCGTCTCCATCTATCAGGGCTGTCTGATCCAGGGTCTGTCTCAAGTCCTCACCGGCATCGATGGCCCCCGCATGTTGGCCGTCAGCTACACGGTGCTGGTGCTCAACGAGCTGCTCATGGTTGCGATCGAGATTACGACGTGGCATTGGGTCATGGTGGTCTCGATTGTGGGGACGTTTCTGATGTATATCGTTTCGATACCGTTTTTGGGGGATTATTTTGATTTGAAGTTTGTTTTGACTTTGTGAGTGTTATTACCTATCCTCTCTCTGGGGGGGTACCATATCCCTCCAGCAAGATTGTTCACTAACCTGACTGACCAAAAATAATAGGGGCTTCTTATGGCGCGTGGCTGCTATCGCTGCTATTTCGCTCATTCCGACGTATGCGGCCAAGGTGATTAGGAGGACGATGAAACCGCCTTCGTATAGGAAGGTTCAGGGGATATAAAAGCTAGATGGGAGAAAAAGAAAAAAGAAGAAGGAGAAGAGGCTTGAGCTGGCATGGGAGGCAGTGGATTGGAATTGAAAATAGCAGTGTCAGTGCCGTTGTGCTGCATATGCCGGCGTTCTCTTCTTTTACTCTTCATTGACTTTTATAAACACTAGACGTCCTGCATACCTCTACACAGCTGGTATAGCGCCGATACTACCATTGGTATCTCAACACCTCAAGTTTTTGTTTTGCCCAAGCGTTGGTGTGCATGATGAAATTGTTCGCCAAACCATCCAAAAAGTGGACGGTGGGCTGCTTGCATTCTTTACTGAGGAGTGATCACTATTGTGGATATACTTGGCAATCTCACAGTTATCAAGCACTTTCGGCTTTAGTTCGAAATGTATTCAGCTATCGCAAGTCTTTTCACGAAGATCTTACAAATTCTCACAGGCTAAGTAAGATAGGCAGGTACCTAGGCATCTACAAGGGCAACCTCAGAATATCACCACCCTGCTTGATCCCGCCCCTGAACAGCTCCTTGATCACGTTCCCCTTCTTGATCGTCTCCTGCACAATCCCCTCCACATGCTTCGGCTCAACCCTACCGTACCAAATACCATGTCCCGCCAGTGGATGCGGCACGTCCGAGTCATCATAAGACTTCAAGCCCGGCGGGATATAAACAATCACGTTGCCCGCAAATTTGTGGCCACCAATGTGGCTAATCAGTCCAACTCTTGCTCCCCAGACCCCTTTCTTCTCCAAGTCCTTCTCATTAGCGTCAGGCGCAGCAGCAGGGCCCTTCAGAACCTCAATCCCCGGCCCTTGTTGTTGACCTTGTTGACCTTGCTCCGCCGCCAGCCTCGTCTCGAACTCGCTCCTCAACAAGGGTCCGTACACTCCACACCGCTGGTCCCGCCCGCCATGGCCGCAGATGAGAACAATCACCTCGTTGCGGATGTCGCGGACCCCATCGCCGGGCAGCATATCAGCGTAGCTGGGATCGCGGAGGAGGGCCTCTCGCTTGGCGGGCGGCGAGTGGTTGTGCACGGGGTGCAGCTTTTCGGGGAGGAGGTGGGCTTTTACGAGGGCCTTGACGTGGTTGGGGTCGGAGGAGAGGGAGGGAACATATTTGAAGTCGGGAAGGAGGTAGATGGATGTTGTTTTGGGGGTGGTGGTGGTGTTTGTGGCCTCCTCTTGGTCGGCGGGCGAGGAGGAGGAAGATGGAGAAGATGAAGGAGAAGATGGAGGGAAGGAGACGTTGAGAACGGAGATGTTGTGGAAGGGCTGTTGATGGGGGAGGAACAAACCTCAAGGGGGAGGTGGGAACTTACCTGTTAGCCATTACTGCTTTCTTTTTCTCTTCCCGTGGGATCCTTCGCCCATCTCCTTTAACTGTGACTGGCTGGACCTTTCCATGGGCTTTTTGGTCAACTCACATCGCTATAGGGACCTCCGCGGCCGATTAGATCGCGCAGCATGGCGGCGTGATTTTGGCCATTGTCGTCGTCCTCGATCTTGGATGGCCAGTCGTCCTTGCCAGTGCAGATTAGGACTTGCTGAGCGTGGTTTGGCATAAGACCGTTGAGAGGCGTGGTATGATCGATCTCGAAGCCTTCCGGGAACGAGGGAGTCGGGGCGCATGAGCAGGTGGGCGATGGGCAGGTATCGATGGTCGGGAAGGCCGCAGGGGCACCTCTTGCTGCGTATGTGCGCCGGACGGAGGGGGCTACATTGCTGGAGCGTTGAGCGCAAGCCCGCGTCGTCGAAGCGCTCAGGGCTGCGGTTGCGACTCGTGATGTTTGGCGGAGGGGTCGGAGGAGGAGCATGGTTGTTATCTGTGCGGATCAAATGCTCAAGGAAGACCGTCTAACCGTGTAGGGCCCAATTTCGGGGGTCGGGGATGTCGTCTTTTATATCCTCTGCCGTTGTCACAAATGGAGTTGTTGATGGATAATGGAAGTTATGTCAGCGGAGAGTTCGGAGTTACGAGTGCTTACTGTGTAACTACAGGGGTCACTTTTGGCGTCATCGAAGTGGAACAGCTTATCGTAGCTTATCTGATTAGATAAGGATGTATTGCATGTACCTCTAGAGGTACCCTACTTCTGAGTCCCTCGATTGCACCTTTCGGAAATGGTACCCGATCACCGTCAACCGTCTTCAACCGTCGATTTTGACTTTGGTCATGTAAACATAGGACTTCAGTGAGTGTGGCTCACCTGTTCGGGCTTCTATTACGATCCTCTTCTCTTGGTATGGCTTCACCTCACTAGATAGGTCGATAGTCAATATCAGTCATCAAAATAGAAAGCGTATTGAATTCTTTACCTTGACATCCATTGGCATCCTCATCCTGATGTACAGAAGAAAATAGCACCAGGAAGTCTGCCAACGAGTTTGTGGCTTAGAGGACAACCTTCGTAACATCTCCCGAATAACTATGCCCCGAATCAAACCTCAACTCTTTTGGCAAGGCCGCAAAAACCTAGGTCTTAACGCCGCCAAACTTCTTCCCGTTTGTCGAACCCTCGAATCAACCGCCAACGAGCTCCGCTGGATCAAACAGCATGTCACCGAAACCCCTTCCATTATTCCCTTCGGTGCCCGAGTATGGAAGCTATGCGACAGGCGAGGCAAAGGTCTCCCTTTGGCTTACGTGCTAGGCAACCAGCCATTCGGTGATCTCGAAATCAAGTGTCAACCAGGTGTGTTGATTCCGAGGTAGGTACATTTGCATGCATTCATTCAATCATCACTATCTCATCACTTCCTTCTCAACTGCCATAAGCTTCTCTTTACACATCGACTAACTCACACTTTTCTGTAACTCCAAACAAAAGAACCGAAACAGAATCCTACACCATCCACCTCTCCAACATCCTTCGCCGCTCTCTTTCCAGTTCCAAAGCAAAACCAGATCCAGATCAACACCAACCCCTAAACATCATCGATCTCTGCACCGGCACAGGCTGCATCCCCCTCCTCCTCTACTCCCAACTCTCCCGCTCTCTCCCTCTCCAGTCTCTAAACGTAGTGGGAGTCGACATCTCCTCAAAAGCCATCACCCTCTCTCGCCAAAACCTGCACCACAATCTCCATGCGCACCGCTTCCCTCGCCCTTCCAGTAGTCCCGGAGATAAATCTCATCCACAAAGATCACTCCACTTCCACAAAGCCGATATCTTCTCCCCTGTCTCCTTAGACCCCATCCTCTCCACCCCTTCATTATCATCCACTTCCACTTCCTCCTCCTCTACAGGTACAGGTACAGGTACAGGTACAGGTACGGGTGAATGGGACCTCCTGACCTCCAACCCCCCTTACATCTCCCCTTCAGGCTTTGCTCTGTCCACCTCCCGCTCCGTGCGCAACTGGGAACCAAAACTCGCTCTCGTCCCGCCCGTCGAGCGCGTGGATTTACATCAGAAGCATTTCTACGACCACTACTACTACCCGGACAACGAAATCCTGTTACAAACGGTGGACTATCAGGAAGAAGACGTGTTTTATGCAAGACTGCTGGAGATTGCGAGGACTTATAGGCCGAAAAGGGTGCTGATGGAGGTCGGGGACATGGAGCAGGCGAAGCGGGTGGTGAGGATGGTTTTGGGGGATGGGAAGTTGAGGGGACTTTATTTTGGGAATGGCGAAGGGACTAGAGGAGGAAACGGAAGGGGGGCTGGGGCAGGTGCGGTGCAGATCTGGAGAGATGATTTGGTGGGGTTTGAAGGGTATGAAGAGATTATGGAGGTGGGAGTGGGAGTTGATGGACAAAAACAAACAATTGTGGTGAAGGGTCATCCGGAGGGACATGGGAGGAGTGTGTATTTGAGGAGGGTTGGGGTGGTAGATGATGTGTGTGGGACCGAAGAAGGGGAAAGGAGGTCAGGTTAACAGCAAGTTTTTTTTTTTTTTTTTTTCATCTTGCATACTGTGAACAGATTGAAAATGAAAGAGGAAAACTCAATGAACGCATCTGTATGCTTTTTGAGTAATATTGAGCGCGACACAGGTTGCAAAAAGCCCACTCGCCCAAGAGGCTTTGGGGGGAACGAACCACCATGCCCCGGGAGACTTTCGAAAATTGTACCTCGGGTACCACGCACACCGGCAATGTTTTCATCAACGGAAACCACTGCGCCATACGACGGACCACAGCAGGATTCATTGTGGTAGAGGGGCTAGGCAACGGACCTCATATGGCTGCCTGGTGCTGAGGGATGGGATGAAAGGGCCCGGGCTCGGGCTCGAAGTGGAAGTTGCGTGTAGGTTGGGAAGGGACGAAGGTATGGATGTTGACTAGCCGCTGATCAGGATTTAGTTCTTCGTCTATATTATCCCTTCTATCCAGTACTCATCAAAACTTTTGTCTAGTTCAAGCTCTTACCCTAATCTTACAGTAACCGAGTGTACAAACACAGAGAATATCTACCAGAAAGTAGAGAGCAAACAAGAAACTGCGATCTCGCTCCTCCCAGCCCTCTGCTCCTATGCTGCCATCTCCTCCTCTTCCCCCATCCACATACCCCATCCTAAGTCTCCAACTCCGAGCAAGCCAACCCAACTCACAACTTCAAAACCATCCACTCCTCCTTGTTCATCTTCCCCTTCTTCATCAACTCACCCGCCACCCCCGCCACATGTCCCTGTCTCTCCAACCCTTCAGACCAAGCCTTGGGACCAGCGAACCGGGCAATGAACCCATCCGGCCCGGAGACCATGAGAAGGTTCTTGCCGTTAGCATGAGAAGCGCACTTGCACCGGGCTTCGTGGTCCTGCCTGTCGCTGACGTTGATCAAGGCGGAGGAGGAATGGAGAGGACAGGAGGGGTTTGTCGTGCTTTTGGTAAGGGATGTGGTGGAAGAAGAAGACTTCGGGTTGGGGGTGGTAGACACAACAGCGTCAAGAATAGTCTTTGCGTCAATAAACTTCTTCTCCGTGTCGACTGTGCAAGCGTAGTTGAACTGCTCAGGATGATGGGCTTTGATATCCTGGAGGTAGGGCATAATACCACCAGCAGCAGCATTCTTAGCGTTATCAAGAGAAGGAGGTAAATACCCCCTCTTCCTCAGTGCCTCCAAGTCCTCGCAATCAGGACAATCCTCCCTAAACCTATTCGCCCACACAATCGTCATCTTCGGTGGTATGGCAGGCATATCCTCGATTTCCTTCCACAATTCCTCCTCCTCCTTCTTCCCGTCGTTCCCCTTTTCGTACACAGGCCCGTACAACCTCCTAGCCACCTGCAGCGCCGGCGCAATCCCAGTACCTCCCGCTAGGAAAACCACCCGCCCCCCTTGCTCTTTTCTACCACCACCGTGACCAGAGCTGCTGGAGCTGGAGCTTTCCAAAGAAGAAGAACCACCAAGAAGCCTCCTCGCAACATCAAACCCCAAATGCGGGCCTCTCAACTCCACCTTATCCCCCACCTGCAGCTTACTCAAATAACTGCTCACCTCCCCGCCCTCCATCTTCCTAATCAAGAACCGTAACCGTCCCCTTTGCATCTCCTCTCTTTCCTGCCCCACCGGCGGTGGCAAGGGTGTATAGTCCCTTGCCACCTGCAACTGCGGCTGCTTAATCTCCACGCACCACAAGCCGTGATGCCAGGCCTCCTGCAGCTCATTTCTCAGCTTGTTCGCATTCTTCCTCGCGTTCTTCTTCTTCTCACTCCCACCCCCCATAAGACGGTGGAGCGGATCAAAGGGTTCCACGGTGATGATGAACGCCGTACTCGATACCTGCTCGCGCTCAACGATGGTGCAAGGCACGAAAGAGGTCGGATTCAGCGAGGGCGGGGAGGCGATACCCAAGAGAACGGGGACGTCCCCTAGGGAGAGGTCGTTGGGGCGGAGGATGATGGAGTGGAAGAGGTAGCCGGAGAAGACGGCGGCGATGAGGAGGAGTTTGGACTTTTTGGAGTTTGATGATGATGATGATGATGAACCGTCGGATTTTCGGTTGTCTTGTTGTTCTTGTTTTTGGTTTTGGGGGGTGTTATGGCCCATGCCTTCGCCGGGGGAGAGTTTGGAGGAGTATGGCCTGGCGATACTTCGGATCTGGAGAGAGGTGGTGTTGCTGTGTATCACTGGGTTGGAATGAGAGACGTTATGTGTCCCCGGTCTGCCTGTTCGCAGACATGCTAGGCTTGTTGATGGCGGACGCCGTGTTAACGGACGGAGGAGTCGGGCACTCATTTTTTGTTGTTCCTGCTCGACTCGAAACGGTAGGAAATTGAGAGAGAAACCTCTCTGTTTTTCAGCGAGAGTGCAAATAGGTATGAGAAAAGAAAGACAAAAGGTAAAGAGAACGAAGGATAAACAGGCCGGGGCGGGTTGAATGAGTGAACAGCTTGAGTCAGAAATATGTACTATGGACTGAATGAGTGTTATTGAGTGGAAAATATGAAAGCGCAGTTGAAAGTCCAGATTCGGTGTTAGATCAAGGGTTAGGGTTGTAAGCGGTTCAGTTCTCTTTGGAGGCGAACGCTCTTTGGAGGCCAGGTCTCGAAGGATTGATGCTCATGCCAAATTGAGACTTGATATCAAAATTCTAAAAATTCGTTACTAAGACTGACAAGACTCCTGGGGAACGTGTCAGAATTCGCAAAGTTCAAGCCAGATTTGTTTTGCGGTACCAAGTACCGGGTATCTAGACATTCTATTCATCCTTTCGGTCATCAGGTTATTCAGCATGAAAGTTCCCTTGCCAGGTGACAAAGCTTCCTGTTCATAAACAGCCTTCATCACTATCCAAGAGGTAGTGTCGGCTAACCAATCACCACCAACAAATCTTCATTACCTTATCTGCCAAAACTTCCACCAGGGTCTCTCTTCCCTCACCTCCCTCATTCCACCCACTTCTCTCTTAACGGCGCTCCGTCCGTTCACATACCTCCGCCAATAGTACACCGGTACGCCCACCACCACAAAAGCCACAACCAACAAGGTCTGCAGTGGCTGGGCAAAGACCGCCCTGCTCAGCAGGAACAGACTCACACAGCAGAAGATAATAGGTGTGGTGATCCACGTCTTGTACGGCCTCTCGAGATTAGGTTCCTTAACCCGGAGCACAATCAGACCCAGCACCGTCAAAAAATAAAACGTATAACCAGCCACTCCGTAGAAAGTGACGAGCGTGCCGAACTCGCCCACGCACACGTAAGCGGTCGTAAGAGCGCAGTTGAGCATGAGTGCGGGGATAGGCGTGTAGAAGAGACCGGTATCTTCATCGGCAACAATACGGACAAGCTTCTTGGTGAACCACGAGCGAGTGCGCGTAGTGGTTAGGGATTCATGTTGGTCAACAGCGGTGCCGCTGCCGATGCGCCCAAAGAGCTCAGGAATGTAGCCTTCCTTGCCGGCAACGTAGACGAGGCGGCTGCTGGTGAAGGTGGAGGCGTTGAGAGCGCCGAAGCAGGAGGCACTGACAATGAGGGCGAGGATTAGAGCGCCAACGGGGCCAAAGACCTTGGAGCCGAAAATGACGGCCACAGTGTTGGTAGAGTTGATGGTGTCCAGGGGAAGGACGAAGAAGTAAGCAACATTGGCCAGGATGTAGCTCAAAATGACGAGGGGCATGGCTGTGTGAATGACCCGTGGAAGGTCTCGACCGGGGTTGCGAAATTCACCAACCACATAATTGGTCTGGTGTTTGGTTAGCGAGAGTCAACACAAGGGGCAAGAGGAAACTCTTACGTTATCCCACCCATCAAACGCCCAAAGACCGGCATACAGGGCCACCGCGAAAGCCGACGCATCCATCTTGGTGCCCTCAAACCAGTCATGCTTCTTCCAGTCGAGATTTGCCGCCCCAGAAAACGAGAATCCAGTCGCCGCAACGACAATGCCGACAATGGTAACGCCCAGCAATGCAACAAATTTGAGAAACATGAGCATATCGTTCATCCGTGTCCCGAGCTTGGTCGAGACCGAGTTGAGAAAGGTGACCAGAAAGAGTCCAACCAGCGCAACGGACTTGCTGATCCAGGGATTGATGGTCTCGGCTTCGGCGCCAATGAAGGTCCTCACCAGGTACTCGCCCATGATGATGGAGATGATTGCGGCGCTTCCAGGCTTCAGAACCAGCACCGCGACCCATGTGAACAGGAATCCCGCCAGTTCTCCAAAGATCTTGGATAGGTACACCTGCGGGCCTCCGTTCAATGGTATGGCGCCTCCCAATTCTGCGTAACTTGCGGCGCCCGTCCAGGCCAAAATTCCCGCCACAACCCATACGATAATGGCTGCTCCAGGCGACCCTGCATTGGCGTTGACCTGACTAGGCGAAGAAAAGATACCCGAGCCGATGATCAAGCCAACAATCAAGGACAGACCATTGAGGTAAGTCAAGGTCTTGTGCTTCTCTAACGAGCCTCCTCCCAAACCGCCACTAACATGACCCCTCGTTGCTGTGGGCGCACCCAACGGAGCATATCCGCCTCCGGTTGTCGACGATAGGGGAAAGAGGTTTGCGGCGAAGCTGAATGTAGAGTTGACAGACGTCGAGCGCTCTGGGCGCACACGGTGGCCCGAAGCAGCGTAGTTGCCATTGTCCAGGGGGTCCTCTCGCTCGAGGGAGAGCTTTCGCGACGAAGATATGCTCGGACGGGAACTGGTGTCGTCGCCTGTGTCGGGCCCGGGGTCTGAGCTGGCTAGAGATGCGAGTTCTAGCGAGTCACGCCCGGGTTCCAGGTTGTGAGAGTACAATGGTGGCATGTCTCGGGTGCTACCTCTTGGAAGGGGGCGCTTGGTCGATCGAACTTGTTTCTTTCTAATCTCGGGGTGTTTTGTCTGCTGACAACGAGATCATAGCCGTACAAGTCTCTTTTGATCTTCTCGGTATACGTCTCGGTTGTCGAGTGAAGAGATGTTCAAATGGTGTACAAGACTGGCGCAAAGCTCCGTCAAAGTGGTTGGTATTAAGTGGTGTAATAGTGGTAAGGGTATCTATTATCGTGATGATCGTGGCTGGTGGTTAACACGGTTTCCAGACGTAGCTCTTGAATAGACAATGATGAGGCTTGAATAGCAAGCAAATAGAACACAGAGAAGAAAGGAAGAAGCAGATTAAGAAAAAAAGAGTCTAGAATGCGGGATGGTGTGTCTGGCCGAATCTGGCGGAAATGAGGCTTGTCAGGGCCACTCTTTTTCCTTTGAACCGTGACAGCGACACCAGTGACAGCAACAACTGGAAGTTGCCCTGGAAGCTCCAGACAAGTCTGGATGGAAACAGGGCCCAAAGTACGGGGCGGGTGGGTTGTACCCCAGTATTTCCCCCGGCAGGCAAGGCAAGGCCAGGCACGGCCAAATGCGGGCCAATTGCGGGCCAAGAAGCAGGTTCAAGGGGCACGCTCCACATCAAGAACCTTGAGACCTCCAGTTTGCCTGGTCTGTGCACTCCTACTGTACCGCGACCCATCTGGCTGGCAGTTGGGTGGCTGTTGTTCTTCATTACGCAAAGTACCAGCAACTTGATGATGAAAATCATGCAAACTCTAAATCCTGGAATTGGATTGTTATGTTTAACTTTTGTTTCAGTTTCAAACCCTAATAATATTTCTCTTTACTCTACTTGTCCAAACACCTGACATGTATTAGCACCGGATCTGAAGTCCGCGAGTCTGGATGAATGTGCTGCAGCTTCGTCTCTTGTACCTTGGACTTGAGAAACCCTGCAGATCGACATAACCAAGAAAAGTTAAAAAAAAGAATTGACTCCCGATGTAGAAGACAACAGCTTCGAAACCGAGAATATTACTATATCGCAGCTTGAGAGTGCTTCTAATTCATTCACTGTTTGTTAGACTGGGCAGCAACTGACTACATATCATGTAAATGCAAAGACTGTGAGGACGCAGCTGCCCGTTGACCTTGGATACAAACAAATCGGATGAACATGCAGTTTTAACGAGAGTACTTCGGCTTGTTTCCTCCTCTAATTTTCCCCGCCGGTTGACCAGGCAATGTGATAATCGGCCCAAACAAAAACAACGCGATGCCTCTCATTTGCCCAAGGCCGCTCGGCCGGTTAGTGCCCAAGCTGGGCTCATCACTACGACCAGTTCTCTCCTCTCTTGCTGCTTCTCCTCGGCGCCATGTTGGCGTTGCCCTCCAGCAGCACTTGGGCACCGAGTCTTGGAAGAGATTCTATGCCGACCACAAGCTAGACCTCCTCGCCCTCGACCAAAAATGGCGCCAGAAATGGGCCGAATCAAGCCGTGAGGAGGGCAACAAGGAAGACGAAAAGAACAAATATGTCCTACCCATGTTTCCCTATCCATCGGGCAATCTGCACCTCGGCCATCTCAGAGTTTACACCATTGCCGATGTGATTGCGAGGTTCCAGACTCTCCAGGGCCATAAGGTCCTGTTGCCCATGGGTTGGGATGCCTTTGGATTGCCAGCTGAAAATGCTGCCATTGAGAGAGGCATCAACCCGGCCACATGGACCAAGGCCAATATCGCTAAGATGAAGGAGCAGCTGGGTCACATGAACGGCTCATGGGATTGGAATTGCGTGCGTATCCCACACACTTCATGTGACTAGGTATGAATCTCTATGCTAACCCAGCCCAGGAACTTGCTACTTGCGATCCCGACTTCTACAAGCACACCCAAAAGATCTTCCTCGCTCTCCATGAGAAGGGTCTGGCCTACCAGGCGGAAGCCGAGGTCAACTATGACCCTGTCGACAAGACGGTGCTTGCGAACGAGCAAGTTGATGCCAACGGCTGCTCGTGGAGGTCCGGTGCCAAGGTCGAGAAGCGCAAGCTGAAGCAGTGGTTCCTCAAGATCTCCGAATTCCGCGAGTCCCTGCTCAAAGACCTAGAGACCCTTGCCAAGAACGAGGTGTGGCCCGAGAGAGTCCTGGCTATGCAGAAGAACTGGCTAGGCAAGTCCAAGGGCGCGACTGTCAAGTTCCCCGTCCTGGCTTTTGGCCAAGGTACCCCCTCTGCCATCGAGGTGTTCACCAGTCGACCTGATACCCTTTTTGGTGTCCAGTACATTGCCCTCGCTGCTACTCATCCTTCCGTTCAGCAACTGGCAAAAAGCGATCCCGAGCTTCAGGCCTTCCTCAGCACATTGCCTGGACTTTCTCCTGATTCCAAGGTTGGATACCTGCTCCCTCACATCCGCGCCGTCAACCCCTTGGCCTATCATGAAGAGACACCCGAGGACACCAAGGTTTCGCTTCCCATTTACGTGGCGCCATATGTCCTTGGTGACTATGGTGAGGGCGCCGTCATGGGTGTGCCCGGCCACGATCTCAGAGACCATGCTTTCTGGAAAGAACACCACTACGACGCTCCCGTCCGCTTCGTCCTGGCAGCTTCCGAGGATGAAAGTACTACCGCCATGCCCAACGAGCCATTTACTGAACATGGCGTTATGAACGCCAACAGTGGTATCTTCAAGGGCAAATCGTCCAAGGAGGCCGGTGAGATGCTCGTCAAGCTTCTTGAGCCCGCTGGTCTCGCAAAGGAGACTGAGAAGTGGCGTCTGCGTGACTGGCTGATCAGCCGCCAGAGATACTGGGGAACACCCATTCCCATCGTGCACTGCGGCTCTTGCGGCACTGTTCCCGTTCCTGACGAGCAACTCCCTGTTGTGCTCCCCGAAGTTGACGAGCACTGGGCTGGTAAGAAGACCGGCAATCCGCTCGAGTCCCAGACCGACTGGATCAACACATCCTGCCCCAAGTGCGGTGGTGACGCCAAGCGCGACACCGATACCATGGACACCTTTGTCGACTCGAGTTGGTACTACATGCGCTTCATCGACGCCCACAACAAGGAGGCACCCTTCTCACCCGAGAAGGCCAAGGCCCTCACTCCCGTTGACCTCTACATCGGCGGTGTCGAGCATGCCATTCTGCATCTGCTCTACTCCCGTTTCATCTACAAGTTCCTCATGACCTCTTCCTTTTCTGGCAAGGAGGCTGAAACAGCCGAAGCTGCCGAGTCCGCATCGTCCGAAGTCTACGAACCCTTCAAGCGTCTCATCACTCAAGGCATGGTGCACGGCAAGACCTACACCGACCCAGCCACGGGCCGCTTCCTTAAGCCGGACGAAGTCGACCTCAGCGACCCCCACCAACCCAAGGTAGTGGCCACGGGCGCGCTCGCCAACGTCAGCTACGAGAAGATGTCCAAGTCCAAGCACAACGGCGTTGACCCGACCACGTTCATCGCGCAGTACGGCGCCGACGCCACGCGCGCGCACATACTCTTCCAGGCGCCCGTCAGCGAGATTTTGGACTGGGACGAAAGCAAGATTACAGGTGTGACGCGGTGGTTGAGTCGTGTGCATGACTTGGTACAAAAGACTGCTTCTGCTTCTACTTCTTCTTCCACTTCTGAGACCCCGTCTTCCGCCAGCACCGTCAAGGCCTTCTTTGAACAACAACAGCAGCAACCCGAGTCTGTTGACGATCTCGCCAAGCTCGACGCCTCCATCACCATCTGGCGCGAAGTCCAACGCACCATCTCCTCCGTCACCGCCTCCTACAACAAAGTGTACACGCTCAACACAGTCATCTCAGACCTAATGTCACTTACCAACGTGATCGCCTCTTCGTCCAATTACGACGCCGCCGACCCCCTAATCAGGCGCGAGGCCGTCTCCGCTCTGATCCGCATGATGGCGCCCGTCGCGCCCGCTTTTGCCGAAGAGTGCTGGCACGTTCTTTTCCCTGAATCTTCTGCGTCCTTGTTCAATGGTAGTGATGGTGAGCAAGCGGCAAAGTTCCCGGTCCCTGATGGTACGGAGGGGTTGTTGAAGAGCAGGAAGCAGACGTGCGCGGTGCAGTTGAATGGCAAGACCAAGTTCGCGGTGGAGATAGGGACGCCGCCGGCGGGGTTGTTGGAGAAGAGTGCGGAGGAGAAGTTGAGGGAGTTTATTGTCGGTGAGGTGCTGAAGACGGAGGAGGGGAGGGCGAAGCTGCAGGGACGCGGGGTGGATGTGAGCAAGGCGAAGAAGGTTATTGTTGTTAGAGGAGGAAAGTTGTTGAATGTTGTTATGTAGAGTTGAGATGAAAGAGGGTGGTGGATGGTGTAAGTAGGACTGTAAGATTAGATGTTTGTATGAGTGGGAGATTGGGGAGGATTAGAGAAATAGATCATTGCTACTCTCATGTATTTGTTTCTCACTCTATGCTCTGCAGATAAGAGATCGAATTGTGTAAGCCCCATCGCTGGCCATCACCATACAGGATGCTCTCATCGGCTGGTGATGAACATTAACACAAAACGTAGGAAGTAAGTGCCGCACCTTGCCAACCTACATAGTTCAACTCCCTCTCCGATAGCCCACCCGAACCCTTTCATCTCATTCTCAGCTCCAGGCACCAGGCACCAGGCACCAAATGCACCATATAAGTCCGCTACCTAGCCCCCTACTACAACGAGAACCCTGTTGGTCTTATGGCTCAGTGATTTCCGTTGATGAACACATTGCCGGCGTGCATTGTTACCCGAGGTACAGTTTGCGTAGGTTGTATACCTGCAGCATGATGGTTCGTTCCCTTGCCTGCTTCGCGCTTGAGCTCTTTGCTACATTTGTTGCTCAAGTCAACTATGACTGCCATGACTGGCACACACAATGATCAAGTCCGTTCAAAGGCACACAAACCATCAGTCACGTTCATCACTCACAGATTCATCATCATTCATCACAGCGGGAACGATTATTGTTAGGTGTTAGGTCATGATCATTTGATATTCCACTATCTTTATTGCTTCATACCCAAAAACCAGATATATATCCCAAAAAGAAAGCCCCCCAAAAAATCGCTATTTAATCATGCAAAAATGAAAAAAGAGTGCTTGCTGCTTGCTGTTGCCCTGCTTAAGCAGACTTGGCAGCAGCAGCCTTGGCGCGCTCGCGCTCACCATACGACTTGGTGGCGTAGTCACCGCCGTAGACGATGAGATCCTCAGGCCTGTAGTCGTGCTTGCCGGAGAGGTAGCTCTCGATGATGGCCTTGGTGCCAGCAGCGTAGCGCTTCTGGGCGTCGAGCGAGGTGCCGGACATGTGGGGGACCATGGCGTTGCCGCCGCCGAAGGGGTTCTTGGCGTAGCGGAGGGGGTGGTCCTGGGGAGCGGGCTGGGGGAACCAGACGTCACCACCGTAGCCGCGGAGGTGGCCGGACTTGAGGGCCTCGGCGACGTCCTCCTTGACGACGATGGCGCCACGGGCGGTGTTGACGAGCCACGAGCCCTTCTTCATCTTGGAGATGAGCTCCTTGTTGAAGAGACCCTGGGTCTTCTCGTGAAGGGGGCAGTTGATGGTGACGACGTCGCACTGGGCGAGCATCTCCTCGAGGTCGGCGACGCGGCGGCAGCCGATCTCAGCCTCCTTCTCGGCGGAAAGGGGCTGGTAGTCGTAGTAGAGGAGCTCCTTGCAGTCAAAGGGCTTGAGACGGCGGAGGACACGCTCACCGATACGGCCGACACCGACGGTACCGACAACCTTGCCCTCGAGATCGAACTCGTTCTTGGCGGCCTCGGCGACGTCCCAGCGGCCCTCCTGGATCTGCTCGTGGGCGGGAACGAAGTTGCGGACGAGGACGAGGATGGTCATGAGAACGTGCTCAGCAACGGAGACGACGTTGGAGCCGGTAACCTCGGCGACGGTGATACCGCCGTTGGTCTTGTTGGCGGCATTGAGGTCGACGTGGTCGGAACCGATACCGGCAGTGACAGCAAGCTTGAGCTTCTTGGCGCGGGCGAGACGCTCAGCAGTGAGGTAGCCGGGGTGGAAGGGAGTGGTGATGATGATCTCGGCATCCTCGAGCTCCTTGTCAAAGGTAGAGTTCTCGCCGTCCTTGTCGCAGGTGGTGACGAGGGTGTGGCCCTGGTCCTCGAGCCACTTGCGGATACCAAGCTCGTTCTGGATAGTTCCGAGAAGCTCAGGAACCTGATGAGTTGACAAATGTTAGCCATTGCCTCTTGGTGTTTTCCCCATATTTCCCGTATCATCCAATGTCTCCATTGCCATGTCCATGAAGGCCAAGCCAACAACCCACGCTATGCCAAGCCGGAAGCCAACCGCCGGGTTCGACGCCAAAGCAGGGTCGGGGTAGCACCCCACATCCCCGAATAGATCCCGAAACCCGGTCCGTGACCTCAAGCATTCAACATGACCGGTAAGTTGCAGTGATGATGCCTTTGAGCCATGTCTACCCCGCGATTTGTGTCCGTTCCCTCTCTTTCAGACGCATGAGAGATGCAGCTCAGGTTGTCTCATCTTTCTCAGCGCCCTTCCCTTTTTTTGGGCTGTTCAGCTCATAGGGCTGGGCCTTGGATCGATCATGGACAATGGTGATGGAGACATTTGGCGGATATGCCCAGGAAAGTGGATGGCCACTACATGACAGAGTGGAGTAAGTGGGATGTGGGAAATGTTCATCTTACCTCCTCGCCGTGCTTGCCACCGTCGTAGAGAACAGCAAGAACCTTGACCTGTTCGCGTGATATTGTTAGCAATCGTACATTTGAGGGAAGTGGCTGTTGTTGAAGCTGGTGAAGTCCCGTCGAAGAGCAGCCCTAGACACTAGGTCGAAGGCTGGACGCTCTCGGGGGTGATAATATTTGAGAAACATTGTAGAAGGACCGCAGTGAAGGAAGAGGCAGAAGAAGCAACGGAGCGCGCTAAACGTACCATTTTGTCGGTTGTTTTGTTTATGTGGTAGAAAAGTTTGGTGATGTAGTGGATGGATAAAAGACGAGATGAACGTCTTTATAGTAGAGTGTCTGTTGTTGAGTGAAGAGTGATGATGTAGTAGATGAGGACAACACGGGAAATGTCCATGATTTATATCTTCAAAAAAACCAAGGATCTGAATCAGGCCTGGTCTCTCTCATTCACTTGAGCCCCTCTTTTCCTCGCGCTCCTACTTGCCTCCCATCACAACGAGAGCTGCATCCATCAAGGTACCTCTAGCTTTGCCTGCTAGTCTGGCGGCCCCGAGTTTCGATGAGGAGAGGAGGAGCCAAAGGGCGAAGGGCGAGACAACAGAGACAGCGGGGTACGGTACGGGGTGTTTCCTGCCAGGGTCAATCCGATCGTCTACATGAAGCATCAACCAATCGATTCCTGTTGCTGCTCGCTATGTCACACCGTGGGGAATGCCACATCGGGATACTAGTTCATGGGGTTGAGTGGGATACCGACTTCGAGATGGCGCGGGACATATTTCGGAGAGCGGGAACCTTGGCTTCACCTGCTACTTGTCCGCCACTCTCGGCCTAGCTCGAAGCAACATTTGGACACAGTTAGACAGCATAGGTACCCACGCCCATACAAGATTGAATGCCCGGTGTGTGTTTAGCCGGAGGAAGTCTTTTAGACAGCGTGACAATTAAGTACCTGAAGTGATGATGTTGCTCCCGGATATGTGGAGGAGGTGAGCAAATACTGTTGAAGCAACAGTACACTACTGCTTTTGTTGTGTTGTACGTAAGATGTTCCTCACTCAATATCTACCCGTCTTCAGCTTCCCCTCCCGCTCACACCTTACAAGAAAAGCTTGCCAGGTCACCGGTCTCATTGATCACCTACACTACACCCGTCGCATTTCCTTCCAGTGGTGGCATCATGGCATCTTGGACTTCCTGTCTGCTATATAACACGTATGCCTTTCTTCATCTGTCAACACCACGCGGGGCTCCACAGGGGTGTAGATCCCGAGTTTTGAGAAGGGCAAAGATGGTGTGGTGTGCATACAGTAAAGCCGTTTGCTCCTCCTCCTCGTAAGGAGGCTCCGGACACGGCGGCGTGCGGGGCCGCTGTACCGAATCCTGAATGGTTTGCGTTGCTTGCGGCTTCTTTCGGGTTCGGTACATGTTGTTATTGTTGGGGTGTTGATGGTTTCGCAAGGCAGGTTTGTTATCGATGTCGTGTGTTGGGTTGTTCGGTGATGGTTCGGCATCGCCCCCCCTAACACCCCCGGGCCCCGCCCCTGGTTTGATGTGTGCGGTACGGTCTGGAGCGGGGTAAAGGTCACCGCGTCAGCTGGCCTTGTTCCCGCCCGCCCGCCGCTTGCCTCCGCCCCTGACGTTCCTTGACTTGGCAACCTGTTGATTTGGCAAAGAGCTGGGCAATAACATGTTTGGCTATCTTGTTTCTGCCGGTTTTGGTAGGGAATCTGTTAGCGGGACATGTGGGAATCGGACTGAGGGTCGGTCGCCTCATGAGTTCCTCAAACACCATGTTTCCCGAAAATGAGGGAAATGGATGTGTCAATGCACCCGTTGCGTCGATGTGTCTATGGAAAATCAGATAGCCCGTCGAAGCCGCCTCCTCATGCCTGACTTTCCATCATCGCCCCAAAGTCGTTTTCCAAAGCGAGTCACCACGAATATCCTCATGAAGTCTTGTCTACACCTAGGTTAATGGCATCTTGCCTAGAGGTACCTAAGTTATCATGCTCTCACCAAGTAGTCTAGTGTAAAAGATATCCCGAACTACAACGCCTGCCAAATCGTCCACCAAGGTCTCTCAAAGCCATCTTCGGTTGATGTCCCGACACCAAAAGAAAAAGGTTGGTTGGTTGTTTGTCTGTCTTTCTCAGCAGAGTGTTCCCTGCAACACTGGAAAGGTCGGAAGCATGTGGAGTTTCCCAACTGTTCCCCTGCGTAAGACTACCACAGTACAACTCCCACACACGGACCACATTCCGTGATCGCTCCGAGAAGACGACGCCCCGACAACGACAACAACGACGACCAGCAGGGAACGAACGTTCCGTGTCCATCTCGTCTGCGCTAGGAAGCTGTTGGGCAAAAAGCTTGAAACATACCGACACTACTGCGTACCGCTTCTTCTCACGCGATTTATCTCTATTCCTGGATCGTTCCCAAGGAACCCTGCGACCCGCATCAAACTCACCAGGTAGTAGACTAGTATGTATGTACGTACGGGGAGGGACATCGTGCCATCTGCCATCCAGTCGCTTTTCGGAGACCGTTAGACGCCACAGAGCCGTGGGTATGTCGGTGTTCGGGTT